>JAZHRO010000002.1:39832500-41082500 GCA_037157565.1 Thalassia testudinum | reverse complement strand
TAATGGGCTATTAGCTTGATGTTGATGAGTTTCTTGAGAATGTGAAAGATTGCAACATCGAGAATTCGTATTACAAAAATGAAATTAAGATAGAAATGATCCTGTCTCTTGAGGTCTTTAAGTTGGAAGATGCCTCATCCAAAATTTTGTATCTTAATGAAAATTTGTGCATTGAAAAAGGATATGAAAATGAGACATCTAAGTTTGAGGGTGAAGAATCTAATTCAGATTCTGAAATGTTTGATTTTGAACTACTTGAAAACCTTACCCTTAACCCGTGGGCTAGGATAAAACAACTTGACTATGACATTGGGGATGCACACATGCCTAGCATCACCTATGATGGGCCAACTCAGGAACTTGATTTTTTTTTTTAGAAAGCAAAAGGGTGGTTATCCATGTGATAACCACCCAAATTCATTCCATCAGTTGAAAAAAAGGGGCTACATCATAGATTACATAGCAGATTCCCAAAACACCACCTGGGAAGAAACAAAGTAAACAAAATTCTCTACATAGGGTCTTTCACCCCTAAAAACCACCCCCATTCCTCCCCAACCAGATGCCCCATAACACCGACAATACCTTGGCTCTATCCTTCTTGAATCTAGATGTGATATCTCCACCAAGGGCATTTCCTCTTCAGAATGAGGACCATAAACTGACCATGTCTTAGGGAGCGATCCCGTTGATTCCCATCCTCTCCCAAATCTGCTCAACGAAAGGATACTGGATAAAGAGGTGTTGAATCTTTGCCCCTTCACAAAGAGAGTATCTCACATCATCTGTTTGGGCCCACCTCGCCCTCCACAACTTTGTCACAATTCTCCCCGTCATCATTAGCCAAGCAAAGATATTCACTTCCAGTGGGCAATCCGCCAACCATAGCAATCTACAATCTCTCAAGAGATCGACATCCAATTTCTGCGAGACAGCACCGAACCTGCGGAATGCCTTCACAACAATGAACTCCCCCTCTTCCCAATATTAGGCATCACCTCCCTGCTCTGATACCCCGCCTCTAGTTCCTATATCAACTGGTAAAACTTTGTACACCTCTAGTTCGAGAGCCCCCCCCCCCCCCCCCGACCTGAAAATTCGGACACTAGGCTCTATCCCAACAGCTCCTCACCATAGTTACTGGATCCACAACTCTCACAAAGAGGTGAGGGTACCTGTCACTGAGACTAGTTCCAACCCCTTGCCAGTCATCCAACCAGAAACAGAACGCGTTCCCCTCACACAGGATAGGAGAAAAAAAGGACCGCACCTTTGGTGCCAATGTTGCCAAGCCTCTGAGGAAGTTAGAAGCCCCGAGAACGGGGTTCTCCAAAGGTCCCCACAAAAGGAAGGAGCCATAACACTGTTGTAGGACGACACCAAGAAGACCCTGCTCCTACCCCACCAGTATGGTAATCCACTTTGTAAGGAGGCTCAAGTTCACCTTGTCCACATCCCTAACCCCCAGCCCCTCCTCTTGCATTGGCCTACAAACCTCCTCCTAGGCCACTAGCTTTGTCCCCTTTCCTGTCGAACCCACATTAGACCATAAGAAATCCTTCATCAACTCTGTGATTTTCTTCTCAATCTGACGCAGTATCCTGAAAACAGAAAGGAAGAATGCTGGTACGAAGGATAGCATTGCCTTCACCAGATTCAACCTCCCTCCCCTAGACAACAACTTGATGAGCAACCTGCCAACCTTCTCTCCATCCTCTCCAGCAGTGGTATCCAATCCTGCATCCTGAGACAATGATCAAACAAGGGTAGCCCCAAGTACATCAGCGGTAGCGCACCCACACCTGTCCCAAGAGCATCACCGACTACCTCCACCTCCTCACTCGACATGTTCATCAGGACAAAGCTCAACTTCTGGTAGTTAATCCACAGCCCCGAGGCCTCACCAAAAAGTTCCGACAGGCCCCTCGACCAGAAATAAAGCGTCGTCCGCGTATTGTAGTACCGGGGCCTCTTTCTCATTACTAGCCACAATCCCTAATCGGACCCCAAGCATAGGACTTGTGAGTCACCCATGCAAGGGCATCCATCGCTAGCACAAACAACATAGGAGCAAGGGAGCAACCCTGCCTGACTCCCCTCTTAGGCTGCACCCAACCTCTTGTAGGGTTCCCATTAACCAAAACTGAGAAGGATGTCATTGTCACACACCTCTTCAGCCAATCAATCCAGGTCTGGGGGAAACCCCTCCTCACCAAGGAGGCCCAAAGAAACTCCCAGTATACGGAGTTGTACGCTTTGTTGAAATCAACCTTCCACAAAAATGCCTTCTTCTTCTCCCTCCTCCAAGCAGCTAGAGATTCCATAGCAACAACAAAATCATGCAAAATTCCTCTCCTCGTAATGAAGGCCATCTGTATGGGCAAAGTCAGATCACTCAGAAGGCTACGAAGTTTGTTGGCTAGGACCTTCGCAACAATAAGGTACACAATATTCGATAAGGTGATTGGATGGAAGTCCTGGATTGCCTCCGCACCCTCCTTCTTAAGCAATAAGAACAAATAGTACATATTCAATTTATTAAACCCCCTATTCCTAGTCACAAACTCCATCATCTACATCACCCTAGCCTCTTCTAAAGACCATAACTCCTTGAAAAAGAAAACTAGGAATCCATCCGAACTAGGGCACCCCTCCGCATTGAGACCCCATGTCGCCTCCCTCACCTCGTTCTCCGTGAATGCAGCCGTAAGGCCCACCTCATGATCCATCGTAACACTCCGTACATCCCCCCTTCTCCACCTCCAGCACCTCCTACTGCATCTCCTCGTGAACTCTTTGAAATATTTTGCCGCTGCCCATCCAACCTCCTCCCTGCCTGAGAAGGTCTCCTTGTGCACTAGCAACTTCTCAATCCATTTCCTCCTCCTCCTGGCCGAGGCCACCTGGTGAAAGAACCTGGTAATGGAGTCGGCCTCTCTCAACCATTTTTGCCTCAACCTTGTCTTCCACTCCACCTTTTCCTTCTTGTCTGCCTCTTGCACCACCCGTGTCATCCTCACCCTATGCTCTCTATTGTCTGTCAACATAGAGTCTCGATCCTCCTGCCTGTCAATGCTGGTGATCTTTAACAATGCCTCTTCCTTCCTACCATGCCTAGATGCCCTGAGCTCCTTCTTGAAGACCCTTAGGTGCCCTCGCAGATTGTCTAGCTTCTTTGCCAATCAAGTCGCAGCTAATCCCTACACCTCCATTGAGTTCCATTTCTCCTCCACCATGTTCCTGAACACCTCCTCCATCAGCCAAGATTTGTTAAATTTGAAGTACGTGCCAAAATAAATCCCCTCGTTGGATCTCTACATAAGAAGTGTATGGTCTAAGAAGGGCCTCTCCATAGGAGAAACATTAGCCAAAGGGAACGCCTCCGCCATCTCCATGTTGGATAGGAACCTATCAATCCTGGACCTCTAACTGCTGGTGCTCCTCCAAGTGTACGCGCAGGATGCTGGGGTCAGATCTATAAGACCATGCAAGGCCACCAACTCCACAAAGTGCTTTGACCTGGGATCCTGCCTCGCTCCCCCCCCAGGTCTGTCATCAGTTTGCAAAGTGATGTTAAAGTCTCCTCTAATCAGCCATGGCACTCTGCTGCCATCAACGCAAGCTCCTCCCACATAACCCCCCTCGCTTGAGTGTTCGACGGACCATAGACCCCTGTAACAACCATTCTGGCCCCATCTACTCACCTCTCTACCTTGGCAACAATGATGTAGGCTCCTTTGAAGTAGTCCTCCTTAGTGAAGATGTCTTCATGCCACCCCAGCAACTGTCTCCCCAGGCAGCCAACCACATCTAGAGTTTGAAATTCTTCCATCCACAAACCCCCGATCTCCCTTCACAGCCTCCTATCACATGCAAGCAACTTCATCTCCTAAAGCAACACCACATCTGCCCTCCACTGGTGGATGTAGTTCCCCAATGCCGATCTCCTCAATGGATCATTGAGGCCCCTAACATTCCAAGTAAGTATACCATTCATTGAGAACTGTTGGTGACCTCCTTCATAGTCAGATGGAAGCCTGCCGCCTCCGCAGTATGATGTACCTCCTCGTCATTCTAGTTCAGCACACTAGACAATTGATGCGGAGACTACGGTGACCCTCTACGAGCATCAACCACCACCTGGGACCTCGGTCGGTCCTCTGGAAACTCCACTTCTGGTTGTAACGTAGGCCATCGCTCTAGCCTCCATTCACCACGCATGGTTGCCATCCCGTCAGGTTGACATCCACCTACTCACCGGATTGACCCTCCATGCCAGATGTTGTCACCTCCTCCGACGTTGTGGCGGTTGACTGCTGCAATGACCACCCGTGGACGGCCTTCTCTAATCGTTGCGCACAGATGGCCTTCTGATAAATCTATATTTATTCATGATAAAATGTCTATTTATGTGTGTTCCTAGGCTCATAGAAGCATTCAGTATTATAAATATTACATAACATGCATCATCATGCATTTAGATTAATTTATATAAATTATATATTAATTTTTTTATTTTAATGACTAGGGGATAAGGAGAAATCTTTTTGGGCTTCAGATTGAAGATCTAACCATACACATGTGGTCAAGGTGATTATCGGAGTCCAACATCTCTAAAATCACCCCGATCGAGCATCCGTAATATCTTTTACAAGTCACAGAAGACTGATGGCCAAGGGGCAAGGTGGTGAAAATTTAAACCTCAGATGACAAATTCAATCGTACTGATGGGTTTGAATCGACGATCGCAACCCAATGACGTGAAAATTGATTCAATCCGACATCCGTGGCACCACCTATGAGCAATAGAAGATAGACGACTCAGATGGTGCCACGTAGCACCATCCCAGCCTCCCAAGATTGCCCACAGGCCACTGCTACCCTCCCCTGAAATCCAACGACTAAGATGCATCCACGCCACTTCAAAGGAGTAGAGGAGAGGCTCATGTCAAATCTCAGAGCACGGGTATCAAAACATCTCTGTGACCATCCGCGGAGATAGCGCATTGGGTGAAGGCACTACGTGTGACGAGCACCGTGCATTCGAAGCCCCACACCTGTGAAATTCGTTTGTTGGATGGCGATCGGGCGGACCAAAGGCAAGCAACGTGGCACAATCTCAAGCGCACGATTCATGGACACGCAACCTGTCGCGAGATCCAACGCGCGATCTGACGTGCCTTCTCAGTAGCACAATGGGTGTGTGATCTGAGCTGTCCACGTGCGATCCAATGGCTGTGGTTACGAGCGCGTGATTTGAAATCCACACGCATCTCCAATGGTTGGGCCCGTGCGATGAAGATCAAAGGGTCATCCTTCCACATGCACTAATGGATGAATGCGTCACTAAAAAGCTTGGCCATTAATTCCAAGGCCGAAAATGCCCTTCTCCTCACATGTATAAACCCTACACATCCCCTCCTTCACCTTCATCCCTTCTCTTCTCACCTCTCCTAAGAGCTAAGAATAAGCGTTCTAAAGCTTAATCTAACGCTCTCAAGCTCCGGGTAGCTCTGTTAGAGTTAAAATAAAATTTTTCCTGCATCTCATCCCATTCACAGAGCTCTCACTAGTTGTCTTCTCATCTCCGTTCCGAAAGCGGATCCTGCGATGACAACATCCTGCCCCATCCCTCTTCATCCAGGTTCGTCCTCCTTCCTTCATCTCCGTTCCTCGTCTTCCAAGCATCATTCGATCGGCTCGTCCTCTAAGCAATCGTCGAGGAGGATAACTTCTCTTCCCCTATCTCTTTTCTGCTTTTAGTTTAGATTTCAATTTCTTATAGTAGTTTTGTAGCAAATAATTTGTAATAAACATTTGTTTAGATATAAAAGTAATCTTTCTCTCTCTCTCTCTCTTTATTTTGCTACAAGTAGAATAGAATAGACTAGTTAGAAATACTTTGATTCGATCTCTTAGATAGAAAATGCAAAAAAAAAACCAACACGAATTTCCAAAAATTGAACATAGCCTCCCCATTTTCGACCCGAGACTCACCAGAGTTTTTGTTAAATTATTTGAAAGCGAATTTTCTGCAACGCAATGACACTAACTCACCTTTTCTTGCACGAAATTTTCGCTTATCATTTTGGCGTCGTCGGGGAGGCAACGAAGTTCGATTCTTTTTTGCATTATTCTTGCACTTATTTATTCTCTAACCTATCTTCTTAGTATCCTATCAAGGAGATCTAAGACCAGTAGACCTGAGTATAGTGCAGTTGAAGACAATTATAAGTGCCCCCACTCTTTCCCACCCCCTAGTTTCCATTTCACCACCTAATAACTCAAACCCTAATTAACCTAGTTGCTTTTATAAAGCCTATGCTAGATGGTGTTGTTTGTTTGTCACTTCCACTGCACCTCACTCCGCATATATATATATATATATATATATATATATATATATATATATATATATATATAATTTCTGATCTGATTGTGGGACATAACTAATATACATACTACATACACCCACAAGTTTGAGGTGCACAACTTCTCTTGATTTTCATTACTCAACTGGTAATTTGATATGTGGAACTGGTACACGTGAAATTACACACAAAATCGAGTAGAAATAAGAAAATGTTTTGTGTGCCCTAATTAGTGGTGCATCAGGCCAATTGTCTGAGTTGTTTGGGCCCCGGTGAAGGATATGGAAATGAATAATCCGGTAATGCAGGTTGGGTCACAGATAGATTGTACACAGTTTCCCTCCCTGTGGGAAACTGAGAAGTGCAAAGTGCAGGTGACTGAGAAGAAGAATATGATGAAGGTTTAGATAGGAATTTCCATACTTCATCTACTTTCTTCTCTATTAAGCCCACCTTATCCAGCTAACTAGCCATAATTTCTAGATCTCATCTGTTGGATTGGGCTTCGTGTACTAATCGTTTCTC
The DNA here is from genome assembly GCA_037157565.1 of Thalassia testudinum. Lineage (NCBI taxonomy): Eukaryota > Viridiplantae > Streptophyta > Magnoliopsida > Alismatales > Hydrocharitaceae > Thalassia > Thalassia testudinum. Next base: position 41,075,604 of record JAZHRO010000002.1, on the reverse strand, counting down.
ACCTCAACTCAGTTAATTAAGTTAATTTTACTTAATTATGAGTAGAGAAAAGTAACTTAGGTTAACTCGAAGTTGTATAGTTTAGTAGTATAGGGTCGAATTAACCTAACATTTTAGAATTTTTTAACTGGTTGAGTCCAGATCGTTCGCTGGGAGGTATAAGTCATTTTAAATTCACTAATTAACTCTATTTTTTCTTATAAGTATAGGAGGTATAGTTAAATTAGTTGTAAAATATGAATTTTGCAAAAATTGATTTAATTTGAAGAAATATGCAAAATCCCATTTGAAATCCATTTATTTCAAAATATTAAAGGCAAATAAGAGTATCTATTCAAAACATGCCTTATTACAATTAAAAGCAATTACAACAAATTCATATAAAGAAAAATTAAAGAAATTAAATTTCTTTTCTTCAGCCTCTCTTCCTTTTCTTTTCTCTCTATTCCTTCTCTTCTCTTCTTTATTATATATGAATATACCCCTCTTATTATTTTTATGAATTTTCATTTTTCAAATTTTTGTATTTATATATTTTTGTTTTTATGTTTATAAGGTTTTCCAATTTTTATGAATTTAAAATTTTTCAAATTTTTATGAAATTTTTTATTTTTAAAATTTTTATCATTTTTGGAATTTTTATATTTTTTTAAATTTTATGGATATTTAATTTTTATGTATTTTTTTTTTATTTTCACACACTTAAAGTGAAAATTTCACTTCAACACCTCTCCAAGCCAAGAATTTACAATGCCCTCATTGTAAGAAGGGTGAAAAGATATTACACTTCATTTAGTATAGGGTGATGGAAGTAGTCAGATAGAGGAGATCAAGGATCTTTGTGCGGACGATTTCAAGTCTGACCAAAGGTCAGAGTGGTCAGTCGGACTAAATAAAGGTAATCAGTATAATATGAAGTGAAAGATCAGAGTAAGTGTAGAAGAAAATCAAAAGGTATAAAACAGGAAACATCTATGTAAAAAAATGATGGATGGATGGTAAGAAAAACCCTAGTGGCGCATGTAGCATTCTTCAACAAGATCCAAAGGATGTGATTCTAAGAAAGGTTTTAAACGTTGACCATTGACTTTGAAGGGTTGATCCATGTTGGGTTCAGTGATTTCGATAGCTCCGTTGTTGAAGACTCTAACAACAATAAATAGCCCTTGCCATTTAGACCTAAGTTTACCAGGGAAGAGCTTCAAACGGGTATCAAACAACAACACCTTGTGACCAGGTGAAAAGGATTTGCGGGAAATGAATTTGTCGTGGAAGGCTTTAAGTTTCTCCTTATACAACTTTGAACTCTTATAGGAATCATGACATAATTCCTCAAGTTCGCTAAGCTGCAACCTACGATTTTCACCATCCTTCGCAAGGTCTAAATTACAGGCTTTAATTGCCTAATAGGCCTTGTGTTCAATTTCTACGGGAAGATGACAGGGTTTCCCGTAAACAAGTCTGTATGGTGACATGCCTATTGGTGTTTTGTGAGCAGTCCTATAAGCCCACAAAGCCTCATCTAAATGGGAAGACCAATCCTTTCTATCGGGTCGGATTGTCATTTGAAGGATCTTTTTGATCTCCCGATTAGAGACCTCGGTTTGCCCATTAGTCTGGGGATGATAAGGTGTAGAAATGCGATGTGTAACCCCATATTTTCTAAGTAAAGTTCTAAACTGGGAATTAATAAAATGGGAACCGCCGTCATAAATGACGGCACGAGGTACCCCAAAACGAGCGATAATGTGGCTCTATATACAAGGAATGACAACTCGATGATCGTTTGTGCGTGTGGGTATGGCTTCAATCCAATGAGAAACATAATCAACAGCAAGTAAAATATAGTGGAAACCAAAAGAGGATGGAAATGGACCCATAAAATCTATGCCCCAAATATCAAAGATTTCACAGGCTATAATTGGGTTCAAAGGCATCATGTCTTTTCGTGACATGCCACCAGGTGTTTGGCAGCAACTACATGACTTACAATAAGTCTATGAATCAGCAAATAACGTGGGCCAATAAAACCTGCATTGCAAAACTTTTGCAGCGATCTTTCTACCAGAAAAGTGACCACCATAGGCCTAGTCATGACAAAAAGATAGGATAGAATCAATCTCAGAAGAGGTGACACAACGCCTGATGAGTTGATCATTACAGAGTAGAAAAAGATATGGATCTTCCCAAAAATAGTATTTGGCTTCAGCTTTGAGTCGTGACTTGAGATTCCCGTCCCAATCTGGCGGGAATTAATGTGTTGCCAAATAATTAACAATATCTGCATACCAAGGAAGATCTATGGATATCGTCAAAAGATGTTCATCAGGGAAGTGTTCAGTGATTGGAGGAGATGATTTGATTGTATTAGAAGTAAGGAGGTAAAGATGATCTGCAACAACATTCTGTCGACCTGCCTTATCACGAATTTCTAGGTCAAATTCTTGCAAAAGCAAGATCCATCTGATCAACCTAGGTTTCGTGTCCTTAGATAAAAGGTGTTGGATAGCTGAGTGATCAAAGTACACGATAATTTGAGATCCGAGTATATATGATCTGAACTTTTCTAATCCAAATACTATTGCTAGTAACTCTTTCTCTATAACTGTGTAATTCCTTTGTGTCTCATTCAATGTTTTACTAGTATAGTAAATTACCACCGGATTCTTCACAATTTTCTATCCCAAAACAACTCATATTGCATAATCTGATGCGTCTCACATGATTTCAAATAGTAAATCCCAATTAGGTGGTTGCAAAATTGGAGCCTGTGTAACTCTATCTCTCAAAGTTTCAAATGCTGTAATACACTCCTCACTCATCTCAAAAGAAGCATCCTTTGTGAGGAGGTTTGTGAGTGGTCGGGCAATTTTTGAAAAATCAAGAATAAATCTCCTATAAAATCTCACATGCCCGAGAAATGATCTAATGCCTTTGATCGAGTCACGAATTGGAAGATTTGCAATTTGATTGATCTTGGTTCAATCTACTTGGATACCTTGCTCAGATATGAGGTGGCCAAGTACTATGCCCTCTGGAATCATAAAATGACTCTTCTCCCAACTAAGGACAAGGTTTACTTCATTGCATCTTTTTAGAACCTTCGACAAATTATCCAAGCAAATATCAAATGTCACCCCGAAGATCGAAAAATCATCTATAAAAACCTCCATATATTCACCCACCATTTCGGTAAAAATGGCTAACATGCAACGTTGAAAAGTCGCGGGTGCGTTGCAAAGCCTAAATGGAATTCTTCGGAAAGCAAAGGTTTCGAAGGGGTAGGTGAAAGTCGTTTTCTCTTGATCTTCGGGATAAATTGCAACCTAATTATATCCAGAGTAACCATCTAGAAAGCAGAAGAACCTATTACCAGCTAATCTCTCAAGGATCTAATTAATGAATGGTAAAGGAAAATGATCCTTCTTTGTAACAGTATTCAACTTACTATAATTAATGCAAAACCTCCACGAATTCACAGTTCGTGTGGGAATGGTTTCTCCAGATTCAATTTTGATTATGGTGAATCTTGCCTTTTTGGATACCACTTGAATTGGACTCACCCAAGGGCTATCAGATATGGGATAGATAATGTCAACATCAAGCTACTTGATTATTTCTTTCTTAACGACCTCCTTTAAATTCGAATTTAGACGTCTTTGAGCTTCTCTTCAAGGTCGTGCCCCATCTTCAATATAGATGCGATGAGTACAAAAATTGGGGCTAATCCTGGTAAGATCATGTATAGTCCACCCAATTGCCTTCTTGTGATCTCGAAGAACCTTGATCAATTTAGATTCTTGTGATTGAGATAGATGAGAATTGATTATTATAGGATATGTTTGATCATATTCAAGATATACATATTTAAGATTGTCAGGCAATGGTTTCAATTCAAGCATAGGAGTAGAATCAACAACAGGATTTGGGGCAGGATTTTCAATTGTGAAAAGTGAATTAGATGATTCATTTTCAGATTCAGATTCAGATTCAAGATTGAGTAGAGATTCCAACAACATGATTTCGTTGCTTTGACGGTATGAAGTATCAAAAGGTGTGCTCTCTAGTTCTAAAGAACTAATGTCATCCTCAAAAGTTGCTATAGATTTTATTTCCTCAATCCATTCATAATTAAATCCACTAGAAGCTCTAAATATATCTAACTTAATTGTCTTCTCCCCAAATTTCAATTCTATCTTTCTTGATTCACAATCAATGTTGGCTTTTGCAGTAGCCAAAAAGGGTCTCCCTAAAATAATTGGGGTGTGGCTAATGTATTCGGGTACTTCCATATCAAGGACAATAAAATCTACAGAGAAGTAAAAATCTCGAACTCTCACAATAACATCCTCCAACATTCCTTTAGGTGACTTAATAGATCTATCAGCTAATTGTAAAGTCACATTGGTAGACTTAAGGTTTTCTATTTTAAAGTGTTTTACCAAAGAGAAAGGAATGAGGTTAATAGAAGCTCCTAAATCTAGGAGAACTCTATCAAAACACTGACCCCCAATTATACAGGAAATAAATGGAGATCCTGGGTCTTTCTTTTTCAAAGGAAGCGTACTTGAAATAATAGAGCTCACACGCTTTGAAAGTACCATAGTGCTTCCTTTCTTCGGCTTATGCTTAGGAGTACACAATTCCTTAAGAAATCTTGCCTAAGTCGGAATGTGTTTGATAGCATCTAGGAGTGGAATAGTATGTGTACTTGTTCAAAAATCTTAATCAAATCTTCATCTAATGTAACAGGTTGTTTTTATTTTCTAGTCTTCTTCAAAGCTTCTAGAAATGGGACGTGGATTTCTTATTCTACTGAGGTATTTCCCTGATCTCGCGAATTAGCGGGAATTACGGGATCGGGTTCTGCACCTCTTCCAGGTGTAGAAATAAGGGTTAATCTAGATGTACTAGGGTCTTGGGATAGGTTCCTTGGATAAACTAGATCCCTAGTGGAAGTTCCACGGCGGGTTGTAATAGAGTTAATACCCGCATGAGAAGAAGAAGCAGCTGATGAAGAAGACGATGCTTGTGTACTTTGGAAAGATGGATTATTGATTAATGGTTGATTCAAAATTGATTGCTGTTGATTTGGATATTCAAAATCATGATTAGAAATGGGTGGATTCAGATTTGGATTTAGATTTGAATTCAGGGGTAATTGATTAAGAAGATGGACATGTCCTTGATTCATATTTTGTACTCCTGGGTGTTGTCTTTGCTGGATATTCCTAAGGTTTGGAATTGGCTGGGATGGAAGGGCCCCTAGCTGACGAGATTTAGTTAATTACGTGATTTGACCCCTAAGATTAGCCAATTCTACCGAACATTGTCATTGGACTTCAGCAAGAGCCTCAGCATTTTGTCGCTGGCTCTCAGTCATAGCTCTCAAAATTTGGTCTAGCTGTGAATCTCTATTTGGCCCTATAGGGTTTTGCGAACCCGCGTAAAATGGGCTCGCATTGTGTTGCAGAAACGACAATGTAGGTGGGTTTTTCCTGGTCTAAGTCGGATATGATGGTCTTTGTGTATGGTCAGACCAAGAGAAATTAGGGTGATTATGCCATCCAGGATTATAGGAATTTAAATATGGGTTTGATCTTGGTGTGTATCCTTGAATGGCATTTAAATATAGAGGATAAGGCATATTTTCTGCAAAAGATACGGGTGGGGAAAAGGGTGGGTAAGATCGTGGGACAAAGGTCCCTCCTTGGGTTGGTGAAGGAGTAGATAGAAAACCCAAGGAAGATGGATCTCTAGAATCCAGATTATTCACAAATTCCCTCCCTGCGGGAATTTGCGAAACAGGTAGATGCGCGGGATTTGTAGCAAGTAGAGGCATAAGTGTCTTCATCGTATTTCTGACCTCGTCGAGATGCTTTTCTACGATATCGACTTTGTCCAATTTTTCTGCAATTATCTCTAAGTCCTTTGAACTGACGGGTTACCGATATCGTGAATGCCCTTGTGCGGATTCTGATGATTCATGTTTGCACCCCGCGTAAATTGAGACATTGATGCATTATTGATCGAGTTTTCTGCCATCCCTTCAAATAATTTTGAGGCAGATTTTGCATCGCGATTTAGGAAGTTCCCTCCACAAGAGGCATCGACTAGATTGCGAATGACCTCTTGTAAACCGTAGTAAAAGATATGCATGAGTTGCCAACGAAGGATGTCATGATGTGGGCATCTCCTTTGCAATTTATGAAAACATTCCCACGCTTCATGAATTGGTTCTCCTTGATTTTGATTGAAAGTAGTAATAGCTCGCCTTAAAGCATTAGTTCGACTAATAAGAAAGAATTTCTTAAGAAAAGTAGATTTAAGTTCAGCCTAAGTTGAGATTGGTCTTGCAATAGTTCTATACCAATAAGCAGCTTTGTCTTTAAGGTTAAAAGAGAACATCTTCATTAGTAGGATTTCCCTATTCTGATTTCGAAGTCCAAGAGTTTGAGATAGATTCTTTAGATCCACGGATGCAAATCCATGAAAGTGAGGGATTAAACCAATGATATTCGGCTTTCATTCAGGATCATTCTCCCCAATAGGTATTCTAACATTAGGCTCTACTTGTGCATTAGATGGGTTGTAGTAATCTCTAAGTAGAGGCCTTGGACGAGGAATTGGTAAATCAGGGATATCAAAACCCGCCTCAGGTTGAGGTGTAGGATGGGTTTAAAGAGTCTAAAGATTGTTTAAGGCTGTTGTTAAGAGATTGATTTGTCTAATCTGCTCAAGCATCCTAAGGTTCTGGTTCAGGAGTGCCTCATGAATATCAAAAGGCAGAATCTCCCCCTAACCAAAAGAGGAAGGGATCTCAGGATTTTGATTTTGCAACTGATCCATAGAAGTAGATGGATCTGACGGGAAAACTATTGGTTGCTTATCTGCAACCGGCTTAGGATCACCTGTCAAAGACAGTGCAAGTGGCAGATGCAAGGATAGCCTCCCGTCCATAAAATGAGAAAAATGTGCAAGTGCACACAGACACCACCAAAAAACAGCGGCATAAAAACCTGCAAAACAACGCAAAGACTCGGGTTTTGCTCTTCTTTCAAAGGAAAGAAGAGATTCCTAAGATACGCAAAAGTAATTTGACGCAAATAAATAGAATAACAGTATCAAAATATGCATCCTAATCTGTGTCTATGTAGGTGCATATCCTTAAGGCTCGAAGGTTTAAGGTCTAGGATCGAGACTGCTCACTACTGGCTCCCCGGCAACGGCATCATTAAAATGATCATTTCTCACCTCAATTCAGTTAATTAAGTTAATTTTACTTAATTATGAGTAGAGAAAAGTAACTTAAGTTAACTCGAAGTTGTGTTGTTTAGTAGTATAGGGTCAAATTAACCTAACATTTTAGAATTTTTTAACTGGTTGGGTCCAGGTCGTTCACTGGGAGGTATAAGTCATTTTAAATTCACTAATTAACTCTATTTTTTCTTATAAGTATAGGAGGTATAGTTAAATTAGTTGTAAAATATGAATTTTGCAAAAATTGATTTAATTTGAAGAAATATGCAAAATCCCATTTGAAATCTATTTATTTCAAAAGATTAATGGCCAATAAGAGTATCTATTCAAAACATGCCTTATTACAATTAAAAGCAATTACAACAAATTCATACAAAAAGAAATTAAAGAAATTAAACTTCCTTTCTTTAGCCTCTCTTCCTTTTCTTTTCTCTCTATTCCTTCTCTTCTCTTCTTTATTTCCTTTTATTCTATTTACCTGTTATTTATTTATTTTTTTTCTTTCTCTTTTTATTTCTCTCTTATTCTCTCCAGCTCTTTCTTTCTTCTTTCTCTACTTTGTTCCTACCTTCATCTTCTCTTCCCTTAGTCTTTTTCTTCCTTCTTTCTTCTATTGCTCTTTGTCCCTTAGTGCCTGTTCTTCTCCTTTCCGTAGCCTTTTCTTTTCCCTTTCCCTTAGCCTTTAGCTTTTGCCTTCAACACTTAGCTTCTTCAGCTCCTTTCTCTTCAGCTGAACTGGGTTTTTCCTTTAACCAAAAATTGGTTTAAGGTTTGCGGCGAGGTCCTTTCGAGGATACACAACACCCTTGTGAGGGTAGGACTAGACCCTACTCAGTCCTCGCCTTATTTGATTACAGTTTATTTTTGATTTATTTCTTTCTCGAGCCGAACCAGCCCAACCACCTCCTAGGCCTCGCCCGCCCAGGGCCAACATCGCACATGCCCACTTGGGCGCACACCAGCAGGCACACACATGCCCGCACACACACACAATGCTCAGAAGATCAAGATTCATTTCACGCCGAGCGCTTGACGACTGGTAAGCCCAGTACACAAATTAGTTTTATACTTATGCAGGCGCTCGAAAACTTCCGATGTGGGACTATATTTCCCCCCTCTAGACCCGACTTCAAGTGAAGATTGCTCCTAGCTCAGAGCTCCAAATCAAGCGAAACAAAGCTTGATGGAAAGCTCTAAGGTAGCTCTACAAGATTACAAGGTCAATTTTAGGTTAAGGAAATGTTTTCCTCTTCGATTTGAAGAGTGAATCTAAGGGTTTCCTACGGGGTTATATGGCCTGGAAATGGAATAATACTCACAGTGTCTATAGATTGGCTTTTCTAACTTAACTAAGGGTCTGAATAAGCTCTGCAGGTCTTTCCACAGCTATTGGAATAGGTTCTGAAGCTCTTTAAGCTTTAGAAGCTGCAGAGAAGCTTCAAGCTTCTCTGAAAGCTTCAGAGAATGAATTTCTAACTTTGAATAGGTAAACAGACACTTAAGAACATTCTCAGTTGATTAAAACAGATTCTAAGGGTTGTTACAAATTGATCTAGGTAGGATTTGAGATCAAATCTCAACAAAAAGCCACTACCATTAGTTTGGGTTTGAAAACAACCCAAACTAGCACAGAATGAATTCCAACAGAATTACAACTTTGAGCTCAATTTAACCACTCTCAAATCATTCAACAGAATCTCAGAGACATTTCAAATTCCTTAATTTCTCAGATTGAGCTCAGAATCAAAATCTCAAACTCAGTTTGACTGTAAAGCTCAAAATTTTGACTTTTTGATTAATGCTTCTTCTCACAAAATTAATGCCTAAAATAGCATCCTCTCAACCTCAAAAATCTTTCCAACCTCTTGGACAGGCGTTCTAACATAAGAAAGTAGGGTTCTAGGCTCGTCGCCTGAACTCCTAAAGTGTTTTGTTTGTCAGAAGATTTGGAAGGCTTCTACAAAGATCTGAGGTCAGGAACAGCTTTAGTGCACTACACTGAAGCTTCTAGACTCACTAAATACATCTTTTAGACTTTTGTGCAGGCTTCTCCAACTCCACCGGAGTTGGAGAGGAAGATACCTCACTCTGAGCTCCAATGGTTAAAATCCCAAATAAATGGCCTGAAACTACTCTATGATCAATATCACATCAATCTGGAGTTATTCATCAAATTCTATAGGCTGAAGATCAGTAATGACTCATCAGAGCTCGTCGAAGCTCTGGTGAGTCCAGAAAAAGTGAAAATCGTGCACAGAGTGGTGAATTTATGCCATTTTTATCTGAAAAGGTTCCTGAGGTTGCAAGAAACCTCAGGACCGCATTTAATTCCTCTTTAATTCATTACATGAATGATTAATCAGTAAAATCAGTTTGAATAGCTTTTGAATTAGTGGAAGCTCAGGACTTGGTCTCCCACTCAAATGAGTGGTTGAGACAAGTCAACAGATATCTACGATCATAATTATATAAATAATTTATAATTTAAACTGCTCCTGAGCCGCCATTGATAGCGAGTTCAGGAGCATAATTAAAATTAGGCTTTTACATTAGAGATGATAATTATTCAAATTAAGGTGTGGAATTGGGTCCTTAGATGATGAATAGATGATGAAGAACCCTGTGAATGTGAATTTAGCTCAGCTACTGCCGCCATGGACAGCAACAGTAGCTATTGAAGGTGGATATGATTTAGGTGATTAAGTGATAGAATTAGTGTTTAAATAGGTTAGAAGTGATTGTGAGTGATAGAGAAAGGTGATCAGCGGATTCAAAAGACAAAACTAAGTCTCCAGTAAGCTCAAGGAGCTCACTGGAGTTGAAGAAGACAATCCTTGAATTCTGACATTATGCTACTGTTGAACATTTTGGGTTGCTATGCTAATGTGTTTGGTTTTAAAACCTTGTCGTTGTAGCTTGAAAGTGAAGAACTCGTGTTCAACAAATAAAATTTATATTGAAATTGAAATTTCGGGTCGAACACAAGGAGACTATGTTGATCTATATTCGCAATTATATTTTTTTTTAGAATTTTTCTTGAAAAGCGAGACGATGTAATTACAATGAAACTATTACAACAATCAGACTAAAAAGAAGAGAGAAAGAGAACATGCATTCAATAATTCAAAATGTTTATACAATAAAACCAAATAAGAATTACACTAGAAAGCGAGAAATCGCTAAACTAGAAAGCAGGAAAATTCTACACTAGAAAGCTGTAAAGAAGAACGGGAGAGAGAAGTTATCCTCCTCAACGATTGCTTGGAGGACGAGCCGGACGGGACGACGCCTGGACGAAGGAGGACGAAGCAGAAGAACGGGAACGGGGCAGCACGTCGTCGTCGTCGTGGGATCCACTTCCGAATAGGGATGAAAATTTTAACTTTATCTCGCGAGGAGCATGCCGGGTGTGGGACAAGCTTTTCTTGATCTTTGGAGAGGTAGGGAAGAGAAGGAAGGGATGATAATTTCCTGTGGAGGGGGTCTCCTTTTATAGTTGCAAGGAGTGAGGGCAATTTGGTCATTTAAATCACAAAACATTAAATAAGGGATCTTTAGTGATGGATAAAACCGTCACTAAAGCCCCATCGTGGGCGTAGTGGGTGCTGCCCGCGCGGCTGCTCGCTTTCTCGCGCGCTCAACGCACGCTCACGTTCGCTGAATCTCAGTCGACCGATCACGAGATCGGACTACTTAAGTTGCGCCTTCCCTGCTCCTCAACACGCGCCCGCCCACGTACGATCCTGCGTAAGGTGTGGGCGTGCGATAGCGCGTGGGCGCTATCAAGCACGTGCGGCCGTTAGATAACGATCTGACAATCGATTGAAGGCACACCCCCTGCTCCAAATTCCGCTCGCTGCGACTCGATCCCGCGCCAGCGCCTCGCGATAAGGCGCTGAACCGCTGCGCTACGTCGTCCAAATGGTCGAGCGGATGCAATCAAGCGCGTGCATCCACAGCCGTTGGATCTTGATCCAACGGTGGGGAAGGGCGGATGCAGGAGCTTCAGCAGGTGTGTGCGGGCGATTGGGCGGCCGAGATGGTGCCATGTGGCGCCATCTTGGCTATCCATCTTCTGGATGATGTAGATGGTGCCACGGGTGTCGGATTGACTCGATTTTTGTGTCGTTAGGCTACGATCGTCGATCCGAATCCATCTGTGTGGTCGGATTTATAATTTGAAGTGTGAATTTACACCATCCTAGCCCTTGATCTTCTAGGATTCCTCGGTCACTATCTGATGCTACAGATGCCTGATTAGGACGATCTTGGAGTCGTTGAACTTCAATCGTCGTCCTGATCACATTTGTATGGTTATATCTTTGATTTGAGGCCCCGATAAAAAGTTTGTCCTGTCCAAGCACATAAAAGGAGGCAATTAACCTCCATTTTATTCAAACTACTCTAAATGCAAGATAATGCATGTTATGCAGTATTTATAGCATGCAATGCAATCCTATGCTTAAGAACATGCATAAATAGACATCTTAAGTAGTGTAAACGTGTTTACATCATACCCCCATGCCTATCTTTTGCTAGTCCCTAGCAAAAACTATATGCTATTTATAAAAGAATTCGGCTGGATTATTTGGGCATGAGTTATTTTCAATCATTAAGAAAATGTCCACTTAGGAATTGAACTTTCAAAGACACAACAATGCCCGAGTATCTGCCAAAATGTAGACCGCCTCAAGCCCTCGCCTTATTCAAAGAAAAATTTCTTTTTTTTCTCTTTTTCTTTTTTTCTAATTTATTTTGGATTTTCAAGTTTTAGGGTTAAAGAGTGGCTTTCTACGGTCATTCACCTCACCCAAGATTTGATGAGAACCCTAAGTTTTAAGTATCTTATTGTGAATGTGATAGACTCGTTGACTGGCAGTTAAAACGGACTTCGGATTTCTACGCCTCTAGGTGACCTAAAAAGAATTCTGCCTAAAGGTGTATCTTTACAACCGGTACCTTTCTCCCTACTTTTATTTTTTTACGGGGTCAACACAAGGGTGAATCTAGTGTATATCTCCCTGGTTTATTCTACTTCTCCGCTTCTTCCTAGGTGTTTTGGGAATTTTCAGTGCATTTATTGAGCTGGGTTCTGAACAACCGGTCGATGAGCTGTCACCACCGACAACTTGCCAGCCATACTCGTGCAGGAAGTGTGGTTTATTTCTTTTTTTTCTTTTCTCCTTTTCTTTTTGATTTTTTTTTAACTCTTTTTTTTTTAAGTAGGTGGCTTCCCTGGTCTAAGATTTACCTAAAGGTAGAAAAAAGAGAAAGGTCCAGTGACTAGGCTCTAGACAACCTACTTATGGGCTGTTACCCACGATAACTTGCCAGCCATATCACCCTAGAAGGTTCATTAGCTACCCAATTTCCATTAGAATCGCTGAACAACGAGTCAGAGGAAAGAAAGTGTGTAGATGCTTAAAACTCAAAAATTCCCTCAAATTAGAGGGTGGGTTGATAAGTCGTGTACTTATTACCTAAACTTATTTATTCCAATTAGATAGAATTAAGATGGCGAGGACTCAAAAGATAAATCCACATTTAAGTGGATACACGGGCTAATTAAGTCCAAAGACCTGAAGAGTCTTTGTGTTCAGATCCTAATGTAAAATTTCCTAAGATTGAAAAGTCCTAATGTCCAACTAATCCTCCTAATTTTGATTTTTTTTTATGTATAAATAAGAAGAGAAAAATAATTTACATGAATTTCACAAAGCTGACCAAATGATTCAAAAATGAATCTACCCCCCCATGCCTAGCTGATGCAATGTCCTCATTGAGAAAGAGACATGAAAGAAAGGGTAGAATATGAAAGATGTCACCTGAATATGAAGCTCGTATCGGCCTTGTGTTATATGTACAACTGCTAAGTTTAATGCCGTCAGCTAGGCGAAGTCCAGCCAAAGAAGTCACAGAATGGATAGAGCAACTGTGTCTGAGATGGGTTCTGGAAGAATACGGTCAATAACAGGCTTCAGACGTTGACCGTTGACTTTAAATGTATTATCCGTCTTTGGGTCCGAAATTTGAATGGCTCCATTTGGAAAAATCTGGTCAATTATGAATGGGCCATTCCATTTAGATCTAAGTTTACCAGGAAAGAGCTTAAGTTTAGAATCGAATAACCAGACCTTCTGGTTCGGCTCAAAGCTCTTGCGGGAAATCAGTTGATCATGTAGAGCTTTGGTCCGAGCCTTGTAGATCTTGGCATTCTCATAAGCATCATTTCTAAGCTCCTCCAACTCAGATAGTTGGAGTTTCCTTGTCTTCCCAGCTAAATTCAGATCTAAATTGCATTGTTTGATCGCCCAGAATGCCCTGTGTGCAATCTCTACGGGTAGATGGCATGCCTTTCCATACACCAAATGGAATGGAGACATGTCGATGGGCGTTTTATACGTCGTACGGTAGGCCCAAAGAGTGTCCTCAAGCTTTTGAGTCTAATCCTTGCGATCAGGCCTAACCGTTTTCTGCAGAATGTTCTTGATATCTCGATTAGAGATCTCGACTTGTCCATTCGTCTGGGGATGGTAAGGTGTGGAAATTCGGTGACTAACCCCGTATTTGGCCAATAAATTCTGGAATTGGACATTGGTAAAATGCATGCCACCATCACTGATGATAGCCCTCGGAATCCCGAACCTACTGAAGATATTTTTCTTGACAAAATCGATGATCACCTTGTGGTCATTGGTTCGGGTGGGAATCGCCTCAATCTATTTGGACACATAATCAACAGCAACAAAAATGTACTGATGTCCAAATGAAGGGATAAAGGGTCTCATGAAATCAATGCCCCAAACATCGAAAATTTCGACGAGAAGAATTGGGTTTAGGGGCATCATATCTCTCTTAGTTATGCTCTCGAGTGCCTGACATCGAGAACATGACCTTGAGAAATCCTGGGCATCCTTGAATAAACACGGCCAATAGAAGCCAGATTGCAAGATTTTTGCAGCCGTCTTTTTCCTGGAGAAATTGCCACCACACCCACATGCATGGCAGAACTCGAGTATACTGTTGAATTCATTCTCCGGTATACATCGGCGAATAATCTGATCAGAGCCGATGCGATATAGCTTAGGATCCTCCCAGAAGTAGTATTTGACCTCAGATTTAAGTCTGTCCCGTTGTTGCTTGGTCCAATCCTGGGGGATTTGACCAACGGCCAAATAATTAACAATGTCAGCAAACCATGGGGTGTGGACACCTAAAACTGTAAGAATAGTTTCGTCCGGAAACGTGTCAGCAATCGGAATGTCCGGAAGAAAGGAATCACCTAGGAGTCTCGACAAATGATCCGCTACCACATTTTGTACCCCGATTTTATCCTTGATTTCAAGATCAAATTCTTGAAGCAGAAGAATCCAACGAATAAGTCGGGGTTTAGCATCCTTTTTTGCCAAGAGATGTCTCAAGGTCGAGTGGTCGGTATAGATGATAACATGAGACCCTAAGAGATAAGCCCTGAATTTTTCCAAAGCGAACACTACAGCTAATAATTCCTTTTCAGTAACAGTGTAATTCCTCTGGGCTTCATCTAGAGTTTTACTAGCGTAGTAAATGATAGAAGGCTTTCTATCAATTTTTTGACCCAGGACAACCCCAACCGCGTAATCAGAAGCGTCGGTCATGATCTCAAAAGGGGCTGTCCAAATTGGTGGTTGCAAAACAGGAGCACATGTGACTACCATTTTCAGGAAATCAAATGCCTTTCGGCATGATTCGTCAAAAACAAATGACGTTTCTTTGACAAGAAGATTGCTCAAAGGACGAGCAACCTTCGAGAAATCCTTGATGAATCTTCGATAAAATCCCACATGGCCAAGAAATGATCAGATTTGTTTAACAGATGTGGGAGGAGGAAGTTTAGCGATAGCATCAACCTTAGCTTTATCCACTTCAATTCCTCGTTCAGAGATTACATGACCCAAAACGATGCCTTCTTGGGTCATGAAATGACTCTTTTCCCAGCTAAGGACCAATCGTGTTTTGATACATCGCTTAAGAATCATTTCCAGATTAGCCAAACAAGAGTCAATGATTCTCCGAAAACAGAGAAATCATCCATGAAGACTTCCATCAACTCTCCCACCATATCAGAAAATATGGCTAGCATACACCTTTGAAAAGTCGTTGGTGCATTGCATAACCCGAAAGGCATCCTACGAAAAGCAAAGGTTCCGTAGGGACAGGTGAAAGTAGTTTTTTCCTGATCCTTGGGATGGATAAGAACATGGTTGTATCCCGAGTAGCCATCAAGAAAACAGAAGTACTTCTACCCGGCTAATTTTTCCAAAATTTGATCGATGAAGGGCAGGGGAAAATGATCCTTTTTAGTGGCTGTGTTCAGCTTCCTATAATCAATACAAACCCTCCAAGAGGAAGCTGAACGAGTTGTGACAGATTCTCCTCTCTCGTTAGTCACAACGGTAATCCCAGCTTTCCTCAGAACAATCTCTACGGGACTTACCCAGAGACTATCAGAGATTGGATAAATAATTCCTGCATCAAGCTACTTTATGATTTCCTTTTTGATCACTTCTCGCATATTTGGATTCAATCTCCTCTGCATCTGGCGAGAAGCGCGGGATCCATCTTCCAAGAATATTCTATGATTACAGTAAGATGGCTCGATACCCCTGAGGTCATGAATGGTCCAACCAATTGCCTCCTTATGTTCCCTCAGGACCTTGATCAATTTAATCTCTTGCTCCTTTCTCAATTTAGCACTAATAATCACAAGGAGCGTCTTCTGAGGTCCTAAAAATTGATATTTCAAATTCTCAGGCAATAGTTTCAATTCAAGTTGAGGCGAGTTGATGGTTGATGGTAGGGTAGATGCTGAAGATTCAACAAGAGGAAGAGGTTGTGAGTGAACAAAATCAATAATCTCTTTCGAAGATGGTAGGTCAGCCATAGAGGGTTGCGAGTCAAATTCATAATCCAAAGAGGAACTTTCAATTGAAGAAACCATCAAACAAGTTTCAATGTTTTCATTATCCTCATCAAGTTCCTCAATAAATCCACCATCCTTAAATTTGTTGATCGCCTTAAAAATATCTAATTTCATTTGTTGATCCCCAAAGGTGATTTCCATGCTACCGCTTTCACAATTAATGTTGGCCTTAGCGGTAGCCAGGAACGGACGTCCCAGAATGATGGGCGTGTTCCTCAGATTATCAGGTACATCCATGTCAAGGACAAGGAAATCTACAGGAAAATAGAAATCCTTAACCTTAACTATAGCATCTTCAATAATGCCTCGCGAATTTGTGACCGAGCGGTCCGCTAACTGTAGCGTTACTGAAGTTGGCCAAAGTTCACCTAACCCAAACTTCTCGTAAAGAGAAGTTGGAATTAGGTTGATGGATGAACCCAGATCCAAAAGTATTCTATCAAATGTGTAATTTCCGATGACTCAAGAAATCAATGGAGCACTAGAATCTCTCTTTTTCTGAGGGAGGTAGTGCAAGATAATAGAACTAGTCTGCTCGAAGAGTACCACCTTCCTCGGAACAGATTCTCTCGACTTACGCTTTTGTGTACATAATTCCTCTAAAAATCTTGCGTAAGCCGGTATGTGCTTGATAGCATTAAGGAGCGGGATATTAATCTCAACATTCTTAAATAGATTCAGAAGCTCCTCATTGCTATTAACAGACTTCTTCTTTGATTTGGTTAAGGCTTCAGGAAAAGGACATGAGTCAGATCTTTGGAATTAGGTTCCTGAGCCTTGATTTCTCCTCTAGAATTCTCCTCTCTCTCCTCAGGTTCTTCAGGATTCAAAAGATCAGAATATTATGGTTGTGGATCCTGAGTCTGCTTACCGCTCCTCAAAGTGACAGAATTTGTAGATGCATAAGAATTTGGGTCTTGGGGAGGGTTAGGAAAGATTGGAGGGGCTTGATTAGCCATGAATTGTTGATTTGTAGAAGAAGAAGAAGAAGAGGATGAGGAACCTTGCTCAACCACCTGAGCATGTGTGTGTGGGTCCCTCTGATTTCCGTACCCATGGGCTTGGTTGCCCGAATTCAAAATATTTCGCGGGTTGGGTACGGGTTGGGATGGTAGAGATCCAGGTTGATGAGAGTTAGCAATGAGCCCAGACTGCAAGTTGTCCAGCGAAGTTTTCATTTGCTACATGAGCTGGAGCACGGATCCTTGCATCTCTACCATTTGACGGTTCAAATTAGCCTGCCGTGCAGGTTGACGAGCATTCCAAGCTGGCTGATTGACTGATTTGGAGACAACTGAGTATATACTTGACCCTAACCCATTGGTCGTTGCGGAGCATAGTTTTCAGGTTGGAATTGGGTCTGTTGCCCCGAATTTTCAAGAGAAGTTAGGGTGGTTTCTCCAACCTGGATTATAGGCATTAGAGTAGGGGTTGGATCTAACATTCTCTTGTATAGCACAGACATCCTCATAAGGTGAGGATGGAGAGAAAGAAAGGGAAGGATCAGAAAAACTGGGATCAAAGGCCCCAGTTTGGAACCCGTGGGGTTTCGAAAAATGCTGACTCACAGGTTGAACCGCATCAAGTTGATTAACGAACTCCCATCCAGAAGGAGCTCGTGAAGAATGGAATCCCGAATTTTGGGAGAGTTGATCGAGAGTTGTTCATGGAATTGCCAGCCATCCACTCTTCCATTCTTTTAGCAACCAAGTCCACATTATCAAGTTTGTTACAAATCAATTCCATATCAAATGAATGAGAGTCATGGACTTCATTGAAATTTGATCTGGGCTGCTGGGATCGGTTAAATGTATCCATGGAGGCATGATTGATTGAATTCTCACTCATTTCCTCAAATAAATCATGTGCACTATCTGCATCTTTATTGAGGAAATTGCCTCAGCAAGAAGCATCCACATGATTTCTGAGTTGCTCAGTCAACCCATGATAGAAGATCTGCACAAGTTGCCATTTCAGCACCTCGTGGTGTGGACACCTCCGCAATAAGTCCTAGAATCGCTCCCAGGCCACATGAAACTGCTCCCCCGGCCGATGGGTAAAGGTAGTGATTGCCCGTCTCAAAGCATTGGTACGTCCGACTGGGAAGAATTTCTTTAGAAAGGTCGATTTCAACTCATTCCAAGTTGTAATTGGTCTTCCTATTGTCCTATACCAATGCGCGGCCTTATCCCTAAGAGAGTGTGGGAAGAGCCTCATGATCATTTGCTCCTCGTTTACGTTTCGTGCCTTGGTGGTCTGGACCAAAGTGGTCAAGTCCTCCAAATGTTGAAACGGATCTTCCGAGCCAAGCCCATGATAATGTTTAATCAGGCTTAACACCTAGGGCTTGATTTCTACGTCACCGACTGGAATCTAGACTCCGGGACGTTCCCCGTAATTTGAAGGATCATAAAAATCCTTCAAGGGCTGAGCGCCCTGCATTCTCTGGAACCATTCTTGCATTCTCTGCATTTGTTCCAGCTTTCTTTGAAATTCTTCCTATGGATTTCCAAGCAGAGGACGCTGTTGTTCGGCCATGGGATCAATTTGACCAAAATCCAACTTACGCCTCCTAAAATGTTCTAATGGTCCTTCCAATCGGGGATTCAATGACCGTCTTCCCAGCATAAACTAGGAGAATGTCGGAAGGATTGGGGATAGGGACCCTGCAGCATAACAAAATAAGGCTGTCCTTAAGTGGGGTAGCCTAAGGATTTACTGACTCCCAAAACCTGTCTTAAGACTGTAAATGATTTACTCTACTTGCGTCTGTTTAATCCAACCAGTTAGAAGGAGGGACTGGGGAGAAGGTTCTTCCTTCGGCTTTCGCCTCCGGTTCCTAGTGTACCCCCCAGCCGCGGTCGTTTGACGCTACTCCCCTAGCTAGACATCAGATTAATCAGTACAAGTAGGTTAATCAAAGACAATCTCAGACTAGGCCCTGAAGAGCGAATCAGACCTTAAGGTCAACGTCTACTCAATTTTATTAAGGCCTAGGATTGTGGTGCTTATGGAATGTGATGGGCCCTTAAAATGGGTTGTGCCCTTAATGATTGATTGAGATTTGTGTAAGTACGTGCACAACCAAGGTTTTCAAGCAAGATTATTTGTGATGAGTGGATTTTAATGTTCAAATCTTACTTAAGTAGCTTTTAGGATTTCAAATTAGGTGGATTGCAATCAAGTTTCTAGGCAAACCAAGTTGTCAAACATGGGTGGAGATTATTTTCCTTTAAAATCAGAAAGAAAGTGGAGTGCCTGGAATAGACCTAGATTGAAAACCCTAAGGAGGAGCTACTTGATGAGTTGATTTTAAGTAGAGTGGTGCGGCCCAAACAACTCAAACAATTGGCCACAGATGCACTACTAAGTTAGGCACTCAAAGATAGTTAACCTAGAATCATTTCTATTCTTTTATGTGTTGCTTTGTATGTATCGGTTCCATAGATCAGAACCTGGTTGAGTAGAAACAAATCAATTCGGTTAAGTGCCTTGAATGTGGGTGTACGTTGTGTGTTTGTTGAAAATTGCCCTACAAGGTTATCTTTTTGTTATTTTTTTTTTATATAAATCAAGGTGGAATGAATGTGAGTGAGAATCCAGACAACGAAACTATTCCTAAGATTTATGCAAACACCTAGGTTAATTGAAATTTAGATTTAATGTGGCGAATGAAATCTATGGAGGGGGGAAGAATGGGGAGCACTTACAGTTGTCTTCAACTGCACTTTACTCCAGTCTACCGCTTGATGATTCCCGGATGGAGGTCTTTGCAAAATAATAGACACAAGAGAAAACAAGTTCGAAAACAATAAAGTGCAAGAAATGCGAAAAGAAGATCGGAAATCGTTGCCTCCCCGGCAACGGCGCCAAAATGTTGAACGTTTTGGGTTGCTACGCTAACATGTTTGGTTTTAAAACCTTATCGTTGTAGCTTGAAAGCGAAGAACTCGTGTTCAACAAATAAAATTTATATCGAAATTGAAATTCCAGGTCGAACACAGGGAGGCTACGTTAATCTATATTCGTAATTATATTTTTTTAGAATTCTTCTTGAAAAGCGAGGCAATGTAATTACAATGAAACTATTACAACAATCAGACTAAAAGGAAGAGAGAGAACATACATTCAATAATTCAAAATGTTTATACAATAAAACCAAATAAGAATTACACTAGAAAGCGGGAAATCAGCTACACTAGAAAGCAGGAAATCAGCTACACTAGAAAGCAGGAAAATTCTACACAAGAAAGCTATAAAGAAGAACGGGAGAGAGAAGTTATCCTCCTTGACGATTGCTTGAAGGACGAGCCGGACAGGACGACACCTGGACGAAGGAGGACGGAGCAGAAGAACGGGAATGGGGCAGCATGTCGTCGTCGTCGCGGGATCCACTTCCGAATGGGGACGAAAATTTTGACTTTATCTTGCGAGGAGCATCTCGGGTGTGGGACAAGCTTCTCTTGAGCTTTGGAGAGGTAGCGAAGAGAAGGAAGGGATGAGAATTTCATGTGGAGGGGGCCTCCTTTTATAGTTGCAAGGAGTGAGGGCACTTTGGTCATTTAAATCTCAAAACATTAAATAAGGGGTCTTTAGTGACGGATAAAACCGTCGTTGAAGCCCCATCGTGGGCATAGAGGGCGCTGCCCGCGTGGCTGCTTGCTTTCTCGCACGCTCAACGCACACTCACGTTCGCTGAATCTCAGTTGTCCGATCTCGCTATCGGACGGCTTAAGTTGCGCCTTCCCCGCTCCTCAACGCGCGCCCGCCCACGTGCGATCCTGCGTAAGGCGCGAGCGTGCGGTAGCGCGTGGGCGCTATCGAGTGCGCGCGGCCATTGGATCGCAATCTGACAGTCGATTGAAGGCGTGCCCCCCGCTCCAAATTCCGCTCGCTGCGACTCGATCCCGCGCCAGCGCCTAGCGATAAGGCGCTGAACTACTGCGCTACGCCGTCCAAATGGTCGCGCGGATGGAATCAAGCGCGCGCATCCACAGCCGTTGGATATTTATCCTACGGCGGGGAAGGGCGTATGCGGGAGCTTCAACGGGTGCGTGCAGGCGATTGGGCGGCCGAGATGGGGCCATGTGGTGCTATCTTGACCGTCCAACTTCTGGATGATGTAGATGGTGCCACGGGTGTCGGATTGACTCGATTTTTGTGTCATTAGGCTGCGATCGTCGATCTGAATCCATCCGTGTGGTCGGATTTGTCATTTGAAGTGTGGATTTACACCATCCTAGCCCTTGATCTTTTAGGGTTCCCCGGTCACTATCTGATGCTAAAGATGCCTGATTAGGACGATCTTGGAGTCGTTGAACTCCAATCGTCGCCCTGATCACATCTATACGGTTGGATCGTTGATCCGAGGCCTCGATAAAAAGTTTGCCTTGTCCAAGCACATAAAAGGAGATAATTAACCTCCATTTTATTCAAACTACTCTAAATGCAAGATGATGCATGTTATGCAGTATTTATAGCATGCAATGCAATCCTATGCTTAAGAACATGCATAAATAGACATCTTAAGTAGCGTAAACATGCTTACATCAGCTACATTAACTACCTAACTATCTTGACTACTCCTACTCCTACGCCTACTCCTACTCCTACCTACTGTTATCTTGACAAAGGAGGTAAAGGGACTCCGTTGAAGGCTCATGACGAAGGACGAAATTAGAGGGTATTGAGGAAGATCTCCGGCGGTGAATTTGGATGGAGTAGAGGCACTCCTCAATCGACGCCTTTGTCCAAGGACACGATAGACCTCAGTGAAGTCCCTGAGCTAATCAAGATGGACGGAGAAAGTCGGAGATTGATGTAGAAGATCGCCGGAGTTGTAGAAGAATAGCCTATTGGGTCGACTACAGTGAAGAAGAGGGAAGGGAGCCAACTTACCAGATATCAAGGGAGTTAGGGTCTATTTATAGTTGACGGTAATGAAGAGGGCGGCAGAGTCTGGACGTGTGAGGAGCTAGAGGAGGTTAACCACCGGCGTTGTCTCCGACGACGGTGAAGTTAACTCCTACCTAAAATTAGGATTAAAGTATCATCCAGACCGATGGATGAAAATGGGATGGTGAGCACAAGCTCTAGGAGCTTGGAGAAGGTGGAGCGGATGTGCAGTGATCGAGCGGTAGAAGCACCCTCTGTTGTCAGCCGTTCAATCGGCTGAAGGAAGAAGAAGAAGAAGAAGATAGGGACCTTTATGCAATGAAACCTAAGGACCTATGTGAGAATTAAGGACCCGATTGAAATGAGTAATAAGGATCTAAATGTAAACTCAGGTTTTAAAGGTTTATTTTAACTTAGATTTTTTCAACTTTTTATATGTGATTATAAATAAGGTAATTATTATGTTTACACCTTGAATTTACATTTTTGACCTTTTTAGGTTAATTTATTAAATTAGGTAGAGTTACTTAAGTTATTACATACTTATGTATACATTATGCTTAAGTTAATTAACTTATTAATTAGAGGAATGATTGTTAAGATTTCAAGTCCAATTATTAACCAAATTATTAATAATATTATTTGAATGATAAAATATCATTTTAAACTTATTTTAAGGTCCTTTACTATATATCCCTTATTTTATAATTAACCCATATATACTCATATCCTTAGCTAATTAACTAAGAAGACTAGTTAATTAGGGATAATTAGAGATCATGATGAGTCTCTCATCATGTACCCCCATGTGTGAATGGGGATGTGAGGACTTTCTATTAAACACGCTCATCAAAGCATTATTAATAAAGTTTTCGGCTATGCCTTTGAGGAGCTTAAAGCCTAAGTCCTTGTCCCAACATTGGAAATTGCCTCCACAAGAGACATCTACAAAGTTTCTTGTGTCATCATGGAGCCCATGATAGAAGATCTGGACATGTTGCCAGTGTGGGGCATCATGGTGGGGACACTTTCTTAGAAGCTCATGTAATCTCTCCCAAGCTTTGTACATCTGTTCTCCTGAGTTTTGTGTGAAAGTGGTGATGGCAGACCTCAAGACATTTGTGCTGCCTACAGGAAAATACATCTTAAGGAAATCATGTTCCAAAGAAGCCCATGTTTCTATAGGTGTAGTTCATGCTAGAGTTTTAAACTAGAAGGTGGCTTTATCCTTAAGTGAAAAGGAGAACATTTTCATTAGTAGTGTGTGCTGATCATGGCCCTGTGGACCCAATGTCTGAGAAAGGTTTTTCAGCTCCTCTAAATGCTAAAAAGGGTCCTCAGAAGCAAGACCACGGAAGTGAGGAATAAGTGTTATCAGGTTTGGCTTTAATTTAGCAACATGACCCCTAGCGGGATAGCGTACCACAGGCATAGGTTATGCGACTGCGAGATTATAGAAATCTCATAGTTGAGGTCTACAAGGTTAAGGTGCCTAGGGAGCTCTAGGTTAAGGTTGGAGGTTCGTTGGAAGATTAACAGCTTGTGTAAGTTGTTGCACCTGTTGTGTAAGAGTGTTCATTTGTAACTGTGTTTCAAACAGGTGTTGAAAATTAGGTTGTGGACCTCTCTCTGGTGGAGGTTGGTTAGGGAAGTTAGGGTAGGGAGGAGGTTGAAATCTATGAGCTGGTGGTGGTGGTGGTGGAGGATGTGTAAAGAGATGTGTAGGAAGTTCTTCAAAATGTTCAAACTGTGCAGAATCAATGTCATCCTCCGAATGAACGGGATGATGTATGGGAGTTTGAGGCCTAGGAGGTAGAGGATTGGATGTGGAAGGCATAAAGGTAGAAGTAGAAGCTTGGGCATCAACACCCAAAGCAGGTACTAACTCGGGATTCTGGGATCTCCTACCTTCCATTGAGTCAATTTTTGAAAACACTTTTTTCGAAGCAGTCACAACTCAATGAAAAGTAAACTCTCAATCAATGTCAATCACAAATCAGAAATCCCAATCTCAATCTCACAACAATCAAAAGACCAATAACTCAAGAAAGCGAGAAAGTTTGAATTTTTCCTAGGGTTTGTGCTAAACTCGCTTTGATCTTATTATAAAATTGCTGTGTCATAGTATAGTGATCAAATCGAATTAAGCATTTAAATTTATAATTCAAATAAAAAGAAATCTGAGGCCATCTCTAGGAGTAGTTATTTGCATAATTTATCACTATCAAAAAGGTAATATATGCTGAGTAAATAAAGTGTTTCTTTATAGATATAAAACAAGCAGAGCAAAAGTGGCGGTTTAAACCACCAAGTTTAGCACAACTATCAATTATCAACGTTTAACTCAACTCAGCACTTTACCCTCAGATGACAGAGAACAGGCACAGACGCCTTAAGTCTTGAGGGCAAGGGTGTAGTGGTACTGTTCCACACTGCAAAACCCTCCCCTGCCTTACGCTCTCCCTCTTTCTCTTTCCCTTCTCTTCCTCAATGTTCGGTCAAATGCTCGGGTAATTGGCTATCAGGGATCCACGTACTCGGCACCAGGGCTACCGACGTGGGTAGTAGCCGAGGTGTGGGCTTAGGCGGGTTATCAGACCAGGCCTGCATGTAGCAGTGTACGGGCGAGGCATGTGCGGGGGCCTCACCACCGATGTTACTTGAGGTGAAAAGGCTAAAGCAGAAATTCGTTTTATGCGTACACATCGCCTCTTCTCTTCACGAGGTGGGACTAAATCCCACCCTCTTCTTCGCGTGGCTGGCAGAAGCAGTGGTCTTCCAATTGAAGCTGAAGGAGTGCACGATGCTTCCAATTAGAGATTTGGGTCGCTTCCTGGAAGGTGTTCGCATCTCCTGGAGCGGGGACCTCAAGAACAGGGTCTGGAACTTCGCGAAGAAGCTCCAACAATGGCGCGACAGGTCCTGTACTTGAAATCAAGAAGGCGGCCTCTTGGCCACGTTAAATCAGTTCAAAAGGTTTGCTGGAGCACGGCGAACGTGGCAGTGGTGGTTTCGTGGCGTGAAAGCGAGTGTGGCGGCCGAACGGAGGCAGAGATGGCCGGAGGAAGTGGGTTTGTTCGGGGGGTGTTTTGGATGGATGGGAAGATGGGTAGAGAGAGGGGTTTTGATGGGTGGAGTACGGCGGAGGTTATGGGCATGTCGCAGGGAAGATGGAGGTGTGTAGCGTGCGGAGGTCCTCGCCGGAGAGGTCGCCGGAGGTGAAGACGAAGGGTAGCTCCGGTGGGTACCTGTGCACAGCAAAACGAACCTCTCAGTCCTAAATCAGTCCAGGAGCTTCAGGGAAGATCCCCGAAGCTTCTCCCTATTTCTACGTGCTGTGTGAAGGGGCTCGGTAATGTGGCGAAGACGCTCACCGGAGCCCTTAAAGATGGTGGTCGGTGATGGCTCAAAAGAGGTTGGAATGTAAAATTGGAGAGATGAGAAGGTAGAGGGAAGAAAAATCCTAACCAAATTTGGAGGAAGGAGAGGTGGAGATCGATGGTAGTGGCAGGCCGCCGGTGAAGAATTGAAGAAGGAATTGAGGTCGACGAATGAGGTAGAGAACCGGTTACTGGGCTGAGAAGCTCGACGAGAGAAAGACGAAGGCGGCTACACCCTCGTTTGATGGCGAGAGGCAGCGGAGCAAAAGTGCCGAGAAGACCTCAAGGTCTGGCAATGGCGGCGCACGGAGGAAGAAGAGAAGGTACTGGTTGCGCTCGGATTCCAGATGACTCAACTCGGAGGAGCATCACAAGGCTTTATAGACCCTCGGCCGTTCGTGAATTTGTTGTAGGAGGTAGCAAGAAGACCTTCCAACAACTCGTATCTCTACATTTGTTTTTGACTGGAGATCGTGGGTTGTTTCAATGATGGCAACTGGCGAGATGTATCTCGATTGACACGAAACGGAACGACGAATAACTTCACCTCAGAGGTCGAGCTCAGTCGATGCTCAAAGCGGCCGCAAATGGAGCTGGAAAGTCGTCGGTTAGTTCGGTCAACGATTCTACGGTTGCTGAAGGAGGAAGATGATGCCGGGGATCGGTTCGCAAGAAGAGGACCTAAGAGTAACGAAATTGGACCTACTTGCAAGGATTTAAGGAACTTAGGGGCCTCAATGCAAAGTAGGTACAAACATTGTCAAATAAGGTCCAACTTTTTATGGAAGCTCAATTAGGATCTAGGGAATCTGGTGGTCATGTCAATTTTGAGTTTTGAAGTTGTTTGGTTGGTAAATCCTCCATTTAAAGTCATTTAACATTAATTATTCACCTAGGTTATTGTCTTAGGTTTAATTGGCTTCTTTGATGTATCTGATCAAATTAAACCTTGTGGGATATTTATTTATAATTTTTAGAAGGTTTAATTTGCAATATTTTCATCAGAATCCTATCAAACTAGGTCAGATCAAACATAGGGTTTAATTGTTCTCTTTAATAGCATAATTTCAAAGGAAACCCTAAATTGGTTATTCTGATATGTTTTGAGGTCTCTTGGGAATATTTTGATGAATCTTCCTCCATACGATATTGTATCATTTTTTATGTATTATTTAGGTTAATTTACTTTAGGACTTAGCTAAATTAGGTGAGTTATAAAGCATGATGGCACTGCCATCATACCCCCATTCCTATCATTTGCTAGTCCCTTAGCAAATTTTAGAGTTTTTAGCCCACATGTTTGGTGTAAGGGTATTTTTGTTATGCAGTTCTAAAGAATTTATTCTCCTCCTTGTCCTTGTCATTTCTCAATATTCATTTAAAGTTCATTTTCAACCCTTAGTATAAATGTATCGGAATAAGCAAAAACTTTCTTCCCTTGAGGATAGCAGGTGATCTATGGTTCAACCCCAGCCTTTTGGTATAGGTAGAAGATGTCTGAGTTGAAAGGATTTTATTTTTGGTGGCTCACACTTAATTAGTGCTACATATAATCTAGTATTTCAGACTTCGAATGTCTAGATTATTAAATGAATCCATTCGAAGAAATGCTTAAAACTATGCTCTCTTTTTTTAGTCCATTTGTGCATACTCTCTTCCTTTTCTTTTCTTTTTTCTTTCTTTTTTTTTCTTCTTTTCTCTCCCCCTTTTTATATATATATATGAGTCAAGAGCTCACAATTTTTCTAGATTGTCAATATGTTTGGTGGTCTCTCAAGGCTTTGATGCTTTGATTAAGTTCTGATAACCCAATAACTAAGTCGAAACTTGGGCGGTCAGATATACAGGAAGGTAGGTAAAGGCTATGTTTGGTGGGGCATAAAGTATGGCGGGTAATGTTGCCTCAATGTAATTTAAACACATTCTTTCTCTCTCTCTATTTTTTTTTTTGGATCAAAAGGATCTATGTATATATATTATATATTGTTTTTCTTCTTTTTTTGGGGATCAAAAGGATCTATGTATATATATATATATTTCTTTTCTTCTTATTTTTTTAAAAAAAATAAAGATATAACTCAGCACAACACAATATTTATTAATGAGGCATTATTGGGAAATAGGTGTGTTCAAGAGGATATTATATGGCTTATTTGGTGGAAGTGCCTACTCTCGGCACCGGAAAAGAATGAATAGGACAGTGTATTTCTGACTTTTGACATTAGTACCCTCCTTCAGTCGAGGATTCCGTAAAGAATGGTCGTAACTATCCACCTTAGTCATATTTTTATTAGAACCCGCTCTCTGCATATTTGCCTTATTTGGTGGCTCTCAAGGATTCACACAAAATATTTGCACAAAGGAGTTGAGAGCGAAAACTGTACCTGACTCCATAACTGAATGTTTAAGGGCTTCGACAAACTAAAAATGCCTATTGATTTTTTTTTTATTTGTCTCTATTTTTCTCTTTTTCTCCTTTGTCTCCTTCCCTCCTTTTTTTTGTGTGAGAATCTATGTGTATTTTTGTGAGAACCTTTCAATCATGAATTTCAGATAATTGCACTTTAATCTTCCCTATGCCTAAGCTTTGCAATGCCCTCATTGCAAATAGGATGGGTTCATATTTAGCTAAGTTCATAATTTTAGAATAGGTTTAAGGGATGTTGGGCGGGTCGGAAATGGTTGTTGCGAATGATTTCTAGCTCCAATGAGAACATTGGAGGTGGAGTCAACTGTTCTTAAATTAGGAACTCTAAAGTGCAGTAAGAATGATCTGCTCAAAGAAGATAAGAAAGTGTAGATTCCCTACTAGGAGGGGGTGACGTAATAAATTGCGGAATAGAATATAAACAATCTCACAAAAAAATTCAATAACATAATGTACACAATTATTTTTAGGTGGAAACCCAAACCGAGTGAGAACCACCACCTAACCCTCTCGAGTTAGGATTTTCCGATCAACCAAGTTGATCAAATCCACTAAACGAATCACTTAAATGAGGGTGATTCAACCTCAATTACAACCACGCTACTTTATACGAGGGTAGCGTACCTCAAACCCCTTCTCTTCACGAGAAGGATTTTGTCTCACGAAGGAGACGGGAATTTGCAAAGCGAATACCCAACCAAAGAAATAAAGATAAATAACAACAATCCTATAGAGCCAACAAAGATTTAAACCTAGCTTCTATAGAATTAGGAAACTCCCCTTTGATGGAAGTGCGTCGAATCAATGACGCGGGTGCGTGACCCACGCAACAGCGCAACGTCGCTCTTGTGAACTACGGCAAGAGAGTGGGTGCGTAAAGGCTTGATGCTCTCTAGATGAACTTGGGCTTGGAGAGCAAGGGCTTCTCTTGGACACAAAAGAGTGGAAATGCTTGTTCTTGGTGTGTCTAGGTGTGTCTTTTAGTGGCAAAGTTTCCTTCTATTTATAGGGGCCTTAGGAAGGCTTTGGAGAGCTTCCATAGCCGTTGGGTGCAAAGTCCAAGAGAATCAGGCCGAAATCAGGATCAATCATTGCACTGATAGGGTTGTCAGACGTCTTATCCTAGCATCAGACGTTTGGAAAACCAGTTTAAGACGTCTGGGAACAAAGTCAGATGTCTGATTTTAGGTGGGTTTCCTTCCTGACTTGAATCAAATCGAAACAGGATTCTAGTGCAACTCCATCAGACGACATACAGGACGTCTGGAACTATGTCTAGATGTCTGGAAACCTACTTTTCTACGGGAATGGATTTCCAGGAGAGTGCAACGGCTAGAAAATCTCTGAGAAGAGATTTTCGGGTCAGCCAAGGCAAAACGGTCATGTATCAGACGTCTGGAAACGCTTACAGACGTTTGATAAGGCTCTAACGGTCATATCCGTCAGTGTTTGTTAAGCCAGCCAACGGTCCACTAATTGGACGTCTGGCAAAATCATCAGACATCTTCTAAGATGTCTGGACTAAGGTTTGGACATCTGATTTCATCAGACAGAACTAAAGAAGTCCAACCTAAATGTTATCGGACGTCTGAGTCAACAGTCAGACGTCTTAAAACTCGTTATCAGACATCTGATTTTCGGATTAGTCGTCTGAAAAGGATGTTTGAACCCTATATTGGTTTTCTAAGTTCTCTACAGAAAACCTAAGTGTCCTAGGGTTGTGCAGGTGTTCCTAGGACTACTGTTAGGGTACTTTGAGGCTCTTTAACATGATGTTTTAAGGAACAAAAAAAGTAAGGAAATAAAGACAAAAGTATATGAAAGAAATAAACAGAATTCTATCCTATTTTTCTTGTCCTTCCATCTAAAATCTATCGCTCCTCGCGAATCTCCTCTGTTCTCCATCAAGCTCCTCCAATCCGTCCTGGATGCAAGCTCGAACTCCATTTAATCATGTCTCCATTTGCAATTTGCCTGAAATCTAAGACTCCGAGTGCAAATGTTAAATGACACGTGTTTTGTTATCATCAAAACAAATGATCGCAGTGCTCTAGCACCAACAGAAAGGTTTTGGGTTTTTCGAATGATGGGTTGCCTCCCATTAGGCGCTAAGTTTACCGCTATTAGCTAGGCGTAATGCGACTCAAGTGGAATGGAGGTCAAGAGATTCCTCGATCTGACTCAAATCATGAAGTTCAAGAAAAGGTTTAAGATGTTGGCCATTAACAACAAATGGTATAGACTCACGATCGGGAGGTGAGATTTCCACAGCTCCATTACCAAAAATCCTCCTAACCAGAAAAGGTCCGGTCCATTTAGATATAAGCTTACTAGGGAACAGCATAAGACGGGCATCAAATAGAAGTACCTTTTGACCAGGACTGAATGATTTACGTGAAATGTGCTTATCATGCAAGGCTTTAATTCGATCATTGTAAATTTGCGAGTTCTCGTATGCGTCATTGCGTAGCTCATCGAGCTCGCTTATTTGCAGGCGACGGTGAATACCAGCCTTTCCGAGGTCCAGATTGCACTTTCTTACTGCCCATAGGCTTTATGCTTCATTTCTACAGGAAGGTGACCTGCCTTCCCGTAAATAGTCCTAAAGGGAGACATTCCAAATTGGGTCTTATGGGTGGTTCTATAAGCCCATAATGCTTCCGAAAGCCGAGTTGACCAATCCTTTCTATTAGGTCGAACAGTGACATGCAGAATCATTTTGATTTGCCGATTTGATAGCTCAGCAAGTCCATTTGTTTGTGGATGATACGGGGTAGAAATGCGGTGAGACACCCCGTATTTTCTAAGCACGGACTGGAAATGTACATTCACGAAATGGGTCCCACCATCAGAGATAATTGCTTTAGGAACACTGAACCGGGAAAAGATGTTATCGTGAATAAATCGGATAACGACCTTATGATTATTGGTTCAGGTTGGAACAACTTCAATCCATTTGGACACATAGTCCACAGCAAGAAGAATATATTTGAAGCCATTCGAATTTGGAAATGGGCCCATAAAATCAATCCCCCAAATATCAAAAATTTTGCACACGATGATCGGATTTAAGGGCATCATATTGCGATGGCCTATGTTGCCTAAGGTTTGGCAACAAGCACATGCCCTACAGTATTTGTGTGCATCTTTAAACAAAGTCGGCCAATAGAAGCTGCTTTAGAGGATTTTGATTGCAGTTTTATGTCCAGAAAAATGGCCATTGCAGGCCTAGTCATGACAAAATGAGATAATATCATTGACCTTTATGTCAAGAATACATCTCCGGATGATCTGGTCTGCTTCGATGTGAAAAAGATATGGATCTTCCCAGAAATAGTACTTGGCGTCTGATATCAATTTGTCCTTTTTGGCTTTGGGTCAATTAGATGGAATCTGGTTTGATGCCAAGTAGTTGACAATGTCTGCATATTAGGGAAGCCCAACATCTATGCTCAAAAGAAGCTCATCCGGAAAATGCTCAGTAATAGGTACTGATGGATCAATTATAGATGAGGGAAGGCAGGACAGATGATCAGAAACTACATTCTGTTTTCCTACTTTGTTGCGAATCTCTAAATCAAATTCTTGTGAAAGCAAGATCCAACGAATCAAACGAGGCTTCGCGTCCCTCTTGGTGAGCAAGTGCCGTATCACCGTGTGGTTCGAGTATATGATTATGTAGAACCCGAGAAGGTACGACCAGAATTTTTCTAGGGCAAAGACAATAGCCAGAAGTTCCTTCTCAGTGATCGTATAATTCTGTTGGGCGTCTAGTCATTTATTTTCTCAACACAGTTAACTAAGTTAATTAGGCTTAATTATGTGCAAGAGAAAGTAACTTAGGTTAACTTGAATTAATGTCAATTGAGTAGTATAGGGTCAAGCTAACCTAACATTTTAGATTTTTAATTCCTTTTTAATTGGTTGAGTCCAGGTTATTCACTGGGAGACATAACTTAATTTAATTCACCATTTAATCATAAGCATTAATTACTACTTACTTAATCAATCAGAGTTATAATTATATTACTTTAAGATCATGAATCTTGCACAAAGGGTATTTAATTAAAAATATGCAACATTCCATAAGACAAACATATTTACACATGAGATCAATTATTAAAAACAAGTAAACATGTTTATTTTTATTAAGTTCTTGT
Source organism: Thalassia testudinum (assembly GCA_037157565.1). Lineage (NCBI taxonomy): Eukaryota > Viridiplantae > Streptophyta > Magnoliopsida > Alismatales > Hydrocharitaceae > Thalassia > Thalassia testudinum. The sequence continues at coordinate 41,043,519 of JAZHRO010000002.1, read as the reverse complement.
CATTTACAAAAGATTTAAGGCAAGAAAGAGAAATGCAATTAAGTACAAATGCCTTATTTATTAATTAAACTCTAAAGAAATTATATTAAAGTAACATACAAAAATTGGATGTCTTAAAAAAATGAACTTGAATTATCAGACGTCTAAACTTTGCTTTCTTTTTATTAGTCTTCTTCTTCTTCTTCAGCCTTCATTCTTCTCTTTCTTCTTCCGCTATCTCTTTCTTTCTTTCTTTATTCTTTTCTTTTGTTCTCTGTTTACTTCTCTTTCTTTTTTCCTTTGTTTTTCCCTTAAGCTCCACGATCTCTCTCCTCTTCTTCTTTGAATTCCTTCTTAAGTCTCTCATCCTCTTCTCTTCTCTTTCTTTTCCTCTTATCTTTCAACTGTGCATTTGAACCGAACCAAAAATTTAGTTTTATGGTTGGCAGCTCGGACCGGTCGAGGATACATAGCACCCCTCTAAGGGTGGGACCAGACCCTACTGGGTCCAAGCCTAGTTTATTACATTCGATTTATTTCCGATTTAATCATCTCATATGCATAGTCTTCGGCCTCCCAGGCCCACATGCACACGCCCACAGGCGCACACACACCCGGGCATGTGCACCGCACGCACCCACACACACCCAATGCTCTTTATGCACCCTGCGCTGACGATAACAACTCTATACACTTTCCACTTTTATCCCATGTCGCGCACTCTGTTCTTACCGATGTGGGACTATTCTTATCCCTTCAAGACTGCATTTCGACTAGAGGCACAGGTCGGCTTAGAGCTCCAAATCGAGCAAACTATAGCTCGTTGGAAAGCTCTAGAGTAAATCTAAACGATTGCAGCATCAATTTGATGCTGAGGATAGATTTCACCCTTCGATTTGAAGGGTGAAGATCGATAGTTTCCACGGCCATTCTGGCATGCAGACGAGTAACACACGTCTAAGGACCTACAGACAGAGTCTTTGACCTCAAATGAGGTACTGAAGATATTCAGGAGCTAATTTCGCTCCTAAAGGTGAAGGGAAGAGGTTCAGGAAGCTTCAGGAAGGTGGAGAAACTCAAAAGCTTCAAACAGAAGCTTCAGAGCTTCAAATTAAGCTCTGAAAAGCTTCACAGACAGCTTTAGGTCAGCCGCATCTAATTCAACAACCTTTGATGGTTGTTAAGAGTCTATCTGGGCAGTGCTTGCATTGAAAGCTCATCAAAGAGGCACTGAAGTCAGTATTGGGTTCAAATGAACCCAAACTGCACAGAAGTTGGATTCTTCTAAATCCTTGATTAAAACTCATTTAAACCAAATCAAATCCATCTAAAATCATCTCAGAAGTGATTTAAACTCATCAATTTCTTGAATTGAAACCTAAATCATCAGATCAGACCTAATTTTGACCACTGAACCTCAAAATTTGACTTTCATCATAAAGAATTCTCAGATGCGATTAACACTTCAAATCATCTCTATTTGATCTCAGGAAAGTGTTCAGGTTCTCAAAAGGAAGTTTTGACCTAGAAACCTAGGGTTTCATGTCTGTCGCCTGGACTCTAAAGGTAGTTTGTTCGACAGAACAAACTGAGGCCTATCTGAATGAAAGGTCTTCAAATTTGACATTAGGGCATCCATCTGATACTTCTAAACCTTTAAAATTAGGATTATCCCTATTGGACAGACTTCTCCAACTTTACCGCAGTTGGAGAAGACAAAGGTCTAAATCTTGCTCCAGGTCTTAAAACTTCAAATAAACTATTGCAGAATGATCAGTGAGCCTCAAATAAGTGATCTGGAGCTTCTGAGGGAATTCCATAGGCTGAAGAGTACATCTTGACTTGCCGGAGCTCATCGGAGCTCCGGTGAGTTCAAACATGGGTTAAAAGTTAGTAAATATCATCAAAACAAGACATGGATGATCTGAAAAGTTTCCTGAGGTCACAAGGAACCTCAGAAACACCTTAATTTCTTCAATTATTAATTACATGGAAAGATAAGCATTGAATTCACAGTGAATGTAATCTGAGTTCGATAGAACTCAGGACATGTTTTCTCACTCAATTGAATGAAGAGATCATGTTAGTGGAGTGTGGCAAAGGTGAATAGATAATTAATTAGGTGGATACACTCCTGAGCCGCCATTGACAGCTAGCTCAGGAGGTTGAATGTATTTTAGGCGTTTTAATTATAGGTGATTATTAATCCAATTAAAGTGAGGATAGGGGCCTTAAGATGATGATTAAGTGATGAAGGGCCCCAGTGGAGGTGAATTACCCTCGGATACTTCCACCATGGATAGCGGAAGCAACCGATGAAGGTGGAGATGGATTAGGCGATTAGGTGTTCAAATCAGGGAATTAAAGTATTAGAAGTGATCATGGAGGATTAAGGAAGATGATCGGTGAATTTAAAAGATAAAAGAGTGCTCCAGTCAAGCTCAAAGAGCTCGCTAGAGCTGAGGAAGATGACAGGAAATCTAGCATTAAATCTAACTAACCTACCTAATTAGCTACTCTAATTCAACTACTTACCTAACCTACTGTTACCTAGATGAAGGGGGCAGAGGATCTCCGTTGAAGGACCTTAACGGAGGAGGAAATCAGAGGGCAGAGGAAGAAGTTTAGCGGATGTAGGCGAAGCGTAGATGTGAAACCCGACATCGGCACTGTGTCAGAAGACTCAGTGGATGACGGCGGAGATCAGGAGCAAGCGAAGACGAACGAAGGAAGACGGAGGAAGTGAAGGAAGGTCGTCGGAATTGGAGAGACTAGCCTATCTGCTAGCTCAGTGGGGGAAAGAGGGAAGGGAGCTAACCTCTTGAAATCGAAGAGGTAGAGGGGTATTTATAGGTTGTGGCGACTGAGGAGGGTGAATTTGGACGGAAAGAAATCTAAGAGTGAAGTAACCACCGGTGTCTTCTCCGACACTGGTGAGGTTAACTTCAAGCCCTAAATAAGATTTTAGCTTCATCCAGACCGATGGATGAAAAGAGGACGGTAAGCGCAAGCTCCAGGAGCTTGGAAGGGAAGGGCGGACATTGGATGGACGGTGATCGGTGGGTGTGGAGACCTCCTATCGTCAGCCGTCGAAGAGGCTAAAGAAAAAATGAAGAGGAAGAAGAAGTTTCAGGGACCTGTATGCAACGAAAGCTAAGGACCCTAATGAAGAAAAAGGACTCGATTGAAATAAAACTTAAGGACTAAAACGTAAACTAAGGTTTTCAAGGTTTATTTTAATTTAAATCTTTTTCAACTTTTTATATATGATTATAAATAAGACAAATATTATATTTAAACCTTGGATTTACGTTTTTGACCTTTTTAGCTTAATTTATTTAATTAAGTAAAGTTACTTAAGTTATTACATACTTAGGCATAAGTTATGCTTAAGTTAGTTAACACATTAATTAGGTAAATTATTGATGATATTTCGAGTCCATTTATTAATTAAATTATTAATAACATTTAATTGGATAATAATATAGCATTTTAAACTTATTTTAAGGTCCTTTAATGTTTTATCCCTTATTCTATAATTAACTCATATATTTACATATTCCTAGCTAATTAACTAGTAAGACTAGTTAATTAGGAGTAATTAGAAGCTATGATGAGCCTCTCATCAGCGTTGTCCAATGTTTTACTTGCGTAATAGATCACTACGGGCTTCCCGTCAACTTTTTTACCAAGGACTGTCCCCACAGCAAAATCTAACGTGTCACACATGATCTCAAATGGACAAGACCAGTCAGAGGGTTGTAATATTGGTGCCTTGGTAACTCGATCCTTAAGGATTTTGAAGGCTTCGGCACAATCATCAGATAAATCGAAGGGAATATCCTTCGATAATAAGTTAGTAAGGGGCCTGGAGATTTTTGAGAAGTCAGAAATAAAATGTCGATAGAATCTGACATGCCCCAAGAAGGATTTCTTTGACCGAGGATGAGGGAGGGAGTTTGGATATTAAATTGATCTTTGCTCGGTCAACTTGTATACCTTGCTCAGACACAAGGTGTCCAAGAACGATGCCTTGAGGAACCATGAAATGGCTCTTTTCGCAGCTCAGGACTAGATTTATGTTGATGCATCGTTGGAGGATTTTAGTCAAGTGGCCCAGGCACTCATTAAAGGCTTTTCGAAAGACAGAAAAATCATCCATGAAGACCTCTAAGGATTCACCCACCATGTCTGAGAATATTGCCAACATGCATCGTTGGAAGGTAGCAAGTGCATTGCAGAGTCCGAAACGCATTCTACGGAATGCAAATGTCCCGTAGGGACAGGTGAATGTGATTTTTTCTTGGTCTTTAAGATGAATGGCCACTTGATTATAGCCCGAGTATCCATCCAAGAAACAGAAGTACTAATTTCCCGCTAATTTTTTGAGAATTTGATCAATAAAAGGTAGTGGGAAATGGTCATTCTTCGTAGAGGTATTCAATTTCCTGTAGTCTATGCAGACTCTCCACGAATTTGCAATTCTAGTAGGGATGGATTCTCTAGACTCAGATTTGGTAATGGTTAGCCCAGCCTTCTTAGGTACCACATGAATTGGGCTAACCCAATGACTATCAAAGATGGGATAGATAATATCCGCATCAAGCCATTTAATTATCTCCTTCACAACCACTTGAAGATTTGGATTGAGTCGGCGCTGTCCTTCATGCATAGGTTGTGAGCCTTCTTCTGTAAAAATGCGATGGGTACAATAAGGACTTACGCCAGTGAGATCATCCAAAGTCCAACAAATGGCCTTGCGATGCTCTCGGAGGACGGAAATCAAACACGTTTCCTGATCTGTGGATAGAGAGGAGTTGATAATCACAGGAAACGTGTTGTTTGAACCCAAAAAGTCATACTTGAGATTGTCAGGAAGCGGTTTCAGTTCAAGTACCTAGTTCTCAGCAGCAGTAGGAAGGTCGGGGCTAGCCTGAGGGGGAACTAGAGGTGGACTAGGTTCCTCAAGGTGTAATTGGGATTGGGCTTCTAAGGGTTCTTGCTCAGGAATATCTATATCCACATCAGTAATAGGATCCTCGAGAAGCGAATCGACTCTATTTATTTCCTGTATTACACCACAATTGATTCCTCTATGGGCCTCAAAAATATCAATTTTCATCGTCTTATCTTTGAATTTTATTTCCATTTGGCTCTCCTCATAGTTAATGTTTGCCATGGCTGTTGCTAGGAATGGTCTCCCTAAGATTATAGGTGTATCTTTTAGGTTTTCTGGTGTATCCATGTCTAATACAATAAAATCTACCAGGAAATAGAAATCCCGAACTCTTACAACTACATCCTCCAAAATTCCACGGGGTGACTTAATAGATCGATCAGCTAACTGTAATGTCACTTCCGTGGGTTTAAGTTCAAAATCCTCAAAATATTTCAGGAGGGATGTGGGAATGAGGTTAATGGATGCATCTAAATCTAAAAGAGCTTGGTTAAATTCTAAGTCTTCGATCTTGTAGGAGATCAGAGGGGTGCCAGGGTCTTTCAATTTCTGCGGAAGCTTGCTTAAGATAATGGAGCTAACCTGCTCCGATAGCAAAATAGGACTTCTGTCAGAATTCTTTGACTTTCGCTTAGGAGTGTAGATGTTCTTTAAAAATCACGCGTAAGCCGGTACATGACTTATAGCATCCATCAAGGGAATGCTAATCCGGACTTGCTTAAAGAGCTTGATAAGTCCTCGTCAACTTAAGGTGGTTTCCTACCCTTATTTCCTTTAGTCAAGGCCTCAGGAAAAGGTGTGGTCTTAGGCTCCTCTGGAGTGGGTTCTGTAGTGTCTGAGTTATCCTTAATAATCACTTCGGATTGAGATGTACTAGGTTTAAGTTTAATGTATCTCTTAGGCTCAGGATCCTTAGTACACTTACCACTACGGGTTGTGACAGAATGTAATCCCACAGGATATGGAGTGGGTAGGATAGGTGGCTGCTGCTGCTAAGATGAGTTAGGTACAGAAGTTGATGCTTTTGACCCGTCTTGATATATAGGTACAGAAGGGCCTGGTTGCACATAATGAATTTGGCTCTGCTTTGGGTTCACAACGTACCCCTGATTTGGCACGTTGTTAGGGTTTGGCAGAGGTTGTGTGGGTAATGTGCCTGGCTGGTAAGTCCTAGCCATTTGCGTAATCTGGTTACGCATAACTGCCATATCCGCAGTATGCTGCCTCTGCATAGCAGCATTAGTCTTCTGCATATCAGCCAAGGTCCGAAGAATCATGCTCATCTGATCATCTTTACTAAGCCTATGCTGAAAATTCGAATTGGGCCTAGGTTGAGCAGGCTGATATGAGTGAGGATTTTATGGTTGGGGTGGGTATTGAGGTCTAGAATTTTGAGAATAGGAATTCCCAGACCAGGAGAAGTTAGGATGATTATGCCACCCAGGATTATAGGAGTTGGAATAGGGGTTGTTCTGGATGGCGTGGAGTTCCTCACATGGTTGAGGAGCTCTAGAATAATCAGGATAATGGGGTTCAGAGGACCCCCAACTAGGATAAGTAAGTTCAGAGTTTCCCCCGAACCTAGAGTCAGAAGGGGACATATTCATATCCATCCTGGTGTGGTGAATATTATGCATGGCCTCCCTTCTTGTGGGTGGTTGTGCATGCGTGTTCTGTTGAGAAGAAGTGACATTCTGCAGCTGGCGAGCGAAATCGTCAAGCTTTTTCTCAATTATTGAGACTTTATCCAATCGACTGGCCACAACCTACATGTCGACGAAAGAGGATAAGTCTTGTGCTTCATGTGTCCCGCGTGTGTTCGTCAATGCACAGGTAGTCGTCCTATCGAACATACCCATGGATGCATTGTTTATTGAATTCTTAGCCATATTTTCGAGAATTTCCCAAATAGCATTCTCATGCTTGCCCATGAAATTCCCTCCACAAGTTGCATCGACGAAAAGCCGAATATCCTCACGGAATCCTCGGTAAAATGATTGGACTTGTTTCCATTTAGGAACTCCGTGATGTGGGCATTTACGCATGAGATCGAGAAAGCGATCCCATGCCTCATGAAGTGGTTCCCCCGCATTTTGTTGAAAATGCGTAATTTGATGCCTTAGGGCATTAGTACGCCTTACTGCGAAGTATTTCCTTAGAAATTCAGTTTGCAATTCATCCCAGGTATTGATCGATCGATTCAGAGACCAATACCAGTGCGCAGCTTTCTCTTTAAGAGAGAAAGGGAACATCTTCATGAGTAGAGTGTTTCAATTTTGAACAGTTGGTCCGAGAGTCTGGGCCAAATGTTTCAACTCTTGAATGTGTTGGAATGGGTTTTCAGAACCCATCCCATGGAAATGGGGGATCAAGCTGATAATATTCGGCTTTAGTTCGGTCTTAGGTCCCCCAACAGAAATCCACACTCTGGGCTCAATAGCCACTTCTACGAGATTATAATGATCCCACATTTGTGGACTTGCTCTAGGGTTTGCCAACCCATTGATAAGATCTGTGAGAGTCTGGAGCTGGTTTTGCAGTTCTTGGATGTCATCTCCTCCTCTGGACCAGGGTTCTCCATTGAGTCAGAGTCAGAAAGCGGAGAACCTGGGTTGGATGTAGATGGGTTAGAGAAGATAGGGATCGGATTAGAAGAAGACCCAAACAAGTTAGTCGGGTTCTGTCCCCGACGTGAATGAACTACTAGAAGAGGTCTTAAGACTGGTCTTAAGGACCTCCTACCGTGCATGCACTATAGAAAAGATGAGGGACTATATTTCAATCAGACCCAATCGAGACACCCAAAAATGTATTTGGATGGCTTAAGTTTATTAGAGACAACAACCTCTAGAACACAAATCCACCCGGCCGAGAATTACTTGGGCAGCCAGAGAGGGAGAGTCCCGCAAAGACCCCTACAAGGTAGAGCGCCCCCACGGGTTACAGGGTTTCCCCCACCCGACCTCTCTTGTCACTGCGATTCCAAGTAAACCAGATATGTGTGGATTGAGGTCCTAGGTCTATCAAATTTTAAGCCTATTTGTGCCTCAAATTATCACTTGATTAATTTCAATTGTGGCCTAATTTTTAGGTTTATTGGGTCACCAACTGAACCAATTCCACTTGACTTGTCCTAATTTTGAGGATGCAATCCGGGTTAACTCACCCAAATCACCCTGTTTTGGTTTAGCAAACAGGTTATTAAGTCACTTCTTTCACGGTTCAAGTGATCTTAGGGCTTGTATTTTAGGGTTAAGTTGTAAATCAGTTCAACCAAGGCTTAGGTAGCATACAATGCGGATGATATTTTCCTTTATAATTGTAAATGTGTACTAGATAGCCCCTAAAATGTTAACCCTAATTTGGCTCTAAAGTGGAGTCCAATTTGAAATTTAATGATCCCGTTGGACCCAATCAAGAATGTTTTAGTCCACGAGTTCAATTAAGTCATCCCTTTAGGTTCAGAAATTGCTGGGTTGCATTTTCTAGGCCGATCTTAGCTCAAAATTTATAATTTTTTGCCACAAATGAAAATTCTAAGAAAATACGGCAAGATTGAGTCCCATAATTCTTTTACCCCTTTTTGTTTTATTGAAATTAAGAAAGAGGGGATCAAGAAGATAGGAGAGAGTTACCTGCCGCGGAGTGGTTGTCCTTAGGATCCAGAAGTTAGGTGCATCAGTTTAGTTCATGCAGAACAACCAATCAAAGCAGATATGTCAGAAATCAAGAATAATAGTGATAAATGCGCATTGCTCCTCGGCAACGGTGCCAAAATGCTAAACTGACTTTGATCATATTATAAAATTGTCGCGTCATAGTATAGTGATCAAATTGAATTAAGCATTTAAATTTATAACTCGAATAAAAAGAAATCCGAGGTCGTCTCTGGGAGCAGTTATTCGCAGAATTTATCACTATCAAAAAGGTAACATATGCTGAGTAAATAAAGTGCTTCTTTATAGATATAAAAAAATAGAGCACATGTGGTGGTTTAAACCACCAAGTTCAGCACAACTATCAATTATCAACGTTTAACTCAACTCGGCACTTTACCCTCAGACGACAGAGAATAGGCACATACGCCTTAAGTCTTGAGGGCGAGGGTGTAGTGGTACTGTTCCATGCTGCAAAACCCCCCTCTGCCCCGCGCTCTCTTTCTTTCTCTTTCCTTTCTCTTCCTCAATGTCTGGTCAGATGCTCGGGTAATCGGGTATCAGGGATTCGCGTACCCGGGACCAGGGCTATCAGTGTGGGTAGCAGCCGAGGTGTGGACTTAGGTGGGTTATTAGACCAGGCCCGTGTGTGGGCGAGGCATGTAGGGTGTGTGGACCTCACCCCCGGTGTTACTTGAGGCGATAAGGCTAAAGCAGAAATTCGTTTTATGTGCACACACCGCCTCTTGTCTTCACGAGGTGGGACTAAATCCCACCCTCTTCTTCGCGCAGCTGGCAGCAGCAGTGGTCTTCCAATTGAAACTGAAGGAGCGCACGATGCTTCCAATTGGAGATCTGGGTCGCTTCCTGGAAGGTGTCCGCGTCTCCTAGAGCCAACGCCTAGAGTGGGGACCTCAAGAACAGGGTCTGGAACTTCGCGAAGAAGCTCCAACAATGGCGCGACAAGTCTTGTACCTAAAATCAAGAAGACGGCCTCTCGACCACATTAAATTAGTTCAAAAGGTTCGCCGGAGCACGGCGAACGTGGCGGTGGTGGTTTCGTGGCATGAGAGTGAGTGTGGTGGCCGGACGGAGGCGGAGATGGTCGGAGGAAGTGGGTTCGTTCGAGGGGCATTTTGGGTGGATGGGAAGGTGGGTAGAGATAGGGGTTCTGATGGGTGGAGTACGGCAGAAGTTATGGGCGTGTCAGCGAGGAAGATGGAGGTGTGTAGCACGCAGAAGTCCTTGTCGAAGAGGTCGCTGGAGGTGTAGAGGAAGAGTAGCTCCGGCGGGTACTTATGCACAGCAAAACGAACCTCTCAATCCTAAATTAGTCCAAGAGCTTCAGGGAAGATCCCCGAAGCTTCTCCCTATTTCTACGTGCTGTGCGAAGGGGCTCGGTGATGTGGCGAAGACGCTTGTTGGAGCCCTTAAAGATGGTGGTCGCTGATGGCTCAAACGAGGTTGGAATTTAAAATTGGAGAGATGAGAAGGTAGAAGGAAGAAAGGGGAAGAAAAACCCTAACCTAATTTGGAGGAAGGAGAGGTGGAGACTGATGGCAGTGGCAAGCTGTCAGCGAAGAATCAGAGAAGGAATTGAGGCCAACGAAGGAGGTAGAGAACCGGCTGCTAGGCTAAGAAGCTCGGTGAGAGAGAAACGAAGGCAGTTGTACCCTCGTTTGATGGCGAGAGGCAACGGAGCGAAGGGGCAAAGAAGACCTCAAGGTCTGGCAATGGCGGCGCATGGAGGAAGAAGAGAAAGCAACGATTATGCTCGGATTCCAGACGACTCGACTTGGAGGAGTATCGCGAGGATTTATAGACCCTCGGCTGTGCGTGAATTTGTTGCAGGAGGTAGCGAGAAGACCTTCCAACAACTCATATCTCTGTGTTTGTTTTTGATCGGAGATTGTGGGTTGTTTCAACGATGGCAGCCTGTGAGATGTATATCGATCGACGTGGAACGGAATGACGAATAACTTCGCCTCAGAGGTCGAGCTCAGCCGATGCTTGAAGCGGTCACAAATGGCGCTGGAAAGTCATCCGCTAGTTCGATTAACGATTCCGCGATTGCTGAAGGAGGAAGATGACACTGGGGATTAGTTCGTAAGAAGAGAAGGACCCAAGAGTAACGAAATTGGACCTACTTGCAAGGATTTAAGGAACTTAGGGGCTAAATGCAAAGTAGGTACAAACATTATCAAATCATGTCCAACTTTTTATGGAAGCTCAATTAGGATCTAGGGAATCTAGTGGTCATGTCAATTTTGAGTTTTGAAGTTGTTTGGTTGGTAAATCCTCTATTCAAACTCATTTGACATTAGTTATTCACCTAGGTTATTGTTTTAGGTTTAATTAGCTTCTTTGACGTATCTGATCAAATTAAATCTTGTAGGATATTTATTTATAATTTTTAGAAGGTTTAATTTGAAATATTTTCATCAGAATCCTATCAAACTAGGTCAGATTAAACATAGGGTTTAATTGTTCTCTTTAATAGCATAATTTCAAGGGAAACCCTAAATCAGTTATTCTGACCTGTTATGGGGTCTCTTGGGAGTGTTCTGATGAATCATCCTCCATACAATATTATACCCTTTTTCATGTATTATTTAGGTCAATTTACTTTAGGACTTAGCTAAAGTAGGTGAGTTATAGAGCATGATGGCATTGCCATCAGTCTGTCACGCGAAAAGTAGTAGTACGCAAACAAATGTTTCGGTACAATTGTATGCATCCTATAGAAGACCTAGCGGAGTGCATACCTCTATAAATCCACCCAGAATCTGGATAAGATTGGTGTGCGAATCCAGACCCTGTGGTTGCTCAAGGAGATGAGATAGAAACCCATGTGTTTGTGAATCTTAAGTGATTGTGTAGTATGTACTCGATAATCAATCAACAAATGTCGATGAAAAGCTCAATCAGGGTTTCAAACACTTTTTATGTCTCCTTTTGAATTTGATTTGAGTAATTAGAAGATATATTTAATGCAGCTCGTCTTGCTTTTTAATCCTTTTCAAACAACAGATGGTCTTTTTAATTTTAAGTCAAATGTGAAGGATGACAGGAGCTCAAAAGGGGTAGAAGATGTGGACCTAACTCCACCAATTCTACAATTGATGTAATTTGACTTGAAATGAAATCTAGCAGGAAATGTGCAACCTAAGTATGGGTGCCTAGTAGATACTGCTGCTAGATAAGGGATGAGATATTTTTGATATTTTTGATTTTATATATTTTTTTTGGATTTTTGAATGCAACAAACAAAATCAAATCCAAAAAGAGATCAATACGGAAAAATTGAGTACGGAAAAATCACGTCGATGAGAGATAAGTAGAAAGATAAAGAGATAGAGTCCAAGTTAAACAAGAGTGTGTGAGAATAGGCTCTCACAACTTATGCCTAACAAAATGTCCTATGAATTTACCTAAGTCTAAACTACCACTAAACTATTCTAGTAGAGTAGGAAAATGCAGCGCCATCTGGAAAAACTCCTTCGAGAAGTCAAGTATGAGGTGTAGCGATCCGCTAGGAAGAACTCCACCAGGAAGAAGACACTGCTCCTACTCCTCTTCAAGTGTTGCAAAAACACCAAATGATTTGTATGACAATTATATAAAAAAATCAATCAAAGAATAAAAAGAATAAAAGAATCTATATACAATAAAGAATATGAATAAAAGAATGGTTATTTACAAAAAAATCAAAAATATGTACAAATGAAGAATAAAAGAAAAGTTTTGGCGTATAGAGAGTTGCTTCCCCAACAACGGTGCCAAAAATAATCGAATGACTTGCGACATTCGTCAATCAATCACAATAAAGTGTTGTTTTTGGGTTTTTATCCCCTACAATGGCACCAAAAATATGATCGTCGGTTACCAATTTGTAATAAAAATGGTGTTTGATCTGTCGTTATTATAGTATAGGTGTCACAAATGTAAAACGAAGTCGCATCAATTTTATTTAATTATGATTTTTACTGATTTGTTTCTACGTCATTCACTGGGAGACAGTAATTGATATACATCACTTTTTAAGTCCAAAAATGTTCTTTATTGCAAAAATGTTAATTTTATTTACAAAATGAATCAATCAATCAATAAATGAAGGAATTGATTAATTATTTACAAAAGAATCAACTAATATACATGACAATGCCTGAAACAAATGTACATCAAACAAGCATAAAAAACTAGCTAATATGACACTGTGTTAATTATATACAACTAATATAAGTAATACCTAAATGTAGATACAAAAATAGCTAATACTATCTACTTTACTAAATTATATTTACTAATATCTATAGTAACATATATTACATATACAGTAACATATATATACGTTAGTATAGCCTTAGTAATATATTTACATAAAATAAGGCATAAGTAACTACTTATATTAACGTATAGACATATCTACAGTGACAGATGAATTTGTCGGTAAAGCTCTAATTATTTATATATATAAGAGCTCAAACATATCTATACTACCTTCATACTTATACATATATATATATATATTACTTATATACGTATACATATTTATAATTATTTATTTACATTTTTTATATACATATACTATACTGTAAACTTATACTATATCTATACACACATATAAATATGCACACACATACACTTACACTTAGCCAATTACCACGCCACTCACTCTCCTCTCGTCTCTGTGTCAACACTTAGCAACTTTTTAGGGTCTCTCTCTCTCGCTTAGCACTTAAGAGTTACTGTTTACCAACCCAAAAGTGTAGGTCCCCAACCCATGCATTGTTCAAATATATGCTCGATATGCTCGTAGGATCATGAGAGGAGGACATGGTGTGTGGGGGTGCCCACCGCCTGACTGCAGCGTCTATCAGACAAATTCCTCTTATACTGCATAGACCATTTCTTGTTCATCATAAAATCGCATTTTTTGAATAATTCTGTTGTAGTATAGCGCAAAATATGTCAAACAAAAATAATTTTAATGAGAGGTGAGTCCTGGTCAAATTTAGGGAGGCAGAAAGTACTTTTGAATTCACAAACTGATTTAGAATGCTAATTGAATGCTACTAATTGTGAACTAATCATTATGTATATGGCTGAATGCTAATCATAATGTATGAAGTGGAAGGCCAATCATAATATCAAAACGAAGCAATTGAGTTGTAGAAATAAACTAGAACATGAATAAAATCACTATCTAATCTAGCAGAATAAGGGCACCACAGGTGATCCGTGATGGCCTTCTGGAGAGGTTAGGGAGTGCAGCAGTGGTGCACCAAGGAGGCTTGGTGGGTGCTTCAAAGGGAGAGAGTCGGAGAAGAAGACCTGGACAATTGGAGACGGTCTGGAGAAAGTTGTTCTTCAATTAGGGGCTCTGAGGCTCTTTTTATAGCTTTATGGAGGGGCAAAGTGGGCATTTAAGACCTCCAATTCATGTAATAACCTCAGATTGATCAGATCTGTTGATCGGGAGTTCAACGAATCAGATCGTGCTTCGAAAGGCCTTCCTAAATGCTTCCTACGTGCGGATGTGCTCTCTGGCTGACATGTGGCATGCTCTCATCCCTCGGATCTCCATCGCTCGGTTGTCATCATGTCTCACCCGCACCGCCTTCAAATCTTCAACCGTACACGCCTTAATCGCACGCTCAATCCTTAGCCGTCTGATCTCTCGATCAGATGGCTTAAAAAGTCGCAGCCACCGCCTTCAAATTTCTCAACGCATGCACGCGCTCGTTCGGTTGCATGTGATCGCGTGCGTTTCAATCCGACGTTCCTCCGCTTACCACGCAGTCGCACCATTACATTCGATGCAGATCCTACGCTTGAATTTCTTCCACCCGCGTTGTCGCCTTGATTTCTCGCGAATTGTTCTTTGATCGCTCGCCCTTGTCTTGCGTTTGAGCGGCTAACCAACGCACTAAGAGCACGGATTGTCGCACTTTCCTTTTCACGCGCAGCTGCTTTCAGCTATTGGATGGAGATCCAACAGTTGAGATCTCTTCCTTTCTTGATGAGGCATGCTGGTTAGCGGCAATGTGGCCACTTTGTGGCCACTGGATGATGATCCAACGGCCCACTACGCATGGGAACGATGCCTTCAGAGGTTGGGGCCAATGTTGGGTAGTTACAATGGCGCCATGTGGTGTCATCGTGGCCGCCCATCTTCTCTTCTTTGTAGATGGTCTTGTAGGTCTCCGATCGAAATGATTTTTGTGCCGTTGGACTATGATCGTTGATCCGGATTCATCTGTGTGCTTGGATTTGACATCTAAGGTTTAGATTTCCACCTATTTGCTTCTTGGCTCTTGCTCTTCTACGGACTCCATAGGATGCTACGAGAGTATGATCGATGCGATCTCGGAGGCATTGGACTCCCGTTGTTCTGAGCAGAATCATATGATTGGATCGGTCATCCGCAACTCCGAATTATCTACGATTGTTAGTATCTCTTAATTAAAACATAATATGACATTATTATTTTCAAAACTAATAAATCAACTATGATGCAAAGTATGATACGAATGTATGCATAATGCCTAAGTTAAGCTAGGATCTAACTTAATTCAGGTATATTAGGACCTATGATTGCTACGTAATTATGCCCCAATGCTTAAATCTTGCTAGTCCCTAGTAAGTGCAAGACTAAATGCATTCTACCAAGAGTTTGACTAGAGATTTTTTTCTTTTTGTCTTCATCCAGAAATTTAGAATCCAGATAATCATGAAAGTATAGTATTGTAGCCTATGCAACGGATCCAAGCGAAAAGTCGATACACATCTAAAGCTTGTGCTTGACCCTTAGTAAAATTCTGTTGGGATAGGCAAACCTCTTCTCTCAGGGACATAGAATAACCTCTAGTTTTAACCCCAGCTTTTTGGCTTAGGTAGAAGATATCTAAGTTAAATAGATTTGTATTTGGTGGCTCACTCTCTTCTGGTGCTACATAGAGACTAGTATTTCAGAATCTAGATTTTCAGATTATCAAATAAATCAACTTAGAGAGAAGCGGAAAAATTGTGCTCTCTTAAGTTCCTTGCACTCATTCTCTCTCTCTTTTCTTCTTTTTCTTTTTCTTTTTTTTTCTTCTCTTTTTCTTTTTAAGCACACATCTCACGAGTTTGTAAATATGTTTGGTGGTCTCTCATAGCATTACACTTCAATTAAGTTCTGATAGCCCTATAACTAAGTCAAAAATCCTTAGCTAGTATTTAGGTGGTCAGAAATATAGGAAAAGTAGGTTAAGGCTATATTTGGTGGATCATGAGGGTAGTGGGTATTATTGCCTCGATGTGTTTGTCATGAAATGAAATAAATACAACTCAACACTTTTTTTTTTCAAACTTTTTCCCTTCTTCTTCTTATTTTTTTTTCAAAAGCTTTTTTTTCATATAAATCTACTAACATAACAATGCAACATGACATACGTACTTTTATTTACGAGGCATTATTCAGGATTGGGGATGTTCAAGAGGATATTGGGTGACTTATTTGGTGGAAGTGCCTATTCTCGACACTGGAAAGGAATGGATATGACAACATATTTCTAACCTTGACATTAATACCCTCCTTTAGCCGAAGATTCCGTAAAGGACAGTCATGACCATCTACCTTAGTCTTAGTTTTATTAAAACCTACTTTCTGTGTATTTGCCTTATTTAGTGGCTCTCTCAAAGATTCTCAAAAATAATTTGTACACAAAAATCAAGAGCAAAAACTGTGCCTATCTCCGAGTATCATTACCCAATTATTCAGAAATTAAGATTCCTCACATTAGACTTAGAGCACCAGTAGACTCTCTACTCTTACCTCACAATTCTTTGGTGGATCTACTAGAAGATGGTTTGCCTGACTCCCTGATTACTGTCCAAGGGTTCAAGAGAAGAAGCAATGCTTCTCGACAAACTAAAGATGTCTATCGGTCTTCACAGTGGATCCATTGCAAATTCTACGCGCAAGTGTGAACTTGTATTGGATTCTAAGTTCAAGAATCAACTAAAGAATAAATCTCTAATAAAACCTCTTGATAAAAAGATTTATTTCCTAAGTTGTTGGTAGAAAATTTTTCAGTTATATGTACTACACCGCCATGCCTAAGTTCTTGCATGTTCTTATGCATGAACAAGAGAAAAATAAAGTAAGACAGGGCGTAAATGGATAGAAATCACCTGGAATTGCTCCTAATTTGTCATTCAGCTCAAGCCAACACTACAATGATGATCACAATATACAGAATAGTATGCCAAAATGGAATATGCTATGTATAAAATAGATGTTATGTCCAAATGCTAAGTCTAAATGCTATGCCTAAATGATGTGCCTAAATGCCGAGTCTAAACGCTATGCTGAGTTTAACACCTCCAGCTGGGTGAAACTCCCTTAGATGGATTAATGGTTGCAGGAGACAGAGTTAAGATGGTAAGCACTTGGAGTTCCATTGTCATCCATGGATAAAAAATGTAGAGCAGCTGCCCGTGAATATGAAGCCCACAAGGTCGGCAGAATAAAATATCAAGGCTTGGAATTGGTTGTAGCCAGGTGCTACAAGAGGAATAAATCCGGGTGCCAAGTGATAGATAGTAAGTGGGAGCCTCGAAGAGTGGCATGTAAGTAATGCAGATGAGATGGATAAGGAGTCAGGAGTGGGAGACAAATCATATGGGTCTTGAAAGTGGTGGAAAATGAAGGGAGGGACCCGAGTGGTGTAATCTGAAATGGTATAAAGAACCATTTCGTGAGCGGATTTGGGTGTTGGTGGTTGCGGAGTGGGTGTATTGAATAAGATTTAGTGTTCCATCCCAATAGCTCTATACCTGCCCAAATCATTCTCATCCCTGGGTTGATCAAAAATCTCGTACGGATCACCCAAATTCTGTTCATGGTGTGAGTCGTTAAATGTAATGGGTGGTAATTCATTTTCCCAAAGGTGTGAAGAATCAGAATCTAGATGCAATAAAGCCTCAAATTTTTTCATTTTCTGCTTTGTGGCTTCTGTGAATTCCTCTATATCCAAGAGCGAAGATGTGAAAGAAGCTGTGATAGACTCGTTTGACTCTAAATCCAAAAATGTCTCAAGACTTTTCAAATTTTCCTCACAATCAGAAATCTAGTTTTTATCATATTCTTCCTCAACTTCGATTGGATTCTTTGACAATTCAAAATAACCACCATGGATGTATGGAATCTTATGTAAATCAATGTATTTATCATCTAAGCTTGTCATGAGGGTTTTAGGCAACTCCACTCTAGATCTCTTAGAATCTAAATCATGTGTCTCATCAATTGCTTTTAGCCGATCAACGTTTACCACGGTGTCAAGATCATTATAACTCAAATCAATGAGTCTGACAGAAGCTGTATGCGAAGTTAAACCATCAAGAAGTTCTATGTTCCCACAGAGCTCAGGTTCATCATCATTTGAGTCCTCGATAAAATTACAATATGGGTCCTTATTCGCCCTGAAAATATCCAATCTGAGTTTTTCATTCCCAGGGCGATCTCCATACACCCGGATGCACAGTTAATGTTAGCCTGGGTGATCGCTAGAAACGATCAGCCTAACATGATTGGTGCATCACGGAGACTAGGAGGAATGTCCATATCCAAGATGAAAAAATCTGCTGGGAAGCAGAGCCCATGGATTTTCACAATGACATTCTCTACCACACCTCGGGGCACTTTGACTGCTCTATCAGCCAACTGGATACTAACTGAAGTGGGTTTTAGCTCCCCAAATTGGAAGTGGTCAAAAATAGCAGTGGGGGCTAAATTAATGGCTGAACCCAAATCAAGCAAGGCCCGATCAAAAGGAGCATCCTGTAGCTAACAGGAAATGAGTGGGACTCCCGGGTCTTTCTTCTTAGGTGGCAGGTCAGATAAAATGACTGCACTATCTTCCTTGAACAATACCACCTTATTGGTCTTCCTCGGCTGTCGCTTGGGTGTACAATATTCTTTAAAGAATTTAGCGACAGTGGGAATGTGTTCAATAGCATCAAGGAGGGGAACCTTAATGTGAACATCTTTGAAGATTTCTTTAAGTCCTCATTACTTTTGATTCCCTTTATCTTTCCTTTAGGTTCATGAGTTAAGGCTCCAGGGAAGGGTAAAGGGATTTAGTGATCTCAGTGATTGGTTTCTTCTCCTTAGGTTGCTCCTTTGAAGGAAAAGAATGGGAAGAGGAGCCAGCCTAAGAAGTATCATGACATGCCTGCCTACATGGTGGGTCCTTTGTAGCTTTTTCGCTCCTCAAGGTGACAACATTTGCATCGGCATACTATCTATGATGTGGGGGAGGAGTAGAAGGGGCAGATTGGGCGGGATTCAATGATAAGGCCGACTAACTTGAAATATAACCAGGAGGTACAGGAGGTGCTTGTAATATTACATGTGCTTGTCCCTGTGGTGCCTGGAACTTAGGTGGGGCACCCTAGTTCTGTATATATCTTGGGTTAGGGATAGGTTGGGAGGGCAAGGCTCCCTACGTTCTATGCTCCTGTAGCAATTGGTTCTACGTATTCTTAATGTTTTGAATTTGATTCGCCATCATTTTCATAAATTTCAAATTGTCATAATTCGATTGACACATAGATTCCTTCAATTCCTCTCTCAATGCCTCGAAAGGGTCAGCCTACCTTGGAGGGTGATTGGTAGCTTGATGCAGCAGCTGATAAGTAGGATATGATTATTGCTGAGACGAGAATGGTTACTGCCTCGGGTATGTGCTTTGCACATTCCTATATTGTCTGGTTTGGTAGTGTGGATCTTGATTTGGTCTCTATGAGTTACTAGACTAGGAAAAGTTAGGATGCTGGAGCCAACCAGGATTATACGTCTCTGAATATGGGTTATTATGCCCAAAACCTTAGATAGCATTGATATCTTCATAGGTCAAGGATGTTTCAGATGTATATTCATCAAAGAAATACACATTAGAATTGTCATGAGGTGTGTAACTGTTGAACTTATTTACGAACCTACGCTAACGTGTTTGGTTTTGGAAAACCCGTCGTTGTAGTTCGAAAGCGAAGGATTCGAGTTCAACAAATAAAATTTATACCGAAATAAGAATTCCGGGTTGAACTCAGTGAGGCTACGTTGATCTATATTCGCAATTATGTTTTTTTTTAGGATTTTTGATAAACAAGGTGAAATAATTACAATGGAGCTATCAAACTGAGAGAGAGAGAGAGAAAGAGAACATGCATTCAATATTTCAATTGTTTATACAAGCAAACGAAATGAAAGTTACACTAGAAAGCGGGAAATCAATTACACTATAAAGCAGGAAAATTCTACACTAGAAAAGCTATAAATAAGAATGGGAGAGAGAAGTTATCCTCCTCGACGGTCGCTTGGAGGACGAGCCGGACGGGACGACGCCTGGACGAAGGAGAACGAAGCGGGACGAAGGAGGACGAAGCAGAAGAACGGGAACGAAGCAGCACGCCGTCGTCGTCGCGGGATCCACTTCCGAAGGGGGACGAAAATTTGGACTTTATCTCGCGAGAAGCATCCCGGGTGTGGGACAAGCTTCTCTTGAGCTTTGGAGAGGTAGAGAGGAGAAGGAAGGGATGAAAATTTCGTATGGAGGGGGTCTCCTTTTATAGTTGCAAGGAGTGGGGGCAAAATGGACATTACATCTTCAAAATAATAAATAAGGGGTCTTTAGTGACGGATAAAACCGTCGCTAAAGCCCCGCCGTCGCCGTCGCCGCCGCGCCCACGCGCGCCCGCTCGGCTGGCCGCGCGCGTAACGCATACGCACGTCCGCGTCGTCTCAGCCGTCCGATCGCGAGATCGGACGGCTTAGAACGCGTCCGCGCCCGCTGCGTAGCGCACCGCCCGCGTGTGATCGCGCGCCCACCAGAGCGTCCAATTGCGCGTCGGCGCTATCGGGCGCGCGCGGCCGTTGGATCTTCATCTGATGCTCGTGCGCGCCCGCTCGCCCGCGCCTTCCACCCCCTCACCGCGGCTCGAACCCGCGACCTCCGCTTCGCCCGCAGCTGCGTCGCCGCTTCGCTACGCGGGCTAAATGGTCGCGCGGACGTTTTTAAACGCGAGCGACCGCAGCCGTTGGATCGAGATCCAACGGCAGAGAGGAGACGGTGCGCGGTCTTCACAAGACTCCTGCGGCCGATTGGGCGGCTGGGATGGCGCCACGTGGCGCTATCTTGGCCGTCCATCTTCTGGAAGTTGTAGATGGTGCCACGGATGTCGGATTGACTCGATTTTTGTGTCGTTCGGCTGCGATCGTCGATCCGAATTCATCCGTGTGGTCGGATTTTCCATCTGAAGTGCGGATTTACACCATCCTGGCCCTTGATCTTCTAGGGTTCCCCGGTCTCTATCTGATGCTACGGATGCCTGATTAGGGCGATTTTGGAGTCGTTGAACTCCAATCGTCGCCCTGATCATATCCATACGGTTGGATCTTTGATCCGAGGCTCCGATAAAATATTTGCCCTGTCCAAGCACATAAAAGGAGACAATTAACCTCCATTTTATTCAAACTACTCTAAATGCAAGATGATGCATGTAATGCAATATTTATATCATGAAATGCAATCCTATGCTTAAGAACATGCATAAATAGACATTTTAAGTAGTGTA
This sequence comes from Thalassia testudinum, assembly GCA_037157565.1. Lineage (NCBI taxonomy): Eukaryota > Viridiplantae > Streptophyta > Magnoliopsida > Alismatales > Hydrocharitaceae > Thalassia > Thalassia testudinum. Next base: position 41,022,306 of record JAZHRO010000002.1, on the reverse strand, counting down.
AATGTGTTTACATCATACCCCCATGCCTATCTTTTGCTAGTCCCTAGCAAAAACTATATGCTATTTATAAAAGAATTAGGTTAGATTATTTGGACCTGAGTTATTTTCAATCATTAAGAAATTGTCTACTTAAGAACTGAACTTTCAAAGACACAACAGTGCCCGGGTATCAGCCAAAATGCAGACCGCCTCAAGCCTCGCCTTATTCAAAGAAAAATTTCTTTTTCTGTTTTTACTCTCTTTTTTTTTTTTTTTGGATTTTCAAATTTTAGGGTTTAAGAGTGGCTTTCTACGGCCATTCAACTCACCCAAGATTTGATGAGAACCCTAAGTTTTAAGCATCTTATTGTGATTGTGATAGACTCGTTGACCGGCAATTAAAACGGACTTCGGATTTCTACGCCTCTAGGTGACCTCAAAAAGAATTCTGCCTAAAGGTGTATCTTTACAACCGGTAGCTTTCTCCCTACTTTTATTTTTTTTAACGGGGTCAACACAGGGGTGAATCCAGTGTATATCTCCCCGGTTTATTCTACTTCTCCGCTTCTTCCTAAGTGTTTTGGGAATTTTTAGTGCATTTTCTGAGCTGGGTTCTGGACAACCGGTCGATGAGCTGTTACCACCGACAACTTGCCAGCCATACTCGTGCGGCGAAGTGTGGCTTATTTCTTTTTGTTCTTTTCTCCTTTTTGATTTTTTTTTTTTTTTTTTTAAGTAGGTGGCTTCCCTGGTCTAAGATTTACCTAAAGGCAGCAAAAAGAGAAAGGTCCAGTGACTGGGCTCTGGACAACCTACCTATGGGCTGTTACCCACGATAACTTGCCAGCCATATCACCCTAGAAGGTTCATTAGCTACCCAATTTCCATTAAAATTGCCGAGCAACGAGTCAGTGCAAAGAAAGTGTGTAGATGCTTAAAACTCAAAATTCCCTTAAATCAGAGGGTGGGTTGACAAGTCGTGTACTTATCACCCAAACTTATTTATTCCAATTATAATAGAATTAAGATGGCGAGAACTCAAAGACAAATCCACATTTTAGTAGATACACAGGCTAATTAAGTCCAAAGACCTGAGGGGTCTTTGTGTTCAGATCCTAATATAAAATTTCTTAGGATTGAAAAGTCCTAATGTCCAACTAATCCTTCCTAATTTTCTTTTTTTTTTTTTAGAAAGAGAGCAATTTATATGGATTTCACAAAGCTGACCAACTAATTCAAAAATGAATCCACCCCCCATGCCTAGCTGATGCAATGTCCTCATTGAAAAAGAGACATGAAAGAAAGGGTAGAATATGAAAGATGTCACCTGGATATGAAGCTCGTATCAGCCTTGTGTTATATGTACAACTGCTGAGTTTAATGCCGTCAGCTAGGCGAAGTCTAGCCAAAGAAGTCACAGAATGGCTAGAGCAACAGAGTCTGAAACGGGTTCTGGAAGATTATGGTCAACAACAGGCTTCAGACGTTGACCGTTGACTTTAAGGGTGTTACCCGTCTTTGGGTCAGAAATCTGAACGGCACCATTTAGAAAAATCTGATCAATTATGAATGGGCCATTCCATTTAGATCTAAGTTTACCAGGAAAGAGCTTAAGTTTAGAATCGAATAACCAGACCTTCTGGTTTGGCTCAAAGCTCTTGCGGGAAATCATTTGATCATGTAGAGCTTTGGTCCGAGCCTTGTAGATCTTGGCATTCTCATAAGCATCATTTCTAAGCTCCTCCAACTCAGATAGTTGGAGTTTCCTGGTCTTCCCAGCTAGATTTAGATCTAGATTGCATTGTTTGATTGCCCAGAATGCCCTGTGTTCAATCTCTACGGGTAGATGACACGCCTTTCCATACACCAGACGGAATGGAGACATGCCGATAGGTGTTTTATACGCCGTACGGTAGGCCCAAAGAGCGTCCTCAAGCTTTTGAGTCCAATCCCTGCGATCGGGCCTAACCGTTTTTTGCAGAATGTTCTTGATCTCTCGATTAGAGATCTCGGCTTGTCCATTCGTTTGGGGATGGTAAGGTGTGGAAATTCGATGATTAACCCCGTATTTGGCCAATAAACTCCGGAATTGGGAATTAGTAAAATGAGTGCCACCATCACTGATGATAGCCCTCGGAATCCCGAATCTACTGAAGATATTTTTCTTGACAAAGTTGATGACCACCTTGTGGTCATTGGTTCGGGTGGGAATTGCCTCAATCCATTTAGACACATAATCAACAGCGACAAGAATGTACTGATGTCCAAATGAAGGGATGAAGGGTCCCATGAAATCAATGCCCCAAACATCGAAAATTTCGACAGGAAGAATAGGGTTTAAGGGCATCATATCTCTCTTAGTTATGCTCCCGAGTGCCTGGCATCGAGGGCATGACTGTGAGAAATCCTGGGCATCCTTGAATAAAGACGGCCAATAGAAGCCAGATTGCAAAATTTTTGCAGCCATCTTTTTCCCGGAGAAATGTCCACCACACCCAGATGCATGGCAGAACTCAAGTATACTGTTGAATTCATTCTCCGGTATGCATCGGCGAATAATCTGATCAGAGCCGATGCGATACAGTTCAGGGTCCTCCCAAAAGTAGTATTTGGCCTCAGATTTGAGTCTATCCCGTTGTTGCTTGGTCCAATCCTGGGGGATTTGACCAACGGCCAAATAGTTAACAATGTCAGCAAACCATGGGGTGTGGACACCTAAAACTGTAAGAATGGTTTCGTCCGGAAAAGTGTCAGCAATCGGAATGTCCGGACAAGAAGAATCACCTAGGAGTCTCGACAAATGATCCGCCACCACATTTTGTACCCCGGTTTAATCCTTGATTTCAAGATCAAATTCTTGAAGAAGAAGAATCCAACGAATAAGCCGGGGTTTAGCATCCTTTTTAGCCAAGAGATGTCTCAAGGCCGAGTGGTCGGTATAAACAATAACATGAGACCCCAAGAGATAAGCCCTGAATTTTTCCAACGCAAATACTACAGCGAGTAATTCCTTTTCAGTAACAGTGTAATTCCTCTGGGCTTCATCCAAAGTTTTACTAGCGTAGTAAATGACAAAGGGCTTTCGATCAATTTTCTGACCCAGGACAGCCCCGACCGCGTAATCAGAAGCATCGGTCATGATCTCAAATGGGGTTGTCCAAATAGGTGGTTGCAAAATTGGCGCACAGGTGACCGCCGTTTTTAGGAAATCAAATGCCTTTTGGCATGATTTGTCAAAAACAAACGGTGTTTCTTTGGCAAGAAGATTGCTCAAAGGGCGGGCAACCTTCGAGAAGTCCTTGATGAATCTTCGATAAAATCCCACATGGCCAAGAAATGATCTGATTTGTTTAACTGATGTGGGAGGAGGAAGTTTAGCGATAGCATCAACCTTAGCTTTATCCACTTCAATTCCCCGTTCAGAGATTACATGACCCAAAACGATGCCCTCTTGGGTCATGAAATGACTCTTTTCCCAGCTAAGGACCAATCGTGTCTTGATACATCGCTTAAGAATCATTTCCAAATTAACCAAACAAGAGTCAAATGATTCTCCGAAAACGGAGAAATCATCCATGAAGACTTCCATAAACTCTCCCACCATGTCGGAAAATATGGCTAGCATACACCTTTGAAAAGTCGCAGGTGCATTGCATAACCCAAAAGGCATCCTACGAAAAGCAAAGGTTCCGTAGGGACAGGTGAAAGTAGTTTTTTCCTGATCCTCGGGATGGATAGGAACTTGGTTGTATCCCGAGTAGCCATCAAGAAAACAGAAGTACTTCTGCCCGGCTAATTTTTCCAGGATTTGATCAATGAAGGGCAGGGGAAAATGATCCTTTTTAGTGGCAGTGTTCAGCTTCCTGTAATCAATACAAACTCTCCAAGATGAAGCTGAACGAGTTGTGACAGATTCTCCTTTCTCATTAGTCACAACAGTAATCCCGGCTTTCTTTGGAACAATCTGAACGGGACTTACCCAGGGACTGTCAGAGATTGGATAAATAATTCCCGCATCGAGCCACTTGATGATTTCCTTTTTGACCACTTCTCGCATATTTGGATTCAATCTCCTCTGCATCTGGCGAGAAGGGCGGGATCCATCTTCCAAGAATATTCTATGATTGCAGTAAGATGGCTCGATCCCCCTAAGGTCATGAATGGTCCAACCAATTGCCTCCTTATGTTCCTTTAGGACCTTAATCAATTTAATCTCTTGCTCCTTTGTAAATTTAGCACTGATAATCACAGGGAGCGTATTCTGAGGTCCTAAAAATTGATATTTCAAATTCTCGGGCAATGGTTTCAATTCGAGCTGGGGTGGGGTGATGATTGATGGTCGGGTAGATGCTGAAGATTCAACAAGAGGGAGAGGTTGTGAGTGGACAAAATCAGTAACCTCTTCCGAAGATGTTAAGTCAGAGGGTTGCGGGTCAAATTCATCAACCAAAGAGGAACTTTCAATTGAAGAAACTGTCAAACAAGTTTCAATATTAACATTATCCTCATCAAGTTCCTCAATAACTCCACAATCCTCAAATTTATTGATCGCCTTAAAAATATCTAATTTCATACGTTGGTCCCCAAAGGCGATTTCCATGCTACCGCTTTCACAATTAATGTTGGCCTTTGCGGTAGCCAGGAACGGACGCCCCAGAATGATGGGCGTGTTCCTCAGATTATCTGGTACATCCATGTCAAGGACAAGGAAATCTACAGGAAAATAGAAATCCTTGACCTTAACTATAACATCTTCAATAACGCCTCGCGGGTTTGTGACCGAACGATCCGCTAACTGTAGCGTTACTGAAGTTGGCCGAAGTTCGCCTAACCCAAACTTCTCGTAAAGAGAAGTCGGAATTAGGTTGATGGATGCACCGAGATCCAAAAGTGCTCTATCAAATGTGTAATCTCCGATAACGCAAGAAATCAAAGGAGCACCAGGATCTCTCTTTTTCTGAGGGAGGTAGTGCAGGACAACAGAACTAGCCTGCTCGGAGAGTACCACCTTCCTCGGAACAGATTCTCTCGACTTACGCTTTTGTGTACATAATTCCTTTAAAAATCTTGCGTAAGTCGGTATGTGCTTGATAGCATCAAGGAGCGGGATATTGATCTCAACATTCTTAAATAAATTCAGAAGCTCCTCATTGCTATCAACAGACTTCTTCTTCTTTGCTTTGGTTAAGGCTTCAGGAAAAGGAACACGAGTCAGATCTTTGGAATCGGATTCCTGAGCCTTGATTTCTCCTTTAGAATTCTCTTCTCTCTCCTCAGATTCTTCAGGATTCAAAAGATTAGAATAATGTGGTTGTGGATCCTGAGTCTTCTTACCACTTCTCAAAGTGACAGAATTTGCAGAAGCGTAAGAATTTGGGTCTTGAGGAGGGTTAGGAAAGATTGGAGGGGCTTGATTGACCATGAATTGTTGATTTAAAGAAGAAGAAGACGAGGAACCCTGCTCAACCACCTGAGCATGCGCGTGTGGGTCCCTCTGATTTCCGTACCCTTGGGCTTGATTGCCCGAATTCGTAATATTTCGTGGGTTGGGTACGGGTTGGGATGGTAGAGATCCGGGTTGGCGAGAGTTAGCAATGAGCCCGGATTGCAAGTTGTCCAGTGAGTTTTTCATTTGCTGCATGAGCTGGAGCATAGATCCTTGCATCTCTACTATTTGATGGTTCAAATCAGCCTGCCCTGCGGGTTGACGGGCATTCCAAGCTGGCTGATTGACCTGATTCGGAGGCAACTGAGTATATACTTGACCCTGACCCATTGGTCGTTGCGGAGCATAATTGCTGGGTCGGAATTGGGTCTGTTGCCCCGGATTTTTCCAAGAGAAGTTAGGGTGGTTTCTCCAACCTTGATTATAGGCATTCGAGTAGGGGTTGGATCTAGCATTCTCTTGTACAGCACAGACATCCTCATAAAGTGAGGATGGAGAGAAAGAAAAGGAAGGATTAGAAAAACTGGGATCAAAGGCCCCAGTTGGGAACCCATGGGGTTCCGAAAAATGCTGACTCATAGGTTGAGTCGCATCAAGTTGATTCACGAACTCCCGTCCAGAAAGAGCTCGTGAAGAATGGAATCTCGAATTTTGGGATTGAGTGGATTGAGAGTTGTTCATAGAATTGCCAGCCATCCACTCTTCCATTCTTTTAGCAACCAAGTCCACTTTGTCAAGTTTATTACAAATCAATTCCATATCAAATGAATGAGAGTCATGGACTTCATTGACATTTGATCTGGGTTGTTGGGACCGGTTAAAAGTATCCATGGAGGCATGATTTATTGAATTCTCACTCATTTCCTCAAATAAATCATGTGCACTATCTGCATCTTTATTAAGGAAATTGCCTCCGCAAGAAGCATCCACATGGTTTCTGAGTTGCTCAGTCAACCCATGATAAAAAAATCTGCACGAGTTGCCATTTCGGCACCTCGTGGTGTGGACACCTCCGCAATAAGTCCTGGAATCGCTCCCAGGCCACATGAAACTGCTCCCCCGGCCGCTGGGTAAAAGTAGTGATTGCCCGTCTCAAAGCATTGGAACGACCGACTGGGAAAATTTTCTTCAAAAAGGTCGATTTCAACTCATTCCAAGTTGTAATTGGTCTTCCTATTGTCCTATACGAATGCGCGGCCTTATCCCTAAGAGAGTGAGGGAAGAGCCTCATGATCATTTGCTCCTCGTTTACGTTTCGAGACTTGGTGGTCTGGACCAAAGTGGTCAAGTCCTCCAAGTGTTGAAACGAATCTTCGGAGCCAAGCCCATGATAATGTTTAATCAGGCTTAACACCTGGGGCTTGATTTCTACGTCACCGGCTGGAATCTGGACGCCGGGACGTTCCCCGTAATTTGAAGGATCATAAAAATCCTTCAAGGGCTGAACGCCCTGCATTCTCTGGAACCATTTTTGCATTCTCTGCATTTGTTCCAGCTGCCTTCGAAATTCTTCCTGTGGATTTCCAGGCAGAAGAGGCTGTTGTTCGGCCATGGGATCAAATTGACCAAAATCTAACTTGCGCCTCCTAGAATGTTCTAATGGTCCTTCTAATCGGGGATTCAATGACCGTCTTCCCAGCATAAACTAGGAGTAGGTCGGAAGGACCGGGGATAGGGACCCTGCAGTACAACAAAACAAGGCTGTCCTTAAGTGAGGTAGCCTAAGGATCTACTGACTCTCAACACCAGCCTTAAGACTGTAACTGATTTACTCTACTTGCGTCTGTATAATCCAACCAGTTAGAAGGAGGGACTGGGGAGAAGGTTCTTCCTTTGGCTTTCGCCTCCGGTTCCTAGTGTACCCCCCAGCCGCGGTCGTTTGACGCTACTCCCCTAGCTAGACATCAGATTAATCAGTACAAGTAGGTTAATCAAAAACAATCTCAGACTAGGCCTTGAAGAGCGAATCAAACCTTAGGGCCAACGTCTACTCAATTTTATTACGGCCTGGGATTGTGGTGCTTATGGAATGTGATGGGCCCTTACAATGGGTTGTGCCCTTAATGATTGATTGAAATTTGTGTAAGTGCGTGCACAACCAGGGTTTTCAAGCAAGATTATTTATAATGTGTGAATTTTAATGTTCAAATCCTGCTTAAGTAGCTTTTAGGGTTTCAAATTAGGTGAATTGCAATCAAATTTCTAGGCAAACCAAGTTGTAAAACACGGGTGAAGATAGTTTTCCTTTAAAATCAGAAAGAAAGCGAAGTGCCTAGAATATACCTAGATTGAAAACCCTAAGGAGGAGCTACTTGATGAGTTGGTTTTAAATAAAGTGGTGCGGCCCAAACAACTCAAACAATTGGCCACAATTGCACCACTAAGTTAGGCATTCAAAGATGGTTAACCTAGAATGATTTCTACTCTGTTATGTGTTGCTCTGTGTGTACCGGTTCCACAGATCAGAACCCGGTTGAGTAAAAAACAAATCAAGTTAATCAAGTGCCTTGAATGTGGGTGTGTGTTGTGTGTTTGTTGAAAGTTACCCCACAAAATTATCTTTTTGTTATTATTTCTTTTTTTATGAATGAGGGTGAAATGAGTGTGAGTAGAAATTCAAACAACCAAACTATACCTAGGATTTATGCAAACACCTAGGTTAATTGAAATTTGGATTTAATGTGCCGAATGAAATCTATGGAGGGGGAAAGAATGGGGGAGCACTTACAGTTGTCTTCAACTGCACTTTACTCCAGTCTACCGCTTGTTGATTCCTTGATGGAGGTCTCCGTAGAACAATAGACACAAGAGAAAGCTTAGTTAGAAAACAAATAAAGTGCAAGAAATGCGAAGAAAAGATCGGAAATCGTTTCCTCCCCGGCAACGGCGCCAAAATGTTGAACTTATTTACGAACCTACGCTAACGTGTTTGGTTTTGGAAAACCCGTCGTTGTAGTTCGAAAGCGAAGGATTCGAGTTCAACAAATAAAATTTATACCGAAATAAGAATTCCGGGTCGAACTCAGTGAGGCTACGTTGATCTATATTCGCAATTATGTTTTTTTTTAGGATTTTTGATAAACAAGGCGAAATAATTACAATGGAGCTATCAAACTGAGAGAGAGAGAGAGAAAGAGAACATGCATTCAATATTTCAATTGTTTATACAAGCAAACGAAATGAAAGTTACACTAGAAAGCGGGAAATCAATTACACTATAAAGCAGGAAAATTCTACACTAGAAAAGCTGTAAATAAGAATGGGAGAGAGAAGTTATCCTCCTCGACGGTCGCTTGGAGGACGAGCTGGACGGGACGACGCCTGGACGAAGGAGAACGAAGCGGGACGAAGGAGGACGAAGCAGAAGAACGGGAACGAAGCAGCACGCCGTCGTCGTCGCGGGATCCACTTCCGAAGGGGGACGAAAATTTGGACTTTATCTCGCGAGAAGCATCCCGGGTGTGGGACAAGCTTCTCTTGAGCTTTGGAGAGGTAGAGAGGAGAAGGAAGGGATGAAAATTTCGTATGGAGGGGGTCTCCTTTTATAGTTGCAAGGAGTGGGGGCAAAATGGACATTACATCTTCAAAATAATAAATAAGGGGTCTTTAGTGACGGATAAAACCGTCGCTAAAGCCCCGCCGTCGCCGTCGCCGCCGCGCCCACGCGCGCCCGCTCGGCTGGCCGCGCGCGTAACGCATACGCACGTCCGCGTCGTCTCAGCCGTCCGATCGCGAGATCGGACGGCTTAGAACGCGTCCGCGCCCGCTGCGTAGCGCACCGCCCGCGTGTGATCGCGCGCCCACCAGAGCATCCAATTGCGCGTCGGCGCTATCGGGCGCGCGCGGCCGTTGGATCTTCATCTGATGCTCGTGCGCGCCCGCTCGCCCGCGCCTTCCACCCCCTCACCGCGGCTCGAACCCGCGACCTCCGCTTCGCCCGCAGCTGCGTCGCCGCTTCGCTACGCGGGTGAAATGGTCGCGCGGACGTTTTTAAACGCGAGCGACCGCAGCCGTTGGATCGAGATCCAACGGCAGAGAGGAGACGGTGCGCGGTCTTCACAAGACTCCTGCGGCCGATTGGGCGGCTGGGATGGCGCCACGTGGCGCTATCTTGGCCGTCCATCTTCTGGAAGTTGTAGATGGTGCCACGGATGTCGGATTGACTCGATGTTTGTGTCGTTCGGCTGCGATCGTCGATCCGAATTCATCCGTGTGGTCGGATTTTCCATCTGAAGTGCGGATTTACACCATCCTGGCCCTTGATCTTCTAGGGTTCCCCGGTCTCTATCTGATGCTACGGATGCCTGATTAGGGCGATTTTGGAGTCGTTGAACTCCAATCGTCGCCCTGATCATATCCATACGGTTGGATCTTTGATCCGAGGCCCCGATAAAATATTTGCCCTGTCCAAGCACATAAAAGGAGACAATTAACCTCCATTTTATTCAAACTACTCTAAATGCAAGATGATGCATGTAATGCAATATTTATATCATGAAATGCAATCCTATGCTTAAGAACATGCATAAATAGACATTTTAAGTAGTGTAAATGTGTTTACATCAGTAACCCTGATTGTATGGAGCCAGATCCAAATTATTCACAGGTTCCTGATACGCAGCATCCCACGGAGATGGAGATGAAACATCTTGCGTGATAAGATGTGCTCGAGCAAGAGGGGCTCGGGATGCTAGAGGAGAGTGTGATGCAGCTATACTGCCAGGAAACCCAGATCCTGCTCGCATTAATTCGTCGAGCTTCTTATCGAGCAGATCCACCTTGTCCAGTTTCTTGGTGATAATGTCCATATCAACTCGGGCAGATTCAGAGTGAGCTTCTTGGACATGAACTTGTTGCTGTCCAGGTCACTAGAATTGGTTCATAGAGGTGGCATTCATCGAGTTCTCTGCTAAGGACCCGAATAGTTCGAATGCGCTGTTCTCATCCTTTGCGAGGAAATTTCCACTGCCAAATGCATCGGCCAAATACTGATGTGTGTCATCCAGACCATTGTAAAAGACTTGTGTAAGGTGCCATCTGGGTACACCATGGTGTAGGGATTTCCTGAGAAGATCGTGGAATCTATCCCAGGCGTCATGCAGTTTCTCTCCTGGGCCTTGGGAGAAGGTTGTGATTGTGTGCCTCATTGCATTTGTTCGACCAATCAGGAAGAACTTTTGGAGAAATTCGTGGCGTAACTCCTCCCAGGTTCCAATCGGCCTCTCGATGGTCTTAAACCAGTAAGAAGCTTTATCCTTAAGAGAAAAAGGGAAAAGCTTCATAAGAACAATTCTGATGTCTACATTTCTGGGTCAAATTGACTCCGCAATTCGACTCAGATCTTCGATGAGTTGGAAGGGATCCTCATTCGAGTTTCCATGAAAGTGAGTCTGAATTAGACTTATGATGTTTGGCTTCAACTCGAATGCATCTCCGCCTGCAAGAATCCGGACCTATGGTGCTATAATCATTGCTGCCAGATCATAGAAGTCCCGTAGTTGTTCTCCACGTGGTAGATGCTGCATCCTGTCTAGTGTCATAAGGATCATGTCAATGCTCTATTCGTATCTCTGTTCCGACTCCTCGACCCTGGCTTCTAGACGAGCCATTGGGTCTTGATTCTCGGGGCCCTGACCAGCTCCAGGACCGGGATCAGCCATCTCAGCTAATTGAGAGGAAGAGGGTTGGGAAGAAGGGTCGAGCAAGAGTCGCCTTTTCTACCTTAGGTTTGGCTCCCAAGGTTCCACAACTCTAGGTCTTAATGACCTTCTTCCTTGCATACACCAACACAAAGTGTTAGTGTAGCCAAGCCAAACAAGGCTAAGGCTTTGTTAATCAAATTGGTCCTTTAGAATTAGATGACCAGATTTTTTCGTTTAGGGTCGAATTATTGAAGAAATTTGTCGAGAAACTGACTGAAGATAGTCCATGCCTCTTAAGCTAACCCAGTTAGTCTGATTATGAGGGGATTAAAAGGAAGCTAACCCAGCCAGTCTGATTGAGACCATCCAGTAGTCAAAGGACAAATGCAATTTATTTGATGTATTTTTGTGATTTTTAACCTTTTTCTTCAATTTAGTATGTGGTGAGTGGTCCACAAGGTGACTCAACTCATCGACTAACCACTGGCCTCAACTAAGTCCAGGCTAGTCCAATGTGGTCCTAGGGCCCATGCACTTCTATGTTTTTTCAAACAGTAGACCACTGATCAAAAATATACTCTCAGGTAAAGTTGGAATCCAAATGATTTAAAAATTGGCAAGAATATTCCTTTTTCAATAAGCATTTCAGAGAGTTTTTTTTAGAATTTTTACTATTACCAATAAATATTATGAATTTTTAACTAACAGGGGTCAGATTTGAGATTTTGACCCCGTGTTGGTTTTTCTATTGGACACAGTATCAAATGTGATCCAAAAATTTAGGAAAAATATGAGAATGAAAGCTAATTTGATTATCTTTCAAACCCCACCATTGTTGAGTCAATCAGATGTGTGTGTTGGTTGGTCAAAATCGATTTTTGAAGTTCATAAAAATTTAGTTTTTAGTCTATCTAACCCCTGTGTACTCCATGAATTTTTAAAAATTCCACAAATTGAATTTATTTTTGGGAAGGTGGTGTTAGAAAGATAGTTTGAAAATCTAGTTCCACCAAAATTTTTAGGTCACTAGAAACACACCAATTGAAATTTTAAAATCATGTTCAGTTTCTTACTAAGTTTCTCACAATGGCAGTAGCAAAGAGAACATTTTTTTTTTCTATGGCAAAGCAAATCCTAACTAGCTAACAAACCCTAATTCTATTTTTTTTTTTCAAATAACCCCTATCCTAATCAATTTCCTAATCGAAAATCCTATTGAATTGAACGTATGAACCTGATAGTCTTCACCTGTGCTTGATGTATGCGTTGATCCTCGCTTCATCCTTGCACACAAAAGAAGAATATACTAAATTAGATATGAAATCAAAAATCATCGTGCCTTCCCGGTAACGATGCTAATTTGTTCATCGTGAAAGCATGTTTTTTGAATAATTCTGTCGTAGTATAGTGCGAAATACGTCGAAACAAATGCAATTTTAACGAGAGGTGAGTCCCAGTTGAACTAAGGGAGGCTGAATGTACTTTTGAATTCACAAATTGATTTAGAATGCTAATTGAGTGCTACTAATTGCAAACTAATCAATATATATATGGCTGAATGCTAATTACAATGTATGAAGTGGAAGGCCAATCATAATATCAATATGAAACAATTGAGTTGCAGAAATAAACTAGAACATGAATAAAATCACTATCTAATCTAGCAGAATATGGGCACCACAGGTGGTCAGTGGTGGCCTTCTCGAGAGGTTGGGGAGAGCAACGGCGGTGCACCAAGGTGGCTTGGTGGGTGCTTCAGAGGGAGAGTGTCGGAGAAGAAGATTTGGAGAGTTAAAGAGGGTTTGGAGAGACTTGTTCTCCAACTGGGGGCCTTAGGGCTCTTTTTATAGCTTTATGAAGGGGCAAAGTGGGCATTTAAGCCCTCCAACTCGTGCAACAATCTCAGATTGATTAGATCCGTCCATCGGGAGATCAACAGATTAGATCGCGCTTCAAAAAGCCTTCCCAAACGCCTCCTATGTGCGGATGTTCTCTCCAGCTGCCACGTGGCACACCCTCGTCCCTCGGATCTCCATCGCTTGGCTGTCATCGTGCCTCACTCGCATCGCCTTCAAATCTTCAACCGCACATGCCTTAATCACGCGCTCAATCCTTAGCCATTCAATCTCTCGATCGAACGGCTTAAAACGCCGCAGCCACCAGCTTCAAATTTCTCAACACACGCAGGCGCTCGTTCGGTTGCATGTGATCACACGCATTTCAATCTGACGTTCCTGTTGATTCCTTCAGGAGGGGGTGAGATTTGGGAAATATAATATAAAATGCGGAATTAAACTAAAACAATCTCACAATAAGCAATCACACAAGATACACAAAGATTTTTAGGTGAAAATCAAAATCTGGTGAAAACCACCACCTAACCCTCTCGAGTTAGGATTTCATGATCGACTAAGTCGATCAAATTCACTATCCCAGTCACTTAAAACAAGGGTGACTGAACCTCTTACAACCACGCTACAAATACGAGGGTAGCGTAACCTCAAAACCCCTTCTTTTCACGAGAAGGTTTTTGTCTCACGAAGGAGACAGGAATTCGCAAAGCGAATACCCAACCAATTAACAAAGATAAAATACAATACAACCTATAGAGACACAAAGTAAATGATTGAATCTAGCTACTATAGGTAAAGGAACTTCCCTTTGCTGGAAGTGCGTCGACTTGATGACTCGAGTGCGTGAACAATGCGTAGGCACTACGTCGCTCTTGTAATCGCGGAGTGAGAGTGGGTGCATAGCTGGATGAAGCTCTCAGGTGTGGAACTAAAGCTTGGAGAGCTAGAGCTTCTTCTCAAGATCAAAGTGACACAAAAGATGTGGAAATGGTATTGCTAAGTGTGTCTTTTCAAGGCAAGGAGTCTCTCCTATTGATAGATGGCTTAGGAAGGCCTAGGAAGGTTGTGGAAGCCTTAGGTAGCTATTGAGGATCATCCCAAGGTAAAACAAGCCGCAATCAGAATCATTAATGATTCTGACAGGGTCGTCAGACGTCTAGGAAAAATATCAGACGTCTGGAAGACACTCTTAAGATGTATGGAAACTAAATCAGACGTCTAATCCTAGACGTGTTTCCTTACTAACTTGAGTCAGACCTAAACAGGGTTCTAGTGTAATTCAGTCAGACGACATATTGGATGTCTGGCATAAGGTCTGGATATCTAGAAACCTAATTTACTGCAGGAATGGATTTCCCAAGACACAAACGGCTATAACCCTTAACAGAAGTGATTTCAGCTCAATCGAGGGCTAATGTCTACTTATCAGACGTCTAAGGTCCTCTACAGACATCTGATAGAAGCCTAGAGGTCATTTCTCAACGATCATATTGTGAAGGCCAACGTTCCACTAATTAGACGTCTGGCCAAGTCATTAAACGTCTGCTAAGATGTCTAGACTAAGGGTCGATCATTTGAAATCAATAGACAAAAGGCTATAAGACTAGCCCTAAATGTTTGGACGTCTGATTCAACATTTAGACGTCTTAAAGTTCATTATCAGATGTTTGATTATCAGATTAGACGTCTGATAAGGCTGTCTGAAGCCTATTTAGGTTTTCTAAGTTCCTTACGGAAAACCTAAGTGTCTTAGGGTCTAGTAAGTGTTCCTAAGACTACAGTGTTGATACTTTGAGGCTCTTTAATAAGTACTCTATGAAAATAAAGAGTAAAGAACAAACGAAAACAAAGTACAGACTACAAGACAAAAGAACATCTATCATATTCTTCTGTCTTCTTCCTTCTTCAAGTCTTCACTCCTCAAGAAGCTCCTTCTCCTCCAACGAGCTCCTCCAATTCACCATGGACGCGAGCTCTGAGGTCCTTCACACTTGTATCCATTTGCATTTTCCTAAAATCTAAAGCTCAAATACAAATGTTAAAACACAAGTATTTTGTTATCATCAAAATTGACGATCGTGGTGCCCTTGCACCAACAGTTCCTCCGCTCGCCATGTAGTCACGCCATCGCGTTCGATGCAGATCCAACTCTTGAATTTCTTCCACACGCGCTGCTGCATTGATTTCCCTCGGATCGTGCTTTGATCGCTCGCCCTTGGTTTGCATTTGAGTGCACTAACCAACGTGTTGAGAGAGCGGATTGTCGCACTTTCCTTTTAACGCATAGCTGCTTTCAATCGTTGGATGAAGATCCAACGGTTGAGATCTCTTCCTTCCTTGATGAGGCATGCTAGTGTAGCGGCGACGTGGCCGCTTTGTAGCCATTGGATGACGATCCAACAGCCTACAACACACAGGGGCAATGCCTTTAGAGGTTGAGGCTAACGTTGGGCGGTTGTGATGGCGCCCCGTGGTGCCATCGTGGCTGTCCATCTTCTCTTCATTATAGACGGTGCTGTAGGTCCTCGATCGAAATGATTTTTACACCATTAAACTGCGATCGTTGATCTGGATCCATCCGTGTGGTTAGATTTGACATCTAAGGTCCAGATTTTCACCTATTTGCCTCTTGACCCTTGCTCTTTTGCGGACTCCTTTGGATGCTATGGGAGTCTAATCGACGCGATCTCGGAGGCGTTGGACTCCCATCATCGTTCTGAGCAGATCCATATGATTGGATCGATCATCCACAGACTCAAATTACCTGCGATTGTTAATACCTCTCAATTAGAACATAATATGACATTATTATTTACAAAACTAATAAATCAACTATGATGCAAAGTATAATGCGAATGTATGTATAATGCCTAAGTTAAGGTAGGATCTAACTTAATTCAGGCATATTAGGACTTATGATTGCTGCGCAATCACTTCTCTCTTCACGATGTGACACCATTTATAGTGCCTAATGTGCACTGCTATGCGCAGGACAACATTTTGATTTGAGGTGTTTGGCCCTCAATTTGAGAGCCATAAATTATTTTAATTTAAAATTAAATTATACGAATACAAAGTCTTTATATAAAGTTACCTAATTGTACAATTAATTTAGAAAAATAAGTTAATTAGATATATAATAAAATTAGTCAAAGTTGACAGTTTATACATGTTAATTTAGAAGTTAATTACTTAATGATCAATTAACTAATTAAAGTACAAATTAGTTAATTGATCATACAGTTGACCTTATACAGTGTTAATGTACATAATAAATTATTTATTACACTTTTTTAATTTATTTTAGAAACTTTATTTTAATTTATATACATTTAAATACATGTTTTAGCTAATTATGTACATACTTAATTTATAAATACTATAATATACTATAAATATAGTACAAATACATTAAAAATATTTAATATAACATTATACAGGTATACATTATAACTTACTTCAGTATTAGTTTAAATTACTAATTCATTTTATTTTTAAGTTAATAAATTACTTAATTAACTTAATAACTTAATTACCTACAGTAAATATATAATTAAATCAACTTATAGGTATTATACAGTATATATTACATGGTTAAATATGTATATACAGCATTAGATATAGTTATGTACATATAGATAGGTTTATATAATTACTTAGGTTATTATACATTTAGTTAATATAAATTAATAGATAATTATACAATAAAGTTATATATATAATAACTCACTCTAAATATTTAATTTCATATATAAAATATAGATATAAGTTATATATACTCATTATGTACATATTGTACAATTTATATATACTTAGCTTAGCTTTAAGTTATATATACAAGTATATAAGGTATTTTTGAGTATATTTAGGGTTTTTCTAATTTTTATAGGTTTTATATAGATAGTAGAGGTAGGGGATGAAAGAGAAAGGGTAAGATGAGAGAGGAAGAAGTTTTTTTGGTGTTTTTAAACTTATGTCCTTTATTAAATTCTAAGATATACTGAACCGTTGACTGGTATATTCTACCAAGTCGAGGGTTTATATTACCTTAAAACTTGGCACACATCAAAGAAATATATGATCTTACCCAAGATAGGTTTATTTTATTTTTTTATGATTTTTATTTATATACAAGTTGACCCATGAGAGACCTTGTATGAGTTTTCAAAGTAAATCTTAAGGTACTCAAATGAGTTCTAAGGGTTGGAAACTGATTTTAAACTATCTAAAACTACTAGCAAACCACATAAAACATGTTTGAATAATTAAGCACGATTTTGACATTAATTTTCATTCAAATCATCATATTGTACAGTTAGGTCATTCATAAGAGTTGACAATGGATTTAAACAATAAATTACAAGCAATTCTATCTAATTGAATTAAAGTTCAATCTCAGTATATGAAAGCTTGTACATTAAGTTCTAACCATACAAAAATAGTGTCAATTCACAAAGACTCTTCTAATCAATTCAAACTCCTTCAGAACCAATCCACACAATGCAGCCACTGCTACATTTGCTGTCAGCTAGACAGATGGCTTAAATCAGACCTTCAAGGCCTGATCTAAGGCAAAATGCATCAACCTTCTATCTGAGAGATCAAATCAAGGCGCAGCTGAACCAAGCGAATCAGTTCATCCATAGATCACTCAAAAATCCTTAACATAACTGCTTTTGTTGTTGACAATTCAGGAACTATCCAGAAGTCTGAATTAGACCTTCAAGGTTTGATCTAAAACAAATCAAGCAACTTCAAATCTGGAAAATCAGATCTAAATGCTATGGATACCATCAAAAAAACATTTCCATCCTCGGATTCTTTTAAAATGACTAAAATTCAATGTAAATTCTTTTACATCAGAGTCTGAAAATAAACTTGTGAATTATAAAATTCAAGACATCTTAATCCAATCCATTCCCTTTGCCATAGACAACAAAAGAGAAATGAATTGGGTAAACATTGAATCCACATCCCATTAGACTCAATCCACGGTAAAACCTTCAAACATCTCAGTTAAACATCAAATTTAAGACTGAAAATCTCTTGGATGAAAGAACAATGTTGCCCTGATTTGGGCTTTTAATATATGATCACTATGAAGATAAAATCATGAAGAACACCTGCACACTATTAATTAGTGTGTAAGTGTCCTAAATGATCCTTTAATCAATAGGTCATGGCTATGACCTTTAATCCATATATTGGATTATCCTTGGTCATAGCTACCCAAAATAATGCTCTAATTGTGCATAAGCTCATCTATAATTCAAATCTGAAGTAAAACACATAAGATTCATTGCAATACACCCAATTAAGCAATTAAAAACCTCAAATAACTCGATTGAATCCAATTAAAATCAAATGAACTCCAAATCATGAGATTAAATATGAAAAACAAATATGAAAGAAATCGAGCAATTCGAGACTATCAAACCAGATTGGGGAATATTTGTGAATTTATGAAATGAATGGGAGACCCCCTAAGTAGAATTTTGGTGCAAATGCAGATCTAGAAGCTAATACTTCAGATATGAATTTGACCTTAACGAAGGGGCGAACGATGAATAAAATGCGAGGAAATCAAAGAAATATCGATTTTAAGGCGTAGGGAAACCTGTATGAATTGATGCGAAAATGCGAAAAACCCCTTTCTGATCTAAATTGATCAGAGAGGTCGGGTCAGATCTAAACTAGATCTAAACTAATCTACACTAATCCATCACAGAATTTGACATCTAAATTACATCTATTGATCTAAATTACGCTAACACTAAAACTAATCTAGAAAGCAATCAAACTAGCTATCAAAGCGGTAAATCTAGCTAAGGGAAAAAGGTGATCTCCAAGGTCACCAGCCGGTGGCCAATGATGAAGAAAGGGGAGAAGACCCTTTAGTTGACGAGGGTGGTGTCCAAGAGCCAACAGCCAGTGGCTGGGGGTGATCGACGGAGGGAGAGGAACCTACTCTATCATCGCAGGCGAGGAATAGGGGTGAAGAGTTGAGGGAGTAGACGAAATTAAACCACTGATGGGTTTAAATCGCTTTAGTTAAAACGCATCGTTGTAGTGCGATTAAAGCATCAAGTTTAAAATTTATATCGAATTATTAATAATTTGGTGAGTTTGAGTCGTTTTGCTGGGAGGCTCTAAAATAATTCATAATTAGGTTGTTAAGTTAATGCTTAAAATTTGATATGAAAATAAAAATAATGCAAGACTTAAAACCTACTTGCAACCTATTATTACACTAAGTAAATTTATAATTTAGCAAATGATATAACAAGTTTAAACTAAATTAATAACTATTTAAAGAAACAAACTTAATAATCTAAAATCTTTCAAACATGAATTTTTTTATTCATTTCTATAAACGTTAAAATGGCTAATAATAAAATTAGGTTATTCATTTATATAGAACTTAAATGTAAATTTTTATTCAACAAAAGCTATAATTAAAAATACATTTGACTATCCAACTACACAAATAAATAAAATATATGAAAAATGAACTTTATAAAGAAATATAAGATTTTAGATTTTATTATTTTCATATGTAACGTTGACCACGTTAAACAAACAAGATTAAAAATATATCTATTTTAGATATATAAAATTTCAAACATCAAATGCACCGGTTACTACTACTGTTGGTACATTTAAAATTTTGAAGTTAAAATTTAGGAAAGAAAAAACAAATGAGAAAGGGTGTTCTCGGGCATTAGTCGAAGAAGAGAAAGATGATGAGGAGTCGGAGGCGCGGACGTTGTCCCTGCAGGTGGTCGTTCACAGCGAGGGGAGTTGAAGGGTTGATGCTAGCCGTGGGAGGAAGACGTGGCTGGCGGCGGCGGCTGCTGTAGTGGTAGTTGTAGTGGTGTTGACGTGGAGAGGAGAGGAGAAAAAAAGAGGAGATGGCGGTGGCTGTGGAGGTGGAAGTGGTGGCTGTCGTGTGGTGAAGGAAGAAGAAAAAAGAAGAAAAACAGGGGAAGGACAGGGAAGTGGGTGGCTGCTGCTGGTGGTCGTGATGGTGGAGGGCGTCGACGGCGACTAAAAAGAGGAGGAAAGGGAGTGGCTGCGGCTGATGGTGGTGGTGTAGTCGGCGGTGGTGTTGGGTTGTTGTGGAGGTGGAGGAGGGTTAACGAGGGGGAAGGAAAAAGGAGGAAAGGGAGTTAAGGAAGGAGAGGGCACCGGCGGCGTTGGAGGTGCTGTGGTCGCGGAGAGGAAAAGTTGAGGGGAGACGCTGGCGGTGGGTGGCGGAGCGGCGCGGCCTGGCGGTTAGGGCAGAGTATCGACGAGGCCGAAGAGGAGGGGAGAGAAAGATGGAGGTAGCGGTGGCGGTTGTGACTTGGGTGGGCGTCGGCGAGGACGGAGAAGAGGAGGAGACGAGGGGGACGACGCCGGCGCTGGAGGTGATGGTCGATGACGATGGCGGTGGGGTTGATATTGCCGTGTCTGCGTTGGGGGGAGTTGACGGGAAAAAAGAAGAGGAAAGGGTTCGGGGAAGGGGTAGAGAAAAAAAGAGCAGGGGGTATTGGTGGGTGCGTTGAGGCCAATGTTTCTGCAGCTGCGGTGGGAGAAGGGTGTGGGTGGCGTGGTGGTTGAGAAGAGGAAATAGGGAAAAGGAGAGGAGGAAGGAGTTTGAGAGGGAAGGGGAGAGAGAGAGGTAGTTAGGTACCGTGAGAGAGATAAAGGAGGTGGCTCAGAGCGAGAGAAGAGAGGAAGGAGACGAGGGGTAGGGAAGGAGGGTGAGAGAGAAAAAGAGAGAGAGAGACGGTTAAGTTACGGGGACGTGGAAGAGCAAGTTGGGGAAATGTGCGTATATTTAAGTAGATGTGGGTGTGTGCATTGACGTGGAAGGGAACTGTGGGATGTTCAAGTAGGGAATTTAAAATATACATGAAATGAATAGAATTAAAATCAGATGGGATAGGACGTTGAATTAAAAATATAAAATTAAATTTAAAATGAGGTTAAAAAGGAATGAGTTAACCTAAATAAAAATATGATTACCTTAATTAATTAAGATTGAGTCAATTTAAAGGAGATCTTAACTAATTACTTTAGCTAAAATCAAATTAAAATTAAGATAGGTAGGAAGAAAAAAAATAGGCTCCTCCTCATCATGCCATTATAATAATAGGATTCATTTAAATTTGTGTTAACCGCATACATAAAATAATTATGTAAAAATATGTAAACATACGTAATTTAATGCTACTTAGATTCATTGTATGCGGAAATATTAATTAAGTTATGAATCCTATTATTATGTTAATTACTTGTATTAAGTTATGAAACTATATTAAAATTAATTAATTATCACATACCAATGTAGTTTCATCAACCACTCAGGGTAGAAGGAATTGGTTAGGTGTCGGATGAGCTTAGTGAAGGTGACTATATAGGTGTGTGAGTGATCTGGTCTCCATGGAGGTGGAATTAACCCATTAGGCCACCAACGATGGGATGAAGACGAATGATGTGCGGGAAGCTCTATATCAAAAACCCACAGTAGGATGGAATCTGAGGGGCATGATGATCCTACGCGCGGGAGCACGCGAAGATTGAATTGCAATCAATCGTTGGATGATGGATGTAGGTGAGCGACGACCTTGATTGCTTGAGTTCTTGCGGTATGAATAGTGTGCCACCATCCACAAGTCTAATGGTGAATTTGTAGACAAGCCCTAAGATGTGAAGGGGTAGAAGAATTGTGCGAAGGTCCATTAATGGTAAGAAGGTTGGCTACGAGATCCATGGAATTCACAAAGAGGCCCCTGAAGGTTTTTAAATGGGTCCCCACGACTTTCAAAAAGGTCCTTGGATGGTTTTATGGAAAGAAAATGTTATGTACAAAGGACTGATATGTAAAACACTAAATGCAAGGTCCTAGTGATATCCAAATGCAACCAGAAATTTATTCGAGCTTAATTTATCATTTAGGAAATTAATTATACCTTTGATTTGAACTTTTGAATCCAAATGTGTGTTCAATTTGCAATTGGATCATCAGTTTGTATTAATGAATAGAATATCTTATTTATGACCTAATTATTTGATTTTAACACTGATTTGCTGTTTTAGGTCATTTATGTTATTTCTCACACTTAATCCATTTCTTATGTTAATTATGTAGTGTTTCACCTAGTTTCTAGCTTAACTTAGGTATTTTAGCTATGATGAGTCATACCTCATCATCACTTCATCTAAAATCAACTCATCTGGTAGCTTACTCCTTAGGGTCAAATTTTTAAGTTAAAACCAGGCACTCCACATTATTCTGAATTTTAAAGAAATATATCATCACCAGTGCTTTCAGAACTTGGTGTGCCTTCTGAACTTGTCAGAATCAACCTAAATTTAAACCCTAAAGTTACTAAGCAAGATTTGAATCCTAAAATACACCTCATCCTTAATAATCTTGCTTAAAAACCTTAGTTGTGCACGCACACATATATTTAATCAATCATCAATGGCATAACCTATTTAAAGGGTCCATCACATTCTAGAGCACTACTGTCCCAAGCCTAACTTAAAATTAAGTGGACACTGGCCAAAGGATTCATCAGTCCGTTTCAGGGTGTTCCTTAGACCGAAGCTTGAATTTGTGACGTCTACTTTTTCCAGATGGTGCCAAGTTGGGGGGCCTAATTGTCAAATGACTTAAGTAAGCAAGGGTTTGGCATAATTAGCGGCCGTCGGGATATGCTCCCCGTTACGACCCGATTCCCGAATCCCTACAGGACATGAGACCGAACCGACTCGACTGATCCCAAGACACAGTCGTCCAACGAGGAAGTAACAAAAAAGCAGTAAAAATAAACCACATTCACCATGCAAGCAACTAACAGTAACAAAAATACAGAAGTGTAACAAAGTTACTCACTACAACAAGGAACGAGTACAACGAAAAGGTACAACTACTAGACTCTACTGGACCCAGCACCCTCTGCAGCCGTAGGCTCTGGCTGCTGAACACCTGGACCTGAAAAAGGTTATGAGTACACGAAATCAACAAGCGCTGAGTAGAGTGGCAACCAACAAACTAAATATAATAAAGGTGGATAGGTAGCTATTGTTTTCAATTTCTTTCTTTATTTAACTAATTATTTTTTCTTTCATCACTTGGTTTATTTATCAGGTCTTTTTCTTGATCTCGAATGTTCCTCGTGGGAACGATCTTGATTGCAGTCTTTTCCGAAGAGTAGAAGTAGCACGTGGTGCTCTCCTGGCCGGGAGAGTCCCCCTTGGTGGTCCTACACTCAGTTAACCACCCCAAGGCCACTGACAGACGTAACGGTGACTACAACACGTGCGATAAACGCACGGGTAGCTACCCCGTACTGGTACGCGGTCAGTCGTTTACGTTAACAGGTGCGTCCAAAGCACAGCACGGAACCAGTATAGGGCATAGCCCTCTCAGTAACAAGGGTCTAGCTCCTAAGAACCAAACAGGGGTCTCGCCCCTGCACAGTCAGCGCACTCTCGCCTGACTACCCTGGTTTGCCCAGTGGGCCTAACAAGTCAGTGTAGGACGGCTAGCTGAACCTCGGGCCCCGTGAGGTAGCTAGCTCTCTCCGTACACTAGTAGCTCTCCCCGGTACAGTGTACACGAGGGCCAAAAAGTCAGTACAGAGTGGCTAATCCTAACCCCGGGTCCCAACCCTAGGGCTGCTAGCTCCTCTCTACACTAAACAGGGGGACAGTTGCTCTCCTTGGAACTCCGTACTCAAGGGCCAGCTCACTTCCCCATTCCCATTTCCAGTTCCATTCCATTTATTCTAGGAGCTCTACTCCTAATTCCCCGTAGGGTTCATGCTCATGTTTCTCAGGACAAGCCATACTAGCTTTCATCATTTCAGGTTTATTCGCAGGTAGCTCGTGTTTCCAACATTCAATCTTTCATTTCCAAATCATATACAAGCAGCTCGTATTTAATTGCAAACAACAAGAATATACATGTAACAGTTGCTAACAACAGTACTTTACATTTCACAGGCAGCTGTGATTCAATTACCGGCAATTGTTATTATTTTATTTACTCATCCAAGACTGCAATTCATACATTCAATACAATTATTCCAGTGTTGCTAGTCCTAGGATTCATGCCATACCCTATGATCTAACATTCAATCTAGTGTTTCTAGTCCTAGGATTCATGCCATACCCTAAGATCTAACATTCATTCCAGATATACATTCATGTTTGTAATAAATCTAGGGGAAGCCACTCTACCAGCAAAACTAGGGGTAATGGGGGCTTGTTCGGTAGGTCCATGTGCCTCTGCAACCCCCAAATCTGCAACGGAACGAGGTCCTAACACAAGGATCAACCACAAGAAACCACTCAGAACATGATAAAAGTATTTCAACAAGTAGAGGAACTTATACAAAGAAGAACAGAATCTTAATTGCGGAAATCGGACCTCAAACTGACCCTAAACGGGTCAAAAACAGCAATTCTAACTCAAATCAAACGTCTGGAATACCTTCCAGACGTCTTAAAAGAAGCCCAGAACCATACCTCACTCTGCGCTATTCCTCAGACGTCCAGGGACTTTGCTGAACTGTCTAGACCCAGTTCCAGACGTCCGACCACCTCTCCGGACGTCTGGAGACGCTTCCCGCCGTCTGGTGCTTCGCCCAGATGTCTGAAGTGCGTGGGGGGACGTGTCTCACGCCTTCCTGAAATGAATCCTACACACGCGACGGAAAATCTTCTCAAAAGGGCACGGAGCAGTGCCTCGACGGAACGGCCTGCATGGCCGTATCCGCAAAGGGAGGTGCAGGATGCGGAACGTACCTCTCAGTCGTTTGGAGCTTCTTCTAGACGTTTGGAGGTTCTTCTTCGTGCCGCTTGCGGTCGCACCGCGCTCGCTCGCCCGCTGCTCTGGCTGCAGCAACGTCAGGAAGAACCTCCCCAGCGCACCTCCTCGCCTTGCACATGCTCGACCGACCGTGAGCTTCTCCAGTGAGCTCACGCGCTCTCCTCTCCTCTCCTTCTCACGCTGCTCCTCTCCGCCGCTTCGCTCGCTGCACTCGCCGCTCTCGCTCTCGTTGGAGGAAGGAGAAGGTGGCTGGAAGTGGGGTGGTGAATGAGGGAGAGGAGAAGGGTTTAAGTAGGTGTAGGGTAGGGTTTTGTCGGGGAGAGGGGAGAGAAGAAGGCGGCTGTGCACAGGCTGCGTGCGGCACGCGCACAGATTTGAGGACGTACGCACAAAAATTGATTTCCAGACGTCTAGGAAGGTGTCCAGATGTCTGACCAGACGTTTAACCCAATTCCCAAACATCTTAAAGGGATTTAATAGCACGGGTCTTAACAACATAACAAACTCAAAGGAAGTTTCATCCCCGAAACTTGCGCTAGTTAGGGTGCGGAAAAAGAACAACATACGCATAACAAATGCAAAGAGGACCGAAGCCGGTCCGAGAAGACGTACCCTCAAAGAGCTCCGGGTACCGCTCTCGCATCGCCGCCTCAGGCTCCCAGGTAGCCTCCTCGTACCACTGGCTCCTCCACAAGACCTTCACTAGGGGTACCTGCTTCCGTCTCAGACTCCAGATGGCTCTATCGAGTATCTGCACTGGCCGCTCGGGGTAGGTCAGGTCGTCACCCACCTCGACACTCTCATGGCTTAGAACGTGACTGGGATCGGCGACGTACTTCCTGAGGTTGGACACGTGGAACACGTCGTGCACACTAGAAAGCTGGGGAGGAAGGGCAAGCCTGTATGCAATGGGTCTAACCTGCTCCAGGACCTCAAAGGGTCCAACAAACCTCGGCGTGAGCTTCCCTCTCACCCTAAATCGCTGCAGGCCCTTCATGGGTGAAATGCGAAGGAAGACGTGAACCCCAACCGCAAACTGCACCTCTCTGCGTTTCCGATCTGCATAGGTCTTCTGCCTACTCCTGACAATGTGGAGTCGCCTGTGAATCTGCTCGATCACCTCCTGACTCTGCCGGATCAGCTTGGGGCAAACCTCCCACTTGGTCCCCACCTCAACCCAATTGAAGGGTGCAGTACACATCCGTCCGTATAGAGCCTCGTAGGGTGCCATGTCGATGCTGGAGTAATAGCTGTTATTATATGCAAACTCTGCTAGGGGCAAGTGCTCCTCCCAAGAGCCCCTCCAGTCCAGTACACAAGCACGCAAGAGGTCCTCAAGTGTCTATATCGTGCGCTCTGACTGTCCGTCCGTCTGGGGGTGGTATGCTGTACTGAACCTCAACCGTGTCCCCAAGGCCTGCTGAAACTCAGCCCAAAATTGGGACGTAAAGCGGCTATCCCCATCAGATACAATCTCCCGCGGAACTCCGTGTAGACGTACCACGTCGCGGATATACCTCTCTGCCAACTATGCTAGTCCCAAAGTGACTCGGATTGGCAAGAAACGTGCCGTCTTCGTCAATCTATCTACGATCACCCAGACTGCATCGTGTCCTCGTTGGGTAACGGGCAAGCCCACCACCAAGTCCATGGTGATGCTCTACCACTTCCACTCTGGCACTGGAAGTGGCTGCAACGGCCTTGCAGGCCTCTGATGCTCGACCTTCACCTGCTGGCACACTAAACACTGCTGCACGAATTCACCTACATTCCGCTTCATTCCCCTCCACCAAAAGTCACGTCTCAAATCATGATACATCAGTGTGTTCCCGGGATGTATGGTGAACCTGGAACCGTGTCCCTCAGTCAGGAGCTCTCTCAACAACTCATCGTCCCTGGGAACGCACAAACGTCCCCTCATACGTAGCACCTCGTCTGTAAAGGAGAAGTTCCCAGGGTCTCCTGACAGTACTCTGTCATGCAACGACTGCAAGTACGGGTCGGCCATCTGTCCTGTGATGATGCTGTCTATCAGCTCTGGTCTCGTCTGCCGGGTCATAGTCACTGCCCCACAGTGCCCTAATAACTCTAGGGGTCGCCAACTGCCCATCTCCTCCATGAGTCTCCAACTCTATGCCTGTAGACTGGCCAAGTAGGCGGGTGCCTTCCGGCTCAAGGCGTCAGCCACCACGTTGGCCTTCCCCAGATGGTAGAAATGCTACAGTCATAGTCTTTCAGGAGCTCTAACCAACGTCTCTGTCTCATGTTGAGCTCCTTCTGATCAAACAAGTATCTGAGGCTCTTATGATCTGTGAAAATCTCAAAGGTCTCACCGTACAGGTAGTGCCTCCAAGTCTTCAGCACGAAGACAACAACTGCCAGCTCCAGATCATGGGGAGGGTAGCTATGCTCATGGGGCTTCAGTTGCCGCCAAGCGTAAGCGACAACGTGACCCCTCTACAAGAGCACACCCCCTAACCCCTGCGAAGAGGCATCTGTGTACACAACGAACCCGCCACTGCTGTCTGGGATGGTGAGCACGGGAGTCAAAGTCAGCCTCTCCTTCAGCTCCTAAAAACACGCCTCACAAGTGCCTGTCCAAGAAAAGGGCACGTCCTTCCGGGTCAGTTGTGTCATAGGACGTGCAATCTACAAAAAACCCCTAATAAACCGCCTGTAGATGCCTGCCAATCCAAAGAAACTGTGGATCTCTGCAACTGTACGTGGTCTCTCCTGCCTGAGCATTACCTCAACCTTGGTTGGGTCCACGGCCAAGCCATCCCCGGAGATCACATGACCCAATAAGGTCACCTCTCTCAACCAGAACTCGCACTTACTGTATTTGGCGTATAGCCTACGTCGTCTCAGTGTGTCCAAAACCATTCGCAAGTGTTGTCCGTGCTGCGTCTGATCTCGAGAGTAGGTGAGCACATCATCAATAAATACCACCACGAACTGGTCCAGATACGGTCTGAATACCCGGTTCATCAAATCCATGAAGGCAGCGGGGGCGTTAGTTAGCCCAAACAGCATGACCAAAAACTCGCAGTGTCCGTACCGGGTGCAGAAAGCTGTCTTAGAGACATCTGTCTCCTTGATCTTCAACTGGTG
Source organism: Thalassia testudinum (assembly GCA_037157565.1). Taxonomy (NCBI): domain Eukaryota; kingdom Viridiplantae; phylum Streptophyta; class Magnoliopsida; order Alismatales; family Hydrocharitaceae; genus Thalassia; species Thalassia testudinum. Next base: position 40,994,448 of record JAZHRO010000002.1, on the reverse strand, counting down.
GTACCCAGACCTCAAGTCTATCTTGGAGAATACTGTGGCACCTCGCAACTGGTCAAACAAGTCATCAATCCTCGGCAGTGGATGCCTGTTCTTGATGGTGACCCTATTTAGCTGTCTGTAATCCACACAAAGGCGTAGGGCACCATCCTTCTTCTTCACAAACAATACCAGGGCTCCCCATGAAGATGCACTGGGCCTCACAAAGCCCTTCTCCAGAAAGTCCTGCAACTGGGTCTTGAGCTCTCGCAGCTCAAGGGGTGCCATCCTATAAGGTGCTGTGGAAATGGGGCTAGTCCCCGATACCAGTGAGATCTCAAACTCGATCTCACGCTTGGGCGATAGTCCTGGCAACTCGTCTGGGAACACGTCAGGGTACTCTTTGACCACCGGGATACTCTGAAAGTCTGACACAGGGCTGGGCTCTGCCACCACACAAGCCAGGAAGCCCTCACACCCCTATCCCAAAAGTCTCACCACCCGAAGTGCAAAAATGCACCTGAAGCCTCCGTCCACTGGCTGTCCGTGAAACTCGAAAGAAAGCAACTCCGGTATGGAGAAAATGATCTTCCTCTCAAAACAATCCACCAAGGCATGGTAAGCGGACAACCAATCCATCCCCAGAATCATGCCAAAGCCCTCCATTTGTATCACAATCAGATCAGCGGAGAGGCTGTGTCCCCCAACACTGACCTCACAACCTGTGTAAACCTCCTCAGTTACAAACAGCTGACCACCCGGACCTCTGATCACAAACTGATCATCTAACAACACACAGTTTTGCCCCAAACTAATAGCAAAACTGGCAGCGATAAATGAGTGTGTGGCGCCAGAATCAAAAAGTGTGTAAACTAGTATGCCGGAAATTGTAACCATACCTGCCACCACTGATCCTGAAGCTCTAGCGTCTCTGTGTGTCAGGGCATTGATACGCCCCTTAGCCCTAGGTGCGGACGAAGCAGCCACACTCTGTGTCGGACGGGTAGCCGTTGGCCGGTATCCTCCCCGCGACTGCTGTCCTCCCCCTCGCGCCTGGAAACCGCAGCCTCCTGCTCATCCTCCAGTGCTCGGCGTGGGGAGCATCTGCTGACCTCCAGCCCTAGACGGGCATTCCCTCCTGATGTGGCCTAGCTGGCCACACTGGTAGAAAAGGGGAACTCGACTCCCGCCCTCAGTGGGTCCCTACTGACGGCTGGGTGGGGGTCTGGTGCTGGCAGCTGGCCCCTGTCGAGGGCCCTCAAAGGCCACTGACAGCCCCGCAAAGCATGACGACTCTCCTGCGGGCACCACGTGCCTCCTCTCTCGTCGGCCTGGAGAGTAGTCTGGCTGATAGGGCCTCTTCCGTTCGCTGTCAGTGTCACGTGCGAACGAGTTGGTCTCCTCATATGTCATGGCTGCCTCCACCACCCTTGAGAATGTAGGCAGCTTCAGGGGTTTGACATACCCCTGAATAGCAGGCCGGAGCCCCTCGGTGAACCTCCAAAGACGCTCCTCGGTAGCCACAGCTGTCGTGGCGAAATGAGACAGCTCCAGAAAACACGTGTGATACGTGCTCACGGTCATCGTCCCTTGGCGGAGAGTGTGGAACTCCCGCCTCCTCTGGTCCTGCCATGTCTGGGGGAAGTACTGCTCGTAGAAGAGGGTGACAAACTAGTCCCAAGTCGGCTCGACCCTCTCCTAACCTCTGACTGCCCTCCACCACCTGTGTGCCGTGCTCTCTAGCTGGTATGTGGCAAAGGCCACGCGGCACTCCACAGGGGGGCGAAGGGTGTCAAACACCTTCTCGATCTGCTCGAGCCAATCCTCCGGCTTCAGCTTTCGGAACTGTCCAAAAAGTTCGTAATGACACTGAAGGGGAGAAACTGGTACGCCTCCAGGTAAGGAGGGCTCGTGCTCGTGCTTGGAAGTGCCGGAGGAAGGTGGGGGCGGTGGAGGGCCACCCCCTCCACCACGTCCAGCGTCATGTCCGTCTCGCGTTCCCACAGAGGACTCCCCCTCCGCAGCCCTAGGGAGAGGCGCTCGTGGAGGCAGGTGAAGCTCCAATCGTACGATTTCCCGTATCAGCTGGGCGAGGTCCTAGGCCTGAATGCCCAGAAGTAGTGGCTGGTCCACTGAGGCGTCGGGCTCAACGCGCCCGCCCCTCCGACCTCATCCTCGGCCGCATCTGCGACCCGCCTCGCTGCCCCCTCGTTGAGGCATCTCCTGCAAGGAGACGTAAACACAAAAAAGAAAAGACGTCAATTCTAACCGACATTCAACGAAAGAACCTCAGAACGGATGTCAAAAGGTACGTTGTGGTGGTTACTCTAGTTACAAGCACATGAATTAGTTATTTTTCAGCTAGTTGGTTCACTTCTCGGGACGACCTTGCTCTGATACCATCTTGTTACGACCCAGTTCCCGAATCCCTACATGACATGAGACCGGACCGACTCGACTGATCCCAAGACCCAGTCGTCCAACGAGGAAGTAACAAAAAAATAGTAAAAATAAACCACATTCACCATGCAAGCAACTAACAGTAACAAAAGTACAGAAGTGTAACAAAGTTACTCACTACAATAAGAAACGAGTACAACGAAAAGGTACAACTACTGGACTCTACTGGGCCCAGCACCCTCTGCAGCCATAGGCTCTGGCTGCTCAACACCTGGACCTGAAAAAGGTTATGAGTACACGAAATCAACAAACGTTGAGTAGAGTGGCAACCGGCAAACTAAATATAATAAAGGTGGATAGGTAGCTATTGTTTTCAATTTCTTTCTTTATTTAACTAATTATTTTTTCTTTCATCACTTGGTTTATTTATCAGGTCTTTTTCTTGATCTCGAATGTTCCTTGTGGGAACGATCTTGATTGCAGTCTTTTCCAAAGAGTAGAAGTAGCACGTGGTGCTCTCCTGGCCGGGAGAGTCCCCCTTGGTGGTCCTACACTCAGTCAACCACCCCAAGGTCACTGACAGACATAACGGTGACTACAGCACGCGCGATAAATGCACGGACAGCTACCCCGTACTCGTACGCGATCAGTCGTTTCCGTTAACAGGTGCGTCCAAAGTACAGCACGGAACCAGTATAGGGCATAGCCCTCTCAGTAACAGGGGTCTAGCCCCTAAGAACCAAACAGGGGTCTCGCCCCTCCACAGTCCGCGCACCCTCGCCTGACTACCCTGGTTTACCCAGTGGGCCTAACAAGTCAGTGTAGGACGGCTAGCTGAACCTCGGGCCCCGTGAGGTAGCTAGCTCTCTCCCTACACTAGTAGCTCTCCCCGGTACAGTATACACGAGGGCCAAAAAGTCGGTACAGAGTGGCTAATCCTAACCCCGGGTCCCAACCCTAGGGCTGCTAGCTCCGCTCTACACTAAACAGGGGGACAGTCGCTCTCCTTGGAACTCTGTACTCAAGGGCCAGCTCACTTCCCCATTCCCATTTCCAGTTCCATTCCATTTATTCCAGAAGCTCTACTCCTAATTCCCCGTAGGGTTCATGCTCATGTTTCTCAGGCCAAGCCATACTAGGTTTCATCATTTCAGGTTTATTCGCAGGTAGCTCGTGTTTGCAACATTCAATCTTTCATTTCCAAATCATATGCAGGCAGCTCGTATTTAATTACAAACAACAAGAATATACATGCAACAGTTGCTAACAACAGTACTTTACATTTCACAGGCAGCTATGATTCAATTACCGGCAATTGTTATTATTTTATTTACTCATCCAAGACTGCAATTCATACATTCAAAACAATTATTCCAGTGTTGCTAGTCCTAGGATTCATGCCATACCCTAGGATATAACATTCAATCTAGTGTTTCTAGTCCTAGGATTCATGCCATACCCTAAGATCTAACATTCATTCCAGTTATGCATTCATGTTTGTAATAAATCTAGGGGAAGCCACTCTACCAGCAAAACTAGGGATAATGGGGGCTTGTTCGGCAGGTCCACGTGCCTCTGCAACCCCTAAATCCGCAATGGAATGAGGTCCTAACACAAGGATCAACCACAAGAAATCACTTAGAACATGATAAAAGTCTTCCAACAAGTAGAGGAACTTATACGAAGAAGAACAGAATCTTAATTGCGGAAATCAGACCTCAAACGGACCCTAAACGGGTCAAAAACAACAATTCTGACTCAAATCAAACATCTGGATACCTTCCAGATGTCTTAAAAGAAGCCCAGAACCATACCTCACTCTACGCTATTCCTCAAACATCCAGGGACTCTGCTGAACTGTCTGGACCCAGTTCCAAACGTCCGACCACCTCTCCGGACGTTTGGAGACGCTTCCCGCCGTCTGGTGCTTCGCCCAGATGTCTGAAGTGCGTGGGGGGATGTGTCTCGCGCCTTCCCAAAACGAATCCTGCACACGCGACGGAAAATCTTCTCAAAAGGGCACGGAGCAGTGCCTCGGCGGAACGGCCTGCATGGCCGTATCCACAAAGGGAGGTGCAGGACGCGGAACGTACCTCTCAATCGTCTGAAGCTTATTCCAGACGTCGTCAACGTTGTCTGGATGTAGATCCAGACGTCTGATTCTGGGAAAATCCCAGAACTAGAAGCTGCCTTAGTCTTCTTCATGTCGTGCACGGCCGCGCCGCGCTCGCCCGCTGCTCTGGTTGCAATAGCGTCGGGAAGAACCTCCCCGATGCACCTCTCTACCTTGCACACACCCGACCAGCTGTGAGCTTCTTCGGTGAGCTCTCTCGCGAGCTCACGCGCTCTCCTCTCCTCTCCTTCTTGCGCTGCTCCTCCTCTTCGCCGCTTCACTCGCTGCACTCGCTCTCGCTGGAGGAAGGAGAAGGTGGCTAGAAGTGGGGTGGTGAACGAGGGAGAGGAGAAGGGTTTAAGTAGGCGCGGGGTAGGGTTCTGTCGGGGAGAGGGGAGAGAAGAAGGCAGCTGCGTACGTGCGCATGTGCGCAGACTCAAGGACATATGCACACAAAAATTGATTTCCAGACGTCTGGGAAGGTGTCCAGACGTCTAACCCAAGTCCCAGACATCTTAAAGGGCTTTAATAGCACGGGTCTTAACACTCCCCCTACTTCACTGGTTCAACATAACCAACTTCTGGATTAAGGACAACACAAAATTCATGTGTTGGTTAGAGTGTATCTTAGAGCATAAGTCCTTAAGCTACCCAAATTAAGGACATGCTTGTATTTATTGTGTTGCAAGGTTCCTGTGACGACCTGAGCCTTGCCAACCGACGAGACCTAAGTTGCCGTGTGCTAACACTAGCACAAGATCGCAGTCACCTAACCCAAAATCATAAAATACAAACATAGCCAATAACAAATTCATATTACAAAATTTAAAGGAACATAAATTGAATACTAACTGAAAGATTTTCTGTAGTATTAGTCTAAGGAGATGTACAATGGAAATCTCCTGGCGAACTGCCAAGTGCACCAGAGTACGAAACCCAAAAACACGTAAGTAAAAACTGAGTAGAGTAGTACAACTAAACAAGTAACTCAAGTAACAAAGTACAATAAGAAGGCATTACCTTGATAGTTCGTCTGTTTATAATTTATTTTATATCTAGTGCTTTTTTATGTAATTTGCCCATATTCTTATTGTTCTTAAACTGTCAATCAACGTCTCAAGCATGAGACGATTTCATATAACTTCCTGTGGTGCAAGACCTATATAAGCCACCCTCCTGGTTGGGAGGGTCGCTTATATCCATCAAGTCGCCATACACCGTCACCCTAGGGTCATCGAGAAAAGGGGTGGCGACTACATCGTATAGTGTGAACACGTATAAATGCTGTGTACGCTGAACTACGGATAGCTAATGACCCACCCACCAGCTGAAAGAACTGCTCCAAACCTCGAGCCCTGCAAATCCGCTATCCTAATTGGCTGCTAAGCCTAACCAAAGAGTAGTAGGGAGACCAGCAACTCTCTAAACCAACCCTGAATCTAATCTAAAAAGACCTAAAGCTACAGCCGAAATCCTGGCAAGTAGCGAGGTTGAAACCAGTTATCTAGTCCTTTTATTCTCCTGACATATCCATCGTATTATCTATCCCATTTCTAGATAACTGTGTTCCTTATCTTGTTAATTTCGATACCCCTTAGTAATTTCATATTACTAATTCCAAGGTTAACAATCTCTCATATTGTTTTCCAATTTATTCATTCACAAGAAATCTCATCTTTGCCAGAGGCTCCATACTATTTAGATAGTTTTTAAAGATATTAGAACTTATTTTATGGAAAACGAGTTTCGTTTCATGCATGCGATGACAGGGGTGTATATACTTGCGAATTCATTATTATTCAAGTAAATCCTTTTTTTCTTAGTAATAGTGCCAGAAATCAGGAAAACACCGCAGGTCCCAAACTCAACAAAAAAAAGAACACACGCTAACCAAGGCGGTATATGGAAAAATATTGCACAGGACGAGTCCAAAGATACATGAAAAATTGGCTGAATTGAAAAAGGGGTAGACTACTCTATCTAATGCTTCTGGAGGGTCACAGTGACTCCGAACCGTGCTCACAGAGTCTGGGGGAAGTATCCATGCTCGCCTCAAAATCCACGCACGCACCGGGGAAAAGACCTAATTCAAATGGATCAAAAATAGGGTCGGAAACACCTAATTACATTTCTAACTTTTCAATAAGGATAAAGAACTCAAAAGTGTGAAAAAAATCACCCCAACGCATAGTACACGTTGATACGATTCCAACAGTAACTTATTTGTCGAAATCTGAGGTTGGAAAGGCCTCGAACAAGTCAAGACAACGTGAAGGGGTCCAGAGTCAGGCCGATCTTGCCCTCGCATGTGCCGCTGCACGCACCCGCATCTACCTGTGTTCTCGCGTCTGTGCGAGTTTTGCGGTGGGGGCCTTGGGTTTTGCGAATTCGCACCTGGGTCCCCAAAAATAATTTTTTCCTTTTGGAGAAGGTTTTTCTTCTCCCTTCCTCTCTTGATTTGAGAGAGTTGGAGGCTATGACGACCCAAGGGACCCAAGGTGTTCTTAAATAGGCCTTAGGGGAGGTTGGGATTAGGATTATTTGGGTGAAATACCCAAATTCGCCTTAGGGTTGGGTTCACCCTACATTTAGGTCCCTGGTGAATTCTTCTGACCATAACTTGAGCTATACAACTCAAAATCGCATGAAATAAGCGTCGTTGGAAAGCTTGTGACGAGAGGAATCCAATGGTACCACATATGGCACCCTTTTGACAATGTTTGACCAAGGGTTCCCTCGAAATACGCATTTTTGGAAAATTATGGGGGTTCTAACACCAGCACAAAATCCTAACCGGGTTTTTGGGTTCGACCTGACTTGAACCACTTTGAAATGACCCAAAGCCTGGATTTTAGGGCGTTACAGTTCCTTTTCTCCATCCTTCAGACTCCCTTCCAGTATATGCTTGGAAAGTGGTCATTGAACCCTTGATTGGAAGGACCATTAGACCATTCAAGGAGGTGTAGGTTGAGTTATAGTTAAGCAGATTCCATGGCTATCCAACCACCTCCCCAACCTCTTAACCAACAGGAGCTGATTCAGAGGTAGTTGGAACAATTGCAGCCGATGAAAGAATGATTCTAGCGCATGAATGGTCAAGGCACTCAGCTCTTGAAGGATTTTTATAATCCTTCAAATTATGGAGAATGTCCCGGTGTTCAAATTTCTTCCAGAGGTGTAGAAATCAAGTCCCAGGTATTAAGCCTAATTAAACATTTTCATGGGCTTGGTTTCAAGGCCCCATTTCAACATTTGGAGGACTTGACCACTTTGGTCCAAACCACTAAGGCGCACAATGTGGATGAGGAGCAGATGATCATGAGGCTTTTTCTCCATTCTCTCAAGGATAAGGTCACACATTGGTACCGAACGATTAGGAGGTCGATAGCTACATGGAATGATCTTAAATCGACTTTCTTGAAGAAATTCTTCCCTATTGGGCGTACTAATGCTCTGCGACAAGCGATTACTACTTTCATCCAGCAATCGGAGGAACCACTTCTTGGTGCCCAGGAGTGATTCCAGGATCTATTGTGAAAGTATCTACACCATGAGGTGCCAAAATGGCAACTCGTGCAGATTTTCTATCACGGGTTGACAGATCAACTCCATAATCATGTTTCCTTAATAAGGATGCAAACGACGCATATGACTTATTTGAGGAAATGAGCAAGAATTCGGTAAATTATGCTTCCATGGAAACCTTCAACCGGTCCCAACAACCTAGATCAAATGCTAATAAGGTTCAGGACTCTCATTCATTTTATATGGAATTGATTTGTAATAAACTTGATAAGGTGGACCTAGTTGGTAAAAGAATGGAGGAGTGGATGGCTGGAAATTTTGGAAAGACTTCTAGATTCACTCAATCCCAGAATTCGGAAATACATTCTTCACGAGCTCCCACGGGACAGGAGTTCGTAAATCAACTTGAGATGGCTCAACCTATGAGTCAGCACTTCTCGAAACCCTATGGGTTCCAAACTGGGGCCTTTGATCCCAGTTTCTCTAATTCTTCTTTCCTACCATCCTCACCCTATGAGGATGTGTATACTATATAGGAGAATGCTAGGTCCAACCCGTATTCTAATTCTTATAACTCAAGGTGGAGGAACCTCCCTAATTTCTCCTGGAAAAACTAGGGGCAACAAACCCAGATGCAACCCAACAACTATGCACCTCAGAGACCAGTGGGTTAGGGTCATGTATACACCCAACTGTCCCCGAACCAAGTAAGTTAGCCAGTTTGGAATGCCTGACAACCCACAGGGTAGGTTGACCTGAACCAGCAGATGGTAGAGATACAAGGATCCATGCTCCAACTTATGCAACAAATCAAAACATCACTGGACAACTTGTAATCCAGACTCATTGCTAATACCCGACAACTCGAATCTCTACCATCTCAACTCGTACCCAAGCCTCAAAATATACAAAATTAGGGCAGTCAACCCCAAGGGCACGGGAATTAGAGGGACCCACACGCACATGCTCAAGTGGTTGAGCAGGGTCCTTTTTCTAATCTTGGATATCTGGCTAGTCAAGCCCCTCCGATCTTTCCTAACCCTCCCCAAGATCTGAACTCGTATGCATTTGCAAACTTCGTCACCTTGAGGAGTGGAAGGAAAACTTTGGACCCGAAATTACCGTCATCTAACAAGCAAAACCCTGGTGAACCTGAGGAAGAAAAGGAGAAAATCGAAGAAGATACTAAGGCTTAGGAACCTGAAACTAATGACTCTACCCATATCTCGTTTCCTTAAGCCCTACTAAAATCTAGGAAGAAGAAACCCATAGAAAACAATGAGGAGCTCTTGAATATATTCAATAATGTAGAGATCAATATTCTGCTCCTCAATACTATTAGGCATATCCCTGCTTATGCTAAGTTCTTGAAAGATTTATGCACCCAAAAACGTAAGCTGAAAGAACCTATCCCGAGGAAGGTAATACTCTCTGAGCAAGCTAGTTCTGTTATCTTGCATCACCTTCCTTAGAAAAAAAGAGATCCAAGTGCCTCCTTAATTAATGTGTCATCAAAGATTACACTTTTGATCGGGTACTCTTACATCTAGGTGCATCCATCAATCTAATCCCAACTTCCCTATATGAAAAGTTTAGGTTAGGTGAACTTAGGCTAACCTCAGAAGCACTGCAGCTAGCCGACCATTCGGTCACCACCCCGAAAGGTGTTCTTGTGGATGTTATCATCAAGGTTAAGGACTTCTATTTTCTTGTAGATTTCCTTGTTCTTGACATGGATGTATTTGAAGAATTGAAAAACACGCCCATCATTCTGAGGCATCCATTTGTCGATTCCGCTAAAGCCAACATAAATCGTGAGAGCGGTAGCATAGAGATTGCCTTTGGAGACAGAAAATTGACACTTGACATTTTTAAGGTGATAAATAAATTTGAGGATTGTGGCTATATTGAAGAACTCGATGATACTAATCATAATATTGAGACATGTATGGCTATCACTATTCTCGAGGACTCTACCCGCATTAATGAGCTTGACCTACAACCCTCTATGGCAGACCCATCAAACCTTGAAGAGGTTGTTGATTTCATTCATTCCCAACCTCTTCCTCTGGACCGTCCTGATGAGTCTTCACCAACATTCTCCCTACCTTCTATTTTGAGCCCTCCCCAGCTTGACTTAAAACCATTACCTGAAGAAGATGCTTCCTGTGATTATTAGTGCAAAATTAACTAAGGAGCAAGAGTTGAGATTGATTAAAGTCCTTAAGGCACATAAAGAGGCAATTGATTGGACCATCCACGACCTTAGGGGGATTGAGCAATCTTATTGTAACCACTGCATTTATATGGAAGATGGATCCCGTCCTTCTCACCATATGTAGAGGAGATTAAACCCCAATATGCAAGAAGCGGTCAAAAAGGAAATCATCAAGTAGCTCGATACAGGGATTATATACCTAATCTCGGATAGTCCCTGGGTTAGTGATGAGAGCCTCATCATGAGCCATAACTAGCTCATTTTGACCCAATAAAGAAGATAAAAGCTCCTACATAACCTAGAAGAAGGCCTAACTGAAGGAACAAGTGCCCTGAGAAGAAAACATGAAATAAAGGTTAAAACTGCAATTTTACCATTGCAGTACATAAACGGGATTTCTCAGAGGCAAAACATAGGTCAAATGGTCTAAATGAGATAAAAAATTGGTTGAGTCAATCAGAAATGGGTTCATGTGCAATCTAAGAACTAAATGATACTTGGTAACCCTAAAACAGACCCGCTTAAATTAACAAGGTTTCGGTCAGAACAAAAAGCAAGTAAACCCTCTAAAAATCATGGAAAAACATCCTCTAGGGTTTGGAACACTTAATTTGGCCTTTGGAACCTAGTTTGACTTAGATTAGGGTCCTAGCTCTTCAATTAACCTAATTTGGGTTTTTACGCAAAATGTCGAGTCAAACGAGGTCAAACCTAAAATCCAACTTCACCATTGGATTCCTTAGGTCCAAATTAGGTTTATACCAAAAATTGGACCTAAGGAGAGGTCATCTTGACCTACTTTGCAATTTAGTACACCCAAATCACAAATTGGTCCCTATCTTTTGAATACCGTTGCAGAGAACCCCCTAGGTTCTTCGCCTCCTTTGCAAACTGGTCCTGCCGCCATTGCTAGGGCAGAACCGAGCTCCGGCGAGGTTCGGAGAGGGATTGCTCTCTAATCCCTCAAAGATTCCCTCCCAGAAATGGAAGGAGGATTCTCTGAGGAATTCCCTTCCATTTAAGACCGATCTCGATCCCTGGTGTGAACCCAATCTCTCGTGCGAACGCACGAGAGATTTGGGTATCCTAACTCCTTTCCATCTCCGGCGACCAACCTCAGGCAATTACGTACCCTTCACGCCCTGCACACCCAGTCCAGCGCCTATATAAGAACCCACAACTCCGGCCGAAGAGGCTGAGCTTGATTTGGCCGAGTTTCCCCCTTCAATTCCTCTCCTCCTGCCCGGCCAAATGTCCCAGCTAGCTCCGGCGAGCCCCCCTCCCCTCCCTCTTCGCTCTGCCACAAAACCAGTGGCAAAGTTAGCTTCCTGACCTCCCTCCGCGTCGCGCAGTACCGGCGCACGCCGCCTCAGCCCCGTCGTCGCCGCCGTTCTCCCCCACTGGGCGTCATCTTCTCCGGCGACAGCAGGTACTGCTGTCCGCCTTCCGTCCCCTTTCGTCCTTACAATTAGGTTAGAACTCCTCTCCATCCTATCCTCTCTCTTTTCCCCCTGTTATCTCATCTGATTACCCCTCGACCGACGCTGACCACCCTCATCTTCCACATCACCGACCGATCTCCGGCGAGCCGCTTCCACCATTCCAGCCCCCCACACGGCTCGCCAACCACCTCGTGAGCTTCGCCTCACCACCAGGAACCCATTCCACCCCATCACTGCCACTCCAGACTTCTACAAGCACCCCCCGACCAACCCACCATCTCCGGCCACAGGTTGACCTAGGCGCGCACGCCTAGGCCGACTGACAACCTGCAGCATCACCCACCGCCTTCGCCGTGCTACGGCGAAGGTTTCCAGCTATTCTGATTGGGCCAATAGGCCGTTCTGTGGAATCTCAGGTGAACGCCCCGGCCGCCATTAACAGCCGAAGCAGCAGGAAGCTTGGAGCAGCAGCAGGCGTCAGGCTTCCCAGGCGGCAGGTGCAGCAGACTCTCGCAAGTATCGCGAGGTGACTGAGTTCAGCGAGGAGCACCAGCAGGGCCTTCAGCGTGGGCAATTGCACACGAGAGTCTGCGGGCGCGCATGAGGGAAGGACGAAACCTTTAGTCCCACATCGTGGGATTACAAACCTCAGGTACACTATAAGTTGTTTTTGTGATATACTCTTATCGCCTCAGTAAGCACAGGGGTGAGGTCCCTCACTGACCCCACCCGCCTCGTCCGTGGCCTGATCACGCGGACTTGGCGGATCCGACCCGACCTAGACCTACGCACTCCTCGCGCATCACACCACCTTCAGGTGCGCCTGGTCCCGGGTACGATCCGACCCGATTAATGCCTGTGGCTCTGGGAGAGCAGCTCAGAGTGAATCGCTTGAGAGAGAGAGACGCGCGGGTAGAGGGAGAAGGGTTAGCTTTTGCTCCTGTGCAGGCAGGCTGAACGCAGGAGAAGGACTTGGCCGCTACAGAAGAAGAAGAAGGAAAGGCAAGGCGAAGAAGAGAAGAAAGAAGGAGCAAGACAGGGAAGAAGAAAGAAAGAAGCCTTCGCACGAGAAGCAGGAAAAACAGAGAAGAGAGAAGCAAGGCAAGACCACAGAAGAGAAGAGTAAGAAGCAAAGAAGAAGGAAGGAAAGAAAGGCTTCGCAAGGCACAGAAAGAAGAAGAAAATCAAGAAGGGAAAATACTTTTAAGACGTCTGATCACAAGGTCAGACGTCCAATTTCATATTTTTGTCCTAATTATTTTTAATTGCATACATTCACATTTGAATTGATATTTTGAGTAAATTAGAGTGTTCAATTACATTTTGACTAGTAAATTCCATTTGCTCCCTGTGTTCGACCTCGGATACTCCGATTTTCGAGTAATAAAAATCTTTATTTGTTTTGAACGCTTTAGCGGCTATACTACAACGTGATATTATCTTTTAACAAACCGCACAAAAGCGCGACAAACAGTTAGCCCCATGCAAATTATTCCCAAGAAAGTGAGGATAACCGTAGTAACTGACGAGAAAGGGGAATCTATCACAACCCATTTAGCTTCCTCTTGGAGAGTCTGTATTAATTACAGGAAGTTGAACACAGCTACCAAAAAGGATCATTTCCCTTTATCTTTCATTAACCAAATCCTTGAAGGTTAGCTGGGTAGAAGTACTTTTGTTTCCTAGATGATTATTTGGGATATAACCAAGTCACTATACATCCCGAAGACCAGGAAAAGACGACTTTCATCTGTCCCTACGGAACCTTTGCATTTCGTAGATTGACATTTAGGTTTTGCAATACACCCGCAACTTTTCAAAGGTACATGATGACCATTTTTCTAATATGGTGGGAGATTGTCATGAGGTATTCATGAATGATTTCTCCATTTTCAGAGATTCTTTCGAGTCTTGCCCAGCTAACTTGGAATTGACCCTTAAGAGATGCATCCAAACGCAATTGGTCCTTAGCTGGGAAAAGAGTCACTTCATGACACAAGAAGGCATTGTCTTGGGTCATGTAATCTCTAACCGGGGAATTGAAGTTGACAAAGCTAAGGTGGATGCTATCTCCAAACTTCCCACACCCACATCTATTAAGCAAATATGACCATTTCTAGGTCATGTAGGTTTCTACCAAAGGTTCATCAAGGACTTCTCGAAGGTTGTGTGGATGGCTGCGGATTTGAATGGTATACTAGAGGGGAGGGGTGAATACTATCACTTAAAAAATAAACATAATAGAAGCAAAGACAATTCAAACCACAGAAAATCAAGCACAAAAGACACCTAGATTTATAGTGGAAACCGTTCCCGGGTGAAAACCACTATCTAAGCCTCTCAGCTTAGGATTTTTCCTACTAGGCGAAGTTAGTCAATCCACTATCGTACCACTTGAACGAGGATGACACAACCTCTTACAACAATTCCTTCTCTTTACAACCTGAAGAGAAGCACAACGGATCTTCCCAACAACTTGGGATCCGTAATCAAAGCAACAAGTAGAATAAAAATAGTATAATCCAATGAAACCTCAAGGAAAGTCAAATTGGATTTTTACAGAGGTTCAGATCGACATGCTTCGAAAAGCGTACAAGCAGAAGCACAGAAGCTCTTGAAAGAAAAGCACACAAGCTCTTTTTCTAAATGGATTTCTCTTTCGAATGTGTTTTGAAAAAGGCTACTTATGACTTTTATTTATACTAGAAAATCAACGAGAAAAGGAAATCAAATTGGTTGATCAATTAAGGTAGTTTGGTTGATTAAAATGAGTTTTTGTCAGTCAAACTAATTATTTGATCGATCAATACTTGGTTGATTAATTAAGCTAAATAGTCGATCAAAGATGTATTTATCAATTTTCTAAAATGGGTTGTTTTCATTGATTAACTAAGATAGTTGGTCGATCAATTATTTCTGTCGATCAATAATATTATTTGGTCAATCAATTAACCTAAAAACCTGATTTTTATGTTTAGCGTGAAAACTCGTTTGCAGCATATTTAGGGTTCCTTATAAAATAATCTAGACTTAATAAAATAAAGAGACGCTAAGAAGAAATCAGCGATCTTCTTGCTTTAATCCAAGAATCCATAAGAGAGTCTTAAAAGATTAGTCTAGCAGATAGTATAATTTTCGTGCATCAAAATAGAGGACTTACAGGTTGCTCGCCTCTTGAGTAACTTTTGGCCAAAGACAAGCCGTTCGAGTTTGACAAATCATGCCACAAGGCATTTGATTTATTAAAAATGGCAGTCACCTGTGCCCCAGTATTGTAACCACTAGTTTGAACAACCTGATGATGACATTATCATGACCCATAACTAGCTTTAATTAATCAGAATCAAGTGACAAATGCTCCTACATATTCGCCTAAGAGTCATAATTCCTTGCATATCCATTCTGAGAGTAAAACATTAAAATAGGGTTAATTCTGCAATTTTAACATTACACCATGGATGCAGAGAAACCATGAGGTTTCCCAAGGGTTAATCTAAGGTCTAATGAGCATTAAAGACTAATAATAGGGTCCATGCAGATAGAAACATGTTTTCACGCACTTTGAGAACTGATCCAGCTCCTAAACCCTAATTTTAGATCTGCTTAAATTATTGAGGTTCTAGTCAGGATAAAATTTATCTAAATCTCCTAAAAATCATATAAAAATATTCCATGAGGTTTGGTACCCTTGATTTGACCATTGGAACCTATTTTGACCTTAAACAGAGTCACGAATATAATTCTACCCTAATTTGGGTTTCTGTGCAAATTACCCAATCAAACTTGGTCAAAACTCAAATTCAACTTCACCACTATATTTCTTAGGTCCAAACTAGGTTTGCACTAAAATTTGGGTCAAATTAAAGTTCACCTTGACCTAGTTTACATTTTAGTTCAGAAAGACTTTTCTCTCACATACAAGCCCCTAGCTTTCGAATTAATTGCAAATAGACCCCCAACTTTGTTGTCTTCTTCACAAAAGGGTCCCTACCGACATGGTAGGTGTGAACACATAAGATCTGAGCTTTAATCAAGGAAAACTCCTTGATTTCTCGACCAATTCCTTCCAAAATTAGAAGGGATGATCTCGAGGAAGTCTTTAATCATCTAAACCACATCTTGGACTCGGATTTGAACCAGATAGCTCGTGCGAACTCTTAGGATTTCAGATCCTCTTCCCTATTTTTGCGAGCTCCTCAAGCTTGTTTCCCAAGCTTGAGAACCTACCCAAGCTCAATAAAAGCACCTCCATCGCAAAGCCGAACTCCTTAACTCGGTTCAGGCCACATCTCCTCACAAATTCCCCTCTCCAGCTGCCTCCGACCATAGCTCTAGTGAGCTCCTCCAACCTTTGTCTTCGCCCTCTGCCACATACCATAGGCAAAGGGAAACATCTTCCCTCCTTCCTCCGCTTCTCGCAATACCAACAGGAGCCACCTTACTCCTTCATCCTCGTCGTTCTCCCCCACCGAAGACTTCATCTTCTCCACATCCGACCATCACACCGGCGTGGAAATCTCCAACCCCTTCATCCTATAGTTAGGTCTAGCATCTTCCCCTTCTCCTCCTAAACCTCCCCATCCCTCTCTTTTCCTAATTCAACCCACAACTCACCCTCAACCTCTCCATCTTCTCCATGACCAGCTGAGCTCCGGTGAAGCCTCCCCGATGCCACAGACCACCAAACGCCGCACTACCACCTTCATAAGCTCTGCCTCATCTCCACGATCAAAACCCCTCACTTAAATCCATCATTCACCCACTCCAACGCTCCACCGAACAAACTGACATCCGAGCGCCTTCCTCGACGTCGCCTCACCACCACACGCACGCCCACAACACATAGACACCGCCATTACCTTCGTCGTCCTCAGGCGAAGCTTTGAGAAGCTTTGACATGGATGAAAGGCCGTTCCTTGAGTTTCAGGTACTCGTTGTTCACCGCCGTTGCCACCATCACCTTTGCCCCTGCTTGCAGTCCTCCGACGAGCTCAAGGCCTAATTCAACTTTTAGGTGACGCAAACTACGTCCGCGTATCTAATTGCAGCTCCAATTGAAGATGCAAAGCTGCTAGTGGCCGCAATCGAGCGAAGCTTCCTCTGTAGCTTTCAGGCAAAGAAGGGTGGCACTTTAGTGCCATATCGTGGAGCCACCAGCAGTCGGCAGTGTATAACATTGATTTGTGATCTCAGCCGTCTACCCACTACACGAGGGGTCGGGTCCCTCCATGCACTCCCGCACACCCGTTTACCCACCTATTCACTCCTTGCCTGTGAAACACACCCACAGGCTTGGTCCCTATTCACGACTCGTTAACCCGATTACACCGGGTCTTTGAGAGAGAAGAGGGGAGAGATTTTTTAGAGAGATGGGGGAGGGTTTTGCTGTGTGATCCTCTGCCAAGGCCTTCTGCTGAAGAAGAGAACTCTCTCGACACTTAGCCTCTAAAGAGGAAGGCTTGAGAGGAAAGGCATAGCCGTGCTCTGTGCTTGAAGGCCTTGAGAAGGCATTGGAAGGCTTTGAAGAAAAAGAAAGAAGAGGAGGCTCTCTCTGAAGAGCCTTGTGCTTGTGACACTTAAATCGTCTGATGCTATATTCCTGTCATCTGGTTGAGGATTATTCTGTGAATTGTTGAATTATTTAAGTACTATAGTTAGCATTGATTATCTGATTGAAGGTATTGTTGAATAATTTGAATATGAGATGCATGCTTAATTAGAGGACCTAATTGGTGATCTAAATCACCACTTTTTAGATTCTCTTTATTCTTTTTATCTCATCATCATTTGAATTGCAGTCTGACAAGTTGTATTCATTGAATATCTATTTTAATGCTCAATTTATTGTACTCATTGATTCTGAATGAAGATTAATGTGTGAGTTCTATATTTGCTCCCTGTGATCAACCTCAGACTCCCTTTAAAATCCAAGTTTATAAATTTAAATGTCTTGTACGATTTAGGAGTGTACTACAACGAATGCATCTTAAAAACTCCTATCTTGCCTAGCAACACAACCCCATTTAAGATTATGATCGACGCTTCTAATTATGCGATCGGGGATGTCTTAGGTCAAAAGATTGATAGAAAGCTCTCTATCATCTATTACGTTAGCAAGACTCTAGACAAGGCCTAGAGGAATTATACTGTTACTGAAAAAGAATTGCTAGTTGTAGTCTTTGCTCTTGAGAAGTTTAGGGCTTATCTGTTAGGTTCTCATGTCATTATCTACGACCACTCAACCTTAAGACATCTCCTGGCCAAAAAGGATGCCAAGTCTTGACTCATTCGATGGATTTTATTACTTTAAGAATTTGATCTTGAAATTAAAGATAAAGCCGGGGCACAAAATGTAGTGGTGGATCATCTTTCAAGAATCCTAATTGATTATTCTCGTTTGGATATTTCGATTACTGACGCTTTTCCAAAAGAGACTATCCTTACAGTTTCAGGTGTCTAAATCCCCTTGTTTGTGAAACTCGTCAATTATTTGGCCGTTGGTCAAGTCCCCCAAGCCTAGACCAAGCAACAATGGGATAGACTTGCATCTGAGGCCAAATATTATTTTTAGGACGATCCCAAGTTGTACCGCATTGGCAGTGACCAGATTATTCACCGATGTGTTCAGGGAAACAAGTTTCAAAGTATACTTGAGTTCTGCCATGCATCTATGTGTGGTGGACATTTTTCGGGGAAGAAGATGGCTGTAAAGATTCTACAGTCTGGGTTTTATTGGTTGTTTTTATTCAAAGATGCCTAGGATTTCTCGAGGTCATGTTCCCGATTGCAGGCACTCAGGAGTATAGCCAAGAGAGATTTGATGCCCCTAAAGTCAATCCTTCCTGTCAAAATTTTCAACATTTGGGGCATCGACTTCATGGGACCCATCCTCCATTTGGACACCAGTATATTCTGGTTGCTGTTGATTACACGTCCAAATGAATTGAGGCTATTCCCGCTCGAACCAATGACCACAACGTGGTCATCGACTTCATAAAGAAGAATATCTATAGTCAGTTCGGCGACTTCGAAAAATGCATTTAGAAAATTCGTACGTTGTAGCTTGAGTTACGACATCAATTTTAATGAGAAGATGATTAGGTGAGTCCAAGTGTCGAACACGAGGAAGCATGAAATTAGATCGATTAATCGCTTAATGTCAGAAAATATCTTATTCCGTTTGCTTGCGAAAAGAGAGAGAGAGAGAGTAGTATGATGATTGCTAACTATGTAAGAAACAAAGACATGATGATAGAAGATAATAAATTGTAAAAGCAGAATCATTTTACAACTATAATGATAGATGAAAGCTTAGAGAAACATGAACATTAAACTAAAGCATAAACGTGCAAAATGAAGGTGAGGTAGCCACGACGGTGGAGGGGCTTCCGTCGGTGGCTCAGCAACTCCAAGGCTTGCTTTTGAGCTCTAAATGGTGGTGGAATCGTGCTCGGGAGTAGATGTTGAGAGATGCCCATGAATGGAGGGGTGTAGGTGTTAAACGAGCTAAATCGATGTTTTAAGGGATGTAAAGTTATAACACTTAAAATTTATAACTCGCAAGTACGAGGTTGTTCACTGAGAGTAATAATGGCAATTCATTCTCACAGGTCGCAATTCTAAGCAAAATATAAGCAATTAAGACCAGAAGAATAATCAAGAAAGATATATTAATGAAATCAAATATCAATGTGCAAAAAAATTAGGGTAAAATGATGATTTAAATCACCAAATTATCCTTTAAGTTTAAACCTCACAAATACATGAATAATAAGCACAACCACTATCAGAATCAAATGCTTTAGACGATAGAGATAAGCTATCAGACAGCTTAAGTGAAGCTTGCTACAGTGCCTCCAAAAGGCTCAAGGGCCTCTTTCCTCTCTTTCTTCTTCTCGAGCCTCAGGAGAGACTCACAGTAGCGTCACAACAGAGGCAAAGGCCTCTTCGAAAGCGGCTAAGTGTTGAGAGGCAAGAGGAGCAAAAAACCTCCCCTTCTCTCTCTTCTTTCCTTCTTTCCCACCTAATTGGATCTCAGAGCAGGTAAACAGGCGGGTAATCGGGTCGAGAGCAGGGACCAGGGCTACCAGGCGTGTGAGGTAGCCGAGGAGTGAGGGGTGTGAATGAAGAGGGACTTGATCCCTCGTGTACTGAGTGAGGGGTCGAGGTGACTAATCCCTTTTATCACGCGCTGAAGGCTTCAATCCCCACGATGTGGGACTAATGTAGCTGCAATCCTCCGCACGAAGCAGCTACTGAAGGAACTCTTGATTGCAAGCGAAGCGAAGGTGGTTCCTCCAATTGAAGACTAGGGTACACTCCTGGAAGAAGACCGCATGACCTGGGAGTCGAATGGCTAAAGAACTCGGCAAGAACACGGCTCCTGGGGTCAAGGAAGAAGCTCTGTTAATGGCGGTGGACCACAAACACCTGTAGAGATGAAAACGACCTTGCATCCACTTCAGAAGCGCTCAGGAGTGTCGCGCGAGTGCGGTGAATGTGGTGGTGGCGGTGGCGTGCTGTGAAAGTGCATGTGTAAGAGTGGTGAAGGCGGAAGATGAGTGCGGAGGCAAAGGTGTTCGAGGAGGTGATGGGCGCAACAATCCCCTTAATTTCTTGAGGGGTTTTGCTCGCATGGACATGGCAAAGGTGTGCGAAGTGATAGCGGGTGAGTTGGAGTGTAGTGAGTTGTTGAGGTCACGAGAGGTATGCCGGAGACGGGGGAGACGATAGTGGAGCGGGCGAGATTGTGATTGAAACCGAAGTTTGATGATACTAGGAGGATTAATGGACGAAGAGGAGTTGATGTGGATAGAGAACAGACGAGGGGGGTTCGGAGAAAGCGTCGGCCATGATGAGCCGGTGCCGGAGAAGGGGAACGGCGACGAGGAGGGGACTGGAGGGCACCGCACCGGCATTGTGCGATGCGGAATGAAGAGGGAGGAAGATCCTACCGCCAATTGTATGTGATAGCTGGTGAGGGAGTCTGAGGTAGAGAGTTGCCAGAGTGGAGCTTGGACTAGGCCGGAGAGGGAGAAAATAAGAGATTTGTGGCTCAAAAACTCACTAAGGAGGTGAGGCAATCCAGGTGAAGCTTATATAGACCTCAGGACTTGCTGCAACTAAGGGAGGAAGCCCGACGAGCTTCGAAATTTCAGGGAAAGCAATCCCTAAAATTTCAAAGGTTCGCATGAACTTTTGGCTAAGACTCACGGTCCAAGAAGTAGCTTAGATGATGGGGAATCATCTAAGGAATGCTCCTTCCAATTTTGGAGGAGATTGATTGAGGAATCTGGGAGCTTGCCTTGATTGAAGGTCGGTGGTTCAATACGTTTAGACGACAATGGCGGTAGGGGCCTCTTGGTGAAGGTGATGACAAAGTTAGGGGGCTATGTGTAATTATTTTGAAAGTTGAGGGGCCAATTGAAAGAAAAAGAGAGTCAGACTGGACTAAAATGCAAGCTAGGTCAAGATGATCTCTGATTGGGCCAAAATTTTGGTATAAACCTAATTTAGATCCAAGAAATCTGATAGTGAACTTGGATTTTGGTTTTGACCATATTTGACTGGGTAATTTACGTAGAAACCTAAATTAGGGCAACTTCCTATCTGAGACTCTGTTTTATGTTAACATGGATTCCAATGGTCAAATCAATGATACCAAATCTTATAGAATATTGTTCTATGATTTTTAGAAGATTGAGATGAAATTTATCCTGACCAAAACCTCTGTTATTTAAGTGGGTTTGAAATTTGGGTTTCGGGTGTTGTTTTGACTCTTGAAGTGTGCGAAAACCTGTTCTGTCTGTATGAACCCTCTTGTTAGTCATTAATGCTCATTTGACCTTCATTTAACCCCTAGAAAACCCCATGATTATTCTGCATTTATGATATGCTGTTAAAACTGGAGATTTAACCCTGATTTAATGCACCCTTCTCAGAAAGGATATTCAGTGAATTATGACTCTCTGGCAGTTATGTAGGAGTAGTTGTCAATTGATTCTGACTAATTAAAGCTAGTTATGGCCGATGATGATGTTATCATCAGTAGGCCTCTTTATAGAAGAAGAGAGGTGACCAAAACAGGTATCGCACAATTAGCGATAGCAAGGACGTCGCTGTAGCACAACTGCAAGCGTCACTGTAGTCCAACTCATGCGCATGCTATCCTCTGCGTGCGCACGCTGTCGTCGCTCATCCATCGTCAAATGTGTGGCGTAAATCGCCATTGGATGACTGAGAATGCATCCAAACGGCCTATCTATCGCGTCCGTAGTGCTCGATCAGGCAGGAAGGAATCACAGTCGTCAGATTGCACATGGAGGTCAGAGATTGCACACAAGGTCGCACTCTGGATTGTGCGCTTAGGCCGCGTACGATGGCGCGTGCAATCTGGAGTGAGTGTGCACATGATCGAATCAAATGCGTCAGATTGAGATGCGTGGCCTCTCTTCTGCTGCCCAATGATGATCGCGCGATCAATTGACCTTGCGCTCCTCCTTTAGTGGATTGAATCCGCTTTCAGTGTCAAGAACATACTATCGCACGTTGAGATCTCAGATTGCATCCGCTAAGCTGTTCATGCAGATTATCACGCATTTGATTTCTCCTTCACACGCTCTCAGTCGTCTGATGGCGATCATGCAATTGGTGTCGGAGTTGTTGGTTGGCAGTGATTTGAGCTAAATAATGGCCATAGCATCATGTTGATCAGTGAAATTTGTTGTATTTAGGAAAATGTGCCGTTCTTAATCACAATAATCAGAAGTAAGTCTGAGGTCGTTCGCAGGGAGCAATTATAAGCAATTCAATTCTAATCACAATAATCAGAAGCAGTAAACCAAATAGCCACAAAATTTGCAATATATATCGGATAATGTATCTCAAAATATGGATATCAAAGTAAAAAAAAGATTGCGTTAAAATGGTGGTTTAAACCACCAAATTAACCTTAAGTTCTAAGTTCTCAATCAAGTCAAATATATGAATAGTAATCTCAATCGGAACAATCAGAGGACAGAATCAAGCACAGATGCCTTCACTTCAAGGCCTCAGCAACGGCTAAGGCAAAGCATCACAGAAGAGAGGCACAAAGGCCTCACAAGCCTCAGATGGCCAAGTCCTAAGTGTCGGGGGGGTAGGGGGTTGGCACGAATCCCAAGGTGCTATAGTGCAAAACCTCCCCCCTCCTCCTCAGACTTCTCTCTCTTAGAACCAAGTCGGACCTGGGTAAATGGATCCGGCCCAGACCCGCGGGCGTGATCACGGGCAAGGGCGCGTGTGAGTGTGTGCATGTGGTCGTGGAAGGGGACCTTACCCTATGTTCTTTGAGGCGATAACCCGATGCGATGATTTCGTTTTATCTGCTGCTGAAGTCGTTTCCCCATATGATGTGGGACTAAGTGAGGAGCTCTTCTCCTCACGCTTCCTTCGTGAACAACAGTTGGTCTCTTCACCAAATTGGAGTTGCTGCTATCGTGGCTTCATCCAATTGAAGATCTAGAGGTACTCCTGAAGCTAGTCCCCGCTGATTGAAAGTGGGGGTGAGACCAGAGGTGATCAGATGACGTTGGCCGAAGATGGAGATGACGACTGGCGACGGTAAGGTACCTGCGACAAAAATCCGGCCCTAGAGCCGGAATTAAGCACACGTGGAAGTTTGGCGCTACTCGCCGAACAAAAACCCTAGGGTGATTGGTGGTGCGAGTGGTCGTGGGCGTGGGTCGAGGAAGCTCTGATGAGCTTTGGACGGTGGTGATGGAGGTGGTGAACGGTGAAATTGAGGAGTTGGGAAGCTCTGCGAAGGTGAGGCAACGTTGGTGGTGGTGGCTATGGAGTGTGTGATGGGCGGAGGTGTGCTGGCGGTGAAGGTGGTCGGAGGCGAAGCAGCCGGCGTTGGAGACGATGGTAGAGAGGGAATTAGGAGCGGAGAAGCTCTGGATATGAAATTGGGGGAGAGGGGAGTTAAATCCCTAAACTAATTGAGAGGAAGATGCTACCAGAGGTACGCCCGAGCGGAAGAGGAGGTTGGAGAGGCTAGAGATTCCTGGGAAGCTTCGCAGACGAAGGAGGAAGAGGATCCCTCTGCCTATCGTAGTGGTAGAGGGCGACAATGGGGTTTCGAAGAGCTCCGGTGGTGGTCCTTGACGTCGGTGAGAAGGAGGAATTTGAGGGAAGATCTAGCGAGGAATGCACGAGGCAATACTTGGGGACTTACCATGCCTTAAATAGAACTAGGATCGTGCTTCAACCAAGGCGAATTGGGTACTTTGGGTAGGTGCTTTTGCTGCCTGAAAAGCCCGAGTTTCTCAAGCTCTTTGATGTGAATTTCGGCCATAATTGGCCTTGAAAAGGACCCTAATCGATGCGGACTAATCTGAGGATCAATTTTGCAGAGTTCTTGGATTTTTCGTCAAGATTTCTAAAATCAAATCTTCGATCAAATGTCAGCATAGGAGCTCTGAGGATTCCTTTCAAGCTGTCATGGCATCAGGGACCACTCTGAGAAGAAAGATGAGAAGTTAGGGTCCCAAACGCAATAAACTCGAAACCTGAGGGGCTAAATGTAAGAAATAGAGTTTTAAAGGGCTAGAATGTAAACAAGGTTAAAATGGACTCTAATTGGGCCTAAATTTTGGTATCAACCTAATTTGAACCCAAGGAATCTAATAGTGAACTTGGATTTGAGTTTTGACCATGTTTGACTAGGTAATTTACACAGAAACCCAACTCAGGGTAAAATCCCGTTTGAAACTCTATTCTAGGTCAAAATAGATTTAGATGGTCAAATTAAGGGTACCAAACCTCTTAGAATATTTTTCTATGAATTATAGGAGATTTAGATGAATTTTATCTTGACCAAAACCTCTTTAATTTATGTGGGTTGATAATTAGGATTTTCGTGTTGTTTTCGACCTCGAAATGCGTGAAATCCCATTTTTGTTAGTGTTGGCCCACTTTTTGGACTTTTGAGCTTATTTGACCTTCATTTAACCCCTGAGTGACCCCATGGTTAATCTGTGTATGTGATGTGTTGTTAAAATTACAGAATTAACTCTGATTTCCAATTCTCTTCTTAAATTAAAAAATGCAGAGTTATTACCCTCAGATGATTAAGTAGGAGATTTAATCATTCAAATCTGACTAAATGTGGCTAGTTAGGGCCTATGATGGTGTTACCATCATATCCTTATGCCTAATTTTTGGTAGTCCCTAGCAAAATCCTATGGACCAAACAAGATATCTAAGTCGGATGTAACCGTCCAGATGCCCTACTAAGCTGTATCTCTAGAAATTAGATCAAAATACTAATAATAGGCCTAGAGGTACTCAAGTACCAGCCAAGTTCCAGACCTAACCAGCTTCAACCTAGGTCTTCTGCAAAGGTTTCTGAGGCCTGCAAAAACTGCACAGAGGTTCGTTTACCCCAATGGTTAAAGCATTCGTGCGTAAAATGTATTAAGTCCAGGTTTAGTTTGTCAGTACATTTTGATAAGAGAGAGAGAGAGAAGAATTTTTCATTTTGAGAGATTTCTTTCTTTTCTTTCTATATTTCCCTAAATCCAACCTCGGATTGGCCTTAAACACAGTCTATATTGGATTCCTTGTCTCTACCATCAATCCTCGAAGGGTCCTTGGCTTTCGATGCTTCGGGATAGCACCGCCCATGGCAACCCCCAGAACCTTGACTTTCAACCCTTCAGGATATTTCCACCCATGGCATTCTGTAGCTAAATTCAGGCCATGGCAATTGACATTTCAGGATAATTTCACCCAAGGCACCTGAACCAGCACAAGATGATTACATGCCCCCAGTAGGATATTTAGATATCCTAGTAGACAGGCATCGAGGAGACGATATATTATTACGCATCTTCGAGGGGAGTATTTCATTCCACCTCTCCGCATTGGGAACTTGTCCAATCAATTTGTGTCTTTAAGCCGCTCCTAAGCTAAATCTTCGAGATGACTTTTTCAAAATATGACACTTTTGGCATTATTTCTTTGTTAAGCGCACAAAACCAGACTGGTGTGCGGATTTTGGGTGCTTAAGTTACCAAGTCCCGTAAACCAGAGGACAAGCAATGGGGTCGAATAATCCCTGAACCCTAGACTTAATACATTAGCCTAACACTTTCTTCAACCTCTTGAAGACTAATGTGAATCTTAACAAATACGTGACTTTTTAAGCCCTAAAATAGGCCCAAGAGGCCTAAGGTCGGTATTCGTCACTGATCTCTTAAGTTTTAGCCTTCCAGGTCTTAATTCATCATCCGATTCATCCTAGAAGTTAGGTAAATTACATACTCAATCACAAGGGACTATCTCATTTCTTTCTCTTGAGTACTTTTTTTCTTTTCTTTTCACCTCAATTGTTTTTAATCAAGCTCAAATTGACCTCTTATTTCTCCTTTCTCCCTTTTTTTTTCTTTTTTTTATATTGATGAAACCCCTCCATGAATTGATTTCACAGCATTTTGTACTTTAATACCACCCCATGTCTAAGATTTGCAGTGTCCCTATTCTAAATTAGGTAGGTTTGAGTTCAGCTTAGATTGTACATTACAACAGGGTTTGTGAGTGGCGACTGGGTCGAGGTGATTGGTGCAGACGATTTCTAGCTCTGATACAAGTATCATAGGTGGAGTTGGCTTTTCTAACGGATGAACCCTAAAGTGCAATATGATTTCAGTGAAAAGATAGGTCAGAAGGGTCTCGGGTTTTTTTCAAAATGACGGGTTGCCTCCCGTTAAGCGCTAAGTTGAGAGCCATCAGTTGGGCATAGTGTATCTCAAGAAAAATGGAGATCAAAAGATACTACAGCCAGATTCAAGTTGGTGAGTTCGAGGAACGGTTTGAGTCTCTGACTGTTCACGACAAATGATTTTGAGTTGTGGCTGAGTTCGCTAATTTTGATAGCTCCATTTCCAAAGACTCGTCGCACAAGGAATGGTCCAATCCACTTCGATCCGAGTTTTCCTTGGAAGAGCTTGAGTTTGGCATCAAAGAGTAATACTTTTTGACCAAGATGAAAGGATTTTCACGAAATGTGCTTGTCATGGAAGGCTTTGACCCGCTCTTTATAGATTCGCGAGTTGTCATACACTTCATTGCGTAGTTCCTCGATCTCGCTCATTTGCAACTGGCTATGAATTCTAGCCTTCATGAGATCTAGGTTATACTTCCGTACTGCCCAGTAGGCTTTGTGCTCCATTTCTACGGGGAGGTGATATGCCTTCTCGTACACGAGTCTGAAGGGAGACATGCCTAACTGGGTCTTATGAGTGGTCCTATAGGCCCACAAGGCTTCCAGAAGGCGGGTAGACTAATCTTTCCTGTCAGGCCAAACAGTGACCTGAAGGATTTTCCTAATCTCCCGATTGGATAGTTCAACCAATTCGTTGGTCTGGGGGTGTGTTGAACGTGCGAGTTGCTACGCTAACGTGTTTGGTTTTGAAAACCTTGTCGTTCTAGTTTGAAAGTGAAGAACTTGTGTTCAACAAATAAAATTTATACTGAAATGGAAATTCCGGGTCGAACATAGGGAGGCAGACATTTGATTTAAAAACAACGCGTTTGTTTTATTTGTCACGAAGTAATTCAATTGATTAAAACTATCTGACTATTTACAATAAATAGAAGAGAGAGAGTAAGAGAGAGAGAGAATATTACAAATAGAAATCAAAACGAGATGTAGAATGAACAGGGAATTCATCATTAAAGAGATTGTTTGTTTCACTAAACATTACAATTAGAAAGCATAAAACAATTATACTAGAAAACAGTAAATCTACTCTAGAAAGCATTAAAAGAATGGAGAGAGAAATATCCTTCTCGACGGTCGCTTGGAGGACGAGCCGAACTACTTTAGAAAGCAGTAAATCTATTCTGGAAAGCAGTAAAAAGAATGGGGAGAGAGATATCCTCCTCGACGGTCGCTTGGAGGACGAGCTGGACGGGACGACGCCTGGACGACGGAGGACGAAGCAGGACGAAGGAGGACGAAGCAGAAGAACAGGAACGGGGCAGCACGTCGTTGTCGTCATAGGATCCACTTTCGAAGGGGGACGAAAATTTGACTTTATCTCGCGAGAAGCATCTCGGGTGTGGGACAAGCTTCTCTTGAGCTTTGGAGAGGGAGAGAAGAGAAGGGATGAGAATTTCGTGTGGAGGGGGTCTCCGTTTATAGTTGCAAGGAGTGGGGGCAATTTGGTCATTACATCTTTAAAAACATTAATTCAAGACCTTTAGTGACGGATAAAACCGTCGCTAAAGGTCTGAACGTGGGCGTAGTGGGCAACGCGTGCGCACCCGCTCTCTTGCCCGCGATAGCAATGCACGCGCACGTCCAGACGATCTCAGCCGTCCGATTGCGAGATCGAACGGCTCAGATCGCGCCTTCGCCCGCTTGCACTGCGCGCCCGCCTACGTACAATCCCGCGTCTTCGCCGAGCGTGCAATAACGCGTGGGCTCTATCGGGCGTGCACAACCGTTCGATCGCGATCCGACGCTTGCCCGCGCCCGCTCGCCCGCACGCGAAGACTCGATCGTGCGTCTGAAGGCAGTCGAGCACCTTATCCACTATGCTGCGCGCGTGGATGGGGCAGGCAGCCGAAATTTTGAACGCGCGTTCAGGACCATTGGATCGAGATCCAACGGCCAAGATCACGCGTTGGATTCTCTTTGAAAAGGCAGCGGTGGACCTGAGGGCTGGTTGGAGGCTGAGATGGCGCCACGTGGCACCATCTTGGCCGTCCATCTTCTGGATGATGTAAATGGTGCCACAGTTGTCGGATTGAGTCGATTTCCGCGTCGTTAGGCTGCGATCGTCGATCTAAATCCATCCGTGCGGTCAGATTTGTCATTTGAAGTGCATATTCACACCATCTTCGCCTTTGATCTTCTAGGGTTCCCCGATCTCTATCTGATGCTAAAGATGCCTAATTAGGACGATCTTGGAGTCGTTGAACTCCTATCGTCGTCCTGATCACATCTATACAGTTGGATCTTCGATCAGAGGCACCGATAAAAAGTTTGCCCTGTCCAAGCACATAAAAGGACACAATTAACCTCCATTTTATTCAAACTACTTTAAATGCAAGATGATGCATGTTATGCAATATTTATAGCATGCAATGCAATCCTATGCTTAAGAACATGCATAAATAGACATCTTAAGTAATGTAAACGTGTTTACATCATACCCCTATGCCTCTCTTTTGCTAATCCCTAGCAAAAACTATATGATATTTATAAAAGAACTAGGTTGGATTATTTGGGCTTGAGTTTATTTTCAGTCATTAAGAAATTGTCTACTTAAGATCTGAACTTTCAAAGATACAATAGTGCCCGAGTATCTGCCAAAATGCAGACCGCCTCAAGCCCTCGCCTTATTCAAAGAAAATTTTCTTTTTCTCTTTCTCCTCTTTTCTAATTTTTTTGGATTTTTAAGTTTTAGGGTTTAAGAGTGGCTTTCTATGGTCATTCAACTCACCCAAAATTTGATGAGAACCCTAAGTTCTAAGCATCTTATTGTGAATGTGAAAGACTCGTTGATCGGCAATTAAAACGGACTTCAGATTTCTACGCCTCTAGGTGACCTAAAAAAAAATTCTACCTAAAGGGGCATCTTTACAATCGGTAGCTTTCTCCCTACTTTTACTTTTTTACAGGGTCAACACAAGGGTGAATCCAGTGTATATCTCCCCGATTTATTCTACTTCTCCGCTTCTTCCTAAGTGTTTTGGGATTTTTCAATGCATTTATTGAGTTGGGTTCTGGACAACCGGTCGATGAGCTATTACCACCGACAACTTGCCAGGCATACTCGTGCGGCGAAGTGTGGTTTATTTCTTTTTTTGCTTTTCTCCTTTCCTTTTTGATTTTTTTTCTTTCTTCTTTTTTTTTAAGTAGGTGGCTTCGTTGGTCTAAGATTTACCTAAATGCAACAAAAAGAGAAAGGTCCAGTGACTGGGTTCTGGACAACCTATCTATGGGCTGTTACCCACGATAACTTGCCAGCCATATCACCCTAAAAGGTTCATTAGCTACCCAATTTCCATTAGAATCGCTGAACAACGAGTCAGTGTAAAGAAAGTATGTAGATGCTTAAAACTCAAAATTCCCTCAAATCAGAGGGTGGGTTGATAAGTCGTGTACTTATCACCCAAACTTATTTACTTCAATTACGATAGAATTAAGATGGCGATGACTCGAAAGACAAATCCACATTTTAGTGAATACACGGGCTAATTAAGTCTAAAGACCTGAAGGGTCTTTGCGTTCAAATTATAATGTAGTATTTCCTAAAATTGAAAATTTTCTTAAACCCAAGTTCTCCTTCCTAATTCCACAATTTTTTTTTAATAAAATAAAACAAATCTACGGAGCTGACGAATAGATTCAGAGATGAATATCCACTCCCCCATGCCTATCTAATGCAATGTCCTCATTGTATTAAAAAGATATAGAACAGAGTGGAATAGCGTAAAAAGCACCTGAATTGTGAGAATGTCAAGTCCGCTCCGAGATGAAAACTAAAAAAGAACTGTATAAGTGCTGAATTTAGTGTCTTCAGCTAGGCACACTATACAAAGAAGAGAAATGAAGAATTCACATGTGCAGGTCAGAATTAGAATAAACAGAAGAAACCTCCAACCTGTCAGCAGAGGTCCACTGATGTAGACCAGATTATGATGCAGACCCATACCCCATAATCGAGAAAATCTCAGGTTCTAGATAAAAATTACCCAAAACCTAAAATCAGTATGCAAGCGGGGTCGGGCCTACGATTTATGAGGATGCAACCCAAGACCAAAAAGTCGGGTTACAGAGAATTCAAGCTCAAAAGGATAATAGTTGAATGTGTGCTTGGGTTTGACATCCTCAAAACAAATGTCGTAAGGGTCCTGGTTTGATGGTTTTAGCTTAATAGGCACCCTTCGACTCCATCTTGTACTTCCTCCAGAACTAGCTTCCCAAATCAGAACTTCCCAGCTCCTATCCTCCTCATTCAGCATGTCAATTTCTGGGACCTCTTGCATATTAATCACCCCGTCTGAAATCTCCAAGTCTAAATGATGTGGCTGAATCAGAATTGACATGGGTCTAATTATCTCAGAAACAGAATCATCGATATGCTCAACTGGGTGTAACTGACAATCAGGGCATTGAATTGAATCCTCCAGAAAATGCGATTCTGGATCTGCAATGTTTGCTCCAATAAGATTAGTTTCCTCAATTATTGGGCTATCAAATGATCAATCAGATTCCTCAGGCCCAATCGTCTCACAGAAATCGTCTTCTGTAAACTCACGTGAGACTTCGCAACTTGAATCTTCACCATCAAGATCCATATCAATGTATGTCCCAAAATCATCTGTCACTTTCTGTTCCAAGGAGACATACATTTCCTCGTACCCCGACTCAGGGCTCTTAGGTGAAGAAATCAAATCTTCCTTAATTAGTTGCTCTAATTCAATCTAGTCATCCTAGTAACACGTGTCCCCCCCAACAGGTGCCAGAACGGGTTCTGAAATTGGCTCCCCTAAAGAGGGTTCATTCTGGGAATTATCCCACGATTGAATCAAAGCAACCACAAATCTCATCCTCAATTTCGCTAACTTTCCAAGTAGAAACTCACCCGGGTTCTTATCCTTAACATCCTGGAGCCAATCCAACATATACATATTCAAATCATCAATCATCTGAATCATGGGCTCCAATCTCTCAATGCAAGGTATTGGCTGAACTTCTAAAGATTGTATGGTATTCCTCAAGTTAGCCATAACCTTATCTTGAACCTGGTTAACCTGAACCAAATGAGTTGGTTCAGGGTTGGGCGGGTTTGGGGTCAATGCAGGGGAATTAACGAATTGAGATTCGTTATACCCTTCCTGATAATAGGTCATTTCAGATTGTTCAAAAGGTGGTGATAACCTAAAGGTAGTGTAATCAGAGGATGGGTAAGGATCAGTGTATCCTTCTTGATTGTAGATCGTATTAGGTTGTTCATGAAAGGTTGACGATTTATAATCGATGCGGCGCTGAGAAGGATAGAAATCACAATCAAAGTGTTCAGGGTTAGACCCTAAACACGGAGGACCGGAACTGTATCCCCAATCCGAGTTATCCCAACTAACTGATGGTTGATTACAGTACGAGTCGGGATAATCGTCATGTTGAGGATAATTCAAAACAGGAGGGAAAGAGCGGGAATGCGTGTAATATGTGGAAGGATTCATGAGAGACAGGAGGAAGAAAGGCACCCTGCAATACAAACAATCAAACATGTCCTTAAGTGGGCTAGCCTAAAGACCTACAGACTCCCAAAACCCATCTTGAGATAAGGGAACGATTTGATCTGCTTCTGTCGGTTTAATCCAACCAGTTAGAAGGAGGGACTGGGGAGAAGGTTCTTCCTTTGGCTTGCGCCTTCGATTCCTAATGTACCCCCCAGCCGCGATCGTTTGATTCTACTCCCCTAGCTAGACATCAGATTGAATAGTAGAAACAGACTAATCGAAAATAATCTCGTTCTGGGTTCTGAAGAGCGAGATGAATCCTTAAGGCCAACGTCTACTCTGTTTTATTTAGGGCTCAGTTTAAATGTGCTTTGGAATGTGATGGACCCTTTATATGGGTTGTGCCCTTAATGATTGACTGATTTGTGTGTGCGTGCACAACCAGTGGTTTTCAAGCAGGATTATTTTTGATGCGGTGAATTTTAAGGTTCAAATCTTGCTTAGTAGCTTTTAGGATTCAACTTTAGGTGTTTTCAAACAAGTTTTGTTGGCACACCAGGTTTTGAAAGCACAGATGAAGATGTTTTCCTTTAAAACTTAAAAGAATGTGGAATGCCTGGTAATCCCTAATAGTTGAACCTAAGTGGCAGCTACTTGATGAGTTGATTTTAATTGAAGTAGTGCGACCCAATCAACTCAAACAATTAACTTGTTGCACCACTTAATTAGGCACAAATGATTACCTAATCTGCTTTCTACTCAATTATGTGTTTGGATGTATGTACCGACTCCAAAGGTTGGTTTACTGGTTGAGTTTGAAAATCAGATGAGGTTGTGTACCTCTGTGAGATTTTTTATTATTATTATTTTTTCTTTTTTAATGTGGGGGTTGGGGTGAGTATGGGTGTCAAACAACAAATAATCTAACCTTAAAGTTTATAAGAACACCTAGGTTGATTGATGTTTATGTTATTATGTGGTGAAATGAAATCTAATAGGTGGGAGGTGGGGGATAACTTACAAAACCTTCCACAACACTTTACTCCAATCTACCGCTTTTGCTCGTCTCAAAAGAGTACCTGCAAACACAATAAGAAAGGAGAGAAGTGAGGTAAATGATTTGTAAGTTAGAACGTGAGAGTTGCTATGCTAACGTGTTTGGTTTTGAAAACCTTGTCGTTGTAGTTTGAAAGGGAAGAACTCGTGTTCAACAAATAAAATTTATACCGAAATGGAAATTCCGGGTCAAACAAAGGGAGGCGGACGTTTGATTTAAAAACAACGCGTTTGTTTTATTTGTCACGAAGTAATTCAATTGATTAAAACTATCTAACTATTTATAATAAATAGAAGAGAGAGAGAGTAAGAGAGAGAGAGAATATTACAAACAGAAATCAAAATGAGATGTAAAATGAACAGGGAATTCATCATTAAAGAGATTGTTTGTTTCACTAAACATTACAACTAGAAAGTATAAAACAATTATACTAGAAAATAGTAAATCTACTCTAGAAAGCATTAAAAGAATGGAGAGAGAAATATCCTCCTCGATGGTCGCTTGGAAGACGAGCCGAACTACTTTAGAAAGCAATAAATCAATTCTAGAAAGCAGTAAAAAGAATGGGGAGAGAGATATCCTCCTCGACGGTCGCTTAGAGGACGAGTCGGACGAGACGACGTCTGGACGAAGGAGGACGAAGTAGGACGAAGGAGGACGAAGCAGAAGAACGGGAACGGGGCAGCACGTCGTTGTCGTCGCAGGATCCACTTCCGAAGGGGGACGAAAATTTGACTTTATCTCGCGAGAAGCATCCCGAGTGTGGGACAAGCTTCTCTTGAGCTTTGGAGAGGGAGAGAAGAGAAGGAAGGGATGAGAATTTCGTGTGGAGGGGGTCTCCTTTTATAGTTGCAAGGAGTGGGGGCAATTTGGTCATTACATCTATAAAAACATTAATTCAGGACCTTTAGTGATGGATCAAACCATCGCTAAAGGTCTAAACGTGGGTGTAGTGGGCGGCACACGCGCGCCTGCTCGCTTGCCCGTGCTCGCAACGCACGTGCACATCCAGACGATCTCAGCCGTCCGATTGCGAGATCGGACGGCTCAGATCGTGCCTTCACCCGCCTGTGCTGCGGGCCCGCCCGCGTACGATCTCGCATCTTCGCCATGCGTGCAATAGCGCGTGGGTGCTATCGGGCGTGCACAATCGTTCGATCGGGATCTGACGCTCGCCTGCGCCGCTCGTCCGCTCGCGAAGACTCGATCGCGCGTCTGAAGGCAACCGAGCACTTATCCACTGCGCTGCGCACGTGGATGGGGCGGGTAGCCGAAATTTTGAATGCACGTTTAGGACCGTTGGATCGAGATCCAATGGCCCAGATCGCGCGTTGGATTCTCTTTGGAAAGGCAGCGGTGGACCTGAGGGCCGGTTGGACGGCTGAGATGGCGCCACGTGGCACCATCTTGGCCGTCCATCTTCTGGATGATGTAGATGGTGCCACGGTTGTCGGATTGAGTCTATTTTCGCGCCATTAGGCTGCGATCGTCGATCTAAATCCATTCGTGCGGTCGGATTTGTCATTTGAAGTGCGGATTTACACCATCTTGGTCCTTTATCTTCTAGGGTTCCCTGGTCTCTATCTGATGCTACAGAGTCGTTGAACTCCAATTGTCGCCCTAATCACATCTATACAGTTGAACCTTCGATCCGAGGCCCCGATAAAAAGTTTTCCCTATCCAAGCACATAAAATGAGACAATTAACCTTCATTTTATTCAAATTACTCTAAATGCAAGATGATGCATGTTATGCAATATTTATAGCATGCAATGCAATACTATGCTTAAGAACATGCATAAATAGACATCTTAAGTAATGTAAACATGTTTACATCAGGGTGATAAGGAGTCAAGATACGATGAGACACCCCATACCTTTTCATTAGGGACTGGACATGCACATTCGCGAAGTGGCTCCCTCCATCGGAGATGATAGCACGTGGGACACCGAACCGAGAAAAGATGTGTTGATGAATGAATTTGATTATGACCTTATGATCATTGGTTCAGGTTGAGACAGCCTCGATCCATTTGGACACGTAGTCTACAGCTAGGAGGATGTACTCAAAACCATTGGAATTTAGCAAGGGATCCATGAAGTCAATCCCCCAGATGTCGAAGATCTCGCACACAAGAATCGGTTGTAAAGGCATCATATCACAGTGGCTCATGTTGCCTAAGGTCAGGCAATGAGCACATGCCTTGTAATAATTGTGTGAATCGTTGAACATCGTGGGCCAATAGAAGCCGCACTAAAGGATTTTTGCTGCGGTTTTGTGTCCAGAGAAGTGACAACCGCAGGCCTGATCATGGCGAAAGGACAAAATGTCATTGATCTTGATTCCAGGACGCATCTCTAGATGAGTTGATTTGCACCAATGCGGAATGGGTATGGAGTTTCCCAGACATTGTATCTAGCATTTGAAATCAATTTGTCTTTCTTGGCTTTTGGCCAATCAGACCGAATTTGGTGTGATGGCAAATAGTTCACCATATCAACATACCAGGGATGTCCTATACTGATTGTCAAGAGGTGCTCATCCGAAAAATACTCAGTAACAGGTCCGGACAGGTCAATGATTAAAGAAGGGAGGCGGGACAGATGGTCAGCTACCACATTTTTCCTTCCCACCTTGTCGTGAATTTCAAGATCGAATTCTTGCAACAGCAAGATCCAGCGGATTAATCTAGGCTTCGCATCCTTTTTTGTAAGTAAGTGCCTACTGCAGTGTGATCCAGGTAAACGATAACGTGGGAGCCAGGAGGTATGATCTGAGTTTCTCCAGACCAAATACTACGGCCAGGAGCTCTTTCTCCATAATCATGTAATTACGTTGAGTCTCGTCTAGTGTCTTGCCGGAGTAATATATAATTACTAGTTTCCTGTCGATTTTCTGACCCAACACCGCTCCTACTACGTTGTCACACGCATCGCACATGATCTCGAAGGGTTGAGACCTGTTAGGAGATTATAGGACTAGTGCCTGGGTGACTCGGTCACACAGGATCTCAAACGTGTGAATGCACTCACTCGTCATCTCAAAAGGTGTGTCCTTCGAGAGAAGATTCGTCAAGAGGCGTGAGATTTTGGAGAAATCAGATATGAATCGACGATAAAATCCTACATGCCCCAAGAATGATTTGATGTCTTTAATTGAGGTAAACACTGGTAATTTGGAAATTAGATTTACCTTAGCTCGGTCAACTTGGATACCTCTCTCGGAGACAAAGTGCCCAAATACGATGCCTTCAGGAACCATGAAGTGGCTCTTTTCCCATGAGAGAACCAGGTTCACTTCGATGCATCTTCGGAGGATCTTGACCAAATGTAGGAGCCAATCATCAAAAGATTCACAAATACCGAGAAGTCATCCATGAAGACCTCAAGGTATTTACCTACCATATCAAAGAATATGGCAAGCATGCACCACTGGAAAGTGGCAGGTGCGTTGCATAACCCAAAAGGCATCCTACAAAATGCGTACGTACCGTAGGGGCAGGTAAAGGTGGTCTTTTCTTGATCTTCGGGATAAATTGCCACCTGATTATATCCAGAGTACCCATCCAGGAAACAGAAAAATCGATTTCCCGCTAGTTTCTTGAGGATTTGATCAATGAACAAATGCGGGAAATGATCTTTCTTCGTGGAGGCATTCAATTTTCGATATTCTATACAGGCTCTGCATGAATTCACAATACAAGTCAGGATGGACTCTCCAGATTCAATCGTAATCACTATGTACCCTGCCTTCTTAGGCACTTGGATGGGGCTCACCCTGCAGCTATCAAAGATCAGGTAGATGATACCAGCGTCTAACCATTTGATGATCTCTTTCTTCACAACCTCTTAAAGATTCGAATTCAGTCGTCTCTGCATTTCTCGAGATGTTCGTGAGCCCTCTTCAGTGTAGATATGATGTGTGCAATATGAGGGATTTATCCCAATCTGGTCATCTAGAGTCCATTCGATGGCTCTTCGATGCTGCTGAAGGACAGAAATCAGCTTTGTTTCCTGATCAGATGTGAGTTGAGAATTGATAATCACAGAAAATGTTTAATTGGAACCCAAGAAAACATACTTTAGATGATCTGGGAGTGGCTTCAATTCTAGCACCAGGTTATCAGCAGCGGGTGGGGGTTCGGAATGGGCCTCAGAAGCTAGGGTGGAAGCTATGGGTAGGTCTGGATCAGCTTTGGGCTTCTCTATCTGTGGGTCGAGATCTTGTGGCTGAGGATTAGGGATAATCGAGTTCTCCTTTGTAATCAGGTCCTCAACCAAAGAACTGACATCACATACCTCTTCGATTGCCCCACAGTTTATTCCTTTCTGGGCCTTAAAGATATTAATCCGTAATGTCTTGTTCCCAAATTTTAACTCGATCTGGCCCTCTTCACAATTGATATTTGCCCTAGCGGTGGCTAGGAATGGTCTCCCTAAGATAATCGATGTGTTTCTCAGGTTTTCAGGAGTATCCATATTTAATACGATGAAGTCCACCAGGAAGTAAAAGTCTCGAATCCTAACTAGAACATCCTCGAGAATTCCTCTAGGTGACTTGATTGATCTGTCTGCTAACTACAAGGTCACCTCAGTCGGTTTGAGCTTAGTTTCCTTGAAATGATCTAGTAAGAATGTAGAGATCAAAATTATGGAGGCACCTAAATCCAATAAAGCTTGAACAAACTCTTGGTCACTAATCTTATAGGAGATCAAAGGGGTGCTAAGATCCTTCACTTTCTATGGGAGTTTGCTCAGGATGATTGAGCTGACTTGCTCAGATAATACGATCGAACTCCCGTCTTTGTTTCATGGCTTACGCTTCGATGTGCATAAATCCTTTCGAAATCGTGCGTAAGTCAGTACGTGGTGGATCGCATCCATCAAGGGAATGTTTATCTAGACTTGCTCAAAGAGCTTGACCAAGTCTTCCTCAAGTACCACAGGTTTGGTTTTCCTCTTTCCTTTGGTCAAGGCCTTAGGAAATGAAACCTCTGTAGGTTCCACTAGGATTGGTTCAGGCTATGGATCTGGGATAAGGGTGTCCTGGATAACCATCCTAGGGTTAGGCTCTAAACTACCAGGTTTAGAGTGGTCAGGACAAGGTAGATCCTGAGTTGATTTGCTACTACGGATGGTAACAGCATTAAGGCTTGCCTAGTTTTGGTTCAGAGTCAGCAAAAGAGGTGGTTGCTGCTGATATCCTGAATACGATGTTGAATCCTCCATCCCATCGGGTGATGGAGTAGAAGGGGCCTGATAAATGTAGTGAGCTTAGCCCTGATTTGGGTTTAAAACGCACCTCTGGTTCGACACGTTATTCAGATTCAGTAGAAGTTGAGATGGGAGTGCACTAGGCTGACGAGACCGACCCATTTGTGCGAGCTGATTTCGAATCTCTGTGATGTCATCTTTGTACTGTTTTTGCATAGCCACATTGGTCTTTTGAATGTCAACCAGGGTTTGTAGAATCATATTCATTTGATCTTCCCTTGACGGCTTGGATTGGTAATTCGGATTGGGCTTAGGCTAAGTAGGTTGGTATGGGCACAGAGCCTATGTCGAGGTTGGAATTGCGGTCTCATCTTCTAATTATTTCACGACCATGCAAAGTTGGGATGATTGTGCCATCCAAGGTTATAGGTGTTAGAGAATGGATCATTCTTGATGGCGTGGAGATCCTCGCAAGTCTAAGGAACTCCAGAGAAGTCAGAGTACGAGGGTTCAAAGTTCCTCAACTAGAGTAGGCAGGTCTGGAGTTTCCTCTGAAACCAAGATCAGATGAGGGTGGATATGGGCCCATCCCCTAATAAGAGTGGTGGTGAATGTTATGCACAACCTCCCTACCTGAGGGCGATTGCGCATACGTGTTCTGCTGTGCGACGGTGGCTCTCTGTAGATGTTGAGTTAATTCATCCACCCTTTTCTCAATTATAGAGACCTTATCCAAGCAACTGGCCACCAATTCCAAATCGATGGATGCGGATAGGCCTTGAGTCTCGTGTGCCTCTCGCACGTCTGTCAATGCACGAGTGGCCGTCTGGTCGAATACACCCATAGATTCATTGTTTATGAAGTTCTCGCACATATTCTCGAGAATCTCCCAAATAGTATCTTCATGCTGACTCATGATGTTTCCACCATAGGTTGCATTGACAAAGAGCTTGATATCTTCACGGAGTCCCTGGTAAAAAGACTGGACTTGTTCCCATTTAGGAACTCCGTGATGGGGGCATTTCCGCATGATATCCAAAAAGCGGTCCCATGCCTCATAAAGTGGTTCTCTCGAATTTTGCGTGAAATGCGTGATCTGATG
The DNA here is from genome assembly GCA_037157565.1 of Thalassia testudinum. Taxonomy (NCBI): domain Eukaryota; kingdom Viridiplantae; phylum Streptophyta; class Magnoliopsida; order Alismatales; family Hydrocharitaceae; genus Thalassia; species Thalassia testudinum. Next base: position 40,955,157 of record JAZHRO010000002.1, on the reverse strand, counting down.
CCTCAAAGCATTCGTCCGACTAACTGGAAAGAATTTCTTCAGAAATTCAAATTGAAGCTCCTCCCATGTGTTGATCGGGTGGGTTAGAGTCTGACATCAGTGGGCAGCTTTATCCATAAGTAAGAAGGAGAACATCTTCATGAGCAGGATGTCCCGATTTTGAATAGGAGGCCCAAAGGTCTGGGCCAGATGTTTCAGCTGCTTGATATGGTGGAAAGGATCTTTGGAGTTTAAGCTGTTAAATTTGGGGATAACATTAATCAGATTCGGCATAAGTTCAATATTAAGCCCTCCAGTCAGGATTTGCACCCTGGGTTTTATCGCCATTGTAGTAGGAATGTAGTGATCTCGCATCTGAGGACACTACAGTAGATTCATGAATGACTGGAATAGATCATTGAGGTGTTGTAATTGATTCTGAAGATTGGGCTCTTCTTCTTGGTTCTCCATGGATGCAGATGATGGACATCTGGGCTTGGATATGGAAAAGTCGGAAGAGATGTCAATCTGGTCGGGTGGTAGCACAAACAAGTTTGTCGAGGCTTAGCCTCGACGAGAATGAACTACTAATGGAGGCCTCAAGGGTGGTCTTAAGGACCTCCTCCTGAACATGTACCAAAGAACTAGATGAGGGACATAGTATGCACTGGACCCAATCGAAGCACTCAAAAATCTTTGGATGACTAAGGAGGTTCGAGGCGGATGATCCCTCTAGATCAAAAACTCACTCACCTGAGAATCACTTGGAAGGGAGAGTCCCGCAAAGACTCATACACGGTAGAGCGTCCCCACAGGTTACAGGGTTTCCCCCACCCGACCTTCCTTGTCACTAAGAATCCAAGTAGACCGGAATGAGCAAGCTTGACTCCTAAGTCTACCAATTTTAATCCTAAGTATGTGCCTTGGATTTCACTTGAACTTTAGAGTTGATTTTGATTGTAACCTAATTTGGAGGTTGGTTACCCACAAAGTGGATTAACTTCACCTAACCTACCCTAAAATTGAGGATGAGTTGGGTAAAGAACCCAAAAATCACCCTGAGTGCTTTGCAAACAGGTTATTAGGTCCCAAGTTTTAGTGATTCAAGTGATTATTAGAGCTTGCTTTTAAGGTTCCCTTGATTCGGTCAATTCAATCAAGGCTTAAGTAACACACAATGCAGGAAATATGTTCTCTTTAAATCAGGCGAGCGTGTTTTCCTAAAACCTTAATGTGGAAACCCTAATTTAGCTCTATTTTCCAAGTCCAATTCTTTCAAAAGTTGATACGTAGGGCTCAATCAAAAAGGAAAATAGCCCTAGGCACCTCAAGTCCCTAGTAGCTGCAAGTATCAGGATTGGGATCTCTAATCAAATCAAATAAAATTAGGTAACTCAGATGATTGATTCTATGAAATAAGCAAGTTGATCCTAATTTATTTTCTTTTTAATCCTTTCAGAGATGAGAGGCTTAAGGGAATGAAATTACCTGCCCCTGGAGTGATTATTGTGCGACCGATCCCGTGATTCACCTTGCAAAATCACAACAAATCAAAGAAATCTAGTTAGTATCAAATCAGAATTGTAATCAGTGAATGAAATGCGCGTTGCTCCCCAGCTACGGCGCTAAAATGTTGCGTGAGAAATTCATCACATTTAGGAAAATGTGTCGTAATATAGTGACGAAAATTGCAACAATATTTAAATTTATAATCTCAAAAATCAAAAGTGAGTCCGAGGTCGTTCGTAAGGAGCAATTATAAATAATTCAATCACTAATCACAATAATCAAAAGTAGTAAATCAGATAGACACAAAAATTTGCAATATATATCAGAAAATGTATCTCACAATATGGATATCAAAGTACAAAAAAGATTGGGTTAAAATGGTGGTTTAAACCACCAAATTAACCTTAAGTTCTAAGTTCTCAATCAAGTCAAATATATCATCAGTAATCTCAATGAAGTATCATTATCAGAACTAAGCACCAGCCAATCAGATGACAGAATCAAGGTAGAGATGCCTTAACCTCAAGGCCTCAGCAACGGCTAAGGGAGAGCACCACAGAAGAGAGGCACAAAAGCCTTACAGGCCTCAGAAGGCTAACTCTTAAGCGCGGTAGGGGGGGTGGCACGAATCTTGAGGTGCTACAGTGCAAAACCCTCCCCCCTCCTCCTCAAACTTCTCTCTCTCAGAACCAAGTCGGATCTGGGTAATCGGATAAACAGATCCGACCCAAACCCTCGGGCCTGATCGTGAGTGAGGGCGCGTGGACAAGCGCGTGTGAGCACGTGCGTGGGGTCGTGGAAGGGGACCTCACCCCGTGCTCTCTAAGGCGAAAAGCCGATGCGATGATTTCATTTTATCTGCTGTTGAAGTCATTTCCCCACACAATGTGGGACTAAGTGAGGAGCTCTTCTCCTCGCGCTTCCTTCGTGAATAGCAGCTTGTCTCTTCACCAAATTGGAGTTGCTACTGTCATGGCTTCGTCCAATTGACGATCTGGAGATACTCCTAAAGTTGGTCCGCGCTAATTGGAAGTGGGGGCGAGACCGAAGGTGATTAGATGACGGTGGCCGAAGATGGCAAGGTACCTGTGACAGAAATACAGCCCTAGAGTCAGAATTAAGCACACGTGGAAGTCCAGCGCTACTCGCAAAACAAAAACCCTAAGATGATTGGTGGTGTGAGTGGTCGTGGGCGTGGGTCGAGGAAGCTCTGATGAGCTTCGGTTGGTGGTGATGGAGGCGATGAACGGTGAAATTGAGAAGCTGGGAAGCTCCAGGAAGGTGAGGCGACATTGGTGGTGGTGGCTAGGGAGTGTGTGATGGGTGGAGGTGTGTTGGCGGTGAAGGTAGTCGGAGGCGAAGCAGCCGACGTTGGAGAGGATAGCAGAGAGGGAATTAGGAACGGAGAAGCTTCGGATATGAAATTAGGGGAGAGGGGAGTTAAAGCCCTAAACTAATTGAGAGGAAGGAGGTGAGGAAGAGGCTACCGAAGGTACGTAGGAGCGGAGGAAGAAGACGAAGTAACCGGAGAGGAAGAGGAGGCTGGAGAGGTCGAACCTTCGTGGGAAGCTTTGCAGACGAAGGAGGAAGATGATCCCTTTGCCTATCGTACGTGGCAAAGGGCAACGATGGGGTTTCGAAGAGCTCCGGTGGTGGTCTTCTTCGAGAAGCTCCTTCAAAAACTTGGCCTTCTTCCTTAAGAGGACATCCGAGAGGGAGAGGACCTCTGGCTGGTTTGTGAACGCGGAAAACACCTCTTCCTCCGACCAGCCCAGCTCCTTGAGGAGCTCGACCCTCCTCCATAAGGTCTCGTTGGACATGTAGCACACCATGATCACCGCACAAGCGAACTGCTCGCTGGTGGCACTCAGGCCAAGCTTTTCCACGGCCTCTAACCTAGCAACGAACTCCTCGGTGGCCATGTATAGGGAGCGAGTGCGTTGGAGGAGTATCTTGCGGATGATGCTATCAGGGGCGCCGAGGTTGCGGAGGGCCTGGATGTTGGCCTTGATCCGATCTGTGGGGAAACAGGTGACCGACTTGAGGACCCTGATGAGGTCCCTCTTGGAAGTAAGGATGGAGGCAAGGAAGGTGACAAAGGAGGAGAGCTTAGGGTGGAGTCTGCTTCTGAGGAGGTGGGGGTTGGCAAGGAGGATCTCGGTGACCTCGACGCCAGAGAGGCCCGCGGAGGAGCGGAGGAACTGGAGCTTGAGGTCGAGGTTCTCGAGGGGCTGCATGCGGAGGAGGATGCCCAAGAACTTGGAGAGGATCGCTTCGCAGGCGTCGTCGGGGATGTCGTTGTTGCGGAGGACGTAGTAGGCAGAGACGACACGTTCTTCTGTGCAGGAGGAGGATGAGGAGAGGTAACAGGCACAGGGGTGTGTGGGAATGGAAACGGAAATGGGAATGGGAAGGCAGCGGCAGCGATGGTGATATTGATGGGAGAGAAGGGGAGAGATCTAGGGAAGGCAAGGGTGTTGTGGGGGGGATGGAGTAGGAGACCTCTGCAGGAAAGTGTTGAGTGGAGCATCATCCTGTTGGCTTGGGCTGCTGTTGTTGTTGGTGGTGGTGAGGGGGTTGTCGAGGTACCCTCTTTTGCACCGAATTGCGTGGTACTACTCAGGCCTAAGCACGTGACTATCCAGGAGTATCTTGGACACAAGTACACAAATATATGTAATAATGTATTTTACAATGTACCACCTCTCATATATTTTTATATCAATGATAAAGAAAAAATAATAATAATAAATTAGTTAGATCGAAAATAAAAATATATCAATTAAAATTAAAATCAAATAATTAAAAATTTTAATCAACGGATTGAAAATTAAAAATTAATAATTGAAAATTAAAATTTATGATTGACAATCAAATAAATTAATTAAAAATTAAAATATATCGATTGAAAATAATAAACATATTGATGTAATTTATCTCTCAACCGATACCGATTGAAAATCAAAATATCTTGATTAAAAATAAAGAACACATCATTAAAAAATAATTTTTTATAGATAAAAAATCAAAACATATCATATTATAAGGTACGTTGAAGTATGCATTTATTTACTTTTGACAAAAAAAAAAAAAAAAAAAAAAGCACTCATCTGATCCACTATTTATACAAATCCCTATTCCATTTCTCGATAAAGAAAGAGTAAAGTTTTAGGAAGTGAGATGTTTTAACGTGTACATCCGCAACTCTTGTGGAAACACCATGCTTTAATGGGAGAGTGTAGTCCGTCAATTTTATCTTTGAGATCCATCGGAAATGTAATAGAAGTATGTTTAGTATTTCCTCAAGATCCTTTCCAGTACCATAACTTCCTATTATTAACAAAGATATACTTTTATTTCCATGCAGATTATAAGAGCATTATGCCTCTTATTCTCAAAAAATTTACAATATATTTTTATTCATAACAACCAGAAGAAAGTTGCATCTAGAGGCGGGCAGTATATATCAAAGTTTATCGTGATATTAAATCAAATAAAAAGTCCTCACTTCTTCAGTCAACTCACCAATGTAGAAAGATTAGCAAATATATTAAGCAAAGGTTGTCTCTTGAAAGTACAATTGTTTTCCTCATTCATAGAGTATCTATTTGCTAACTACCAACCTCTACTTTGTAGATTAAGGATGGAATTTCTTTTTTCAAAAAAAGGTTCAATATCAATAGTTGAAACCTCCAAAAGTTAAAATGGCTCTATTTGGAAACATTATTGTCAAGATGGTTAGTTTCTTCTCAATGCAAGACTAAGTGCCCAAGTTTATTTAAAAGTTGTTATGCCCACCATTTCTCACATGAAAGGTGGCTAGCACGTTCTTATATGATGATTCTTTTCTACTTTGGTAATGTAATTAGATTTGGATGCTAAAGCAAGATTAGCTCATATTTTGCAATTTTACAATACCAAAAGATGGAATGTTTCCTCATTACTAATTTTATATAAGAATCTATTTTTTCATAATTCTTCAACAAAAATGAGAGCCACAAGGTCAATCTATAAGGAAAACATGAGGTAGGATACCACCATAATAGTAGCCTGCCCTAATTAGCCAATACCAAATGGCTTGATCCTTAATCCATAGCAACGTATATATTAGTTTAAATTTAAATATCATAATTGTTATTGTCTTTAATTTGATCTACAAATATTATGGCACCTAAGAAGGTGATATTTTGGTGATATTTCGATGCCACAATGAGGAAGGTTCTTAAGACTTTATCTCTCCTAAAGGATTAACCACAATTAGATGGTAGATTCGTGGCAACAAGATAAAAGAGTTTAGGAGAAGGGGAAGGGTATGGGGAAGGGATGTTATGATCTGATTTAACCATATTTTGTATTTCCCATGTTTATAATTTGCTAACTGTCACTCATCTTAGTTTGATTTCATAAGCATATTTCATACATTAGCATAAAGTGCATTTTAGATAGGCATACATCATAATTTGCATAATTTTGTGTTCCTACACTGATTGATGATATTTGATGAACACAGGATTAAAGGCTAAGAAGAAAAGAGAAGAAGAAAAAAGAATTGAAGAATTTGAGCTGAAGATTGGAACTAAGGAGACTTGCAAACCTTAAGTACCAGCTCAACTATATAAAACAACAAATAATCAAGCACCAACACTCAATGAGCTCGACACTTTAATTAATGTGCTCAAGCTCAAGCTTTATTACAAGCTCATCCTTGCCTCCACATGCCTTAATGAAGCTCCATGGAAAATTGATGCATACATGCCCTCCCAAGCCTCTTTAAGACCTCTCCATAATTCCAATGACCATCCCAATTACTCTCCATGTCACCCAATGGGGGTTCCCCCATTCCAACACAACCATTAAAACCCCAATTACAATCCCAACACCCACTCCATTAAAGCCTTCACGCTACCCATTGTATTTAGGTCTAAAAACCCATACACCCATTTCTACTCCAATAACCACCATCCTATTATTGCAATCCCATTTTCTAGTCATAGAAACCCTCTATAGGTGCACTAGAGGGGGGTGAATAGTGCAGGATAAAATATATGTGGAAATAAAAGAATCTCACAACAAGCATTCACCATAAGAGACAATAAATTTTAGGTGAAAACCCACATTGGGTAAAAACCACCACCTAAGCCTCTTCACTTAGGATTTCCTGATTTACCGAATAAATCAAATCCACTAACGTATCACTTTAAATAGAGGGTGATACAACTTCCACTACAACCACACTTCTTTAATTTGAGAGTAGTGTACCTCAAACCCCTCTTCTTTAGGAAGAATATTTTGTCTCATGAAGGAGACGGGAATTCGCCATCTGAATACCCAACCAAAGAAAAACGAAAATACAAAAGACCTATAGAGCCTGAAACATAATGGTTAACCTTAAGCTTCTATAAGCTGAGAAACTTCCCTGATGCAAAAGTAGATTGACGTGAGTGTGCAACAAAACAGTGCTCTCTAATGTGAGCTAGAAGGCTTGAAGAGCAGGGGTACTTTTCTTCTTTTGATTTGTCACAAGATGACCTTTTTAGTTGAAAGAATTATCTCAAAGGTGTGTTGTAGTAAGGTAGACATCCTCCTCTATGTATAGAGGCCATAGGAACCTTCAAGAAGGCCTTAGAGAGGCCTCGTAGCCATTGGGATAAAACCAAGAAGAATTGGGCCAAAATTAGGGTCATGATGACTCTGACAGTAGAATCAGACGGCTAATTTATGGGTCAAACATCTGATTTAGGCTTTGAATGTCTGAAGGTAAAGGGTGGTTTTCCTAGAACTAATCAGATCCAAACAGGAATCTAGTCAAATGTCTAAGTTAGGTTTTTAAGACGTCTGGGCTTATTATTGGACATCTAATTATATAGGGGTTTGTTCCTGGAATCAATCAGATCCAAACATTGTTCTAGTCATAAAGTGGTCAGACATCTTACTGGACACATGGTCATACTGCTAGACGTCTAATGATAATGGTGCTCTGCGGGAATTGATTCCCAAGGAGCCAACGGTTGGATTTGGTCTGATAGGGTTGGAGTTTGGTCTAACGTCTCTTTATCAGACGTCTAAGGCTCTCTATGGACATTTGGGCATAATATTAAAATATTTTCTAAGTGGGTTTGAGGAGATATTATTCTGACAGGCTAACGGACCTATTATTGGACATCTGCCAAGGTTATCAGATGTCTGGAAAGACAAAGGTTTTAAATATCGATATCAATATCGTATCAACAAGTCAAGAAAGGGATATATCGAGGATATATCGCTGATATCGATAAATTTTGGGGAAATCACTAGAAAAGGTCTAAAATATCCCAAAATGTCACAAAGTTTATGAAAATTAATATTTTAATAACTAATACATCATGAAGAAACGCCTAGAAGACGAAAATCATAAATTTTGAATGAAAACATAATAGAAATGCACTAGTCACATATCGACAAAGTCATATATTGAAAGGGTATATAGAACATGATAATAATTGTAAAATGTTCATAATAATGCTACTCACAAAAAAAGAAATATAAATAGTGTTAGAGTATCAATTGACTACACCAAGCACGAAAGCACCAGCCAATGCCACCAAATCAATACCAGGTTGAGCTTTGACCTGGCTCGATACCTCTCCTCTGATTATCTTCCTCGATTTGTAGCACTCTAACATATTCACAGTATGACTCCCATATCATGTAGCTATATCGAGTATTGTATTCATTGATGTATCGTTGATAGTCTTCATCACTGTGACTATAGAAAAGTATTCCAAGACGTGGATATCGACTGTGACTGTCGAACAAGCTACCCCTACTTCTAGCTCTAAATCTACCATGATTCAGAGTAGACTCATCTCGATGTCCTCTTAAATCTGTGAATTTGGTAGAACCACCTCGTTTCAGTGTAGAACCTGATGATTCATAGGGTTTACACTGTCTCATCGATGAACTTCATGGTGGTCGAGGAGGAAGTGGTGCGCTAGAGTGGGAAGGTTGATAAGAAACTTGTTGAGGACCATAAGATGCAAAATACTGAGGGAAAACCTCATAGCCATAATTTATAGATGCAGGATCACTTTGGGTATTGCTTTGGTGGCGACCATCATGCATAGTGCCACATAGCTATGTTTTTTATAATTTGCATGAGTTGCACAGTGCCACATAGTCATAGTCGCATATGTCACAAACAATTCGACGACGGGAAATCACTAATCCACGATACATTTATGTCATGAATAGTGCATGATATCGGCGATATCGGCGTATCCTGATAAAAAGAAACTGCACATGATATCGATAAGGCCAATTATGGCGATATCGATATATTGGCGATATATTGCCGATATATCGACGATATTTGAAACCTTGGGAAGGACATCTGGAAATAGGTCAGGACATCTAAATGGAAAGGTCATAAACTATTAATTTCCAGCCTAGGTCATTGGACATTTGGTCAAAATATCAGATGTCTTAAAGACTAAGATCAGACGTTTGGTAAATATATTAGACATCTAATTAACTTGTCTAATTCCTATTTTAGCATTTTAATTTAACTTCTAATTTTGCCTAAGTGTCCTAAGGTAAGGTAATTGTTCTTAGGACCTTAGGTGATATATTTTAGGCTCTTTAACAAAGAATCTAAAAGAAATGAAAAGAGCAACAACAAAAAGATTACAAAAATACTTTCTAAGTTATATTCTTCTTCTTCAAGCTTTAGCTCCAAGCAAAACTTCCCACTCCATGTTCCATGCTCCTTGATGTTTTTGTTCTAAAGTCAAGCTCCTCCATTCCTCCATGGACATGAGCTTGAGCTACTTCACACTTGATATCATTTGCATTTATCCTAAAACAATAAACCCAATGAAAATGTAAAATTACACGTGTTTTATTATCATCAAAATTAATGATCGAAGTGCCATTGCACCAACACCCTCCACCCATAATACCTTCATCCATTCCAATGCCTAGAGACCTCAATCCACACTTAATGGCCCACAAACTCCATCTCCAAGACTCCCTTTTTCCCTCCAATTTTTGTCTAAAAATAAAACATAAGTCACTTCTATATATGAGCCTTTCATCCAACCATGGCAGGACACCTTTGACATTAGCTCGAATAGAAAGATACTTAGGAGGGATTAGAAGCCTTAGGTCATCCATTGGGTAGTGAGGCTTGAGAAGGAGTATTCCACCACCTTTCAAGTGCCTAATCTACCACCATACACCCATCGCCTTCCTACACTCTACCACCTACTTGTCCACCACTTAGAGGACATCTTGTGACACACCCAAAGCTTGGAGGAGGTCCCCTACTTCCTCACCAAGGAGGAAGGAGGCCACAGGAGGAGGAGATGTACCACTAGAGGATTATCTTCATCACCTTGGCTCCATCTCCATCCTCATAAGCTTCCTTTGATCTTATTTTATTTTTCTAGTAGCATTTTATGTTGAGCCTCATTGTAGTTTCCTAGTGAGCTTGCCTTATCTCATGAGCTTTTGGTAGTTCGTTGTGGCTCTCATCTTCTTGTGTTGTAAGCACTTGATTTGAAAGGCAATGAAAAGCTTGTTTCCTACTTGTATTTTGTTTCAATTCCCTTAGATGTGTAAGCTTGGTTGGTGTTTGATTTCAAGCCACCTACCGTGGTTCTTGTGAGCTCACTCACCAACACCTTTTTATAGTGTTTGATTTCATAGATTGATTTGAGTAGGTAGCATCATCTCTTGTGACATCAATTCGTGACTGCATTTTCATTTTATACTCTTATCTCAAAAAGACAAAAAAAATCCCAAAAGCGAAAAATACAAAAAGAAATAAAAAACATTTCAAGGTTGATTTGAGACATCAAGCTTCCTAGGATGACTTGTATACTCTCTAGTTGCGGTTTATAAATTTTAAAAGTTGAACACTTAAGTTGCACTACAACGATTCAAACTGCATCTTTAAAAGAAGCGATTCGGGTGGTTCACTTTTTGGTATCGTGGGAGGCACGGTTTGTTTCTTGTCATCTCTCAATTTGTCTTATCGTGGTCCTAATGCACTTGTCTTATATTTGATTTGTGGTGTATAGGTACCACAAGCAAAGGTATACTAGTAGAAATAGTAGTGTTCGCGACGGAAATTATCGATCGTTAAAGTAACGGTCAGTAATAACATTATTATCGACCATTTTAATAGAAACGATCGCCAAAAGCCTGGTCATTAACTTTCCTACCTGCAAAACAGTCGAGAAGGTTGAGACCAGTCTCGACTATTATAAACGGTCAAAAATAAGACTTTACTCGACCGTTTATATATAACCGATCAAGAATAAAAGGAATTATCGACCGTTCAATAGATAACGGTCGATAAAATTAAAGTAATTTTAAGATGTTTAGTTGACAGCATTTTCGACCGTTTATAACGGTCGAGAATAACTATATAGTCGACCGTTTCTATATAGGCTGGCAAATTTTCAAAACCCATCGTCGACCGTTCAATCATAATGGTCAGAGAAAGAGTTATTGCCGACCGTTTATTAAGAACAATCGAAAAAGTTGACTAAAATCCCTATGCCCACCCCAACTCCCTCCCCCTTCCTCCCAAATTTCTTCTTCCTCCTGAACCCTCTTGCACCTCCGCACCCCTCCTGCACCCGTTCGACTCCTACACCCACACGAGCTCCTCCGCCTCGGCTCCTCCTCCGCGGCCCTCGCTGTGGCTCCTCCTCCGCCTCGACTCCTCCGTGACCCCCAGCACCAATAGCACCCCTCCTCCTTCATGGCCGACATCGTTGCAGGTAGGCCTCCTCCTCTTCTTCCTCCTCCGCCCGCCTCCTCTTTCCCCTCCCCCTCGTCGTCTGCCTTCCCCTCCCCCTCGTTGCCGCCCCCCTCCACCACCAGCACCAAGACCACCACCCCCTGCCACCGCCACCACCACCCGCCACCAACAACAGCACCACCAACACCACCCACCACCAACAGCAGCATGACCACCACCAGCACCACTACCCGCCACCAACACCACCACCACCTTGCAGCCACCGCCACCACCACCACCATCCACCATATATCCCCCTGCCCCCAGCTGTCCTCCTCTCCCTTCCCCCAACCCTCCTCCACCTTCCCCTCTCTGCCACATCCCCCTCCTCCCCCTTACCATGGCCAACCCCCCGACCCCCTCTTCCTACACCCCTTATTTAAATTTTTGTAAAATTTTATTTATCTATTTTTATTATTTTTGTTGATAATAAAATTATTTCATAGTTGTTTAATTTAATGTGAAATTTGATCTAAATTATTGTATGTTAATTGAATTTGATGTTAAATTTCTCGTGTGAATTAAATGTGAATGTAATGTGACATGTGGGATATGCCCACATGTCAATTTGATTTATTTATAGTAGTAAGATGTGGGATGAGTTTAGGGTTTAAGAGTTAGGATATAGGCTTTGGTATTTGGTTTAGAGTTAGGATTTAAGTTTTAGGTTTTGGATTGAAGTAATTAGGGTTTAGGTTTTAGGTTTTGGTTTAGACTTTGGGTTTAGGTTTTATGGTTAGGTTTGATTTAGGTTTTAGGTATGATTTAGGTTAGGTTTGATTTGGGTTTAAGGTTTTGCGGTGAGATGCTTTAAATGAGGATGTTGGGTGCATGAGTCGATATGGGGAAGGAAGGAGAAGGGGGTTGTTACTGTCGTAAAAATAAGTGCCTCCATCTGGATGGAAAGATTGAACATGGAAAGAAGGGGAGGATAACCATAAATGTCATTAGCCATAAATGTCATTTCATTAGTCTTTTTTTGTTGGTGAGTGGGTTAACCTTACTTAACTTAGATGAGAACTGGTTAGGGTGCATATTCTTGTGTCCTCATTTCTGCTCAAACTTTGATTTAGGCTTAGGTTTAGGTTTAGAGGGTTAGGGTTAGGGTTTGGGTTTTGATTTTATGGTTTCAAGTTACAATTTAGGCTTTTAAGGTTTAACATCCATGATTGTAAACGTGTTTTTATTACAGCTTTTATTACAACTTTGTAGATATACACACTTGCACAAATTTAGATGTACAGTATGACAAACAATAGGAATTCTAACCCCTAGGTAATAGGTTGTGGGAGGGATATAATTGTGTCAAAATACTAGCCCATCGAGACTTATGATCATGTTATACGGACAATACAGAGTGTGTGTATACCTCACTTACATGCATGATGTGTTGTCTTTATAACATTCCATAAGTGTCGTCCTTTGTTCAAAGAAGTTCTGAACAAAGGGAGGTCCTTGAAGATTTGATCACAACTTAGGGTTACTTCTTGCATATAGCTAGTGTTTGAAGAAATTTCGATTGCAGTTTCCCGCTCTTCTCCGATATACCAACTAATCTTAGCTCTATTCCTGAAGCACCCTTTAGTGGAGGCTATTGGGGATGCTGTTAAGATTAGTCTTAGGAGGTATACTGGAGAAGTACGAGGAAATTCTACTGAAATTTCTTCAAACACTGGTTGCATGTAAGAAGTAATGTTGTGATCAAATCTTCAAGGATAGGCTATCAAATGAAAATCTTCTTAAAACATACATTTCTTCTTTATTCAAGTATAACTTATGAATAATCTAACAATACACATTCTTACCTTATTCAAGTCCAACTTATGAGTGGTTGTCTTTTACATTTAGGTTAATTATCATGGATAAGTCATTGATCAGTATGAGGAATTCAAATTACCACGACTACAAGAGTGGAGTGATTTTATTTCTGGAGTGGGCATTTCATGATGATAAGAAGACATTTAGACGATGTGAATTCTTTCAGCTGATTTTATACTCATGTAGACAGTGTTTGAATGGATTTTTCTATGACCAAGACACAGTTTTGAAGAATGTAATATGTAACGGTTGGCGGCAACATTATGTAAATTGGACAACTCATGGTGAGCAAATGAGAGAAGTTAGAAATGAGAGAATTGAAGCCTTTGAAGGAAATAATGATAATCAAGGAGATGAATTAAATAAAATGTTACATGATATGAGAGCAGCAGACCATGATGATGCAGATGATGATGAGGTATTACGAGATTGTAATGAGTTGTACGATGCAGTCAAGGCAGCAGAGGATTCAATTTCTCTTTGAATAACGTCACTGTCGAAATTGTCATTCCTTCTGAAATTGTTTCAGATGAAAATGATGAATAGAGCCACAGCAAAATTAATGTCTGAAGTTCTGGAATTCATTGGAGATCTGTTAAATAATCCTGCTAGATATCTTAAGTAATGGTATGATGCGAAGAAGCAGATACGTGGGCTCTGACTAAAATACGAGAAGATTGATGTCTATCGTAATGACTGCGTTCTGTACAGAAATGAGTACTCAGGGTTAACTAACTGTCCTGAATGTGGTGAGGAGAGATATAAGGTGGGTAAGTCAACAAACACCAGTGGGAAGAAACAACCAGAGAAAGCTCTCCGTTATTTTCCACTAATCCTTAGGCTACAACGCCTATTCATTTCCAGTAAAACAGCAGAACTGATGTCGTGGCATCAGGATAATCAATCGAAAGATATACGCATCCGTCATCAAACAGATTCTGATGAGTGGAATAGATTTAACGAGAATCATGCATTATTCGCAAAGGAGGCAAGGAATGTAAGACTAGGCCTTACAAGCGATGGATTCAATCCATTCAAGAGGATGTATTCATCATATTCCATATGACCGGTGGTCATGGTAACTTACAACTTACCTCCATGGCTATACATGCGATCTTCATTCATGATGTTAACACTCCCTATCCCAGGACCCAAGCAATTAGGAAATGCAATAGATGTTTATCTCCAGCCATTAATTGATGAACTGAAAGTGTTGTGGTACAGTGGTGTTCAAACATATGACACACACAAGAAACAATTCTTCCAGTTGCACGTAGCATTAGTGTGGATAATCGATGACTTTCCAGCATATGCAAATTTGTCAAGATGGAGTACGAAGGGGAAGTTTGCCTATCCAATTTATATGGATGATACTCATCACCTGAGATTGCCTGAAAGCAAGAAGTTTTGTTACTTAGGGCTTCGCAGGTTTCTGCCCATTGAACACAGATGGCGAACGTCACAATTCAAGGATAGATTTGATGGTAAAGCATGTTGGTATTCGTCGAGGAATCCGAAGAATAAACTCAGTACAAATTCTATTAGGTTGTCGAGGATGAAAATCATGGAGACATTGCAATAGCTCGGAGAAATACGTTTGGAACATCTTTTCAAGAATGACTTGGCTTCCTTGCGACACTCAAGGTTTAGGAAGAAAAGCATATTTTTTATGGAGCTTCCATATTGGAAGGATTTAACAATGCGGCACAATTTAGATGTTATGCACATCAAAAAGAATGTAATGGTCAACATTCTTAATATATTAAACCTAATAGATAGCCCGAAGGATACAGTTAATACTAAGAATGATATGAAAATTTTAGGTATTCATCCTGAATTGCACGTTAAAGAAGGAGGGTCTCATTTTCCAGAAACTATATACAATTTTACCGGAGAGTAGAGGCAAAGGATTTTCTTGTTCCTTAAAGACATTAAGGTTCCAGATGAGTATTCATCGCAGCTTTCACATTGTGTAAATGAAGCGCAAAAGAAGATTACTGGGTTAAAAAGTTATGATTTTCATGTATACATGCAAATCTTATTCCCACTAGTGATACGTGGAATGATGTCTGATCCGGTAGTTGATTCTTTCACGGAGATGAATGGATATTTTAAAGTTATCTGTTCAAAAATATCAGATACTGAATTGCTAGACTATTGGAATAAACAAATTGTTATCACACTTTTTAAAATGGAGCAGATTTTCCCGCCTGCATTTTTCGACTTTATGGTTCATGTCACGCTTCATCTTTCAAAAGAAGTGAGAATTACTGGACTCGTGCAGTACTGATGGATGTATCCAATTGAACGATATTTGAAGAAATTGAAAGAATATGTCTTCAATAAAGCTAAACCAGAAGGGTCAATTATTGAAGGATATCTTGTATAAGAATGTATTAACTTCTGTGTCATATACATTAATGAAACAAACAATAAATTTAATCATCTTAAACGAAACTATGAAGGAGAATTTAATGGTAATGATGAAGATTTTCTGTCTATATTTAACATCGGAGGAAGGTCGATCCTATGGACGGAGGTTAAGCCCATCTTGGAAATGGACTAACGTTTGACACACTTTTACATTCTAAAGCAAATTCTAGAAATGGATGAATTTTACAATGAATTCAAAGAATCATCTGATACATCTACACACGACTTACAGTTCCTTCATTGATTCAAGGATTGTGTAAATAAACTGAACGAAGATGGGGATCCACAGTGGGTAAAAGATTTTGATGTAATAGCTGATACACCTTCGACATACGAACGTTACCATTCCAGATACATAATTAATGGTTTCAGATTCAAAGTACGATCCATTGATAATGCGAAGGCCACGCAACAGGTGGGAGTTCTTGTCAGTTGCGACCTAAGCACTAGTTGTGATGGGTATTACGGTCAAATTGAAGAGATTGTAGAGATGAGTTTCAGGTTTGACCGTAAGGTGGTTTTATTTAAGTGTGATTGGTTTGATTTTTTAAAGAAGGCATTAGATTCAAAATCGATAAGAAATACGAATTCTTGAGCTTAAGTAAGAACTATCGCATCCCCCAATCATCAGAACTATTCACACTAGCTTGTCAGGTAGCATAAGCATTCTACGTGCCAGATAATAGCAGAAATGGGTAGATTATACCAGTTAGAGCTCAACAACGTGAACAATACAATGCGGGAAAAGATCTACACCCAGATGTTGAATCGGAAGTATATCAACAAAACCCACAAAGTGAAAAACTTGCCCCTAATGCAACTGACATTGACATATAAGGTAAATTGTCAAAAGTATTAATTCATAACCATAAATATAAATAAATTAAGAAATTGTTAGTTTGTTTTGTTTAAATTGCCTTTCAATTGCTTTATCTTTTATTAAAGGTTACATTCATTTATATATCAAAACTAAATTTTTTTATTGCCTTCTCATATAGGTTCTTCGCATTCTCCTACTGTTTGTGCACCGGCTGTTGCCATTTCATCACTGTGGTGAGTTTCTTACTACTTTTTTTTTAAAATACTACTATCATGTTAGATGTGGGGTGTGCCCATTTAGGTTTATTTTAAGAGTAGGGTGTGCCCACTTAAGTTCATTTTTTGTGTGGGGTGTGCCCACTTAGATTTATTTCTTGTGTAGAATGATTTTTTTTTTTGTATCTTGAATGTTTTATGTTGAAGAAAGAGGAGAGGAAATAAGAAGGGGAGGGTAATTAAGGAACAAACAAAGAAAGATAAGGGGAGGGTAAGGGAAGGGGAAAGAGGAGAAGAAAGAGGAGAGGAAATAACAAGGGGAGGGTAATTAAGGAAAAAAGGGAGAAAGAGAAGGAGAAGAGGAAGGGGAGGTTAGGGAGAAAGGGAGAAAGAGGAGGGGAGGTTACGGGAAGGGGAAAGGGAATGGGAGAAAGAGAAGGAGAAGAGGAAGGGGAGGTTAAGGAGAAAGGGAGAAAGAGAAGGAGAAGAAAGAGGAATGGGAGTGTAAAGGAAGGGGAAATGGAATGGGAGAAAGAGGAAGGGGAGGGAAATGGAGAAAGGGAAGGTTATTTCATTATATACGCTCATTTCATTTTCAATTATTTGTATACTTATTTCATACAGGATTTGTGAAATATCACAATATATAGGGAAAATATTACCAAATTATTTTAAAAAATATCTTATTATTTGTAAGGTTTCTATGCAGGTTATTTTCAAGAAAAAGGCCAATAGGAGGAACAAGGAGGAGGCCTAGGCCTCCCAGCAACCTGAGGCCCCCTGCCAGTAGCCTTAGCCTCAGGCTCATCGCCAGCATCCTCAGCCTTAGCCCTAGGCACCTCGCCAGCAGTTTCTGAGGCCTGGAGATGTAGCTCGATATTTCCAGAGTCAAGAAGCGAGGTAGGGGGAAGGGGAAGAGTCCGATGCCTCCTCCGACAGATCTCCCAGTGGAGGATTCTAACTATGAGGAGAATGCACCCGCTATTGAAACGTCAGAACACTACGCTATCGGATTTGGTTTTGAAAACCTATCGTTATAGTTTGAATAGCGAAGAACTCGGGTTCAACAAATAAAATTTACACCGGAATAGAAATCCCAGGTAGAACTAAGGGAGGCTATGTCAATCAAAGATTCGCAATTATATTCTTTTTGTATTTTTGTTAAAAGTAGAGTAATTACAATGAAATGAAATACTATAAACAATAAGAGAAAGAGAGAGAGAGAGAGATAAAACATCCACTTGATATTACAAAATGTTCGTACAACTAAGAAAGCGAGAAATTACACTAGAAAACAGGAAAACTATTACAATTAGAAAGCAGGAAAATTCCACTCTAGAAAGCTGAAAAAAGGAATGGAAGAGAGAAGTTTTCCTCCTCAACGATCGCTTGGAGAACGAGCCGGGCGAGACAATGCCTGGAAGACGAGGAACGGAGCGGGAAGAAGGAGGTTGAGGCAGGAGGAATAGGAACGAGGCAGTATGCCGTCATCGTCGCGGGATTCGCTTCCGGAATGGGGGCGAAAAATTGATTTTATCTCTTGAGGAGCATCCCAGGTATGAAACAATCTTCTCTTGAGCTTTGAAGAGGGGAGAAGAGGAAGGGTTGAGAAATTCGTATGGAGGGGGTCTCCTTTTATAGTTGCAAGGAGTGGGGGCATTTTGGTCATTACAATTTGAAAAACATTAATTCAAGACCTTTAGTGATAGATAAATCTGTCACTAAAGGCCTGAACGCGGCCTTTGTGTGCGCGCGCCGCACGCCTCCTCGCCTCCGCGTCGCACAATGCACACGCACGTTCGCGTGCTTACAGTCGTCCGATCAAGAGATCAGACGGCTTAAATGATCCCCGCTCGCGTCGCGCGCCCGCGTGTCATCTCACGTCAGTGCCGCATGTCTGATCGCGCGTGGGCGCTATCAGCTGCTCAGCGTCGCACAGCTTCGCTCGCTCGCACGCCCGCTCGCCCACGCTCCAATTTGAAGCGCCTGCGGCTTCGAACGCGTGCCTTGCATCTTCGATAGCACCCTCGACCAACACGCTGTAGGCGCTTTTGTGTCGCGTGCTTGTTTTGTGCGCGTAGGCCTTGCAGCCGTTGGATGAGCATCCAATGGCGAAGAAGCGTCAATTAGATGAAGAGGAAAGGCTGAGGCGAGTGCTTGGGGCCGATTGGGCGACTGAGATGGCAACACATGGCGCCATCTTGGCCGTCCATCTTCTGAATATTATAGATAGTACCACAGGTGTCGGATTTGATCAATTTTCGCACCGTTAGGCTATAATCGTCGATCCGAATCCATCCATCCGATTAGATTTTTCGTCTGAGGTGTGGATTAACACCATCTTGGCCCTTGATCTTTAGGGTTCCTCGATCTCTATTTGGTGCTACGGATTCCAATTAAGGCGATCTTGGAGTCGTTGAACTCCAATCGTCGCCCTGATCAGATCCGTATGGTTGGATCTTCAATCTGAGGCCCCGATAAAAAGCCGCCCTGTCCCTGACCATAAAAAGGAAACAATTACTGTACAATTTATACAACTTAATCTAAATGCATGATTATGCATGTTATGCACTATTTACAATATATGATACTAATGTGACACTAAGAACATGCATTAATAGATATTTTAGGTTAATCAGATGTATGCACATCACACCCTCATGCCGATCTTTTGCTAGTCCCTAGCAAAAACTACATGCTATTTATAAAAGAATTAGGTTGGATTATTTGGGCATAAGTTATTTTCAACATTAAGAAATTATTTTACTCAGGATCTGAACTTCCAAAGATACAACAGCGCCCAGGTATCTGCCAAAATGTAGACTGCCTCAAGCCCTCACCTTATTCAAAGAAAAATCTCTTTTTCTCTTTTTCTTCTTTTCTAATTTTTTTGGATTTTTTTGAGTTTAGGGTTAAAGAGTGGCTTTCTACGACCATTCAACCCACCCAAGATTTGATGAGAACCCTAAATTCTAAGCATCTTATTGTAAATGTGATAGACTTGTTGATCGGCAATTAGAACGGACTTCGGATTTCTACGCCTCTAGGTGACCATAAAAAGAAAGTTCTGCCTAAAGGTGTATACAAAGACCCGTCCCACTTTTACCCTTTTAAGACGTCTGAAGTCTCAGTCAGACATCTGTCCAGACGTATTGACCTTTTCCCGGATGTTTGAAAATGAAATTTTTGTACGCGCTCTACGCTCTGCGCGCAGGCGGCGCGCAGAACTTCTTTTTCCTCTCTCTCCTTTCCTCCTTCCTGCCTGAACCCTAAACCCCCAGCATCTATAAAAGCCACCCTCCCCTCCTCTCCACTCCACACACCACCATCTTCACCTTCAAAGCGTGTGGGAGTGGCGAGAGGAGGCGAGCGAGGGAGAGCGTGAGGGCACAAACGAGGAGAGTACGGGAGGAGGAGGAGGCCGAGGTCGGGAGCTTCGGTGGAAGCTCGACGAAGCTCGCACGACCACCGCGGGCTCGTGTGGGAGGAGAGACCCCAAGGAGGCGTCCTCGACCACCTGCAGCGACTGGGGCTGCGGCAGCGCGGCGGAGAGTGCTGGTAGCGGGTTCTGATACTGGAAAATTTCTAGTATCAAACGTCTAGAGCTGAGTCCAGACGGCTGGCGGAGCATCTGGACGTCTGGAGTCAAGACCAGACATCTGAAAGCTTCTTTATCGCGAAGGTACGTTCTTTTCGCAGTTACGGCCATGCAGGCCACACCGCAGAGTGTATCGTTGCGGCTGATTTGGGTGGCTGCAACTGTCATACGCAGGAGCAGCCTTGGGAAGGAGCGCGGAACGCTCTCCTACGCACTTTCGAACGTCTGATCAACTCATGAAATGACTGGAGGTGTTTCCAAATGACTGAAGGAGTGATCCGACGTCTGGAACTACCTTCAGACGATCACAGAGGAGGCCTGGACGTCTAAGGACACCGCAGGGACTTGAGGTGAGGTTCTGTATCTTTTAAGATGTTTGGACTTGCTCCTAGATGTCTAATTTTGGTCAGTATACACAGTTTTGACCCATTTGGGGTCCGATCGGGATCCGTTTTACGCAAATGAAGTATATATAGTTTCCTTGCGAGTTTCTCTCCGTACTAGAAGCCTTTATGCACTGTTCTAAATCCTCCTTTGTGATGTATTCCCTGGTATAGGGTTTCGACCTGCTGCGTGTTTGGGGCTCGTAGAGATGCCTGGGTCTGCGGTTCGAGCCACCAATACTCCCGAATTGTCTAATAGAGTGGTCTACTTCTGTTAATCATATTAAATAGGAATGTGCTCGTGGAATTAGCCAAATGGAACCCTAGGACAGAGAAATGAATGAACCAATTGTACTGCATGATTGTATTTGTATACATGATTAAGTTAAACTGCTAGCAATTGCCTGTAATATAGTTGTGAGCTGCTTGTTAGAATATGAGTTGCCTGAGATAAATAAACAATTACTTGTGAAATCATCAGTTGCATGTATTGAAGTATGGAACACGAGCTGCCTGTATATATGTAAATAAGAACTGAATTGTGAATGATGGAACATGGATTGAAATAAATGAGGTGAACATGAGCATGAACCCTACGGGGAATTAAGAGTAGAGCTCTTGCAGTTGGTTGGAAACCTGGAACATAGACGGAAAGTGTGCTAGCCCTTGAGCACGTGGTACCAAGGAGAGCGACTATCCCCTTTTCGTGTAGAGCGGAGCTAGCCGCCCTTGAGTTGAGACCCGGGGTTTGGATTGGCCACTCTACACCGCCTCCTGTTGGCTCTCGTATACGCGGTACTGAGGCGAGCTACTAGTGTAGGGAGGGAGCTAGCCACCCCACGGGGCCCGAGGTTCAGCTAGCCACCCTACACCGACTTGTTAGGACCTCTGGGCAAACCGAGTAGTCGGACGAGGGTGCGCGGACTGTGGAGGGGCAAGACCCCTGTTTGGTTCTGAGGGGTGAGACTCCTATTTGGTTCTGAGAGGGCAAGGCCCTATACTGTTTCGTGCTGTACTTTGGGCGTACCCGCTAGCAGAAACGACTGACCACGTGTCAGTGCGGGGTAGCTACCCATGCGCTTATCACGCGTCATATCACCGCTACGACTTGTCAGTGACCTCGGGGTGGTTGACTGGGTGTAGGACTATCACGAGTGACTCTCCCAGCCAGGAGAGCACCACGTGTACCTTCTACTCTTCGGAAAAATTGCAATCAAGATCGTTCCCACGAGGAACATATGAGATCGAGAATATCTGGATATTGAGAAGAATGAGTGAAAAGGAAATACATATAAAACAAAATAACTAGAAAAGAGAATTAAACATGTTGCTTTTACTATTTTAGATAGTATAGAAACCACTCTACTTAGTGTTCGCTGACTCTATCTTTTTCATAACACTGTTCAGGACCAGGAGTTGAGCAACCCGAGCTTTCGGCTGCGAAGGGTGCTGGGCCCAATCGAGCCTAGTCGTAGTTTCAGCACTTTCTCATTGTTTCCCCATACTGTTGTAGTGAGTTTCAGACTTTTAACTACTGTTGTTACTGTTTACTTTTGTTTTCGTTGTTCTGTTGTTGTGGTGGTATGTAATGGAACAGCAGTTTTACTTTCCTTTACTGCTTTGTACTTTCTCACTACTTAGTTATATTGCATATGTGAATGTGGTTTACTTTCCTACTTTTTGATTATTTTTTATTAAAGGACTGGGTCTCAGGATTAGTCGAGGCGAGTTGGTCTCGGGTCCTGTAGGGATCTAGGAACTGGATTGTAACTGTGTATCTTTACGACCAGTAGCTTTCTCCCTACTTTTATTTTTATGGGGTCAACACAAGGGTGAATCCAATGTATATCTCCCCGGTTTATTCTACTCCACTTCTTCCTAAGTGTTTTGGGAATTTTCAATACATTTCTTGAGCTGGGTTCTGGACAACCGGTCGATGAGCTGTTACCACGGACAACTTACCAACTATACTCATGTGGTGAAGTGTGGTTTATTTCTTTTGTTTTCTTTTCTTTTCTCCTTTTCTTTTTCTTTTTGACTTTCTTTTTTTTTCTTTTTTTCTTTTAAGTAAGTGACTTCCTTGGTCTAAGATTTACCTAAAGGCAGCAAGAAGAGAATGGTCCAATAACTGAGCTCTGGACAACGTACCTATGGGCTGTTACCCACGATAATTTTCCAGCCACATCACCCTAGAAGGTTCATTAGCTACCCAATTTCCGTTAAAACCGCCGATCAAGAAGTCAATGAAAAAATAGTGTGTAGATGCTTTAGACTTAAAGTTCCCTCGAATCAGAGGGTGGGTTGATAAGTCGTGTACTTATCAACTAAACTTATTTAATCAAATTACAATAGAATTGAGATGGCGAGGACTCGAAAAATAAATCCATATTTTAGTAAATACACGAGCTGATTAAGCCCAAAGACTTGAAGGGTCTTTGTATTCAGATCCTAATGTAATATTTCCTAAAAGAAAGTCCTAATGCCCAAGTATTCCTTTCTAATTCAATTTTTTTTTTTTATGTATATAATAAAATTTACAAGAATTTCACAGAGCTGACAAAATGATTCAAAAATGAATCCACCCCCCATGCCTAGCTGATGCAATGTCCACATTGAGAAAAAGAGACATGAAAGGAAGGGTAGAGTATGGAAGATATCACCTGAATATGAAGCTCGGGTCAACTTTGAGTCATATGTACAACTGCGGAGTTTAATGCCATCAGCTAGGCAAAGTCCAGCCAAAGAAGTCATAACATGGATAGAGCAACCGTGTCTGAAACGGGTTCTGGAAGAGTACAGTCAATAACAGGCTTCAGACGTTGACTGTTGACTTTGAATGAACTACCTGTCTTCAGGTCAGAGATCTGAACAGCTCCGTTTGGAAAAATCTAGTCGATAATGAATGGACCGTTCCATTTTGATCTAAGTTTCCTGGGAAAGAGCTTAAGTCGAGAATCAAATAACCAAACCTTCTGGTTTGGCTCAAAGCTCTTACGGGAAATCAATTGGTCATGTAGAGTTTTGGTCCGAGCCTTGTAGATCTTGGCATTCTCATATGTATCATTTCTAAGCTCCTCCAACTCAGATAGTTGGAGTTTCCTAGTCTTCCCAGCTAAACTAAAATCTAGATTGCACAGCTTGATTGCCCAGAATGCCCTATGTTCAATCTCTACAAGTAAATGGCATGCCTTTCCATATACTAGACGAAACGGAGACATGCCGATGGGCATTTTATACACCGTACGGTAGGCCCAAAGAGCGTCCTCAAGCTTTTGAGTCTAGTCCTTACGATCAGGCCTAACCGTTTTCTGCAGAATATTCTTGATCTCCCAATTGGAGATCTCAGCTTGTCCATTTGTCTGGGGATGGTAAGGTGTGGAGATTCGGTGATTAACCCTGTATTTAGCCAGCAAATTACAAAACTGGGCATTAGTGAAATGAGTGCCACCATCACTGATGATGGCCCTCGGAATCCCGAACCTACTGAAGATGTTCTTCTTGACAAAATCGATGACCACTTTATGGTCATTGGTTCGGGTGGGAATCGCCTCAATCCATTTGGACACGTAATCAACAGCAACGAGAATGTACCGATGTCCAAATGAAGGAAGGAAGGGCCCCATGAAATCGATGCCCCAAACGTCGAAGATTTCGATAGGAAGAATTAGGTTTAGGGGCATCATATCTCTCTTAATTATGCTCCCGAGTGCCTGGCATCGGGAACACAACCTTGAGAAATCCTGGGCATCCTTGAATAAAGATGGCCAATAGAATCCAGATTGCAAAATTTTTGCAGCTGTCTTTGTCCTGGAGAAGTGTCCACACGCAGATGCTTGGCAGAACTTGAGTATACTGTTGAATTCGTTCTCCGGAACACATCGGTGAATAATCTGATCAGAGCCGATGCAGTACAGTTCAGGGTCCTCCCAAAAGTAATATTTGGCCTCAGATTTAAGTCTATCCCACTATTGCTTGGTCCAATCCTGGGGGATTTGACCAACGGCCAAATAATTAATAATGTCAGCAAACCACGGGGTTTGTGTTGGTGCTAGAGCACCACGATCATTTGTTTTGATGATAACAAAACACGTGTTATTTAACATTTGCAATTTGAGTCCTAGATTTCAGGTCAATTGCAAATGAGGACGTGTTTAGACGGAGTTCGAGCTCGCATCCAGGACGGATTGGAGGAGCTTGACGGAAAACAGAGGAGGTTCGCGTGGAGCGAAAGATTGGAGATGGAAGACAAGAAGAATAGGATAGATTCTTTTTATCCTTTCATGTATCTCTTGTATTTATTTTCTTGCTCTTTATTTTCCTTAGACATTATGTTAAAGAGCCTCAAAGAACCCTAACAGTAGTCCTAGGAACACCTGCACAACCCTAGGATACTTAGGTTTTCTGTAGAACACTTAGAAAACCAATATAGGGTTAAAACAGACTTTCCAGACGTCTAATTCACGAATCAGACGTCTGATAAAGGATTTTAAGACGTCTGACTGTTGTTTCAGACGTCTGATAACTGTTAGGCTGGACATAGTTAGTTCTGTCTGATGAAATCAGACGTCCAGACCTTATACCAGACGTCTTAGGAGACGTCTGATGACTTTGCCAGACGTCCAGTTAGTGGACCGTTGGCTGGCTTAGAAAACACTCAAGATTATGACCGTTAGAGCCTTATCAGACGTCCATAGGACTTTCCAGACGTCTGATAAATGACCGTTTTGCCTCGGCTGACCCAAAATCTCTTCTCAGAGATTTTCTAGCCGTTGCAACGTTTGGAAATCAATTCCCACAGTAAAAGTAGGTTTCCAGACGTCCAGACATAGTACCAGACGTCCTATATGTCGTCTGATGGACTTGCACAAGAACCCTGTTTAGATCTGATTCAAGTCAGGGAGAAACCCGCACAGAATCAGACGTCTGACCTTGGAATCAGACGTCTTAAAGTGGCCTTCCAGATGTCTGATGCCAGAGTTAGACGTCTGATAACCCTGTCAAATGCAATCATTGTCCTGATTTCGGCCTGATTCTCTTGGACTTTGTTCCCAACGGCTATAGAACCTTTCCTAAGCCTTCTAAAGCCTTCCTAAGGCCTCTATAAATAGAGGGGAACCTTTGTAACACTTGGAGACATAAGAGACACACTAAGAGAAACAAGAGACACACCTAAGTAACTTAGTTCCACTCTTTTGTGTCCAATTGAGGCCCTTGCTCTCCAAGCTCTAGTTTCATTCTCTTGAGAGCATCAAGCCTTCGCGCGCCCGCTCTCCCGCTATTGATAACGAGAGCGACGTAGCGCCATCACGTGGCACACGCACCGCGTCATCGTCGACGCACTCCTTGCAAAGGGGAGTTTCCTATTTCCTATAGAAGCTAGGTTTAATTACTTTGTTGGCTCTATAGGACTATTGTTTCTTTTATCTTTGTCTTTTGGTTGGGTATTCGCTTTGCGAATTCCCGTCTCCTTCGTGGGACAAAATCCTTCTCGTGGAGAGAAGGGGTTGAGGAACGCTACCCTCGTACTTGTAGCGTGGTTGTACTGAGGTTGAATCACCCTCGTTCAAAGTGATTCGGTTAGTGGATTTGATCAACTAGGTTGATCGGAAAATCCTAACTCGAGAGGGTTAGGTGGTGGTTTTTACCCGGTTTGGGTTTCCACCTAAAAATCTTTGTGTACATTTTGTGATTGCTTATTTTTGTGAGATTGCTTCAATTCCGCATTTTTTTCACGCTGATCTCACCCCTCCTAGTACAAGAGTAGAACCTTCAGTTTGGACACCTGAAATTGTAAGGATGGTTTCGTCTAGAAAAGTATTAACAATCCGAATGTCCGGATGCGAAGAATCACTCAGAAGTCTCGACAAATGATCCGCCACCACATTTTGTACCTCGAATTTATCCTTGATTTCAAGATCAAATTCTTGAAACAGAAGAATCCAACGAATAAGCCGGGGTTTGGCATCCTCTTTGGCCAAGAGATGTCTCAAGAACAAGTGATCGGTATAAATAATGACATGAGACCCTAAGAGATAAGCCCTGAATTTCTCCAAAGCAAATACTATGGTTAGTAATTCCTTCTCAGTAAAAGTGTAATTCCGCTGGGCTTTGTCCAGAGTTTTACTAGCGTAGTAAATGATAGAGGGCTTCCTGTCAACTTTCTGACCCAAAATAGCCCCGATTGCGTAATCAAAAGCGTCGATCATGATCTCAAGAGGGGTTGTCCAAACCGGTGGTTACAACACCGGAGCACAAGTGATTGCAGTTTTAAGAAAGTCAAATTCCTTACGACATGATTCGTCGAAAACAAACGGCGTTTCTTTGGCAAGAAGATTGCTCAGAGGACGAGCAACCTTCGAAAAGTCCTTGATGAATCTTCTGTAGAATCCCACATGACCAAGAAATGATCAAATTTGTTTAACAGATGTGGGAGGAGGAAGTTTAGCGATGACATCAACCTTAGCTTTATCCACTTCAATTCCCCGCTCTGAGATTACATAACCCAAGATGATGCCTTCATTTGTCATGAAATGACTCTTTTCCCAGCTAAAGACCAATCTTATTTTGATACTTCGTTTAAGAATCATTTCTAGATTAGCTAGAAAAGAGTCAAACGATTCTCCAAAAATAGAGAAATCATCCATGAAGACTTCCATAAACTCTCCCACCATGTTAGAGAATATGGCTAACATGCACCTTTGAAAAGTCGCAGGTGCATTGCATAAATCGAATGGCATCCTACGGAAAGCAAAGGTTCTGTAGGGACAGGTGAAAGTAGTTTTTTCCTGATCCTCGGGATGGATAGGAACTTGGTTGTATCCCGAGTAGCCATCAAGAAAATAAAAGTACTTCTGCCCAGCTAATCTTTCCAAGATTTGATTAATGAAAGGCAGAGGGAAATGATTCTTTTTCATGGCCGTGTTCAGCTTCCCGTAATCGAGACAAACCCTCCAAGAGAAAGCTGAACGAGTTGTGACAGATTCTCCTCTCTCATTAGTCACAACGGTAATCCCGGCTTTCTTGGGAACAATCTGCACGGGACTTACCCAGGGACTATCAGAGATCGGATAAATGATTCCTGCATCAAGCCACTTAATGATCTCCTTCTTGACCACTTCTCACATATTTGGATTTAATCTCCTCTGCATCTGGCAAGAAGGGCGAGATCCATCTTCCAAAAATATTCTATGATTACAGTAAGATGGATCGATTCCCCTAAGGTCATGAATGATCCAACCAATTACCTCATTGTGTGCCTTCAGGACCTTAATCACTTTAATCTCCTGCTCCTTTGTTAATTTAGCATTGATAATCATAGGGAGCGTCTTGTGTGGTCCTAAAAACTGATATTTTAGATTTTCAGGCAATTGTTTCAGTTCAAGCTGGGGTGGGTTGACGATTGAAGGTAAGGAAGATAGTGATGACTCATCAAGAGGAAGAGGTTGAGAGTGAACAAAATCAATAACCTCTTCAAAAGATGGCGGGTCTGTCATAGAGGGTTGCGGGTCCAATTCATCATCAAAGGAGGAACTTTCAATTGTAGAAACCATCATTCAAGTTTCAATATTCACATTATCATCCTCAAGTTCCTCGATAAATCCATAATCCTCAAATTTATTAATCGTCTTAAAAATCTCCAATTTCATTCGTTGATTCCTAAAGGTGATTTCCAAGCTACTGCTTTCATAGTTAATGTTGGCCTTAGCAATAGTCAGGAACGGACGCCCCAGAATGATGGGTGTGTTCCTCAGATTTTCAGGTACATCCATGTCAAGGACAAGGAAATCTATAGGAAAATGGAAATCCTTAACCTTAACAATAACATCTTCAATAACGCCTCGCGAATTTGTGATCGAACGGTCTGCTAACTGCAGCGTTACTGAAGTCGGCCAAAGTTTACTTAATCCAAACTTCTCATAAAGAGAAATCAGAATTAGGTTGATGGATGCACCCAAATCCAGAAGTACTCTATCAAAAGTGTAATCTCCAATGACACAAGAAATCAACGGAGCACCTGGATTTCTCTTTTTCTGAGGGAGGTGGTGTAGAATAACAGAACTAGCCTACTTGAAGAGTACCACTTTCTTTGGAACAGATTCTCTTGACTTACGCTTTTGTGTACATAAATCCTTTAAAAATCTCGTGTAAGCCGGTGTATGCTTGATAGCGTCAAGGAGCGGGATATTGATCTCGACATTCTTGAAAATATTCAAAAGCTCCTCATTACTATCAACAGACTTCTTTCTTGATCTGATCAAGGCTTTAGGAAAAGGAACATGAGTCGGATCTTTGGAATCAGGTTCCTGAGCCTTGATTTCTTCTCCAGAATTCTCCTTTCTCTCCTCAGGTTCTTCAGAATTCGATAAATCAAAATAGTGTGGTTGTGGATCCTGAGTTTGTTTACCACTCCTCAAGGTAACAGAATTTGCGGATGCATACGAGTTTGGGTCTTGGGGAGGGTTAGGAAAGATTAGAGGGGCTTCATTAGCCAAGAATTGTTGATGTGCAGAAGAAGAAGAACAGGAAGGATCCTGCTCAACCACCTGAGCATGTGCGTGTGGGTCCCTCTAATTTCCGTACCCATGGCCTTGATTGCCCGAATTCATGATATTTCACAGGTTGGGTATGGGTTGGGATGGTAGAGATCCGGGTTGACGAGAGTTAGCTATGAGCCCAGTTTGCAAGTTATCCAGCGAGGCTTTCATTTGCTGCATGAGTTGGAGCGTAGATCCTTGCATCTCTACCATTTGTCGGTTCAAATCAGCCTGCCCTACGGGTTGATGAGCATTCCAAGCTGGTTGATTGACCCAATTCGGGGGCAACTGAGTATGAACATGACCTTGACCCATTGGTCGTTGCGGAGCATAGTTGCTGGGTTGGAATTGGGTTTGCTGCCCCAGGTTTTTCCAGGAGAAGTTAGGGTGGTTTCTCCAACCCGGATTATAAGCATTAGAGTAGGGGTTGGATCTAACATTCTCCTGTACAGCACAAACATCCTCATAGGGTGAGGATAGAGAGAAAGAAAGGGAAGGATCAGAGAAACTAGGATCAAAGGCCCCAGGTTGGAACTCGTGGGGTTCCGAATAATGCTGACTCGCAGGTTGAGCAACATCCAGTTGATTCATGAACTCCCATCCAGAAGGAGCTCACGATGAATGGAATCCCGAATTCTGGGATTGAGTGAATCGAGAGTTGTTCATTGAATTTCCAGGCATCCACTCTTCCATTCTTTTAGCAACCAAGTCCACCTTATCAAGTTTATTACAAATCAATTCCATATCAAATGAATGAGAGTCACGAACTTCATTAACATTCAATCTGGGCTGCTGGGACCGGTTAATAGTATCCATGGAGGCATGATTGATTGAATTCTCGCTCATTTCCTCAAACAAATCGTGCGCGCTATCTGCGTCTTTGTTGAGGAAATTACCTCCGCAAGAAGCATCCACGTGATTTCTGAGTTGCTCAGTCAACCCTGTTGGTGCTAAAGCACCACGATCATTTGTTTTGATGATAACAAAACACGTGTTATTTAACATTTGCAATTTGAGTCCTAGATTTCAGGTCAATTGCAAATGTGGACGTGTTTAGACGGAGTTCGAGCTCGCCAGGACGGATTGGAGGAGCTTGACGGAAAACAGAGGAGGTTCGCGTGGAGCGAAAGATTGAAGATGGAAGGAAATGAAGAATAGGATAGATTTCCTTCTTTTGCACTTGTTGTATTTTTCGTTTCTTTTGTTGCTCTTTATTTCCTTAGATATTTCATGTTAAAGAGCCTCAAAGAACCCTAACAGTAGTCCTAGGAACACCGGCACAACTCTAGGATACTTAGGTTTTCTGTAGAATACCTAGAAAACCAATATAGGGTTCAAACAGACTTTCCAGACGTCTAATTCCAAAATCAGACGTCTGATAATGTATTTTAAGACGTCTGACTGTTGTTTCAGACGTCTGATAACTGTTAGGCTGGATATAGTTGGTTCTGTCTGATGAAATCAGACGTCCAGACCATAGACCAGACGTCTTAGGAGACGTCTGATGGATTTGCCAGACGTCCAATTAGTGGACCGTTGGCTGGCTTAGCAGACACTCAAGAATATGACCGTTAGAGCCTTATCAGACGTCCTTAGGCCTTTCCAGACGTCTGATAAATGACCGTTTTGCCTCGGCTGACCCAAAATCTCTTCTCAGAGATTTTCTAGCCGTTGCAACGTTTGGAAATCAATTCCCACAGTAAAAGTAGGTTTCCAGACGTCCATACTTAGTGCCAGACGTCCTGTATGTCGTCTGATCAACTTGAACAAAAACCCTGTTTAGATCTGATTCAAGTCAGGAGGAAACCCGCATAGAATCAGACGTCTGACACTTAAATCAGACGTCTTAAAGTGGCCTTCCAGACGTCTGATGACATAATTAGACGTCTGATAACCCTGTCAAGTGTAATCATTGTCCTGATTTCGGCCTGATTCTCTTGGGCTTTGTTCCCAACGGCTATAGAACCTTTCCTAAGCCTTCCAAAGCCTTCCTAAGGCCTCTATAAATAGAGGGGAACCTTTGCAACACAAATATACACTTAGAAACACAAAAGACACTTAAGCAACATACTTCCACTCTCTTGTGTCCAAGAAGCTCTTGCTCTCTAAGCTCAAGTTCTACATCTTGAGAGCATCATTCCCTTCGCGCACCCGCTCTCCCGCCGTTGTCTACGAGAGCGACATTGCGCCGTTGCGTGGCTCACGCACCCGCGTCATCGTCGACGCACTCCTTGCAAAGGGGAGTTTCCTAAATCCTATAGAAGCTTAGGTTTAAATTACTTTGTTGGCTCTATAGGTTTGTTGTTTTATTTTATCTTTGTAATTTGTTTAGGTATTCGCTTTGCGAATTCCCGTCTCCTTCGTGGGACAAAATCCTTCTCGTGGAGAGAAGGGGTTGAGGAACGCTACCCTCGTACTTGTAGCGTGGTTGTATTGAGGTTGAATCACCCTCGTTTTAAAGTGATTCGTTTAGTAGATTTGATCAACTAGGTTGATCGGAAAATCCTAACTCGAGAGGGTTAGGTGGTGGTTTTCACCCGGTTTGGGTTTCCACCTAAAAATACCTGTGTACATCGTGCGATTGATTTTTGTGAGATTGCTTTATATATTTCAATTCCGCAATTTTTTTTGTCACGCTGATCTCACCCCTCCAAGTAGGGAAATCACAAACCCATGGTAGAAGATCTGCACGAGTTGCCATTTCAGCACCTCGTGGTGTGGACACCTCCGCAATAGGTCCTGGAATCGCTCCCAGGCCACATGAAACTGCTCCCCCAGCCGTTGGGTAAAGGTAGTGATTGCCCGTCTCAAAGCGTTGGTACATCCGAAAGGAAAGAAAGTAGTCAAGTCCTCATGATCATTTGATCTTCATTCACGTTTCACGCCTTGGTGGTCTGGAACAAAGTAGTCTAGTCCTCCAAGTGCTGAAACGGGTCTTCAGAGCCAAGCCCATGGTAATGTTTGATTAGGCTTAACACCTGAGGCTTGATTTCTACGTCTCCGGCCGGAATCTAGACTCCAAGACGTTCCTCGTAATTTGAAGGATCATAAAAATACTTCAAGGGCTGAGCGCCCTGCATTCTCTGGAACCATTCTTGCATTCTTTGCATTTGTTCCAGCTGCCTTCGAAATTCCTCCTGTGGATCCCAGGGCAAAGGAGGCTGTTGATCTACCATGGGATCGATTTGGCCAAAATCCAATCTACGCCTCCTAGAATACTCTAGTGGTCCTTCCAATCAGGGATTCAGTGACCTTCTTCCCAGCATAAACTAGGAAAAGGTCGGAAGGACTGGAGATAAGGACCCTACAACACAACAAAACAAGCCTATCCTTAAGTGGGCTAGCCTAAGGATCCACAGACTCCCAGAACTCGCCTTAAGATTATAAATGATTTACTCTACTTGTGTCTACTCAATCCAAGCAATTAGAAGGAGGGACTAGGGAGAAGGTTCTTCCTTCGACTTGCGCATCTAGTTCCTAGTATACTACCTAGCAGCGGTCGTTTGACGCTACTCCCCTAGTTAGACATCAGATTAATCAGTACAAGTAGGTTAATCGTAAACAATCTCAGACTAGGCCCCGAAGAGCGAATTAGTCCTTAAGGCCAACGTCTACTCGATTTTATTGAGACCTGGGATTGTAGTGCTTATGGAATGTGCTGGGCCCTTAAAATAGGTTATGCCCTTAATGATTGATTGAGTATGTATAAGTGTGTGCACAACCAAGGTTTTCAAGCAAGATTATTTGTGATGCATATATTTTAATGTTCAAATCTTGCTTAAGTAGCTTTTAGGGTTTAGAATTAGGATGATTTCAATCAAGTTTGAGGCAAACCAGGTTTTCAAGCACGGGTGAAGATTGCTTTCCTTTAAAACTAGAAATAAACTGGAGTGCCTGATATGAACCGAGATTGAGAACCCTAAGAGGAAGCTACTTGGTGAGTTGATTTTACGTTGAGTAGTGCGACCCAAACAACTCAAACAATTGGCCACAACTGCACCACTAGGTTAGGCACACAGAAATGATTAACCTAGAATGATTTCTACTCTTTTGTGTTAATTTCTGTATACCGATTCCACAGATCAGAATCCAGTTGAGTAAAAGAAAATCAAGTAGGTTAAGTGCCTTGAATGTGGGTGTATGTTGTGTGTATGTTGAAAATTAAACCACAAAATTATCTTTTTATTTTTTTTATATAAGCGAAGGTGAAATGAGTGTGAGTGGAAATCCAAACAACCAAACTAATCCTAGGATTTATGCAAACACCTAGATTAATTGGAATTTGAATTTAATGTGACAAATGAAATCTATAGAGGGGGAAAATGGGGAGCACTTATAGTTGTCTTCAATTGCACTTTACTCCGATCTACCGCTTGATTCCCTGATGGAAGTCTCTGCAAAACAATAGACACAAGATAAAGCAAGTTGAAGACAGTAAAGTGCGTGAAATGCGAAAAGAAGATCGGAAAATCGTTGCCTCCCCGGCAACAGCGCCAAAATGTTGAAACGTCGGAATACTACGCTATCGGATTTGGTTTTGAAAACCTGTCGTTGTAGTTTGAATAGCAAAGAACTCGAGTTCAACAAATAAAATTTATACCGGAATAGAAATCCCAAGTCGAACTCAAGAAGGCTACGTCGCAATTATAGTCTTTTTGTGTTTTTGTTAAAAAGCAGAGTAATTACAATGAAATGAAATACTATAGATAATAAGAGAGAGAAAGAGAGAGAGAAAACATCCACTTGATATTGCAAAATGTTTGTACAACTAAGAAAGTGAGAAATTACACTAGAAAGCAGGAAAATTCTACTCTAGAAAGCTGGAAAAAGGAATGGGAGAGAGAAGCTTTCCTCCTCGACGATCGCTTGGAAGACAAGCCGGATGAGACAACGCCTAGAAGACGAGGAATGGAGCGAGAAGAAGGAGGTCGAGGCAGGAGGAACGGGAATGAAGCAGCACGTCGTCGTTGTCATGGGATCCGCTTCAGGAATGGGAGCGAAAAATTGATTTTATCTCTTGAGGAGCATCCCGAGTGTGGTACAAGCTTCTCTTGAGCTTTAGAGAGGGAGAGAAGAGAAGGAAGGGATGAGAAATTCGTATAGAGGGGGTCTCCTTTTATAGTTGCAAGGAGTGGGAGCATTTTGGTCATTACAATTTGAAAAACATTAATTCAGGACCTTTAGTGATGGACAAATCCGTCACTAAAGGCCTGAACGTGGCCTTCGTGTGCGCGTGCCTCCTCGCCTCTACGTCGCGCAACACACGCGCATATCTGTGCGCTTACAGCGGTCCAATCAAGAGATCGGACAGCTTAAATGATCCCCGCTCGCACTGTGCACCCACGTGTGATCTCTCGTCAATGCCGCGCGTCTGATCGCGCGTGGGCACTATCAGCTGCTCAGCGCCACACGATCTCCATCACACAGCTCCGCTCGCCTGCACGCCCACTTGCCCACGCTCCAATTTGAAGCACCTGAGGCTTCAAACGCGCGCCTTGCGTCTTCGATAGCACGCTCAACCAACGCACTGCGAGCGCTTTTGTGTCGCGTGCTTGTTTTGTGCGCGCAGGCCCTGCAGCCGTTGGATGAGCATCCAACGGCAAAGAAGCGTCAATCAGATGAAGAGGAAAGGCTGAGGCGGGTGCTTGGGGCCGATTGGGCGACTGAGATGGCGACACGTGGCGCCATCTTGGCCGTCCATCTTCTAAGTATTATAGATGGTGTCACAAGTGTCGGATTGGATCGATTTTCACGCCGTTAGGCTATGTTCGTCGATCCGAATCCATCCGTGGGGTCGAGTTTGTCATCCGAGGTGCAAATTAACACCATCTTGGTCCTTGATCTTTAGGGTTCCTCGATCTCTATCTAGTGCTACAGATATCCAATTAGGGCGATCTTAGAGTCGTTGAACTCCAATCATTGCCCTGATCAGATCCGTACAGTTGGATCTTCAATCAAAGGACCCGAAAGAAAGTCACCCTGTCCCTGACCATAAAAAGAAGACAATTACTGTACAATATATACAACTTAATCTAAATGCATGATTATGCATGTTATGCACTATTTACAATGGAGGATGCTAATGTGACACTAAGAACATGCATTAATAGACATTTTAGGTTAATCAGATGTATGCACATCACCCACCGATGAGGAAGAGGAGGATAGTACTTCTTTTGATGAGGAGGACGTTAGATTGGATGATCAGCCAAAGCAGACGGTTGACCTAGATCCTTCTCAGACAGCATGTTCTACACCACCACCACTCACCCGCAGTTTAGGTATGAATTTAAGGTTTGGTAAATGTTATGTTCTCAAATTTTTTTTCTTTGTTATTTAATTTTATGTTATAATTATGTCTTATAGGTGCACGTAGGGGGAGAGGTCCCACGTGGAACAAGGACTTAGAGAGAATTCCGCTTTGGGCCCGCATTTCAGTGCGGATCACACCAGCGAGGGAAGAAGTGGACTATTCTCCATTCGTCAGCAAACTAGGTACGCTGACGAAGGCGATCAACCCACTGTCCCACTTCGATTGGAGGAATGTGCCAAACGAGCTGAAAAGGCAGCTCATTCAAGAGTTAGAGGTAATTGGTAAACACTAATAACTTTTGTAAATTACTTTATATAAGTTTAAATTATGTAACAATTTATGTTCTCTTTCTAATGTAGGCCACATTCAAATGGGGCGATGATCTGAACATCCCCAGGTATATCCTCAAGCACGCAGCGAAGATTTATAAAGATTGAAGATTGGAGATGAAGAATAAGGTAAATGAGAAATTTTAACTGTATTTTTTTATTTCCTTTACCACAATTAAAATATTATTTCTAACATTAAAATTATATTTTTTAGCATTATAAGAACAGGAATCATGATGGGGCATTGCATAATACGCCTCTTTTGATACAATCGCACACTTGGAAGGAAGCATGCGGGTATTGACATGATCTAGCAACGCAAGTAAAAGTATTTCATATATTATCATTTATTTAAACAATTTCAAAGTTAATAAATTGTACCTTCATTTTTAGGAGCAAGCCAAGAAAAATAAAAAAAATAGGGCTAAGGCTCCACCGAAGACCCATGTCCTGGGTAGGAGTATAGGTGAGATGAAATCTATATACGTAAATATCTTTAATTAATATTTTCTTTTAAACCTTACAAAAATTTCTAATTTGTTAACATTAACTGTTTCAAATTATTGTAGTCCGCCATGCATCTAGGTGACCCAGCTTGATCAGGTGGGAGTATATGAGGCCACTCATAGCAAGATGAGTGAAGAGGGAAATAGAGAGTGGCTTTACGACACATACCAACAGAGACACATAAGTTAAAAAAATACAGTACTTTTATTTTATTTCGTAATTATATAATTAAATGAAATTACTAAACGTAATTCAATATCTTTCAGGATAATATGATCAACTTAATGATCCTCCTGAAAACGTAAACTCTGATATAATTCAGCAGCCACTGACAGTAGAGGAGGCCTACTGGACCGTCTTGTCACCTGAGCATGGCAGGTATGTTCATAGTGCAGGGAAGAGCGAGACCGTCTCGGGGTGATATAGGAGAAGGGGACATCATCCTCTTCAGCTGAGGTGCAGGAGATAATGAAGGAGATTGTGACATTACGCCACAGAGACAAAGAGAATGTGTTGCCAATCGAGGAGCTGACGACGTTGGTCAAGGAGAACGCAACGTAGTTTAAGGAATCCAACAAGACCATGAAGGAGCTCCTGCAATTACTTCAGAAGGGAGGAATTGATCACCCCACCCTTCATGAGTTTAAAGATCGTCGTGATGATGGTATTTAGGTGGTAGCAGTGCTAGAGGGTTGGTGCCACAGCATAATTATATTTTTTATATATATTACCGTTTATAATGAACTTTGTATACGTTACTTTTATTTATAAAATTTTAATTCTCATTTCTTATGTTTTACTTAAATGCATAAATTTTTAAGTTGTGTGATTGATTTATACTCCTAATAAATTTGGGTATTATTTACAGGTCTTTCACATAAATTAAATATATTTCAAAAAAAAAATCTTTATTATTCTCGACAGTTATTTAAATATGGTCGAGAATTGTTAATATTATCGACTGTTAAAAACGATCGCTAATATGAGTTTTCCCAATCGTAATGAAATAACCGTCGCCAAAATTTAACATTCTTGACCGTTAAAAATAGTCTACAATACAAATTTTCTCGACCGTTACTCAATAACAGTCGCGAAAAGTTAACATTATCGACCGTCCATAAACCGACGAGAATATCAATATTTTCGACCGTTATTAATAAACTGTTGGAAATACGCTCTTACTCGACTGTCTAAATAACAGTCGAGGTAAATACTTTCACCGACTGTGGACATTAAACGGTCGGGAAATAGCATTACCGACCATTAAAAACTGACGAGAGAACTGACCAAATGTCGAGTGGGGGTGCGCCTTTTTCTCGACTGTATTATTCAAGAACGGTCGAGAAAATCCAATCACGACTGTACATTCCTCGACCCTTGTTCTTGATGATTATTTGAACATTTG
This sequence comes from Thalassia testudinum, assembly GCA_037157565.1. Classification (NCBI taxonomy): domain Eukaryota; kingdom Viridiplantae; phylum Streptophyta; class Magnoliopsida; order Alismatales; family Hydrocharitaceae; genus Thalassia; species Thalassia testudinum. The sequence continues at coordinate 40,917,527 of JAZHRO010000002.1, read as the reverse complement.
CGACCATTTTTACCGATCGAGAATAGTCAATATTCTTGTAGTGGTAGGAGGAAAGGAGCTTGGAGCAGAAGCTTCAAGACATTTCATGTTCTATTTGGAAAAGGTTGGTACCCTACATTTTGGACCAAGAATCCAATTGAAAACACCATAAAAATCTCAAAACCAAAAATTCTAAGCTGGTGGCTTAAAAGAGAAAATTTCTACATTTAGTGTACTTGCTTTATGAAAGGAAACCACCACCTTAAGTGCTCAAATTCAAAAATTTCGCTTCAATTTTCTGGATTGAATTAGAGTACATAATTTCAGTGACCTAGGCACCTTGGAAAAATCTAAGAAAATTCCTGAAAGTGCCCTGTCAAGTGACCAAACTTCTCCTAAAATTTCACCCCAAACTCTTTGTGGTTTGGTTGTAAAATTTCGTACATTGAAGGCATGCAAGGTCTACCCCGATTTTGGATAAGATCAAACTTGTCGAGAGTGCTGCAAACTCCACACAACACCAAATCGCTTGATTCTTGCAATACTAAAAAAAATTGTTGAATATACTTTCTTTCATCTAATGAACAAAATTGATTTAAGCAAAGTAAGGTTGAGTTCTAGAGTAATACTTGAAAGTGCACACTAAGTTTTAGATTCTAGATTTTTGACACCCCTTTTAAAAATCACACTTTTGGGCGATCAAACTCCCACACAAAATCCTTATTTTTGCTCCATAATCCTTGCTCGATTACGATGAGAATAGAATTATTATTTGTTTTGTTTGGACCCTTCTTGACGAAGCTCTCATAAAAGGAATTCAGATCATATAAAGCTATCAGTTGTAGGGTTGAAACTTAGGCATTTATTTAAGCACACTCATGTAAAGGAAATTAACTTCCACCCATGGTGTGCCTTGTTTGTGGACTAATTGAATTGGTAACAAGTGCAATCCTAAAATCCATCTAATGAGAACTTGAATCCTAAAAGTGGACCACCCAAAATTTGCTTGGCTTGGGTCCTTGCACCCAATTGCACACATGTGAGATTGAATTGGAATTTTAAAGGCATCAACACCCCCAATGCCCATCACAATCCAAATGCACTCACATTCCCAAGCCCTTAAACTAAAATTGATAGTAACTTAATTGATCTAAGGATTGGATTGAGTGAGGCTTGGTTGAGTAGGTTGAATTCTTGGATAGGTCATTTTCTCTTGGTTAAATCGAGTATCAAGCTGAGTAGGCAATGCTAAACAGCTAGAGGGGGTTTACACAAGCACCTAGTACTAAGCTTGGAAGCTCTTCGGCCTACCTCTCATCCAACCATGGGAGGACACCTTTAACATTAGTTAGAATAAAAAGATACCTAGGAGGGATTAGAAGCCTTAGGTCATCCATTGGGTAGTGGGGCTTGCGAAGGAGTATTCCACCACCTTTCAAGTGCCTAATCTACCACGATACACCCATCACCTTCCTACACTCTACCACCTACTTGCCCACCACTTGGAGGGCATCTTGCAACACGCCTAAAGCTTGGAGGAGGTCCCCTACTTCCACGTCGAGGAAGGAGGCCACGAGAGGAGGACGTGTACCACTGGAGGATTATCTTCATCACCCGGGCTCTATCTTCATTCTCATAAGCTTCCTTTGATCTTATTTTATTTTTCTAGTAGCATTTTATGTTGAGCCTCATTGTAGTTTCGTAGTGAGCTTGCTTTATCTCATGAGCTTTTGATAATTCATTGTGGCTCTCATCTCCTTGTGTTGTAAGCACTTGATTTGAAAAGCAATGAAAATCATGTTTCCTACTTGTATTTTATTTTGATTCCCTTGAATGTGAGCTTGGTTGGTATTTGATTACAAGCCACCCACCGTGGTGCTTGTAAGCTCACTCACCATCACCTTTCCATAGTGTCTAATTTTATAGATTGATTTGAGTAGATAGCATCATCTCTAATGACATCAATTTGTGACTCCATTTTCATTTTATACTCTCATCTCAAAAAGACAAAAAAAATTCTCAAAAGTGAAAAATACCAAAAGAAATAAAAGACATTTCAAGGTTGATTTGAGATATCAAACCTCCTCGGATGACTCGTATCTCTCTAGTTGAGGTTTATAAATTTTAAAAGTTAAATACTTAAGTTACGCTACAATAATTCAAACTTCGTCTTTTATAAGAACTGCTTACTTTCGATTCATGTGCAACTACGTCATTGTTAAATGTGTTACATGCGTAACTTTTACTACACAACTAGGATTTCTGCAAACTAGAAACCATTGGAAAGTTTATAATGAGAGAAATCGAATAGTACCAGATATGAAACCTTTTGAGCAAACTTCACCTAAGGGTTAATTAGATTTAACCAAAACCCACTATTCTTCATTTTCAGGCTACGTAAACCCAATTCGGGTTCGACAAGTGTTAACAAGTTGATCTCGGCACACGTAACCTAAAAATAGGCTTGAAATTGGATTGAGTAGCATATTGCAAATCATGAATTCACAAACGCACTCCTAACTATTTTGTCTAGAATGCCCCTTAATTGTGAAGTTGAGTCTGGGATCCCATTTGATTTTTATATCAATCTTATGTATGACACTTCATTTTGAATGGCACCTGATGAGTTGAGAGAGCTCAAGTCCCAACAACAAGAGTTATTGGAAAAGGAACTTATCAAGCCTAGTGCTTCGCTCTAAGGAGCTCCAATACTCTTCATTAAGAAAAATGAGGGCACCTTTAGATTGTGCATTAACTACTAGCAACTATACAAGGTAACCATCACGAACATATATTGTTGCCACAGATTGACAACTTGTTGATTTGTTGTGAGGCGATAGAAATAGCATGTGAGAGCTTCTAACTTGTTCTTTCAAAGTTACCATAACCCTTAATTGACCATAGATATAGTAGTCCCGCCTTCTTCGATTTATGACTTATTAATTACTTGCATGTTTCGAATTGATGTCCCACATGTTATATGCATTTCCCTTTCTTTTGTTAAATATAGGAGTCCCACTTCAATATTATTGTCCACAATTGGGTACTTAAATAATGAATCAGATGCTTGAGATTGCTTGATAAAAATTATAACTTAACAACCTCGATAAATATACTTGATCTAGTGAATCAACTTAATCGGATAAACATTATCATGAGTTAATCTGCTTGTTAATTATGATTGATATTTAGAAATATAGTGAAAGTAATCAAAAGATTTAAAGGTTCAAAATAAATGAAAGATATGAGGAATATTTGTTTTATTTTATAGCATAGTGAAGGAGTTGTAATGATGGATGGATGGATTGATGGTAAACATGGAAACTCGCAAGTTCAGTTAAATAATTAGTGTCATGTCTGGTATCAACAACAAGGCCAACTATACCATATTGAGAGGTAGAGACTAATTCAAAGAGTGGGTTAACCGCCCTGCAACTGTTTTGTTACGTTATTTGGCTAACAGAATAGTTAGGTGCAAGTGGGTACGTGTTACTACAAGAGGCTTGTTAGTATTTTCTTCCGTACCCTATAGTCGAAATGGCTAACCACAAGCTAGTACCGAGTAGCACCCTGCATGCGTATCACACGAGCTCATAGTCACCACTTCACCTAGACTAGGACCTGAAGTGATTAGCCAAGCAGTAGGGTAAGTGCAAGTCATTCTCCTAGGCAAGAGTGTCTCATATCAACCTCACTGTTTGGGATGTCTCAATAATATCTCCTCTTGCCTTTCGAAGAAGTTGATTATGAGTTAGTGACATCAAATAGCAAGAAGGCACCGAATATATAAAAATTGAAGAATAAGTGAATAATTAAAGAATTAATATGAATAAATACCCAATCGTCTTTGTTCTTATATTTTTAATTTTCTATAATTCTATTTGATATTATAACTCTAATTTGCTACTTTACTTAACTTTTTTTACTCTACCATTTGGAATTCATACTCAGGTTTCGTGAGCTATAGTCAGGTTCCATAGTTGTAGGAGATGGTGCAGGCTCAAGTTCTGTGTTGTAGTTGGCTAGTAGGATCTCTTAGTTAACAATAGTTGACTCTATTACTTATGTTACATTTGGTTCTATTTTCTTCAAACATGTTCTTTTTACCTTATATGACAACCGGAGATGATGATTAATGTTAGACATCTATTCCAATTAAGATTCTTTCTTCTTTAATTTGCTCGATATATATGTGATGTTTGTTAGAATTATGTCCCACATCTTATTTTAGTATTAATAAAATGTTAAAATTATTTTAGATTAATATTTGTAATTGTGCATGATTTCAAATTTTAGATTATGACGAAGATTGCAAAATGGCAAAATAAACAAAAATAATGAGAAGGTGACAAGGTAAATGGAAGATCACATTTAAGTCTATTTCAAGATTGAGCCATTTAAAAGAAATTTTTTCTTTATACCTTAGAATGTTTCCGTCTCAACTAATAAAAAAAAAAAAATAGATAGTAAAAATCATTTAGAGATAAATTAAAATAATCATTATGATCATTCAATTTAGTTCAAAGTATATTTTACTCAAAAGATCATTTTTTAATATTTAAGAAATTTGCAAAAGATGACCAACAATCAAATTGAATTTATATTTAAAAGGTACTTGTTATAATCCACAAATATGTACCAAACATGTACCCAACAAGTACCGATACAAAAGTTTAACACTGGTACGAATGGGTTATAGATTTAAGTGTTCAAAACCCAAATATGAAAGCAATGGGTACTGATACTCATGCTTAGCGCCGATACATCATAGGTATTGTTTATGATTTGATTGTTTAAATATAAACAATGTAAGTTATTGGTATTGATACCCATACCTCTCTGTTGACAATTTTAATTTTTGAACCTATACCCAACCTACAGTATCAGTACCAACTATCTCTTGTAGTGAATCTGAAAAGCTATTTTGGCTTAATTATCATTTGAACATTGGCCAATTAATCTCCAATGGCTAGGTTGCATAGAGCCTTGATTCTACACCTATAAAAAAACCCCTTAGGGTCCTATTTTCACACAACAATTATTCTATAAGCCATTTGCTCTCAGAAAGTTCTACCTCCATCTTCCACCAAAAGAATAGTCCTGTTGCCTTGTGCTAACTTTCCAAACTTCTGTGTTGTAACAAGCGATTAGCTGTCTGTTAGCTCGTGCAATCACATCCGTTCTTAGTGCACCAAATTTTCCTTCACTTCCTTTTGGTAAAATCCATTTTAATTTACTAGTTAGGAGGCTTAGGATTAGTAGTTGTAAGTTCATTTTGTTTTGACTTAAATAGGTATTTTCTTGCTTTATCATCCGTTGTACTTAGGTTAAGGTAACCTAATAATTACCTCGATTAGTAAATTGATTTCCTCGAAGTTGAGGGAATTAAATTAAAAATTCTAAGTTGAGAAGCTTAAGAAGTAAAGTACTGAGAGTTGGGAACCACTATATATAATTTTCCATCATTCTTTTGTAGTTTGTTATTTTTATTGTGTGTTTAATTTATTTATCTCGTACTACTAAAAATACGCTTTGAGTGTTTGGGTGCGTAGAACTTAGATCCTATAGGTGGTATCTAAACAAGTTGTAAGAAGATGCCACAACACAACTCATAATGGCTTTACAAACAAGGTGCACTAAGGGGTAGTCATCAACCCATCCTTCATATTTTAATGGGACGGATTATGGGTATTGAAAGAAGCAGATGCAAGTCTTCCTTGAGTCAATGGATGAGGACACTTAGAGTCTAATTCAAACAAAGTGCACGGATTCGAAGGTGAATGAAGTAATGCTAACAGCAGCACAAAAGATCATGTGCAATGCTAAGGCAATGAATGCACTTTATTGTGCATTATCAAAGGAGGAGTTCAACTGTCTTTCGACATGCCAGTCAACATACGAAATATGGAACACACTCCAAGTTACAAACGAAGGAACTAACAAGGTACAAGAAACATGTATCTCTATACTAACTAAAAATTGTGAGTGTTTCAGGATGTAAAAGGAGAATCGATAAAGGAGACGTACATGCGATCCGAGGAGATCGTTAACTTGATGAAGAATCTCAAAGTAAAGACGACTGAAGAGAAACTTGTAAAGAAGATCCTCCAATCTCTTATAAGTGATTGGGTGCCAAAGACGACCGCTATACGAGAAGCGAAAGATCTATCAACTCTATCAACTCTGCCGCTTGATAATCTAATTGGAACACTCATGGCCTATGAGTTTCAACTAGAAAGCATAAAGAAGAATGAGAAGGAGGAGACATCAAGTAAGAAGAAAGACCTTGCCTTCAAAGCAACCAAGGAAGACTCGGATTCACCTGACTCGAAATCCAAAGATGAAGAGTGGAGATGCTGACAAAGATATTGCAAAAATTTCTTGAAAGCAAGATAAGAAAACTAATAAAATTTCAACTAATATTGTTTGCTATGAGTGCAAGAAAAAGGTACACTTGCAAAAAGATTGCCCGATGAACAAGAAGAAAAAGAAAGAAAAGATGAAGGATACAAAAGAAAGAGACAAGAAGAAAAAGAAGAATTTCAAGAAAGCTTTCACAACAATACCCAACCCATACAAGTTCACATGGTAATCTTAAAAGTAAAAGGCAAGTTGCTATGATATCCTAGCATTATTAATGCACCATGCAAGGAGAAACCACTAACGTGAGATCTGCAGAACTATAGGACATGTGTTCCAAAATATTGAAATTCTTAGCATTTGAAGGGAAAGAGGATTTAATTGAGCTTCTAATGATCACGCATGGATGCAATACATTGAAATACCAAGGTTACATATTTCTTAACGTTAAAAAGCTTGTCTTGACTAGGATGCACCAAGAAATTTCATACTAAAATTGGGATAGATATATTTCACAATGACACTCATATGGGCTATGTATAGAGCAAACAATCTTCTACCAGAAAATGTTGCAAACTTCAATTTACAGTGATCCTGATTTTATCCTCAATATCTCAATTCCTTTTCCTCAACCATTCTCCAAACTCCACCTATCAACAACATGCCTTTTCATTGGAGATGCAACATGAGAATCACCATCCACTTCATTGTCTTTTGGCATTTCTTGCTGCTTCTTTTGAGCACTTGAATTTTCCATTGATGCAGACTGGTGATTGGCTTTCAATGGAATTACCAGTTTACTCTATTGTTAGCTTTGGATTCTTCCTTCTTTTCTGCAAACTGGAGCTATTATCAGGCATAGGAAGGAACTGAAACATGCTAATAGGGCAACAATTCCATGTCTTCGCTGATGTCGACATTTTGTTTGCCTTTTGATCCTCCTGTACATCAATTTATTTAGAAACATTTTTCTTTAGATGTCATCTTAAAGCATCAAACTCAACCCTTGCCTTGTTGAGGGCATGCTTATTTAGTAACAAATCATGCTCCTGATGCAAGTTATAGCATTCAGCTATGAAATATTCGCTTGATGAACTATGTACAAGCAGCCTTTTCAGTTTCACAGACAGATTCATTACTTGTTTTTTTTTTTGAAATGGGACAAAGATTCATTAGTTGCCATCTCTGGATGGAACAATGCAGACACTGAAAGATGCTTGTTACCAGAACTTGATAAAAGTAGGCATCTGCGGAAAAGCACCGCTAAAGATAGTCTTCGGATAATATTTGAGCTTGTTGGGGGCACCTGAGTGTCATTGATCATCTCTAATAAACCAAATCCCTTTGAGGTATGTTTGGCCAACAAGCAGCCACTGGATAAGAGAACAAAGATGCGCAATCTGCTGAACACTGGCACTGACCAATAAATTACAAAACATTTTACCCTTAGTAGATTTCAGAGCAGCAACCCAATTCTTTTCCTCGACAAATCAATGATCATTGATTTGAGATCATTTTCAGAACCTCCAGGGTTCTTGAATTTCCAATATTGGGAGCATCCACATGGGAATCCCCACACCTTGAAACCCAAATTGGGGGATAAATTAGGAGTCCATGATGTGTAAAACTCCAACAATGACGATATCACTTCTGTGGGGTATACTGAGTGTAAGCGAAAAATGACTTTCGAAATCTGGATTATTTGTTCCTTACAACCATCTTGGTTTGTTGCTCCAAAAAGAGGGATGAAAAACCCATGATTTTTTCCTAAAGTACTCGTGGAACCCTGGTACCTGACCAGGGCTACCTGGTGGAGAACTCTGAGCACCACCTCACTTCCCAATCCCTCAATGTCCCATAGGCTCAACTCAACATGCTTTGCCTTCTCTGCAGAAAGCTTCAAAGACTCTCCCCACTCTCCTTGAATGCTGCTCCTCCCTACACCATACACCTCCCCCTTCCCACCAAAATCCACCATCTCCTCACATGTAATCTCCTCAAAATACATCCTCCCCCCTCCAAGGACATGACCTCCAATTCCCTGCTGAGCACTCTCCGACACTACAATGTACTGATACACACATACAGATAAGAGGCAATTGACACAGATTACAGATAAGATATGATGTCTCTCTTCAACAAACAGTAATGGCAAGACGTTTCTACTCTTCATGGTGGTCATACGAAAAATGGAACATGGGGCTGAAAAAAAATAAATCCCCCTAAAATTGTAACAAGTGGCAAATCAATTGAACTCTCTGATATTTCTTCCAGGGGGGAGGGAAGAATCATACACGCTGTTAGAGATTTCCAGAATACAAGCATCAAGTGATCGTGTTTCCCACAAGGTGAAAACCAATATCCATCATGGGTTAGAAAAATCTATAGCCAGTGAGACATCAACATCATCAGTACTCTAGTCTTACCTGAAGGAAGGAAGGAAGGAAAATTGATGCTCAAAGCTGCTGCTGCAATAGATAGATTGTACCAATGGGAATCAATCATATACGATCATCACGAGCTCTTCAGGGCTTCTTCTTCTTCTTCTTCTTCTTCTTCTTCTTCTTCTTCTTCTTTTTCTTCTTCTGCTGGTACATCCTTCAACCACCCCCATCCCGTGAACTCGATGATCCCCTGGTAAGCCTCCAGCACTTCAGGGGCCTCCTCTTTGTACTTGTCGACGTAATCCGCAAAGAAGCGACTGTTGGCCATCGTGAACCTCCACGGACACCACGTCTTCTTCTTCTTCTCTAGCAGTCCCTTCATCATGAGCACGTTGAGCACCGCACACCGTGGTATGATCCTCTTCTCCAGGCTGTTTTCAATTATCCTTGGATCCGAGCAAAGGAGGTCCGGTCCCCACCCGAGCACCTCCTTGAAGTAGGCGAGATTCTTCCTTAAGAGTTGGTCGGATACGGTGAGAATCCTGGGGTTCCTCCTGAAGATAGAGAACACCTGCTCCTCGGACCAACCCAACTCCTTGAGGAGGTCGACCTTCCTCGAGAAGGTCTTCCTGGACATGTAGCACAACACGACCACCGCAGACGCGAAGGGCTTCCCGGTGGGTCTCAGGCCGAGCTTTTCAATGGTCTCTAACCCGGCGACGAACTCCTCGGTGGGCCTGGCGAGTGAGCGAGGCCGCAGGAGGATGATCTTGCGGATGAGGCTCTCGGAGGCACCGCGTTTGCGGAGAGCCTGGAGGTTGGCCTTCATCTGATCGGTGCGGTAACAGACAGCCAACTTGAGGACCCTGACGAGGTCCTCCTTGGAGGGGAGGACGGAGGCGAAGAAGGTGACGGAGGAGGAGAGGGAAGGGTGGAGGCTATAGTGGAGGAGACGGGGATTGCAGAGGAGGACATCGGCGATGTCGAGGCCGGAGAGGCCAGCGGAGCGGAGGAACTGAAGCTTGGGGTGGAGGGTCTCGAGGGGCTTTATTTTGAGGAAGAAGTCCGGGAACTTGGAGAGGAGGGCTTTGCAGGCGGCGTCGGGGATGCCGTGGCTGCGGAGAACGGAGTGAACGGAGACGCTAGGCTCTTCCGTGGAGGAGGAGAGGTAGTAGGCGCGCGGGCGTGTCGGAATAAGAAGGCAGCGCCGGCCGTGGTGGTGGTATTGGTGAGAGGGAGGGAAAGGGGAGGGGGTTCGTCTTTGGAAGGGAAGGGTGTTGGGTGGGGAATCCAGTAGGATAACGTTCTGGGGAAGAGGGAGAAGGAGCATCATGTCATATCGTTTTGGTGGTACGGGATAAGGCACATCACGAAGGTGCCCCTCTTCTTACACTAATGCCCTGTACGGCAAGAGACCCTGCCACGGGATAAGGGCTCGATGAAAGGATTCTGAGAAAAAGTGAACGAAATTAATTCGAAAGTTAAAAAATATAAGTTATTTTACTTCCTCATCAATATTAAAATTAAATTATTATATCATGTGACATCAATATTATTATATAATAAAATATATTTATTCTAATATAATATATCTATTAAAATATATTTATTATATCATATCAATCTACTCATAATTATATCATAATATTAAAAAATCATCTATCAATATCACATCGCAATCTAATCATTTTATCCCACTACTCATTCTTATACCAGCAACCAAATACCCATCAACTTATCTCTACAGTACTTTATCCCCATATAAATCTTATTATCCTACCAAATAAAGCCTAAAGCTGCTTTTGAGAGCAGGCCTGCGAGTGGATTAAGAGTTTGTGGGTGAGATTAGAATAAGGTAAGGACTTATAGAAAAGAGTTTCATAATTTTTCATTTAACATCAATTATTATTATTATTTATATCACATCAACATTAATACCTACTCACATCATAATATATTCACTCGCATCAACTTAACATATATTAAAATATATCTAATTCAATATAATATACATATTCACATCATATTATAATATTAAAATATCACTTACTAATATCATATTACCATACCAATCATTATGAATCCTCAATCATTACAAGTCCTTCAAACAAACACCTCCCTCAACTTATCACACTCCAATCTGGGATAACCTGAACCCCAATCAAACACAACCCGAATTGCTCGGTGCTTTTTAGGCCTGGGCATGTAATCGACTTTTTGCGACAATTATCAATCAATCACAATAAAGCATTGTTAATTGATTTTTGTCCCCAACAACAGCGTCAAAAATACGGTCGTCGACTATCGATTCGCACTAAAAATTATGTTTTAAATGTCGTTATTATAGTATATATTACAAATGCAAACCGGTGTCGTATCAATTTTATTTATTTACTTAATTTTTACTGGTTTATTTCATGTCATTTACTGAGAGGCAATTACTGATATACGTCACTTTCTAAGTTCAAAAATATTCTTTTATTCCAAAATTACTGATTTTATTTACAAAAATAAATGAACGATTCAATAAATGAAAGAATTTAGTTAATTATTTACAAAAGAATCTATAAAAATATATTACAATGCTTGAAAACATGTATACATAAACAAACATTAAAAATTATATATAATTAATCTATGTTAATTATTTACAACTAATATAGTTAATACCTAAATATAGATATAAAAATAGTTAATAATATTTACTGTATTAAGTTAGATTAATATACTAACATCTTTAGTAACATATATTATACATATGGTAATATATATAAGTGTCGCTAAAATTTAAAAAATTGTTACTTATGTAATTCCCTACGGGAGGAGGGTGAGATATGCATAACGTATAAAATGCGAAATTAAAATAAACAACAATCTCACAAAAATAACTAATCACACAAAGGCAAAGAAATTTTTCGGTGGAAACCCAAATTAGATAAAAACCACCACCTAACCCTCTCGGGTTAGGATTTCCGATCGACCAAGTCGATCAAATCCACTAAATAAGTTACTTAAAATAAGGGTGACTTAATCTCTTACAACCACACTACTTTGAACAAAGGTAGTGTACCTCAAAACCACTACTCTTCACAAGAAGGATTTTGTCTCGCGAAGGAGATGGGAATTCTCAATGTGAATACCCAACCAAAAATAAAGATAAAATACAACAGACTTACAGAGCGAAAAAAGTATATAAATGAACCTAGCTACTATAGGTGAAGAATCTTCCCATAGGTGGGAGTGCATCGGCATGACGACGTAAGTGCGTGAACCACGCGGTGGCACTTTGTCGCTCTCGTAATCGTAAAGGGAGAGCGGGTGCGCGACAAAATTGAAGTTCTCTAGATGTGGAACAAATGCTTGGAGAGCTAGAGCTTCTCCTTTTGGACACAAAAGATGTGGAAAGTGTGTTGCTTGGGTGTATCTTCATAAGGCAAGGGTCCTCCTCTATTTATAGAGGGCCTAGGAAGGCTTTGGAAGGCCTTAGAAAGCTTCCATAGCCGTTGGGGTTGAACAAAAGGCAAAATAGGCCGCAATCAAAATCATTTATAATTCTGATAGGGTCATCAAATGTCTGTTCTAGGTATCAGACGTCTTGAAAACTTGCTTAAGACGTTTGAGAACTAAGTCAGACGTCTGATTCTAGGCGAGTTTCCTTCCTGACTTGCTTTAGACCTAGACAGGGTTCTAGTGTAAGGCCATCAGACGACGTACAGGACGTCTAGCACTAGGTCTGGACGTCTGGAAACCTATTATACAACGGGAATGGATTCCCAAGATAGGTTAACGGCTAAAATAATCTGACAATGGTGATTTTGGCTCACAATGAGACTCAACGGTCACATATCAAACGTCTAGGATCCTCTACGGACATATGATAGAAGCCTAACGGTTATTTTCCTCAACATTTACTTTGTTAGCCAACGTTTCACTAATTAGACGTTTGGCACAACCATCAGACGTCTGGACTAAGGTCTGGATGTCTGATTTCAACAGACAGAACCTACTAAGTCCAACCTAAGTTATTGGACGTCCAAATCAACAGTCAAACATCTTAAAAGTCACTATCAGACGTTTGATTTCCATATTAGACGTTTGATTAGGCTATCAGAACCCTATTTTGATTTTCTAAGTTCTCTACAGAAAACCTAAGTATCCTAGGGTTATGAGAGTATTCCTAGGACTACTTTAAGGGTTCTTTGAGGCTCTTTAACAAGTAATCTAAGAAAGAAAAAGAGCAACAAAAGAAATAAAGACAAATGAATAAGAAAGGAAATCTATCATATTCTTCATCTCATTCCTTCTTCAAGCTTTCGCTCCTCGCGAAACTCCTCCTCCGTCAAGCTCTTCCAATTTGCCATGGATGCGAGCTCGAACTCCGTCTAAACACGCCTCCATTTAAAAAGAAAAAATGCAAATGTTAAATAACACATGTTTTGTTATTATCAAATTAAACTATCGTGGTGCTTTAGCACCAACAACTTACACTAACGTATATACATATATACCTGTCACTAAAACTCTTACTTATTTATATACATGTAAAAGCTCAAACAAACTATACTCTATTTATATTTCACATACATACTATATACATATATATTACAGTATACGTAATTATTTACATTATTTATATATATATATATATTATATACTTATACTTTACATATATTATACATATACATATGTACACACACATAGGTCTTAGGGGAGTCTAAAGACTTAGCCTCTCCTGCGACTCTTCTCTTCTCTTCTTTACACTTAATTTATGTAGGCACTCCTCTCTTTTTTTATACTTAAGTCAAATTTCTCTTAACACGCTCACACATGCACCGTTCATTTAACAAAAATTACATTTTGTAATTGGCGGGCGATCTTTTCGAAGGATACATAACATCGTTTACAAGGTGGGACCAAACCTCTACTAAAGTCACCCTAGTTCTTAATTAGGCGCATTAAATCCAATTTCAAGCTCCTCAATGGACCCATTTACATAGTGTATGGCCCCAGGCCCATCACTGTGCATAAATAATCTCATTAGTATTGCATGCTCATGTATCAAGAGGAGATGATATGTGGGTATGTGTATTTCACGCCGTGTGTCATCGACTAGGGAGCAGAGAACACGAAACACTAAAATACCGCTTCAAGCGGTTGTAAGGCCGCGATGTGGCACTATCTTAGCGCCCATCAAGCGCTGCAACCAACTCGCAGGTGAGTCCTGATTTGGTAACTTTGGCCATAGATTTGAGGGCCATAATTTAATTTAAATTAAAAATAAACTATACCATTGTAAAGCCCTGATACATAATTATATAATTACTTTACATAAATAAATTATTTACGTATATAATAAAATTAGGTAAAGTTTACAATTTGTAAACATTAAATTAGATGTTAATTTGTTAATTAAAGTATAAATTAGTTAATTAATTATCAAATTGACTTAATACAGTAATACTATACATAATAAATTATTTATTACATATTTGTATTATATTTTAGAAGCTTTATTTTAATTTATATACAATTAAATATTTGTTTAAGATGGTTTTTCATATAAATAAACTATTACTACTATAATACAGTATAAATATGATATAAGTAAGTTGAAAATACTTAGTATAATATATTACAAGTATACACTATAAATTATCTCAGTATTAACTTAAATTACTAATTTATTTTATTTTAAGTTAATAAATTACCTAAATAACTTAATAACTTAATTATTTACTGTAAATACATAATTAAATTAAATTATAGGTATTATATGGTACATAATACATATATAAATATGTATGTATAGCAGGTATAAATATGTACATTTAAATAGGTTTAAAGAATTATTTAGTTTAGTATATATTTAAGTTATATAATTTAATATATAATAATACAATAAAGTTATATGTATAATAAATCACTCTAAATACTTAATTTACTATATAGAATATATATATAAGTTATTTATAGATATTTTATACATATTGTATACTATATACATATAGCTTACGTTTAGCTTATATATACAAGTATATACATAATATACATGGTATTTTTGAGTGTTTTTGGGATTTTTCTGATTTTTATGGGTTTTATATATATAGTAAAGGTAAAGGGTGAGAGAGAAAGAGTACGATGAGAGAGAGAGTTGTTTTTATTATTTTTCATGTTTAGTTCTTTTATTAAGTTCCATGGTATATTGAATCGTCGGCTAGTATGTTCTACCAAGCTGAAGGTTCAGAATGCCTTAAAACATTGCATACATACATGATTTTACTCAAGACAAGTTTATTTTATTTTTTTGGAATTTTTTTATGATTTTACTTATATTACAAGTCAACACCAAATGAGGCCTAAAAGGGGTTTGAAATAAGAACCTAAGCCTCTAAAATGGAATCTATGTGCTGGAAAGGATGTTTAAACATTCAATAATGTCCATCATATTATATAAAAGGTAAATGAAGCACTAAGCATGATTTTCACATTGAATTTCATTAATAAATTAGATTGGATGGTTAGGCTCAATTTTAAATGGCTGACAAAGGAATTGAAATAAGATTACAAGTAATTCAAGTTAAATTAAAATCCACTTTTAGTACATAAATGCTTGTACAAATATTCCTAACACTAAACACAGGTCAGCTTCATAAACATCCCAATTCCAGCCTAAATCCACATGAATCCGATCATTCTTTAGCCATAACAATGGCTAAACTGCTAAAGCCAACAACTACTGCAGCTATTATAGCTGCTATTGATTGAATTTTAGCTCAACTCAGAAGATGAACTAGATACTGCTATTCAAATTCAGCAGCTCAAATAGCAGCTACTACTGCTACTGATGCTACAACAAATTAACAACTCAAATACTACTCAAATTTAACAGATTCTTCCTAATATCAGCAGCTAAGAGTGTAGGATTGATTTGAGGATATGTGCACAAACAATCAAGCATAATATTAGTAATAACAAGAAAGATTGCACAATCAATCAAACCACAAAAATAGGCACAATATGTATAGTGATTCCCTTCCCTTGGGTACTCCACTACCTAAGCCTCCCAGCTTAGGTTTTTAACCCGATTCCCTCAACCTCGAGGAAATCAATTTACCAACCGAGGTAATTAACGGGTTACTTCAACCCAAGTACAAAAACGGGTTTGTTACAACCCAACGAGCAAATGCTCAAGAACAAATGAAATACAGGTGTAAGAAAGAAAGATCTTACAACTAAGTTCCTAAGCCTCTCAACAAATGTAAATATAATGTTACCGATTTGAGAGCCTAGAATGAGCGTGAATTCCTTAAAAATGCGTGAAGAAATCACTTCGATGTGCTTGCAAATCCGTAGAGAGATTGAGAGCAACAAACTATTCCTTCTCTTGAATGTGTGGTGGAAAATTGTGAAATATAACTCTAGGAATTTTCCTTATATTTCTAATATCTCTTGTGTGCAAACAAAGAGTCCAAGACTCATTTTATAGAGTTTAGGACCTAGGATACTTGTCTACTAGACGTTGGGATTTAATTTCCAACGTTCACATTGACAAAATTAATATTCCAGCCATTCTGTTTTGGGCCAGTGGCTAGCTAGTACCGGTACTAGTAGCTCACTACCACCAGTACATGAGTCCTGGTACCAATATTCATCATGGGTATCGGTACTTGTGACTCCCAGGTTTGAAATTCCTTGGGCACAGTAACCTACCTGTATCGGTACTCATCATGAGTACCGGTACTTGTAAGGTTCAGGCCAGAAATAAAGCTTCAGCCTATGGCCAACATGTACCGGTACTCATGGTTGATACCGGTACTTGTTATTCACAGTTTGAGATGAATTTTCAAACCTGTGCCTTGCAAGTACCAGTACTGATGAACAGTACCGATACTTGCTTACAAGTACCTATTTTAAGTATTTTAATCCATTACGTACTTTGAAAATATTTGCAATATAAATCCTAATTTATCTCTACTTGATTTTACGATTTAAGTTATGATTCTTTATTAAGATGTATATACAATCTATAAATATAAAATCTAAACTAGAAAGCCTAAAGGCCAAAGTTGATCTTCTTCACTTCGACTCTTCCTTGTCATCTTACCTCCTCCATGACATGATCTTTTTCTTCTCACCATCATGCCTTCATCATTTCCTGTTTGCCTTGCTTCTTCACCTAAATCTGAAAAACACTTAATGGTAAACATTAATCCATAATAATTTTGTTAACACCAAAATGAGATGTGGAACAAGGTTCCAACAAAGAGCTGCTGTATTAGACGTCTTAAAATAGATATAGCTGCTATGTTACTATCCCAAGCATGAAATCCAAAAGATCTTCATGTTAAAATCATCATAAAAATAAGTCAAGAAGGTCATCCTCAGATCTAATAAATCAGATCTAAGGATCAATAAAGCTCAGCAAATCATTCCATCTCCATATCATCTGGAATTAAAGTTGAAATTCTCCAAAGAAACTTGTTCAAAGGAATTAGCTGCTATTCAGATCTGATAATCCCTACTGGAAATTAATCTTTCAACCACTCAAAAATTCTATCGAAAACTTCAAAACTCTCAGTTGACCTTCAAATGTCAAATTTAAAGCTTTTGCCAGGAAATAATGTTGCTCAAATTGGGCAGTTGCTATGGCTCTACCAAAATGATTTGATCATCTGAAACATCTGTACACCATCAATTGGTGTACATGTGTTCTAGGTGATCCTTTAAAACCAATTAGATCATTGCTCAAGCCTTAAATCAGGATATCTGATTCTCATGGGCTTGAGCTACCAAACAAAGCCAGAAATTAGGGATTAAGTTTAAAATTGGGAATAAGCACATATAATGATCAAAATCACGTTAAAACAGCTTAAGCCCATTGGTGTAACGACCCGGTTCCCGAGCCCCTACGAGACACGAGAACCGGACCGACTCAACTAATCCCAAGACTTAGTCGTCCAACGAAGAAGTAACCAAAAGAGCAGTAAAATAAACCACATTCAACATGAATATAACTAACAGTAAGAAATTACAGCAGCAAGGAAAGAAACTACTACAGTATATACCACCACAACAGTAGAACAACATTCATAACTAAATATGAACTGCAGGTAAAGAAAAGTACAACGGAAACAAGAACTACTCAGTATAACGAAACAAAAAGAGGTACAAGAAATAGTGGTAACTCTACTGGACCCTACTCGGCCCAACGTCCTCTGCAGCCGCTGACCCTGGCTGCTCAACACCTGGTCCTGAAAGGTAACGAGTGTAACACGTCAGCAAAACGCTGAGTAGAGTGGCAACTAAAACTAAAGAAACAGTAGAGTGTACAGTAGCTGTTAAGTTCTGTTACTTTCTTTATTTAAGTCTTTCAATTATCTCACGATTTATCTATTTCTCAGATCTTTTACTTGATCTCGAATGTTCCTCGTGGGAACGATCTTGATTGCAGTCTTTTCCGAACAGTAAAAGTAGCACGTGGTGCTCTCCTGGCCGGGAGAGTCCCCCGTGGTGATTCTACTCTCAGTCAACCATCCCAAGGTCACTGACAGATGTAACGGTGACTACGGCACGCGCGGTAAATGCATGGGTAGCTAACCCGCACTGGCAGGTGGTCAGTCGTTTCAGTTAACGGGTGCGCCCAAAGCACAACACGGAACCAGTACAGGGCAGAACCCTCTCAGTAACAGGGGTCCAACCCCTCCACAGTAACCAAACAGGGGCCTTGCCCCTTCACAGTCCGCGCACCCTCGCCTGACTACCCTAGTTTGCCCCAGCGGGCCTAACAAGTCGGTGTGGGAGGCTAGCAGAACCCCGGGGCCCGTGGGGTAGCTAGTACCTCCCTACACTAGTAGCTCTCCTCGGTACTACGTACGCGAGGGCCAGCAAGTCGGTACAGAGTGGCCAGTCCTAACCCCGGGTCCCTGGGGCGGCTGGCTCCGCTCTGCACTAAACAGGGGGACAGTCGCTCTCCTTGGTACTCCGTACTCAAGGGCCAGCTCACTTCCCCAATTCTATTCCATTCACTTTCCAGGAGTTCTACTCCTACTTCCCCGTAGGGTTCCAGCTCAGAACGTCTAAGTTTCACCTTCCAGTTTCACGTTATCACAATCCATGTTCTCAAACACGTTTATTTATTCAACAGGCAGCTGTTAATTCGATTACAGGAAGCTATTTATTCCTTTCCATTTTCCCAATACTGCAGTATTCATCTGTTCCACTAGTTTTCCCGTCCTAGGATTCATGCCGTATCCTAGGATCTATCATACAATCTAGTTTTTCAGCCCTAGGATTCATGCAACACCTAGGATCTATCATTCAATCTGTTTTCATTCCTAGGATTCATGTAATGTCCTAGGTTCTATTTATGATTCCACAATTTAACAGGTTATACTTAAAAGCCACTCTACCAGGTATGACGGGAGTAATGGGGGCGTGATCGGGAATCCCGCGTGCCTCCGCGACCCCCAAGACTGCAACGGAACGAGGTCCTATCACAAGGATCAAACACAAGGAGTGTCTCAAAACAGTGTATAGCTACTGTAGACGGGTAGATGATTTAATTCCGGAAAGAACGCAACTCGAAACGCGGAAAACGGAACCCGAACGGGTCGAAAACGACGACACTGTGCAAAATCAGACGTCTGGAACTTCTTCCAGACGTCTTAAAAAGTGGATCAGAGAATTACCTTATTCTGCATGGTTTCTCAGACGTCCAGAAGCCTGCGGGGACGTCTGGCCTAGTTCCTAGTCGTTCGATGGTCACCCTCGACGTCTGGAGGTCACTCTCGCCGTCTGGTACTACAGCCAGACGTCTGATTCGTGTTGGATGGCGAATCACCGAGCCTGCGCACACCCATCTCCCTCCCTCAGTACGGTCAGTCGATAAGAAGGAAGAAGAAGACGGAAAACTCACCTTTCAGATGTCTGGACAGTCTTCCAGACGTCGACCTCGCCGTCTGGCTATCAGCACAGACGTCTGATTCTGGAAATTTTTCCAGAACTAGGGCGCGACTCGCCCTCCGCTCGCGACACCGCTTGCGTCGCACCTCGTGCGCCTGCTGCTCGAGCCACAGCAGGCCTCCCGCGTCGTTCCGCGCTCGCTGCGCTCCCCGCCGGTTGGCCCTGGCAGCCCCGACGAGCTCGCCCTCACGGCTGAGTGCCGCTCTCGCACGCAGCTCCCCCTCCGCGCTCACTGCGGCCGTCGCCGCCGCAGCAACCCCACGCCCGCTCCCGCGCACTGGAAGGAGAAGAGGAAAGGGGTGGAGGCGACGGGAGAGAGCGCGTGGCCTTTTAAGGCCGCGCGAGGAGGAGAGAGAGACGGCAGCGGCGAGAATTTGCAGCCGCAGGAGCGAATATGCGGTCTACGCGCTTAGGCGCGCAGACGACCCGCGCGTGTCGAAAATAACTGATTTACAGACGTCTGGAAACGATCCCAGACGTCTGATACGACGTCTGGAAGTGATTCCAGACGTCTGGTCCGACGTCTGGCCCACCTCCCAGACGTCTTAAAATACGTCTGGGGCACGCGTTCATAACAAATCAAGCCAATCAAACATAAGAAAGCTCAATTTGATCATTTAAATCCGATCAACACATGATTACATCAAAAAATCCTCATTCAACTCAAAAATTCAGATCAATTCCAAATGACCAAATAAGCACAAACAAACTATATTAAGGGTGCTTGTGACTAATGGAATGAATGAATTCACCCTTAGATGGAATTGAACGCACTGTGGATCTAGAAGCTATGGAGCTTTAGATCCATAGTGATTCTCATGAATGGAGCAAATAGTGAAATAAATCGTCAAGGAAGTCAATGAATGTGATAGTGATATGGAGAGGGAGATTAAATGAAAATGACGAATAGTTGAATTCATCTCCTCTGATCTGAATTGATCAGAGGAGGTGGGTGAGTGGAATACTACCTAATCTAATCTACTCCTAACTCTAACAATCAAACCATCATCAAATTTGATCTCTAACTACATCTACTAGCCTAAATTACTCTAGCTAACACTACAACTAATCTAGAAAGCAAGAAATCTATCTAAGGGAAGAAGTTGTCCAAGGTCACTAGCCAGTAGCTGATTATGACAAAAGGGGAGAAGACCCTTCAGCTGACGAAGATGTCCAAGAGCTAATGGCTAGTGGCAGGAGGCGATCGACGGAAGGAGAGAAACCCACTCTATCACTGTTGGCAATGAAAGAGGGTAGGGAAGCTGAGGGAATAGACGAAGGAAACCACTCGAGGAGGAGGGAGTGATTAAGTGTGCGCGCAGCTCAAGGGAGTTGCTTAAGTAGCCAAGAGAGAGTGATTGTACTCATCGTAGGGTGAGATTAAGCTCCTAGGGTATGGGGGTGGAGATGAAATTGAGGAGCACGCGAACATTCAAATTAAAATGCCACCGTTGGATGAGATCTAGAGGGGAAGGTGATCACACGTGCCAAAGCACGCGAAGCTTCGATTGGAGTTGCCCCCTTGGATCATGAGATGAATGACCAAGATCAGCCGTGTTCTACAGTGCTACAGTAGACCTGCAGCAGCAGTTGTGTTGGTGATTTTACGCAAAAGCCCTTTAGGGCGAAGGGGTAGAGAAATTATGGCGAGGCCCATAAGTGGACGCAGTTCTTGGAGTCTTGTAAAGAAGCCCTTGGCGATTTTCAAACAGGTCCTAGAGAAGTTAAATATAAAGAGAATGTTATGACCTGAGGATCTATATGTAAAACTTTAAATGCAAGGCCCTAATGATGTCTAAATGCCATGAAATTTTTATTGAAGCTTAATTGAACATTTGGGAAGTTGATTTCACTTTTAATTTGAACATTTGAAACCAAATATGTGTTCAATTTGCAATTGGATTATCAATTTCTAGAAATGAATAAAATATCTCATTTTATGACCTAATTTCACGTTTTTAACACAAATTGGATGTTTTAGGTCATTTTCGTTATTTCCCATACTTAACCATTTTCATATGTTAATTGTATAGTGTTTAACCTAGTTTCTAGCTTATCTTGGTCATTTTAGTTATGATGAGTCACACCTTATTAGCATGCCAATGCGTTGGACTTAGTTCCTTGGCTACTTATAAAATGAAAAATAGAAAGACCATCTCATTTTCTACCAAGTATTTTGACGCCCCCTTATAAAAAAAAGGGGGCCTCAAATCCAAATTTTGCAGTCACATCTAGTTGTTCAAAGCCAATGAACGAGATGCACAGGCGTAGGCAAAGGAGTGGAAAGCTGCTTCAAAAAACTATTTCTCTTATAAAAGCTTGTTTGATCTATTGATATAGAAACCCATTTGTCACCTACAAAGGTATGGTTGGATGGTTGCAGGTCTACATCTCTTGACTTCAACAAAAGGGAACTCCATTCAAGCCCAACCTTTTAATTATCCAAGAGGCATGTGATGTGGGGGACATGTCTTTCCCAAATTACCCACAAGGGGTTTTGGGTTATAAAAAAAAAATCCATTTGCCCTTTCTACGCTAATGCAAATTTCTATTCCGGCACAAGCAGAGTGTGTTTGCTACACTTGAGAACGTATTCCATTTCCCTTGGAAGAAAAGGTAAAGTATAAAAGGAATCTTACGTACATGCCATTGAAATCTTTCAAAATTACTTATTTCCCATTTAGTTCACTATATTGTCGATTTTGTCATTGAAAAAGTAACATTGTTTTCATATGTCATTCCATTATCATAGTCGTTAAACTTTAACAATTTTGGACTAAAATGTGTTGGATTTGAGAGCTTAATTGCATCAATTGGGATGCAATTGTTATATGGTGACATGAGAATTCATGTTGAAATCAGTGAGATTTGGGAGAGGTTTTTAGTCCCATACTGGAAGTGGACAAACCTCTTGTTGGTGTAAAAGGCTTTTGCCTCCCATGGCTTATGTAGCAAAAAGTGAGAGGTAGGTGGTAGCCTGTTAGCTGTTTTGCATCTTGATGTTTATTATAGTATAGTCATTATAGTATAAGACAAAACAGCTACAGTTATCATTACAAAAGATTTTTTTACTCGGAAATTGTATTACCGAGGTCGAACTCAGGGAGCTACTGGAATTCTAGAATTACAAGGGTTCTCTAATTAGATTACAAAATGAGAGAGAGAGAGAGAGTTTTGTTGGCTTCTTCTTCTCTTCTTTCTTCTCTTTTCATCCTGGCCGTTCCTCTTCTTTTTCTTCTTCTTTTCTTCCTGTCTTCTTCTCTCTTTTCTTTCTTTCTTTCAGCTGCAAAGTCTTCTTCTTTTCTTCTTCCTCTTCTCTGCTTCCTTCTTCTGTTCTTCTCTTTCTTTCTTTTTCTTTCTTTCTCTTTCTTTTGCTCAGGCGGCTACGTCTTCTTCCCTCTTCTTCTTCTTCTTCTTTTCTTGCTTTATTTCCTCTGGCCGCTGCTCAACCGTCGTCTGATGCAGTGGTCAGACGACTTAACTGTAGGTTTGCTACAGTGCTCCTCTTCTTCTTCTTCTGTTTCTTCTTTCTTGCTTCTCCTTCTTTCTTTCTTCTGAGCGGCTAAGGCTTCGGCCGCCTTCCTTTCTTCTTCTTCTTATGCTCCTGCACACTCGCACAATGGGTCAGAGCAAAACCTACCTCTACCCTTCCCCGCGTCTCTCTCTTTCTCAGATTTCTCTTATAGGATCGCTCTCCCAGAGCCGGGTATTCGGGTACGGGTATCGCGCCCGGGACCAGGCCCACCGGCGTGCGATGGTGGGCGAGGAGTGTGCGGGTTTGGGTAATCGGATCCGGCCCAGACCGGCAGGAGTAAGCGCGGGCGAGGGCGGGCGAGTGAGTGGCACGCTGCGTGCGGGTGAGAGGGACCTGACCCCTGTGTTCGAAGGCAATAAGCCCTAAACACCTTTTCAATATAAGTGTGGGCGCGCGGCCGCACACTTACGAGGTGGGACTAAAGTCCCACCTCCAAATCTCGCACCCGCTGTTGAGGGAGCTGCGGTCAATTACTGCCGTGTGCGAGGCTTTCACCCCAGCTGCAAGCCTGGGATGCTTCGCGGGGGCAAGCCGTGTGTCCTGGAGTGCGAGCCTGGGCGAGGGCGAACCTGCAGTTGCAGGTGAAGGAGCTTCACCTGCTCAGCAATGGCGGCGAAGAGGGCGTGACCTGAAATCAAGAATACGGCCTCTCGGCCCAGTCAGAGTATGCAGGGAGCTTCGCCGGAGTGCGGCGAAGCTAGTGCGGGTGGTGGCGAGGCGTGAGGCGGCGTATGGTGGCAGCCCTAGGTCGGACTGTGGTCGGAGAAATGGGTTTGTTCGGGGGGTCGTTAGGTGGAGTGTGGCAGGGAATGGAAAGGGGGAAGCTGTTGAATGGAGTGAGGGGAAGCTTCTGAGGTAATCGGCGAGGGGTGAGAAGGTCTGTGGAGGTGGGATGAGCTCGCCAGAGAGGGTGGTTGGAGACGGAGCAGGCGGAGATGGAAGTTGTGTGTGGTGGCACGAAAAGATAAATTGACAGAGGGGAAATTTAAAGGAGGAGGAGAGGAAGCTTCTTACCTAGGTTTTGGACGAAGGGGAAGGGCAGAGCCACCAGCTCGTACCTACCGGAGCTGGGGAAGAAGAGGCCCTGGAGAGGAGTGCGGTGACGAGGAAGCATGCTGAGGGCGCCGGCGGGTACAGCACGGCGCAGACGAGAGGGTAAGGGGAACCCTGCTGTAGGTAAGGCGGCAGAGCGACGAGGAGGAAGAGGAGAGAGTCGCCGGAAGCTGCGGGCCGTCTGAAGGAGGAGGAGAGGACGAAGTGGAGGGTTGTTCTCCGTCAAAGAGAGCTTGCCGGAACCGGTAGGGGGTGCTGGTTCTTATAAAGGGGATGGCGGAGAGGGAGGCACAGGCTGGCGACGTGCCAGCCTTGCCGGAGAGTGGTCGGAGACGAGACCCATACCTTCCGCGCGTTCGCATGGAAGGTATGGTGGTCGGCAGGCAGCATGGCCGGGTCCCTGCGATAGAGGATGTCGCAGGGAACCCCGCGTCTGTTTTGCAGGGCGGTCACCTCTTTCTGCGCGGCGCCATGCTTCGCGCAAAGTCGCCGGAGCATGGTGCTGCACAGAGTTTTGCAGGAGGGACCGTTTTGCAAAGAACGACGAGAAAGCTGGGGGCTAAAATGCAAGGGTTTCGAAAGATAAGGGTTAAAAAGTAAATGAAGAGGACCAAATTGCAAAGTCGGTCAAGGAGGTCTCTTCTTAGGCTCAAGTTTTTATATATGACTAATTTGAACCTAAGGATTTTAATGGTGAATTTTATTTCTAGGTTGGACTATGTTTGAATGGCCAATTTATGTAAAAATTCAGATTAAGTCATTAATTGGGCATGGTTCTCTTGTAGGTCAAAATGGGTTTCTAAGGTCAAATTGAAGGTTCTAAACCCTAGAGATTATTTTTGTATGAATTTTAGTGGGTTTAGTTGATTTTTATCCTGTCTCGAACCTCGTGAATTGAAGTGGGTTTGTTTTAAGGTTTCATAATGTCATTTAATTTCTTGAAGTTGTTATAACCCTTTTTAGATCAGATCATCCCACTTTCCTTCTTATTAGGCTTGTTTGACCCGTGTTTGGACCCTTAATTACCCTGCTTGCAAACTGCGTTGGTAAAATTACAGTTTTACCCCTCATGACTTGTTTTCTTCTTAAACTCAGAATTCTCTGAGTTAAGCCTTTCTTTGAGTTTTGTAGGAGCTTTCTCATACTTATTTGGATTAAATTGAGCTAGTTAGGGTTCATGATGAGGTTCTCATCAGTAGGGCTAGGGACCGCGCACACATGCCCTACCCTAGCTCCAGCTTTGTCTCAGGCTCGAGTGAGAATCAATTTGGAACTTAGAACTTGGACTAGTTTGCTACGAATTTTAATCTCGAGATTTTGACCTAGATTAGGTGATCAAAATGTAAAATTAGTCGACCAATTATTTTGGTTGATCAATAAATTTAGTTTGGTCAATCAATTGGTTTAGTTGACCAAATAGTGAAGTTTGATCGACCAATTATTTTGGTCGATTAATAAACTTAATTGGTCGATCAATTGTCATATTTTCATAAAATGGGAATTTCTATAAACGTTTTGTCGTGAGCTCTAAATAAGGGCCACTAGGGGGCTCTCATTTGATATACAACAAGAGCAGAAAAGCTCTCTCCACTCTCTCCCCCTCTCTCTTGTTCTTGTCTCTCTTTTTTGGTGCATTCATTCGATATGAGATTGGTAGAAAAATCTCCAATCACTTTTGTCGATATTGCACAAGGATATTAAGAGATTTATGAGAAGTTTTTGGTTAATCAAACCATTAAATTGGTAGATTAATCGGGAATTTAGTTAGAAACCAAATTGCCTCAACTTTGTTCCCCTAAGGTGATTTTCAAAGACGTCCAAGATCGGAGTGCGTCGAATCTTGGAGGTGGATCGTCGTATCCTAGGAGGAGTTCATCAGACCCCCGACGCACCGGTATTGTGGGGGCGATACCTTCTCTAGGGGAAGTTCTTAATGAGCGCTTTGATCAAAGTAAAATCTAATACATTCTCATTTTGTTTATTTGTTCTTTATTTTATTTTGGATCTTGCCAAATTACGTTTGACTTGCTTGATTTAATACCTTTTATTTATGTGAAAATGTTGGAAATGCATATGTTTTTATTTATTTCATATATGCATTTATTTCAACGAAATGTAATGAAAATTTATTTTTTATTTTCACCCTCCTTCCTCCACCTCCCTTCATCCTCCTCACCTCCGACCACCTCCTCCACCCCCTCTCTCCAACGACCTCCTTCGCATACCTCATCCATCATCCACCATGCTAGTGTAGACCTCCTCCCAACGTCAACCCAACACATCGACCTCAACCTACACCAACCACCCACTAAATTAGTTGAGTTTCCTTCCATAGCTAGGATCTAAGACTCATCACTACAAGTCTCTTCGATAGACTTGGGTTCCATTTGAGAAATAAAAGCATCAAACACAAACAAACCCCTAAAATTCGATCTTGATTGAACACCCATTTATACATCACCCAAAAATAAAATCTTTGTGATGACCCTTTTGAAATGTCAAATCCTTTAGGAAGTCATGGACATTTGAGCTCTGATACCAAATGAAAGTACTAGAGAGGGGTGAATAGTGCGACTACACGGCTTCATTCCTTCCACCCCCGCTGTCTTCTCCCCCAAACTTCAAAACCTAACAATGTTGGGCCCTGACCAACCACCCTCTGGGTAGTTGAGGCCCCCCTTCCTCCTCTCTTCCCTCTCCTCCTCCCTCTCCTTCGGGTCTTCTCTTCCTTGTTGATCTACATTCACTGGTTCAGTCATTCTGGTTTGCTTTCCCACTCTCGTCCTCGACCGAGTCCGTTGTGACCTCGGTTGCTGCGTGATCGTTGCTCACCGATGTGGCAGCAACTGAGTGGCACTGCTCGAGGATAGGGAGCCCGTGCGGGGTCACCTCTCTTCGTTGGGGGTGATGCACTCAATGGTTGTGGTCTTGCTCGTTGCTGAGGGTGGTCGTGGGGTGGTGGTGATGGTGATGCAGTGGTGATCCTCGAGCCTTAGTTGATGAGGGGGTCTATGGCCTACTTTTGTTGCTTCAGACCACGTGTGACCCCGTACTTATCACAATCGAGATTTCCCGATTCTTATCGAGTATCAATATCTATCAGTTTTTCATTAGCGCGGATCGTGATGATCGCTGAGATTCCTTTCTCAGTGACATTGTCGTTCCTATGAGAGTAGAGTTGCTACTCTTTCAAGCTTCAGGGGAACACAACTATATCCCCTACCTGGGACACATTCTTTATTTTTTCTTTGTTTTCTATTTTTTATCTTTCTTTCTTATGATTTTGTTTGACTCCATCTTGATGGAGTTCCCTCGTTGTTACGAGGAGCAACCTTCCCCTCTTTACAAGGGTGGTCAAATTTGTCTTCTCTTACTTCCTTGTACTGGGTTGTGTCCCTTTGTATTGGGTTCTTCCCTTATCAATGAAATGCTTCTCTTAATGGTGGTCGTGGGGTGGTTGAAGGAGATTGAGAGATCCATGAGAAGCTTTTGGTTGATCAAACCATTAAATTGGTAGATCAATCGGGAATTTGGTTGGAAACCAAATTGCCTCAGCTTCATTCTCCTGAGGTGGTTTTCGAGGACGTCTAAGACCGGAGTGCACCGAATCTTAGAGGTAGATTGTCGTATCTTGGGAGGAGTTCGTCAGACTCTTAACGCACCGGTATTGTGGGGGACGATATCTTTTTTAAGGAAAGTTCTTAATGAGCGCTTCGATAGAAGTAAAATCTAATCCATTCTCATTTTATTTATTTGTGCTATTGCATATTATTTGTTCTTTATTATATTTTAGATCTTGCTAAATCATGTTTGACTTATTTGATTTAATATTTTAATCTATATGAAAATGTTGGAAATGCATATGTTTTTATTTATTTCCTATATGCATTTATTTCAACAAAATGTAATGAAAGTTTATTTTTTATTTTCACCACCCCACTCCACATCCCTTCATCCTCCTCACCTCCAACCACCTCCTCTCTCCAACGACCTCCTTCGCATACCTCATCCATCATTCACCATGCTAGTGTAGACCTCCTCCTCCCGACGTCAACCCAACACATCAGCCTCAACCTCCAAATTGGTTGAGTTTTCCTTCCATAGCTAGGATCCAAGACTCATCACTACAAGCCTCTTCTATAGACTTGGGTTCCATTTGAGAAATAAAAGCATCAAACACAAATAAACCCCTAAAATTCAATCTTGTTTGAACACCCATTTATACATCACCCAAAAATAAAATCTTTGTGATGGCCCTTTGGAAATGTCAAATCCTTTAGCAAGTCATGAACATTTGGGCTTTGATACCAAATGAAAGTACTACAGAGGGGTGAATAGTGCAACTACACCGCTTCGTTCCTTCCACCCTCACTGTCTTCTCCCATAAACTTCAAAACCTAACAATGTTGGGCCCTGACCAGCCACCCCCTGGCTAGTTGAGCCCCCCCGTCCTTCTCTCTTCCCTCTCCTCCTCCCTCTCCTTTGGGTCTCCTCTTCCTTGTTGATCTACGTTCGCTGGTGTAGTCATTCTAGTTTGCTTTCCCCCTCCTATCCTCGACCGAGTCCGTTGCGACCTCGGCTGCTGCATGATCGTTGCTTACCGGCATGGCAGCGACGTGGGTGGCACTACTCGAGGATGGGGAGCTCATGTGGGGTCACCTCTCTTCGCTGGGGGTGATGCACTCGATGATTGTAGTCTTGCTCGTTGCCGAGGGTGGTCGTGGGGTGGTGGTGATGGTGATGCAATGGTGATTCTCAAGCCTTAGTTGTTGAGGGGGTCCGTGGCCTACTTTTGTTGCTTCGGACCACGTGTGACCCTGTACTTATCACGATTGAGATTTCTCGATTCTTATTGAATACCGATATCTATCTGTTTCTCGTTAGTGCGAATCATGATAATCGTTTAGATTCCTTTCTTGATGGCGCTGCCATTCCTATGAGCGTAGTGTTGCTACTCTTTCAAGCTTCGGGGGAACACAACTATATCCCCTACCTAGGATGCATTCTTTATTTTTTCTTAGTTTTCTATTTTTTATTTTTCTTTCTTATGATTTTGTTTGACTCCATCTTGATGGAGTTCCCCATTGTTACGAGGAGTAACCTCCCCTCTTTACGAGTGTGATCGGATTTCTCCTCTTCCTTGTACTGGGTTGCATCCCTTTATATTGGGTTCTTCTCTTATCAATGAAATGCTTCTCTTCAAAGAAAAAAAAGACAACGGTGAATAGTGCTAACGATGATAAATTAAAGCAATTCAAGAATTAAGTATGCATGCAAATAATTTTCATAGAATAGAAAGCAAGACAAACTACAATACTAAAATATACAATGGATAAACCTCTCAAAGGGAAAAAAAATCACTACTTAGGTCTCCTAACCTAGGATTTTACCTTGAGTCAACTCAAAATTACTAAACCGGTACTTATAGGATACCAAACCCTTATTAGAACCTGTTGTTAACACCCAAATCAAGAGCAAACCCTCACTCTTGTGAGAATAGGAACCCATACCTTGAGCTCTCATATTATAATAGGACTAGATGAAGAAGAAAGTGAATTAAGCTGACATCAAAGATAATCTCACATCGTAACACCTTCAAAGGTAGTTGATAAGTCCACTTAAGTGGACTATATTAGTGCTTAAGTATATTTAGTTACATGGTTAAAATGAAAAAGAGCATGCATTATGTGAGAGGATCAAAGTAAACTTAGGATTTTTTATTCCTATGAATTTCATTATCTTATGCACTCTATTACATGTATAATTAAGGCTCGTATATTTTCTTTATGCAGGATTTATATGGCAGACTATATTTCATCTCCAACGAAATTCCATCTTCTGCTTGACCTTCCCCGAAAATTTACCCTAACTCACTAATTCTTTCCGTTACGAGAAATACCCAGCGATTCTCTCCTCTCCCTCCTCCTCTCACGCCCGCTTCCTCGCCTTCTCTCTCATTTAAAAATGCACTCACCCACCCCTCATGAAAGCCCGCACCCTTTCCCCTTTTGGGAGGACCGCTCGACCTCACCACCGCGCTTCACCTTCACCCTCTCAATCGCTCACGCCAACCGCACCACCGTTACCACCCACCATGCCCTCCTCTTCTTCTTCCTCACTATGCTCAGCCACCCATCGCAACTCACCACCCACCGCGACCTTCCTTTTCTTCCTTGCGATCGACCTTCACCGCATCCGGACCTCCACTGCGAGCCACCCCATCCATCGGCCCCGCGGTGACAGTGCGTGGCCTTGCACCGCGCTGCCACCTCCTCTTCGCACGCCTACCTTCGCTATTTCACCTCCTTCATCTTGTTCTTCTCTTAATTTTTCTCTTCTACGTAACCAAACGCCACCACCACCATCACCAACGCCTCCCCTGTTCACCCCTTCACAAGAACCCAAAGCAACCATCGTTCCCTGACGACTCCCAGCCTTCTACGACCACTGATTTCACCGCCAACACCATCGGCATCCTGCCCGCCCTCCGCCACTCCTACGCCACCAGCCAAGCAGGCTGATCGACGGCCCCATCGATGTCGAGCAGGAAGCCACTGGCGGCTCTTCAAGCTCGCCGGCCAGCCGCTGCCGACAGTCTCGAGCCTTACCGCCACCGCCAGCGTGACGTCCTCGCTCCAGCCGATCTCCACCAAGCTCCTCACCGCTGGCGATGCCCTCCTCCGACACAAAGCAACCCCTGCTTTGCTACACTGGATCCCCTATTAGTTTTTTTTTTTGAGTTTTCGTATACTAATCATTTATTTTTTGAGTTTTGAGGGTATTAGAAAAAGTTGTAGGTTGAGAAATGTAAAAGTTGCCGTGTAGTTGTAAATGTGGTTTCAACTTGTATTTCTATTTTTTATGTAAAAAAAGATGTTGACACGTGGTGGGCTCCTCCACTGTTGAAACCAACAATAAACTGCTTTCGTAAAAGTGTAAACTACTTAAATCACTTTCGGAATCACTTTGCATTGATATAAAGTCACTTTGCATGAGTGCAATCTTATTTTGCACCTATGCAAAATCACTTTATACCTGTGCAAAATCACTTTGCACCTTCAAAATAATTCTGAACGGGTGCAATGCAAAAAAATATTACGCCCATGCAAAATAATATTGCATCGGTGTAAAGTAATTTAAAGTAAAATTACACCGGTGTAAAATTAAATTTCAAATGTTTCTACACGTATGACAAGTGATTTTATACTTAAAAGGTGATTTTTCACCTTAGGATTTAGGATTTAGGGTTTAGCGAACATTAGAGACTAAACCCTAAACACTAAGATGAAAAATCACCTTTTAAGTGAAAAATCACTTATCATACGTGAAATTACTTTCCGTAAACCTAAACCTTAAACCTTAAACCCTAAACTCATAGATCAAAATCACTTTGCACGGGTGTAAAATCACTTCAGACAAGTGAAACTACCCTTGGAATAATTTTACATCGATGCAAAATGAGATTGCATCGGTACAAAGACACCTTACAATAATTTATCACCAGTGTAAAGTAGTTTATCATCGATACAAAGTTTTTTATCACCTGTGTATTTTAGATTAAAGTAGTGTGGTGGTTTTTTTGATGTGGTGGGGACTACGATGTAACAAACCTTACGATCTTTTATTTCTTTACATTAAATATCAATTATCAAATGGGCCAACATACTCAACGTCGTGTAAAGTACGAAAATAGTACCTCGCGTCACTTTTTGCGTCAGAACCTGCATTTCCCTACCTTTTGGCATAGAAAAATTATTAGTATGATTGCGAGTTTTGTGGATTTTATCTTTTGCTTATATAAGTTCTTAATTCTCTTCTTTTGAACATTGCTACATGCTATAATTTTCTTTTTATGGCATTACGAACATAAATGGAAAATTTTTGGGAATATTTTTAGTAAAAGTATTTGTGAGGCTTATTAGGTATGACATCCTGATTTTGTAGTTAGTTTCATTGATTATTATTTTGATCTATGATTTTTCCACAATGTAAAATTCAACGATGTATCATTTTATTGTTATCTTGTTAAAAGTGAAATCCTCTCGATTAATAGTCACACATCGTAAACTCATGAAAATGAGTGGTAGGATATAAGAATTGAAAACTTGTCAACTTAGACTTGAGCATTTTGGATGGTCGATTGAGTTATGAGACCCATACCCAGCAAGTTGTCAAGGCTAGTTTTTCTGTATTAGACTCGGATTTAAGCTTAGATTGTTACAAACGGTACCAGAGCCAAACTCCCACTAATAGTAGGAAAGGGTTGCCCTTGAGACAGCCAAAGAGTGCACTATGAGGTGGAGTCGCCACTACTACTGGGAGTACATTGACTAATTGAACCTTGACAAGGATGTCAAGATTTCAAGTGGGGGGTTGTAACACCCTCAAAGATAGTCCCACATTATAAACTCATGAAAGTGAGTGGTAGAATATAAGGATTGAGAATTACTACTTGTTAACTTAGGCTTAATCATTTTAGGTGGCTGGTTGGATTATGGGACTCATACCCAATAAGTTGCCAAGGCCAATTTTTTTTTATTAGACTCAGGTTTAAGCTTGGGTCATTACATAAGAATTAAAAAATTTAAATCAAAGTCCTATGGATAGCCCCCAATGCTTGAAATGCAATAGAAATGGGAAAATTATCTTGAACTTGAACTAGTACTCCCTTTGTAAGTAAATATGCACTAATGGGAGTGGAGTGTATCAGAGCCCCAAAATTTGTAGAAGAATGGTAGAGGGCTTAGATAATAGCAACAGAGCTTGAGTGAATATGTGGAGTTGATGGAGAAGCTCTCTCTAGCTCTTAAATGCTCTAGAATGTGTATTTGATGTGCATATCAAGCTTGAGAAGGTTGGAGGTGTTCAAATAGTGTCTAAAGACACTCAAGGTCATGCAATCCAACGTTCAGAAATGTCTCCACAACTCTCCAACCAATGGGTAGAAATCACTTTTCAAAAAGCACTTTTATGGTAGAACTAATGTTAGGTGATAATGTTATGGGCCACTTAACATTAGCTCGCATTGTTCATAATTCCTTGGAAGTGCAATTTGGGACAGTTTGGAGCCTTAGCCTAGGAACCAATGTTAGGTGCTAACTATAAGTGTCCTAATTTTTCTATTTAGAGTTCTTTAAGGGCAATCCACCACTCTCTCTACCTCAAAGTCAGTAAAGTGTAATTAAGGCATTATTAGGGATTAGTGGCCTAATTAGAAGTTGACTAGGTGTGATTAACCTAAACTTAACACTAGGGGACTAATTAGTGACTTACGTGTGTTGAATATGTATGAATGGCTTATGTTATGCCTAGTTTGACTAACATGGGGATTCTCCTTACAATCCCTATAAAAATAAATAAGAATTATAACCCAATGGTCCTAGGTTATATTTAAGGCCTAGGCACAATGAACTCCCATGAACTAGCTGGGTCATCATGTCCAAGTCCTTTGCTACAATGCCTTCAACTAATATAATAATACTTTGATAAGGCTTTTATCCACAAATCATCCTTCAAGATTCTTAAGGCCTTAAACCTGCATGTTAGTCCTCACAAAATCTACAACATATATATATATGTTGATTATAAATTTGGTTAGTGTGAGCTATTTTTTATTATCAAAATCATAATTAAGAGGTGATTGGGGTGCCTATTGACTTATGCACCAACGACTACATCCAAGTGAATAGATGTATGACCTATTCCTTTAGAAAAACGAGCGGATCCACTCCATGTGCAGGCTATGTTAATGCCCTCCCTTTGGGGAGCGCACTCACTAGCATAACCTTATGGTTACAATTTTCTTGCCATAGCGAGGACCATGAATCATCATCACCATGACTAATTCGTTGACACATTTGAAAATGAGGGAATGACTCTTATTGGAAATTTGACTAGGTCTTTCTTATTGGAAATTTGACTAGGTCTTTCTTTAACAAAAAGTTTAATTTAACCCTATTAAATTAACTAATTCTTGACCTACTCTAAATTTGAATCAAATTATAATCTTTTTGTTTGAATTGTGTTTGAGATCACTGATAAGGTGTGGCTCATCATAGCTAAAATGTTCAAGTTAAGCTAGAAACTAGGTTAAACACTATCTAATTAACATAATAAATGGGTTAAGTGTGAGATTTAAGGAAAATGACCTAAAACATCAAATTTAGGTTAAAAATGCATAATTAGATCAAATTAATGAGATATTCTACTCATAAATGTAAATTGATTATCCAATTGCTAATTGAACACATGTTTGAGTTCAAAAGTACAAGGGTGAAATTATGTTCTAATATATTCAATTAAGCTTCAATAAAAATCTCATATCATTTAGACATCATTAGGGCCTTGAAATCATTAGTTTACATATAGGTCCTTTACTCATTGCATTTATTAAGCATAAAAACTCGTAGCGGCATATTTGTTAGGCTTAAAGGACCGTTCTACATCAAAACCTTCCACTTATGGGGCTTTCTCACCAGTGTTCTACCCCTTCGACAGGGGCCTCTCTTGCAAAAAACCCAATAGACCTGAGCTCCTCTTCATGCACTGCTCCTCTATGAGGAACTCAGGTAGCAGCAGCTGTTGATTGCTCGATCCACTAATGTAATGGTGGATCTGCCATCTGAGATTGTGTGCCTTTGCATGCAGCTTCATCACCTCCTTCAGATCCCATCCTATGGTAGGCTTTTGTTCAAAATCTTCCCGCACGTGTCTCTAATTATCCCCACTGTCCAAGCCCTAAATGCCTAATCTCACCTCACCGGTCACTTGATCCACTTGCGCAGCTACTTAAGCACCTACCCAGACCCTTGCGCATGCTATCAGCCCCCCATCTACCTCTCTCAAGCTGATCATTCTTCCTCCAGTGCCTCTTTCATTTCACTTGTGCTGTTGGTGAAAGCAATGGCATTCTTCTACCTTAATTCCTCCTCGCTGCTAGGGATGACGTATGCCTAAGAGTGACTCTAGAGCTTCACTAGAAGGCTCTTCACTCACTGGAGATCTCCCCCATTTCATCCTCTTCAGCTGTCGGCTGTTGATCAAGGAATTCAATTCTTTCCGTAGATAGATTTCCTACTTTCATAGATTAGATCTACTGCTTTCTAAGAGTAGAATTAATTAGTGAACTAATTGATTGATTGTTAGATTAGTTAGAAGTAGATTAGTTTAGATCCATTTCACCCTCTCTGATCAATTTAGATCAGAGAGGTGTTTTTCCACCTCCGTTTTCGATCCATTCCTCTTCCTCCTCACCTCACAATTCATATTCACTCACTTGCTGCACAATATAGTCACTAATCACCCCTTCACCAGAGCAATCAGCAGATTTGAAACTCATTAGCTTTTAGATTTGTTGACACATGCAAAAGCAATTTGAGGGCATGCCATTCAGCCCATACATTCATTAATGCTTGCACTCTTTATTTAATTGAGCTGGATTCACTTGATTCATGTGGATTTGTTTATCACGCTTGATCAGAAGATCAAGATTTAATTTGATTTTAATGAGTTTTAATCAAGTGAATCAAGTTTATTTTTGTGTAATTGGATCGATTGCAATGGGTTTAAGCTTCAATGCTTTGATTTTTTTAGTGTTCATTGAGCTTATAGCCAAATTTCATATTTGGTACTGTTCTTAAGGTAGTTTTGGCCGAAGAGAATCAGATACACTGATTTGAGGTCAAAGCAATGACCTAATGTGCTTTAAGGGATAGCAATAGGCTCCACCTCAGGAGTTGTGGTCCGGTGTAGGTTGATATCAACCAACTAGTGAAGGTGCTCTAGGTTGCACGCAAGGAAGAAGGGAAAGAGGGTATGGTCGGTCCATCATGTTGAAGGTTCTGACTTGGAACGTGAGGGGGTTGAGAGATCATGGAAGAAGGGGCACTCTATTGAGGTATCTTCGTGAATGGGGAGTGGATTGTGCTTGCTTACAAGAGACTCATGTTGATGGTGAAGATGCTACAAAATGGCAGCCTTTGATGGGTGCAGGGGAATTTTCCTTGAAATGTATTCCATTTGAAGGACATGCGGGGGGAGTTTGCATGTGGTGGAACTCCGTGAAACTTCGGTTGGTTGATGTGAGGATGGGGCAGTTTTCTATCACTTGTAGGTTCACCAGAGTTTCCAATAGCATTTCTCTTCATGTTACCTCTGTTTATGGGCCGTGTAACTAGGGGGAGAGGCCAGTGTTGTGGGATGAACTATGTGAGATTGCTGATTGGGTGCAGGGAGCCGCTGGCTCTTGGGTGGTGATTTCAATGCCATACTATCCTTGGATGATAGGCCAAATGGGAGGGTGGACTCATCCACTTTTGGTTTCCAGAATGTGGTCACAGATTGGAGCTTGTTGATATTCCTTCTTCGGGTGCAACTTTCACTTGGAGGGGTGGTGGAGGATAGATGTCCAAAATTGACAGATTCCTTTGTAATGTTGAACTCATGGGATCTTTCCATATGGCCTCGGTGACGGCCATGGCCCGTCCTTTTTCTGATATACACCTCTTGTGTGGGAGAGTGTAGAGGGTGTGAAGGTAGGTTCTTATTTTACATTTCAAAAGTCTTGGCTCAATGAGAAAGGCTTCAAAGACATGGTGTCTTATTGGTGGTTAGCTCAAGAGGGAGAGGGGATGGCCACCCAAAGGCTAGCATCCAAGCTAAAGGGGCTTCGACTGATGTTGATGGAGTATAAAAAAATTACGGGGGTGTTGAAGGCACAAAGGAGGAGGGAGGTGTTGGAAGGGGTGAAGGCTTTAGATATGAAGGAGGATTCGGTTGGGCTGAATGATGGGGAGAAGGGGCAGTGCAGAGTGTTGTAGAATATTGTGGCCAAAGAGGATCTTTTGAGGGAGATTGATTGGCGCTAGAGGTCCAGGCAGTTGTGGTTGAAGGAGAGTGACTCCAACACCAAATTTTTCCATATGGCTGCGAGTGCTAGAAGAAGATACAATCTTATCACCTCTCTTAAATATGGGGACCATGTTGCTACCTCTCCCTTGGATGTTTGTAGTACAACCAACCAATATTTTTTGGATTCTACGCGTGTGGGGTAGAGGGGTTCATGGAGACTGAGTCAATCTGATATGCCACGGCTGGGGGAAGAGGAGGGTTGGTCGCTACGTAGACACATTAGAGAAGATGAGGTAGTAACAACCTTGAAGGGGCTGAAAGCAGAGGTGTTGAGCGAGCTATTTGGGAGATTAAAGTGTCTCGTTGTAGCAAAGTCTCCTAAATAGCTCAACAAATAATATTTATAAACTTGAAAATCTAGAAATAAAGTTCGAGGTCGAACATAGGGAGCAAATAGGAATTTACACACTAATCTTAATTAATATATAAATGAGCATAAGGAATCAAGCCAAGAATGATTATTAATGAATAATATCTACTCAAAATTGATCTTCAATGCAGAATATGAGTATATCAAGAGTTTTAATGAGGCAAAAAGATGTCTAAAATAAAATAATGGTGATTTAAATCACCAATTATTAGTCTTAAGTATATACATATCAATCACTCAATATCTGAAATAAATGAACAGTGACTTGAACCACTTAAGTTTAATTCCACGCAAGCAAATGTATCAAGCTAAATCAACCTCATCAGACGTCGATAATGAATATTAGACAACTTAAACATTGTTGGCTACAATACTCCTTAGAGAGCTTCTTCTTTTTCTCTTCTTCTCTAATCTCAGCTTCCTTCTTCTTCTTCTCTTCTCCTTCTTTCTTCTGCCTTTCTTCTTTAATCCTTCTCTTCTTCTTCTCAAGCACGGCTAAGGGTCAGGCTTTTGCTCTGAAGCAAAACCCACCCCTCCCCTACTCTCTCTCTCTTTTCTCTTTTCTTCCTCCTCTTCTCTTTCTCTGAAATCCGATTTAATCGGGTAATTGGGTATGTGTACCCGAGTCCAGGCTGCGAGTGTGGGTCGCAGTCCAGGAGTGAACAGGGTTTAGGCTGGTCGGGTCATGTGCAGTTGAGTGGGGACCTCACCCCCATGTGTTCGAGGCAGTAAGCCGTTAACACAAAAACAATTTATGTTGGTTCACTCGCTCCAAATCCCACGATGTGGGACTATTGAGTTCCCTTTCCTCGCATGCTACTGTAGAGATGAAATTTCTCCCAATTATGAGTGCACCTACGCCTCTTTCTTCTAATTGAGAACCTGGAAACCTGGAGGTGTTAATTTCGCACCACCTGGGCGCAACTCTTAACGAAGAATAGGGCCACGACTTGATGAATACAGCCGAAGAAGGTGACACGGCAACGAAGCTTCGACAGGGGACCTGAAATAAAGAATACGGGTGCTAAGCCCCAAAAGATTCGTCGTGGTGCGGCGAAGGTGTTGGTGGCGCTGGCATGTGGTGAGAGAGCGTGTGGAGGGTGGACGGTGACGGAGATGGAGGTCGGTGATGGGCTTGTTCGGGGGGTCGTGTGAGTGGATGGAAAGGTGAATAAAGATGGGGGTTTCGATGGGCGTGATGTGGTGGAGGTGTAGAGGGTTTCGGCAAGGTGTGTGGTGTGGTGGAATGACGGGAAGCCCTCGCCGGAGTGGTGGCCAGAGGTGAGAACAAAGGTGGGTTGCGACTAGCGTCGAGGGTTGTTTTTGGTTTTTGAATAGGGGAAACTAATCTAGGAGACCAAGGGAACTAATCTAACCTACTTTAAGGGACAAAAGGGGTAGGATTAGCACCGACGTTGGCAGGCTGGCGCCGTGGAAGGTGAAGTTCTCCGGAGGGGGACGGCAAGGATAGAAGGAGGGAGACAGCGTCTACAGGTACCACAAGACACGGACGATTGTGGGGAAGAAGAATCCACCTTGAAGGTTCGCCCTACCAGGAGGGATGACGTAATAATTGCGGAAATAAATAATAAACAATCTTCACAAAATAACAATCACACAAAAGGCACAAAGTATTTTTAGGTGGAAACCCAAACCGGGTGAAAACCACCACCTAACCCTCTCGAGTTAGGATTTTCCGATCACCAAGTTGATCAAAATCCACTAAACCGAATCACTTTAAAACGAGGGTGATTCAACCTCAATTACAACCACGCCACTTAAACGAGGGTAGCGTACCTCAACCCCTTCTCTTCACGAGAAGGTTTTTGTCTCGCGAAGGAGACGGGAATTCGCAAAGCGAATACCCAACCAAATAACAAAGATAAAATAAACAAGTAATCCTATAGAGCCAACAAAATAATTTTTAACCTAAGCTTCTATAGGAAATAGGATGCTTCCCTTTGAAAGGAGTGCGTCGACGACGCGGATGCGTGTACCACGCGACGGCGCAACGTCGCTCTCGTGAACAACGGCGGGAGAGCGGGTGCGCAACAGCTTGATGCTTTTAAGAGAATGGAACTTGAGCTTGGAGAGCAAGAGCTAGCTAGGACACAAGAGAGTGGAAAGTGTATTACAAAGTGTTTCTTGTGTATCTTGGTGTTTCTAAGTGTGTTTTTGTGTTGCAAAGGTTCCCTTCTATTTATAGAGGCCTTAGGAAGGCTTTGGAAGGCTTAGGAAAGGTTCTATAGCCGTTGGTGCAAAGCCCAAGAGAATCACCCCGAAATCAGGAGCAATCATTGTTCTAACAGGCTTATCAGACGTCTAATTCTGGCATCAGACGTCTGGAAGTTCACTTTAAGACGTCTGATTTCAAGGTCAGACGTCTGATTTTGGGTGGGTCTCTTCCTGACTTGAATCAGATCTAAACAGGGTTCTAGTGCAAGTCCATCAGACGACATATAGGACGTCTGGCACTATGTCTGGACGTTTGGAAACCTACTTTTTCTGTGGGAATGGATTTCCAAACGTTGAAATGGCTAGAAAATCTCTGAGAAGAGATTTTGGGTCAGCCGATGCAAAACGGTCAATTATCAGATGTCTGGAAAGTCCTATGGACGTCTAATAAGGCTCTAACGGTCATATTCTTGAGTGTTTGCTAAGCCAGCCAACGGTCCACTAATTGGACGTCTGGCAAAGTCATCAGACGTCTTATAAGACGCCTGGTCTAAGGTCTAGACGTCTGATTTCATCAGACAGAACTAACTATGTCCATCCTAATAGTTATCAGACGTCTAAAACAACAGTCAGACGTCTTAAAATACTTTATCGGACGTCTGATTTGGGAATTAGACGTCTGGAAACTCTGTTTGAACCCTATATTGGTTTTCTAAGTGTTCTACAGAAAACCTAAGTATCCTAGGGTTGTGCCGGTGTTCCTAGGACTACTGTTAGGGTACTTTGAGGCTCTTTAACATAATTTTCTAAGGCAATAAAGAGCAAGAAAATAACGACAAATGTACATGAAAGGAATAAAAAGAATTCTATCATATTCTTCTTGTCCTTCTATCTTCAATCTATCGCTCCTCGCGAATCTCCTCTATTTTCCATCGAGCTCCTCCAATCCGTCCTGGATGCGAGCTCGAACTCTGTCTAATCACGTATCCATTTGCGATTGACCTGAAATCTAGGACTCAAAGTGCAAATGTTAAATGACACGTGTTTTGTTATCATCAAAACAAATGATCGTGGTGCTCTAGCACCAACACACCCGCTATTGTCTTTGAGGGTAGACGAGGAAGGTGGACGGAGGGGCTCACCGGAGTTGGTGGAGGTGGAGGTCGGGGAGAAGGGAAGAAGGGAGAACCGGCCTCCATACCAAGCTAAGGAGGTAAGGCATGCCTCAGGGGTTCTTTTATAGGCCATAGAAGGTCCTTCCAAGCTTGGAAAGAAGCTTTCAAGCTCCATCAAATTTGTACATGTGGGATACCCACATCTCCCATGCGTTCGCATGGGAGATTGGGAAAGAATTAGAGCTCAAAACTAGGTTTAGATCGTAGGGAAATCTCTCAGGAGTCTCCCTTCCAAATTTGGAAGAGATTGGGCGAGAAATTAGGGAGAACTCCTTGATTGAAGGTCGCCGGAGTTGGGTTTAGGAGTCTGAAGGTAGCGAGGACCTATTTGTGAAGAAGATGAAGAAGTTAGGGGGTATTTGCAAATAATTTTGAAAGCTAGGGGTTTAAGTGAGAGAAGAAGAATCAGAGATGATCTCTGATTGGGCCCAAATTTTGGTACAAACCTAATTTGGACCCAAGGAATTTGATGATGAAGTCAGATTTAGATTTTGACCAAGTTTGACTGGGTAAATTACGTAGAAACCTAAATTAGGGCAATTGTCCTTTTGAGACTCTGTTTTAGGTCAAAATGGGTTCCAATGGTCAAATCAAAAGTACCAAACCTTAGGGAATATTTTTATATAATTTTTAGAAGGTTTAGGTGAATTTTATCCTGACCAGAACCTCAGTAAATTAAGCAGGTCTATTTTTAGGATTTCAAATGTCCATTAATTCTCAAAATATGTGACAACTCGTTTCTTTCTATATGAACCCACTTATTAGGCATTTATGACCAATTGACCTTTAATTAACCCCTGGGAAATATCGTGATTATTATGCAATTAAGATATTCTATTAAAACTGTCATTTTACCCTTATTTTCATGTTTATTCTCAGAATGGATTTGTAGTGAATTACAGTCTTCTGGCAGTTATGTAGCAGCATTTATCAATGGAATATGACTAATTAAAGCTAGATATGGCTGATAAGAAGTTATCATCAGGAGGGGTCCCCTGGACCAGATGGCTTTCCTATTTTCTTTTACTCCTTCTAGTTGGTAGTTAAGTCGAATGTGCTTGCTGTGATTGATGAGTTCCAGAGGAGAAACTTTGGGGTTGAAAGAATAAGTCCCTTCTTTTTCTTCTACCTAAGAAGTCGGGAGCGATGTCATTAATAGATTTCAGGCCATAGCTTTGTCCAACTCGATCTATTTGATCATTGGCAAAATCCTTGAAAACAGGATAGAGAGGTGGTGAAGAATATTATCAACCCGATGCATTCTGTGTTTCTTAAAGGAAGATCTCTACAAGAATCCTTTATTTTGGCTCAATAAATGGTGTCTGGGTGGGTCAGAAGGAAAAAAAGTGCTTTCATAAGGAAAGTTGATCTTTCTAAAGCCTATGATTCGATTTCGTGGCAATATCTGTGGGAGATCTTTAGACACAGAGGCTTCCCAGAGGAGTGGGCCCAGTGGATCAAGAGATCGGCTACCACCTCTTCTTTCTCCCCATGGATTAATGGGCGTCCCACGGGGACGTGGATTCAGCCATAGAAGGGTGTCAGAAAGGGGGTGTTTGGTGGCATCTCTTATTTTTATCTTGGCAGTGGACACTTTGGCATGGTTGGCATTCAGAGTGTGTTCGGGCGGATACCTGCATGGCTACACTCTATCTTCCCAGAGGGCCTTGATGCCCATCTTACAGTTTGCAGATGACACCGTTTTCTTTATAGAAGGGGGGTCATATGAGGCAGGGGTGCTCAAGCACGTTGTTGATATATTTTGTGTCATTTCAGGTTTGAGCATTAATGGTGCCAGATCCTCTCTTGCCTGTTTTAGTGGAGTGTGTAGACAGAAGGAGGAGATGTCCCAAATATTACAGACGCCCATAGCCACCCTCCCCATCAGGTACCCCTTGTGTGTCATTGCAAACAAATAAGATGAAAAAGGATTGGAGTCAATTGTTTGAGAATGTATCATTAAAGATGGAAGGGTGGTGTAGCCAGTTCTTATTGAAGGGGGGACGTTTAATTTTGTTGAACTCAATCCTTTCGGCAATCCCTATTTTTTTTCTATCTATGTTTAGGCCGCTGGGGTCAATGATAAAGAGGTTGGATATTATTCGTAAAAGATTTTTCTAGAAGGGACCAGCACACAATGGTTGGTTTATACAGCCTGTAAAGTGGAAGATGGTGTGCACGTCGAAGAAGGGGGGTTTGGGCGTTAAATCCCTACGTGAGTTTGGGAATTCTCTCCTGTTAAAATAGGGGGTGATTGTTCTCCGTGGAGATGAGGGGCTATTGCAAAGTGTTGTTCGAAACTCCTATGGTGGTAGCGTTGGAATGATTGCAGATGTGGTTAGGCAATAGCCTGCATCTCCCTTTCGGGATTCGGTGTCCAAAGTTGTAAGGGAGCATTGGGGCCTCTTTAGACCTATTCTGGGCAATGGAGAGAAACTGCACTTTTAGGAGGATAACTGAAGCCAGTTGGGCCGTTTAGCAGACATCTATCCATGCATGTATGGTGGACCTGGGAACACACAAGCTTTTGTGGCTGATATGTGGCAACAACAGGATGGAGTGTGGGGGATACCCACCATAGTGGGATGTTGTACTACCAGAGCTGGGGGAAAGCTGATTCCATGCATTTGGTGTTGGTTGCCTTCAAGCCAAGGGATGGTCTGGATATTTTTGCTTAGAAGAAGGGTGTGTATGCCCTCAGTAGTGCCTATGAGATCCTCACGTCGGCGCCAGGAGGGGATGCTATGGTAATTGTATGTGCCCTGTTTTGGAAGCTAAAGGTTCCCTTGAAAGTCCAGATCTTCTTGTGGCTGGCCAGGATGGAGGGTTGATTACAGGTGCCTTCAGG
Source organism: Thalassia testudinum (assembly GCA_037157565.1). Classification (NCBI taxonomy): domain Eukaryota; kingdom Viridiplantae; phylum Streptophyta; class Magnoliopsida; order Alismatales; family Hydrocharitaceae; genus Thalassia; species Thalassia testudinum. The sequence continues at coordinate 40,873,777 of JAZHRO010000002.1, read as the reverse complement.
AGGAGAATGTTTGGAGCGGACAGGGTGATGTGTCCACTATGTGGTTTTGAAGAGGATGACACCATGCATCTATTCAGCAAATGCTTAGTGGCAAGTGAAGTATGGCGTAAGTTCTGCTCTTCCCCACTTCCGGACTTTGACTCATTATGGACACACTTCACGAAGAAAAATGAGCCATGAGAAGTCATAGCTGCTGTCTTGTGGGCCTTATGGAGAGCTAGAAATGTTGCAATTTTTAATAGGGGAAAAGTGTGGATAGATAACATTTGTGGAGATGTAGCGTCGAGCATCCGGTGGTGGCGTGGAACTTTGTAACCTCAGTTTTTGTTATCAATAAATTTGGATTGCTACTGTAACCGGTAGCATTCCTTTTTCCTTCAAAAAAAAAAAGCTCTTGCACACTAATTAATAGCAAGCAGGTGCCTTAAGTGATCAAACGGCAGTGGCGATCTCATATTAAAAGCTCAAAACAAGGCAACATTGGTTTGACACCTCAAACTGATTTCAATCAGTTATTTAAGCACAAAATGAGCTTTAAAAGATATTAATGAAGATTATGAAAATGATTTACAATTGGAATTAATGACTAGTTAATCCATTCCTCTTATGCTGTCCATGGCAAAGAGGAAGGAATTAACTAGGATTTTAGGGTTTGAAATTAGTGATGTGGTTTTAGTGAGCTCCAGATCTTTCAAGGAGCATTTGTGACAGAAGAGATGTGGATTTGATTTAGTTAGTTTTGATTTGATGGGATTTGTGGCAACAACTGCACTAGTCTGGGTGGAATTTCAGGAAGTATCAATCTAAGTTTGAGATGTTTTGATCTAGGGATGGTCTTGAATTAGCTTAGATCAAACACTAAAGGTCTGATCAGAGCTTTCATCTAGTTGGGCTGCATATACAGTAGCAATGGTAGTTGAAATGGCTGTTGAAATTGAGTAGTAGCAGTCTGAGAATGGGCTTGATCCAGGATTGTTTTGAGGATTATTTAGGTTGACAATGTATTGTATTGTTGTAGTTTCATTGTAAGCATTCATGTATTCTTGAAATTCTTATTTGATCTATTAGTGGCTTGTAATCTTTGTGTAATCACTGTCAGTTGCGTTAACACTATTCAATCTGTCCAAGTCTGATTTAAATAAAAACATTGACGCTAAAAACTATATTTTATTTCCTACTCATGTGCATATTATTGTTTGAATGTTCTTGATCACGTACATCATACTTTCAGACCTTAAAATTGATGAAAATGACTTGTATTTCATGCTTTAAATTAGTTGTCAGCAACATAAAATGGACCTATCTGTCGAATATGAAATCTGAGTGAAATTCAATGTAAAAATCATGTTTAAATGTTTATAAATCTTCCATGTGTTGTGCTGAATGTGTGTGAGTATTTAAACCTTTTGTTCATCTTTTGAAACACTCATAAAGGCCTTAGGTCTCCTTTGTATGAGATTTGAAATAACATAAAAATCATTAAAAAATTATAAAAAAATAAAATAAACCTATCTTGAATAATATTAGGTATTTATTTAAGTGAATGCAAAGTTTTAAAGAATTTTGAACCCTCGGATTGGTAGAATATACCTGCCGACAATTTGGTCTACTTTAAAACTGAATGAAAGAACCAAGTTGAAACATAAAAAAAGAAACTTTTCTCTCTCATCTCACCTTCTCTCTCTCTTCTCCTACCTTAATTATATATATAAATACCATAAAAATCTGAAAATACCCAAAAATACAAAAAAATACCATATATATACTATTTACACTTGTAAATATAACTAAATACTAAGTTAAATGTAAATATTGTAATATATGTAAATAATGTACATAAATAACTTGTAATTGTATTATATATATTTAAACAAGTATTTGGTTGAGTTACTGTATATATAACTTTATTATATAATTATATATTAACTTATAATAGATTATATGTAAATAAATTAAGATAATTATAAATAAATATGTAAACTTGTATAATAGCATCTATTACTGTACATACGTATTTAAGTAATTATTATATACTATATGATACATGTATATTTATTTATGTTGTTATTCTAGGTAATTAAATTATTAAGTTAAATATCTAAATTATTAAGTTCAAATAAAATAGATTAGTAATTTAAGTTATTATTGAAGTAAGTTATGTTGTATATTTGTATATATTAGTTTCAAGTATTTACAACCTATTTATTATGTATTTATACTGTATAGTAGTATGTATATTGTATATTAGTATTTATATATGTAAAATGTGTACATAAATGTATATAAATTAAAATAAATGCTCTAAAATAAATTAAAAATGTTTAATAAATACCTTATTATATAAATTAACTATTTATAAAGTTAATTGCATCATTAATTTATTAATTTGTACATTAATTAAGGATTTAAGTTGTAAATTAACATGTACAAATCACTAACTTTAACTAATTTTTATATATAATTAAATAAATTTTTTTTATAGCCCTATATAATGGCTTTCCAAATATATAATTTAATTGAAATTAGGTTTAATTAAGGCACTCAATTTGAGGCCTCAACTTAGCCTCACAGGACACTTGCATGCGCCAAATTGGCACCTTATTTTAGTGCCACGTCATGTGACAGTAAGCCTAAGAGCCCATATAAATTGAATTCCACTCATTGCCCCCTCAGTTGTTACGTGTCAGGCGCACCAATACCATATACCCATTACCCTTTTCGTCTCTTTGAGCATGAATTAAGTATATTGATTAAGCATTGATTTGGGGCTGGGAGCCTAATGAGAAACTCATCATAGCTCTTAATTATCACTAATTAACTAATTTTCCTAGCTAATTAACTAAAAATACATTAATTATAGGATTAATTATACTATACAAGTAAAAACACTAAGGACTTGCAAAATAAGATAAAAAATATAATTAAATATTAATTAATCTTAATAATAATTTGGACTCAATTAATAATCATTTAGCTATATAAAAAGTATTTTATTTAACTTAATTAATATTATGACCTAAGTATGTAATTAACTTATTTAAACTAATCATTTAAATAAATATAGCTAAAAAGGGTAAAAATGTAATTTCAAGGCATAAATATAATATTTGCCTAATTTATAATAATATATAAAAAGTTGAAAAATAAATAAATTAAATAAGCCTGAAAACTCAATGTTTACGTTTTAGTCCCTATCTTTCCTTTACATTTGAGTCCTTTTTATTTAGTTAGGTCCTTCAGTAGTAACATTTATACCCTTGTGTACATCTTCTCGTCTTCTTCTTCTTCTTTAGCCATGGACGGCTAAGGATAGCCGGTCTTCACACCCTCTGATCACCACCTATCTTACGTCGGAAAACCTTCGCCATTGTTGCCAACACTCCGCTCACCGTCTTCTCTTCATCCGACGGACTAGATGTGCCGTGAATCCTACTTTCCCTAGGCGATTAACCTCACCAGCGTCAAAGACGATGCTAGAGGATATATTGAACCTAGACGCCTTCCCGTCCAGGTACAGATCTCCTGACCATCGCCGATGCCTATACATACTTAGGACCACCTCTGATTTCCGCTGTCGACCCCCTACCACCTTCCCCCACTGCGGTTAATGATAGGTGTTATGACTCGGTTCCCGAATCCCTACATGACACGAGACCGGACCGACTCGACTGATCTCAAAACCTAGTCGTCCAACGAGGAAGTAACCAAAAAGCAGTAAAATAAATCACATTCACCATGCAAGCAACTAATAGTAACAAAGTATAGCAATAAAGAAATAAACTACTACAGTACACACCACCACAACAGTAGAAAATTCAACAGGTACAGGAATATAAGGTACAGAACGAAAGAGTACAGAATATAAAGATAACAGAAGCTACCCACTACTACAAAAGGGTACAAGAGACTATGTCTACTGGGCTCTACTGGGCCCAGTATCCTCTGCAGTCATAGGCTAGCTGAACCTCGGGCCCCGTGGGGTGGCTAACCCTCTCCCTACACTAGTAGCTCTCCCCGATACAGTGTACACGAGGGCCACCGAGTCATTACAAAGTGGCCAAACCCACCCCGGGTCTCAACCCGAAAGGCGGCAAGCACCCCTCTACACCAAGAGGTAACGTAACATGCGCTTCCCTTGGCACCACGTACTCAAGGGCAAGCACACTTCCCAAAGCATTTTCCAGATCTATTCCATGTATTTCCAGGAGCTCATCTCCTAATTCCCCGTAGAGTTCATGCTCATGTTTCTCAGGCCAAGCCATAGCAGGTTTCATCATTTCTATTTCCATTTCTCAGGTTCTACACATGTAACATGTAACTTTATTGTTCACATTCCAGGTTTATTCGCAGGTAGCTCGTGCTTCCAACATTCAATTTTCCATTTCCAGTTCATATACATGCAACTCATATTATGACATTTAACGTAACAATAGGAATTTACATGCAACAGTTTGCTAACACAAGTACTTTACATTTTACAGGCAGCTGTTATTCATTTACAGGCAATTATTATTATTATAACTACTCATCCAAGACTGGAATCCATACATTCCATACAAATATTCCAGTGTTTCTAGTCCTAAGATTCATGCCATACCTTAGGATCTAACATTCATTCCACATATGCATTCAGGTTTGTAGCCACTCTACCAGTAAACCCAGGAGTAATGGGGGCTTAATTGGCAAACCTACGTGCTTCAGCAAACCCGCAACAAAATGAGGTCCTATTACAAGGACTAAAGACAAGAGACTACTCGGAACAGTATATAAAGTATTCCAACCAGTAGGGAAAAACATACGGGAAACAACAGCATCTTAATTGCGGAAAACGGACCTCAAACAGATCCTAAATGGGTCAAACACAGTAATTCTGACTCAAATCAGACGTCTGGAACACCTTCCAGACGTCTTAAAAGAGTCCAGAGCCATACCTCGATTCCTGCGCCACTCTTCAGACGTCCAGAAACTCCACTGGACCGTCTGGACCCAGTTCCAGACGTCCGACCACCTATCCGGACGTCTGGAAACGCTTCCAGTCGTCTGGTGCCCCGTCCAGACGTCTGAAGTGCGTGAGAGGGCATGTCCCGCGCCTTCTCGAAGCAACACCTGCGTGAATCAACCGAATCTTCCATCAAAAGGTAAGAGACAGCACCTTGGTGGAACGGCCTACTTGGCCGTATCCGCAAAGAAAGCGTATGTCGCGAAGTTTACCTTTCAGTTGTCTGGAACCTCCTCCAGACGTCGTCTATGTTGTCTGGACGTCTATCCAGACGTCTGATTCTGGGAAAAACCCAGAATCAGAACTTGCCTGCGCCTTCTCGTGCCGCGCATGGCCGCGCCGCGCCCGCTCGCTTGCTGCTCCGGCTGCAGCAGTGTCGGGGAGGACCTCCCGACGCACCTCTCCACCTCGCGCATGCGCCGACCGGCCGTGAGCTCTCCGACGAGCTCCCACACGAGCTCACGCGCTCTCCTCTCTTCCCCTCGCTGCTCCTCTCCTCCCACGCCGCTCATGCTCACTGCTCGCTGCTCTCGCTGGAGGAAGGAGAAGGGTGGATGGAAGTGGGGTGGTGTGAGGGAGAGGAGCGGGGTTTATAAGGGTGAGGTTTTAGGGTTTTCGCTGGGAGCTGAGGAGAGAGAGAAGATGGATGAAAACGAGGGGTACTGTATGCGTACAGCACGCGCGCAGACGCGAGTTCGTACCCAAGATTTTCGATTTTCAGACGTTTGGGAATGAGGCCAGACTTCTTACAAGACGTCTGACCGAAAGTCCGGACGTCTTAAAAAGGCTTAATAGCATGGGTCTTAACAATAGGCTATTATTCCCACTCTAGCGACCTCTCATCTCTCCTTCGAAGCGCCTTCGGCGGAGGTGTTCACCTCTCTCACCTCCTCTTCCTCTCCTGCAGCCATGATAGGGCTTAGGAGCACCATCTCCTCTATCCTTCCAACTTCCTTTCTCGCCAAAGTTTGCTCCAACTTCGTCGGAGTTCTTCCTCCATCACGCACTATTGACGGAGTTCTCCTCATCTCCTTCATCCAGGTAACTCGTAGATAGCTTAGTTTTTAGTCTAGATTAGATTCAACTAGATAGGTAGTTAATTAGCGTAGTGTAAGCTTGGATTCAACTCTATCTTCCATCGCTGGTGAGGCCAAATCCGACCTTACAGGACTTCGATTTGTGTTTTCATCTAGCTGATCACCTTCTTGACTCTTCCACGATCATAATCCACTTTCTTTACCCTTAATTCGATCATCTACTTGCCTAATCCATATCACCTTTACCTGACACCTCCGCTGTCCATGGCAGAGTCTCAGAGACTAAATCACACCCAATGAGTGTCCTCCATCACATATTCATCACTTTAGGACCCTAATCCACTTAGTAATTATATCTATTACTCATCACACACTAAACGCCCAATTCACCCTCAACCTCTGAGCTCGCTGTCCATGGCAAACTCAGAGGAGTAATCTCACTTAATTAACCACATACACATCATCTCCTCACTTCCTTAAACCTTTTCGCCCACTCAATTGAGTGAAATCTATTTCCCTGAGTTCACGTGAACTCGCGTCTGATTCTTTGAGTATTTTTGAGAAATCTATGCTTCTGATAATTAATTGGATTAATTGAAGTGTTCTTGAGGTTCCTTGAAACCTCAGGAACCTGTTGCTATAATTCTTGATGCATTTCATGGAGATTTGATCTCTGATGTCATTTCACAGCCTTCGTTGGAGCTTCGGCGACCTTAATTTGAGCTACAGCCTTCCAGATCTTTTGTGAAGCTCCAAATAGGGTTATTTTGATGAGAGGAACTAATTCCATTAATTAGATTGGAATTTTAATGCTGATTATTCACTGTTGATCATTGTCTTCTCCAACTCCGACAGAGTTGGAGAAACAAAATCATCGAGGCTTAAATGTTAAAAATAAGTCCATAAGCATGAGAGAACCTCATAGAACCTACTCTAGACTTCACTTAGGTTTAAGGATCCTTGAAATCGTCTATCGAACACATCTCTATTCAAGTTCAGGCGATGAAGCCTGGGAGCATGGCTAGAGTCATCAAAACACAATTTTAATGTATCGAATAGATTCCTAGGATTGAATTAAACTTATTTAGACCTTTAATTTGAGTTTGCATGCTTTAATTTAGAAAGTCCACATTTAAGCTTCAAAGGTCAACTCTCGTTCGATTCTAGTGATTAAGAGACTAAATCTCAAATTTGTTGGGTTATTTGAATTCTTGTGAGTTAGTTGAATCATTTGGGATTTAATTAAATGAGTTTTACTGGGATTTAAACGTGATTTCAAACTCTGATTAGTTTGGGTTCCAACTAGAACCCAAAGTTGTTCTTGGTGTTTTTGTTGAGATTTGAATCCAAATCTTACTTAAATCAGTCTCAATTGACTTCCTTATTTTATCTGGATTGCTAAATGGGATCTTTGTCTATCTGTTGGGCCGATTCATTCCCGAATCAATGTTTTGAACCTTGAAAACAAAGCTCAGAAGATCTGGAACTTTTGAAACCTACCTAGACCTCTCTTCCTCTTCTAATCCCTGCGGAATGCACTCTGAAGCATTTTGAGACCCTCAATTGAGAGATATTTCCTATTTGAAGGTCAATTGACCTGAGAACACTTCTCTGAGCACATTTCTGGCACATGGCAACGGTGCCATTTCATGCCTTGAATCTGCGGATCAAATCTGATCCGAACATCAAATTGACTCTCTCAATCGAGAGAGGATCTAAATAGCTTTTGATCGAGCTATTGTGCGATTGATTTGGTCATGTGAGTTGATCAGAATCTTCATTTGAAGATCTGGCTTGAAGACGCTGCACTGAGAAGAAACTGGTTGATGTTAGTCCCACATCGAGAGAAGAAGAGCGGCTGCATGGGAATAAAAGGAATTTAGCACAGCGACACTTTAGTCATCAGTGCAGGGCACATCTCTTAAGCTTACAGGTCTTGTGCGTGTGCATGCACGTGCATGTGTGTGTGCGTGCCTGTGTGAGTGTGCCCGAGTGGGCGTGAGAGTGTGCCCGAGTGGGCGTGAGAGTGTGATGTGGGTTTGGTTTGGCCTAATACTGTTAAGACCCGTGCTGTTAGAGCCCTTTAAGACGTCTAAGACTTGGGTCAGACGTCTGGACACCTTCCCAGACGTCTGGAAATCAAAATTTTCATGTACGTCCTCGCGTCTGCGTGCGTGTTGCGCGCAGACAGTACGCGACCACGTTTTCTCCTTCTCTCTCTCTCCTCTCGCCAATGCAAAACGCTAACCCAGCGCCCTTTTTAAACCCCCCTCCTCTCCCTCGTTCACCCCACCTCCAACCACCCTTCTTCCTCCTCCAGCGAGAGCAGTAAACGGCGTGTAGCGAGCAGCGGGCGTGAGCGATGTGGGAGGAGAGGAGGAGAAATGAGGGGAAGAGAGGAGAGCAAGCGCACGAGCTAGTGAGGGAGCTCGCCAGAGAGCTCACGGCCGTTCGGTGCGTACGCAAGGCGGAGAGGTGAGTCGGGGAGGTCCTCCTCAACACTGCTGCAGCTGGAGCAGCAGGCGAGCGGGCGCGGCCGCGCACGGCGTGAGAAGGCAAAGGCAGTTTCTGATTCTGGGTTTTTCCCAGAATCAGACGTCTGGATCGACGACCAGACAACGTGAACGACATCTGGAGGAGGTTCTAGACGACTAAGAGGTAAGTTTCGCGACGTACACCTTCTTTGCGGATACGGCCATGCAGGCTGTTCCGCCGAGGCACTGTTCTGTGCCATATTGAGGAGATTTGCATCGACGCGTGCAGGATTCGCTTCGGGAAAGCGCGGGACACGTCCTCCCACGTAGTTTAGATGTCTGGGCGAGGCACCAGACGACGGGAAGCATTTCTAGACGTTCGGAGAGGTGGTCGGACGTCTGGAACTAGGTCCAAACGGTCTAGTAGAGTTCCTGGACATCTAAGGAGTGACGCAGGAGTTGAGGTATGGTTTTGGACTCTTGTAAGATGTCTGGAAGGTGTTCCAGATGTCTGATATGAATCAGAATTTCTATTTTTGACCTGTTTAGGGTCCGTTTGAGGTCTGATTTCCGCTGTTAAGATACCGTTGTTTCCTGTATAATTCCCTCTACATGTTAGAATACTTTTTATCCTATTCTGAGTAGTCTTTTGTGATTGATCCTTGTGATAGGACCTCATTCTGTTGCAGATTTGGGGTTTGCTGAGGCACGTCGACCTACCAATCAAGCTCCCACTACTCCTGGGTTTACTAGTAGAGTGGCTTCCCCTAGTTTAAGTACAAACCTGAATGCATATGTGGAATGAATGTGAGATCCTAGGGTATGGCATGAATCCTAGGACTAGAAACACTAGAATATTTATATGGAATGTATGGATTGCAGTCTTGGAGTAGTAGATAGAATAATAACAATTGCCTGTAAATGAATAACAGTTGCCTGTGAAATGTAAAGTACTTGTGTTAGCAAACTGTTGCATGTAAATTCCTGTTGTTTACGTTAAATGTCATAATATGAGCTGCCTGTATATGAACTGGAAATGGAAGATTGAATGTTGGAAACACGAGCTACCTGCGAATAAACTTGAAATGTGAACATTAAAGTTACATGTTACATGTGTAGAACCTGAGAAATGGAAATAGAAATGATGAAACCTGGTATGGCTTGGCCTGAGAAACATGAGCATGAACCTTACGGAGAATAAGGAGTAGAGCTCCTGGAAATAAATGGAATGGAAATGGAAATGTGAATGGGGAAGTTAGCTGGCCCTTGAGTATGGAGTACCAAGGAGAGGGACTGTCCCCCTGTTTAGTGCAGAGCGGAGCTAGTCGCCCTAGGGTTGGGACCCCAGGTTAGGATTGGCCACTTTGTACCGACTTTTTGGCCCTCGCGTACACAGTACCGGGGAGAGCTACTAGTGTAGGGAGAGAGCTAGCCACCCCACAGGGCCTAGGGTTCAGCTAGCCGCCTTACACCGACTTGTTAGGCCCACTGGGCAAACCGGGGTAGTCAGGTGAGGGTGCGCAGACTGTGAAGGGGTGAGACCCCTGTTTGGTTCTTAGGGGCTACACCCGTGTTACTGAGAGGGCTATGCCCTATACTGGTTCCGTGCTATGCTTTGGGCGCACCCGCTAACGGAAACGACTAACCGTGTGCTAGTACGAGGTAGTTACCTGTGCGTTTATCACGCGTGCCGTAGTCATTGTTACGTCTGTCAGTGACCCTGGGGTGGTTGACTGAGTGTAAGACCACCACGGGGGACTCTTCCGACTAGGAGAGCACCACGTACTACTTCTACTCTTCGGAAAAGACTGCAATCAAGATCGTTCCCACGAGGAACATTCGAGATCAAGAAAGAGACTTGATAAATAAACCAAGTGATGAAAGAAAGAATAATTAGTTAAAGAAAGAAAGAAATTGAAAAACAACAGTTAGCTGTCCACCTTTACTATTTTAGTTAGCTGGTTGCCACTCTACTCAACGTTCGCTGACGTTTTGTACTCATAACCCTTTTCAGGTCCAGGTGTTGAGCAGCCAGAGCCTACGGCTGCAGAGGGTGCTGGGCCCAGTAGTGGTAGCTTTCTGTTGTAATCCATTTCCTGTTGTAGTGAGTAGTTTATTTCACTTCTGTATCCTCTTATTGTAAACTGTATATTCCTGTACTCCCTTACTTTCCTACTGTTGTGGTGGTGTGTACTGTAGTAGTTTATTTCTTTACTGCTGTACTTTTGTTACTGTTAGTTGCTTGCATGGTGAATGTGGTTTATTTTACTGCTTTTTGGTTACTTTCTCGTTGGACGACTGGGTCATGGGATCAGTCGAGTCGGTCCGGTCTTATGTCTTGTAGGGATTCGGGAACCGGGTTGTAACAAATACTATGCAATCTAATAAGTTAAAATCCACCATTAATTGAATTAAGATCGGTTTGAGTAGGGTTTGGTCCCGCCCCTAGCGGGTGCTGTGTATCATCGAAAGATTCAGTCCACCAATTAACCAAATTTTTGGTTAAGTAAAAAAAAAAACATGGGTTAAAGGGTTTGAAGATTGACTAAGTGTGGATATTAGTGCACGGTAGAGATTAAAAGAGAAGAAAGAGTCAAAGAGTAAAGAGAAGATGAGAGACATCTGAAGGAATAATCGGAAGTTTGATTTCAAGACGTTTGATGGAGAGAAAAAGAAAAGAGATGAGGCTGAGGTGAAATAAAAGATTGAGAAATTAGGTGTTGATGAGTTTCATTGTAATAAAGGCATTTGTATTAATGCAAACATATTTTTTATGCCTTATATTTTGTAGACACTTGTAAATATTTCTTTTCTTTGTTATTCAATGTACAAATCTTTTATGTACATGTCTTCCATTAATGGAATAATTGCTATGCTTTAGAGTTTTAATTTCTTATGTAATTATTCATGTGCCTAACATATTTTTGTAATTAATGTAGTAATTAGTTTGTTGTTAATTTAAAATAATAGAAATGGTGAAGTAATTAAGTTTATACATCCCAATAAATGACCTGGACTCAACTAGTTAAATGAAATAAAATCTAAAATGTTGGGTTAGCTTGACCCTATACTACAATCCACGACAACAATCTAATGATTCAAGTTAACCTAAGTCCATTTTTTACATGATTAATTAAGACTAATAATCTTAATTAGCTGTGTTGAGAATTGTACCACCAGAGCCCGATGTAGTAGTTCGGTCTAGTTGAATGGGATACGGGCCGAAGCTATGTGTTGGAAAATACTAAATATAAATTAGGATTAGGTGTAGTAGTGGTTTGGTCCTACCCATATGGGTGCTGGAAAGCCCGGTCCACCCATGAAAAACCATAATTTTTGGTAAGTGAAGAGTAAAGTGGGTGAGGAGTGGAAAAGTGGCTAAGTGTTGAAAAAATCTAAGTGTTGAGCCCTCCGTGTGAAGTGCCTAAGTGTGTGTGTTGGCCATGTGAGTGTGCCTATATATAAATAAATAAATAAATATATATATGTAATATTAGTATAGAGTATACGTATGTATAAATGTATAATATATGTATATACTTGGTAAATAAAGTAGAGTAGTATATGTATATAAGTCTTATTTGTAAATATGTTTAAGGCTTTAGTATCATTTATAACTGTCACCATAGATAGCATATATGTTAGTAAAGATAGTTCTTTTTGTTTTATTGTTTGTACATATGTTTTATTAGGCTATACTGATACTTAGATGTCACTGTACATATATAGGATATATTACTAAAGGTATTAGTACATGTTAATATACTTAGTATAGTATGTATTAGTAGTTATTTTTGTACCTATACTTAGGTATTATTTAGTACTATAGTATATATAATTAATATAGAGTTGTTTTATTCAATTTATGATGCCTATTTTAGTTACAAATATGTTTAAGGCATTTTAGTTAGCAATTAATTAATTCATTTTGTACATAATTAACTCATTCATTCATTCTTTGATTCATTGATTAATTTTGAATATGTAATTGACAATTTTTAGAATAAAAGAGTAATTTTGGAATATAGAGAGTAATGTATATCAATAACTGACTCCCAATGAATGACCTGGAATTAATAAATTAGTAAAAATTATGTAAATAAATAAAATGACACAATATCTGTTTGCATTATGACGCTATACTACAAAACAACACTACCTTAAAATCACATTTTTATGCAGGCAAGTTTGTCAACGATCAATCACCTCCCATGCAACCAATCACATTCACAGAAGAACATTCCACAAAATTATATTACATGTAAAAATGGGCTCCCAAATTATAGGGATTACATCAAAATAACACAATCCACTGATAATATCTTCACTCTGTATCCCATAATGATCATATCATTCCACAATCAACCATCGAAAATTACAGAAAAAACCTGGCACTCAAAATCAACTCCACAACACACATGTTGAGGGATGCGAATGCTAATTCATCTATGAGTACTAATTAATTAAGAGTAGTTGGTTATTAAATGATATGTAACCCTAATTTGAGATTTAGTGGAATGTTCATGGGCATCTTAATGTTTTGAAAACTTTTTAAGTCAGAAAATAATTTCATTATTTATTATGAAAATTGATTTTCAAATTAGGTGTTTAGTTTGTTTTGATTGGGAAAACCTTTTATGTGCCTATTACTATATGGATCACATCCAACATTCATCAAGCACAGGAGATCAAATCACAAAACATATCATAACCTCTAAAAAACAAACAAATATTCTCTAAGACTCGTACTAGATTTTTCAGTAAAGGTCATAATTGAATTTGATTCGATTTCGAGTCAAACTGCACATTAAAATAGGCATAAAAATAATATGAAGTACTTGTCAGTCACACAAAATAAAAGTTATGATGAAGAAGAAAGTGAATCCTTAGGAAATTTCTTATACCTAGATATATTTGCTAAGGCTCTATTAAATATTTGACGAATCAACCTTTCTCCATCCTCTTGTTTGTCCTAATGGATATTTCTCCATTTGTTACTATTATCTCCAACCTTAATAAGTAATTAAAATTTTCAATAATAGCATTTTGTTTCATTCACCACTTTTTAACTTTGAGAGGGGCTTGAAAAATTCAATGGATTGAGAATCCCCTTTGGAAAAATAAATCATCCACCTTAGGATGCATTTGGAGAGGGATATCCTTAGTTAAAGGAACACTCCATGAGATAATTCCTCTAATTGGTAGGATATAAATTATCTCACTTCACTATATCAATATCAAAATCTAATTTAAAATATCCACTTTCAAATTATCCCATCATATCATATTAACACTAATATATATTAAAATATACTTAGTGTAACATAATATATCGTTGATATATATCCATTATATCACATCAATTCATTCAACTCTCATATATAATATTAAAATATCATCCATTAAAATTCACCTTATGATGTGTTTGGTTGTGAGTTTCGGTAAATCTGGACAAGATTAGAGTAAGATAAGTTGAGAAAGTCATTTAGTCGATGAGTTTATAATGATTGACGTGTTATAATGATTAGAGTAATGTTGTGGTGTTAGTGGGTAATATTTTAATATTATTATTTATTATAAGTGAATATATTATATTGGAGTTGATATATTTTAATATATATTAAAATTAATATGAAATTAAATTAAAATGGGTATATTTTAATATATATTAATATTCATGCAACTTATGAAATAATAATTATTAATATAAAATAAAAAATATAAAATCATTCGACCTAAATCCGTAGTCCACTGTCCCACCTTTAAACCCCCAAACCGACGTAGCCTTGGTAGAAGTTTCTCCTCTACGAGTGTAAAATGACTGAGAGTGGTGGAACAGACGAGGAGGGTCGTGCGCCCGATTTACGCTTAGCACAGGGAGAGAATCCGACGCAAGCACGCACGACCCGTGGGGGGATCGCGTCGAGTAAAATCAGACTCTTCCGTGATTCCCATTTAAAAGCGTTCGAGATCATCCTAAAAGCGGGCGTTGGCCAATTAATTGGGGTGGGAGCAGGAAACGCATGACATGGGAGATCCCCCAACTTGCCCCACAAAACCAACGGTGGAGGTGCCCCTCAGGTGTATTGCCTGCTCCACCTCCCACAGTTCCACCATAAACTTTGCCTCCCCTCCCCCACCGTTTCCACTGTCCTCTCTTCGCCCCCTCCTCCTCCTCCTCCTCTCTCTCTCTCTCTCTCTCTCTCTCTCTCCATTTTCCCACGGCTGTTGCCGATCGGTAAAGACTGCTGCGAGCGCGATCTCGAAATTTGCAGGAACTTGTCTGATCTTCGAAGTAAGCTTCCTTTCTCGATCGGCAGCACTACTTTTCAAGTATGCGTAGCTGTTCAATGCCCTCGATTTATCCGATCATAATCTGTTTAGTCGATCGTGGGAATTCTGTGTTTATTTTGGTGTCCGTTTGCTTTTTTTGATTTGTGGAGTACTCCTCGGGCTTGGGATTGCTACTGGAAGCAGAGGTTTTGACCTCGCGGCTTTCGTCGGATTTCCGAAGAGTCGTCGGGATGTTGCGCTCGATGGAGAGTTTGGATATTGTTGGTGATGAAGGTGTCGAGGTGATTGATTGGAGGTGTGTTAGGTAGGAAGCTGAAGGGTATGACATTTTCACCTATCGTGTTTGATGAACTTGTGAGACTAGATGAGGAGGTTCCTGGGTGCATCACCGAAAGCTCCCAGTTTCTATTGAAGCTTGCGTGGTGCGTGTTAATGAGTGGACCGAGGTTGCTTTAGATGACCTTTGTATAGAGTTTTTTTGCTGCAATTCACATTAAATTGTTGCTTCACGTGACAACATAGGAGTCTGGGTTTGTATACTTTGTCCATCTTATTGTGAATGCTAAAGAAGTTTGTTGAGCATGTCTCTGGAGTTATTTTGGATTTTAAGGTGTTATGGCCTGTCATTCTGTGCAAGGTTTTTTGTTCAGTCAGACGGGAATACTGAGAAGCTGTCATGGAAGTTTGTAAAATCTTTGTAGTTTTTCTACAAAATTGAATGTGTGATGGCATGCAAAGAGTTTCTACAAGGGTTGTTAAAAAGCTTGGGCTTGATAGACTCGACTCAAGTTTGGTTCGATAATGGCTTGTGAGTCTAGCTCGATAAGTAGTGAAAGACCAGTCTGAGCTACAATTAAGGTTTGATGACCTTATCAAATTGAGCTTGACTTGATAAGAGTGTTATGCATAGATGTGCTCTTTACAAAAAAAAAGTATTGTGTATGCTTATCAACAGTAAGTTGTAGCATAAGAACTGCTTATAATGACCACTAGACATGTGTTTGAGTCTTGCCCATGAAATATAGTTCTTATAGAGTGAACTAATTAATGGGCTTGGTAACGATAGATATAAGTGATTTAGAATATATAATATGTAATTTATGTCTATTGATAGCAAACTATAGTAGAATTAATGAGCTCTTATGTATGATAACTAGTAAACGCAAGTTCAAGTCCTTTATTCCCCTTGACAATGTTTGAGATGCCAATAAAAATACGTAATGAGCTCGATAAAATTAGAAGGGTTTTTTGGAAAGAGGAAGGAGAAGGTTATAGATCTTTGCATATGGTATCTTGGGGAGAGATTTATAGACCTATAGATCAAGGGTATCTTGGGACGTTGGATCCTAAACAATGAATGATGCTTTCCTGTGTTAATGGGTTTGCCAAATGCTGGGGAAGGAAACTTTGATCATTACGGTGTAGGAAGCTTGTTATGGTGACAAGATTTTGGATTAGGCAGACAGGATAACCCAATTCAAAGTGCTTCACATTATTGGAAGGGGATTGTTAATGTTTAGAAAAATAGGCTTTAGTTATTTTTTATTGTTAGAGATAAAGTCAGTTATTTCTATTCTTGTTATTCCTGTTAGTTATTTTCTTAAGTAATAAGTAGGGCTACTATGTAGTTTCTCCACCATACCTCTCTTTATATAAAGAGGTCAGGATTTTTTATTTTCAATAGAGAGAACTATTATGCTTATTCTTTGACAAGGATTATGTGTGCTATTCCTTTGGTTAAAGATTTGTTTTGCATAGAGTTTGGAGATAGAATAACCTTTAAATTTTGGATGGATGAATGGACAACATTCGGTACCTTGGCTGATAGGTACCCACGTCTGTTCCATTTGGCCTCAGATATGGTAGCTATGGTGGCGGATTATTGGGATTTAGGAAGGGGGTGTCGGACACCAATGTTTTCAAGCCCACTATCTGAGTAGAGACTCCAAGATTTCATGGACATGTAGAGTATTCTGGTTAATAGAAGACCAATGTTGAAGGTGAGGGATGGTTGGGCTTGGATGTATGGTACCTTCTTAGTGAGATTGGTCTGCAAGTTCTTGCATAGCCTGATTGAAGAGAGAGATCAATACCTTTTTGGAGTTTGTAAGCTCCTTTGTAAAGCTAAAATGCCGCTAAAGATTGGGTTGTTTGCTTGGATGTTGGGGAGGAAGAGAAGTCACTATGTCCTATAGAAAAAGGTTCGCCCTATGAAAGATCTTGCCTATCAACTATGTGGGTGTGGGGAAGAAATTGTAGAGCACCTTTTTTTTTTGAATTCCACTTCTCTTCACTTGTGTGGCTTTAGATAGGCCTAAATTGGATGGCTTTGGATTTGTGGTAGAATTTATGGGTGTCAATGCACCAAGGCATTTTCAGATCAAGGAGTGAACGGGCATCACCTTTTGCCATTTTGTGGTCTCTTTGGCTAGAGAAATGGGGTGATCTTTAAAAGGGACAACCCTTTTGTTGAAAATGTGTGTAGGGATGTTTTCAGGCTTTTATCTTTATGGAACGCATTGTATTATCGCTAACTTAGTACCTTATTTCATTAATAAAGCAGATGATCATTAATCTTATGTGATTGTCCTTTTCCTTTTCAAAAAATGGGTCCTTTGAGCTTCGTTCCTTTGGACAAGAAGGGGATTAATCCTTGTTGGTAAGCTTTATCATCATGTACCATCTTTGAGTAACTAGGAAGGTGCCATTAGTGAACCACTAGTTTCGTTCCAACACTACAAGGCAATCTCTTCAAAAGAAAATGGAATTTAAAAGAATTTAAAAGTAATTTACGGGAAGACGGAGAACTAGGGTGTGGAGATGGCGGGGGTTGGGGGTTTCGTCGGTGAGCCCAGGGGAGGCAGAGAGGTTGGTGGCTCCTTTCTCGGAGGACAAGGCTCGTAGGGCGGTTTGGGGTCTCAACGCGGAGGGGTGTCCGGGGCCGGATGGATTCCTAGTCCTCTTTTTCAAAGAATTATGGCCATTGCTGAAGGATGAGATGATGCAGGTCCTGGCGGAGTTCAGAGAAGGGAACAAAGGCTTCAACAGACTGAACAAGTTTTATTTGTTCCTATTGCCTAAGAAGGAAGGGGCAGAAGAGATTGAAGATTACAGGCCGATTACGCAATCAAATGCGGCATATCTAGTCATAGCAAAAATTTTAGCGAACAGGCTTCGGAGGGTAATTGGCAAGGTTGTCTTAGAGGTGCAGACCGCTTTTGTTCCGGGAAGATGTATTCTAGATGGATATGTGGCGGCAATGGAGATTTTAACACATTGGAGGAGAGAAGGTAAGAAAGTTTTCCTTTGGAAGGTAGATTTCGCGAAAGCATACGACTCGGTACAATGGTCCTTCCTGTGGGCAGTTATGACCAAGAGGGGCTTCCCGCCGACTTGGATTAGATGGATGAAACAATACATCACTACAGCATCATTCTCAGTCCTCATCAACGGGAACCCGGCAGGAGGATGGATCCAGCTGAGGGGGGTGAGACAGGGGTGCCCCCTTGCGCCCATGTTGTTTGTGTTGGCAGCTGACGCCCTGGCAAGGGCCTTTGTTAGAGCCAACGAGGTAGGTTTGCTGCAGGGCTTTCCTCTGGAAGGAGGTGAGGCTATTTCGGTTCTGCAGTACGCGGATGATACCTTGTTCTTTGTAGACGGAACGGTGACGGAGGCGAGATGGTGCCGTATCATCCTGGAGCTGTTCTGTGAAGCATCTGGTATGAAGATCAACTACTCCAAATCATCTTTTGTTCACTTCAGCATGAAGAGTGGAGAGGCGGTGGCGTGCTCGAAAGCTCTAGGGACGGAGGCAGGGGCCTTGCCCCTCGACTACCTGGGGTTGCCCTTGACGGATAGGAGGATCTCGGCGCTTGATTGGGCCCCATTGCTTGACAGGATTAAAGGTTGGCTGTCGGGATGGGCGTCCAAGTTGCTATCGAGAGGTGGGTAGCTGGTCCTCCTCAAGGTGGTTCTCACGGCGATATCAGCATACTTTTCTTCGGTTATCAAGATGCCAAGGAAGATCGAAGACGGAATGGTGAGTTTGATGAGGAATTTCCTCTAGAACAACAACGGGGCAGGAGCGAGGGGGCAAAGCTGGTGGCCTGGAGTGAGGTTTGCAAGCCCTGTAAGGAGGGAGGTTTGGGAGTCAAGGTAGTGGGGAGGATGAATGATAGTTTGCTAACGAAGTGGATCGACAGATTGCTTGGGGGAGAGGTCGATCTAGTGGGGAGGGTCTTGCGCAGTTGCTTTGGGGGGCCGGCAAGTTGGGGGCTCTTCGTCTCGCCCCCTAGAGGAGCCTCCCACTTCTTGAGGATCTGTCGTTGGTGGCGCGGAAGGTCCAACTGTTTTTCACCCCAATCCTGGGGTCAGGCGATGGTTTTGGCTTTTGGACGGATGACTGGACGGGGTTTGGAGTTTTGTCGGAGCGTTTTCCCAGCCTTGTGGCATTGGCGGTCGACAGGAGAGCCTTGGTGGCGGAGTTGTGGAGCGGTACCTGGTGTCCCATGTTCGTGGGCAATCTCTCGGATAGGAGGCTATAAGAGGTGCAGGAGCTGCTGCAGGAACTTCGGGCTTTTTAGCCAGGAGATGATACGGACTGTTTCGGTTGGGAGGAAGGCTATTTCTCTGTACAGGAGGCATACAGGAGACTTGGTGGCTCCGAGGTGCTTGGGGACATTGAGCTAGCTAGAGACTACAGACAACTGTGGGAGGCTTCCTGCCCTTTGAAGGTTAAGATTTTTGTTTGGTTGCTCAGGAGGGGAAGTCTGATGACCAAGAAGTGGAGGGCCCGGTGGATGCTGGATGCGGACAGATCCTGTCCACTGTGCGGCCAAGCGGAGGAGGATATTGACCACCTTTTCATTGCGTGGCTGGTAGTGGCGCAGATCTGGGGGTAGGTGGGGGATCGGTGGTGGGCGCACGACTCCCATGTGGGTTTCTGGCTCTCATTCAAGTGTGGAGGTGGCAATGGTGAGCGTCATGTGTTCAGATCTAGGAAGGAGCTGGCCAGATCGATGGCGGTCTTGTGGGCTATCTAGTTGGGTAGGAATGATGTGGTGTTTAGGGGGAAACGGCCGTATGTGGAAAATTTTGTTGGATTTGCACTGTCTTTCATTGTGGGGTGGAGCTCTGCTTTGTAATGTAATTTTTCTCTCTATTTTAATTAATGAAATCCTTGGTGGTATGTAAAGTATCAACCTTCTCTTTGCCATTTGCTATGTTTCATCCGCAATTGACTTTAGGTTTCAATTGGTGATTGGTCATTGAAGTTTTGGAGCTAGAATTTGGTTTGAATAGATTGTTTCCACCAAGAGCTCAAGCTATTAACTAGTCTACTTCGTTTACAACACTATTTCCCCTTTGATCTAGATGGATTTTGCATCCCTCTTTCTCTAGGGTCAATTGGTGAGTTAAAGAATTAATGATTTGTGAATTAGTGAATAGGTT
Organism: Thalassia testudinum; assembly: GCA_037157565.1. NCBI lineage: Eukaryota > Viridiplantae > Streptophyta > Magnoliopsida > Alismatales > Hydrocharitaceae > Thalassia > Thalassia testudinum. Next base: position 40,853,522 of record JAZHRO010000002.1, on the reverse strand, counting down.
GAAACAAATCTCAACCAATTTATGGTGTAATATTTAGACCTACAAGGCACTTGGTTTCCTTACTCTAGCTAGTTTAGTAATTCTTAGTGATGCCATTTGGGACAATGTGAACCAAAATCCATATTATATTCAAGAAAAGTAGACGTAGAACTTGTTAGTTCTAATCAAGGTGCTTAAGCCCAAGTTGTCCCATGGTTTCTCTTGTGTAAGAAATAAACTATTGTCTTATTGAAAATAAACTTGCCTGACCTCTCTATATAGAGAGTTAGGTTGAAAAAATTACATAGTAGTCCTAAAGAAATCACGAAATAACAAACAAGAAACAAACTATGAACTTTAATTAAATAAACTTATAACCTTCCAAGTTGTAGAATGGAGAACAAGCTCAACTTGTAGATAGGAAATAAAATAGATTCCCCCTAATAATGACTTTGTCTAGCTGGAGGAGTATGTAGGTAGATAGTCTGAAGGAGTCACCTTAGATCAGTGGAAACCTTTAGGCTTTATCTCTAGGAGGAGAAAAAAGAAATCAAGAGGAGGCACACAAAAAGGAAACAACAGGTAGGCAATAGACAACAATATGTAGTAAATGGGAGGTAGACGTAAGGGATTGAGAATGACGCTTAATACCCCCACCAATCATCAACATCATTTGCATCTCAAAAGGGACCTGCAGATGCATCATTAGGGGTAGGGATGACGGTGAAACCTGAAGTGACATCAGTAGCAGTCGTAATAGCTACAGTAGAAGAGGATGGTGTGCTCCTCAATAGTGTCCGTAGATGATCCAATTTTGCGGAGGTGAGGGTAATAGTAGATTGTGTAGAAGTTGTCGCAGGCACCCGAGTCTTTGTCGTCATTGGTTGGTTAGCCAAAGTGGGCTTACCAAATTTCTCGCAACATTTTTTGGATAGGTGATTTGTCTGTTTTCCATGAGTGTAAGGAGAGAAGATGCGGCTATGTCCACAGCCGCCACCTCGATCATTAGATTGACCACCCTTACTGCTAGAGGCTAAGAGTAGAGGTGTTAGGAGTTACAATAGGAGTAGATGGAGGTGTGTTAGCATCAAGTTTCAAATTTAGCACTGTGTCAAAAGATAGAATCTGATCACATGCTGACTAGTATTGTGGCGAGAGACTATCCGAGAATCGATACGTCTATCACATGTTTCTCATAACAGTTAGGTTAGACGACAAGCTCCTTGGATAGTCCCTTTAGGGTTGTGAAATGCTCAACTAGGGATAGATCATCCTAATTGGTAATTCCAGATCCTCTTGTAGATGCCTGCGTAATGGGAGCCACTCGTTTGATGGGAGTACCTCTTCTTCAGGGTCTCTCATATCTTCTTCGCATGCTCCTTGTAGAGCATGTTAGCTGCGATTTGGGATCAATACTATTTATTAGCTAATTCATGATCAAGAAGTTGTCCTCCCACTTTTTATACTCCGCACCATCCTTCGAGTTAGGACCCTTCTCGTTCAACACGTGCATCTTGTCCTACCCTCTGATGAAGATGCAGAAGGTACGTGACCAAAGCACATAGTTTAGGGAATTCAATAAGTTGATTGTGATTCCTTGGATAAGCACAAAGGTCGAGATCTTGGCCTTAGAAGTTACGATGGACTCTGTCAGCCATTAGGACGTGGATCTGCAAGCTAAGAGCAACAGATCTGGGGAGCAGGCATATGATCAGGACACTGTTCGAGTAGGGATCCTTATAGGGATAAGAGTCGGGTAACGATTCTTGTTCTTTTTGAGAAGAGGCATCAACAACGATTTCGGTAGGAAGAGGGACAAGTTGATGATCTTTGTCTATGCATGCATGAGAGAGGGGGGGTGGGGGTGGCGGCAGCACCCTTCTCCCTAGGTAGTGGCACGAGAGAGAGAGAGAGGAATCGGTGATACTCCTCTTCGTCTCAGAGATCATGCAAGTAGGGGTGTCAATCAAACCGAACATACTCGAACATAGGTATGTTAGAGTTTGAGTTCGATAAAATGTTCGATGTTCGAGTTCGTTAAGTATTTGATTGCCTTTGTTTGAGTTCGATTCAATAACGAAATCGAACGTTTGAGTTTGATTCATTATTAGTTCGTTTGTATTGTTCAAATGAATATTTTGATTAAGTTTGATAATGTGTTTGAAAGTAAAGTTTGGTAGAAGTTCGTGTGATTAATGTTTTTAACTTAAATGCTTTATTAAAGTGCAAGTATATTACATGTTTTAAAAGGACATCAGATGAGACTTATTTCAAAATTAAGTAATAAACTAAAAAATATGATAAAAAAATTAAAATCTAAAATATAGAAAAGGTCATAAAATAAAACATACCTGAACACATGCTACATTGCTAGTTTGCTACATTATTGTATCATATCTATATGGCACCAACCTTATAAAAATCCTAAACACAATGCAAGCCACAATAAAAATGAAAAAGAATTAAGTCACATGGTCATTTGATAAATATAATTATCTACCTTAAATTAAAAAGAAAAATCACACTAGTAATATTTGAAAAGCATAGTTTGTATCACAATGTATTGATCTACACCTACATGAAAAATTACATTAATGATAAAAACCAATGGCATGAAATGGCTATTTAAATTACAATGACATAATTTGCAAAAAAGGCACGATATGGCCAAAATATCATAACTGCGCACATCATAAAATCTTTAAACAACTAAAAACTTCTATCATTATAAAAACAAAAAATTGCATGCATAAATCATTTTTTATCATAAATTCATAAGAATCCACAACTAAAAAAGATAGCATGTCATGACTAAATGTTTACATAATTCAACATAAAACAAAACACTACATGATTAAAGTTATAAATTCCAATAAGAATGCAAATACATGTTAAGTTCCATGTATCACAATTTAAAAAGAAAGTTCTCATTCAACTAGCTCTTGTGCACCATTCCATAGGATCATATCTCCTAAAGAATGAAAATAAAAGAGAAATTAAAAGAGTTATTAATGCAGAATAATCTTAGACTTTTACTACAAAATAAGAAACTAAATTAGATTCAAGGGCTAATATAAATTAGTTACTGTACATGGGTAACTTTAGCTAATCTGGAATCCCTATTTGAAGACATCCTCAAAGTTGCTATTCTACAAGAGTTTACATTAGAAAAAAGTTAGAACATATAAAGACATACATGCATATTTAAAGAAAAATATCAAAAAATGCCTTTCAAGTTTAACTTTCTTATATGTGAAAGTTTAACACTAGCTCGAATCCAATCAGATGCACAGACTAGACCTTCCACAGTCTTTAGTGCTATAAAACTTCTATAATCTGTAATAACTCTCCCTCTCACACTAAATGCAGATTCTGAAGCAATAGAAATAATTGTGATAGATAATATATCTCTAGCCATAACTGAGAGAATTGGAAACTTAAAGAGTTGGAGTTCTACCAATCCAACACATCAAATGAAGGATCTTTTTTGGATCTTAATGTAAGTTTCTCCAAATATTTATCCAAATTTGGTATTTCGGGAGGCTCACTTTGAACATCATCAAAATATTTGTCTAGTTGGCTTCACTTGACAATTCATCAAGATATTTCTCACATTGATAAGAATGTTTCACTATTTCATTTAAGCACCAACTTTTTTTGCGTAAAACTCACAAATGCTAGGCAAATCATTTTTCAACTTTGCCAATTGATCTTGAGCATTCATGAAATCATAAGCCCTCTCAAATATGAACTCAATTGACATGAATTTATATCTGGGATCAAGAAAAGTGGTCATAGACATCACCAAATTGCAATTTTTCTAACGTTTGTCAAACTTTTTTTTTCTTTGAAATATTCATTTCTTTTATGAAATCATTTGATTGAACTTTTCTTTCAAAATTTCTGCAACTTTCCATATTGATGAAGAAATTGAAGTACCAAAAAAAATTAATGTAACTTCAAAATTTTGCTTCAATGTAAGACAATTTTTTTTCTTTCTCCCATTCTTCCTCATAAGGTAACCATTTGTAATTGTTCTCTTTTAGCATAGTTTTGAAAAATGATTTTGTAAGAAATTGCATAATCCAAATGAAAAAGGTGAAATTTCAGTGAGTAGCAACATCCATTGATAAACCTTTAGAAGTTGGGATGATTAATTGCCTAGCAATGCAAAAACATGTTTGATGTTAGAAATTATGTACCAAAAAAAAATGTAACTTCCAAATTTTGCTTCAATATAGGACAGTTTTCTTGGCTCTCTCATTCTTCCTCAGAAGGTAACCATTTGTAATTGTCATCTCTTCCAGTATAGTTTTGAAAATGATTTTGTAAAAAATTATAGAATCCAACATGAAAAAGGTGAAATTCCAGTGAGTGGTAACATCCATTGACAAGCCTTTAGAAGTTGGGATGTTTAATTGCCTAGCATTGTCCCCAAACTTTTTTAGACTTGCTGGAATTTTTTTCATGTACTTTACACTTTCTTAAATGTTAGAAATGCAATATTGAATAACAATGAGGCCATTTTGAACCATGAGATTTAAAATGGTAGCACAACACCTCATATGAAAAAACTTTCCTTTGAAAAACAAGTATTGCTGTTGAATAAGGGTATCCATCAATGTTCTCACCACCACATTATTACTATTAGCATTATCTAGAATAATGCTAAGTACTTTACTATCAATACCCCACTTAATTAGACAACTCAATATAGCATTTGCAATCACAATTCTAGCATGCAGTGGATCTAGTTCACAAAAGTTGAGGATGCGTTTTTGCACCTTCCAATCTAAATTAACATAATGAGTGGTTAAACATATATATTTAGTTGTTTGATGTCAATGTATCAGATGTGAGACTAATCATTTCAACTTGAAGATTTTTTTAAGTTGTCTTTAAATGAAAATATTTTCATGCAATCATTCATGATTGTAGCTCTTGAAACTTTTACATAGTTAGAATTGAAATATTTTAACATGATATTAAAGAAAAACTCTTTAATAGCGTTAAATGCATGCTCATGCACTATAAGCCACTTTAAAATAAGTTCTTGAGCCTTTAATTGATTAAACTTTGAAGGCTAGTTTACAGTAGGGGTTAGCTAGCACGGTTTAACATCTTTACAACAGGGGATGACCCCAATTTGTGTTTACTTGAGATCGGAGGTTAACCCCTGTTTGTGTTTACTGAACGAGAGTTAGGAATATGGCTTAACCTATGAAGTGAAACATGCGTGTCTACTTGGTTTGGGGGTTAAAATAGATGTTAAGGTGGAAAAAGATATATTTACCCTTGGGATGGTAAGTATATTAGTTGGTGAATTATTTTTTATATTAAATAAATATAATATAAATGTATTAATGAATCATCTTTTATATAATATCATGGGAGATATTTCAATTGTTACTAATGATATTTCAATTCAAAATCAAATATCACTTGACAAATTGTATTACAATCTATATTAATGAAACGTATTTGTAATTATTTTATGGTTAAATATTGATTATCTTATATTATAATTGGTAATTATGTTATTTGCTAACTAGGATGGATGTAGTAATTTTATTAGTCAGTAATTAATTTATAGTAATGATAATATGGTTTAACTATATATTGAAATTATAAATAGATTAATAATATAATTATGTAGTAGCTATGGTTTCCAATAATATATTAATTATTACAAAGTAATTTGATAAAGAAATAATAATTTTTGTTATTGTCAAGTAATTAACTTACATTGTAAATGGTAATTACGTTGTAATAGTAATTACGTTATAATGCTATGATTATATGCTAGTTAAGAAGTATATACTACAGTAGTCACTAATTATTTTATAATAGTAAAAATATGATTATTTGTTAGGTTGGATAGATTATTATGATTTAAATATATGGTGAAATAAAATTAACTATTTAATTATGCACTAACTATACTAAAATATTTATTGACCGAAATATATTAACCTACCAAACATAAGAGGTGAAATGGTAAGGAAACGATAGGATGGGAATGATGTGTTGAGGTAAAGAGAGAAAAAATATGGGTTAGGAAGGGGGGTTAACTCAACCCTCCATCAATCTTGGGTTAGCTTATCTCGGGTTTCAGAGACAAAGTGGGATTGTGTTAACCCTTGTAGTAAACGGGGGTTAACCCCTAACCCCTCTTTTTGGGGGTTAACCCCTACTGCAAACTAGACCTGAAGATAACAAGTGTGCTTAAATAATCAGTTTACCACAGGGGTTAACCTCCAAAAAGAGGGGTTAACTCCTACCGTAAACTAGACTTGAAGATAACAAGTGTGCTTAAGTAATCAGTTTCTGATGATGAAGGATCGAATGACAAACTCTTTTGTTTCTTATCAACATTTGATCTACTGGGACATTCTTTGATTTGATGGTGCATAAATTTGATGTCATCCCCTTGGAATCATCTTGTATTTATGGTTATAATTCTTGCACACCCACATTTTTCTTGTAATATCCTTTTCTTGTACAATCTTCTGTGAAAATGTTTCATTAACAATTGGCCTTTTCCTTCTTCCCTACCTAGTAAAGAGGCTGCTTTAAACTTTCTACTCTATTTTCTCATTATCTTATTTTTGAGATTCTTCGTTAACTCCAACAACTTCATTATTAACTTTGTTTTTCTCATTATGTGATATATCAGGTCGTTTCATTGACATCTACCAATTTATGCCAAAAGTTAAATTAAAATTCCATAAACAAGTCAAATAAAGATCCCAAACAGAAGTCAATCTACTGAAAATTAAGAATATTAAATAAAACACATGAAAAGTCCCTAAGCACTTTTGGAGTTTCTCTATTGTGATTTTTTCATTTTTCATTTTGAGTAACAACAAATATCATGCAAGCTAAATTGCTATTGGTTATTTTGAGAAATTCACTGTAGTGAAAAATGCCTAAGCAGTTCTTTTCAATAAAAAAGATTGAGCATTTATGAAAAAATTGAGTCTAGGATTGATGGTGGTGGTGGTGGCCACAACTTGCAAGGGAGAGGGGACTAGAAGGCAAAGGCCAAAGGGGAAGAAGGGGACTGGAGAAAGGGGGCAGAGGGGATTAGCTTGATTGGGAGGACGAGGAGGATAGGGGAATCTTGGGGGAGTGGTGGATGGTCGAGGAGGATGGGAGTGCTACTGATGAGTGGTGGCTAGGTGAGGAGAAAGGAGTGTTGATGGTGGTGGTGGTGGCGGCTAATTAAGGGGCTCAATGGTCTTGGAGGAGATGGTAGTAGTCTGATAAACTGCAAACGTAGAAGAGGAAGAGAGGAGGGAGAGGATCACATATGACCTAACCTTGAGAGCAATGGCACGTTGTTGACTAATGGAAGATGGCGGTGGCATCGGTTACGGAGTTACGGAGGCGTTTGCCGGTGACTTGACTTGACTTGATGCTCAGGGTTTTCTTTTACCGATGTGTGAGTGTGATTGTGTTTGTGGCTTGTGGGAGAGTGGGGGGACTCGGGGTGGTTTTTGTTTTCTAATAATGATGAGAACATTGGGAAGTGGTGGGATTGTGGCTTGGGAGAGGGGGGAGTGGAATTAGAGGAGTTGTGGATGGGTTTTGTTTTTGAATTTTTTTTTTGTTTTTAAGGATGAGAGGGGTCACTTTTTTTCTTTTGAAAAATCCAATGAGTTCTTTATATTTACATAAATACATAATTACACACACATACTCAAACTTTTATCGAACAAACATACACCATATTCATGTTTGATTTGTTAAGCTAATGACCTAATTTTTATGTTCATGTTCCAATTTTTTTCCAAAGGAACTTTTATCGAATATTTTATTGAACGAATTCGAACTGTCTAATTCGATTAGCACCCCTACATGCAACAGGGATAGAGAGAGAAGTTGGTGGCGGCTGAGAGAGGAAAGAAGACCAACAACGGGCTCCTAAGCAAGAGGGGGCGATGCACCTCCCTAGGTAGGGAGAGAGAGAGGTACCTAGGGTTAGGGTTTTCTCTACTTAGAAATACCATGTGGAAGAAATAAGTTATCTTATTCAAAATAGAGTTCCCTGACCTTTTTGTTAGAGTTGTCAAATCCACCTAGACTTATCTATACTGACCTGAACCTGACCCGCATAAAGGACCTGAACCCAACCCGATTCTGATTTCCATAAATAGGTCCAACCCGACTCGAACCTTACAATTAAGTGGGTCGGGTTCAGATATGTGTTAATAGACTCATGCCAACCTGTTTGACTCGATAAAATACTCGAGAATTAAGTTCCCTCTTGTGCACTCTTGAGGCTCTAGGCTGTCCCTCGTCCATTTGACTCCTCTCTTGAGAAGAAATAAAAGTGTCGCAATTAGAGATCTCGAATGGCAGAAACCTCGATTAGAGTCTCGAATGGCAAAAACCCTGATTAGAGATCCCAAAGTCCAGACCAAATCCTCACAGATTGCGCTATGGGCTGTCACCTACATTACACACTTCCCTTTTGAGTCTCTGCTCTTGCCTTGTAGGTTCTCACGTCACAACTGAGGCACATCGCCACCATCCTCTGTGCAGTCCGATAAGATTGCAATAGTCCAACTCCAACTCGTCTTTGACTACCTCACTCTCGACTATTGTAGTTCTGGTATAAAGCGATTAACCCACAAACCCAATTAACTTGGTAAAGCATGTAACCGCTTAAACTCAATTAACTCGACCAACCCATTTATTAAATGGGTCTAGTGGGGTTTTAGGATTTATGGGTGGGTCGGTGCTGGCCCCAACATATGTAGATCCAATTATTAAATGGGTTGCACCTGACTTGACTTGACTTCATGCGGGTTTAGTATTCGCGGTTGGACTTGACCCGACTCGTTTTACGGCTCTACTTTTTATAGAGTCAAGTTTCAAAAAAACATGTAATCCAGGAAATAAACTATGACTGTTAACTTTAATTAAATAAAGTAAATAAACCTAACTCTTAACAGCTGTCAACTATTTACATGGTTGCTTTCTTGTCTACTAGTGAAATGGTGCTAGCTTATTACATTAAGTCATTTGATGCCATGAAGTTCCCTATTCCTGCACATCTTAGCATCTCTTCAACCAATATGAGCATCCCAATAGTCACCTAAAATTTTAAAAATGAACCATCTAGTTTTTTGGCTGCCATTTTCTTAGTTTAGCGGAGGTACACGTTTATAATCAATCATTTATAGGTTCAAATAATGGTACTTCTGTGGCCTATGATTTGTCCATTGCAAATCCCACGCCTTGGGATCCTTTCTTTGTGTTTATCAATGTGGTGTTTATCAATGTGGTTATATCTCGAGGGACAGGGTCATACAAACACAAGTCTACCATGAAATTTGCTACAAGAACTTGGTAACTCATGACATTTATTTAAGATCGCAGTTGATCTCAGCAACTTCGTACTTACGTATTTCTTTCTTTTAGAAAGACATTTGAAGTCACATTAAAGTGAGAATGCTTCAAGCTTTGCAACTAGTTTTTGAGTCCTAAGATCCAAACCTTCCGGAAGGTGAAGTATGAGAACATCAAACACTTTTGGTGTTTGGTTGGGAAACTATCAGTTATGCCACTATTTTCTTCTTTACCTAGGTTTGTTTACTTCCATTACCTAGGTTTGTTTTGTCAAAGTTCTTATGCTCTCAGGAAAAAAATGATTCAATGTAGATTGAGAATTTTGTTTGCTATAACCTGGACTGCATCAGCTAGCTGTTCAAGTGATGATGAGGCTGCTTAACTCCTGTCAATTATGCTGTTTATGATTTTTCCTTTTCAATTGTAACATTTGCTGCTATGGATTTTGGAGATTCTCCATAGATGCTAATGCCAATAGAGGAACTGCTTTATGGTCGGAATGTTACCAGATCTTGGAGTGAGACAAATTCTAATGAAATCTGTTGAAATGTATCCCTTCTATTAGGTCTGTACTTTTTCTTTTGGTTGGAGACGGTAGCTTTCTGCTAGTTATTTCGTTGAGGAGCTAACAAGGTATCATGGTGCTATTTTGTCTTTGAAGTTTTAAGATCCTATCTTTCCAATTATTACTATTTCACCATATTATATAAACTCCCACAGATATACATGCTAAGATGATGTATAGGTTGTGCCGTCGTGGATTGTTCCAATGAATGAAATTATTATATTGCTATGCATGTGGATTTCTTTGTTGATTAGAATCAGTTTCTTAGGCTTCTTCGAGTCGGAAGATTGTTACGTTGATGTACATTTTTTAAATAGAAGGTTTTTTACGTAGGCACTCGTATAAACCACTTATAGTACAATGATACCCCTATATTTTCCCTATTTACATAGATAGACCTAAAGGGTTGATGCCCGGTATCTCAATGTCTCTCCAATTAAGATCCAATAAAAATTGTTACTTTTACATAAAAATAATGTTAAATAGGTTGGGTTGTTTTCATATCCTACTATGCAAAATTGTTGGATATGTGGCGTGCGACAAGGTGTGTTACAGGCATTTTACGTGTGTCATAACGAGGAGATACTAGCACTTGGCGTAAGGAAAGTAAAAGTTGAGCCCGGAGAACACAGTCAATGAAGATGCTACCTCATGGGCGGCAGTGATGCAACAAAATGAAGGTGTGCTGTGGTAATTCCTCGTGGTTGATATTGTATAGTTAGAACAAATGAATCAAGTTGTTTATTCCATAGCCATATCTCTTAATATACAGAGGTGGGAAAATTACATGACTTCTCAAGGAAATGAAAGTATTACAATCAAGGAAATAAGCAAAGTAACATAAGTAACAGAAGACTATAGGGGCTAATACTCTCCCTCAAGCTAGAGCATAGATGCCTATCGTCCTTAGCTTGTAACAACAAATATCAAAAGAAGAACGAGGTAACACCTTGGTGAAGATATCTGCTGTTTGGTGATCGGGTGAGACATGAGTAATGTAGATGAGACCTCTTTGAATGAAGTCACGTGTGTAGTTGTAGTCAACTTCTATGTGTTTAGTCCTCTCATGGAACATGGGATTATTAGTAATATAAGTGGTAGCCTTGTTGCACTACATCTTCATAGGGGTATCAACCGAGACATGTAAATAAGTCATGAGAAATCTCACCCACATCATCTCAGAGGCTGTGTATGCCATGACTTGATACTCTAACTTTGCATTGGATTTAAAAACAATAGCTTGTTTCTTACTCTTCCATGTTAATAGATTCTTTGCTACATAGGTACATAAGCCAGTGATGGATTTCCTATCAACCAGACACCCTGCATAGTCTACGTTTGTATAGGCCACAACACTCATAGAAGTCTCCATAGTGAACATGTCCTCATTTTCTAGCTCTCTCTTTAGGTACCTGAGCACCATCATTGCAGCATTTCAATGCTGTTTAGTAGACTTATTTATGAATTGACTCAACTTCCCAACTATAAGGGAAATATCAGGTTGCATAATAATCGAATAGAGGTGCTTGCCCACTAGCCCTTTATATTGCCAACTATCCACTTCCTCTACCTCATTATATAAGTGCATCTTGGGATCCATGGGAATATTAGTTGACTTTGCACCCAGCATACGAGTCTCTTGCAACAAGTCAAGTGCATACTTTTTGTGGGAAAGTACCATGCCTTTCTTGCTCCATGCTATTTCTATCCTAAGGATGTATTTGAGAGGTCTTAGGTCTTTTATAACAAAATTATTCTCCAGACTCTTCTTAACCTCAACAATTTTAGATGTGTCAACCCCTGTAAGTGTGATATCATCAGCATAAATTAGGAGTGTCATCACACTGTGTGCAGTCTTTTTGACAAACAGTGAATGGTTTGAAGATGACCTTTGAAATCCTAGCGTCCCAACCACCTCTGACAATTTCTGAAACCATGTCCTGGGATTTTGTTTTAGACCATAAATAGCCTTGCATAGGCAACACACCCTGAAACACTCTCCTTGAACTTCTTAGCCTAAAGGTTGGTGCATGTACACCTCCTGAAGGTCACCATAGAAGACAATTTTAACATCAAGCTTATGTATTGGCCAGTCTTTCTGCACAGCTATTGAGATCAAAATGCACATGGTAGGAAGGTGTGCCACTAGAGAGAATGTGTCAAAGAAGTTCACGTCATAAGTTTGTGTAAATCCTTTGGCCATGAGACTAGCTTTGTATCTTGCTATCTTCTCATTAAGGTGATACTTGATGCTGAAGACCTACTTACACCTTACAACTAATGCACTTGAAGGTAAGTCAGCAAGTTCCTACGTGCCATGAGATCATAGTGTAGCCATCTTATCCTTCATGACTTGATGTCACTTTGGATTAAGAATAGCCTATTAGTGAGATGACGAAATCTATGTGGCAGAGTGTATGACAGAACTTGCTGTATGCCCTACCAAGAAAATTTGTAGACATTGCACTAGAAAGGGGGTATCTGGTACAACTACGTGGAGCTGTGCGAACAGCAATCAGGAGATCAAGATCATCAGTTGTAGGTACTATCTGATCTATTGCCTCTCGTTCTGCAAAAGAAGTGATGTAGTACCATCTCCATATATAGACCTTGTATCATCATTACTAGGCATAACATCATCAATCTGTAAATCACCTATGATCACTTGAGGTGGAGGAGTTGGCACTAAAGAGGGGGGTCGCCTATAAGTGATTGGAAGTCTGTGTGTGATAGGGGGGTCATGAAACCTCTCAGGCTCAAAGGGTGGTGGCTTAGATGATGATGGATCAGTGATTGGGATTGCCTCCAGGGGTGTAGGAGGAATGGGTATAGGTGCCTCGATAGCCTCACAAGCAAGATTTCTCCCTGCAGTAGAGAAGTATGGAATAGACTCGTCAAGGGTGACATCAGCATTCACATAGTGTCTCTAGGTGAGAGGATCATAGCACCTATATCCCTTCTCGGTATGAGAATATCCTAAGAAGACACACTTGATGGCCTTAGGAGCAAGTTTATCTCGACTAAGAGTAAGAATATGAGCAAAAGCAACACACCCAAACACTCGAGGTGGAACATGAAACAGATTACCCTCAGGATAAAGAACCTACAAGGGAATTTGTTCATGAATAGTAGTAGACATTCTATTAATTAGGTAGCGCACAATGAGCACATCTCCCCAATAGAGAGAGGGGACACTGTGATGGATAAGTAGGGTATGTGCTACATCAAGAATGTACCTTGCTTCCTCTCAGCAACCCTATTTTGTTGAAAGGTAAGAGGACAAGTGGTCTGATGAACAATGTCATGAAACTTTTAAAATGCACATAAATGCTGGGTACAGAACTTAAGGGCATTGTCAGAATGAACATTTTTAACACTTGCCAAACTGGTTCTTTATTTCAAGAATAAACTATTCCAAAATGGTGTTTAACATCTGACTTATTCTTCAACAGAAATAACCAAGATAAACAAGAAAAGTCATCAATAAGTAATAATAGTGACCTAATTGATTACGAACACAACTTGGGCCTTACACATTAGTATGAACTAGTTGGAATAATTCAATAGACCCAGGGCTCTAACTAACAGGAAAAGTACTTCGGTGATGCTTACCAAGTTGACAGGCATCATAGGTAATGGCAGTAGGTAGAGATATGTTGGGTGTAACTCGATGAAGCCTGTCCAATGGTAAATGGCCAAGACGAAAGTGCCGTTGGAGAGATCCAGCAGTACAAGTGACACTTCCATCATTTCATGGCAAGTAGTAGCAATTGGAGGTTGGAAGAGGCGATGGAACCCTTATCTTCACAGTGGCCACCAATTATCCTCCTTGTCATGATGTCCTGAAAAGTACAAGTGGTGGCATCAAATATAGAATGACAATTTAGCTCTTTAGTTATTCTACCGATAGATAACAAGCTTATAGGAAAATCAGGCCTAAGAAGAACATCTACCAACCTCATAGTGGGGATAACTGAGACCTCCTCTTGCTCAGCAATCTTGGAGTGTCTCCTATCTGCCACTTATACTATCTTTCCTGGAGAAACATGTCAAATGTAGCGGAAACACCTTCAATCTCCATTGAGGTGTTGCAAGGTTCGAGAATCAACCAACTAATTCATATCTAAATCTAGATCACATGGAGCATCAGCATTAGTGGAGAGAGCAAGCTCTATACCTAACAAAGTGGCAAAGGCTGTAGTCTCTGAAGTGGATGATGTCTCCTGTGATCATTGAGTAAGGCGCCGAAGTAGCTCATCATAATCAACCTTGGGCACATATACGGTATCAATGGCCTACTCTGTAGTAGTTATGACCTGAATAGCCATGGGAGGGCGGCAATACTTTGTCCAACAATTATTTGCCATATATCTTGACTTCCCTTAATACATGCAAGTTAGTCGTCCTCTCCCAATGGGTCCACGGCCTCGACCTTTGCCTTGTGTCACTGAAGCACATCGACCACGACCATGAATAGTAGTAAGAGTCGGGGTTTTCCCTGCAGGCTCACTAGTAGTAAGAGTGATCGAGATCCTGCTCACCTTTGAAGTGGGAAGCTCTGATAGATTAAGGAGTTGTGAGCAGGTTAATCGTAGTCTGGTCCAAGACCAACTAGGAACTGAAGGATTGTTGCTTCCTTGCGATAAGTCCTTTTAGTAGCACATGTATACACCAACCTACATGCATTAAACTTCTCTAGAAGACTCTTAAGGGTCGAGTAGTACTAGGACGTGTGACCCTCCTGACGAGGTTGGGAGAGCTCGCTGTATATCTGGAAAACCCAACTGGAATTCTTCTTATGGGAGTATGTATCTCTCAAACTATCCTACATCTCCTTAGTAGTCTAGTAATACATGATCTCATCTTCAATCTTAGGGATCATTGAATTCATGATCCACGTATGAATCATGCCATTATCTTTCTTCCAGGAAGCATTCTTTCCAATCTTGTCCTGTGGTTATGGTTGAAGTAGAATGTGCTTCTTGTCGTGGCCTTCTGCTGTCGTAAAAAAGGTTTGTGACTATTGGGCATAGTTACTTTCATCCAACTTCACCATGGGATCAAAGAAGAGACTCTTGTGTCCTCTTGTCTTCGGAACTTGCTCTGATGTCACCTTGGATTAATTCTCAGATGCCATCTTGCTTCAACCAGACCATAAATAAAATTTCTGTTGATAAAGGATAAAATTCAGACCATTAAGACTGATATGGGTGACCCTACAAGTCATAGGATGACCTACACGACCCCTAGAGGTAGTACAAGTCTTGTGCTACCTAAGAGATCTTGTTGGTGGATGTTGTAGGCAAGGGGGAACCACTTGGCTGTGCTAGGGATCAAGAACAACACCACCAGGTGGCGTTGGAGACCATATTAGCACCACTGGGCAACATTGGGAGAGCAAACAGTAGCCTAGGCGGCATTGCAGGCCTACAGGAGCACTGGCGATACACCTGGAAGGTGCTACTCGAGGAGGGTGGTGGCACAACACGAGGGTGGTGTTGCCTTACAGTTGTGAGGGGGTGGCGTTGCACCCTTGTGGTGGCATTGTGTAGGAAGAGAGGGGTGACACTACACCCCTGTGGTGGTGGATTGGTCCACTAACCAACCAAGGAAGGTTGGCGACGGCGGTGGTGGTGCCTCCTCGAGAGCTATTAGGGTTAAGGTTGTTTTTGGTGGAGAGGAAAGGGATATGAGAATCAAGGAGGGTACAGACACCAATCTAGGACCACTACTTTTGATGCTAAGTTTAAACAAATGAATTAAGTTGTTTATTCCATAGCCCTACCTCTTAATATATAAAGGTGGGAAAATTACATGAGTTCTCCTCAAGGAAATGAAAGTATTACAACTAAGAAAATAAGCAAAGTAATATAAGTAATACAAGACCGTAGGGGTTAATATACGTAGTTTGTCATCGGTATAGTTAGTGAAGCAAACATTGAGATGCATATCTTATTGTTAGGTGGTAAATCTTTTGTGGCCTTTGTGGGACTGTTTTGTAGATATTTGAATGAGTTTGTTGTTCTTAACAATGAGTTGTTTTTTATTCTTTGTTTTTTTTGGGAGGGGGGGTGTTGTTGTCCATTAAAGACCATTTTCTGATGGTGATGGTGTCATCCCATTGTGTGCACCACTCTGCCAATGGTTGCGTGGAAGTCTCATCCTACCGTTGTGATGGAGGTGTTCAGAGATAATTGCAGCAGCGGTGGGTTCATTTGGGTGTTTGGTTCATTGTTGATAACATTGTTTAGGAAGTCGGTTGCCTAGGTTGTGTAGGCACCCCTATAGGCGTTAGCGAACTCCTTCCCGAATCGAGTAGTGCCATGCAGTCCTGTACTCGGGTCTAGTTGAGTACGTGAGCCGAGTAGGCATTTACTCGGCCACACACTCGATTTTGAGATAAAGCCATCGGTGGGCTCTTCTAAAAAAAATTCACATTAACCCAACACCTATCCGATACCCCACTCTTGATGCCCATCTCCTCATTGACACATTAACCCTGATAACTCCTAAAAGCATTGATCTAGGATCGCCGCTCTGTTACCAAGTCAGAGAAAAGGATTGTTGATATACTCTTATTTATCTTCAACTATTTTTCTTGTTTTATCATGTTTTGCTATTTCCTCTTTTATTTTGGACATGCATTGTGCTTGTTCAAAACCTCTCTATATAAAGAGATGTTGGGCTATTTTGATGAATAAGACAAATCATTCTCTCCTACTTGGTATCAGAGCGTGGTCCTGGGCTGGGTTCTGGTATCCCACCGAGAAAATCCCTTGAAACCCTTACACCAAAAGTCGTTTCTTCCTCACTATCGTAAGCCCTCTCTCCCTTCTCCTCACTGATGCAAAGGCTCCTCCATCGGCCTTCAACACCAGCAGGGGTAGTCATAGGGGGGTCCACAGGGCTCCATTGGCTGGCTAACCCCTAGGCGATCAACCATAGGGGTCGCCAGAGGGGAGTTAGACCTTGCTGCAACATCTAGGCCCTCCAGGCAGCAACGTAGGGTCTTGCGATGAACACTCCAGCGGTGCAGGTGGTACTGCTGGGGTTGTTTCTCCCCTAGGCAGCGGTGCACAGGTCCCTCTCT
This sequence comes from Thalassia testudinum, assembly GCA_037157565.1. NCBI lineage: Eukaryota > Viridiplantae > Streptophyta > Magnoliopsida > Alismatales > Hydrocharitaceae > Thalassia > Thalassia testudinum. The sequence continues at coordinate 40,836,531 of JAZHRO010000002.1, read as the reverse complement.
TTTGCTGCGGGTGTGCAGGGCAGTCCCTGAGCCATGCACACCCTGTAGCTTTGCAAAGGGGGTCTCTCCTTGTCTTGGGCGTGACCTTTCAGACTTCTGTAATCCTGGATCCTTACGCCTAAGGCCTGTTTTGCCAGTGCTGAGTTCCTTTATGACATGAAAAAATATTTCAAATAGTTTGGGTGGCATATTCTTTGGTTTATTTGGCTTAAGATGGCGAGTACCGGTTCTTCTGAGGTGACGTTGGGCGCTGTTCCCGAGTCCAGGGCCTATAAGAGCCCACTCTTTGGTCTCATCATCAAATTGGATAAGACCAATTATCCAGGTGGTCTCAGATGTTCCTAATGACAGTAGAGGGTCATGACAAGGAGCATATTTTATTAGAGCTAGAGCCTGCAGAGAAGACGGGAAAATATGCTATGTGGAAGAAGGATAACGCGATGGTTAAGGCTTGGTTGATGAATTACGTTATTCCTCAGATTGAAGACAAGATCATGTACTATTCGACTGCCAAAACAATGTGGGATAGTATCCGTGACACTTATTCACATGAGAAAAACTCATCTCGAGTTTTTCAGATCAGTCGTGAGTTGTCTTAGCTGAAGTAGGAAGGATGATCTCTCTCCTAGTACTACTCTACCCTTAAGGGGCTTTAGGAGAAGTACAACATGTGTAGCCAGTTTGCACATGTGCTACATAGAGAGTACCACAGAGAGGTAGTGATGCATCGGTTTCTTTTGGGCCTTGGTCTCGAATACGCGATAGCCCGGTCACAGATTCTCACCTTGTTTGAGCTTCCTACCTTAGAGGAAGTCTACAGCCGTCTAAGTCGCATTGATATACCTACATCTTAGACTGGAGTTGCTAACTATGCGTCTGCCCTTGCTGCTATGGCTAGACGTGGTGGTAGAGGAGCCTCTTCTACTCGTGGGCGCGGGAGAGGTCATGGCATACCTGGGAGATCTCGCATCAGCACAACATGCACCTTTTGTGGCAAAGTTGGCCATGTGGAGGCTTCATGTTAGGCCAAGCATGAGAGACCTGCAATGGCCAACCAGGTATCTGTGATTATAGAGGAGACTACTGATGTCGTGCCTGTTCTTAGAGTAGACTACGATACTCTATTTCAGCGTCTCTCCCAGCTGACTCAGGAGCCAGCAACTCCTACTGAGATCGTTGTCTTCGCCTCTTCGTCAAGTATTAATCTGTGTGTACAGGCATCTGCAGGTACCACGTGGTTAGTGGACTCTAGTGCTTCACACCATTTGTTAGGAGATTAGGGGTGTTTTCGCAGACTTCAATCTGTACCCTATGGCAGGACAGTACATGTTGTAGATGGTAGACACATGGAGATTAGTGGTCAGGGGGAGGTTGCACTGACTTCGACAAATGAGACTGCCTGATGCGTTTTTTGTCCCTGATTTTTCATTAAACTTGTTATCTCCTGCTTCTTTATCGTGTTATATTTGATGAGTTGGGGTGTATTTTTTAGGATAAGTTGACAGGGAGGACGATTGGTGGATGACATGAACTACGGCTTGCTAGGGTGACACTAGCTCTGTTGCTAGGAGTACCTTGTAGTGGCATCGTCGCTTTGATCATCCTTCTCTGGATATGTTCAAACACATCATCCCACACATTTTTGCTACTACAAAGATACTTTGTGATGATGTCAGTTGGGAAAGCACCACAGATCATCATTTTCGTTTAGTACAGCACCAAGTACTACTATATTTTAGCTACTACATATGGATGTCTGGGGTCCAAGTTGTGTTCCTGATTGACAATGACAGATATTATTTGATTATCGTAGATTGTTCCCACTTATCTTGGTTGTTTTTGTTAAAGAATAAGTCCGATGTTGGACATATGATTGAGACTTTTTTTATTGAAAATAAAGAATCAATTTTCTATTATGGCTAAAATTGTGTGATTATGCTTTGGAGTTTTATACCACCAATCTAGCACAATTTTACAGGTCATGGCATCATACACCAGATAGCTTGCCCCTACACCTCACAGCAGAACAGTGTGGCAGAACAGAAGCATAGGCATATTAGATGTAGCACGTACTCTTCTCATTCCCCACTTTGTGCACACTTGTATTGGGGAGATGTGCTTACAACTTGTTATCTTGTCAACAGAATATCATCTTCCATGTTACATGAACGCACTCCTTGGAACGTTTTGTATCCATATAGGGATCTGTTTCAGTTGCCCCAACGTGTGTTTGGGTGTGTTGCTTTTATACACCTATTGGGACTAAGGAGAGACAAGTAGGCACCCAGAGCAGTGAAGTGCGTCTTTCTTGGATATTCACGGACCCAGAAGGGGTACCGATGTTTGTATCCAGTGATTGGTAGACATTATGTGAGTGTGGATGTTACATTTCATGAATTAGAGCCATATTTTTCTCTTGCAGCACGACAGTTAGATCTAGAGGTTGAGTTTGCACCTATGCCCATTCTAGCTAAATAAATGGATGAGTTTCTTATTTCTGGATATGGTCCTGCACGTGGTAGTGATAGTCAGGCACTTATGAGTGTTTCTGCACTTGAAAAAATTACAGAAGATCTGAGATACCAGGATCCGCCTATTGTTTTTTAGAAATCGGTCACCTACAAGAAACACACCCCCTACTTCAGCTCCACCATCCTCACTACGACAGGTATGTGTTGAGGCATCTGACACTTCTATGCCTAGTGGTGATTGTCCAGGATCATGTGATACTATTCCAGATGACGACCTTCCTACAGTTGTTACGAAGGCACCTCTCTCTTGTCTCATTATCATATTGCTGGAGCAGTGTCTACAACCAATTTGGGGACAACATTCGGGCACTTTACTACAACTCTTGCTGCTACAAAGATTCCTTCCACATACTAGTAGGCCTTGATCCAAAATGGTGCAAAGTTATGGAGGATGAGATGGTTGAACTTTGTAACAGATGGACCTGGGAGATGACTCTTCCTACTGGTGCTTGCCTGGTGGGATCTCATTGGGTCTTTGCCTTGAAATACAACCTTAATGAGTTTATTTCAAGGTATAAGGCTTGGTTGGTGGCAAAGGGGTTCATCCAGACATATGAGGTGGACTTCTTTGATACCTTCCCATGGCTTGTCTATCGATTGTCCAGATACTTATTTCTATTGCTGCTCATAAAGACTGGATGCTTCACAAGCTTGATGTGAAGAATGCCTTCCTCTATGGAGATCTTTAGGAGGAGGTTTACATACAACAACCTCTTGGGTTTGACGTTCAGGGAGAGTGCGTGTGCAGATTGAAGAAGGCCATTTATGGCTTTAAGCAGAGTCCAAGAGCATCTTCAAGAAGCTCTCAGAGGTGGTAGAGAAGTTGGGCTTGTAGTCTTGCAGAGATCTTTTTATGATCACTCTTTGTTTGTCAGGAAGACCGCAAAGGGGTGCGTAGTACTTCTTGTTTGTGGATGATCTCATTATTACTGGAGATGATAGAGTTGGAATAGTTGAGGTTAAGAGGTCCTTAGCTGAGCAGTTTATTATGAAGGACCTAGGCAAACTCAGGTACTTTCTGGTCATAGAGGTGACTAGAAGTAAGCAGGGAATTATCCTTTCTCGGTGGAAGTATGCTCTAGATGTGTTACAGGAGATAGCGATGCTAGGGTCCAAACCAACTAATATTCCTATGGAACGCTTGGGTTTACGTGGAAACCCCACTCATGAGGAGTGGGAAGAAAACCACGGGAGAAGCCCCCTATCTGCATGTTTTCTCTGTATTTCTTCTCAATGATAAATGGGAGGAGTACACGGCTATAGCCCATACTTTCCAATGTGGCACTAAACAACCACTCAATTCGCTCAACAATCATATTTTGCTATTTCCTCTTTTATTTTGGACATACATTGTAATTGTCTCAAACTTCTATATAAAGAGGTGTTGGACTATTTTGATGAATAAGACAAATCATTCTCTCCTACTATGATCAATCTTCGTCTCAAAAAAAACTCTACATCTCTTTATTTAGAGAGGTATTTGAAAAATTACATCAGAAGATCAATACAAAATAAATAAATAAAGAATAACCCAGACAAAACATAACTAAAGAGGAGAGTCCTCACAACAATGTTAGAATTCAAGCAAACAACAAACGAAAAGAAGTCAAAAAGTTGAGAAAGACAGATGGTTTTGTAATCCACCATTGTAATATAAAAGCAGAATTCATCACCACCCAAATTGATCGAATGGTCAACATGTGGTGCCTTTTTTTTTGTATTGTGCTCAAAAGACACTGTATATCTATATGTACAAACTCTAATTATGCATATTATAATATACCTGTATATATTAAAAAATTAATGGATAGAATTAGGTTTTGGGTTGGGTTGGGTTCAAGAGATTAGGATATTTTTAACCCAACCCAACCCATTGGGTTCAACAGGTAGGCTTGGGTCGTGGTTGGCCCCAATCCATGTGCACCTCTAGTTTCTCCCGTTTCCTTTTGTTTTGTTTTTTTTTAAATTTTTTTGGTAGAGGAAGAAAAAAGAGATGAGAAATAACGAAGGTATAAAACACCAACATAGGACTTAGCATAGGATTTAGGCACTGATACCAAGTCTGAGAAAATGAAATGTCATATCTCATTACAAGGCACTAATCCCCATTATATAGAGGATTAGAGAAAAATGAGAAGCATACCCTCACTTATTAAGTAAATGACAGAAAACAAAATAGATGGTACTTAAACTCATATCTCAACAGATTTATTGGTGGAGCCTTTTTTAGTAAAGATATTATTCCAGGACTGTTGCATTTCAGCCCTATTTTCAGTAGTTCAAGAACGGTCCAGAGTCTGTGATTGTTGCAAAATCGGCCCAGAATTTTCTTCTTTTGTTCAATGTCTTAGAAGTTGCATGTCAACATCGTTGACCAAGTTTCACACTTCAGACTTGCAAATCAGTATTGGTTTCCTTGTATGTTTCGGTTGTGGTCTTAAATTTTCTGATTAAGTTCTCTTGATTCGTGGTTCCGGCTGATGATTCAGCTTACTATTTAAAGGACGTTTTCAAGTTTCAAAAAATCAAAACAAAGAGAGAAAAAAGGAAAAAGAAAAACAAAAAGAAAAAAAAAGAAAGGAGAGAAAAAATAAAGAAGAAAGGGGTTGGGGAGGAAGGGAATGAGAGGTGTTACCTATGTTCTATTTCTTCTTCCAACTTTTTTGAGAAGTGTATGTTAAAAGAATGGGAGAAGAGGGGAGAACTAGAATAAATGTTTGTAATCTACGTTTTTCATATCTGCACCCATTGAATTATGAGATAGTTGCTTATTATTTTGCTCCTATTGAATGGATCTTATCCACTTGTTAAGGTCACCAGATTTGTGGAACTCATGCTTTTAGGGATCACGTGACAGAAACTTATTCTGGAACTTTCTGTATGGGAAAGGTCCACTTTGAGCTTTGATATGGAAGAGGTCCATTGTCTGAGGTTCCTGAATAGGAGAAGCTCATTCTTTTGAGCTTCCTACATCAAAGGAAACCCATGCCCAAGGTTTCCGTGTGGGAAGATCCACCAAGTTTCCATATGGGTGAGGCCTACTGGCCCTAAACTGGAGCCCTCTAGTGGGAGATACCCATTCTTGAGGTCTCTAAATGGGAGAAGCACTCTCTTTGAGGTCCCCGTGAGAGAGAGGATTGTTTACTCTTCGAGCATGAGTCATCAGATAAGCGCCATCTCTATTTTTAGCATAACTTTTAGATTGTGTGGTGATCTGCACTTGAGTCCCTACATGAAGATTTCTTCAGAGGGGGAGATTTTTTTTCCCCGCATTGTTTATTACAAGCTGAGTGTGATATGCTCTCTCTCTCTTGAGGAGTGTTTAGAATTATGCTTATTAGAGTAGATGGATAATTGGATCCTCCACTAGATCCAATTAACACTAGGTTTTGGTGTGTGTTTAGTCTCACATTAGTAATTGAAAGAATTGTGAGAGTGAGGTGGTACTATTGGTTTCGACAATAAAAAATCATAGAAGATCAAACCCTTACAGCTTCCATTGATGTAAGACAGCACCAGTCGATCACGAACCATGTAGTTCTTTGTGTTCCTACAATGCTCTTAATGCCACAGTTTGATGTTTTATTACTTTCAAGAAGATTGAAGGTGTGTCTCTGGTACCTCTATGTGCTAATGTATGTATAATTTGATGTAGTGTGACTGATGAGTTCCTGAAACCCCATCCAGTACAGAGATGGAGACTAGGAAATTTAATGGTACATTTAAATGTGCATTCTTCTGTGTATATTCCATGTAAAGGTTAGAAGAAAATAATGTGTAATTTATGTTGAAAATTGCTTTATTCATGTTCTATATGTCTTGTCTGTTTTGCACTCCTTTTTGGCATATTGTTTCTCATTCTTGTATTCCATTCACCAATTCTTTATGAAAAATAACTACGTTTAGGATGCCTGTGAGTTGACTTGGTCCATACGTGCTTTGGGCTGATTGTAGAATGCAAAATCTTCAGTTTTAGTGCTTGCTAAATTATATGACAATTATGTAGATAATTGCTTGTGGGAAAGGCAAGGCTGCAGAGCAAGCAAGAATTTATCAGTTGTTACTTATCCAACAGTCAGATTAGTAGATGTGATGTTAGTTATTCCACAGATTTTTAGTATCTGATCATATCTATCTTAACTGCAGGAGGCCTTAGATGTCTTCAAGGTGTTCTCCCAGTCGCTTCTATAATGTCATTAAGAACTTCAATGAGAAACAAAGAGAGGCTGTTCAGAGCATTGGTTTTGGTAACTTGCTGAAGTTGCATGATATACGTCTACGGAGGACACTTTTAAATTGGCTGTTAGAAAGGTATTCGCCACAAATGAGGTCCTTTCATATTGGACAACATGAAATTAAAGTGACAAAGATGGATGTGGTATTGATTATGGGATTACGTGTAGTGGGAACTCCAGTGGTCCTGAAGCATCGACATTACCCAGTAGACCATCTTTTGTCTTATTACAGGGCAAGATGTGGACAGATAGATGTTAAGTTCCTTGAGAAGTTGCTTCAGACACCAGACTATGGTGATGACTTCAAGAGGACCTTTGTCCTTTTTACCTTGTGCACTCTTCTTGCCCCTAAGCCCAGACCTGAGGTTAGTGCCAGTTTCTTGCAGTGCTTATTAGACACAGAGAAGATCTCTACATATGCCTGGGGAGAGTTTACCTTGCAAAATCTCTTCTTTGAACTTGATACATACAAGAGAGAAGGACATAAGTATGTAGGTGGGTGCATCATTCTGTTGCAGGTATGGCATGTTTGATCTGCTTTTCTTTCATATGCTGCATGAAGGATGCTGATACATTTCTTGCTGCAGTTTTGGTACTATGAGCACATACAAGTTCCTCTTGAAGGTTTGAATAATGAACCAAAAAAATTTCCTAGGTTGAGAGGTTGGGATGGTTTCAGGTGTCTTCGTCGAGACAAAAAGGAGTGCCAACTTGGTGGTTATGGTCTTGGAGAGGTGATATTTTGTTGATGCATGAAAGATTGATACATCTCCTTTGAAAGCTACATATTTTTTAACTTCTTCTGATGTCCTAATTTTAGATTGTTACATACATTTCTCCAACTCCTGATGAGGTCTTAGAAGAAGAACTGAAGGAATTGCTTGCAATGGAGCCCTCCAATTCAACTGGCAAGGTTATTCTGTTATCCTTGGATGATTAGTAATGTTGTAGTGATCTGCAAAAAGAACCTGAGTAATGAATAAGCCATCCATCCTTCAAATAGCAGACATGTGAAGGAAGAGAAGTGGATAATGATGATCCCCTGCAAAGGAAGATGAACTCAAATGAGGTCAGTTAGCTGTAGCTAATGTTGTCCTTTCTCTTAATTTGTCATGAATGGTTGTCATTCAAGACCATAAATGGTACATCTATCATCTATGCTTCATCAGTGATTTTCTGTTTAGAGGGTTTTACATGGCTTTATTTCATCCATTTTCATGTATGTATTTTTTCTAAGGGCTTTTACACAAATGCCTCTAAAGAATTTCTCAATTGCATGCTTAACTTTGCAAACATCATTAATAGACACATGCCTCCCACAAAGTTGTGTGGTTAACCATAAGTGCCTCTCGGCTTAAAATCATCAAAGTGGCCATTAACTTGAGAGAGAGAGAGAGAGAGAGAGAGAGAGAGAGAGGTCTGTTATGTTCCTGATTTTGTCCTCTTATTAGAAAATTTGCCATGCTTTCATCCCTTCTCCTCCTACCCTATTTATGTCTTTTCTATGATAGCAACAATAATGACAATAACAAGATTCTAGTTCTTTTCGAAAAAAAAAAAAAAAAGATTTGAGTACCTGATGAAAAACCTGGGCTCTTCTTGACTATCATCACACACAAAAAGGGAAAGCAAGAACACATTGGATTATGTGGAAAAGCCTGACGGGAAAAATGAGGGGACAGCAGGCACTTTCGCTTTGCTTGACAGCTAGGTTTTCTTCAATAAAGAATAAGGCTGGGGGTGTTACATATATAGTACTCTGGGTTAGACAGATCCGCACTAAGACCCGATTACCTTGTTACAAATAAAACTCAACACTCCTCAAGTTGGGCATAGATGTCAAACATGCCCAACTTGCCAACATTTTCTTCAAATTGCATCGTGGCAAGCCCTTTAGGGAAGATGTTTGCTACCTGATCACTGGAGTAGATATATGGAAGAAACACTTCACTAGAGTCAATTTTCTCTTGTATAAAATGTCTATCCAACTTGACGTACTTAGTCCTGTCTATCCAACACATTGGACACACTTCGCAAGATTTATAGTAGACTTGTATCGCAATAGAGTTTCATAGAAAGAGTTGGAGATATACCAATGCCTTCTACCATAATCTTCACTTGTAACATTTTTGTGATCCTAGAGGCCATTGCTTTACATACTGTTTATGTGCTTAACCTTGAATAAACACTTTGCTTTTTACTTCTCCAAATAATGTGATTACCTCCCAAGAACATAATGTATCCAATTGTTGATCTCCTATCATCAATGGATCTTACCCAATTTGCATCCTATCATCAATGGATCTTACCCAATTTGCATCCAAATAGCATTCAATCTCTCCCTTCCCTTTTGTAAAGAGAAGTCCTTCACCAAGATTGTTCTTCCAGTAGCTAAGAATCTTGTCAATAGCCTTGAGATGAGCATTGGTAGGAGCATGCATAAATTGACTCATCACATTCATTGCAAAGGTGATGCTAGGGTGACTAAGTGTCAAATTGTTAAGTTTCCAACAATTTTTTGATACCTATGTTTTTGGGAGTCATTAAATTATTCTCCACTCTTCAAGCTTAGACGACAGAAGAGCCTATCCTTGGATCTTGCAATCTCGATTCCAAGGAATATTTTAGATTACCTAGATCTTTTATCTTAGACTATTTTTGCTAATCTTTTCTTGAGATTTTGGATCTCCTTTTCAACATATCTTGTAGAAACCATATTGTCCACATACACAAGGAGGGCAACTTTGTTTCCATACTTTTTGATAGATAATGTGTGGTCGTTATTTCCTTGTTTATAACCTTGATCCTTTATTGCAATTCTTAGCCTCTCAAATCAGGCTCGTGGAGATTGCTTAAGTCCATAGAGAGATTTCTTGAGCGTGTAGCACTCCCCTTCTTGTTCACAGCTTGCTAGCATGTGCATATTGATCTCCTCCTTCAGGTCCCCATTCAAAAAGGTATTTTTAACATCTAACGAATAATGGGGCTAGGAGAATTGAATTGATAAGGAGAGAAGTACTTGAACATAATTCATCTTCTGGTATATCTACCATGTTCTATGTTCCATTTCTCAATAAGGCCTTCATTTCTTCCTGCATCACAGCCACCCATTATTATCAAGTTGTGCTTTGCTCACATTTCTGGAAATTATTGATCCAGCAAGTGATGAAAGAAAGAACTAACCCATGATAGTCCCACATAATTCTTGATCCCATATTTGGAACACTCCATATCTTTGAGGCCGTTTAACCACCCTTCTTGGACATCTCTGTGCAATTCTATCATTCTCTGATTTCTCCATGGTTTCCACTATCTATCCTTGCAATTTCAACTTCAGGCTCATCAGTTTCAAAAATAGTAGGGTTCTTAGTCATACCTGCCATTAGATTTGGAGAGGGAGAGGGAATGGGATTCGTATTGGCCTTTCTATTATAAAAAAGAGAATGAGGACTGATACTTTTTCCCATATAATTTTTCGCTATCATTATCACCATCATGCTCCCCCTGACTGTCATCACCTTCCATTTTCACCATTCTTTTCAACTTCCTCTTGATCACCCACATGTTCACCATTCTCAGTAGTAAAGATCTCTATGCTAAGATCCTCGTCACTTGTTGTCTCCAAAGGATGCTTGGTGAAGTAAGAGCTTTCCTTAAAAAAGGTAACGTCCTTAAGAACATATTGTTTTCTAGTGGTAGGATCAAAACACTTAACCCCTTTTGGGTTTTGGAGTAGCCCAAGAACACACCTTTAATGGCATGAGGATCTACTTTTCCACTATCGGGTGTGAGATTGTGAATGAAGCAAGGACAACCAAACACCATTGGTGGTAAGGTGAATGGTTTCTTTTTAGGTAACAACATTGACGTTGGAGACTTGCCTCCCAAGACCCGAGACAACATTTAATTGATAAGGAAGGCACTTGTTAGAGCTATAACTCCCCAAAATCTTTTGGAAACATTATGCTGATACTGTAATGCTTATGTGGTTTCAAGTAGATGGCGATTCTTCCTTTCAGCTATTCCATTCTATTGAGGTGTGTAATTGCATGATGTCTCGTAGAGGATTTCCTTTGTGTGAAAGCACTCTTGCAATGATTTATTGAGGTATTCCTTGGCATTGTCAGACCTGAACACTTTTATTTGCTAGCCAAATTGATTATTAATCATATTTGCAAAGATATGAACAACTTTTGGCACTTCATCTAGTTTTTCAACAAATATAAGAGTGTATATTTAGACCAATCATCCACGAATGTTATAAAGTATTGAAAACCAGCCATAAAGTTGATATCGGCAAGGTCCTAAACATTTGTGTGAATAAGAGAAAAAGCATTGGTACTTTTATCAAAAGATTCAGAAAAAATACAACATTGTTTTGCAAGTCGACAAACTGTGCACTTCGAAGAGTGCTTGCTTATTGCAAGAAAAAAGTGGGAAATAACTTCTGCAAATTTTCAAAACTAGGATGCCCTAATATGTCGCACTAGAACATAACACATTTAATTCCCGAGTCATTCTTTCCAAGTGCAGTAAACATTGTCACCATAGTTGAAGCAATCATCACCAGAAGCTCATATAGGCCTTTAGAGGCCAAACTAATTCCAGTTTTCCTCCCCGTCTCCTAATCTTGCAATACATAACGATCTTCATAAAAAATCAATTTACATTTCAACTCTTCTGTGATAATCTTGCTCACAGATAACAAGTAAAAGAGGAAAATCAGGTGCATGTAATGCATTCATCAAAGAAAATAGATCAAGAAATGTGATGCTTCCTTTAAAAGATCCTTCTGCAATTGCTACTTGGTCCTTCCTAAAACCAAGTTGTGAAATAACTTGGCATTGTTAGTCATATGGTCAATTGTTCCGCTATCTATAATCAATTCACGTGGATCCATCCTCCAAGCATGGAAGAGGGTACTTGATTGATCAGGTACGCAATAGTAAGGATCGCATCTCCCCAGAATTGCCTCGGGACCTTCATATGAAACATCAAAGTTCGAGCAATGTTTAGGAGATGTCTCAACTTGCACTTTGCCACACTGTTCTGCTAAGTTGTGTGGGTGCAAGATGTCTGATGTATGACCCCATGACTACTGAGGAACTCCTGTAGATCCTTTTGCATGAACTCTAATGCGTTTTCGCTGTGGAAAACTTTAACAATAGTGGCATATTGGGTCTACATCTCTAAGAGAAACTTTTACACAATTTGAGGAATCTTTGACCGAGTCTTCATCAAGAAGACCTAAGTGAGGCGACTACATTATCCATAAACATTGCAAAATACTTGTGTCCTCTTCGAGTCATAACCTTGGATGGTCCTTACATGTCACAGTGTACTAGTGCAAACAAGGTAGCACTCACCCCATCACTTTGTCATGGGAAGCTGCTCCTGTGGTGTTTCCCAAGCTGACAATCCTCACACTTAAGAGTCAAGGATTCTGGCAATTCAAGATACATTTGTTGCATCTTGATTGATGGATGACTAAGCCTCCTATGCCATAGCCAGGGATCATTGGCAATGGAAACAGCTTTAGCGAACAAGGCAGACATGTCCAAGAAGTATAGGTTGTCTCTCCATGCCTCCATGAAGGATTGCCCCCGCATGCATGTCCTAGAAGTAGTGGTGCTCTTCAAATATCATGCAACATGCAAGATCCTTGCAAAAAGAACAGATAATAGGTTCATTGGAAACTTAGAAGCACAATTAATGTCTTCAATCTTCAACCTAGAGGTAGCTTGAACACCTCTAATGGCTGTGATTGGGGAAGTGGCACCATTAGCAACCCTCACCCTCTTGATCACATGCAAGGATAAGGGTTTCTTTAGATGCTCTGCATTCCTAATAAGATGAATAGAGGCCCTAGAATCAATTACCCAAGCACCACCGAACTTCTTGGATCTTTCTTGGGCTGTGCAAGCAGTCCCTTGTAAATTGAAACCAACCTTGTTCTAGGGCTAAACATAAGCTCCATCCATGAGAGAAGGCTCATCATGCTATAGAGAGGAAACACCTTCAAGAGCAAGAGGACTCATTGCTAACCAAGTTGTGTATGGGAGAAGGCTCACCACACAGAAAACACTTGATAGAAGATCTGGCGCTGCTACACCCTTGAGAGATTTGCTGCACCAGCCGTCTACAGCAACACACGGTGGTAGGACACTTGTAGACCTGGCCATGGGCTTGGGATTCCATTGACCTGACCTGCAAAATGGGTGGGTTTGGGCTTTGATTTTTTAATAATGACCCAACATGGCTTGACCCTCTAACTAGTCCAATTTTAAATGGGTAGGCTTGGGCCTTCAATTTACAACCCGACCTAACCTGACCTGCAAATCATTAATATTTAAAAATTAAGAACTCCAATAGTCTCGATTTAGAACTCTAACAATCCCAATCTCATCTGTTGAATGCCAAATCTCCCATCTATTTAACCATTGTCTCAAACTCTCAAAGACTGCTTTTGCCCCTGGTCCCCACCGCCTATTGTTTCACTTGGCAATGCCTTGCAGGTACAAGAACTTCACTCCATCTATTCCTTTATCTTGTTTTTTTTCTTTTTTTTGTCATGAATCAAGTGCCTTTAGTATAAACACATTTAATTAGGGGAAATATGGGACAATATACTTGATAGTTGATAGTTAGCATAGTATGAAGTACTAGATTGGAAGCTATCAATGGGGATTGGGGGACTCAACTGCTAGTGCAATAACATAGGAGTCCCTGGTCAATGCAGGAGTGACAATTCTAAATTCATTGATGTTGAGCTTCTTGGTGGTCCAACTGATGTGGAAGTAGATGTAGTTGGAAGGGAGAGGACAATTTTAAAGTACTTTATATTTGACCCATAGGTCGACCTAGGCTCGACTCTACCCTTGGAAACAGTGTTTGGGCCAAGTTTTAAACCCCATGGGTCGACCCAACTATGGCTTGGATCAAGGCTTTTGAAAGTTCGACTCCATTGATCGAGCCCATGGCTCACCTGACCTGGCCCATGGCCATGCCTAAATAACTGCCAGCACTGGGGGCATTGCTTAGCTTGTTGGCGGCGCTGGTGTTGCTGTAGTTCCCCATCTGGGGCACAAATTACCAAGATGTGATCTAGACATTTTCACATGGTGGAATATTTGGTGGGATATCGGAGTACCGACCTAGGACTACTGCTTTGATACTATGTTAGAGAATAGAAGAGGTTTTGTTATTTTATTAGGCAACCTGTAGCCCTCTTTATATAAGGAGAGAGCCAAGGTATAAGAGGAAACAACAATAAACACATACCAAAAATAAGAAATGTTAAGCATGGTAGAAAAACTAATCCTACCAAAAATAGGAAATGTTAAAATTGGTAGGACAACCAATCCTAACGCCATATATAGTACTTTGGGTTTGACGGATCTACCCCAACATCTGAATACTTGGTTGCAAATACAAGTTAACAACTCTTATCTAGTTTATCAAGCACTTGTTCTTGGAGCTTCAATAGACAACTTAAGTACTTGTGCTTAAAAATTGTCTAGTAACTTTGAGGGTGCGTTTGGTAAAGATTTAAAGTTTAAGACTGGATAAAGTTTAGGAAGTCTTAAGGAGAGATAAGTGGATGGCTAAGAGGAGGGTTAATGGGTGTGGATGTGATAGTTGAGTTGATATATTACTATTGATTTTTATTTTTATTTGTATTGGGAATGGGTTAGTAGGATAGATGTGATAAGTGAATGTAATAGGTAGGAGTGAGTTAGTGGGGGTAGATATGATTGGTGAGGGGTAGATGTGATGGGTAGGGAATATAACTTTTGCACTATTCATACACTGTAGCACTTATGATTGACACATAGGGTTACTCTATTTAAACCTCTACCAAACGAAGGGTTAAAGTAGGAAGTGGCAGATGTAACTTCTGACTTACTAAAAAAGTTATTCCCCTTGTGGGAAGGACTCTCTAAGATGAACACCAAAGTTACAGGTCTAGGGATTTGGTATACCTATCTGTATCAGTTTTTTTTTTTTTAAAGTAAAAGGGTGATTTTCTAGATGATATCGGATTCATTGCTCAAAATAAAGAGTTACAAATTTTGAAACTACAAAGTAGAATCCCAAAATACAAACTGGGAGGAAATTGAGGCCACAATATTCTCAACATAAGGCATCTTACCTCTGAAAATGACCCATTCCTTCCCAACCACACTCCTTGCAGAACTGCCAATGCCTTAGCCTTCTCCTTTCTCGCCCTGAACGTGCTGCCACTTCCCTAGATGTTACCTCTTTGAAAAGAGGACTAGAAACCCTCCAGGCTGCCATGATCAATCTAGCTAATCCCCATCCTTCTCCAAACTTCTCAACAAAAGTACAACCGAAGAATTGGTGCTGAATATCCTCATCTGTACCTGCACAGAATGGGCAAGTAATGTTGCCCGACGCCAACCTTCTCACCCTCCACACCTTGGTGAGCACCCTTCCCCTTCTCAAGAGCCATGCAAAAATTTTGATCAACAGGCAAGCCACCAACCAGAGTAACCTATAGTCCTGGTGGAGCTCCACATCTGTCACCAGGGAGGTTCCATGCAGCCTGTATCAATGAGTCACAATGTTTAGATATTAGTTCATAACATCATCCTGTCAATCAGCAGGTCAAACCTTGTGACCAGCTTATGAGACATGAGAGGAGACAGTCAAAGGTGTATTGTTAGTTCTGCAAGTAAAGGTCAATGTTGATTAACATGCTGCTTTTGAAACTGTAGATGTAAATTTTTGAACATCAGAACAAAGTGCGGACTGGATGATTCCCTGTGACCCCTCATGAGAAAAACAACCTGTTCCCTTCCTCTGCACTGCATTCCCTTTGTACATGCCCCTTTGGGGCCGTTGGATGGGAATGGGTAGGGCGACTAGTTGCAAAGCTCAGTCATGGACATATGGCTGCAGGGCCCAGTTCGCAGGATGGTGCTCCCTTATTTATGGTTTAAGGCTAGCTTGGTTTCTAGAAAAGTTTATACATAAGATACAGATGACCGGGCAAATTATAATAATTGTGCAATCACAATAGAGTCAATCGTATATTCCTAAAAGTCAGATTTTTTATTTTGTCAGGAGGATGATGTGCCGATCATACCGAAGAACACTGCTGCAGATTTTGAGGGGGCCAAGGAAATAGCTTCAGCTGTGGCTTTAGAATTAGTAGCTAATTTCTGTGAGCTATACCCTCTGCATTTCTTACTCATACTGCAAGGATGCTGAAAGCTCTGTTCGTCTATTGTTCTTGTTGCAGCCATACAAGCTAAGTGCACCGTCACTCATTAGGTGCACTAAGAAGAGGAAAACCAATCCTGATATTAATTTGAAGGTTGATCTCTTGGAGCGTGCAATTCAAGAACACAAAAATAGATACGAGGTAGGTCATAACATTCCACTAGCATTTCTATTCTTGACACTAGTATTTCCAATTGTGATTCACTTCAGATATCATAAATGCCACTCCAGGAGCTTAGCCAAAGGCTATACACGTTGGAAAAGGTCGTGTCTCAGGATGCAAAACTAAGAGAGAATAAATTCACGACCCTTGAACATGCCTTGCAAGATCAAAAGAGTACAAATGAGGTGTGAAGTGCCTATATGAAATGAAGATAACCTTTTGATATTATTGTTATATATAGCTCTAATTATGCATTTTATTTCTATTTTGGTTTTTATACTCTATTTGGAGCGTAGCAGGAACTCAGAAGAAGATTAAAAGAGATGGAGAGAGCAGCATCGGTGCCCGTTATCAGTCAAAGCCATGAAAGTGCCTGTACAAGAAGTGCAGATGAAGAGTAGTTTCATACTTAATGTAATCAATAACCGTACATGAAGTCCGGCTTCCTTCTATCAATAGAAAGCAGAGGAAGTAGTATTACTATACAGTGGCTGTAACAAGTCGTGTAGAAATGGAATAAAATAAATTAAATAATTTGTTTTCATTCCTTTTCATCTTAATATTCTATTGTTTGCTACATCCACATATGACGTGTACACACGCATGCACACATGCACAGAAAAAAGCCACGGTCTGTCTGTGGGTATATGAACTTGCCTAATCCAGTGACTCCATCCTTTTTGTGTGTGTGTGCTGATGCCCTATAAATTGATTGGCATAACTTTTCAATTGCTTAATGTATGTGGCAACGAATCAAAAGGCCTTCCCCTAGGAGAAAGATAATTTAGTGTAAATATAAAATTCAATAGACCTACCAATATATAACTATCAAAAGGCGTGATCTTATATAAAATGCCGTATTTTACCAAAAAAATTGATTTTAGTTCAAAGTTAACATTACGTAGAATCAAAATTTGGGATTGCTTGATCTATGTTAAAGCATCTATCTTGAGCTTCAACGTATGCATTTTGATTTGGAAGAATTGAAAGGAAAAATGCATTATATTCACTTGGATGAGGCAATAAATTTCACTTAAAGAGAGGGAAGTCCTTGAGCTTCATTACAATCATAGTATCATGATGATTATGATAATCACTTTTGAGTGTGAGCCTCTTGCATGTGAGGTGTAAACTAGCAGGTTAAAAGAATATTCTAAACCAAGCATGTCTTGTGATTTTCAACTAATGTTGTCATCCTTATATATGTTTAAAGGATAATTTAGCCTATGTTGTGACTAAGGCTTAAACTTAAGCTATATTGAGAAAAAGTGACCTAAAAAATTAGATGAATGTTGTTGTGGTGGATCTATGGCAATCACCTAAAATATTTAAATTTAAGTTGTTAAATAATAATTTCAATTCTTTATATCTCACTATGAATTTCATGTGCTTTTTATGAGCAGCTACTTAGGGTGTCATAATTTCCCTCATTATATGTTGGGACTTTGCCAATTTATCCTAGTAGTAGTGCTAGCTTTGTCACATGGCATTCTCTTTGGCCATTTCAACTCCTACTAAAGGAACTTTGTCTACATAATATTTTATGATCATCGTTGTTTAGATTTGAGTCTAATCGAAACAAAATTAACCTTAACAACTTATTAGGTATGGACATATAGGACTTGAGGTAATCACCTAAAAAGCTTAAAGTCAAGTTATTAAGTAATAATTTCTAATTTTTTATATCCGACTACCTAACTTTATGAGTTTCACACGTAGATATATTTTAGGAGTGTTATAATCTCTCATATTAAAGTACATAATGTCTTCTAATTAAGAAAAAATTAACTTTAACAACTTGTTAGATATGGATGTATCGGATTTGAGGCAATCACCTGAAGTGCTTAAAATCAAGTTATTAAGTAATAATTTTTAATTTTTTATATCCCACTACCTAACTTTATAAGGTTCACATGTAATTATCTTTTAGGGGTGTTACAATCTCTCCCACTAAAGTACATAATGTTTTCATTATAACTTATTCAATGTGCTTCAAGTGGTAGTGGTGACTTGACCTTATGACACACTTAAAAAAAGTTTTAACTACTATTTTGTAATGACCTTGCCCTAGACCTAGGTTTAATTAAGAATAACAATTTTGTTTACTCATCTTTGTTTCATTCTATCGGGTTGAATTTGATTGTGTTTCTTTCACCAGTGGAATCCAAAGAGAATTGAATAGAATGAATAAAGTAATCCAAAGAATTTCTTTCGATTCTTATTAGCTTTTACTTGTATAATAACTCATTTGAGAGTTAGAGTTATCTCAATGATTTGTCTCTTACCTTCCATTTTACTCAAGTTAGCTTTAGCTATTTTTAGAGCTTGTTGAGCTTTAGGAATTTTTTCGATGGGAGATCAGAGTATTTTTCCTTAGAGATGGAAAATTCTTCCACTTACTTTCATCTATTTGCAAATTCTTCTTTAATAATTCAATGAATGAAATTGGCTGATATCACAACAATGCTAGGTAGTATAGATATCATTATGGAGGAGGTTAATCATTGACATGATCATTGATATGAGAGAAGTATAAACTATCCATTCTTTTTCTTGGTTAGAATTCTTAAAAGAGATGTACGAACTCATATGGATTTTGTGTCAATTATAATCCTAATATTAGGAAGCACAACAGGGTCACTAGTCATTGTCAATGATTCCCCCACAAGTAGCATGTAAAATCCTAAGTAAAGGTTACGATTCAAACCCCTTGGCCCCGTAAACCTAAGGTGGTATTGCATCTGATGGCATCCTTACGCTGTCCCTTGTTATGCTTATGCTTCATCATAAGTATAGGAAAAGATATGTAAACCCTTTATGAAAAGGAGGCAAATATCTTTAGCTAAATAAAGATTTATGCTAGAGGCTAAATTCCACTAAACGTCAGCTATTTGCATTCATTAATAAAGGAAGGAAATATGATAAAAAGATTGAGTTCAGACGGAGGATATATTACATGCACAGTGAATGATTCGACAAAAAAAGAACAAAAGTTTATCTCAGCAGAACCACCAAAAAAAAACTACTGTACCAAGATTAGATCAAGAAAATAAGAAAAGGGAGGAGAAGGGAATCCAGCAGCATCAATGATCCTTCAAAAATTAAAATAAATGTAATTTACAATATATTTTACAATATATAGATAAAAGTGATAGTTTCAATTGATGTATTTTGATATTTTATCGATGAAAATTAATTTTTATTAGTGAAAAATTATTTTTTAAATAAAAAATTATTTTACATTAATAAAAAATTATATTTAAGTGAAAAATTATTTTTCACCTATTAAAAAATAAAATATATCGATGTATTTTAATTTTTAATTAATTAAAAATTATTTTCAATCCATATATTTTAATCTACTTAATTTTCAATCGATTAATTTATTTTCAACTGATGATTCTAATTGTCAACTAACTGATCCTTGACTATGCATTACTTGTGTTTATAATCTTTCTCGAGTCTTCGAAATCTAGTTGGTATTTTGGCAACTCTGAAGGATGGGCTATGTTAATATAGTTGATTGGATTGAAGGTGCAGATTCCTTTGAATCTTCACCTTGGTATTAGAAAACGATGGAGAGAAGGGTAGAGTACAATCCAACTCGTTCGGATGAAGCTCCTCCATATCAATTGTCATGTCCTAAACCCCCTGGTCCGATCGAGAATTACATTAATGAGTGTGATTACGATTAATTATGCTAGTGATCATTGGGCTACGGTTGCACATTTTTGATAGTTGAGTTTGCATTATATTATTTTTTATCATTCGTCCGCAATGAAAAATTCAAATACAACTATCACATGCTACCCAAAAAAAGTTAAATAATAATTTTTTAGCAAGTGGATAAAATAATAAATAACAAGTAGATAGCCAGCTTAGACATTCTTCCACCTACTAGCCTTCATACATACATTACATACTAACAAAAAGGGGATAGCATACTAACCACTAATTAATACTTACAAATTAGCCCACAAAGAAGCAAAAAGTGGGGGCATCACATCAATTCCACTGATACACCATGCAAACCCTTTACGTAACAAAAAGTGACACAAACTTCAGTTAGTGTAGTCATTGCCACAATAACTCAGGAGTTTCTTGTATATAGCATAGTCATATTCCTCCATTGCCAGGAGAAACCTAGCTAGCAAAATAGTTAAGGCTGTATTTGGTAGAGGATTTGGATTATCTTGGGATAGGATTATAGTGAGATAGAAGTGAGAAGTGTTTGGTTGGAGGATTTGAAATGATTTGGAGCTTGTAATAATTAGTATATATTATATTAGTGGGTGATATTTTAATATTATAATATAATGTGCATAGATATATTATATTAGAGTGAGTATATTTTAATATATATTGAAATTAATGTGAGTGAGTATTAATATTATTGTGATATTGGAAATGGTATTGATGTGACGTGGATGAAAAATTGTGAAATTTTATTGGAGAAGCCCTTGACTCATTCCTATCTCACCTTCAAGTTCCTATCCCATCTTATAACCTGTTGCCAAATGCAGGCAGCAATAGTTGAAGTAGTTGTATGTGAGTCATCTTGGCAATGACTATCTCAAACCTTGATGTATGCTGCATTGACATGGGGATATCAGAGATGGGTCCTATGGGTTGATACATAGCTCGACATGGTCACTTGAGACTCCCACACTCTAGCACCTCTGCAACAAGCCGTCACCTCCCAGCGGATACTAAGTACCTAAATATTCAAGCCTGATGCCCTACTTGATCCCATCAAAATAGGTGTTAGCCATGGATTGTGACTTTGTTAAGTAATAGGAGTCTTATACTCCATCAATTTCACTTTTGACATTTTGAAGTGATAAAGCATGAGTTGTGGGGGCGTCTTCCCTAGATCTTTTCCTTGGGACTCATTTAGTACCTGCTTCCTTAAATGTCCCATCAATGAACCCGTTATCTAACCCATATTAGTCTCGTATCTCATCTAAGATCGCTATATACGTCTTTGATTCTAATTCATATATGTCGTTTAATATTCATCTTTCTATACAAGCACATTGGCATATGTTTACATCATAAGTTGTACTCAGTATGTATACATATGTAACTCCAACATCAACTGATTCCTTGGCCCGACACCTTGGTTCCACCCCTCTCTTTGATCTCCCAACCCATATATTTAGACCTCTAACCTCTCCTTTGAAACTTCACTACATTCACTCGTTATCAAACGTCTAAGTCAACTACTTAGGCATCTATTTCTATCATTGAAGAACTCTTCCAAATACACCACTCACAACCACCCAACTTCGTCCTCACTGATTATTCCTTCAACCTCTCTTGACCCATTAGATGTATATACAAATTTTGAGTTCTTGACCTAAGCAATGTATATCCTATAGAATCTAAGCAAATTGTGTTAGTGAAAACATAAGCATAGCTGGGTCGTTTACTTGTGATTAAAATATTTATCTATGGTGAAGTATCTTTATCTCCACCTATTTACCTTCATATCCTCAAAGAGGTTATATTCCTCATCCACGCCCTGTTTCATCTCATTTGATACACTAAAGGAAAGCTAAGCTCCAACTAGGTCAAAGCCTTACCTCCTTTGCTTAGTCCTCATTCGATGTTGTTCTCGCTAAGTCTTCCCCTTGCACCACCTTCTTTTTCTTATCCATTGGAGACTCGTTAGAGTCTACCCTCGAGGCTTCCCGTGTTCATTCATCCTTTGCTTCGCCTTTCTTCCTTCACTACATCATGGTTGTTATCTTTATCTCTATCTTCTCCTTGCACTCTCGTTGATGGTTTGCTGGAGATGACCATAGAAAGTATTGTAATTCCCACAACTCCGTTCCATTCCTTAATTGAGCTCTCTTAAATTCCTCCCTTTCTTCTCTAAATTCTCTCTCTCTCTCTCTCTCTCTCTCTCTCTCTCCAATAGCGAGGTCCTTTAGCCTTATAACACTAGCTTTCACTCAAAAACCTTCCTCTGAATTAGCCAGAGCTAAAGGCCTAATGGTGTGACCTTTGTTGGAGGCTTTCATAGATTGTTTAGGGTGTCCATCAAGTTTAAACATTCAAAATCCATTTTTAATTGTCTAATTGACTAGGGAATCAAGTCTATGGCCATAACCATTTAATGTGCATGTGCAGTTTCACCCTCCTTTTAACTTGAATGTCTAAATCTGATGCTTAGACATCTAAGTGCCTCGTGGTGCTCTTTTTCTTTTAGAAACTTTCTTTCTCCTTTCTTACCTCTGTTGCTCCCTATATCTAGATTCATACTTCTTATGACATTCCTTAGCTTGGATTAAGGTTATTATTAAGACTTAGGGTCTTACATTCTTCATAAGGATCATAATCACTTACCTCATTTAGAACTTCATTTGCCATCAAGAAAATATGTGCAACTTCTTCATTGTCAAACTCAAACTCCTTCTTATTTTTTTTCTTTTGAGTTTGATTCATCCCAAGTTGCCTTCATGGCCTTTCCTTTGCCTAGTCGTCTTCTTCGTCTAGGCTTTTCATATTTCTTAGATTCCTTCTTTTCTTCATGAAGAAATGGACAATCCTTTTTTATATGTCCTAGCTTCTTGAAGCTGAAGTAAGCAATCCCTTCTTCATTTGGATATCTAGAGTTCTTGTCGATGAACATCTTCCTAATGTTCTCTTCAAAGGCTTAAGCATCATTACCTTCTTTGGCTTTAATATGAAAAGTTAAACTCTTCTTAATGGTTTCTCCTTCCTCCTTTATTTGTTCCAGTTTTACTTCACATGCCATAAGACTTCCAATAATTTCATCCATACTTATAGTTTGAAGATCTTTTGCTTCTTCAGTGGTTGATACCTTGGGTTTCCATTCTTTTTTTAGTGACCTTAGAAACTTGGATGTTAGCTCTTGTGAAGCATATTCTTTTCCTAGACTTTTTAGGGGGTTGATGATATTTGTGAACCATGCACTTAAATCCTTTATAGATTTACCACTCCATCTTGAACATCTCAAATTCTTAAGTAAGCATACTAATCTTGGAATCCTTAATAGAATTGGTTCTTTTGTGAGCCACTTGTAAGCAATCTTAGATTTCATGAACAATTTCTAGTTGTGAAACCCAATTGAACTCATTAGTACACATGATGCGATATAAGAAGCTCATAACCTTCCAATTTAGTGAAACATGCTTTTCTTCTGCATCCTTATATTCTTCAATATCTTTGTGGTTTTCTAGCATATCAAACTTTGTTCTACAACCTTCCACAAAGAAAGATCACCTCTTATTGCTAATTTGAGATAGACCTCCATCCTTTTCTTCGAATATGCACACCTCGTTCCATTGAATAGTGCTGGTCAAAGCATAGATTGTCCTTCTGGTTGAGGATTAGAGAAGTTGTCAAACATGGATGCCATCTTAAATGTAAGATGTGGAAATTTTCTTTTTTTCCTACGCTAAGTGTGGGTAGATGGCACTAAAGGGAAGGTGAATACTGCCCCTTAAACTCTAATGGCTAAAATCAATATGCAATAAACAATTAAGTGAAATATAAATCACAACAGATAGAGAACAATCAAATTGCAAAATGCATAGGAGATTTTTAAATCGGTTTGCCTTCCTTTCAGGCTACATCTAGTCCCTGAGATTGGTTCTTTTGAACATGTAAGAATCAAACTGGATGATGATAGAAACACCCTCCCTAAAGCAATCTTCTTCTCTTTGTTTGTAGGAGTATGGTTGCTAGTAACAAATTGAAAATTATAATATTAGGAGAATAACAACGAGCATTAGATATTCAACAAATTTAATATTATGCTTAGAAATCAAGATAAAATGATATTTATTATGGTTATTGTTGAAGTGTCGAAATTGTCGTAAAAGATCGCGTTGTAATATAATGACAAAAATTGAATTGTTAACATTTAAATTTATAAGTGCTCCAAAAATAATCATGAGTTTCGAGGTTATTCGTATGGAGCAAATGTCGAATTTACAACACTAGTCGCAATTATGAATAATGAGCACAAGAATTCACAAAAGATATGCAATGAATATCAATCAAAATATATTTAATAATAGGACAAGTTGTATCTAAAAAAAATCACTGAGATAAAAGAAGAATTAGGACCTAAAAATGGTGATTTGAATCACCAACTATATCTCAGAATTAAGCACATATCCCATTGTCAACAGTAATCCACAATCAAATGTTTCCATAGTGGTCTTGAACCACTAATCCACGTCAGTACAGAGCCAATATTTCCACATTGATCAGAACCAAGCCCAAGTCAGATGTTGGACCCTAAGGTTAGATAGCTTAACTTTCAAAGCCTCAACATTGTAGAATTTCGCTAAGTATAGAGTGTAGAGGCATGCTTCCCAAAGCACCTGTGCATGTAGCCCGAAGCAAAACCTCCCCCCACCCTCAGAATTTCCTTTTCTTTTCTAATTGGGTATACGGGTCGCATAGTGTCGGGTAATAGGGTCAGGTATAGGGACCAGACCTGCCGACAAGGTGTAGCAGGTGAGGAGTGCGCATGTGAGTGAGGGACTTCACCCCATGTGCTGAGGCGACCGAGTAATGGGAGGATTTCCTTTTATGCAGCTATTCGGATCTCACGCATACGATGTGGGACTAAAAAGTCCCCTCTTCTCTGCGTGACGCCACAAAGTTCACTCGCGAATTGGTGCTGGTGTTGCTTTGCTTGAACTCAATTGAAGGTGCAGCTTGCCTTTAGGGGACGAGTTCGCAGCTGTTGGTCACGGTCTTGGGTTCGGTGGTGGTCGGTGCATGGCGAACAGAATGAAGGACGACGGTGGTGACGACATACGTCTGGTGGAGACTTGAACACGTAATATGGCCTTGCGGCCTAATTAAAGCAACTAGGAGTGGTCATCGGAGTACGGTGAGTGCGGTGGCAAAGAGAATTTGGTGTGTGCATGGGTGTGGTGGTCGGATGGTGATGGGGAAGGTGACGAAGGCATGGGTTGTTCGGTGGAGGTCTGAAGTGAGTGAAATGCCCAATAAAGTGAGGGCTTTTATTTGTGGAGGTGAGACGGAGGTGGTGGTGGTGGTGGTAGCGTACTGATTGGTGGCATGTAGCGACCGGACAAAGCTCGTTGGAGCTTCATCGGCTGCTAAGAAGATGGAGAGGGAGAAGGTGATTGTGTGGTTGATTTGGGGAGATAAGAGGCTGAACCTAAACTAGAAAGGGAGAGGAAGAATAATACCTAGATAAGGAATGAAGGGGAAGAGGATTCCATGCCAGCGTGACTTGCTGGACGTGGAAGGGATGAATACCTCTGGTGAGGTTGGGCAGCAAGGATGAAGGTGGAAGTGGCCCCCACTGTGATTGGCAAGGAGCGGATGAATGTGGGGAAGGTATTGGGCCACTCGATTTGGCCATCGAATGGCTGAAGCGAAGGGGTTGAGGGGGCTTGTCGGAGTCACTGCGGAGGCGGCCAGAGAAGAGGAAGAAGAGGTCATTTGTGGCCTAACTAGACTCAAATGAATCCTGAGAACATGACCAGCTTAAATAGAGCACAAAATTGAGCTCAAAATTGGAAGGATTCGCCCTTTGGCTTGCGAATTAGGTAGGTCTAGAGTAGGAATTTTCAATCTTGTTGGAGGTTTTCCTCCTCAAATCACGACCTGGAGTTGTGTTTAGGTGGGAGAAGATCCCTTGGCGGTCAATTCTTCCAATTTAGGAAGAGATTCGATGTTGATTGAGGGAGAAATCCATGGTCAAAGCCTCTGCATTTGGGTTTTAACCGTGCATTAACACTGTTCAGGCGGTGGGGACTATTTCATGAAGAAGATGATAAAGATAGGGGGGTATTTGTAAATAACTTGAAACCTAGGGGTTTAATGTGAGAAATTAGAGAACTTAAGGGTTGAATTGCAAACTAGGTCAAGATCGACTTTTATTAGGCCTAAATTTTGGTCTTAACCTAATTTGGACCCAAGGAATCTAATGGTGAACTTAAATTTGAGTTTGGACCACATTTGATTGGCTAAATTTCCCAGAAGCCCAAATTAGGGTAAATTCCCGTCTGAATCACGATTATAGGTCAAAATGGGTTCAGATGGTCAAACTAAAGGTACCAAACCTCTTAGAATATTTTTTTTATGAATTTTAGGAAGTTTAGATTGATTTTATCTTGACAGAACCTTTCCAATTTAAGTGGGGTTGATAATTAGAATTTTTAGTCCTATTTTTGTCCTTGAAATGCGTAAAACCCTGATTCTGTTAGTGTGAACCCCCTTCTTGATCTTTTATTCTCATTTGATCTTTAATTAACCTCTAAGTAACCCCGTGATTAATCTACATTTGTGATGTGATAAAATAATAGAATTAATCGTATTTTATTGTATTGTCCTCAAAATATATCAGAGTGGAATTATGGTCCTTAGGCGATCATTTAGGAGCATTTATCTCTTGATTTCAACAAATTCAAGTTAGTTATGACGAATGATGGCATTATCATCAGTTACAGACAAAAGATTTATGTTTGAATAAAAACTAACTTCCCTTAATAAAAAAGATATACCAATCTAAGTTTGGAAAGATCAAGAATGAAGAAGTTGACTCAAGTGGAATTTCCTCTATAACCTTAGCGTCAAAATCTTGTTAGGATCATCTAGAATAACTCTAATAAAGATTCCTCTAGAATCTCAATTCATCAGAGAATTCTCTAGAATTACTTTTAGAAAATTAATTCTCAAAAGATTCCTCCAAAAGTAGTTCGGTGGAGATTCCTTCAAAATATCAGAATCAACTCGCTAGAAAATTACTTCTATTTAAATCACCAGAATCTCCTCTAAAATTGCTTAGTAGAATCTCCTCCTTTAGATTCACTTCCACAAGAATCTCCTCCTTTAGAATGGAATCTTCTTCAAGAGCATCTCTATCTAGAATAATATTAGGAGCACCGCTCCTAGAATATCATAAACACTTTCCACCTGAGTTTTAGAAATAGAGCACAAACCTCGAAAGAGGGTGAATCTCAGGGGCTTTTAAAGCAAAATCCTTGAGAACTACTTGGTCTCCTAGGATACTAGAAGCTCTTAAGAGACGATTGAAAGATGGAATATCTCATTCCATTCTAGTTTGTGCCAGAATAGCCCAAGTCTTAGGACTTATCTTGAGAATCAAACTCGAGTTAACCTACCTTACAAAAGGGTAGTTGGTGAGTAGGCTCATACCACTTAAGTGGAAACGATAGGTCCCTAATTCGAGTTTTGGCTAACCTGGGGGGATAGGTTTGCAGGCTATTTATCTCACCTGCCTAGGATGAGTGTTAAAAGGAGCAACCTTGGAAGACACAAAAGTAGCAACCAGGGACTTGCTCTTATATGACAATTTTATTTCAAACTTGAGGAAAGACCATAGTCCGCTCAGGTCCAAGCATAAGGGTCGGCTATTCAGACCTCAAAAAGCTTAGGAAGACTTTACTTGGAACCACAGTTTAAAAAGTCC
Source organism: Thalassia testudinum (assembly GCA_037157565.1). NCBI lineage: Eukaryota > Viridiplantae > Streptophyta > Magnoliopsida > Alismatales > Hydrocharitaceae > Thalassia > Thalassia testudinum. The sequence goes on along the minus strand of JAZHRO010000002.1, from coordinate 40,808,904 downwards.
ATGACACCCACCTATAGGATTAGGGTAGCTCGAGCCTAAGTCTTGGGACTTACTTGAGAGTTACCGAGGAAGTCTTTAGGGAACCTTGAAAACAGAGCATGGGCCCTTGGGGGCAATCCCTTTGAAAGCTTGTCCCTTTGTATGGGCTTAGGGAAGTCTTGAGCTAAATCCCTAGATCACTTAGGAAACCCAAGTATCTTAAGAAAGCCTTTCTTGTTCCAAGTCTATGATTCGAGTAGGAGGGAAATCATCCTCAGACGACCAATCTCTAGAAGCTACTCTTCTTGCTAACAAAGTTAGTGATGAGAGTGGGGAAAATGACGAGTCCAAAATTTCCTCGAATCCCACTCAAGATCCACCTAAGGAAACTTTGAGCTAGGATTCAATGTGGGACAGGTCCTCGAGTGACTCAGTCCATGATCCACCCAAGCTAGCACTTAAGGGAAATGTTAGCCAAAAGATCCAAACGTAGGGGTAAGGCCCATGTCTATGCCCCTAATTACTAGCTTGGTAAGGAAACCCTGAGTTGAGTTTGATAACCAAGTCGGTTGTAGAGGAAAGGAAACTTGAGCCTTAACAAACCTCTTTAACAGAAGGGCTAATCCTCCACTTGTAATCTCGATTGTAAGTCTGGAGGATCTTCCCATGTAACACAAGAGTGGAAATGCACATGAGGAAAGGCAAGAAGAGTACTTGCCCATGGAAGGGAATTGCCACAACACCTTGGAGAACAATGCGCCACTTGGTATTGATGTTTTTCCTTGCATCGAGATGGCGGGAGCACCGATTGACTCGTGAACCCTACAATTATCCTCGAGATGGGACAAGGCATCTGATACAACCTTCCATTTATAGGCAAAGTCATTGAACATGCTCATTGAGGAGGAGTGTGGTGAGAGATGATTTCGAAAACAAGGGGTTGTCCAATAAAATGCTCCAATCCACATCATTTTGGTTCCATCTAATCAAGATAATGGCTCTAATCTCTTTAAAAAAAAGATAATGGCTATAATTTTTTACTCTTTTTCCCCATATAACCTTAGGGAGCACAAGGAGGAGAACCAACTTCTTGTGCATACAAGTTTGTAGGTGATGGCAAAGTTTCGACTTGTAATTCGAAAAGCACATGGTAAATAGAGGACTTGATCAAACCTCCAAAGTGATCGAAGGGCCCGATTCAACGATTCAGAAACAAGCAATTACAATGAGGCAAGAGGGTTGGTAACCCAGTTCCACCACAAAAGGTGTACGTCTGGGGGGAGGGCGATGCTTCCAACTAGTCATTAATAAGAAGTGATAATACAATGTCTCTTTTTCTCTCTGATTGGCTGAGAGAGGGCCTCGAGGGCCTCTCTTAGCTATTTATAGTGCTAGGGGTTAGTCCTGTCGTAGGATTTTCTGATCAGATATGTCCATTGTCAGGGCATGTATGTTGTCAGGCTATTAATTGTGGTGGGCATGCCATCATTTATTGTTGGTATGGCAGTGTTGGACTTTTCCTCTGTCTCCCTGTCACCAGTTGGTGTCAGGTTTTCTAGCTGGTCGAGTTTATCCGAACTCGCCTATATTCGGATCTTTCTGGGTGGAGGCGGGTCGGACCTACCTACCTATTTCACTTTTAGGTAGCCGGACCTCTTGTTGGGCTTCTCGTGGAGTTTTAAGTCCGAAGGTGCTTTTTACCTCTCATTATATGCCCCTTACTCTTTAGTTATCTAATGTTGCTGAGTGAGTAATTAAAGTATTTAAAATCCACAGTAGGTGATGCCCCCAAATGGTTTCCTGGCTTTTCGTTAAAGAAGGGGAGCATTTGTTATGGAGTAGGAGTTGCAATTATAAGCAACCAAGGCACCCTTAGTGTTTCCATCTTTAGAGAGGCGATTCTATTGTAAAGAGGTTAGAGGCAAGATACGCCTTAGTTTTTGCCGGCCATGGGAATGTGGGCACCCATTTTTTCTGCTGGCCTTAAGAAGCGGCTCTGGGTGCGTTCACCTATTTTACTGCTGGTCTTAAGAGGCAGCTTGAGGCTTACTCAACTGTTTTACTGCCAGCCTTAAGAGGTGGCTTCAAGCGCGTCCGCCTTCTTTACTGTCGACCTTAAGAGGCGACTTGAGGTGCGTTCGCCTGTTTTACTGCCGGCCTTAAGAGGCAGCTTCAAGTGTGTCTGCCTGTTTTACTGCCTGCCTTAAGAGGCGGTTTCCTGGGAGTAAGTGTGACGTATGTGTCACCTTTGCGAGTGATGACCAATCACTGCGGGATTTAATTTTTGTCTTGTGATATGACAAGACCAGCATTAATTGACATCATGATGGGGTGTAAGGGCCTAAGATGCAGTGCTTGCCAGCGATATCATTGGCATTAGTGCTATGCAAGATATGTGTACATAACCATTTAATGTTGGTAATGATTACCAAGGTATCCCTACCTTAAAGGGATATGTTTTAAAACCCACGCCGTATCCGCGGGATTTCATTTTTTTGAAATTTGTGCCTTGCAAGGGGGGAACCGCTCGCTACAAAGGTTATAAATAGGGGGTGTGGGACATAGTTAATACCCTAGCTACCATTTTTGAGCACTCTTAGTCGCAGGTGCAGTCTCTTTCTTCTCATGTGAGGCATGAGGAGGTGGTGTTCTTGGAGCTTCTTTTCTCGGCGAGTGTCAAAGATGTTGTTTGTCATGTCTGGACTCACGGGTAAGAGGAAGTCTGCCTCGACCTCGCTCGGCATCTCACTTGAGATGAGGGACCTTTATACCTTTTCTTTTAATTTCCGTAGTCGTTCCACCATTAGGGCATTTCTGAGTGAGTATGAACTCGATGGAGTTCTGTTTCACCCTTGTGGCTCGCAGACCTACTTGTGTTTGGATGGGTCTAAGGACGCATTCATCATTTGTAAATATACCATTGAAGATGGCGTTCGGATACCTTTGAACCCATTCTTGTGTTCATTCCTTTGTTACTACCACCTGGCCCCTTCACAGCTTTGCCTCAATTGTTGGTCGATTTTGAACACCTTTACTATTGTATGCCTCCATTTGCAGATTGTCCCCCGCCTGGGTCTATTCCTCCTACTTTTTGGCTTATGCCCCTTAAGGTTAAGAAGGGAAAGCCTCCATTAGGTATTTATACGCTGTATAGCCGGCATACAAAATATTGGATAGTTGACTTGCCAGACAGTTTGAAGGGGTATGATCGCCATTTTTTCTTTATACCTAGCAAGGTATAAGAGTCATGGCATCCTTTATACTTGGCAAGGTCCGTTTGATAAGGACTTATCACCTAGGTCAAAGGAGCTTGATTCGGCTGCTTAGGCGGACACTGATAATATTGTTAACTTTGGGCCGATTACCTGCTTGGATCTCAGGCGGGAAGACGTCCGGGCGACTTTGTCGTGGGTTGTGGATTCCTATCCCACACCATGTAAGTAGGGGGGAGGTGATAGCTTTAGAGTGCAGATCGTCCTTGCTCGTTACTTAATGGCTTAACATTTTTGTTCTTTCTTTACAGCCTTTGGCCAGTTTGCTTGGCTGGACACTCCCAAGCGTTGAGGTAGCAGTTCCTTCCAGCATCGGCCGCACCACGGAGAGGAAAGGCCTATGAAGCGGAGCGAGGGGAGAGAGTCCTCCCGCTCCAAGGAGCCTAAGAGGAAGGAGGGGAAGGGGAGCGAGGAGAAGGTAGGGACTCCTCTCAAGCCCCTGAAGTGGGGTTCAAGCAGTGTTCAGCCAATGCCGTTTGCTCGTGAGAATTCGAGCGAGGCTGAGGGAGGCGAAGCCCTAGTGGACTCTTCTATCCTTTTAGGCCCGCCAAGATCACTAGAAGGATGTATAGTCCTTGACTCTCCACTCACTGGTTCAGCGGAGATGGCTTAGGTTGGCAGAGCCAGTGTCTCCAGTGCCTCGTTTGAATCAGACGATGCCTTCTCCCAGCTAGCACAGGAGGTGGCTGCCACTGGTGGCTTGCTTAGTGGGAGCATTTTTGTGTAGCCGCACTATAGGCAAAGCTCGACAGGGTAAGGATGCTGGTGGATCCTTCCAGCTGAGGAGGCCTTGGGTTAATCGGGTAGATGGTCGAATCTACTATATATGGGATCCATTTTGGAGGCTGCTGGTGGAGGCCTCATGCCTGGTCGGTGTTGGTGCCTAAGCAATTAGGTACCACATTATCCTTTAATGATAGTTTTGATGATGACCAACATCTCAAGGAATTGAGATTAAAATTGGATCTTATGCATAGATATTGCAAGATTGATTTCACGTTTAAGCTCTCTTGACGAAATTCGAAACCAAGAAGGAGGAGATCATCTCTTCAAGTTTAGGTTTCCTTGTATTATAGGAATTGAGTTGTAATTTTATATTCTTTAGAATGTAAGGAGTGCCATAATCAGATCTCATATTAGCATAAACATAAGGGGTTCATATGCAATTCTCACAAGAACACCACACACACCCTAAATAGATCAAAATATATCTACCTAAGTCTATAGTTGTTATTGCATGACCTTAACACTTAGTAAGAACCCTAGATTTCGATTTGGACAATTAGAGGGCCTTTTACAGGCCATCTAACGTTAGGTATATGAGATCTAACATTAGATAGTAGTTTGGTGTCATTTGGAAGTTCCAGGGAATAACGAACTTTGCACTGAACTTTGTACTTAACGTTAGGTAGACTATTTTAGGCCAAATTGAGTGACTCCAAGAGATAGCAAACTTTGCACCTAACTGAGTACCTAACGTTAGATAGTTCACCTAAGAGGGACCTTATGCACACCTAAATTAGTCCATTCACCTCTCTATATATATGAGATGGCTTCCCACTCTTTGGGAACACATAGAAGATATAGAACACCCCAAAACACACTCTAAAGTGCATTCAAGTCCACATTCAGCTAAAGGCTACACTTGGTGTTCATTGGAGGTGATATGAGCTCTTTTCCTTGAAGACCACATTCCTTAGAGCTCAACCACCTCAACTATCAGCAGCATTACCTGCATACATTCACTGAGGGAGTTCACTTTAGTCTCTTAGATAGCTAATTCATACAATTGATTGCATATCTTATTAGGGCATCTGATAACACTGCGTATGGGGGTGATAATTCTGTTAAATAAGGCCCATCTTAAGAATAAAAGGCACAACATAAGTAGAATGGGAGCATTGCATGCATCATATACCAAGATTGCTTATAAAACTCTATTAATGGCCATTTGTGTAAGCACTTATCAAAGTAGGCCTCAGATGAGAAATCGGATTGCACGGATGGATTCAGAACAACGAATGGAGTCCAACGGACTCAAGATCGGCCAAATTCGACATCCGGAGCTCCTACAATGGGCCCAAGAAGTTCTGACCATTGATCTGATCATCAACGGCCCTCGTTGCGCCACGTGGCGCTCGCTCACAGCGCGCCACTTCCATCTTCAGCTGGAGATCAAATCTCGGCCGTCGATCTTCGATCGGACGATCGAGAACCGCGCGCCCGCCCGCGGTCGCCGCGACAAAGTAACGGGCATGGCGCAGCGGTTAACGCGCACGCCTGCACGCACGTGACGTGGGTTCGAGCCGTGAGGTGCCGGAAATTAAAGGTAGCGAGGCGCGCGGCAAAATTGGGCTGCCCGATTAGCAGCGGGCGGCCGAGATAGTGCCACGCGGTGCACCCTCAGGCAGCGAGCTTCCACGCGCGCGTGCATGTCGGGCGACGACGCCCGCATGCACGCGTGCCCGAGGCGCGATCCAAGCGCTCCCGGGGGAGGATCTTAGCCATCCGATCTTCGATCGGACGGCTCTCATGCAGCGGCCACGGATCGGGCGCGAAGAAGAATGGCGCGGGCGTGAGACCGGAGGGCTGGGGGCATCACCGACGCTTTTGGAGGGGTTTTAGCAACGTCCTGGACGTCGCTAAAACCCTTTCTTCTTTTAGAAAGCCCTTCTCCATATTTAAACCCCCTCCAACCACTCATTCAAGACATTCACTTCCCTTGCAACTACTCTACCCCTCTCTTAGCTAGCTTTAGGCCCTCTTGTAATCGCTGGAGACGACGAGCCACCGATGGAGCCTTCTCCACTGCCGTGGCTGCCTCGCCGCTCTCCCCCCTCTCTCTTCCTCTCTTTTAAGCTTTCCTTTACTTATGTTTAAGCATGTATCTAATGTTGTAATCTGTGAACTAAAGTTGCATGATTAATGAAGTTACTTTTCATTTAGTTGTTTACTTTATTTCTTGTTTAAGTTGCATGTTAAAGAAAGAAACGACTCTAACCCTAATATCTCTCTCTCGCTTTCCAACCATACATTTTCGCAAGCAAAACTTCGCAATTTCCGTGACAACAAGTGATAAGAAAAATCTAATTTTCACGCCTCCCTAAGACCGACACTCGGACTCATCTCCGTTTCTATACTTTAAAATTGGCGTTGCAAGTGCAACTATAACGACACTTCTTAACACACACGCACAAGCGCATGCCAGTTTTTGGCGCCATTGCCGGGGAGGCAACGGATTTGTTTTTTCACTTCCATTCCACATCCATTCTCACATCGTCTAATGCCCTGTTTTTCTTTTTACTTGATGGTTGCAGGAATTCGGTGCTTAGACGACGAAGCGACGCATCCCACAACGATAACAAGGGAGTAGGCACAACAAGGACCGATAGTGAGTAATTCTTCACTCATGATTGTTTGCTTGCGTGAAAAACTAAAAAAATTGTAAAAATTGAAAAAAATTAATGTGGTGTATGATTGCTTGACCCACATCCTTAACACATTACCCCACAAAAAAATGTACACTAACATTCTGAATAAATTCTTGGAGTGTTCTTTTTTCTTTTTGAGTGGTGTTTGCGAAGCCACCGTGAATTGACTTTGGCTGCACCACTCAACCCTAAAATCGACTCATCTAATAGAAGCTGCATGATCATTAGCATGAGTACATTAGGGTTTTAGAGCCTCTACACAATAAAAGGAAATCTACTTTCACCAAATTATGTGCAAAACTTGACGTGCCCACTGAAACTTGTATGAAGACATTAAGACACGTCAACCTTAAAAGGCACTAAAGCAAGGATGAAATACTAAAAGAAACCACATCTTAAAAAAAATCCTTGCTTGAAAACCATGTTTGATAAAGGCACATACAATGAAAATGGAAAATTAAGAGGCACCACCCCAATCAACGCCTCATCACGTAACCCTAGCACAAGCACTATCTTAGCCCTTTAAAACTGAGTAGACGTGCCCTAGGTAGGACCGAATTAAGTCTCAAAAGGCGAGGTTTTGTTCGCGGGGCAGTGTCAAACGACCGCGGTTGTGAGGTCTACGGAACCGGAGGCGCAAGCCAAAGGAAGAACCTTCCCTGCAATCCCCTCGTAATCAACCTGGCCAGATTAGCCTTGGGAAGGGGAGTCCAGTGCTTATGGACTTAATCACCCTTTGTGAGATTTCTAGGTCTCCTAAGGAATACCCCATAAGGACTAGGCTTGTTTGCTTGATTGAACACATTTCTCGCATTTGTCGCTCTCCGCATCCCCTCCTGTTCTTCTCTAGTGTATGCACGGGAGACTCTCACTGCATCCCGAGTTGTTTGTTTTGGGGCAGGAATCTAGGCGACGTGATTTTGTTAGGAACATGGCTGAACCTAGGGTAGATGAGGCCGAGGATCAACCCCTACTAGACACAATGGCCATCATCCAAGCCTAAATTAATGCAAACCATCGGTTTCAGCAACAACAAATCCACACTATCATGCAAGCCATACACTGGTTACAGAACCCACAAGAACAACCACCACCACCTTTCCAAGGCGCACAAGGGCAACCACCACTCCTTGTACCACCATTTCAGGATCAACCGAGGCCCCTCCGCGATTTCTATAATCCCTCCGCTATTAGAGTCGAGCCACACCTTAGGATCCCCAAAGGGGGAGATGATTTTGAGCTGAAACCAAATGTCTTAAGTCTGATCCAGAGCCACTTTCATGGAAGCTCAAATGAGGACCCCTTCCGGCACCTAGAGGATCTTGATCGCATAGCACGAACTGTGAAACCTAGGAACATTAGCCTTGACATTGTTCTAATCAAGATGTTTCCCTTCTCATTAAGAGACAAGGCTTCTCATTGGCTTAGAACCCTAGGTAGACTCATCATTACCTGGGAAGAACTGAGGCATGCATTTTTAAAGAAATTCTTTCCCATAGGAAAGACCAATGCCCTCAGAAGAGCTATTACTACCTTTACACTCCAGGGTGGGGAACAGTTCCATGAGGCGTGGGAGTGATTCAATGAACTCTTAAGGAAATGCTCACACCACGAAGTACCAAGGTGGCAATTGGCCCAGATTTTCTACCACGGTCTGGACAGCAACCTGCGGAACTTTGTCGATGCGTCATGCGGGGGGAACTTCCTGAACAAGGACGAGGAGAGCGCGTTTGAGCTCTTTGAGTCTATGAGTGAGAATTCGCTCAACAATACCTCCATGACCTAGTTCAACAGATCCAGTCAACCCCGTGGTGGGATTTATGAGGTACAAGCAAATTCTGGAATGGTTGACATGGACATCATTGATAAGAAACTAGATCGAGTGGAATTGGTGGACAAAAATATTGATGAGCTTCTGAACCAGACCAGGAACCCCTTACAGACCTTCTCCCTAGCAAAGGGAGCACATAATGTTGACCTGGTCCAGCCCTTAACCCAACTGAACCTGGAACAACCCCTGACCACATTCCAGGGAGGGACCTTTGCTCCCTCAACCCTTGATTACTCTCTCCCCTCTCCATCGACATCGGCTATCCTTGAAGATGTGCAAGCTGTCCAAGGTTATGCGAAACCTGACCCTTTCTCCAACACTTACAGCACTGGCTGGCGTAACCATCCCAACTTTGCTTGGACAAACCAGAAACCATTGCAATTCCAAAACCAGCCCAGGCCAAACCAGCAGCCACACTTGCCCCCTATCAGCAAGGACCACCAGTTAGACCCCAATATAATCAGAATAAGGCGGCCCCTCCCCCACAAAACCAAATGGACACCCTAATAAAGATGATGACTGACATGAACCAGAAACATCAGGAGGAAATGGCCTTGGTAAAGGGACAGTTAAGCCAACTCTTGGACTGTAAACAACAAGGATCCTTACCTTCCCAGCCACAATCGAACCCGCGAAACATAATTAACAGAGGCCCTAATTCGCAAGGGTTCCAAGACAATCCCAGGCAGGCTCACATGGTCCAGCCAGCCTCGCAAACACCCCTTGGGTTTGGTGCTTCTTCATCCTCGTCTTCTCAAGGATCAACCCATGGCCCTAATGCCTCTGCGAATGCGGTGACCTTGAGAAGCGGCACCAAAACCCAGGATCCCAAATGGCCGACTCTCCCCGAGACTTCACCCGCTGAAATACTCGACTTAGAAGAGGCACCAACCAAGGAACCAGAAATAGACCCGATCCACATTCAGACACCCTACCCTGAGGCCTTGGAAACAATCAAGAAAAAGAAGAATGTTGTGGAAACTGAGGAGCTTTTGGAGATCTTTAAGTAAGTACAGATTAATATTCTGCTCCTCGAAGCCGTCAAGCACATCCCGACTTATGCCAAGTTTTTAAAGGATGCCTGTACACCCAAACGTAAGCCAAGACCTCAAGCACCTAGGAAGGTTGTGCTCTCCGAACAAGCAAGTTCTGTAATATTAAGCAACCTTCCGCTCAAGCGAACTGACCCAGGAGCGCCCCTGATTTCCTGCAATATCGGGGACATGACATTTGATAGAGCGCTCCTGGACTTAGGTGCTTCTATCAATGTGATTCCAACAACCCTGTACCACCAATTTGGTTTCGGAGAGTTGACACCAACACCTGTCACCATCTAGCTGGCTGATAGATCAGTGAAAACCCTGAAGGGGGTTGTCGAGGACGTGATTGTACGGGTCAAGGACTTCTATTTCCCGGTCGACTTCTTGGTGCTTGACATGGAAGTTCCTGAAAAATTACAGAACGCACCCATAATCTTAGGTAGACCTTTGTTAGCTACGGCTAAGGCAAACATTGATTGTGACACGGGATGTATGGAAATAGCCTTCGGGGATAGGAAAATGCAATTGGATATCTTTCAAGCGACAAAGTCTTTTGATTGCGATTGCGTTGAGGAACACGATCCCGTGGAAACTCTGATCGAGGAATGCCTCACCCTTAGTTCTGTCTCAGACCACCAAACCTGTAATGACTGTTCTGACCTGTCACCATCACTACCCGTGGACCTCTGTAAGGCTGATTACCATCACACAACACCATTTGAGGAGATCGATGTTGATCAACTCTCGCCTTTTCCCTTTCCATCAATTGTAGTTCCACCTGCACCTGAACTTAAGCCATTGCCCGAGAATCTCAAGTATGTCTTCCTGGGACCGGATCAGACCTTCCCGGTGATTATTAATTCTCATCTAACCATGGATCAGGAACTCAGGTTCACCGCAACCCTTTCAGAACATCGAGCCACCATGGGTTGGACCATTTCTGACTTAAGAGGAATTAGCCCCACCTATTGCACCCATAAGATTTACCTGGAAGACGGGGCACGACCCTCCCGCCAAATGCAGAGACGTTTAAATCCAAACATGTGGGAGGTCATTAAGAAAGAAATTATCAAGTGGCTTGATGCCGACATCATCTATCCTATTTCCGATAGCCCCTGGGTGAGCCCCACTCAAGTGGTTCCAAAGAAAGCTGGGCTCACCATTGTCACCAATGATTATTGCGAATCCATCCCCACCTACACCACTACCGCATGGCAGGTGTGTATTGATTATAGGAAGCTCAATGAAGCCACTAAGAAGGATCATTTCCCCTTGCCATTCATTGACCAAATCCTTGAAAGATTGGCAGGGCAGAAGTATTTTTTCTTCCTGGATGGATATTCAGAATATAACCAAGTCGCAATTGCTCCAGCGGATCAAGAAAAGACCACATTCACTTGCCCGTACGGCATGTTTGCATTCCGTCGAATGCCATTCGGGTTATGCAACGCACCTGAGACCTTCCAGCATTGCATGCTAGCCATTTTTTCAGAAATGGTGGGTGAATACTTAGAGGTCATTGTGGATGATTTCTCTGTATTCAGGATTTCATTCGACCATTGTCTGAGCAACTTGGAGAAAATCCTGAAATGATGTATCAAGGTTAATCTGGTGTTAAGTTGGGAAAAGAGCCATTTTATGGTTCAAGAAGGAATTATCCTCGGTCACATTGTATTGCATAGGGGCATTGAGGTAGATTGGGCTAAGGTTGATTTGATTTCCAAACTCCCTCCACCTAGCTCGGTCCGACAGATTCGCTCATTTCTGGGACATGTTGGCTTCTACCGAAGGTTCATGAAAGACTTTTCCAAGCTTTCCAAACCCTTGACCGACCTTCTAGCCAACTACGCCATATTCCACATGTCTTCTGATTGCATCCAGGCTTATCACACCCTCCGGGACTTAGTCTCCACAGCACCTGTACTTCAGCCCCCGGACTGGTCCCAAGACTTTGAGATTATGTGTGATGCATCAGATTTTGCCATAGGCGTTGTCCTGGGACAAAGGCAAGACAAGAAGCCCGTGGTGATCTACTACGCGAGCAAAACGTTGGACGAGGCCCAACGAAATTATACGGTCACAGAGAAAGAGTTGCTCGTTGTAGTCTTTGGACTTGAAAAGTTTCGATCGTACTTGCTGGGATCCCACGTGATTATTTACACCGACCATTTAGCCATCCGGCATCTGTTGGCCAAGAAAGATGTAAAGCCCAGGCTCATCAAATGGATCTTGCTTTTGCAGGAATTTGACATGGAAATCCGCGACAAGGCCGGATCGAAGAATGTGGTGGCTGACCACTTGTCTAGACTTCATCCAGACGACATTGGACCCTCCCTACCTCTATCTGATGCCTTCCCCGATGAACACATTCTGGCTGTGCTAGACAAGAGACTATGGTATGCTGACTACGTCAACTGCCTAGTTGTAGGACAAACCCTGCATAGCTGGTCCAGACAGCAACGGGACAGGTTCTTGGCTGAGGCCAAGCACTATTTCTGGGATGATCCCATGCTGTTTCGCCTTTGTACTGACCATATCATCAGGAGGTGTATCCCCGAGAACGAAGTTCAGAGTGTGCTTTCCTTCTGTCATGACCAGGCTTGTGGTGGTCAGTTCTCTGGAAAGAAAATGACCGCAAAGTTTCTGCAGTCTGGATTTTACTGGCCGTCCCTATTTAAGGATGCACACAACTTTTCCAAGACTTGCTCACGTTGCCAAACGCTGGGGACCATGACCAAGAAAGATATGATGCCCCTCCAGCCCATTTTGATTGTCGAAATCTTTGACGTTTGGGGTATCGATTTTATGGGCCCCTTTCCACCATCCAACGGCTTCGAGTACATCCTAGTTTCAGTAGAATATGTTTCTAAATGGATTGAAGCCGTCGCCACCCGCCGATGTGATCACAGGACTGTCATGGACTTTGTTAAGCAGAACATCTTTTCCCGGTTGGGAATACCCAAGGCCATGATCAGTGATGGTGGAAGCCATTTTATCCATTCCCAATTCTGTGCCCTACTTAGAAAATACGGGGTGAACCACCGCATTGCTACCCCGTATCATCCGCAAACAACTGGGCAGACTGAGGTCTCAAATAGACAAATCAAGAACATTTTACAGAAGATTGTGAGACCTGACAGGAAAGACTGGTCCACACGACTAGATGATGCCCTATGGGCATACAGGATCGCTTTCAAGACCCCGATAGGCATGTCACCTTATCGCCTAGTCTTTGGCAAAGCCTGCCATCTTCCTGTCGAATTGGAACACCGGGTTTACTGGGCTGTCAAGCAATGTAACATGGATTCCCAATTAGTCGGTGCACAGAGGATGCTCCAATTATCTGAGCTCAAAGAAATTCGTTGGGACGCTTTTGAAAATAGTCGACTGTATAAGGAGAAAATGAAAGCTGTCCACTACCGACTCATTCATAGAAAAACCTTTGAGCGTAATTAGCAAGTCTGGCTGTTTGATGCCCACCTAAAACTCTTCCCGGGGAAAGTCAGGTCCAAATGGACAGGACCATTTCGGGTGGTTAAGCCTTACTCTAATGGGGCAGTTGAAATCGCTGATCCTAACACTGGGCATACTTTTACAGTTAATGGTCAAAGATTGAAGCACTTCCTGGCCTAGGTTCCCCCAAAGGAGAGTGTCACCCTCGTTGAGGGATGACATGAAGCACCGCCCAGCTGGAGGAGTTAAACTCAACGCTTCCTGGGAGGTAACCCAGAGGATTCAGACTGATCCAGTATTTTACGTCACTTAGGTACTATCTTTTTGAACCCCTATGCATCCATGTATTTGCCAATGAGGACATTGTCCAACTTAAGCATGGGGGGTGTGGTAAATTGCACGATCCTAAGCTCATTTAATCAGTCTAAATTAAAAAAAAAAATTTTGAATTTAGGAAGAAACTTAGGCATTAGAAACTTGTCAATAGTGGGAAATAATACAAAAAGAACTTAAACACTTAGACTTTTTAGTCCTTCAGGCTTAATCTGCCCTGGTATCCATTAAATATGGATTTAGCTTCGAATCCTTGCAACCTTAAGCTATTCTAATCCACCTACTAAATAAGGTGATAAGTATACGACTTATCAACTCACCCTCTAACTCAAAAAAACTTTGAGTCTAAGCATCTGCACACATTTTCTGCACAGACTCACTCCTTGGAGATTTTGACAGAAATTGGGTAGCTAATGAACTCTCTAGGGTGGTATGGCTGGCAAGTTGTCGTAACAGCCCATTGGCAGGTTGTCCAGAGCCCAGCCACGGGACCATTTCTTCTTCATTGCCTCTAGGTACATTTGAGATCAGGGAAGCCACCTATGAAAAAAAAAAGGAGAAGAAAAGAAAATAAACCACACTTCATCTCATGAGTATGGCTGGCAAGTGATCGTGGGTAACAGTCCATTGGTCGGTTGTCTAGAGCCCAGCAAAATAATTACACAAAAAGAACCAAAACACTTAAGGAAGAAGCGGGGAAGTAGTACAAGCCAGGGAGATATACACTGGAAAAACCTTGTGTTGACCCCAATTAAAACAAACATTGGGAGAAAGCTACCGATCGAACAAATACACCTTCAGGCAAATATATTTCCTCTTCCGGTCACCTAGGGGCGTAGAAACCTGAAGTCTGTCTAAATATCGTTGAGTGAGTCTATTACAATCTTCACACCAAGATGCTTATCACTTAGGGTTTTGACCGAGTTTTGGGTGGGTTGGGTAGCCGTAAAAAGTTATCAACTCACGCTGAATTCCGAAAAAATTCTAAATATATATATATATATACATATACATATGTATAGTTATATGCATTAAAACAAGGATTCGGGCGATTCGTATTTTGGCAGACACCCGGGCGCTGCTTAGTCTTTATAGATTAAGATCTTAGTATATTTCCTCCTATTGACAAGTGACGAAGTGTCTAAGCAATTACTTCTGGAAGAAAATAAAGGCTAGAATAAACCTTGCTAGGGACTAGCAAGGAGTAAGCATGGGGGTATGATAACACTGCATATGGGGGTGATAATTCTGTTAAATAGGGCCCATCTTAAGAATAAAAGGCACAACATAAGTAGAATGGGAGCATTGCATGCATCATATACCAAGATTGCTTATAAAATTGTATTAATGGCCATTTGTGTAAGCACTTGTCAAAGCAAGCCTCAGATGAGCAATCGGACCACACGGATGGATTCAAAATGATGAACAGAGTCCGACGGACTCAAGATTGGCTAAATCCGACATCCGGAGCTCCTACAATGGGACCAAGAAGTTCTGACCGTTGATTTGATGATCAACAGCCCTCGTTGCGCCACGTGGTGCCCGCTCACCGCCCGCCACTTCCACCTTCAGCTGGAGATCAAATCTCGGCCGTCGATCTTCGATTGGACGGCCGAGAACCGCGCTCCCACCCGCGGTCGCCGTGACAAAGCAGCAGGCGTGGCGTAGCTGTTAACGTGCACACTCGCATGCACGCGACGCAGTTCGAGCCGCGCAGTGTGAGAAATTAAAGGTAGCGAGGCACGCGGCAAAATTGGGCTGCCCGATCAGCAGCGGGCAGCTAAGATAGCGCCACACGGCGGGCCCTCAGGCAACAAGCTTCCACGTGCGCGCGCACGTCCGGCGATGATGCCCGCGCGCACGCGCACCCGAGGCGCGATCCAAGCGTGCTCGGGGGAGGCTCTCATGCAGCGGCCACGGATTGGGTGCGAAGAAGAACGGTGCGGGCGTGCGACCGGAGAGCTGGGGGCGTCACCGATGCTTTTGGAAGGGTTTTAGTGACGTCCCGGACGTCGCTAAAACCCCTTCTTCTTTTAGAAAGCCCTTCTCCCTATTTAAACCCCCTCCAACCATTCATTCAAGGCATTCACTTCCCTTGCAACTACTTTACGGCTCTCTTAGCTAGCTTTAGGCCCTCTTGTAATCGTTGGAGACTACGAGCCGTCGACGGAGCCTTCTCCACCACCGTGGCTGCTTCGCCGCTCTCCCCCCTGCTCTCTCTCTTCCTCTCTTTTAAGCTTTCCGTTACTTATGTTTAAGCTTGTATCTAATGTTGTAATCTGTGAACTAAAGCTACATGATTAATGAAGTTACTTTCCATTCAATTGTTTACTTTATTTCCTGTTTAAGTTGCATGTTAAAGAAAGAAACGACTCTAACCCTAATCTCTCTCTCTCTCGCTTTCCAACCACACCTTTTCGCAAGCAAAACTCCGTAATTTCCGTGACAAGTGATAAGCAAAATCCGATTTTCACGCCTCCCTGAGACCGACACTCGGACTGGCCTCCGTTTCTTTATTTTAAAACCGGCGTTGCAAGTGCAACTATAATGACACTTCTTAACACACACGCATGACCACACGCCACTATCCATATGTGCTAAATTATGATTTAATTCTATTTTATTCCTTAATATACTTATAATCTGGGGGCTCAGGTTGTGGGTTCCTTTAGTCTTGACAAAGTGGGGTTTGCTCTTGATTGGAATATCAAGAGGGATTGAAAAAGGGTTTGGTACCCATTGCTCTTGATTGGGATATCAAGAGGGTTTGTAAAAGGGTTTGGTATCCCATAAGTATCGGTTAGTATTCTAAGTTAGACTCAGGGCAAAATCCTAGATTTGGAGATCTAGGTAGTGGTTTTTCCCATGGTTGGGTTTCCACTGTAAATCCTTGTGTTCATTTGTGATTTTCTTGAGTTTATCTTAAATTTGCATGATTTGCAATTAGCAATTTATTTACCGCCTTTAGCACTAATCACCCCCCCTCTAATGCACTTTTTGCCGGGTGGTTCCGATTTAGGCAGGAAGTTTGGGCGGGTTAGGTGGCTCAAGAGGAACGAGCGGGGGCCTTAGCATGGAAAGGCAGGTGATTCGACATTTGGAGGATATCGTATTTTGGGTTACCTCCTAGTCGGGAGGCATGAATATGAACCATGTGTTCTACTACTTCCTCCGAGCAGTAAGTCTTCTCTTGCTTGCCCTTTACTTATACTTTAGAGAGGAATTTTCTCTTTATACCCGCCTATGGTTCTAAATAGGTGAAGTTTCTCGGGAGTACCTTTATCCTACGTGGTGATGCTCTTGCAGATGTTGCTGGGCCTAGCGAATCTTTTGGGGCGGCTGAGATGGCCTCCAAGTGGGTCATGACGGACAAGGCGAAGTAGCACAATTTTGCCCGTCGTTGTTAGTTCAACCACTCGCATATAATATTTTGATGATTTTACAAAATGAAGAAAATGAAATAAAAAATAAAGAGTAGCATATTGTTTTCTCTCTGTAATAACATATTTGCAGGATTTCAAAAAGCTTTCCAAGACAGGAGATTAAAAGCGTGAAGACAAGTAGCATAAGTATTAGGTCTTAGGCTTTTTCATGTAAACTTTCAAAGGTTGTAATTTTTATTTTATTTGAGTCTAGAAATATTGTAAAGAGCCACCAAACATAACCTATAAATAGCTAACTTAGGCTCTCTACACTTAGGATAAATTAGAAACAAAAATCCAATATTTATACTTTTATCAGACGTCCAGGACAATGGTCAGACGTCTGATTTTCCACTATAAGACGTCTGACAAGTGTCTCAGACGTCTAATTTCAGAGAGTTCTGCCTTTGTTTGTCTCCTCATAAACATCAGTCGAAGGACTTCACTTTCAGACGTCGATAACCTTACACAGACGTCTGATTCTTTACCCAGACGTCCTCATACTAACCGTTAGACTGGCTTAGGCAAAAACAATTTCCGGACGTCTTGACTGACTTCCAGACGTCTGCCTTTGAACCGTTTGCCATGATTTTCTGTGCGTATCTGTTTACGGCCACATAATCTTTTGGCAGAAGAAGTAGGGAGGAGTATTTAGGTTTTCAGACGTCTGGTGATGTCCCCAGACGTCCATAACGACATCTGATCCTCTAAACCTAGAACCCTGTTTTGATCTGAAGATAACAGGAACGAATCCACCCTTCATTAGACGTCCAATAAAATAATCAGACGTCTTATGTGAAAATATCAGACGTCCTTCTTTTAATCCAATGGAGTCTGTCTTGGATGGCCTACAGTATTAGACGACCAGAAGAATAATCAGACGTCTTATAAGATGTCTGATACTATAATTAGACATCTGATATTGCTGTCAGACTCATTATTACCTTGATTTTGTGTGGATTTCATCCTAAACTCCTGGGATTTGTCTCCAACGGCTAGAAGAGCTCTCCCAAGTGTTCTTGAAGGTTCAAACTTGCCTATAAATAGACTACAACTCCCCTTAGGCAAGACACATCTCTTGAGATACACTTCCATTAGAAAAATCTCTTGCTCACTACTCTAAGCTCCATCTTGCCCTTGTGCTGTGCTAATACTCTGATCAAGGGGCAAATCCATACTCCCGGCTCACTCCGTTCTGCAAATCATCAGGGAGTTCTTTTCATGCTTAGTAGATAAGAAAGCAACTAAATTATTGGGGTGCTCTATAGGTGTCATTTTACTTCTTAATTTCTGTACTTTGGGTATCCGGCCTGTTGGGTCCCCGTCTCTTCATTTTGAAGGGAGAAACCTCCGTTTAGGGATCGGAGGTGGGATTTGTAATTGAGGTACACTACCCTCGTTTAAGTAGTGTGGTTAGTGGGTTGATCACCTTGTGATTGAAAATCCTAAGTCAAGAGATTGGCTTAGGTGGTGGTTTTCACCCATCTTGGGTTTCCACCTAAAAATAATTGAGTACATTGTGTGATTGAATTTTTTGTATTACAATATTCTATAATTTCACTATTCACCCCCCTCTAGTGCAATTTCAGTCTAGAGGCGACTGTTGCCTGAGAGAAGGGGGAGAAGACAATGGAGGACACCCTTCGTAACCTCAACTCGCAGCAACAGGTGGCCCGTCAAGTCTCTCAGCTAGAGGAGGAGCTGAGCCAGGACGGGCAGGGTTTGAGGCAGATTGTCGCCCTTAGTAGGAAGATGGAGGAGAGTCTCGTCAGAGCACACAAGACTGAAGTCATGACTCTACGAGACTTGTTCGAGTGCTTGCAGACTTCTTACGCCAGTGTCCTTTCCTTGAAGGAGGAGGTATAGGTGCTAAGGGCTGAGTGCTCTTCGATTGTAGAGGGATATGAGGTGGCCCTTTAGGACTAGCACCTTTTCCTGAGTGCGACCATTGACAAACTTGCTGAGGTGTTAGCAAATGAGGATGCACTAAGAGCCGGCCTCGCCAAGGCTCAGTAGCTCGCTGAGGACAGGGCAAGGCGGTGCTTGAGTTAGAGAATGATGCTCAGCCGGAGCTTGATCCTGACATGGCGATGGGGTTCCTTGCCACTAACCCATCCATGGAAGAGAATCGGGAAGCTGTCTCAAGGGAGATGGGGAACCACACCTTGGTAGCAGTACAAGCCCTTGAGAGAAAACACACCTTGGTGGAGGAGTTGCGTAGCTAGTCTATGGATTAGTTTGTGTCTGAGTACGATCATCAAAAAATTGTCGGTTATATTATGGACAAGGATCTTATCGGACTGCTTGAGAAGAAGCCAGGGACTATGAGTCAACCGGAAGCCCAGCCCATGAGGAGGAGGTGCCCAAGTTGGGGCCATCAGAAGCTACGAAATCGTCAGTCTGGTAGAACAGTTCTCATGCCGTCTCATCTCTGCCTAAGATGCCTAGAGCAGACATCTTTGAAGATTGGGAGTGAAGTCACTTAGTTTTCAAAGTGATCTTGCTATCTTTCCCCACCTTTTTTATTTTTTTGTCGGGAATGATGGTTCTGGGTGACATAATAGGTAGCATTTTCAATGAAAGAAAAGCTTTTATTTCTATTGTGTTTTCTTTTCATACATAATACAAGCGTAAGTTACTCGCACGCCAAGTACAAGGGATTTCTTTACTGTCAAGGGTTTGTAATTTGTAAAAGTCGCTTAGACTGTTCTTACAAACTTTGTAAGGCCCTTCCCAAGGGTGTCTAGTTTTCCACTCGACTTGCTTGGCATGGAGATTTTGCACTTCCGCAGGACTAAGTCTCTTTTGGAGAATGCCCTTTTGCAGACCCGCCTATTGTAAGAAGCTGCAGCTGCTTCCTTATACTAGCCATATCCTCAGCTTCGACCCACTTAGAGAAGTAGTCGACTACCACCAATATGAACTGCTTCTGAGCCAGGCTGGCGGAAAAGGTCCAATGAAGTCCATCCTCCATTTTGCCAAGAGGATGGGTGACATTATAGGGAATAGCTTTCCAGGTGGCAAGTGGTGCTAGGTAGCAAACCGCTGGCACTTATCACACCTGTGCACAGAGTCTTTACACTGTTGCTTCATTTAGGGCCAAAAATACCCTGCCTGGAATAGCCAGGCCAAGAGGGCCTTATGCCCTTCATGGTTCCCACAAGTACCACCATGAGCTTCTTGGAGGGCTTGAGATGCTTCTTCCTCTGTAAAGCAACACAACAAGGGGGTGGAGAAACCTTGCTTGTATAATTGCCCGTCTATCAAGGTGTACCTAGCGATCTTTAGGTGGAACGCCTTGGAGATTAGTTCCCTTGGTGGTAGCTCGCTAGTGTTCAAGTAGGTGATGATGGGCGCCATCCATGATGAGGATTGCTCTACCGTGAACAGTTTGGGAGCAAGTACTGTCGGCTCTTTCAAGGTTTGGAGACAGATATCCTCAAGAGGGATGTTCGTGGTGTAGATCGCGGAGAAAATTAGTGCGTTGTAGTATAGCGCGAAATACATCTTGAGCAAATAAATTAACGGAACTTGATGAGTCTCGATCGATCATAGGGAGGCAGAAAGCGCTTTTGATTTTATGCATTGTTCTAAATATAAATACTAAATAGTATTGACACAGTATATATATCAATCAAAGAGTTTGAACATGAATTGCATACATCTAACTAAACAACTTCTAACATAAACATAAACTACTTATGTAATAGTACGAGGGCAACACGGGTGGTTCGTGGTGGCCTTCTGGAGAGGTTGGGAAGAGCAGCAACAATCCGTCGGGGTGGCCCAACGGACGCTTCAGATGGAGGTGCAGAGACGGATGCAGAGAAGACAGGAAGAGGAAGAAGAGAGAGGGGTTGAAGAAGGAGGAAGAAGAAAGTAAGAGAATGACTTTCAAAGGGGGCCCTTAGGCCTCTTTTTATAGCTTTTGTGAAGGGCATTTAGGGTATTTAGACCCTTAATCCCATGCAAAGGTTTCAGATTAATCAGATCTGTTGATCGGGAGATCAGCGGCCCTGATTAAGCCTTCCAAATCCTTCTTTTATCCTTAGTTTGTTCTGGTGCTGCCACGTGGCGCTCTGTGCGCCCTTGGATTTGAATTCAACGGCTCAGCTCGCCCGCGCGGCCGTTGCTTCGCCTGCTGCCCTCCGCTCAGTGCTTAAACGCACCTTAAGTGCTAACGCTCCACAGCTGTCCGATCTCTCAATTGGACAGCTTAAAGAGCGCGCTCAACGCCCGCTGAATCCTAAGGGGGTGCGTCATCATGTGCATCTGCATCCAACGCTTCCATGCCTGCCACGTGTTCGCTGCCGATTCGCCCAATAAAGATCTGGCGGTGGAATTTCGTCTGTGGGCGCCCGACTCCCAATTACGTTTCGATCCCACGTCGTGCGTGGCCTGTTAGGCGTGCTCTCCGTTACTCTATGTGCGTGGATTGTCGCACTTTCCACTTTCTGTGTGGCTACCCTCGGCCGTTGGATGGGAATCCAATGGTCGCGATCTCGCTGGTGCGTGATGAGGTAGCTGCAAGCAGGCGACGTGGCTACATTGCGGTCGTTGGATGACGATCCAACGGCCCATGGTTCTCCTTTCCATATTGGGCGCGGTAAGGGGTGGCTGTGATGGCTCCACGTGGCGCCTGATAACACTACACAAGGGGGTGATAATTATGTTGAATATGGCCCATCTTTAGAATAAAAGGCACAACATAAGTAGAATAGGAGCGTTGCATGCATCATGTACCAAGATTGCTTATAAACAGTATTAATGGCCATTTGTGTAAGCATTTGTCAAAGAAGGCCTCAGATGAGCAATCGGACTGCACGGATGGATTCAGAATGACGAACGGAGTCCAACGGAGTCAAGATCGGCCAAATCCGACATCCGGAGCTCCTACAATGGGCCCAAGAAGTTCTGACCATTGATCTGGAGATCAACGGCTCAGATTGCGCCACGTCAGCCCCGCCCCCGCACTCGCCATGCCTTCAGCCAGCCGAGATCAAATCTTAGCTGTCGATCTTCGATCGAACGACCGAGATCCGCGCGCCCGCTCGTGGTCGCAGCAACAAAGCGCGGGCATGGCTCAATGGTTAGCGCGCACGCCTGCACGCACGCGACGCGCGTTCGAGCCGCACGGGGTGGAAATTGAAGACGGGCGACGGGCGCGGAGAAATTGGGCCGCCCGATCAGCAGCGGGCGGCCAGGATCTTGCCACCTGGTGCGACCACAGCTCACGAGTGTCCACGAGCGTTCGCACGTCGGGCGGAGACGCGCACGCACACGTGCGCTCGAGGCGCGATCCCAGCGCAAGCGAGGAAGGCTCTCAGCCATCCGATCTTTGATCGGACGGCTCTCGTTCAGCGGCCACGGATCGCACGAGGAGAAGGAACGAGGCGGGTGGCTGATCGGCGGCGAGAGGGCTTCACCGACGCTTTTGGAAGCGGTTTTAGCGACGCTCTGGATGTCGCTAAAGCCCCTTCTTCTTTTAGGAAGCCCTTAACTCTATTTAAACCCCCTCCAACCACCATTCAAGGCATTCACTCCCCCTTGCAACTACTCTACCCCTCTCTTAGCTAGCCTTAGGCACTCTTGTAATCGCCGGAGACGACGAGCCGCCGACGGAGCATCCTCCACCGCCGTGGCTACCTCGTTGCTCTCCACACACACTCTCTTTCTCTCTCTCTCTCTTTTAAGCTTTTTATTATTTTTGTTGAAGCATGTATTTAATGTTGTAAGTCATGAACTACAAGTGCATGTTTAATGAAGTTATTTTCTTATTCAGTTGCCATTTTAATTTCTTTTCAAGTTGCATGATCAAAACAAAGAGCTTTCTAACCCTAAATCTTCTCTCTCTCTCTATCTCTCTCTCTCGCTTTTCAAAATCGCACCTTTCGCAAGTAAAACTCCACACTTTCCGTGACAAGTGGTAAAGTAAAAATCCGATTTTCACACCTCCCTGAGACCGACACTCGGACTCACCTCCTGTTACTTATTTTAAAACCGACATTGCAAGTGCGACTATAATGACACTCCTTAACACACATGCACAAAAGCACGTCAACGCCATCGTGGTCGTCCATCTTCTTCACCTTGTATCTGATGATGTAGGCCTCCGATTGAGTTGATTTCTGCACCGTTGGACTACGAACATCGATTCGGATCCATCCGTGCGGTTGGATTTGTCATCTGAGGTCTGGATATTCTTCAATTTTCCCCTTGGCTCCTGCTTCTTCTGCGAACTCCCTAGGGTGCTACAGGAGTTTAGTTGATGAGCTCTTGGAAGCGTTGGACTCCTGTCGTCGTTCCAAATAGATCTATAAGGTTGGATCGGTCATCTGTAGCCCTGGATTACTTGTAATTATTAATACCTCTCAAATAGCACATTATTATGTATAAAACATATAAATCATCTACGATGTAAAGTACGATGTGTATGCATGTAGAATGCCAATGTTAAGCTAGGTTCTACCTTAATTCAGGAGAATTAGGGCCTATGATTGCTGTACAATCATACCCCCATGCCTAAATCTTGCTTGTCTCTAGCAAGTGTAAGACTAAATACATTTTATCAAGAATATAACTAAAGGTTTATTTCTTTTTGTTTCATCTAAAAATTCAGAATTCAGATAACCATGAATATGTAATGTTGTAGCCTCTGCAATGGATCCAAGCGAAGAGTTGATATACATTTAAAGCTTGTACTTGACC
The DNA here is from genome assembly GCA_037157565.1 of Thalassia testudinum. Taxonomy (NCBI): domain Eukaryota; kingdom Viridiplantae; phylum Streptophyta; class Magnoliopsida; order Alismatales; family Hydrocharitaceae; genus Thalassia; species Thalassia testudinum. The sequence goes on along the minus strand of JAZHRO010000002.1, from coordinate 40,785,435 downwards.
CCTAGTAAAATTATGTTGAGAAAGGCAAACCTCTTCTCTCGGGGATATAAACTATTCTCTGATTTTAGCCCCGGCTTTTGGCTTAGGTAGAAGATGTCTGGGTTAACTGGATTTGTATTTGGTGGCTCACTCTCTTTTGGTGCTACATAGAGACTAGTATTTCAGAATCTAAATTATTAGATTCTTGAATAACTTAACTTAGAAAAGGGCTGGAAAACTGTGCTCTCTTTAATCTTTTGTACTTTTTATTTTCTCTTTCTTTCTCTCTCTTTTTCTTTTTTTTTCTTCCTGAGCTCACATCTTACCAGATTTGCAATTGTATTTGGTGGTCTTACATGGCATCACACTTTAATTAGGTTCTAATAACCCTACGATTAAGTCAAATTTCTCAACCCGTATTCAGGCATTCAGAAATACAGACAAATAGGTTAAGGCTGTATTTGGTGGTTTGTTGGGATGGTAGGTGTTTTTGTCTCAAAACACTTTGATTTAAATAACTCAAACTTCTTAACATAACACTTTTTTTTTTTCAAGCAAATATCTCTTTTGTACGCTTTTTCTTCTTCTTCTTGCTTTTTTTTATATATACACTATCACAATGCCGTTACCAACATGATATAACGCAACAATTCAACATGACATACATACTTTTATTTATGAGGCATTATTTGGGATTTTTGGGGATGACCAAGAGGATTTTGGGTGGCTTATTTGGTGGAAGTGCCTACTCTCGGCACTGGGTAGGGAACGGATAGGACGATGTATTTCTGACCTTGACATCAGTACCCTCCTTCAGCCGAGGATTCCGTAGAGGATGGTCGTGACCATCCACCTCAGTTCTAGTTTTATCAGAACCCGCTCTCTATGTTTTTGCCTTATTTAGTGGTTCTCGTACGGAATTTCTCACAAAATTAGTACGTAAGAACTGAGTGCGAAAACTATGCCCATCTCTAAGTATTATTCAATTAGTAAAGATTAAGATTCCTTGCATTAGCCTTAGAGCACCAGTAGACTCTCTACTCTCATCTCACGTATGTTTTGGTGGATCTACTAGAAGATGGTTCACTTAACTCCTTGAATGTTGTCCAAGGGTTCAAGAGAAGAAGCAATGCTTTTTCTCGACAAACTAGAGATGTCTATCGATTTTCACATTGGATCCATTGCAAATTCTACATGCAGATGTGAAGTTATACTGGATTCTAAGCTTAGGAATCTACTAAAGAATAAATCTTTAATAAAACTTCTTGATCAAACAATCTAATACCCCACTTGTTGGCAGAAAATTTTCAGTTTTTATGGACTACCTTCCCATGCCTAAGTGTTTTCCTGCCCTCATGCATGAATAAAAGAAATAAGGCAGGATGTATGTGGATAGAAATCACTTGAAACTGCTTCTGAGTTATCGTTCAGCTCATGCCATCACTGCAATGCCATACACAATATGCAAAACAATATGCAAAAATGAAATATGCTATGTATATATGGTATGTATATATGTATATGTGCTGAGCTTAACGCCTCCAGCTGGGCAACTCATCAGTCACACGTCCTCAAGAAGATGTATCGCTTGGTCAGCAGGAGGAGGTTCCTGGGTAAAGAATGGTTTGAGCCACTGGCCGTTAACCGTAAAAACATGTCCAGATTTCAGGTCTTTAATTTGGATTGCCCTGTTAGGATACGGGTGGAGCACCAGAAACGACCCAGTCCACTTGGACTTGAGCTTTCCCACAAATAATTTGAGTCGAAAGTCAAACAACCAGACTTGCTGGTTAGGTGAGAACTCCTTCCTCTGGATGTGTCGATCATGGAAAGCCTTTGTCTTGTCTTTCTATATTTTTTCATTCTCGTAAGCTTCCCGCCTAATCTCCTCTAACTCACTGAGATGGAGCTTCCTTTCATAACCTCTGCCCTCGAGGTTAAAATTACACTTCTGCACTGCCCAAAGGCATGGTGCTTTAGCTCCACAGGAAGGTGACAGGCCTTTCCATACACCATGCGGTATGGCGATATTCTGAGAGAGAACTTGTACGCGGTCCGATATGCCCATAGTGCATCAATCAACCGATCAGACCAATCCTTCTTATTAGGTGTAAGCGTCTTTTAAAGGATAAGCTTGATTTGACGGTTTGATACTTCAGCCTGCCCATTGGTCTGTGGGTGATACTAGGTAGTAATGCGGTGCTGCACCCCATATGTCTTTAATAATGACCTAAAATGGGCATGGATGAAGTGACTTCCGCCATCGCTTATTAAGGCGCAAGGAACTCCGAATCTAGCAAAAATGAATTCCCAAACGAAGGATATAACAATCTTATGATCAGCTCATCTTGCTGGGATAGCTTCTACCCACTTTGAGACATAGTCTACTATGAGAAGTATGTACTCAAAGCCATGCGAGTTCGGGAAGGGGCCCATAAAGTCAATGCCCCAGACGTCGAACACTTCTACGACCAGAATGGATTGGAGAGGCATCATATCTCTCCGGATCATAGAACTGACTGCCTGGCATCCCTTACAGCACTTGGCAAAATCGTGTGTATCTCTGAAAATGGTTGGCCAGAAAAATCCTGACTGCAAAATATTTGCAGGGTCTTTCAGCCCGAGAAATGACCCCCACAAGCATCGTTGTGGCAAAAGGATAGCACACTAGAGATTTCTGAATCAGGGGCGCATCTACGGATGATCTGATCAGCCCCAATGCGAAAGAGCAGTGGGTTGTCCCAAAAATAGAATTTAGCCTTTGATAAAAATTTGAGTTTTTGATCCTTGGATAATCCTACAGGTAGCCTGCTTGCGACGAGATAGTTTGCTATATCAGCATACAAAGGAAACTCAACAGAGTTGATAGACAGTAGAGACTCATCCAAAAATCGGTTTGATATCGGCAGGGAGTACGGAATGTAGTCTGGGTCTAGCTGAGACAACTGATTCACCACCACATTATGTGCTCCGGCTTTGTCATGGATCTTGACATCAAACTCTTGCAAAAGAAGGATCCATCTAATAAGGTGGGTTTTGGTGTCAGAGGGTGGAATAGTCAGTGTAGATGATAACCTTGGACCCGAGTAAGTATGACTTGAATTTCTACAACCCAAATACCACAGCTAGAAATTCTTTCTCAGTGATTGTATAGTTACGCTGAGCCTTGTTCAGCATTTTGCTAGCGTAGAATATTACAAATGGTTGGCACTCCCGACGCTGGCCAAGAACAGCTTCGACAGCGAAGTCGGAGGCGTCACACAACATCTCAAAGTTGAACGACCAGTCGGGGGGTTGGAGAATAGGTGAACTTTAAACAATGCTTCGCAAGGTCTTGAAAGCACTGAGACACGAGGAATCGAAATTAAAGGACATGTCGGTTGCCAGAAGATTCATTAATGGACGAGCAATTTTCGAGAAATCTTGAATGAATCTTCGATAAAATCTGACATGCCCTAAGAATGATTTGATTTGCCTGACCGAGCTAGGCGGAGGTAATCGCGAAATGATTTCGGACTTAGCTCGGTCAACCTCAAGTCCATTAGAGGAGATCTTGTGATCTAGTACAATGCCATCCCTCACCATAAAATGGCTTTTTCCCCATGAAAGTACTAGGTTAACTTATATACATCTCCTCAAGATCTTTGTGAGGTTATCAAGACAAGACGAAAAATCATCTCTAAACATGGAGAAGTCGTCCATGAACACTTCTACGCAGTCCCCGATCAAGCATGAAAAGATGTCCATCATGCATCGCTAAAAAGTAGTTGGTGCGTTGCAGAGGCAGAAAGGCATCCACTTAAAAGCGAATGTTCCAAAGGGACACATAAAAGTCATCTTGTCTTGATCTTTCAGGTTGATTGCTACTTGATTGTACCCGGAGTATCCATCCAAAAAGCAGAAGAAACTACGCCCAGCCAGCCATTCTATAATCTGATCAATCAAGGGCCTTTTTGGTGGCCGAGTTTAGCTTCCTGTAATCAATGCAGACCTGCCAAGAAGTTGTGGTGTGGGTTGGGATGGATTCGCCCAATTCATTTTTTATCACGATGAGTCTCGCCTTTTTGGGCACGATTTGAATGGGACTCACCCACTGGCTATCGGAAATAGGATAGATAATGCCTGCATCCATCCATTTAATGATCTCCTTCTTGACAACCTCCAACATATTTGGATTAAGGCATCTTTGAGGTTGTCTCGACGGTCTCACCCCTTCATTAGTGTAGATATGGTGAGTGCAATATGAGGGGCGAATCCCAGGGTGATCAGCAATGCCCCACCCGATAGCAGCCCTATGTGCTTGCAGAATGGAGATCAACTGGTCTTCCTGATCTGGAGTCAAGTGAGCATTGATAATCATGGGATATGTCTCACTTTCTCCCAGAAACACGTACTTCAGCAAATCAGGTGAGGGCTGTAACTCTAGTAGTGGAGGGTGGGGAGGGGGTTTATGCAGGGGAGGAGAGGAAGCAACAGTGGGAATTTGCTGATCCTGACTAATGAAGAATCCATCTGTAGTTGTCATGTAATCCTGCCTTAAGATATCAGTGTTGGATAGGACAGGATAGTCAGGATCAGGGGTGTTGGAAGCAGATGAACACCCATGACAACCAGATCCATGGGATGAAATGTGTATGTCATTAGTCTTAGTCCCGTGTGGATCGCAATCTAAGACCCCTGATAGCGAAGATGAATGTGCCATTGGGTTAATACAGAGGAGCTCAATGTTTCCACAGAAAGCTGAATCTTTATCTTCGCTATCCACCTCGATTAAATCGCAATCAAAGTTCTTTGATGCCCTGAAAATGTCCAGTCTAAGCTTTTCATTCCCTAGGGCAATCTCCATGCATCCTGATGCACAGTCGATGTTTGCGCGGGCGGTTGTCAAAAATGGGTGACCTAGAATAATCGATGCATCACGGAGATTAGGAGGAACCTCCATATCAAGAACAAAAAAGTCCGTTGGAAAGCAGAATCCTTAGACTTTCACGATCACATTTTTAACCACCCCCCTCGGTGTTTTCACCGATCTGTCGGCCAACTATATGGTAATCGAGGTGGGCTTTAACTCCCCAAATCGAAATCGATCAAATACTGTGGTGGGAGTTAGGTTGATGGATGACCCCAAATCAAGAAGGGCCCTGTCAAATGGGGAATCCTGCAAAAAGCAGGAAATCAGTGGTGTGCCTGGGTCCTTCTCTTTTGGGTGGTAAGTTGGCTAAGATAACCGCACTGGATTCTTCAGATAATACCACCTGTCGTCTGATTCTCTGCTGTCACTTTGGAGTACAGTATTCCTTAAAGAACCTAGCAACAGCAGGGATGTGATCTATTGCTTTGAGGAGAGGGACCTGAATGTGAACTTCCTTAAACATAGATTTCAAGTCCTAGAAGTTCCGTGTGTTCTTTTTTCGTGCTGAATCTCGTGTTAGGGCTATGGGAAAAGGGACGGGAATTTCAAGGTCTAGGGGCTTCTTTCCTTTATCTAATGTAGATGGCTTGTGAGAGGAAGAGGGTTGTGAGCCATCTCGTGGTAGGGTGCAGGAAAAATCATTACCCACTTGCCTAGGTAGTGGGTCCTGTGTAGTCTTTTCGCTCCTTAGAGTGACAGCTTTTGCATCGACGTGCTATCCATGAAGGGGCAGAGGAGCGGGTTGGTCTGGATACACAGGGTTTGGCAACAGAGGTGGCTGACCGAGCCCATAACCAGGTGGTGTGGGTGGTGCTTGCAGAACAGCGTGTTCTTGCCCCTGTGGTGCTTGGAATCTAGGCGGAGTGCCCTAATTCTGCACATATCTCGGGTTTGGGACAGGTTGGGACGGGAAAGCTCCCTGTGACCTATGCTCCTACATCATATGATTTTACGTGTTTTGTATGCTCTGTATTTGGTCAGCCATTGCCTTCATTATTTTTAGGTTGCCATGAGTAGATTTCCAAATTGATGCATGCAATTCCTCCTTCAGAGACTCCAAAGGGTCGGCCTGCTTTGGAGGGTAGTTGGCAGCTTGGTGCAGCGGCTGATATATAGAGAATGTCTGTTGTTGTTGAGACGGGAATGGCTGCTACCTAGGATACGTGTTCTACGCATTCCCGTAATTTCTGGTCTGGTAGTGTGGAGCTTGACTCGATCTCTATGGGTTACCAGACCAGGAGAAATTGGGATGCTGGTGCCAACCAAGGTTATACATTTCAGAATACGGGTTGTTATGCCCGTAACCCTGAATAGCATTGACATCTTCGTAGGTCGAAGACATCTCAGATGCAAATTCATCAAAAGAATATGCACTTGCATCGTCATGTGGTGCGTAACCCTGATTGTATGGCGCCAGATCTACATTGTTCACGGGTTCCTTATATGCAAGATCCTGTGGAGATAGGGAGAAAATAACCCGAATAAATGGATATCTATGAGCAGAGGGGACTCGGGATGCTTGAGAGGAGAAAGATGGAGCAGTGTTGCCAGAAGATCCAGATCTCGCTCGCATTAAATTATCGAGCTTCTTATCGAGGGATCCACTTTATCCAGCTTTTTGGTGATAATGTCCATGTCAGCTCGGGCAGACTTGGCTTGAGCTTCGTGGACGCTGACTCATTGCTGTCCAGGTCACTAGAACTGGTTCATTGAGGCGACGTTCATTGAGTTCTCTGCTAAGGACTCGAACAGTTCAAATGCGTTGTTCTCGTCCTTCTCGAGGAAATTCCCACCGTTAGATGCATCGGCCAGGTACCGATGTGTGTCATCCAGCCCATGGTAAAATACTTGAGCAAGGTGCCATTTGGGTACGCCATGGTGTGGGCACTTCCTGAGAAGATCGTGAAATCTATCCTAGGCATCATGCAGCTTCTTTCCAGGGCCTTGGCCAAAAGTGGTGATCGAGTGCCTCATAGCATTTGTTCGACCGATTGGGAAAAACTTTTGGAGGAATTCACGACGTAATTCCTCCCAGGCTCCAATTGGGCTCCCGATGATCTTGAATCGATAAGTAGCTTTATCCTTGAGAGAAAAAGGAAAAGGCTTATGAGAACAATTCCAATGTCTACATTCCTGGGTCGAACTGACTCTGCAATCCGACTTAGATCTTCATTGTGCTGGAAGGGATCCTCATTCGAGTTTCCATGAAAATGAGCCTGAATCAGACTTATGATATTCGGCTTTAACTCGAATGCGTCTCCGCTTGCAGGAATCCGGACCTGTGGTGCTATGATTGTTGCGGTCGGATCATAGAAGTCCTACAGTTGTTCTCCGCGTGGTGGATACTGCATCCTGTCGAGTGTTGTGAGAATCTGATTGATGCCCTACTCATATTTTTGTTCCATTTCCTAGACCCTAGCTTCCAAACAAGCCATTGGGTCCTAACGAACTAGAGGACTAGGATTAGCCATCTTAGTTAATCGAGTGAAGAAGGTTGAGAAGAGATGTCGGGCGAAAATCGCCTTTGCAGCCTTGGGTTTGGTTCCCAAGGTCCCACAAGTTTAAATCCTAATGACCTTCTTTCTTACATACACCAACTCAAAGGGTTGGTGCAGTCAAGCAAAACAATGCTAAGGCCTTGTTAATCAGAGTGGTCCTTTAGTTTGTGTTATTAAAAATTCGACGAGAGGCCGACTGTAAGGAATTTCTGCCTCTCAGGCTAACTCGGCCAGTCTGGTTACGAGGGGACTACGAGAAAGGTTCTTCCTTCGGCTTTCACCTCCGATTCCGTTACCCCGCAGCCGCGGTCGTTTGATGCTACCTTGCAGGCTTAGACACCAGGTTTTGTAAGAGAGGTTGGAACTATCCAGTAGTTTCAAGTCAAACACAGGTTATTTGATATATTTTTGTGAATTTTTAACCTGTTTCTTTAATTTAGTAGATGGTGGGTGGTCCACAAGGTGACTCACCTCACCGACTAACTTTTGGGCTTGTCGGAGTCCAAGTTAGTCAATGTGGTCTTATTGGCTCATCACTTTTAGGTTTTTTTTTTAAATGGAAGACCACAATTTAAATGTATACTCTCAAATAAGATGGAATCCAAATGATTTGAAACTTGGCAAGAAGATTCCTTTTTTAATAAGTTTTTCAAGGAGTATTTTTAAAAAAATTTTACTATTTCCAACAATTAGTTATGAATTTTAACCAGGGGTCAAATCTGGGATTTAGACCCCATGTTGGTTTTTCTCTTGGAAACTATATCAAATATGCTTCAAAATTTTGTAAAAATATGATATTGAAAGCTAATTTAATTATATTTCAAACTCCATAGATCGTGAGTAAATCAGATTTGTATGTTAGTCAGAATTGATTTCTAAAGTTCATAAAAGTTCTATTTTCAAGCAATCTGACCAATATGTACTCCATGAATTTTTAAAAATTTCACAGGAGGAATTTCCTTTTGGGAATGGTGGCTTTAGGAAGATAATTTGAATATCTAGTTCCAATCCAAATTTCAGAATTTTTGGAGCATCAGAAACACGGCTATTGAATTTTAAAATGACACTTACCTTCTGGCCGAGTTTCTAATAGAAATGTGTGCACCTGATTTTCGCAGCGTCCGCTTTGCTTTGTTCACTGCTTCATGTTGTTGCACCTGCACATAGAAATACTATATTAGAGATAAAATCAAAAGTCACTGTGCCTCCTCGGCAACAGCGCCAATTGTTCGTGGCATAGGTCGCGTAGAGAATTAGCACATTGTAGTATAACGCGAAATACATTTCGAGCAAATAAATTAACAGAACTTGGTGAGTCACAGTCGATTACAAGGAGGCAGAAAGTGTAGTTGCCCTACTAGAAGGGGGTGACATAATAAATTGTGGAATAGAATATAAACAAACTCAAAAAAAAATTCAATCACACAATGTGCACAATTATTTTTAGGTGGAAACCCAAACCGGGTGAAAACCACCACCTAACCCTCTCAAGTTAGGATTTTCCGATCAACCAAGTTGATCAAATCCACTAAAAGAATCACTTAAACGAGGGTGATTCAACCTTAATTACAACCATGCTACTTTATACAAGGGTAGCGTACCTCAAACCCCTTCTCTTCACGAGAAGGATTTTACGCCATGAAGGAGACGGGAATTTGCAAAGTGAATACCCAACCAAATAACAAAGTAAAATAACAGATATACTCCTATAGAGCCAACAAAGAAATTTTTAACCTAAGCTTCTATAGGAATTAAGAAACTCCCCTTTGATGGAAGTGCGTCGAATCGATGACGTGGGTGTGTAGGCTACACTACAGCGCAATGTCGCTCTCGTGAACTACGGCGAGAGAGCGGGTGCGCAAAGGCTTGATGCTCTCAAGATGAAGAACTTGAGCTTGGAGAGTAAGAGCTTTTCTTCTTAGGATCAAGAGACACAAAATGGTGTGAAAGTGTATTACTAGGTGTGTATTGGTGTGCAAGAGGTTCTCCTCTATTTATAGAGGCCTTAGGAAGGCTTTGGAAGGCTTTGGAAAGCTTCCGTAGCCGTTGGGCTCAAAGCCCAAGAGATTCAGGCCGAAATCAGGAACAATCATTGCACTGACAGGGTAATCTGACGTCTAATCCTTGCATCAGACGTTTGGGAAACCAGTTTAAGACTTCTGGGAACAAAGTCAGACGTCTGATTTTAGGCGATTTTCTTCCTAACTTAAATTAGATTTAAACAGGGTTCTAGTGCAAGTCCATCAGACGACATATAGGACGTCTGGCACTATGTCTGGACGTCTGGAACCTAATTTTCTGAGGGAATGGATTTCCAAGACAGTGCAACGGCTAGAAAATCTCTAAGAAGAGATTTTTGGGTCAGCCGAGGCAAAACGGTCATTTATTAGACGTCTGGAAAGGCTTAAGGACGTCTGATAAGGCTCTAATGGTCTTATGCTTTAGTGTTTGGGAAGCCAGCTAGCGGTCCACTAATTGGACGTCTAGCAAAAACATCAGACGTCTTCTAAGATGTCTGGACTAAGGTCTGGACGTCTGATTTCATCAGATGGAGCTAACTAAGTCCAGCCTAAATATTATCAGACATCTAAATCAACAATCAGACGTCTTAAAACATATTATCAGACGTCTGATTTTTGAATTAGACGTCTGAAAAAGCTGTTTGAACCCTATATTGGTTTCTAAGTTCTCCATAGAAAACTTAAGTGTCCTAAGGTTGTGCAGGTGTTCCTAGGACTACTATTAGGGTACTTTGAGGCTCTTTAACATGATGTTCTAAGGAACAAAAAGAGCAAGAAAATAAAGAAAAAGTACATGAAAGAAATAAACAGAATTCTATCCTATTCTTCTTATCCTTCCATCTTCAATCTATCGCTCCTCGTGAATCTCCTCTGTTCTCCATCAAGCTCCTCTAATCCATCCTGGATGCGAGCTCGAACTCCGTCTAATCACGTCTCCATTTGCAATTTGACCTGAAATCTAAGACTCCAAGTGCAAATGTTAAATGACACGTGTTTTGTTATCATCAAAACAAACGATCGTGGTGCTCTAGCACCAACAGAAAGCAATTTTGATTTTATGCGTTGTTCCAAATATAAATACTAAATAGTATTGACACAGTATATATATCAATCAAAGAGTTTGAACATGAATTGCATACATCTAACTAAACAACTTCTAACATAAACGTAAACTACTTATGTAACAGAACGAGGGTGCCACAAGTAGTTTGTGGTGGCCTTCTGAAGAGGTTGGGAAAAGTAGCAACAATCCATCGTGGTGGCCCAACGGACGCTTCAGATGGAGGTGCAGAGACAGATGCAGAGAAGACAGGAAGAAGAAGAAGAGAGAGGGGTTGAAGAAGGAAGAAGAAAGTAAGAGAATGCCTTTCAAAGGGGGCCCTTAGGCCTCTTTTTATATCTTTTGTGAAAGGCATTTGGACCCTTAATCCTGTGCAAAGGCTTCAGATTAATCAGATCCGATGATCGGGAGATCAATGACCCTGATTAAGCCTTCCAAATCCTTCTTTTATCCTCGGTTTGTTCTAATTCTTCCACGTGGTGCTTTGTGCGCCCTTGGATTCGAATACGACGGCTCAGCTCGCAGGAGTGCCTGTTGCTTCGCCCGCTGTCTGCCGCTTAGCGCTTAACCGCGCCTCAAGTCCTAACGCTCCTCAATCGTCTGATATCTCGATCAGACGGCTTAAAGAGTGTGCTCAGCACCTGCTGAATCTTAAGGGCACGTGTCATTGTGTGTGTCTGCAACCAATGCTTCTACACCTACCACGCGTTCGCTGCCGATCCGCCCGATGAAGATCCGACGGTGGAATTTCGTCTGTGGGCACTAGATTCCCAATTGCATTTCGATCCCATGTTGCGCATGGTTTGTTAGGTGCGCTCACGGCTACGCTACCCGTGCGGATTGTTGCGCTTTCCAATTTCTGTGTGGCCACCCTCGGCCGTTGGATGGGAATCCAATGGTTGCCCGTGCGTGATAAGGTAGCTGGAGGCGGGCAACATGACTGCATTGTGGTAGTTGGATAACGATCCAATAGTCCACAGTTCTCCTTTCCAGATTGAGGCACGGTGAGAGGCGACTGCGATGGTGCCACATGGCACCATCGTGGCCATCCATCTTCTTTTCCTTGTATCTGATGATGTAGGACTCCGATTGAGTTGATTTCTGAGTCGTTGGACTGCGAACATCGATCCAGATCCATCTATGCAGTTGGATTTGTCATCTAAGGTTCAGATATTCTTCAATTTTCCTCTTGGCTCTTGCTTCTTCTGCGGACTCCCTAGAGTGCTACGGGAGTCTGATTGATGCGCTCTTGGAAGTTTTGGACTCTCGTAGTCGTTATAAACAGATCCATAAGGTTGGATCGGTCATCTATAGCCCTGGATTACCTGCAATTATTAATACCTCTTAAATAGCACATTATTATGTATAAAACATATAAATCATCTAAGATGCAAAGTATGATGTGTATGCATGCAAAATGCCCATGTTAAGCTAGGTTCTACCTTAATTTAGGCGAATTAGGGCCTCTGATTACTGCACAATCAAGGGATTGCCCAAGACAAGCGGGACAAGGCGTCTGCCAGGGGATTGTCGGATCGAGGTATCCGCTTAATTGAGAAGATTCTGAAGTTGAATAACTCCTCCCTGACCTTTGTCGGCGTACAAAATCATGTTTGGGTCCCTAGCTTGGTACTAGCCATTGACCTGATTGGAGACCAGCTGGGAATCCGTGTAGACTTCGAGTGAGGAGACACCTTTTGATTTAGCCACCCAGATGTCGGCTAGCATGGCTTCATACTATGCCTGGTTATTGGATGCTGGAAAAATCAATTTGATGGTGTACTTACAAGTAGCGTCTATTGGGACGATCAAGGCTATGCCAGCTCCAGATTTGGCTGTCATCGACGAGCCGTCCACATATATCTTCTTGGGCAGAGTGAAAGAGAAATCCGAGTTTGTGAATTCTGCCACAAAGTTTGCCAAGACTTGCCCCTCGATTGCCTTCCTCGATTGGTACTGAAAATCGAATTTAGTCAATTCCATAGCCCATTTTATTTGTCATGCTGACCCTATGGGCTTATGTAACATTCGCCACAGGGGGTAGTCAGACAGAACGACTATAGTATGGACATGGAAATATGTGCGTAGTTTTCTGGTGGTGGTCACCAGGGCTAGCCCAAGCCTCTCGATCACAGTATACCTAGCTTTTGCACCTTGATTGGTTTTGCCAATGAAGTATATCAGCTATTATGCTCCTTCTCGCTCGTCGACTAAGATGGCGTTGACCGCTGTTAGAGACGATGCCAAATACAAAGAAAGAGCTTCCTTGGGCTTAAGAGACATTAGGACATGGGGACTCCGGAGTGCCTCTTTGACGTCCTGTAGGGCCTTTTAGCAGTGAGGAGTATAGTGGGTGGTAGTATAACCATTACCCTTCTAGATACACTCGAAGAAGGGGAGGCACTTGTCAGAGGATCGAGACAAGAATTGGCTTAAAGAAGTGATTTTGCCAACCAGTGACTGCATCTCTTTCAGCATGCTTGGTGGTTGAAGGTCTATGATTGCCTAGATCTTGTCTGGGTTGGCTTCAATTCCTCTATTGGAGACCAAGAACCCCAGAAATTTGCCAACTGAGACCCTGTTGGTCAAGTTGTCAACATATTTAATTAAGGTTATCATGCTTAATTAATTGCGTAAAGAAATGACTTAGGTTAATGTTTGACGCTCTGAAACAGGTTTTAAAATCAATGCGTTGCGGTATAGGTCGAATCAGCGCGAAAAACAAATACAATTTATACTCGAATTTGGAGTCCGAGGTCGAATGTAAGGAGCAAGTAACAATTAACACTCAAGATTGCAATAAATCTAAGTGAGAATGATATATATGATAAAGCAAATGTTTAATGAAGCAAAAAGATTAGGGTAAAATGGTGATTTGAATCACTAATTACACTTCACAATAATAACAAATATCTCAACAGTATCAATCAAGTTAAGAAGCTTAAATCAGACGTCTGATGGTAGGATCAGATGTCTTAAACGTTTGATTCTACAACGCTTTTCTTCTTCTCTTCTTCTGTAGACTCTTCTTCTTTCTTCTCCTTTCTTTCTCTGCTTCTTTTTGTTGCTCTCCTTCTCTTCTCCTTTCTTTCTCTGCTTCTTTCTGCGACTAAGGGTCGCACAGGTACCAGTGAGAGCAAAAACCCTCCATGTCCCCGTGCACTCTCTCTCTTTCTCTCTCTGGGTTCCACTCTCCTAGAGCCTTCCACAGTAACGGGTAATCGAGTATCGGGTCAAGTGCGTACCCGGGTCCAGTTTCATCTGCAGTGGGTGGTGAGCGAGGAGTGAGAGCTTAGCCGAGTCGGATCGAGTGAGGCTAATGGGACCTCACCCCGTGTTCTGAGGCAATAAGCCCAAAACACAAAAACAACTTATATCACTGCGCCGCTTCTGCTGTTAACGATGTGGGACTATGTCAGTCCCCTTTCTCTTCACGTGGGCTGCTGCTGTGATGCTCTCCCAATCGAGGGAGCTGCTGTGAAGATGCATCGAATTGGCATTGAAGAAAATTCCCTCAATGGTAATTGGAGACCTGGAGTAGCTCCTGGGCCTCATCCGTGGCACCTGGAGGTAACACCAGACGCCTATGTGATCTGAAGCTCGAAGAACGTGGTGGTGATGGCAGAAGTGGCGAAGCTTCGATGAGGACACTAGAAAACAAGAATACGGCCTTGCGGCCAAGTCAAAACAATTCAGAACCTTCGTTGGATGTCATGGAGTGCAATGATGGTGGTAGCGTGGGGTGAGAGTGCGTGTGGGTGCAGGGCGAAGTCGAGGTGAAGCTACGACCGTGGTGGTGTTCGGTGAGGTGTTAGAGAGGCTAATTTCCTCAATTACTTGAGGGGTTTTAGTCTCTGAGTCAAGGCAATGGTGAGGAGTGTGGAAGCGGCGACGTAGGTGGTCTGTGGTGGCCGCTAGTGCTCGCCGGTGGTATGCCGGCAAGATGGAAGACGGAGTCACAGAGGTTGATGCGGAGGTCGAAGCAGAGTGTCGGAGGTGCTGTCATGAAGTGGAGAAGCTGAGGAGTCGATAGAGATAGGTAGTGGATGATGAGGATTATAGTTGGCGCCAGTTGCGGTATGGCCGGCGTCGGAGTCGAAGATGGCTCAGGTGGGGTGATGACGACGAGGATGGAGATAGGGACGTCGGTCGGTATTGCGCGATGCGAAGGAAGATGAGGAAGGAGTATCTGTCGCCGATATTGTGGTCAGACGACGAGGAGAGGCAGGGAGAGTCATCGGAGCTCGAGGAGCCTTTCAGTCGGGTTAGGATGGAAGAATTTAGGGTAGGTCCAGTCGAAATCGAGCTTGAGAAGTTTGGTATGATCTGGAGGCCCTTTTGTAGGCCTTTGAAGGGAGTTTGGGAAACTTGGAAAGCTTCGTTGGAGATAGGAATTCTAGGATACCCTAATCTCTCATCCGTTTGCATGAGAGATTGGGAAGGTTTGAGAGCTTAGGAATTGGCTCAAAAGGAAGGGAATTCCTTGACGAACTTCCCTTTCAAATCTGAGAGGGATTCGTCAAGGAATCAAGAGAACTTGCCAAATTTAGGTCATCGGAGTTTGTAGGAATATGATTCATGGTGGTAGGGACCTATTTGTCAAAATGATGATAAAGTTAGGGGCCTTTTGTAAGAATTTTAAAAGTTAAGGGCATATGTGTGATCAGATAGGATCAAATCGCAAACTAGGTCAAGACAGTCTCAGATTAGACCCAAATTTTGGTATAAACCTAATTTTGACCTAAGGAATCCAATGGTAAAGTTGGATTTTGGCTTTGACCTAGTTTGACTAGGTAATTTATGCAAAAACCTAAATTAGGGCAAATATTAATCTGAGACTCTGTTTTGGGTCAAGACGGGTTCTGATGGCCAAATTGAATGTACCAAACCCTAGAGAATATTTTTATATGAATTTTAGAGGGTTTAGGTGAATTTTATCTTGACCAGAACCTTAGTTAATTGAGCGGATCTATTTTTAGGGTTTCAGAAGTCATTTAATTCTCAAAACATGCGAAAATCCTTTTCTGTCTGTTCTAACCCAGTTGTTGGATATTTAAGACTATTTGACCCTTAATGACCCCCTGGAAAAACCCATGATTGTACTACATTCAAGATATGATGGTAAAATTACAGTTTTAATCCTGATTTCTTGTCTCTCTCAGAATGATTATGCAATGAATTATGGCTCTTTGGCAGATATGTAGGAGCATTTATTCCTTGATAATAACTAAATTGAGTTAGTTATGACTCATGCTGGTATTCCCATCAGTTAAATTGAATCAATTAAATCGTTGTCGTTGATTGTGGTATAGGGTCAAGCTAACATAACATTTTAGATTTAATTTTCTTTAACTAGTTGAGCACAGGTCATTCACTGGGAGGCATAATTGTAATTTTAGTTCACCATTTCAATTATTAAGTTAATGAATAACTAATTACTTTTTTTAATTGTAGAATATGTTAAGTAGATGAATAATTGCATATAAAATTGAATGTAAAATTAAGCAACTATTCCATTAATAAGAAACAAGTGTACATAAAAGATTTTAAATGAATGACAGGAGTAGAGAAATGTTTATTACAATAGTTATGGCATAGAACAAATTACAATGAATATAAAATGCCTTTTATAACAAAATAGAACTCAAACACTCTCTCTTCTCAACTCTCAGCCTTCTCTTTTCTCCATCAGACGTCTTTTAAGAAAATCAGAAAACTTAAAGATAAAAATTAGACTTCCACTTATAACATCAGACATCTATTTCCTTCTCTTCATTATTTCTTCTTCATTCCTCTCATTTCATTTAATCTCTCTCTCAAACTCTTTATTCTTCTTTCTTAATTTCTTCACTTAAGTCTCTCTCTCAGTTCATATCTCTTTCTTCTCTCATCTCTCTCTCTTCTTCTTTATTTCTTAACTCTTCAGTTCTTTATCTCTCTTTAATGTGCATTCTAATTTCCAACTCAAACCCATGTTTAACTCTCACCCAAAAATTTGTTAATGGGCGGCTTGGGCTTTTTGAGGATACGTAGCACCCAATATGGGTGAGATCAGACCGTACTAAGCCTAAGCCTAGTTTAGATTAGGTGGATTATTAGCCATTTAACGCATGCACAGTCTCAGGCCCATTGCAGGCCCACAGATGCCACACACCCACCGTTGGGGTGCGAATGAGGAAATTTATGAAATGGTCATCGTAGTACACTCCCTAAATCACACAACACTTAAATTTAGAAACTCGAAATCTTAGTTGGAGTCCGAGGCCGTTCACATGGAGCAAATATGGAATTCACAACACTAATCACAATTAGAAATAATGAGCATAATAATACAAATATGCAATAAAAATCAATAATTAGAATTTATTCGATAATAGCCCAAATTATGTCTCAGGAAATGATAGAATAAAAAGAATAGGAAGAATTATCAAAAAGTGATGATTTAGATCATCAACTAATCCCTCAAGTTAAGCACATATCAAAGCATATAAACTTAGTCAAATATCTCAACAATGGTCTTGAACTACTAATCTCTAGATAGCCACGCCAAATCAGATATCAAGTATCAACTCAAATAATGTCACAGTAATCAGACTAATTTAGATGTCGGATATAAGGCTCAGACGCCTTAAGTCTTGGGAGCATAAGGCCTTAGCATAGAGCATCAAAGCACCAAGCCTCAGCAGAGACCTCAAAAATGCTGAGTATAGAGCAAGCATGCACGAATCTCGAGGCAACAAGACATAAATCCTGAAGCAAAACCCTCCCCTTTCCTCTTCAGCTTTTGTTTCTCTTTCTTCCAGAATCGGGATCAGGGCTAATTTGGTATATGGGTCAGGTCTAAGCCTGTGTGTAGGTGTGCATGGGTGAGCGCGTGCAGGTAAGCGTGAGGGGACCCAACCCCCTGTGTTCATGGGCAATAAGCCCTAAGTACAAATCACTTATATGCAGTGTTAACAGCTTCTTCATTCACGAGGTGGGACTATCCTCGCTCCTTTCATGTGTAGTTGCGGGTACTCTTCTCCTCGCAATTGGCTGCTGGCGCTGCTGCTGTGTCTCAATTGGGGATGCAAACACCTGCAAGAGGTGAGGCCACTTTGATTGAGTGTGGCAACAGGTTGAATGCTGGCCGAAGAAGGGCAGTCGGCATCGAGGAAGACGAAGGTAGTGATGATGCTCCGACAAAACCCTGAAAGCCAAAACACGGCCTTACGACCCAATTAAAAGTGTTTAGGAGCTTCGTCGAGTTGTGTAGAGTGCAATGGTGATGGTTATGGGTGATGAGCATGCGTGTGATGGTCAGACGGAGTCAAAGAGGGTGAACGGAGGGTGGGTTGGTTGTCGGAGTGTTGTGGTGGACGAAAAATGAAATTGATAGAGGGCTTTTGAAGGTGGTGATGTGGCGAAGCTCTTGGTGGCGGTAGCGAGTGGTTTGGTAGTCTGTGGCGGTGGCATGGCCTCGCCGAAGGCTTGGCCGGCATTGGAGAAGATGGAGGGGGAGAGGGCATTATGGCATTCGATTTGAAGTGGGGAAGGAGTGGTTCTAGCCTAAAGAAGGAGAGGAAGAGTTTGGCCTAGTCTAAGAGACGAAAGATGTAGGAATTGGCCTCAGCTATGATTGGTCAACGCTAGAGACGAAGATTACTCCGTTGAGGGGAAGCGGCAACGACGAAGGGATAGATGACCTCTGCTTTGGTCGGTGAGAGGCAGAGGAAGGAGAGTAAGGTCGAGGCCAAGCCAATTTGGCTGGCCTAAAGAAGTTGTTGGGGAGAGTCACTGGAGGGCGGTCGGAGAAGGGAAGAACTGGAGGTTTCTAGGATTAAACTCAACTAAGGAGCTCGATTTCTCAAGAGGGACCTATTTAAAGGCCTCAGAAGGTGTTCCAAGCAAGGTAGGAGACTTGGTGAATTCACAAACTTAGGAAAAAGGATCCCTGAGATTGTGAGCATTCGCATGAGGATTGTAGAGCGAATCAACATCCAAGACTTGGTCCAATCGATAGAGGATTTCTTAAAGATTCTCCTTTTCAATTTTAAGAGGATTTGGTTGAGAATTGAGCGAGAAAACCTTGCTCGAATTTCGACGGAGGAGCTCCGTTCACACTAATGGTGGAAGGGACCTCTTTGAAAAAATGATGATAAAGTTAGGGACCTGATTGTAAATATTTTGAAAGTTGAGGGGCTAAATGTATGAAATAGAGTTTGAAGAGCTAAATTGCAAACTAGGTCAAGATGGACTCTGATTGGGCCCAAATTTTCTTACAAACCTAATTTGGACCCAAGAAATCTAGTGGTGAAGTCAGATTTGAGTTTTAACTAAGTTTGACTAGGCAATTTGCAGTGAAACCCAAATTAGGGTAGAATTTCATCTTAGACTCTGTTCAAGGTCAAAATAGGTTCAAATGGTCAAACCAAGGATATCAAAATTCAAGGAATATTTTTATATAAATTTTAGGATGTTTATATGAATCTTATCTTAACCATAATCTCTTCAATTCAAGTGGGTCTGAAATTAGGGTTTTGGATGCTGTATTGGTTCTCGAAATACGTGAAACCCTGTTTCTGTCTCTGTGGACCCACTTATTAGACTTTAATGCTCATTTGACCTTAGATTAACCCTTGGCAAACCTTGTGGTTACTATGCATTCATGATGTGATGTTAAAACTGCAAAATTAATCCTAATTTAATGTTTTCTTCTCAAAATGGATCTGAGTGGATTTATTACTCTTAGGCGATTATGTAGGACCATTTCTCATTTGATTATGCCTAATTAAAATTAGTTATGGCTCATGATGGTGTTACCATCACCCACCCGGGCCCACGCACACAAGTGCGCACACACCTGCACATGTACACGCTCACGCTCACGTGCACCGCATGCATAGAGGGAAGTAGAGGATATGTGTGCCCAGTGCTGACGACCGAAGCGCTAGGTGCACAAAATCCTAATATACTAAGGTGTGGCTTCATACACTCCCGATGTAGGACTAACGCTAGCAGGTCCTCCTTCAGACATCACTTTGGCAGCCATCAACTTCAGATGTTGATTCCGGCCAACTCTGCTCACCAAATTGAGCTCACAGTAGCTCGATGGAAAGTTCTAGAGGTCCTCTATCCTATTTTAGCAACAATTTGGTGTTTGGATCAAATTTGATCCAAGGATTCATGGGATGATCAGGCACTGTTCTTCACAGTTGGAATGCACCTCAGAGGAGAAATCTTAGGTCTTTTGATCTGTAGAGGAATTAATTCCCTCAATTGAGGGTTTGAGATGCTTCAGTGAAGCATTTCCCATTATTCAAAAGAGGGAGAGAGGTCTAAGAAGTTCTGGAAAGCTCAGAAGCTTCGAAGCTTCTAATTTGGAGGTTCAAAACACTGATTCAAGCTCGAATCAGCCTAATAGAGAGAGCTAAACCTCAAGAAGAGATCTAAATGAAATCAGAAGGTTATACATGATTAATCTGATTGGAATTCAAGTTCAAATCTCATCAGAAGCACCATGAACATCTTTGGGTTCAGAAATAACCCAAATCGCATAGATAATGAAATATCTCAGATTCTTCAATAAATCTTATCCAAATATATTCTAAATGATTTAAAATCATAATATGAGCTCGAATCTACCCTCAAATAAGAGTATCAATCCTTATAAGCCCAAGAATAACTCAGATTTGACTAACGAGTCTGAAAAGTTGACTTTCAAAATAAAGCTCCACAGATTCAAATTAAAGACCTAATCTGAACTAATTCAACCTCAGGAAGCTGTTGCTCACTTCAAAATAGGATTTTGAGCACTCCTTGAGTGCTCTCAAGCATTGCTGCCTGAGCTCGAATGTGGGGTTGCTCGACAGATCAGCTCAAGAGTTCTCAGTCCTATCTGAATACCACTCTAGCTTCCTTAAGTTCTACTGAAGCTTCTAGATCTGTCACTAAGATCAGAAGTGGTCTGAAGAAATCTCCTCAACTCTACCAGAGTTGAGGAAGATGATACCCAACAGAAATAGTTCTCATTAAAACACAACCTTAATTGTTGTTTCCTGTTCTCATGATCATAGAGAAGTGATCTGGAACTTCTGAGAGAGTTCTAAAGGCTGAGAATCAATTTTGGTACGCTAGAGCTCGCCAGAGCTCCGATGAACATTGTTTGAGTATGTTGGAGATGAAATCTCCATGAAACACATTAGGACTGGTCTTGATCGATTCCTAGGGTTGCACAAAACCTTAAGAACATCTCAATTAATACGATTGATAATCAGACATAAGGATTAATCATCAATTTAGTAAACTCAAACTTTGAGTTTGCCTAAACTCAAGAACTCATCTCCCTCCTAATTGAATGAGGGAAACTATTAAATAGGGTCAGGCGATGCTGTGGAAGTGATTACTTAGACGGATTAGCATCTCTGAGCTCACCACTGACAGTAGCTCAGAGGGTGAAGGTGGAATTAGGTGTTTTATGTGGAGATGATAATTTCCCTAATTGGAAGTGAGATTGGGGCCCTGATGTGATGGAAATATGACGAAGGGCCCTTAGTGGCTGTGAACTAAGCTAAAGACCTCCGCTATGGAAATCAGATGTCTCTGGTGAAGGAGGAATGGATTAGGTGTATAAGTTTTTAATTAAACGAGGGAAAAAGTGGGAAGTGATTGTGGAAGGATGAAGAAGGTGATCAAGTGGATAAAGACATGAATTGAAGTTCACCAGAGACGGAGAAGATAGTGAGAATTCAATCTAATCTACGCCTACTCCTACAATTACACACCTAATTCCTAGCTAAGATTACGCTTAAGTGTTAGAACTACTTACTTGACGAAAGAGGTGAGAGATCTCGCCTTTGGCAGGGTAAGAACAGGATCAAAATCAGACGAGGTGAGGAGAGAAACTCCGACCAATAGAAGCAGACAGAATCAAAGCTATGGTGCACTCCAACGCTGGTGGCAGGGCGAAGGAGAGGAAGAGGAGGTGAGGGAAGTAGCGCTCCTCAGCGGTAGTGCTTGAGAACAGAGATGGGAAGATGCTAGAGTGAGGAAGAAGACCTACTAAACGACCGCAGTGGAAGAAGAGGGAAGGGGGTCGATTCTTCAAATCAGAGGTGGCCATGGCTATTTATAGGTGAAGTAGGTGGTCAAAGGGGAAAAACTTGAACGGAATATCGTCTAGGTACATCCTAACTCACCGGCGTCGTCTTCAACGCCGATGAGCTTCTTCACCTAGGAAAAACAGAATTAGGAGGTCATCCGGACCGTCGGATGGGACGGGGAAGGTGAGCGGAAGGATGGCGGCAATGGTGGAGTTCTGATGATGGATAGAAGGTGATCGAGAAGTATGGTTACCAGATCTCCTCGGCTGTTCGTAGTTGAGGAAGAAGAAGAAATGAAGAAGAAGATGGCTGTGTACGTAGGGGCCTTTTTGTAATAAAAAGTGAAGGACCAGATTGCTATGAAAGGACTCAATTGGAATGGAAATTAAGGACCTAAACATAAATAGTGAGTTTAAGGCTTATTTTAATTTATTTCTTTTTCAACTTTTTATGTATAATTCTAAATTAGGTAAATATTATATTTATGTCTTAGAATTACATTTTTTTCCTTTTTAGCTATATTTATTAAAGTGATTAATTTAAATAGGTTAATTACATACTTAGTTCTTAATATTAATTTAGTTTAAATATTAAATAACTAGATAAATGGTTATTAATTGAGTCCAAATTATTAATTAAATTATTATTAAGATTAATTGGTATTTAATTTAGCATTTTTAACTTATTTTATAGGTATGGACACGAATAAACCATGGTTCAACCTGGGATGATCTCTTAGCAGAACACATTGAATTGGTGAAATTGCACAATGATTGTCTGCAATATTGGTCAAATCCTTCATTTTCGGAAGAACTCCAGAATATTTTAGAAAGATGGGGAGAATTGCTGAATAGGTTATATAGATCCATTGATCAAAAATACCCGTCAAAAGTTAATAAGACATCTTGGAGTAATTCTAGTGATCTACGTAATTTCCTAAATCCCGGGTTTGATGATCAAGGTTGTTATGGACCCCCAACCCAAATGGAATTAGATTCAAATGTCATAACAATTAACATACCTTATCTTGGTGAGGGTTGTGAGGATCCAATTGCAGGTGTTCCCAATTCTGAACTGGCCCTAGGAAACCAGGAAGCTGGTCCATCGAGTTTAAATTTCCCTAACACCTATGATGTTGAGCTTAAAATAAAACCTCTAGAGAGTGTAAATCCCGAGCCTTATCCTATTAAGGTGATTCTCGAGAGCAATTCTGACATCCCTGTGGAACCCAGCCTAGATCCTAGTGACCCAATGCCTACCTTTAACCTAGAATTTAGATTTGAGCCTAATTGGGATGAGTATGAGGCCCCATGTGATGAAATACAGATTTCAAATTTGAAAAAAGATTCAGGGCCTGTATTTGATGAATACACCTCTCCAACCTCCTCAGAGACACTAATTGATTCTTTGAAAGTCACGCTAATCTATGATACAGAAATTGGGGGATTGGAAGAGCTGGGACTTGATTGGGTCTATCCTAGGTACTAGGAACCTGAGCCCATACCTAATAAGGACACCTTTTTGAGCTTAGAATCCGAAAGTAGGTTAGATCCAAGTCAGGTTGTTGCTTCTACACATCTTGATCCTTTTTGTGGTGGAACCTTTGATCTGGAATTAAGTTCAGAACATGATCTTTGCAAGTTCTCCGATGATTTCGAATCTTACTCTGATTTCGGAGAACTGTTGTTTCCTAATAACTCCAAACTAGTTTACGACTTCAGTGACCACGACCCGCCCTTTGATTTTGATGATGAGGTCAATGATTTGAATCTCCATGATGCCATCTCTTCTACAACACATACAAAACCTTCTCAAATCTGATTCCAACCCCGACCCGCCACCGGAATCAATTTTTACTCTGATTCCTCTCTTTATGATCTGGTCGCACATGATTCTTCTCCATCTTTTCATCAGGTTTCGGACATCGATCAAAATGCAAATCACGTCCTACCCTTTTCTGATCACTCTTGTAGGGTTCCTACATCATCCACAGATTTGTTCTCTTTTGAGGATCCCTACTTTGATCAGGCTGGTTGGAGTCAGCCTGTAACGAGCGCGTGCCCCAGACGTCTTTTAAGACGTCTGGGAGGTGGCCCAGACGTCTGTAAAGACGTCTGGGATCACATCCGGACGTCTGACCAGACGTCCGGGATAGTTTACAGACGTCTGGCGAACAGTTATGCTCGCACGGGATATTCGTCTGCGCGCCTGTGCGCGCAGACCTGCGATCCCGCATCTTCTCTGCGGCTGCAGGCGACTGCGACCGTCTCTCCCTCCTCTCCGCGCGGCGTTAAAAGGGGGAGGGGGCGCGCCTCCCCTCCCGTCTCCACCATCTTCCTCCTTCTCTCCTGCCTGTGCGCGAGAGCGAGCGGACGCGAGGGCGCAGCGGCAGCGGCGGCCGCAGTAGGCGCGGAGGAGCTGCGGCGTGCGAGGGCGGGACTCTGCCGTGAGGGCGAGCTCGCCGGGAGCGGCTTGGCCGGCCGGTGGAGGGCGCAGGGGGCGCAGAGCGTCGCGGAGAGGGACCTGCTGCGGGCGGAGCAGCGGACGCGCGAGGTGCGACGCGGGCGGCGTCGCGAGCGGAGGCCGAGCGAGGTTCTGATTCTGGAAAAATCTCCAGAATCAGACGTCTGGACTGATATCCAGACGACAAGGTCGACGTCTGTGAGATCATACAGACGTCTGAAAGGTGAGTTCCGCTTTCTCCTTCTTTTTGTCGACTGACCATACTGAGGGAGGAGGGTTGGCTGTGCGCAGGTGCTCGGATTCGTCATCCTTTGCGAATCAGACGTCTGGAAGTTGTACCAGACGGCGGGAGTGACCTCCAGACGTCCGGAGAGACCATCGGACGTCTGGGATCTAGGAGAGACGTCCCCACAGACTTCTGGACGTCCGGGGAACCAAGCCGAACAGGTAATTCTCTGATCCACCGTTTAAGACGTCTGGAAGGAGTTCCAGACGTCTGATTTTGCACAGTATTGTCTTTCTCGACCCGTTAGGGCCCGTTTGGGCTCCGTTTTCCGCGATTCGAGTTGCGTTCGTTTCAGAATTTATTCCTCTACCCGCCTACAGTAGCTATACACTGTTTTGAGACACTCCTTGTGTTTGATCCTTGTGATAGGACCTCGTTCGGTTGCCGTCTTGAGAGTCGCGGAGGCGCGCGGGATTCCCGACCACGCCCCCATTACTCCCGTTGTACCTGGTAGAGTGGTTTTAAGTATTAAAAAAAATCTGTTAAAGTATGGAATCATAACTAGAACCTAGGGCATTGCATGAATCCTAGGAATGAGAAATGTATGGAATGATAGCTCCTAGGTGTTGCATGAATCCTAGGGCCGGAAAACTAGATTGTATGATAGATCCTAGGATATGGCATGAATCCTAGGATGGAAAAACTAGTGGAATGTATATTACTGCAGTCTTGGAAAAATGGAAAGGAATATATAAGCTGCCTGTGAAATTAATTAACAGCTGCCTGTTATGAACAAAGAAACATGCTTGAGATCATGGAAATTGAGAACGTGAATCTGGAAAGTGAAACATATGATGTTCTGAGATAAAGGGCTGGAACCCTACGGGGAATTAGGAGTGGAGCTCCTGGAAAGAAAAGGAATGGAACTGAGATGTAGTTTGTACTGTCTCTTGGGTACGCAGTACCGAGGGAAGTACCTGTACCTGTTTTAGTGCAGAGTGGGGCCAGCCGCCCCAGGGACCCGGGGTTAGGCTTGGCCGCTCTGTACCGACTTGTTGGCCCTCGTGTACGTAGTACCGAGGAGAGCTACTAGTGTTAGGAGAGTACTAGCTACCCCACGGGCCCCGGGGTTCTGCTAGCCTCCTTCACCGACTTGTTAGGCCCACTAGGGCAAACCAGGGTAGTCAGGCGAGGGTGCGCGGACTGTGGAGGGGCAAGGCCCCGGTTTGGTTACTGTGGAGGGGTTGGACCCCTGTTACTGAGAGGGCTCTGCCCTGGTTCCGTGCTGTGCTTTGGGCGCACCCGTTAATGGAAACGACTGACCGCGTGCCAGTACGGGCTAGCTACCTGTGCGTTTATCGCGCGTGCCGTAGTCACCGTTACGTCTGTCAGTGACCTTGGGGTGGTTGACTGAGGGTAGGATCACCACGGGGGACTCTCCCGGCCAGGAGAGCACCACGTGCTACTTCTACTTTTGGAAAAGACTGCAATCAAGATCGTCCCACGAGGACATCCGAGATCAAGTAAAGGATCTGAGAAGTAAATGAAATAGTGAGAAAAATCGAAAGATGTAAATAAAAGAAAGTAATAGAACATAACAACTACTGTACACTCTACTGTTGCCTTTAGTTAGTTTGCCACTCTACTCAGCGTTTTGCTGACGTGTTACACTCGTTACCTTTTTCAGGACCAGGTGTTGAGCAGCCAGGGTCGGCGGCTGCAGAGGACGCTGGGCCGAGTAGGGTCCAGTAGAGTTGCCACAGCTTTGTACCTTCTTTTGTTTCTGTCCTAGTGAGTAGTTTTGTTTCCGCTGTACCTTCTTTACCTGCAGTTTTTGTTATATGATAAATGTTGTTTTACTGTTGTGGTGGTGCCTACAGTAGTAGTTTCTTTCCTTACTGCTGTACTTTCTTACTGTTAGTTATATTCATGCTGAATGTGGTTTATTTTACTGTCTTTTGGTTACTTCCTCGTTGGACGACTGGGTCTTGGGATTAGTCGAGTCGGTCCGATTCTCGTGTCTCGTAGGGACTCGGGAACCGGGTCGTTACACAGCCAAACCCACAATTTTCATTGCCATATCTGTTTGAACCTCAAAGTATTTGGTGGGCACCACATCTATTGATTCACATCCATCAACCCACCAGATTAATTGGGTTTGGCCTGCATCATCAGCCTGTAGATCTAAACAAGTACTTGGTTGGACCAACCAAGCTTTTAATCAAGGTGCTTGTTCTACAAAATTCTTCTGATTTGACCACTCCTCCTTGATCAACTTCTGCTCGACTGAAGGCATTGAATTTAGCACTTAACAGGAGGCAACTTGTCATTCCAAAAACTCGAGACCCTTCTGATTATCCTTTTGAGCTTCACATCCACTGCACTTTGAGTTCAGAGTTAGAACAGCTGACTCCACCTCTAGTACACATACCAGAGCTTGCAATCATCCGCAATAGTCATCTCAACCCGTTCACTCACCCTTTGAACCTGTTCTAATCCTTGACCCAATCTTATTTCATACCCTCCAGTTTACAATGAAGACATTGCAAAACTTAGGCATGGGGGGGTGTTAAAGTGCAGACATATGGAAATTAAAAGTTTCTGAGGGGTTCTCACAAAAACATATATATATATATATTCCAAAAAACCAAAAAAATAAAAAAATTGAAAAAAAATAAAAAATTGGGGAAAGGGGGGGGGGAATTTTGCGAGCTTAATTGCATATTATTTTGAGGAGGAAAAGAGGAGGTGATTTAAATGTAAAAAAGGAGCCACAATTTGAAACAAAAAGTGTTAGTCATTAGTAAATGATTATGGAAATTATTTAAGTTCTAGACCTAATCGAAAGAAAAAATTATGCTCTGAAATGACAGAGAGACATGGAGATTAGTATGAGTGCTAATCTTAGGCCTCTTGGGCTTATTTTTAGGCTTAAAAATTCACGTATCCATTAAGATCTAAATAATCCTCAGGAGGTTGAGGAAAATACGAAGCTTATGTATTAGGTCTAAGGGTTAGGGATTATTCGACCTTGTTAACTGACCTTTGGTTTGCGAGACTCGGTAACTTAAGCAACCTAATCCACACACCAGTCTGGTTCAGTGCACTTAATCAATCAAAATCACACAAAAGCATTTATTCTGTTATGAAAAAGCTACCTAGATTAGGAGCGGCTTATAAACACAAGTTGATTTAAACGAGTTCCTGGCGTGGAGAGGTGGGAATTCCCCTCGAAGATGCGCAATAACATATCGTCTACTTGGTGCTTGCATCCTAGGATATCTAAATATCCTACTGGGGGCATGTAAGCACCTTGTACTGGTTCAGGTGCCATGGGTAGGATTATCCTGAAATGTCGATTGCCAAGGCCTGAATTTAGCTACAGAACGCTATGGGCGGCACTATCTCGAAGTGTCGAAAGCCAGGGTTCCAGGGGTTGCCATGGGCAGTGCTATCTCGAAGCATCGATTGCCAGGGACCCTACGAGGATTGATGGTGGGAATAAGGATTCCGATTCAGAACGTGTTTTGAGCCAATCCGAAGCTAGAAACAAAGAAAAGAAAAAGAGAGAGAAAGCTCTCCAAAAATGCAAAAATTCTTCTATCCCTCTCTCTTACAAAAATACACTACAAACTAAACCTGGACTAACCATGTTACAAGCACGAGTGCTTTAACTGATGGGTCAAACAAGACTTAGGATAGTTTCAGTGGGACTTAGGCGGCAGACTGAGGCTAAAGTTGGTTAGGTATGGATCTTGGTTGGTACTTGAGTACCTCTAGGCCTATTATTGGCATTCTGACCTAGTCTCTAGAGAAAAAGCACACATCAAAGATCTGAGCATCAAAGGCGTGGTCTAGAATTCAAGTTAAATTCCATAGGATTTTGCTAAGGGACTAGCAAAAGTTAGGCATGGGGGTATGATGATAACGTCATCATCTGCCGTAAATAACTTTAATTAATCATAATAAACAGACAAATGCTCCTACATAATCACCAAAGAGCCATAACTCACTGCATATTCATTCTGAGAGATTAACATTAAAATAGGGGTAAATCTGCAGTTTTAACAGAATATCCGAAATGCAAAATAACCATGGGTATTTCAGGGGTTTATTAAAGATAAAATGGTCATTAATATCTAATAAGAGGGTTTATGCAGACAGAAACGAGTTTTCACGCATTTTAAGAATTAATGGACATCTAAAATCCTAAAAATAGATCCTCTTAATTAACTGAGGTTCTAGTTAGGATAAAATTCATCTAAATCTTCTAAAAATCATAGAAAAATATTCTCTAAGGTTTGGTATCCTTGATTTGACCATCTGAGCCCTAGTTGACCTAGAATAGAGTCTCACACAAATAATTACCCTAATTTAAGTTTTTGCATAAATTACCCCATCAAACTTGGTCAAAACCAAAATCCAACTTCACCATCAGATTCCTTGGGTCCAAATTAAATTTGTACCAAAATTTGGGCCCAATCAGAGATCATCTTGACCTAGTTTACATTTTGGTCCAGTCTGATTCTTCTTTTCTCACTTAAACCCCTAGCTTTCAAAATCTATTGCAGGGTGTTCGACGCATAATTCGTGTTTTAAAAGATTCTTCAATTGTAATATAGCATGAAAACACGACGGCAAATAAATTTATCTAAAAAAAATCGATGAGTATTGGGTTGTTCGCAGGGAGGCAATCTCGATTTTTAACGGAAGCTTTTCAGAAAACTAGTTCTAACAGGTATTTATATATGTGTATATATATAAAGAGCAGATATCAGGCATTTAGAATATCGGAATTTTATTGCATTCATAAACAGTTTTCAAAGTAGAAAGTACTATGCTAAAGAGAGAGAGAGAGTAGATAGATAGAAGGAGGAGATAGAGAGATAGAGAGAGAGAAAGTGCAGAGAGACGACATCACTTGTGGGATGCTTATGCGAGGTGCGGTAGCACCTCAGATCTAGAGCGCTGGGACGAAGTTGTAGAGGGACGGAGAATTGCAGAGAAGACGGTAGAAGGGATCTGGAGTTGATGGGAGAGAGATTCTAAGTTGATGCCTTCAACTGGGGGCCTTGGGCCTTCTTTTATAGTTTTGATGGGGGGCAAAAAAGGTATTTGAGGCCTTAATCTTGTGTAACAACTCCTGGGCGATCTGATTCGTTGATCGAGAGATCAATGACTCTGATTTGGCCTCAAAATAGCCTTCAAAAAGCATTCGACGCTCGGATTTGCTCTGGTGGCAGCTGCTAGAGCGTTGGATCAAAGATCACATGGCTTCTCTTCCTCCTCGTGTGCCCGTTGCAACAACCTCTTTCCGCGCACGCACCAGCAAGGCCCTTTTCAGTGCCTTATCCTTAGCCGTTGGATCGTGACTATCGGATGGCTTACGTGCGCTTGCCTCGCCTTCCTAATCTCGCAAAACACTTGCAATCGCGCGTCCGCCCGCAGAGGGCTCTAATCGCACCATGTGGTCACGCCTCTGCCCTCCGATCACGCAATTGCGCATGCCCGCACCTGCATAACCAATGTCGCTTCAATTTCGCACAGTGCAAGGCTCGAACCCACATCTCGCGCTTACGCACGCACGCAAGCCAACGCGCTGCGCAAACCTTTTGTTATATATGCTTATTTGTTTCTATTTATGCTTATCCGATCTAGGCGGGCAACGTGACAAGCTCGTGGCCATTGGATGAAGATCCAATGGCCCATAGTGTGCGGTGCGGCTTTCCTAGATGGGGCAGTGGTGAGGGAGCGGCTGTGATGGTGCCACATGGCGCCATCAGGGCTGTCCATATTCTTTTATTTGTATTTGGTGATGTCGACCTCCGATCGGGTTGATTTTTGCGTCGTTGGACTGCGATCGTCGATTTGGATTCATCGGTGCGATTGGATTCTTCATCTGAGGCTCAGATATTTGTCCTTTGGCTCCATGATCTTCGTTCTTCTATGGACTACACACGATGCTCTGGTTGTTTGATCGGGACGATTTTGGAGCCGTTGGACTCCCGTCATCATTCTAATCAGATTTGTCCGATCTGATCTAATACTCATGGCTTCGAATCATCTGCGATTAAAATCATCTCTCTTTTAGGTCATAAAATGACGATCTTATCTATATGACTAATAAACTAGCTGTTGTGCGAATTACGATGCTTATGCATGCATGGACTCGAAGTTATGCTAGAATCTAGTTCAATTCAGGTGTTTTTGGATGCATGATTGTTGTGCAATCACAGGGACCCCCTAACTTTGCCATCTCCTTCACATATAGGTCCTTGCCGCCATTAGGAATAGCTGTAACTCATCGGCGAGATTTGAGCGAGATTTTCTCGCTCGTTTCTCAATCAAATAATCCCAAATTTGAACAAGAGATTCCTTGAGGAATTCTCTTCCAAATGAATTTGCCCTTGGACCCCAAGTCTTTCCCAATCTCCCTTGCGAACGCATGAAAGATTCAGGTATCCTTTTGAGTGCAAAGATCTCAAGCTTGAAAGCTTCTTTCCAAGCTTGGAAACCTCTTCCTTAGGCTTATAAAAGGACCTACATCGCATCGCCAACCTCTTTAGCTTGGTTTGGAGGCTGGATTCCCCTTCTTCCTTTCTCCCTGACCTCCATCTCCACCAACTCCAGTGAGCCTCCTCCGTCCACCTTCCTCATCCGCCGTCACAGCCATTAGCTGGCGGATCTCTCTTCGTCTTATGCGTTCACATCTCGCAATATCGCCCCACCTCCATAGGCCACCAAATGCCTCACCTCCGTACAAGACACCTCTCCTATTTCACCCTATCGTCCATTCAAATCGCCTACCGAACAACCCACCTTCATGCGACCTACTTCGACTCTGTCCGACCACCACATGCCACCATCCTCCACGAGACCACCCCTATCACATTCGCCAACACCTGGTGAAGCTCCTGAGGTATTCTAATGTGGCCGTGAGGCCTTATTCATGATTTCAGGTACTCGTCGTCATCCACCACCTGCCGCCACCTCGTTCGACCACGAGAGTAGTCCTTCGGCCATGTTCTTCATCCAATTCACCTCCAGGTGATGCGTAAACATCCTAAGTACACGTCCAGGTCTTCAATTAGGCAAGAGAACTGCAGCAGCTTCACGCATGCGAAGGAAGGGGGACTCATTAGTACCACATCATGGGATTACAGATCGATTACAACGCATAAATTATTTTTCTACTCTAGCCTTATCACCTCGAGACCACGGGGGTGAGGTCCCCACTACACCTCCACACCTGACCCGCCTAAGCCTTCATTCTCACTCATCACCTACTCCGGTGAGCCTGGACCCGATATTGCTCAGATTCGAATACCCGATTAGCCCAGATATCTGAGAGAGAAGAGGAGAGGAAGGAAGGAAATAGAGAGCAGGGGAGGGGTGGGTTTTGCTCTTGCAGGCACTGTGCGACACTTAGTCGCTAAGAAGAAGAAGGTCTGAGAAGAGAAAGCCTTGAGAAGGAAAAGAAGGCACTGGTTGTGAGAAGGAGAAAAGAAGAAGAGGAGAGGCCGTGATTGAAGAAGAAGAGAGAAAGGAGAAAGGAAGAAGAAGAAAAAGGCTCTTTAAGAGCACTGTCGCAATGACATTTAAGTCATCTGATTTGCTAGAGAGACACCTGATTACTGTAGCATTCAAGCTACTGTTGGTGTATTTGATATTATTGATAGTTGGATGCATGCTTAACTTAAGGAGGATATACTGGTGATTCAAATCACCATTGTTTTTTATCCTCTTTTCTTTTTGTCCTCATTCTTGAGATACATTAGATATCATTGAATATTTAATGTGACAGATTAGTATTCATTGAATATCATTTTTGTACTTAAATTCCTGTGCTCATGTACATATTCATCTTGATTAGCGCGTGAATTACAACACTTGCTCCCTGTGTTCAACCTCGAACTTCATTTTAGATATTTGAGTTATAAATTGTATTTGTTGAAAGAGCTATTTAGGAGATCTTACTATAATGAAGCATATTTAAAACTCCTGAAAAGCCCTTTCAACAGAAGGCGAGGGTAGTCGGGTGGCTGAGGATGCCGTCGAATGCTGCCGTCAACTTGACCACTATGAACATAGCCTTCAGTTGAGGTGCTATCCCTGTTGCAGATGGACAAGGGGAGTCTGATCTCTCCTTTTGGCATCACCTTGTGGTTGCCGAACCCCACAACCAGGTGAGTTGACAGGGAGAGATGCTCTTCTTTGAAGCCTAATAGTAGTGTTATGGAGAAAAGGACGTCAATGGCATTGCCTTCGTCCACAAGGAGCTGGGGTTATTGTTGTCCCGCTAGTAGGAGTGTTACTAGCAGTTGGTTAGTGTGCTCTATCAGGTTCAATAGAGATGCAAACAGCCTAGGGGCCTCCTGCTTGATGAGGCCTCTTTCGCTCCACTGAAGAGTGGGGAACACGCTACAGGCCGCTTGCCTGGAGGGGGTGAGTTGCTGACTTGGGACGGTGTTGACCCCGAAAATCACTCAACTTCCACGCTCGTAGATAGAGGGAGATGAGTGTTTTGGGGTAATCCAAGCATAGATGGCAAAACTTGGTGATAGTACTCAGCCGGGGGGAGTAGGGGTGACACTGTCTACTCGATTTGGTAGGTTGAGCTGCCATCGAGCCTGTGGCCCTTGGCTAGGACCATGTTGACTCATGGAGCTACTGAAGCTTTTCCTTATGGTAGTCGTTTGGGCCCTCTAGGGACCTTTTGCCCTTATCTTGGACTCACTCTGCCTGACAAAGTGGGCCAGATTTCCATGCCGGATCTGGGACTCGATTTGTCCCCGTAGATCCTGGTAGTCTTCAATGGCGTGGCCCCAGTCCTTATGGTATTTGTAGTAGGGCTAAGAGTCAGCCTTCTTTTTCAACAACTTGGGTGGGGGTAGCAAGTCTTTGTCTGTAGACCATACTTCCTCCAACACGTCTGCTTGGTTCACAGCTAGGGGAGTGTATTCTTCAAAATAATCCCTACTAGGCTGGCGGGGTCCATTGTATCGACCCTTGGCAGGTCGATCACTTCTCCATTCTAGGAAGCTCGCTTCCTCTTGTTGAAGCAGCTGCCTCCGCGGATGGAGATGCAGGCGGACTCCCCCGAGGCCTACTTCTCTTTGATCGGGTTGGCATCGTCTCCATATCCCTCCTCCAGCTAGTTGTGGGAGCAGAAAGAATCATCCTGCTCCACGAACCTTTTGGCTCTATCCCAGAGCTCTGCCATATCTTTGGGCGGGAAATCATTGATGTCATACCAAAACCTTTGAGTCAGGAGTCCTGCCTTGAAGTATTAGATAGCAATGGCATCGTGAGGCTGCTTACATTTGAAGTATTAGACCTTAAATCGATCTAGGTAAGACCAGAAAGATTCATTCTTCCACTGCCGAATCTTTGACAACCTCTCAGGGTTGTCTCTAATCCTCTACTACCCCGCAAAGTACCGGCAGAACTTGTCCGCTAGTTCTTTGAAGTAGGTGATCTGTTCGGGCGATAGTTCACTGAACCATTTATGGTCTATACCAGATAGATATGACGGGAATACCTGGTAGAGTACTCAGTTAGGGCATCCGTAAATCAGCATCATCTGACGGTAACTCCCAACGAAGCACTTGGGGTTCGCTGTCCCATCATATTGGGCCATGACAGATTGCTTGAATTTTTCCAGCAGGGGGATCGTCATCACGTCCTCAGTGAAAGGATAGGTGGTGATGTAAGCTGTGGACGTATGCCTTGCATTGCCTGGGTGACTTGGCGGACGATCTCAGGGATCGAGCCTGCGCTACTGGTCGCTAAAGGTTGAGCTCTTGAATGCTCCCCCGATAAAGGAGAGAGGAGAATTTTAGGCGGATCAGGAGGAGCTTCCCTTCTTTGGCTATTGAGCTCTCATTTTAACTTTTCGACCAGTTCGCGCAGGCGGGCATTCTAATCCTCCACCGTAGGATTCCACCTTTGTTGTTCGTTTTCAAGGCTCGATTGGAGGGGCTCCTCCAATGGGATTTTGCCGAACTCCCTGATCTGTCTAATCTCCTGGAGTTTCTAGGTGACTGAAAGTTCTTCAGCCTTTAGAGCAGCCAGCCTGGCCTGATATTGTTCCTCCCTCGCCTAGATCTCCAGGAGACTGCCTAGGGACTTTTAGTAGTTGGCCGGTGATCGTTCAATTTTCAACACGGTTAATTAAGGTTATTAGGCTTAATTAATCATGCAAAGAATGTACTTAGGTTAACTTGATTTGATAAATCATTGTCATTAATTATAGTATAGGGTCAAGCTAACCTAACATTTTATATTTTTATTCTTTTAACTGGTTAAGTCCAAGTCGTTCACTGGGAGGCATAAACTTTAATTATTTCACCATTTTTATTCTAATGCATAATATTACTAATTACTTTACTAAGTAAACCTATAATTAAGTTATATATTATGTGCATGAATAATTGCACATAAAATTGAACAATTAAAACGTGCAATTATTCCATTAATGAAAGAAAAGTACATAAAAGATTTTGCAATGAATAGTAAAAGAAAATATCCTACAACTAGTGTTTACAAAATAAGGTATAAAAGAAATTACAATTTAGAATGAATGCCTTGTATACATTGAAAAGCTTAAACAATTTTTAATCAATTAACTCTCAGCCTTCTCTCTTAATCATTTCTTTAATTTTCTCTTTCTTCACTAAGCTCACCCTCTTTGCACGTGCATCTCTCTCTCTTTTTGCACTTTACATATTAGCTCCTAGTACTTAACCTCTCTCCCTCTTCTCTTAAGTCTTAACTATGCAAAACTTTCTCCATGATGATAACATCATCATGAGCCATAACTAGCTTTAATCAATCAGAATCAAGTGACAAATGCTCCTACGTAATCCCCTGAGTGTCATAATTCCTTGTATATCCTTTTTGAGAGAAGAATAGTAAAATAGGGTTAATTCTATAGTTTTAACATTACATCATAAAAGCAAAGTAACCACAGGATTTGAAAAGGGTTAATCTAAGGTCTAATGAGCATTAAAGTCTAATAAGAAGGTCCACACAGATAGAAACAGGATTTCACGAATTTCGAGAACCAATTCAGCATCCAAAACCTTAATTTTAGACCCACTTGAATTACTGAGGTTTTGGATAGAATAAAATTCATATAAATCTACTAAAATTTATAGAAAAATAGTCCTTGAGGTTTGGTATCATTGATTTGACCTTTGGAGCATATTTTGACCTTGAACAGTGTCTTAGAAAGAATTCTGCCCTAATTTAGGTTTCTACACAAATTTCCCTGTCAAACTTGATCAAAACTCAAATTCAACTACACCACTATATTCCTTGGGTCTAAATTAGGTTTGTACCAAAATTTGAGCTCAATCAGAGCTCATCTCGACCTAGTTTGCAACTCAGTCCCCATACCTCTATTCCTTGCACTTAAACCCTTAGCTTTCATATTTTCCTTTCAAAGAGGCCCCTACCTTCTCATCTCTCTTGCAAATGGGTCCAACCGCCATCTTCTTCCTTGCGATCAAATTGGGAAAGAAGTAGGAACTAACCCAAACTTGCTTCATTGATTTCGATAAGTTGATTGATGAAATCTCAACCATAAATCACCAAATTTGGTGAAATTGATCTTCAGATTAATCTGTGTCAACCAAGGTCTTTCTTGAAGCCAATCATGGCCAGAAATTGTGTCGGCGAACTCAAGAAAATCAAGTCTTCAGGGGCTTTGGACACCTTCCAAATAGGCATTTCATACGAGGGAAGCCTCATCTATAAAAGTGGCCACATCCACCCAAGCATCTTTGTCTAGTTTTTGGCGAGCAACTCCTCCTTTCTTCTTCCACCGTCGCCATTAACGACGACCTGGAGCTTCACCAACCCCCTTCTTCAACCACTCCCACGTACAATAGGAAGAGGGCTTCTTCTCAACTCCTCATCGCTGTGCTTCCAGACAAAGAAGGCGGCCCAATTACCTCCTCGTCGGCTCCATCTCCACCTCCTTCGTCCATAGCTCCGACGTACCTTCGGCAAGCTTCCTCGAACCTCCATTCATCTAATTACCTTAGGACTTCTCTCTCTCTACCCTCTAATTAGGTTTAGGCTAAACCTTAGGTCCTAATTCCTTCTCCTCCTTCTCCAACTCCGGCAACCACCTCCATGACCGCCTTCATCGTCGGACCTCCTCTGTCCCGTTCCACCCAAATTAGGTTGGGTAAAAGCTCACACATGCCTCCACTATGCTTTCACCCAACCTAATTTAACACTTCAATACCTCCACCTTCCTTGACTCTATTCACCGGAGCTCTGCTCATCTTCACACTTCGGCCACTTCACTGCACCTCACACCAAATCACATCTACCACAACTTCGCCACACAACGGTGAAGGTTTTCAGCCATTTAATTGGGCCCTAAGCCGTATTATTATGCAGGTCACCGTCACTGTTGCCATCTCCGGTCGTCTTCCCCAACGCCGTTAGTCGCCATGAGACACTCGCAAGCTTTGCCTCCATCTTTACTTGACGCGGCTTGGCACCTTGATGAAGCCCAAACCCTCAATTGAGTGAGGGAGGACCAGTAGTTGCTCCAATTGAAGAAGCAATCTTAGCTGCACGCAAGCGAAGAAGATATGGACATTTAGTCCCACATTGGTGGATGAGAAGCAACCGACAACATATAAATGGATTTTGTGATATACGCTTATTGCCCAGAACACTGGGGGTCGGGTCCCCGTGCACTTGCCTTCACTCCTCGCCCGCAACACACGCTCGTGGGTCTGGTCACTTCCTAGGATCTGATAACCCGATACATTAACTCGATTACACCTGGGTTTGAGAGAAGAGAAGGAAAAGAGAGAGTTCTGTGAGAGGAGGGGGGTGGGTTTTGCTCTCTGAAGAAAGTAGCCTTGTGCTGAAGGATGGCTAACACTTAGCCGTGTGCTATGCTTGAAGGCTTGTGAGAGAAGCCTTAGTCTCTGAAAGGTTTAAAAAGAAGAGCTCTTGAGAAAGCCTTGTGCTAGCGTGTGCCTTTTGTGAGGCACTGCACTATGCTCTGTTAAGTCATCTAGTTCTGTGAAGGCGACATCTGATTGAGGTTGATGCTAGCACTGTTGAGTTATTTAAGTACCTAAGTTAACATTGATTATCTGATTGAAAGTATTGCTTGGTTATTTGAATAATTTGAGTATGAGATATATGCTTAATTAAGATGAATAATTGGTGATTTAAATCACCATTATTTTGTCTTTTCTATTCTTTTTGTCTCATAATCTTTTGAATATCAATCTGACAAGTTATATTCACTGAATATCTATCTGTTTCTCAATTTATTATGCTCATCTATTTTAAATGAAGATTAATGTGCGAGTTCCACATTTGCTCCCTACGAATGACCTCGGACTCCCTTTAGATTCTGAGTTTATAAATTTAAATGTTTTGTTGTACGATTTAAGGGTGTATTACAATGAACGTATATTTAAAACTCCTCTTTCGCCTAACAACATTGCACACTTAGCCATTTCAAGTCCTTAAACCCATGCTTTTTAACACTTAACCAAAAATTGGTTAATGGGTGGACTTGATTTGTTCGTGGGATACACAATATCCATAGGGTGGGACTAGACCACTACTTGAACCTGTTCCTAGTTTTGTTTATGGTGGATTTTAGCCTTTTAAATTTGCAAAATAATGGGCCCTATCCAAGCCCACCAAATCTCACGCCCACTCGGACCCACGTGCACCCATGTGCGCCGCAAGCACACACACATGCACGTGCATGCACACTCTCAAAGATCAAATGTTCATTTCATGCGCCCTGCGATGACCACCGATGCGTCATTGCGCATTATTCGTTTTATACTAAGGCGGGTGTCTGTAGGTTTCTGAGGTGGGACTAAGGTAGTCGCTTCTCCTTCTGTGCAGCGTTCGCCGCCGCTGACTTCGAACGTCGATTTCTGGCGACTCAGAGCTCCATTCAATATGATCAAAAGCTCAATCGAAAGCTTAAAGATTCAGCTATCCAATTTCACCATCAATTTGATGGTTGGATCAAATTTGGTCTGTGCAATCAGAAGGTGAACATGGCTCTGTTGCCATGGCTTTCTACATGCTATAGAAGTGAATATTAGGTCATATGACCTGTGAATAAGATTGAATCTCTCAATTGAGATTCCAAATGACTTCAAAAGACAATTCCACACAAATTAGAAGCAGTATCGAAGTGAGAGAAGCTCTGAAAAGCTCTTCAAGCTTTTGAGGTTGAAGCTCGATGCATAAAACATAGCAACCAGGATGAAATCACTCAAAAGAGAGATTGAAGTGTTCAAAAGAGATCTAGATCGATTCAAAAGGAGAGTTGTGATGTATCTGGGTAAGATTTGCATTTGAAACTCGTCAATAGTATCAAAAATAGTGTTGGGTTCCAATTATGACCCAACATACACAGATGCAAAAATCTTCATAGGAACTCAATGAAACCTCATCAAATCAGTTCCTATAGATTCTAAATCATCATAGAAGCTCAAATAATCCATTAAATCAAAGTTTCAGACCTAAATTCCTCAAGAACAGCTCTGTGTTGACTTTCGAAGGTCAAAAGTTGACTTTCTAAATCAAAGCTTTTCCAATCAAATTGAAATCTTAGACAGGTCAAATTCAACCTCTGGGATTAATTCAACATCTCAAAACCAAGTTTTTATCACTTCGGCAGTGCTATCAGGCTTTGTCACCTGAGATCAAGAGGAGGTGTGTTTGTCAGACAAATCTAAAACTCCTTAGACTTAAATAAAAGCTTAGGTAGGTTCTATACATTCAGCTCTTGCTTTTGGACTTACTTACAAGCTCTAAACCTCAAATACGTTGCCTCTCCAACTCCGTCGGAGTTGGAGAAGACAAAGTCCATTAGGATGATTCAAACATCAAAACTTAAATTTAATTATCCAAATCCGATCCTTAATTCATAAAAAGGTGATCTAGAGCTTCTCATGAAGTCCTAAAGGCTTTGGCTTTGTTTCAACATGCCGGAGCTTCGGTGAAGGACAAGAGTTGCAATCGAAGATCCAATTTCCATGAAACAAAACAAGAATGATCTCTAGAGATTCCTAAGGTTACAGAGAACCTCAAGAACAAGTCAATTGATCTAGTTGATGATCAGACATATGAATTAATCAAGAGTTTCAGTAATTGGGACTCTTGAGTTTGAACTAACTCAAGAATTACCCTCTCACTCAATTAAGTGAGTGGAATTACTTATTATGACTAAGTGAAGGTGAATAGGTGATCAATTAGATGAATTAACCTCTTCTGAGCTACCATTGACAACGTGCTCAAAAGGTGAGATGAAAATTAGGCATCTAGGGAATAAAGGATAATTGATTTAATTAAGAGTGAGGACAAGTTCCTTGAGTGATGATAAGGTGGCAGAGGACCCCTTGTGAGTGTGATTTAGGTCAGATCCCTCTGCCATAGACAGTGGAGGAGATCCGGTGAAGGTGAAGTGGGTTTCGACATGTAGGTGATAAAATTGAGGGAAAAGAAGTGGAAAATGATCATGAGAGGATAAAGAAAATAATCTTGTGCTTAAAAACATGAATCGAAGTCCAGCGAGGTCGGATTTGACCTCGTTGAAGATGGAAACGATGAAGCTAATCTACTGATTACACTGAGCTAACTAATTAATTAACTAACTAAAACTACTCTACATTAAATTCTAAGACTAACTACGATTACCTGGACGAAGGAGACGAGAGGAGCTCTGTCGATGGCTCGTGACGGAGGAAGAAATCAGAGAGGGAGAAATAGATCTCCGGTGAGAGAGGAATGTGCGACGTAGCATGCAAGGATGAGGTCATAAACCCATCTGGAGATGTGGCGAAGGAAAGCATAGAAGGGTGGAAGGTCGAGGTCCTCAGAGAAGATTAGAGAGGGAAGGTGGAATTCACTGGAGTTTGGGAAGAATGGCCTATTGAGCAACCAGTATTGGAGAAGTAGGAAGGGGGTCGCTCCCCGAGATCGAGGATCCTAAGGGGTATTTATAAGTGGAGCTAGAGGTGAAGGGTTGATGTGCGACTACTGAGTTGCAATAAAAATGGTGTTTTATGTGTTGTTATTGTAGTAAAGATGTCACAATGCAAATCGATATCGCATCATTTTTATTTAATTACAATTTTTACTGATAAGTTTTTAGGTCGTTCATTAGGCGTAGTTATTGATATACATCACTCTCTAAGTTCAAAAATATTCTTTTATTCCAAAAATATTAATTTTATTTACAAAATAAATGACTAAATCAAATAATTAATAAATTGGTTAATTATATATAAAAAGAATTAATTAATATGCTTTACAATGCCTAAAATAAATGTACAATTAATAGGCATAAAAAACTAGCTAATACTACACTAAGTTAATTATATGCAACTATTATAAGTAATACCTAAGTGTAGGTACAAAAATAATACTAATATCTACTATACTAAATTATATTAACATACTAATATCTATAGTAACATATATTCTATTTACAGTGACATATACATATGTCACTATAGCCTTGGTAACATATATACATAACCTAAAGAAAAAATAGTTATCTATACTAACATATAAATAGATATACAGTGACGGATACATTCGTTGCTAAAGCTCTAAGGTTATTTATATATAAAAGAGCTCAAACATATCTATACCACTCATACATATACATATATACACTATATATATATATATACATTCGTATACATTATTTATATACATATACTTGCACTATATATATATATATATATACACAC
This sequence comes from Thalassia testudinum, assembly GCA_037157565.1. NCBI lineage: Eukaryota > Viridiplantae > Streptophyta > Magnoliopsida > Alismatales > Hydrocharitaceae > Thalassia > Thalassia testudinum. The sequence continues at coordinate 40,744,426 of JAZHRO010000002.1, read as the reverse complement.
ACACACACACATAAATACACTCTCACACAGACACACAAGCACTCAGCCAACGCAACACCTAGTCGCTACATGCTTTCTCATTTCTCCTCTTCTTCTCTCACACTTGGTCATTTTCTAGGCTTCTCTCCCCTCTTAACACACACAAACACTATTCATTGAAGACCAAAAATTTGGTTTACTGGGTGGGCCGATTCACGTTTGAAGGATACACAATGGCAGAGGCAGGACCAGACCTCTACTAGTGGGCTAGTCCTAGTTTTATTTAGGTAAATTTTTGTGCATTCTCTGGCCCAATACAGGTCCACACTCACGTGCCCATACACTTGTGCACATACGTGCATATGCATGCACCTACACATGCCCGCAAGTGCACGCGGCACTTGCCTCGGAATAACCGGTACATATGCTCATTGTTTTTGTGCCCTCCGCTGATGACCGGTGAGATCGCCAGCACAAAAGCCTTAAATATTACTTTGCTGCTTCCGCAGGCCACGATGTGGCACTAATCAAAAGCACCTAATGGGTGCTGTGCTACATTGCGTTGCATTTGGATTGAGGAGATTTGGCCCTCAATTCGAGGGCCATAAATTATCTTAAATTAAAATTCAATTATATGAGTACAAATCCCTTATATAGGGCTATATGATTATGTAGTTTATTTACAAAAATAAATTATTTAGATATATAATAAAATTATTTAAAGTTGGCTGCTTATACACGTTAAATTAAGAGTTCCTTACTTAATTAAAGTATAAATTAGTTAATTAACATACAATTGACTTAATACAGAGTTAAGTTACATAATAAAGTATTTATTATACATTTTTAATGTATTTTATAGACATTATTTTAATTTATTTACATTTAAATAGATGTTTTAGATAGTTATGTACATAAATAATTTATAAATACTATAGTATACTATAAATACAGTATAAATAAGTTAAAAATACTTATAATAATATTATACAAGTATGCATTAAAAATTACTTCAGTATTAGCTTAATTTACTAATTTCCTTTACTTTAAGTTAATAAATTATTTAATTAACTTAATAACTTAATTATCTACTATAATTACCTAACTAAATTAAATTACAAGTATTATATAGCTCATATTGCATGGTTAAATATGTACAGACAGAATGAGATATAATTATGTACATATAGATAGATTTATATAATTACTTAGATTAATATACTTTTAGTTTATATAAATTAATTATAATAATATAACAAAGTTAAATATACAATAAATCATCTTAAATATTTAATTTAATATATAGAATACATACATAATTTAATTATACACATTATTCACATATTGTATACTATATACATATAGGTTAGGTTTTAAATTATATTTACAAGTATATACATAGTATACAAGGTATTTTTAGGTATTTTTGATAGTTTTCTTGTTTTTATAGTTTTCGTATGTATAATAGATGCAAGGGATGAGAAAGACAAAGTGAGATGAGAGAGAAGTTTTTTTGTGATTTTTGATCTTAGGTCTTTTATTAAATTCTAAGGTATACCGAACCGTCGCCTGGTATGTTCTACTAGGCTGGGGATTCAGATTACCTTGAAACTTGGTGAACACTTAGAAAAATTGCTAATCCTACTCAAGACATCTTTATTTTATTTTTTTGTGAATTTTTTAAGTATTTTATTTTTTTACAAACTAACCCAAAAGAAGCCTTGAATGAATGTTGGAAGTGAAACCAAAGACCTCTAATTCTATTCTAAGGGCTAGAATAGGTGTTTAAACACTCAAGCACATCTAACGCTTTACATGACATATTTTGGGTCAGTTAAACATAATTTCCACTAAGATTTTCATTAAACCACAATTTGGACAGTTGTACACATTGCATATAGCTGATAATGAATCAAATGAGAGTAAACAAGCATTTTAACTAAATCAAAAATACATTTCAAGTATATGATTGCTTGAATAAGAATTCCTGACATTACAAGACAAGTCAGCTTCACTAGATCCCCAAATAGACCCAAATTTCCATTCCCAAGTTGATCAGCTCAGATCAGTTCAGGCAGCTGCTACCATTCCAGATCAGATGCAGCTCCTAAACTGATCAGACGTCTTAAATGCAGCTGCCTCAAGTCACTTCAGCAATTGCTATCTGCTGGTGCTGTGTGATTCCCAGTAGCTACTCCTACTGTTCCTATTTCCAACAGCTGAATGTTGCTGTTTTGATGTTCTGAAGTCAAACGACTTAATTGTTGTCCTTGCTCTTATCAGACCAAGTAGGTCTGATCTGAGCTCAAATTCAGTAGATCAGATGCTGTAAAATCTCAATCAAGCTGTTGCCATGAAAATCCAGATCTAACTCAAATCCAAATCCAAATCAGAGTTACAAGACATAAGGGAAAATCTGACCTAAACATTCTCTCATGCTATAGACAACATGAAGAGAAAGTTTCAAATCAGCCCTTGAAGCCCCACTGAAATCAATCTCAACTCTTCCAATTACTTGAAATTAGAGTTCAATCCTAAATAATGTAGTTGCTGAGTAGCTCATTGATATGCTGATATGGGAGATTTAAAATAAAAAATCACATGTTCAAGTAATTGTTTAAACATGATCAATATGAAAACTCATTCAAAATCAAATTCAGGCATTGAAATCTTCATTAAACACTCCTAAATCTCATGAGACTCATCTGAAATCACCTTGAAAACCAAATTTATCTCCCAAAATCATTAAAGTCTTGATCTGATTTACATCTTACACTATAGACAGTGTAAGATGTAAATTCATCTCAAGATTTCAATACATGAAAGCTTACTCTTCTACCATTTGCAAATCACATCAGATAAATCTCATTAAACTCAAAGGGAAATCAGAGCTCACAAAACACAAAATAATCCTAATCTAATGCTCCTCTTATGCCATAGATAGCATGAAGAGAAGAATTCATATCAGGCAATCGACTCATTCACATTTCAAGCCAAAGCTCTGATTATTGTCAAATCAAAACAACTAAAAAATGATCTATGATTCAACTCAGTAAAAACCAAATTAGGGTCATTGTGAGCAAATGGGATGAATGGAGTTACCCTCAAATAAAATTGGGCGCTCAAATAAGATCTAAATGCTCAAGAGCATCAAATCTGATTTGATGCCTTGATGAATGGATGGTTGGCGACTAAATTGCGAGGAAAACATTCATAAATGAGTGAGATGATGAGGGACATCAGTGGATCGATATGATAGTGAAAAACCACCTCTTTGATCTGAATTGATCAGAGAGGGCGAAGTCGATCTAGGCAACTCTACTCCTAACTAATCTAACAATTCATCAATGAGCTCACTAACTAATTCTACTCCTGTAATGACCCGATTCCCGAGTCCCTACGAGACAGGAGAACCGGACCGACTCGACTAATCCCAAGACCTAGTCGTCCAACGAGGAAGTAACCAAAAGAGCAGTAAAATAAACCACATTCAGCATGAATATAACTAACAGTAAGAAAATACAGCAGTAAGGAAAGAAACCACTACAGTATATACCACCACAACAATAAAACAACATTCATAACATAATATGAAATGCAGGTAAAGAAAAGTACAGCGGTAACAAGAACTACTCACTACAGTGGAACAAAAAGAGGTACAAGAGAACAGTGGTAACTCTATTGGACCCTACTCGGCCCAGCGTCCTCTGCAGCCGCTGACCCTGGCTGCTCAACACCTGGTCCTGAAAGGTAACGAGTGTAACACGTCAGCAAAACGCTGAGTAGAGTGGCAACTAAAACAAAAGAAACAGTAGAGTGTACAGTAGCTGTTATGTTCTATTACTTTATTTATTTACGTCTTTCAATTGTCTCACGATTTCATTTATTTCTCAGATCCTTCACTTGATCTCGAATGTTCCTCGTGGGAACGATCTTGATTGCAGTCTTCTCCAAAAAGTAGAAGTAGCACGTGGTGCTCTCCTGGCCGGGAGAGTTCCCCGTGGTGATCCTACTCTCAGTCAACCACCCCAAGGTCACGGACAGGCGTAACGGTGACTACGGCACGCGCGATAAACGCACAGGTAGCTAACCCGCACTGGCACGCGGTCAGTCATTTCCGTTAACGGGTGCGCCCAAAGCATAGCACGGAACCAGTACAAGGCAGAGCCCTCTCAATAATAGGGGGTCCAACCCCTCCACAGTAACCAAACAGGGGCCTTGCCCCTCCACAGTCCGCGCACCCTCGCCTGACTACCCTGGTTTGCCCCAGTGGGCCTAACAAGTCGGTGTAGGAGGCTAGCAGAACCCCGGGGCCCGTGGGGTAGCTAGTACCTCCCTACACTAGTAGCTCTCCTCGGTACTACGTACACCAGGGCCAGCAAGTTGGTACAAAGTGGCCAGACCTAACCCCGGGTCCCTGGGGCGGCTGGCTACGCTCTGCACTAAATAGGTACAGGTACTTCCCTTGGTACTACGTACCCAAGAGACAGCACACTACCCCATCTTTCTTTCTCAGTTCCATTCCTTTCTCTTTCTAGGAGTTCCACTCCTAATTCCCCGTAGGGTTCCAGCTCTTTTAACTCAGAACATCTAGGTTTCACTTTCCAGTTTCACGTTCTTACAATCCATGTTCTCAATCACGTTTAGTTATTCATAACAGGCAGCTGTTAAATCAGTATTCATATATTCCACTAGTTTTCCCCATCCTAGGATTCATGCCATATCCTAGGATCTATCATACAATCTAGTTTTCCAGCCCTAGGATTCAAGCAACACCTAGGATCTATCATTCAATCTATTTCTCATTCCTAGGATTCATGCAATGTCCTAGGTTCTATTTATAGTTCCATAATTTAACAGATTATCCTAATAAACTTAAAAGCCACTCTACCGGTTACAACAGGCATACTGGGGGCGTGGTCGGGAATCCCGCGTACCTCCGCAACCCCCGAGACTGCAACGGAACGGGGTCCTATCACAAGGATCAAACACAAGGAGTTTCTCAAAATAGTATACAACTACTGTAGACGGGTAGAGGATTTAATTCCGAAAAGCACGCAACTCGAAACACGGAAAACGGACTTCGAACGGGCCCTAAACGGGTCGAAAATGACGAAACAGTGCCAAATCAGACGTCTGAAACTTCTTCTAGACGTCTTAAAAATGGGGATCAGATGATACCTTCTCCTGCGTGGTCTCTCAGATGTCTAGAAGCATGCGGGGGCGTCTGGCCTAGTTCCAAGACGTCTGACGGTCACCCCGGACGTCTGGAAGTCCCTCCGGTCGTCTGGCACCGCTGCCAGACGTCTGATTCGCGTTGGATGGCGAATCCAGAACCTGCGCGTACCCATTTCTCTCTCTCAGTACGGACGACCGAAGAAAAGGAAGAAGGATGAAAATAACTCACCTTTCAGACGTCTGGACAATCCTCCAGACGTCCTCCCCGTCGTCTGGTTGGAAGCCCAAACGTCTGATTCTGGAAAAAATTCCAGAATCAGGGCGCGGCTCGCCCTCTGCTCGCAATGCACGGCCACACCGCGTCTCGTCCACCTGCTGCTCGAGCTGCAGCAGACCTCCCATGTCACCCCGCGTCTGCTGCTCCCCCCGCCGGCCGACCCTAGTAGCCCCGGCAAGCTCGCCCTCACGGCCGAGCGCCTCCTCCCTCGCGCAGCACCTCCTCCCACGCTCACCGCGGCTGTCGCTGCTGCCGCTCACTCGCGCTCGCACTCGCGCACCGGCTGGAAGGAGAAGGAGGAGCGGAGGTGAAGAGAGTGAGGGAGAGGGCGAGGCTTTTTAAAGCCACGCGGGGAGAGGAAGAGAGAGAGAATGCAGACTGCGGTCGCAGGAGGAGAGAGGGAAAAAGAGAGAGGAAGGCGGTTGCGGGTCTGCGCGCGCCTGCACGCAGACGCAGTCCCGCGTGCCACCGAAAATAGATCCCAGATTTCTGGAAGTGGTTCTAGACGTCTGGCCAAACGTCTGGGACACCTCCCAGACGTCTTAAAAAAATGTCTTGGAGTGCGTTCGTAACAACTCCTAAAAAGCAGCAAATCTAATCTATGAATGCATTAAAAATCCTAGCTAAGTGGATGAATGGGATGCCTGGATCCACAGCAGGTTGCTGTGGTGACGAAGGAGGATGAGAGGGTCTCTAGTGAGGGATGAGGTCCCTGGGTTGCAGCTGATTGCTATAACAACGAAATTGAGGAGGAAGAACCACGCCCCTGTCACAAGTGCAGCTGATGAAGGAGGAAGAAGAACTGGAGAGCGGACGACAATCAACTTAGTGGGGGAGGGAGTCAATCCTTTGTGTGCGAGCTCAGGTAGGCGATTAAATAGGCGCACGCATGATTATGGTCACAGTAAGTTAGGATTAAGCTGCTAGGGCTTAGGCAATGGGATTGGTTTGAGAGGGGCACGGGAAAGTCCATATCAAATCATAGCCGCTAGATTGGATCTGGCATGGGTGGTGTTTCCACGCCCGAAGGTGCTCGAAACTTCGATGTAAGATCAACCCTTGGATCGAGAGAGCAAGAGAATGACGGCCACGATTGGCCGTGTTCTACGAGTGCTACAATGCACTATAGCTCACAGGTCAAAAGGAGAATTTGCAATGAAGTCCAAACAAGGTGAAGGGGTATGGCAATTATGAGGAAACCCATAAGTGACAAGTTTTCATGCAGCACCGTCCCTAGGTCTTGCAAATAAGTCCATAGCAATTTTCAACTGGGTCCTTGGACTTTTAATGTGAATGGAATGTTAATGCTTAAAGACCTGAATGAAAAACTCTAAAGATAAGGTCCTACTGATGTTCAAATGCCATGAAATTTTTATGGAAGCATAGTTGAACATTTAGGAAATTTATTTTACTTTCAATTTGAACTTTTGAACCCAAATAGGTGTTCAATTTGCAAGTGGGTCATCATTTTATATTTCTAAATAGAATATCTCAATTTGTGACCTAATTGTGCGTTTTTAACATTGAATTGCTGTTTTAGGTTATTTCTATTAATTCTCACACTTAACCCATTTCTTGTGTTATTTATGTAGCGTTTAACCTAATTTTTAGCTTAACTTGGGCACTTTAGCTATGATGAGCCACACCTCATCATACTCTCATGCTTAGGTTTTACTAGTTCCTTAGAAAATAACTCATTAAAGTGCAAAGCAATCAGAATCAACTAGGTAAGTGTGATGAGATATCTATTTTTCTTTCTTTCAAATTGTTAAGTGTTTAGAGATGATCTTTAAGCTAAAATTTTTCTGATCAACCAACTGTGTTTATGTCTGGACATTGTGAGAACTGGTCGCTTAGGAAGACTGACCAAAACTTAAGACTGATATGGCATAAGCCATCTCTCGACCAATAAGGACTCTTGATATTTAAACCTTAAGTGCAATTTCCAAGACTCAAGGTGTTTTACAAAGCTCAAAAGCTAAGTGGTTATGGTTGTGCTTAGTGATAAATCAAGACTAACTTGGTGAACTTTAAAACTCAATCCCAGGGTTTCACTTCTTTTTAAGTCCAGGTTGGTCCTAGCTTCAGTTCATGTCTTTGGATTGACTCTCAAAAATAAGGAAGACTCAAACCCAACTCTTATTGTGTCATAGGTCAAAAAATATTTGCTTGAAACAGGATATTTGTAATGCACCCTAAAAATATTTTTGGTATTTACAGGACTCGAAGAAAAGACTTGACTTATTTAAAAGAATGTCTTTTTCAGAAAATTCTGTTTGACTTTTTCTGATTTTTTTTAGCAAATAAATGTCAGTATGTCTCTGACAATTTTATTTGGTAGAGCACACTTATTTGGTGGGTGAGTGACAAGTGATTTTGGCGTGTATTTTGAAATACGTCGGATTTGTAGTATAGTTGCACTAAATCGTTGATCAAAAATATTTGTTTTAACAAAACTCGCATTGATTTTTATTCTATTATAACATGAGTCCTGGTCGTTCATCTCTAGGAAGCGTAAAATGTGAGTATTAGAATTGAATCCACTTTTCTAACCTAAATCTAACCTAACCTAAGTTTTTTTGGTCTTTTTGCTTTTGCGATTTTTTTATGTTTTTGATTTTTGGAAAATGAACTTGAATACGAGAACTACCTAAGCGAAACCCTAAAACCTATGTGCATCTAGGTGAGGCCATCGTGGCTGTGCATGGTGTGACTAACCTAAGGGTGGACGTTCCTAAGGAGACTAAGAGGGCGTGCATCAAAATCATAAGAAGTGAAAATAAGAGCACGCACATAAAACCACTAGACAAAAGAATATCATGCATCAAATATTAAGTAGCTATAAATTTGGATACATGAAAAGAAAGAAAAATAACTAAAGAATGGGATCAACCAAGAGAGGCTATGGAGAAGCCTTCTTGGCCGTCCGTGAAGAAAAAGAGAGGGAGGACGTGGGCTCTTCTGCCAAGGAGAGAGAAGAGGGCACGCTCATGAAGAAGAAGAGGAGAATAGGGTGGTGGACCCTTTCTCTTCTAGCCATCCTTGAAGCCTTGGAGGAGAGTACCTTGAAGCTTCACTTGGTCGTCCATGGAGGAGCACCTTGGAGGACCTTCTTTAGGCATCCATGTAGGACGTCTTGGAGAGGAGGAGGAAGAGGATGGCCTTGAGTTTTTTGGAGGAGGAAGAGGGATCGCAAGTTGAGAAGTGGAGGGCAATAGAATGAGAATTGAATGTGCAACACCTCTTTTGGTTGGGCTTTTATGGGAGGTTCTCTTTTTGGTCGCAAGTTGGTTTTTTCCCAAGATAGGAGTCGCCACTTTTGGTTGCTCTTAGAATTAACGACCAAAAATAGGGAGGGTAGATTAGGAAGGTCGATTTTTGTAAGGTGTGTGTGTGTGTAGTTTAAATTTCGTAGAGTAAGGTTGTGGGTTTTGGTAAATCTAGGTTGGATCAACTTAGATTAGGTGGATGGACCTAATTAGGCTTAGGTGAGTCTAATTGGAGAGGAGTGAACCTAATTGGGTCTAGGTAGAGTCTAATTAAGTTCTACTGAGTCTAATTAGACTTGTATGGGTAGGTAGGATCCAATTAGATCCTGGCTTGATCTAATTGAGTTTAGGTGCACCCAATCAACTGTAGATGCACCCAATTAGGTATGAGCTAGTTCAATTGGGTTAGGGATAGGATAACTAAGGGTATGGATAGCGGGATAGGCTTAGGAGGTCTCTAATTAGGTTTCCTAAGGTGTTTGGTGGGGTTTCTAGGTCAAAAGAGGCAAGTTCGAGCTTTTAGCATCAAAAATAAGAATTAAAGAAGACCTCCAAACGTTCAGAAGTGATCAGACATCTTATACTTCAAAATTGGACATCTAGAGGTTATGTTGGACGTTTAGTTCTGTCTTAGTGCAAGTTTTGACTTTCTGGATTGGCTTTTTGTAGAAATCAAACGTTCAGCCTAATATCTGGACATCTAGTAATGTGCTGGAAAGTGGGTTTTGGGTTTTCTAAGGTAGGTTTTGGTTCCTAAGTGTTTGGGAGAGGGATAAGGTGGATAAGAATATGAATAGTGCTATCCATGTTTTTGGCTCTAAGGCCAAGATGTCTTAATGGAAATGGTTTTGGTTTTAAGAAGTCTATCCTAGGGTTTCTAAGGGTAGGGATAAGACTATCCTCCTTACTCCTCTTGTCTAGATCAGTCTTCTTCTCTCTTTATTATCTTATTCCACTCTAACTCAAATCTTGGATCACTTTTGTACCTGCAAATAACAACAAAAACATTAAATAACAAGATTTCTCATCTTATTCCATATAAAATGATGTAATACTTGATATGCATGATATGAATGCAATATTTACAAATTAAGCTAGGTTCTAATATTATTTAGGTTGATTGGGACCTATGATTATTGTGCAATCAGTGAGTACTTTGGTGGAAAGAGCTTCTCCTAAACACAAGACTAAAGACTAGGACAAAGAGTCTACCTGCACGCATAGGTAAGGACTCCACCTTCCTTAATGAACACTAGGGTTGAATTTCAAGTTCACAAGGTCTTTCCTGACATTGTGTAGTGTAAACCAAGGTTACTTAGACTCCTAAGCCAAAGCAAACAAGCAAATCCTGTACTAGTGACTCAGGTACAAGAATACATCCTAAGCTAGGAGGGATCCTGGTCTATCTTCTCAAAGCTTGAAGTGTATTAAGCCAAAGCCTGAGCGAATCAAGGTATAGTGGCCTAGAAAGTCTAACCAACAAAGGTTGAATGTCCAAAAACAGTTATTCTATTTTTGTTTTCAGGTAGAAGATCATAATTAAACACTTAAGATTCTTTCAATGCTTTTTCTCTCCTCTCAATTTCAAGTTTGGAGTTCCCCCTGAACAATAAAGATCAATCATGTCCCTTATTGTATTTTTGGAGTTTTAATTTTTGACTTTTTTTTTTTACTTTGTAATTTTTTTCAAAATTTTCAAAATTTTTCAATTTTTTTGGTATTTTTGATAATATTGTACTATATACACTACATGTGTATCTATAATTGCATTTCAGTAAATGATTTCACCATTTACACCCCCCCATGCTTAAATAATGCAATGTCCTCATTATATGAATAGGGTGGATGCAAATGCATGTTCTGCTTTTCACTTAAACTGGGTGACGAAATGAAGTCAGAATGAGGAGATAAAAATCTTTGTGCGAATGATTTCAATTCTGATACAAGATCAGAGTAGGAATTCAGGCTATGTAGTGAAATTCATGACATATGTGACTATGAATGTATGCTAAAAATGCAAGGATAGACACCTAATGGAAGAAATAGAAAACAAGAAAGGTGAAAACAACTATATACAAGAGATAGGTTGCTAAGTTTAATGCCTTTAGCTAGGCGTAAACCCAGATGTAAGTGTCAAAAATGTAGGATCCAAAAGGATGGGTAGAGAATTGACAAGTCAATGAAGCTCAATGAAAGGTACAAATCATGATTTAGAAGGATGAGAGTTTATCAATCTCCAGGTGAAGAATAGCTCCACAATCAATGTGAATCAGGATCAAAATACTTGGTACAAGGACAAAGTAAAGAGTAGGTATCACATCAGAGAGACTTGGCTCAAAATCCAAGTACACAGAGTCAAGTCATCTCAGAACTACTTGGCTCAAGGTCCAAGTAGAGAAACAAAATGTATCCAACAGAATCTATAGCTTGCACCTCTTCAATCAATGAATGCCGGATCAAGATGAAGAAGATGAATTTGGGTTGGGAAGGAGAGGTGGTTGCTGATATGAGTAAGGTGCAGAAGGATCAGTATTGTGCAAGGCTTGTGATATGACATGTGCTTGGCCTTAAGAAGGATTAGGTTGAACATACCTCTGGGCAGGTATATTCCTTGGGTTAGGTTCTGCTTGAGATGGGAGTGAATGTGGTTGACAAGATTCCATTAAGTGTAATAGCTAGGCTCTCATCTCAGCTAAAGCCATGTCCTGTCTTTGCTACATAGCAATGTTTTGATGTTGCATATCAGTAAGAACTTTCATAATTGACCCCAATTGATCATCTTGTGTAGTACTAGGTTGAGAGTATTGGGTGGGCTTGGGTTGGGGTTGCTGGTAGGCATGCGGTGGATACCCGTGTTGTTGTGGAGGTGGTGCTCAGATCAGGTTGTGAAGTGGTGGTGCAGAAGGTTGTTGAAAGGTAGATCTCTGTGAATTTCTTAACCATGAGAAATTTGGATATTCCGTCAGCTAGGGTTATAGGTTTGTGAATATGGATCATTGTGAATGGCGTGGAGCTCCTCCGAATCTCCAGAAGGTGTAGGGAATTCGGTGTAAGGAGAAGCAAAGGTTCCTCCAATCGGTGAAAGATAAGGAAATGAATAATCTGATAATGCAGGTTGTGTCACATATAGGTTGTTCATAGTTTCCCTCCCTGTGCAGGTGACTTAGGCATCAGTACCCAAAGGAAGTACTAGAAGAAGTGCGGCGCCACTTGATCGGACCTTCTAAGTGATTGGAGGGTCCAATTCAACGATTTAGAAACAAGCAATCACAATAAGGCAAGAGGGTTGGTAACCCAGTTCCACCACAAAGGGTGTACGTTTGGAGGGCGAGCGATGCTCCCAACTATTCACCAGTAAGAAGTGATAATAAAATCTCTCACTTTCTCTTTGATTGCTTAAGAGAGGACCTCTCTTAGCTATTTATAGTGCTTGGGGTTAGTCCTGCCATAGGATCTTCTGGCTGGATACGTTCGTTGTGAGGGGATGTATGTTGTCAAGCTATTAATTGAGGCAGCCATGCCATCATTTATTGTTGGTATGGTCATGTTGGATTTTTTCGCTCTCCTTGTCACTGGTTGGCGTTGAGTTCTTAGCGGGTCGGGTTTATCTGGACCCACCTATATTCGGATCTTTTCAGGTGGAGGCAGGTCGAACCTACCTACTTATTTTACTTTCGGGTAGCCGGACCTCTTTTTGGACTTCTCGTGAAGTTTTAAGTTCAAGGGCGCTTTTTGCCCCTCATTAGGACCTAACCCCCCAGGACATAGAGTATGTTTATAGGTGAATCTGGATAAAATCCTTTACAGTGTTGGTATTGTTTGATATTTCACATAATTATTCAGAAATGTATATTGGATATTTACTCTATTTGTTGGAATTTAAGAAGTACTACTCATCCCCTTCCGCAACGGTGTTTGCCCCTACTTCCTCTGCCTCTTTCCACTTTGCATCTTCGATCTCCCCCTACTCTTGCTCCTCCACCACCACTTCCTCCTCCTTGTCCTCCCTCGGTCACCCACCCATCTCCTACCTCCTCCAAATCGAGCCCCCTTCTGCAGCTCCCACACCCACCACACCTAGTCCTCCTTCCTCCTCTGACCCTTTCGCTCTGCCAAGAAGCCCGTCCTGGTGGTCGGTGAGGATAGTTTGGTTTGTCTCTCCTCGGTTCCTTTCTTTTTTTTACCTTTCCTTTTCTCTTTATTCTACAACATTATTTTGGGGAAATGTATAGGTTTAAGTTAAAAGTGTCCCGAAATATGAAAATGTTTCCATGTCTATGGATTGGGATTGGTCGTGTGTGGGTTGGTGGCCTCTCTTGCTATTTATCTTAAGCAATGAAATGATCGTATGTGGTGTGTGGGGCCTTGATGGTACAATTTTCAACATAGTTAATTAAGGTTATTAGTCTTAATTAATTGCATAAAGAATGGACTTAGGTTAACTTGAATTTGTTAGATTATTGTCATTGATTGTAATATAGGGTCAAGCTAATGTTACATTTTAGATTTTAATTCATTTAATTGGTTGAGTCCAAGCCATTCACTAGGAGGTATAAACTTAATTTAACTCACCATTTTAATTCTAAAGCATAATATTGCCAATTACTTAGTTAATTAAATCAATAATTACAATATATGTTAAGCACATGAATAATTGCACATAAAATTGGACAATTAAAACTTACAACTATTCCATTAATGAAAGACATGTACATGAAAGATTTTACATTGAATAGTATGAAAAGAAATGTTTTACATCAGGTGTTTATAAAATAAGGCATAAAAAGAATTACAATACAAAACAATGCCTTAGTTACAATTAAAGCTCAAACACTAAACATGTATTCTAATTTAGCTCAGCCTTCTCTTAAATCCTCTCTCTCTTTCTTCACTCTTCTCCCTTTTCTCTTTAACCACTATGCACCCCGAGCCACACTTAGATGATTTCAGACCCTTAAACCCATTTTTTTTAACACTTAACAAAAATTATTTAATGGGCGAACTAGGCCTTTTTCAAGGATACACAGTCCACGTGGACTGGATCAACCCTACTCGAGACCTAGTCTTACTTTAATTAATGGTGGATTTTAGCCATTTAAATTCTCACACTATCGGGCCCATTCAGGCCCATGAAACACTCACGCCCACGCCCACACAGGTGCATACACACTCGCATGTGCATGTGCACTCACGCACTCAAGGATCAGATGCATTGGTATTTTGGTGCACCCAGTGTTGACGACTGAAGCATTGGGGCACCAAAAACAATTTATACATGTGCATGCACTTTTCAGCTTCCGAGGTGGGACAAAGTTCAGGAAGTCCTCCTTCAGCGCAACGTTCCCCGATGTTAGACTTCGAACAGGGATTCCGACCAACTCAAGGGACCAAATCGAGAAAATAATAACTCGATCAAAAGCTATAAGACTCAGCTTTCCAATTTTATCACAAATTTGGTGATTAAATCACGATTGATCCAAAGATTCAGAGATTAAACATGGCTCTGTTGCCATGCTTCAAATGTGAAATCTCAGGTCAATTGACCTATAAACCAATTAACTCTCTATTCTGAGAGTCGAGAAATGTTCAACAAATAATTCCGCAGGGAATTGAGGAAGAAAAGAGGTCTAGGAATGCCTGGGAAAGCTCAAGAGCTTGAGAGCTTCAATCTTGAAGCTCAAAGCTCTGATTTAGAGTTGAAAAGATCCAACAGATGGATCGAGACATCTGGAATCGATCTAGATTAGTTTAGAGAATTATAGAGGTCTGATTTGGGCAAAACTTGAGTTTAAATCTCAACAAATACACATAGAATAGTGTTGGGTTTAGTAAACTACCCAAAATGTGTAGATGTTGGTATTTCTAACAAGCCTCAATCAAATTCATTGAAACATGTTCCTAAGAATTCACAATCACATCAGGAACTTATTACACTCCAAAAATATGGAATTCAAACCCTAAAACCTCAAAATTGATCCAAGGTTGACTTACGAAGCACGGAATTTGACTTTCCAAATTAGAGCTTCTCTACTCAAATTGAAGGTCTTAATCGATCAAATTCAACCTAAGGAAATAATTCCACCCCTAAAAATCATGTTTTGAATACTCCTTGGTGCTCTCAAGCTTCATTACTGGAGTTCTAGTATAGGTTTGTTCGACAGAACAAACCACAAGCTCTAATACCTAAGTAAAGGCTTGATTAGTCTCTATGGAGTACGCTCTTGCTTTAGAACCTAAAATCATAATCTAATCTACAGTAGATTCGTTTATCCAATTCCACTGGAGTTAGAGAAGATGATGATGGCTCTAGGAAAATAAACATCAAAACATGTGTTTACAGGTCAAGATCTGATCCTCATAGCAAAAGGAAATGATTTGGAGCTTCACAAGTTGTTTCAAAGGCTGAGGATCTAATTTGGTTTGCCGGAGCTTGCGAATCTCTGATGAACACGTGTTACGAACGCACGCTTCAGACGTCTTTTAAGAAGTCTGGGAGGTGGCCCAGACGTCTGACCAGATGTCTGGAACCACTTCCAGACGTCTGGGAATCGGTTATTTTTGGCACGCGTGTTTCGTCTGCGCGCCTGAGCGCGCAGACCTGCGTACGCTCTCTCTCCCTCTCTTTTTCCCTCTCTCCTGCGGCCGCAGACCCACCCTGTCCATTCTCTCTCTCCTCCTCGCGCGGCCTTAAAAGGCCACGCCCTCTCCCTCACTCCCGTCACCTCCGCCCCCTTCCTCTTCTCCTTCCAGCCAATGCGCGAGAGCGAGCGCGAGTGAGCGGCGGCGGCGACAGCCGCGGTGAGCGTGGGAGGAGGTGCTGCGCGTGGAAGAGGCGCTTGGCCGTGAGGGCGAGCTCGCCGGGGCTGCTAGGGCCGGCTGGCGGGGGGCATAGCGGGCGCGGAGCGACGCGGGGGGGACTGCTGCAGTTTGAGCAGCAGGTGGATGAGACGCGGCGCGGCCGGGCGTCGCGAGCGGAGGGCGAGTCGCGCCCTGGTTCTGGAAACTTTTCCAGAATCAGACGTCTGGGCTTCTAGCCAGACGACGGGAATGACGTCTGGAAGACTGTCCAGACGTCTGAAAGGTGAGTTATTTCCGTCTTCTTCGTTTTCTTCGACTGACCGTACTGAGAGAGAGAGATGGGTACGCGCAGGTTCGGTGATTCACCATCCAATGCGAATCAGACATCTGGCTGTAGCACCAGACGACGGGAGCGACATCCAGACGTCCGGGATGACCATCGGACGTCTGGGAACTAGGCCAGACGCCCCCGCAGGCTTCTGGACGTCTGAGAGCCCACGCAGAGTAAGGTAACCCCTGATCCACTTTTTAAGACGTCTGGAATAAGTTCCAGATGTCTGATTTTGCACTGTTTCGTCGTTTTCGACCCGTTTAGGGCCCGCTCGGGTTCCGTTTTCCGCGTTTCGAGTTGTGTTCTTTTTGTAATTAAATCCTCTACCCATCTACTGTAGCTATATACTGTTTTGAGAAACTCCTTGTGTTGATCCTTGTGATAGGACCCCGTTCCGTTGCAGTCTCGGGGGTTGCGGAGGCACGCGGGATTCCCGACCACGCCCCCAGTTCGCCTGTTGTAACCGGTAGAGTGGCTTTTAAGTTTATTAGTATAATCTGTTAAATTATGGAACCATAAATAGTACCTAGGACATTGCATGAATCCGAGGAATGAGAAACTAGAATGAATGGTAGATCCTAGGGTGTTGCATGAATCCTAGGGCTGGAAAACTAGATTGTATGATAGATCCTAGGGTATGGCATGAATCCTAGGATGGGAAGAACTAGTGGAATATATGAATACTGCAGTCTTGGAAAATGTGGAAAGGAAATAATAGCTGCCTGTGAATTGAATTAACAGCTGCCTGCTATGAATAAATAAACGTGATTGAGAATGTGGATTGTAAGAACGTGAAACTGAAAAGTGAAACCTGGATGTTCTGAGTTAAAAGAGCTGGAACCCTACGGGGAATTAGGAGTGGAACTCCTGGAAAGAGAAAGGAATGGAACTGAGAAAGAAAGACGTGGTAGTGTGCTGTCTCTTGGGTACATAGTACCAAGGGAAGTACCTGTACCTGTTTAGTGCAGAGCGGAGCCAGCCGCCCCAGGGACCCAGGGTTAGGACTGGCCACTTTGTACCGACTTGCTGGCCCTCGCGTACGTAGTACCGAGGAGAGCTACTAGTGTAGGGAGGGCACTAGCTACCCCACGGGCCCCGGGGTTCTGCTAGCCTCCTACACCGACTTGTTAGGCCCACTGGGCAAACCAGGGTAGTCAGGCGAGGGTGCGCAGACTATGGAGGGGCAAGGCCCCTGTTTGGTTACTGTGGAGGGGTTGGACCCCTGTTACTGAGAGGGCTCTGCCCTGTACTGGTTCCGTGCTGTGCTTTGGGCGCACCCGTTAACGGAAACGACTGACCGCGTGCCAGTGCGGGTTAGCTACCTGTGCGCTTATCGCACGTGCCGTAGTCACCGTTATGCCTGTCCATGACCTTGGGGTGGTTGACTGAGAGTAGGATCACCACGGGGGACTCTCCCGGCCAGGAGAGCACCACGTGCTACTTCTACTGTTCGGAAAAGACTGCAATCAAGATCGTTCCCACGAGGAACATTCGAGATCAAGTGAAGGATCTGAGAAATAGATAAATTGTGGGAAAATAGAAAGACGTAATTAAAGAAAGTAACAGAACATAACATCTACTGTACACTCTACTGTTTCTTTTGTTTTAGTTGCCACTCTACTCAGCGTTTTGCTGGCGTGTTACATTCGTTACCTTTCAGGACCAGGTGTTGAGCAGCCAGGGTCAGCGGCTGCAGAGGACGCTGGGCCGAGTAGGGTCCAGTAGAGTTACCACTGTTCTCTTGTACCTCTTTTTGGTTCCACTGTAGTGAGTAGTTCTTGTTGCCGCTGTACTTTTCTTTACCTGCAGTTCCATATTATGTTATGAATGTTGTTCTACTGTTGTGGTGGTATATACTGTAATGGTTTCTTTCCTTACTGCTGTATTTTCTTACTGTTAGTTATATTCATGCTGAATGTGGTTTATTTTACTGCTCTTTTGGTTACTTCCTCGTTGGACGACTAGGTCTTGGGATTAGTCGAGTCGGTCCGATTCTCGTGTCTCGTAAGGACTCGGGAATCGGGTCGTTACAACACGGGTATTAGACGTTGGAGATCAAATCTCCAAGAAATGAACAAAAAATGGTTTCAAATGATTCCTAAGGTTGCACAAAACCTCAAGAACACTTCAATTGAATCAATTAAAGAACTGATGCAAGGATTTATCAAAGAATATAGTAAAAATGTATCTAGAACTCAAGAACATCTCACCCACTCAATTAAGTGAGGGGAACGTCTCAATAAGGTAGGGTGATGGTGTACGAGTGTGGAATTAAGTGGAACAACTCCTCTAAGCTCGCCATTGATAGTAGCTTAGAGGTTGATGTGAAATTTGGGCGTTTTATGTGTAGTGAGTTGTAGATCTAATTAATAGGTGGAATGGGGCCCTAATGTAATGATTAAGTGATGGAGGGCTTTGATTTGAAGGTGGAATGCTTCAGAGACCTCTGCCATAGACATCGGAGGTTCTTAGATGTGTGTGAGGTGGTTTAAGCAAAATAGGTGATCAAATTAGTGTGTGAGAAGGTGAAATGGATTCATGGTGAAGTAGAGAAGGTGGTTAATGTGTTCAACAGACAAAAGAAGCTTTGAACAAGCTCAAGGAGCTCATTGGAGTCGAGAAGACAACATGGAAACAGAGCATTATACTACACTGCTGAGCTAATTACTAGCTAAAACTAAACTACACTAAATTGTAACTTAATCTATGATTATCTGGACGAATTGGGGAGGGGGATTTTTGTCGATGGTGCTTAGCAGAGGAGGAACCCTAACGTAGTCAGAGCAGACTTCCAGTGAGAAAGGAAGGCGTCAGGATGGAGGAAATGATGCTCCTAGGCTCTATCACAACCACTGGAGAGGAAGATGAGGTGAGAGAGACAAGCGTGTCTACCAGAAGCACTCCGAAGGAGAGGTGAGAGGTTGCTGGGAAGTGGGAAGAATAGCCTATTGTTGGCTCGGTTGGGGAAACATGGTAGGGAGCCAACTTCTGAAATCGGAGGTGTATAAGGTATTTACAGGTTGAGGAGAGGGTCAAGGGAGAAGAATCTAAACGGATTAGCGTTTAGGTTCATGGGAACAGCTAGCGTTGTCTCCGATGTCGATAAGGTTAATCACCTAGGGTGAATAGGATTTAAGGACAATCCGACCCATTGGATTAGAAGAAGAAAGTGAGAGGAAGCTGGGCGATAGCTGCAGTGGTTTTCTAACATCAGATGAGTGGTGATTGAAGGGTGTCAAGATTGCCTGTCCTCAGCAGTCCGCGACTGAAGGAGAGATGAAGAAGACGATGACTATTCATAGGGGTGTATTTGTAATAAAAAGGACCTAAGTGAAAATAACAAGGACTCACATGAAATAAAAGTTAGGGACCTAAACGTAAATAATGAGTTTTAAGGCTTATTTTAATTTATTTCTTTTTCAACTTTTCCTATATTACTATAAATTAGGTAGATATTATATTTATGCCTTGAAATTAAGTTTTTTCCCTTTTTAACTATATTTATTTAAATGATATAATTAAATAGGTTAATTAAGTACTTAGGTCTTTAAATTAATTAAGTAAAATAAAATACTTTTTTATATAGCCAATTATTATTATTTTGAGTCCTAATTATTAATTAAATTATTATTAAGATTAATTGATATTTAATTTTGTATTTTTAACTTATTTTGTAGGTCCTTGGTATTTTAACCCCTATAGTATAATTAATCATGTATTTAAAGTATTATTAGGTAATTAGCTAGAGAAAATAACTAATTAATGATAATTATGAGTCATGACCTCCCCTCCCTCTCTCTCTCTAAAATCTATTGTAGGATCTTTATGACCATTATATAAACATTACCATAATAGAGGCCTTTTTGTTTACATAAAAAGATTTGCTACATTACTGTCTCATTTCAATCATTAATTTTAAATCATGTCGTCTCTCTCCTCGTCTCTTTATATTTTCACTCAAATTAAATTCCACCAACACCCTGAAAAAAAGATCAAAATCGAAAACAATTGCATCTCAATTTGGGTGTAGGTGTTATTCTCTCATTAAATCTCACACACCTAACTATTCGTAGGAACTCTCCCTAGCTTAAAAACAATCAAAAATAAAAAATATAAAATTATCTCTTCGTTTCATCTCAAAATCTCGAGTACACGAATATTTTTCCTGTAGGTGTCATGCTCTCAACAATTTTCACTCTCCCCTACCCCACACCCCTAGAAGTTCTTGTGCTCCTAACAATTCCTACTTCTCCCTCTCCCAAACCCTGTCGCTCTCCCTTCCCTTACATCACTTTATGTGTTCCATCAATAATAATATTATTCCAAATGTGAAATGGAGGTGTGGTCACTAGTTGGACTTAAACAAAGGTGAATAAGAAACTCAATCGACCATCAAAATCGAATGACAAGCAGTTAAAGCTTATTTTTCCAACCAATGTGAGATAAGCAATAGTAAAGACAAACCATAATCCAAATTCTTTTCCAAATCTTTCATTCCTTGAGTACATGTACCATTTAAGATGTGTATCCTCTTTCAGCAAGGATACTTGGAAAAGAGCTCGAGAAAAGACTTGTTTAAAGCCTTTCCCTTGCCGGATTGGCCCGCCCTACATCTAATCCGATCTCCACGGAGCGCGGCACAATCCTTCATTCGTAGTTCACAGAGAAGTCCCACAGCAGCCACCTCCAAGTCCAACCTAACGAGATGAATCTCCTCCGCCACCACCAATCCAACACCCTTCCCGGCCCCAGACCTCCCCCCTTCTTCCCCTCCCACGGATACAAACACCACCATCTCCCCCTTCCCATTCCCACCGGCCCCCGTGCCTGTTACCTCTCGTCCTCCTCCTCCTCCTCCACCTCCACAGCAGAACCTGCCGTCTCTGTCTACTCCGTCCTCCGCAGCCACGACATCCCCGACGACGCCTGCAAAGCCCTCCTCTCCAAGTTCCCGGACTTCTTCCTCAGAATAAAGCCCCTCGAGACCCTCCACCCCAAGCTCCAGTTCCTCCGCTCCGCTGGCCTCTCCGGCCTCGACATCGCCGATGTCCTCCTCTCCAGGCCCCGTCTCCTTCACTATAGCCTCCACCCTTCCCTGTCCTCCTCCGTCACCTTCCTCGCCTCCGTCCTCCCCTCCAAGGAGGACCTAGTCAGAGCCCTCAAGTCCATCAGCTGTCCCCGCACCGACCTGATGGAGGCCAACCTGGAGTCCCTCCGCCACCGCCACGTCCCCGAGAGCGTCATCCTCAAGCTCCTCTTCCAGCACCCTCGTTCCCTCACCAGCTCCACGGAGAAGTTCGTCGCCGCGCTGGAGACGGTCCAAGAGCTCGGCCTCAGCCCCACCAGCAAGCCCTTCCCGGTGGCGGTGGACGTTGTGTCCTTCATGTCCAAGGAGAACTTCTCGGGGAAGGTGGAGCTCTTCAAGGACTTGGGTTGGTCGGACGAGCAGATATCCTCCGCATTCAGGATGGTACCGCGTTTCTTCACCAACTCCGACGCCACCATAAGGAATAATATCGAATATTTCAATGAGGTGGTCGGATGGGGACCGGAGGTACTCTCCTTGATCCCGTCGGTCATAATGAGGAGCGTCGAGAAGACCATTGCCCCACGGTGCGCGGTGCTTAACTTGCTCCTCACCAAGGGCCTGCTGAGAACACGATCGTCCCGGAGGGCGTCGGAGTTCTCCGTGTATTATAGCTATCAGCGGAAGCTCCTGATGAAAGAGAAGAGCTTCTTCAAGAATTATGTCGACAAGTACAAGGAGGTGCTCCCTGAGGTTGTGGAGGCTTACCGGGGCGAGATCGAGTTCACGGGATGGGGGCGGTTGGAGGACGAGCAGGCGGCCAGGCTCCAGGCCCTCTACAACCGCGGCGTCACGGAGGGCGCCGTCCTCAAGCTCCTCCTCCAAAGGCCCCGCTCCCTCACCAGCTCCGCCGAGGGGTTATCCGCTGCGTTGGCGAATTTCGACGACGAGCTCAGCCAGCTGGCGTCCTACACTTCGAAAGAAGAGCTCCCTGGGAAGGTGGAGCTCCTCAAGGAGTTGGGTTGGTCCGAGGAGCAAGTGTTCTCCATGTTCAGGAGGAAGCCCAAGAATCTCAGCATATCGGATGAACTCTTAAGGACAAAGGTTGAGTTCTTCAAGGAGGTGCTCGGGTGGGGACCGGAGCTCCTTTGCTCGGATCCATCGATAATGCAGATGAGCCTCCAGGAGAGGATCCTCCCGCGGTGCGCGGTGCTCAACATGCTCATGATGAAGGGCCTGGTGGAGAAGAAGATGTGGTGTCCGTCGAAGTTTAGGGAGAACGAGAAGAGCTTCTTTGCGAATTATGTCGAGAAGTACAAGGAGGAGGTCCCTGAAGTTCTGGAAGCTTACCAGAGGAAGATCGACTTCGTGGGATGGGGGTGGTTGTAGGACGTACAAGAAGCAGTAGCCCCCAAGAGCTCGTGATCATAGGATTCCCATTGGCACAATCTATCTATTTTAGCAGCCTTCAGCATCTTGCTTCCTTCCCTCAGGTAAGAAAGAGTACTGATGACGGGGCACTGATGCCTCACTGGTATTGATTTTTCTAGGCCATGATCGATGTTGGTATTCACCTTGTTGGAAACATGATCGCTTGGTCATATGATTTTTTCCTCCCAGAAGAAATATCAGAGAATTTAATTGATTCGACTCTTTGTTACAACCATAGGGTGTTTTTATTTTTTTTCATCTGACGATGAAGAGCTAAAATGTCTTGGAATTGCAGTTTCTTGAAGAGATACACCATACATTGTCGGTAAGCCGTGTTGATTGCATCTTTTAAAGGGGGAAAGAGTTGCCCCGGTTTTATTCACGTATGGGATATTTTGGATATCACGAAATCAAATGTTTGTTCAGGAAGCTGTATTGATTACCAGCATTAGCAATTCTTTCATTCCCTTACGAGATAAATTGTACTGTTGTACTTGTTTCATATATCGCTATTAGAAAAATCATCCAACTTTCGTGGCTCTAGCATATATCTATGCCCCTTTGAGATGCTTCAGATGCTTTGGAATTTCTTCCCCAGACAAAAGAAATGGACAAAACTTTGGTAGAGTCAAAACCTGCTGGGAAAGACTTGTTTGCAAGGCTGCATACGATTTGCTTTATCTTATCCGATATTTAGTTACTTTAATTACTTTCGGCTTCCTTCCTTGGCTCAAGGATGCCATCTTGTTAGATGCTCTGATGAGCTTTGGTTAAGTACAGTTAAGCGGTTTTTTTTTTTTTTTTTCATTCAGTTGAACAACCTTTATCTATGTGTGGGAATTACAAATAGCCATTGAATACATGGATATTTATTGCCATCAACTTAAGTATCAAGAAAAATTTCTAGAAAAAAAAACCTTGAGTATCGTGAAGAATCACTCAATATGTCACGTTAAAACCTACTTTCTTGCTTCTTTTCTAGAAAGGTTGTATGCCATTTGGTGAATCGTTTCCTTGCATTCCAATTGAGAAGCCTTTCACCGTCAATGCCAAAATATTTCATATTGAAGGTTTGGTGAATGTGCAACTCATCAAAGCAAGCCGTCTATCCTCATGATCGCATCTATTCTATTGTTTTCGATGAGATTTTCCCTCTTGTCTTTTGAAGGGGAAGTTTTATCTTCCTATGTAGTTCAATTCTTCGTGCAGATAGTAGAACTTAGTAACATATTAATCTAAACAAGAAATGAACTTGCTATTTCATAAATTACATTCATAGAATAGTTGTTGCTAGGTTTACGATAAACTTCAATCGTCGTGAAATGGGAACCTATGCATTAATAGAAGAAAGGTTGAGTTCTACCATGTTTGTTGCTGTTTCAGTCTTGTTATTAAGCAAATATATGTTGCAAATTAATTTGGATGATTTTATTTCAAGATGGAGGGGTAAATTTTCAAGTATTAAACACTTATTATCTATACCTGATGCGTCAACATCTGCAGGATGGCAACTGACATTTAATCATCCCTTCTTTTTCTTCTGAAAAGGAGAAAGGTGTTAATTGTTTTTGTTGAGTATAATGATGTATTTTTTATTTTATCGTTTTTTTTGGAGTGTCTATGTAATTAATCTAGTTCCCTATTACAAAAGAGAGGTTAAGGTTTCTATTTGCATTGCTATCCTCACATGCTTTTCTCTCTCCTTTTTTTTCCTCACAGATGCTTTTTATTTTTAGCTCTGATAATTGTTTAGAATGGCCTGTATACCTTAAAGTCTATTCTCTTATCTGGTCCTTGTTATCTGCTAAATGGAATCATTTTGAGCCAACATGGTTACTGTTGGGTTTGTGATGTAATTGGTAGCTGCTTTATTTTGTCCAATTATTGTGATCCATGGTTACTCTCCCAAAAGGGACATCTTTAGCGGTTAATTTAAGATTTTAAATGTTGATATCAATGTCGTAACGCTAAGTGGAAAAAGGGATATGTCAAGGGCATATCGCTGATATTGGCGGATTTTAGGAAAATCGCTTAAAAATATCTAAAATATCTTAAAATGTCTCAAATTTGACGACAATTAACATTTTAATAACTACAACATATATGAAGAAATGCCTAGAAGATTAAAATCATATATTTTGAATGAAATCATAATAAAAGCGTGCTACTGACATAACTCCTGACATATTGATAAAGTCATAACATTCAAAAGAAAAGATAAAGCAATCATATATAATTTTAAAGTTCATGTGATGTCTGTACTTTCATGCTCTTCATACCCTTCCATGTTAAAGAAGAATCCCCAATATTGAAGATCCTAATGCAATAGATAACTAAGACATGAGGTTATAGCCTCTAAATTTTCAATATGCCATCAATATAGTTGCAGTCTTCAGATGTTTCCTTCGTTTGTTTTTTTGGAGGACGAGGGAGTATTTGGGTATAGGTTGCATCACCATGGTATCTGTAGTATTTGTTTATTATGATTTCAACAAATCTCGTCAAGGAGAATGATCTTGAGACTTGATATGTAGACTCTTACTTCTACTTTGCATCACCATTATTAGCCAAATTAGATTTAAGGCATGTGATTTTAGATATATGACATGTTATTGTTCATAAGCTCATTGCCTATAACATTCCCTCATGATGACAACTCTTCAGAATCTTTGTAAATTAGGAATCACTTACACATACAATTAAATATTTTTTTTTCTAAGGAATGACATGTCAGCGATATATGAGCAATATATCGCTGATATGTTGGAAATTTTATCCTTAGGGAGTCCAATTTTAATAATATGTCACCGATATCTCTCGATATTGACGACATATCGATAAACATCATATGGCAGGGGTGTTGATATTGTTGGTGCTAGAGCACCACGATCATTTGTTTTGATGATAACAAAACACGTGTTATTTAACATTTGCAATTTGAGTCCTAGATTTCAGGTCAATTGCAAATGAGGACGTGTTTAGACGGAGTTCAAGCTCGCATCCAGGACGGATTGGAGGAGCTTGACGGAAAACACAGGAGGTTCGCGTGGAGCGAAAGATTGGAGATGGAAGACAAGAAGAATAGGATAGATTCTTTTTTTATCCTTTCATGTATCTCGTGTATTTATTTTCTTGCTCTTTCTGATTCCTTAGAACATTATGTTAAAGAGCCTCAAAGTATCCTAAAAGTAGTCCTAGGAACACCTGCACAACCCTAGGATACTTAGGTTTTCTGTAGAATACTTAGAAAACCAATATAGTGCTCAAACAGCATTTCCAGACGTCTAATCCCAAAATCAGACGTCTGATAAAGTATTTTAAGACGTCTGACTGTTGTTTCAGACGTCTGATAACTGTTAGGCTGGACATAGTTAGTTCTGTCTGATGAAATCAGACGTCCAGACCTTAGACCAGACGTCTGATGACTTTGCCAGACGTCTAGTTAGTGGACCGTTGGCTGGCTTAGAAGACACTCAAGAATATGACCGTTAGAGCCTTATCAGACGTTCATAGGGCTTAACAGACGTCTGATAAATGACCGTTTTGCCTCGGCTGACCCAAAATCTCTTCTCAGAGATTTTCTAGCCGTTGCAACGTTTGGAAATCAATTCCCACAGTAAAAGTAGGTTTCCAGACGTCCATACATAGTGCCAGACGTCCTGTATGTCGTCTGATGGACTTGCACAAAAACCCTGTTTAGATCTGATTCAAGTCAGGGAGAAACCCGCATAGAATCAGACGTCTGACATTGGAATCAAACGTCTTAAAGTGGCCTTCCAGACGTCTGATACCAGAGTTAGACGTCTGATAACCCTGTCAAATGCAATCATTGTCCTGATTTCGGCCTGATTCTCTTGGGCTTTGCACCCAACGGCTATGGAAGCTTTTCCAAGCCTTCCAAAGCCTTCCTAAGGCCTCTATAAATAGAGGGGAACCTTTGTAACACAGATACACAAGAAGAGAAACACCTAGAGAGACATACACACTAAGACACACACCTTGCAATACACTTTCAAACCTTTTGTGTCCAAAGAAAAGACTCTCTTGCTCTCCAAGCTCAAGCTCCATTTTCTTGAGAGCATTCAACCGTTGCGCACCCGCTCTCCCGGCGTTGTTAACGAGAGCGACGTAGCGCCATCGCGTGGCACACGCACCGCGTCAACGTCGACGCACTCCTTTCAAAGGGGAGTTTCCTATTTCCTATAGAAGCTAGGTTTAATTATTTTGTTGGCTCTATAGGACTATTGTTTCTTTTATCTTTGTCTTTTGGTTGGGTATTCGCTTTGCGAATTCCCGTCTCCTTCGTGGGACAAAATCCTTCTCGTGGAGAGAAGGGGTTGAGGAACGCTACCCTCGTACTTGTAGCGTGGTTGTATTGAGGTTGAATCACCCTCGTTTAAAGTGATTCGTTTAGTGGATTTTGATCAACTTGGTTGATCGGAAAATCCTAACTCGAGAGGGTTAGGTGGTGGTTTTCACCCGGTTTGGGTTTCCACCTAAAAATACCTGTGTACATTGTGCGATTGATTTTTGTGAGATTGCTTTATATTTTTATTTCCGCATATTTTTACGTCACCCCTCCTAGAAGGGAATCTTCAATTGGTATCAGAGCAGGTCTCGCATTATCGGCGTTACAAACCGGCGAGGATCTAGACATGGAGGGAAAAGCATTCGTGTGCACTGAAGGACACGATACCTCGCGACCACCATATTTTGCAGGTATAGATTTCATTTATTGGAAAAATCGTATGACCATGTGGTTGCAGGCTTACGACTTCCGGGTGTGGGAAAAATGCGAATCCGCATTTTTGATTCCCAAGAAACCCGCAAAAGGTTACTCAGAAGATCAGGTTCAGTATCTCAACCTCAACGCAAAGGCAATGAATGCCTTGTATTGCGCGTTGAGTCTGAAGGAGTTCGAGAAAATCCAAGAGTGCACCACCGCCCACGAGATATGGAGAAGGTTGGAAGGCACTCATGAAGAGACAAGCTCGGAAGAAGATCACGAGAAGGAGGAAACCGCTTGCTTTGGTTTCATGGCTAGAGGAACCAATAGCGACAGCGAAAGCAGAAGCGACTCCGACGATGAGGTAAATTTCGATTTACAAGAAGCTTTTAATGAACTATTTGAGCTTAGTAAATCTCTAAAAATAGAAAACAAAAGCATGAAGAAGAACCTTAGTTTTCTTAGAAGTAAAAATGATAGGTTAGAAATAAAGCTTAGGGACCTAGAAAGTAGCTCTAGTCCTAATAACCTGCTTTTAGAAAATAAAAATTTAATCAATAAAAATACTAAATTGATTGAGGAAAATTATAGTCTAAAGTTAGAAATCTCTAATTTAAAGACTAAGATGAGTATTATAGAAAAAGAAATTGCATGTCTTAGGGAAAATTCTAACAAATTAATCAACAAAGTAGACAAGTTTTATAGCCCTAAGGTTGAGAAAGGATCTCCATCAAGGAGACCTTCTAACAAATCCGGATCCAAGCTCACTTGGATACCGAAGAAAAAATTAGAATCTTGTTTTGTAGGGTTCAGGGATAATTACAACATAAAGGACTGGACCTACAAGCTCAAGGCTGGTCAACTTAAGTTGGGAGAACCAATGAGTAGACCAAGGAGGAGAAGAAGAAGACCGACGAGACGGCGAACAAACGACGGACCCGCCGCACGTCGACCACCAGATTGGAGACCGGCGCCGATGCCCGGGCCTCCAAGCTACAGATGGGAGCCCCATCCGATGTGGCATCCACCACCACCATTCGGGCCATTTTATTGGCCATGGTAGGTGAGGTAAAACCCTTTACCCTATCGTTTTATCAGTAGCATTTAGATAGGGGGAGTTAAAAATTAATGAGCTAATTGTCAATTTTTAAGGGGGAGATGAAAGGTAGCTAAATTTCCTTTAGAAAGGGGGAGAAAAATAATAGCTATCGCATTGTTACAAAAAGGGGGAGGATATTACCTTTGTTAAAAGAAACTCATAGAAGAGCATGTTTTAAGGGGGGGTTATAGGAAATGTAAAATCAATTAAACCTTTTTGATAATGTCAAAAAGGGGGAGGATTTTTTTTATTATTATTTACGGTTTTGTCATCATCAAAAAGGGGGAGATTGTTGGTGCTAGAGCACCACGATCATTTGTTTTGATGATAACAAAACACGTGTTATTTAACATTTGCAATTTGAGTCCTAGATTTCAGGTCAATTGCAAATGAGGACGTGTTTAGACGGAGTTCAAGCTCGCATCCAGGACGGATTGGAGGAGCTTGACGGAAAACACAGGAGGTTCGCGTGGAGCGAAAGATTGGAGATGGAAGACAAGAAGAATAGGATAGATTCTTTTTTTATCCTTTCATGTATCTCGTGTATTTATTTTCTTACTCTTTCTGATTCCTTAGAACATTATGTTAAAGAGCCTCAAAGTACCCTAAAAGTAGTCCTAGGAACACCTGCACAACCCTAGGATACTTAGGTTTTCTGTAGAATACTTAGAAAACCAATATAGTGCTCAAACAGCATTTCCAGACGTCTAATCCCAAAATCAGACGTCTGATAAAGTATTTTAAGACGTCTGACTGTTGTTTCAGACGTCTGATAACTGTTAGGCTGGACATAGTTAGTTCTGTCTGATGAAATCAGACGTCCAGACCTTAGACCAGACGTCTGATGACTTTGCCAGACGTCCAGTTAGTGGACCGTTGGCTGGCTTAGAAGACACTCAAGAATATGACCGTTAGAGCCTTATCAGACGTCCATAGGGCTTAACAGACGTCTGATAAATGACCGTTTTGCCTCGGCTGACCCAAAATCTCTTCTCAGAGATTTTCTAGCCGTTGCAACGTTTGGAAATCAATTCCCACAGTAAAAGTAGGTTTCCAGACGTCCATACATAGTGCCAGACGTCCTGTATGTCGTCTGATGGACTTGCACAAAAACCCTGTTTAGATCTGATTCAAGTCAGGGAGAAACCCGCATAGAATCAGACGTCTGACATTGGAATCAGACGTCTTAAAGTGGCCTTCCAGACGTCTGATACCAGAGTTAGACGTCTGATAACCCTGTCAAATGCAATCATTGTCCTGATTTCGGCCTGATTCTCTTGGGCTTTGCACCCAACGGCTATGGAAGCTTTTCCAAGCCTTCCAAAGCCTTCCTAAGGCCTCTATAAATAGAGGGGAACCTTTGTAACACAGATACACAAGAAGAGAAACACCTAGAGAGACATATACACACTAAGACACACCTTGCAATACACTTTCAAACATTTTGTGTCCAAAGAAAAGACTCTCTTGCTCTCCAAGCTCAAGCTCCATTTTCTTGAGAGCATTCAACCGTTGCGCACCCGCTCTCCCGGCGTTGTTAATGAGAGCGACGTAGCGCCATCGCGTGGCACACGCACCGCGTCAACGTCGACGCACTCCTTGCAAAGGGGAGTTTCCTATTTCCTATAGAAGCTAGGTTTAATTATTTTGTTGGCTCTATAGGACTATTGTTTCTTTTATCTTTGTCTTTTGGTTGGGTATTCGCTTTGCGAATTCCCGTCTCCTTCGTGGGACAAAATCCTTCTCGTGGAGAGAAGGGGTTGAGGAACGCTACCCTCGTACTTGTAGCGTGGTTGTACTGAGGTTGAATTACCCTCGTTTAAAGTGATTCGTTTAGTGGATTTTGATCAACTTGGTTGATCGGAAAATCCTAACTCGAGAGGGTTAGGTGGTGGTTTTCACCCGGTTTGGGTTTCCACCTAAAAATACCTGTGTACATTGTGCGATTGATTTTTGTGAGATTGCTTTATATTTTTATTTCCGCATATTTTTACGTCACCCCTCCTAGAAGGGAACCTTCAGATATCTCTTAAGTATCGATATCGACATATTGGTAACATGTCTTACCTTGGGTTAATTACATATATTTTCCTACAATCATTGTCACAGATCTGTATTCCCTTATATATCATGTTTTTATGTATATACATTCGAAAATAACCTTGCCTTCATATATCCTTATAAACTATGTAGACAAAATAATAAGGATCTTTTTACATATGTATCCTTTTTTTCTCCTCTTTTACCAAAAGCCTCACCCTCTTCCCTTTTGTTCTCGAGGGGAAGGGGGTATAAGAGGTTTTTTGTTGAAAGAAAAGAAAGAAAAAAAGGTATATGCATAAAAAATCTTTATTTATTTAGTCACATTGTTCTAGAGGTATATGCAAAAGAAAAATTGTTATTTTCTAAGCTTGCATAGACATATATACAATTAATTCCATCTTTAATCAAGGAAATGGCTCATTATATTTGTTAGAAATAATTCTTTTCCTTATTTTCTAATTTCTCTCCTTTTATTAAGTTTTTGTGTGGTGTTGTCTCAACTAAGGCTAAGTCCAAGACTATTGGGGTCCGATTTTTATACTACTTGAAACTATGTTGGACTCGAGGAACTTAATGGAGAAGGTATGAACTTTTATATTTTTCAAAAAATAGGTCAGTAAAACTATCATCGTGCTACATGATGAAAAAAGAATGCCAATAAGCCCATTCCAGTATCTTCAATTTCCATTTTTTGCAAAATACCAAGCACCATATTCACAAGGCAAAGACGTTTTTCCCGTTGACGTTAACACTTATTCCCTTAATTTGTGAAACTTTAATGCATGCAATTATCTTGCTATATTATTATCATTTGAAGTTTGATATCCCAACCTTTGATTGAGCTAAATGAAGCTTGTCATTGAATGATGTTAATTTCAAGATATTTTAAGTATGCGTACGAGAATAAAGGTAGATTCTATCGTGGGTTTCCAGGTAAATCAAAATCTTTTTTGTTGCATATAAGGATCATTATGGAACTTAAAATCATCATTTGTTTGTTTCCCTTGGTTTGGAGTAAGGATTCCAATTTTTTTAAACTCGTTACATTGTTGAAACCAGAGTGTCAATCTTGCCCAACATGATCCCTACTTTTGCCTACATTCTAAAGTGTAATGGGAATCTTAATCAATCCCTAATTGTGTATAAGCCTTCCTCCACTAAGAGAGAGAGAGAGAGGAGAAAGAGAGAGTTGCTGCTGCCCTCCCTCTCCTCTTTGCTCTAGACATCCAAGGACCTCAGGAGAAGTCCTAAGGCCTCAATAGATGTCTAGCAACACCTCTGAATGTCTAGATTTCTCTAATTTTGGATATTCAAAATCTTGATCTGAAGTCTAAAGGAACTTTTGGATGTCTGGTAAGAAGAATAGACATCCCCATATGTTAGTTGAAGGTTTGGAATCTTCAACAGGTTGCGCTCAGAGGAATTTCATGGTGCCCATCATCTTGGGAAATGTAAAGGTGGCCATAGGGCATGAAGAGTTCACACCATACTCAATAAGATCAAGTGTTCTTAATAAGAAGAGTTTCATCTGCTTGCCGAAAAGAAGGGAGTCCCATGAGGCACAACACTGGAGGTTTTGTGTTATGCCACTCCACAGGTATACTTCGCTACTCATGGGAAACCCAAAAAAGCAAAATATTAGATCTTCCCATGTGATTGTGAGTATCTAGGTCATGATTTCTCGAGTTTTGTTATTTAGATTTTCGACCATCGATTTGATTATCGAATTTGAAGAAGGTTTAAACAACTAAATTTTACACTTCCACGATGCCATCGGGAATCAAATTGTTCGAATCCTTGGACTTGATGGGCATAGATGGTGTGTCTAGATATCTAATGGGATTGCCACACATATGAGAGGGATGAAGCTTCTAATTGTTGGGTGTAGATTCCTAAATCAATCTAACATCGGATCCTAGAGCGTAGGTTCATTTGAAAGAATCTTTGGACTTTTTACAAGGTATCTAAAAAAATAAGAAAGGGAAAAATTACAACTCATTAATTTCAAATACATATTTTGCTTTGGTCTTCTTAAGTCTTCTTATCCAAAGAAATTTGTTCTCTTTTTTAACAAGTATCTTGAATTCTTGTATTTTAAGACTTGGTAGATATATATAGCACGTATATTTATCTTATTTATTTAGCAACTTACCTTTTTTGTAAATAGTCAAAACATTTAAAGAGTTGACATTAACATGTACATATGGCTGGGAATGAGTATGCTTCCATTGAGTAAATGTTTAATAATCATATAAAAGACTATGAGGCAAATCGTCTGTAGCACAGTCGGTGAACACCATCTATCTTAAGGGTAGATATAGGGTTCAAAACCTATTAGTGACAAACAAGAGGAGAATTCTATTACTTGTAAAATGTAGTAGAGTAACCACTAAGATGGGTTATGTGTAATCTCTCTGCAATTAGCCTTTTAACTCTTAAAAAAAAAAGATGAACAGAAATTTCCTTTTGAAAAATGATGAAGATGACAAAGAGTCATTTTTAAGTAACCTCCTCGTGAAAAATGATCTGACCTTATTTGACGATGGTTTTCACATCCTCCCTTAACCCGAAAGGAAAAAAGGGAGACACAAATCAATGTGTTCGTGTTTGCCAGCCGACGGTGTGGATCACGCGGCAAGAAAAAAAAGGCGTGGAAATCTTCGTGGACAAATGATCGCTCTTCCGTTTCCTTTCCCAGCATAGACCTCTCGTCCTCCTGAGTCCCAGACTACCCTGGTGAAAAAATCTGGGCACATTCTCCAGTCCACCACCCCATTACCAATTCCTCGACATCCCCAAAACATGATGCCCCGCCTCTTCTTCGGAGAAAACCTCCCTCGACTCTCCCCATTCCCTACGAACGCCCTTCCACCGAAACTCGCCATCTCCTCGCGCGGCTTCTCTTCAAAGGCCGCTTCCCTGGCCTCCTCTGCTTCCTTGCTGACCACCTTCCGAGGCTACGACATACCGGAGGAGGAGACCAACGCCATCGTCGCCAAGTACCCGTGGCTCCTCACCTTGAAGCTCAACAAGACCCTCCGGCCCAAGCTGGACTTCCTGCGGGGCGCCGACCTCGCGCAGATCCTCCTGACCAACCCCTCCCTCCTGACCAAGAACCTGGAGAGGTCCATCTCCTCCTCCGTCGACTTCCTCAAGACCATCCTCCCTTCCAAAGAAGCCCTCATCCGGGTCCTCAAGTCCACCAACATGCTCCTCACCCGCAAGCAGGAGGCCAACATCGAGCTTCTCAAGGACAGGGGCGTCACGGACCCCCGGATCCTCGGGCTGCTCCACGTCCAGCCGAGGGCGCTCGCGAGGAGCCAGGAGGAGTTCGCCGCCGCCGTCGGGCACGTGGAGGAGCTGGGCTTGTCCCCCACGAGCGGCGCGTACGTGGCCGCGCTAGGGGTGATGTCCTACATGTCGAGGTCGACGTTCCTGAGGAAGGTGGAGGTGTACAAGGAGCTGGGGTGGTCGGAGGGGGAGGTGCTGGGGGTGTTCCGGAAGCAGCCGGGGTGGATGACCTCGTCCGACGAGAACCTCAGGAGCAAGATGGAGTTCTTCAGGGAGAGGGTCGGATGGGGGACGGAGTTCCTATCAGCATACCCCGTGTTGCTGATGTTGAGCCTCGAGAAGAGGATCATCCCGCGCTGCGCGGTGCTTAACATGCTCATGTCGAGGGGGCTCGTAAGGAAGGACACCAGGTCGCCGTGGAAGTTCAAGGCCACGAAGAGGGACTTCTTTGAGAGATAACGTCAAGAAGTACGAGGAGGAGGTTCCCGAGGTTGCGAGGGCTTACCAGGGCAAGATCGAGTTCCAGGGATGGGAATGGTTGAAGGATAGTAAGAAGAAGAAGAAGCGCAAGGCTCCGAAATCGTCTTAGGATGTTGCTGCTCTTCTTGTTGTAGGTTGTAATTCGAATTCTGTCCTTTTGATATATAATTGATTGACCCTTCTTCCTCCCAGTAGGCTTCGAATTCCCTACTCTCTTGTGAAGATAATTAGTGGTACCATCACAGGCTGTGGATCTCTTTTGTTTGTCCACGGTTATTGCTGATCTTGACTTGCCAGGAGTGTTGATTGCTTGGGCAATGTTTGTGTTTTGTGGACACCTTTACAAAACACGCAGGTATGTCATAATGTTTGTGTTTTGTGTTTCCATTTCCCATTAGCGGGACAGCAAACAAACTGACGTGTTTCCATGTCCCACCGGTGGAAATAAGACACGCACCCGTGGGTTTTAAATTTTCACCAGTGTCCTTCCTTTCCGTCGGTGGAAGGTAATAATACAATAATACATCGGTGTGTTATTCGACTCCGCGGGATATGAAATATATTAATGTATTTTTATTTTGGATCAATGAAAGGAAAAAATTACACCGACGACTTTCAAAATTTTAACGGTATATTTTTCATTTTCAACCGTGGAATAGAGGTTGAGATATGGTTTCAATCAGTGGAAATACAATCTCAACCGATGTGTTTGATGTTGAAATAAAAAATAATGTTTGGAATCCTCATTTCTAACTGAAATTTGAAATTATCCTCATTTTTTAAATTTTATTTTAGCAGCAACAATAAATTTCAATCAATCAAGAAAATTTTAATGTAATATATTTATCTTGGAAGTGTATGCAATTTGGACACTACTGCCGTGGAAGTGGTTCTTTACAAAATAGACTGGGTTGTTTGTGGCAAATAGAATTTAAGATGTATCGTTATTTGTTGAAATTAATTTTCATTTGAATTGATAACTTGGATCAATAAGAGGTATACAACTTGATATTGTTATGTTCGAAGTTAGGAGAGATGCCAATGCTCTTGTTGTGTCGACTGAAAATGGAAATACTGATATATTGATTCTTGTTGGAATTTCCTCAATGGATAACGGTAAAAATCACAATGTGATTGTTACGATAGTTCAATGTGGTTTTTCTTATTGAAATGATTACGAAGATTTGTGGGTTAGATAACACATGCCATGTCAGGTAGTATCCTCTCAGTTTGCTGTTATGTTGCTTGTAAGAGAATCCTAACCCTTGAAACAAACATTCCCTAAATATCGGGATGACAACTCTTCTGCAAGAGCCAAGAAAAATAAATTAAATACGAGTAGGAGTTGATTAAGGGCTAGGTTATGTGTAGATAACGGCCATTTCGTTTATTGTAAATAGAAGACGTAATAATTGGTCATTGTCAATTGGTTGCTATGTAACAATCCGTCGCTTTCTTGTCTAGAATGTTGTCATCCTAACCTTCGACCTCTGCTCTAAAGAAGGCAAAAAAATGAGGTAATCAGACCAAAAACAAGTTGTTGAAGATTTTGCTAAGGCACCATTCCTAGGGTCACTGGGTGAATGGATCATTTGCAAAGAATGACATTGATGAGTCTGTTGTAGCGATGGGTTTGCTATACAACCACAACCAAATATTGAATAGATGGAAGGAGTTCAAGAAAAACACACTTTGTATCTCCAACTCTTGAGTAAAAGTTGTTGGGGGATAAACCTTCGTACTGGTTGTCTTGATGTGTATATGTCTAATTGGCCTAATTTATCTATTTATGCATGTTAGTCTTATGCAATATAAATATTGCATAACATGCATCATCATGCATTTAGATTAATTTATATAAATTGTATATTAATTCACCTGTTTTTATGGCTAGGGGATAAGGTTATTCATTTCGAGGCCTTAGATTTAAGATTCAACCGTGCGGATCTGATCATGGCAATAATCGGAGTCCAACAACTTCAAAATCGCTCCGATCGGACCTTCGTAGCATCATATGCAGTCTTAGAAAGATCAAAAGTCAAGGGATAAGGTGGTGAAAATCCAAACTTCAGACAAGAAATCCAACTGCATGGATGGGTTCGGATCGACGATCGCAGTCCAACGACATGAAAATTGGTCCAATCCAACATCTGTGATACCTTCTATGAGAAAAAGAAGATGGACGGCTTAAATGATGCCATGTGACATCATCCAAGTTGCCCACGGCCATTCGCAGCACCCTTCCTCAAAGGCTCTTCCATCGTGAGATCTTAGCCATTGGATCAAGATCCAACGGCTGAAATCCACTATTCGCGCTCTCTTCTCTAGTGTTGAAGGAGAAACCACGAGAGATCTCGACCGTTGGATCCTCATCCAACAGCTGAGATCGCTCCTCGCCATGCCTTCGTATTTTGTAAAGGAGCCATCAATGTTTGATCTCCATCATTGGATCATCATCCAACGGCGGAGGGTGCATGAAGGGAATTACATCCACTCAACCATCCGCTCTCGCAGCGCGTTAGGAGAGCACCTTATCCAAAGGCAAAAGCGCAAGTTAAATCCGTGCTCTGCGGATTTAATCCGCTGAGAAGGAGCGGGGGTGAAATTCACCCGTTGGATCAGTATCGAGTGGCACTGAAGGCGTCGACGTGGCATGATATCGAGCGCTGGATGCATACGCGCATGATGATGCCAAATCGCATGCGCGATCTGACGCACCGCGAGAGGTGTGACTTTTAAGCAATCCAATCACATGATCGGATGGCTAATCTTGATGGGGCACGATCTGAGCTTCAACAGCTGAAGCCCATCCAACGTGCGATTTAAGCCGTTCGTTCGCAATCTAAGGGTCCTCCTTGCATGAGCGCCTTCAGAAATGTGCGCCTTTAGTAATGCTTACATGCGTCACTAAAGGCCATGTATTAATATTAAGGCCTTAGAAAAGATTGTTTTGCTGTCAATTCTACATCTATAAAAGGCCTACTCTTCTGACACATTTCATCATCCATTCTCTTCTTCCTCTCACCTCTACAAAGCTTTAAGGAGTTAGTTCCAAACCTAGGATGCTCCTCTAGAGTAAAAGAATAAAATTTTGTCCATTTTCTCATCCCCTTCATAGAGCACATGTGGTTTTCCTCTCACCACCATTATGGAATCAGATCCCGTGCTGGCTACGTCCCGCGTCTCATCCTCGTCTTCCAACTCCATCCACCTTCTTCCAGCATCTCATCTTCGTCTTCTAGGTGCTAACAACACGACCCGTCCTCCAAGCAGCCGTCGAGGAGAATTTTTCTCATTCCTATCTTTTTACTGCTTCTTAGTGTAATTTTAACTTTGCGAGTAGATGTAATGAACATGGTTCGATGGTTATGAATTATTTATTTATTCTCTCTATATTTTTCTCTTTCTTTGTATTATTCTCTTTCTTTCTTCTATTGTTTATACTTTAAGTAGTTTAGCTCGCGTAAATTAATTTCAACCAGCTACTCTACTTTATAAAAATAAATGTGGATTTTAAATCAAACGTTCGCCTTCCCCTGTTCGACCTAGAACTCACTGGAGTTTCGGTTATAAATGTTATTTGATAGCGGATTTTACACAACTACAACAACGGGTTTTTAATTCAATCTTTTACGCGTTCAAATCTAGCTCTTCATGTCTCATAGCACCCTCATCATCCACTTGAAATGAGGTAAAGAACTCATTTCCCACCATAATTTCATGTAGAATCCTTCCTTAGGTAAAAATTAATTTCACTATTTCAATCACTTGTAGCTCCCACCTGAATTGAGTGATATGCCTTTCATTTATTATGAGGATGTCGACATCATCGTGGAGAAAGATACAACTCGTTACAACACCGAAGATGTTGAATGCTACTTCAGCTAGTGGGTCCATTTCGCATGAGAACACATGTGCAGATGATATGTTGACCTTCCTCCACACACCATTCATGAGGCCTTCCTTATTTGGTACCAGCACTAACGCTACAACATCTTCCAATAACTTTCCTCCAATGCAGGGAATTCTCCTTCGCCTTCATTATTTGTTGCCACCCAAATCCGGTTCCCCCTTGGAAATTCGGTCAGTTCTCATTAAGTATCCCAAGGTCCAGTCGTCCAACGATAAATAATAAAGAACACAAATATTTTAATTCATGCAATCATAGCTAGAGAAAAATAAATTAATAGTAACAGGAAGGAAACATGCATCGTGCACTAGAGTCCATTCATAAGAAAATAACATAAAGTAGAGATGCAGCCATCACAACAAAAACAACAAAGTACAAAAGGTAGAACTATCAATTATGGACGATCTAAGTACTCACTACAACTGAAAAAGGAAACGTCCAACAGTAGAAAAGAGATAGGAAAAATTAAGGCTGAGCTCGGTTGGGCCCAGCTCCCTCTGCAGCCGGTGCAACTGGTTGCTCACTCCCCTGACCTAGTTACAAGTAGTAGAAGTCAACAAAAATTGAGTAAAGTGACATGTGTGCAATAAACTAATCATCTTTTAAGGGACAAGCAAATAATTCATATGCATCTTGTATGTTTTATTTCTTTATTAGCTACTAATTGTCTTGATTTCAGGCATTCTAGCAAAGGGTCTCACCTTCTTTGATTCACATGTTCCCTAACGAAACGATCTTGCTACAGTACTCTTATGGTGTAGAATGTGTACGTGGTGCTCTCTTGGCCGAGAGACCACCTCATGTTTGCCCTACACCTGGTCTACCACCTCGAGGTCACGGTTGCGACGAAGCGGTGACTAGGGCATACGCGATAAATGCACAGGGGGCTACCTTGCACTGGCATATGGTCAGTCCTTTCCATTAACGGGTATGCTCAAAGCAGTATAACACAGAACAGAACAGGGCCGTGCCCTCTCCAGTCTGCGTACCCTCACTCGACTATCCTGGTTGGCCTCGTGGGCCTAACAAGAGTCGATGTAGGAAGGACATGCTTACCCTTGGTCTCAACCCGAGGGTGGTCAGCTCTCTCCTTACACAAAAGTGACAGTAGCTCTACTCGGTACGTACGTACTTGAGGGCCAGCTCACTTCCTACACAAAGAGACGGTTAACTCTCCTCGGTACATGCGTACTCGAGGGCTAGCTCACTTCCCCACCAA
Source organism: Thalassia testudinum (assembly GCA_037157565.1). Taxonomy (NCBI): domain Eukaryota; kingdom Viridiplantae; phylum Streptophyta; class Magnoliopsida; order Alismatales; family Hydrocharitaceae; genus Thalassia; species Thalassia testudinum. Next base: position 40,705,369 of record JAZHRO010000002.1, on the reverse strand, counting down.
CAGTCATGTCTCATGAACGTACAGATAATTCTAGTATTCTCCTAGTTCCACCACAGCAAACAATTCTACCATTTAATTTACCCTAAGTTTCATGCACATTCTATATCTAGAATAACTCCATTTCAGGCAAAAGCAAGTAGCAAGCATTAACACATGTATTTAGATTTCATCAAGAGACAAATTAATTGAAAATACAACAGGTAACAGTTCTTTGTTTTAGTGCTAAGTTTGTTTTAGGTTTTGAAACAAGTATCAAGTTATTTCTCATTCACACTTAGCAATTCAAACTAGGTAGCACATTTCCTATTCAATATATAGCATACATTGTTCCTAGAATTGACAGTAGAATTAGAAAGGAGCCACTCTACCTAGGTACACAGGAGATATGGGGGCATGAGGAATCGACCTAGATGTCCCCACAGGTCCTGCTTGAGCCCCAGACTCAGAACCTATACCGAATCAAAGGCCAAAGAGGAGCATTAAATAACTTGACTGAACTTTCAGTATCCTAAAATAAGCTTAGATCAGTGTAAAAGCGATCTAGAAAGGTAGAGAAAACTGAGAGCTTTCCGATGATACTTGTCGCTAAGAAAATAGACTCCGTTTCAGCCCCAAACTGGCCCAAAAACCTCACTAGTTCACCTGAACCAGACCGGGGTTCCTGTCTGAACCGATTGTCTGCCTACCCAGAACCCTCCTAGTTCTCGTATCGAACATCTGGCATGCACTCCAGACGTCTTATATAGTCAGCACCTTTCGCTTGGACGTCAGGCGTCTGTCCTTGTAACGAGCGCGTGCCCCAGACGTCTTTTAAGACGTCTGGGAGGTGGACCAGACGTCTGGGATCACATCCGGACGTCTGACCAGACGTCCGGGATAGTTTACAGACGTCTGGCGAACAGTTATGCTCGCACGGGATATTCGTCTGCGCGCCTGTGCGCGCAGACCTGCGATCCCGCATCTTCTCTGCGGCTGCAGGCGACTGCGACCGTCTCTCCCTCCTCTCCGCGCGGCGTTAAAAGGGGGAGGGGGCGCGCCTCCCCTCCCGTCTCCACCATCTTCCTCCTTCTCTCCTGCCTGTGCGCGAGAGCGAGCGGACGCGAGGGCGCAGCGGCAGCGGCGGCCGCAGTAGGCGCGGAGGAGCTGCAGCGTGCGAGGGCGGGGCTCTGCCGTGAGGACGAGCTCGCCGGGAGCAGCTTGGCCGGCCGGCGGAGGGCGCAGGGGGCGCAGAGCGTCGCGGAGAGGGACCTGCTGCGGGCGGAGCAGCGGACGCGCGAGGTGCGACGCGGGCGGCGTCGCGAGCGGAGGCCGAGCAAGGTTCTGATTCTGGAAAAATCTCCAGAATCAGACGTCTGGACTGATATCCAGACGGCAAGGTCGACGTCTGTGAGATCATACAGACGTCTGAAAGGTGAGTTCCGCTTTCTCCTTTTTTTTTTGTCGACTGACCCTACTGAGGGAGGAGGGTTGGCTGTGCGCAGGAGTTCGGATTCGTCATCCTTTGCGAATCAGACGTCTGGAAGTTGTACCAGACGGCGGGAGTGACTTCCAGACGTCCGGAGAGACCATCGGACGTCTGGGATCTAGGAGAGACGTCCCCACAGACTTCTGGACGTCCGGGGAACCAAGCCGAACAGGTAATTCTCTGATCCACCGTTTAAGACGTCTGGAAGGAGTTCCAGACGTCTGATTTTGCACAGTATTGTCTTTCTCGACCCGTTTAGGGCCCGTTTGGGCTCCGTTTTCCGCGATTCGAGTTGCGTTCGTTTCAGAATTTATTCCTCTACCCGCCTACAGTAGCTATACATTGTTTTGAGACTCTCCTTGTGTTTGATCCTTGTGACAGGATCTCGTTCAGTTGCAGTCTTGAGAGTCGCGGAGGCGCGCGGGATTCCCGATCACGCCCCCATTACTCCCGTTGTACCTGGTAGAGTGGCTTTAAGTATTAATAAAATCTGTTAAAGTATGGAACCATAACTAGAACCTAGGGCATTGCATGAATCCTAGGAATGAGAAATATATGGAATGATAGCTCCTAGGTGTTGCATGAATCCTAGGGCCGGAAAACTAGATTGTATGATAGATCCTAGGATATGGCATGAATCCTAGGATGGAAAAACTAGTGGAATGTATATTACTGCAGTCTTGGAAAAATGGAAAGGAATATATATAAAGCTGCCTGTAAATTTAATTAACACCTGCCTGTTATGCATAAAGAATCATGTTTGAGATCATGGAATGTGAGAACGTGAATCTGGAAAGTGAAACATATGATGTTCTGAGATAAAGAGCTGGAACCCTACGGGGAATTAGGAGTGGAACTCCTGGAAAGAAAAGGAATGGAACTGAGATGTAGTTTGTACTGTCTCTTGGGTACGCAGTACCAAGGGAAGTACCTGTACCTGTTTTAGTGCAGAGTGGGGCCAGCCGCCCCAGGGACCCGGGGTTAGGCTTGGCCGCTCTGTACCGACTTGTTGGCCCTCGTGTACGTAGTACCGAGGAGAGCTAGTAGTGTTAGGAGAGTACTAGCTACCCCACGGGCCCCGGGGTTCTGCTAGCCTCCTTCACCGACTTGTTAGGCCCACTAGGGCAAACCAGGGTAGTCAGGCGAGGGTACGCGGACTGTGGAGGGGCAAGGCCCCGGTTTGGTTACTGTGGAGGGGTTGGACCCCTGTTACTGAGAGGGCTCTGCCCTGGTTCCGTGCTGTGCTTTGGGCGCACCCGTTAACGGAAACGACTGACCGCGTGCCAGTACGGGCTAGCTACCTGTGCGTTTATCGCGCGTGCCGTAGTCACCGTTACGTCTGTCAGTGACCTTGGGGTGGTTGACTGAGGGTAGGATCACCACGGGGGACTCTCCTGGCCAGGAGAGCACCACGTGCTACTTCTACTTTTGGAAAAGACTGCAATCAAGATCGTCCCACGAGGACATCCGAGATCAAGTAAAGGATCTGAGAAGTAAATGAAATAGTGAGAAAAATTGAAAGATGTAAATAAAGGAAGAAATATAGCATAACAGCTACTGTACACTCTACTGTTGCCTTTAGTTAGTTTGCCACTCTACTCAGCGTTTTGCTGACGTGTTACACTCGTTACCTTTTTCAGGACCAGGTGTTGAGCAGCCAGGGTCGGCGGCTGCAGAGGACGCTGGGCCGAGTAGGGTCCAGTAGAGTTACCCCAGCTTTGTACCTCTTTTGTTTCTGTTCTAGTGAGTAGTTTTGTTTCCGCTGTACCTTCTTTACCTGCAGTTTTTGATATATGATAAATGTTGTTTTACTGTTGTGGTGGTGCCTACTGTAGTATTTTCTTTCCTTACTGCTGTACTTTCTTATTGTTAGTTATATTCATGCTGAATGTGGTTTATTTTACTGTCTTTTGGTTACTTCCTCGTTGGACGACTGGGTCTTGGGATTAGTCGAGTCGGTCCGGTTCTCGTGTCTCGTAGGGACTCGGGAACCGGGTCGTTACAGTCCTGGTAGCCTGAGACTTGTCCCGGGCATTCGGCAGCTCTCCCGGATGTCCACCTAGCACTTCGGACGTTTGGCCAATCAATTGGATGTTCGAGCGCCTCGAGCCTGCCTATGCGCACAGCACCCAACATGGCATGCCCGTGCACTCCTCGCGCAGAGCACCCACGTCGTTGTCACCTCGACAGACTGCTCCTCGATCCTCGCGCTCCCCTCAGACGTCTGTTGTTCATCCCGGCTATCTTGGATTTGCTTCGGATGTCTAACGCTACTTCTAGATGTCTGATGCACCTTCTTCCTCGTATGGCAACTCTACGCTTGACTCTGCCCAGCTGCTCCTTCCCACTCATAGCCCCAAGAGCTCACGCACAACTCTAGCTCTCTTCCTCATGCCCTCACACAGTTGCAGCTCCGCCACGCTGCCTTTTGATGCGTTATTTCTCAACACAGTTAATTAAGATTATTAGTCTTAATTACATGCATAAGAAATAACTTAGGTTAACTTGAATTAGTGTCGTGAATGTAGTATAGGGTCAAGTTGACCTAACATTTTAGATTTTTAATTTCAGTTAACTGGTTGAGTCCAGGTCATTTACTGGGAGGCATAATAGTAAACTTAATTCACCATTAATTCCTAAGGCATAATTACTAACTATTTAATCAATCAAATTAATAATTATCATACTTTAAGTACATGAATAATTGCACAAAAGATTAAGCAACTAAAACATGCAATATTCCATTCATTAGAAACAAGTTTACAAGAATGGTATTCAATGAATATAAAGGAAAAAAAGTATAATTATTACAAATAAACGACACGGAAAATGTTTATAATGAATATACATATCTTTCTACAACATTTAAGCTCAAAATACAACTTCAACCTTCAATTAGACGTCTGAAAATGAAGTTAGACGACTTAAAAAGTAAAATTAGACTACTGATTAAAGCTTTGGATGTCTATTATCTCTTTCTCAATTCATCCATTTCTTCTCTTTATTTCTCTTCTTCTTCTGTGCTCTCTCTCTCTCTCTTGCTTTCTTTAATTTCTGCTCTTGCCTTCTCTGTCTCTTCTCTTCACTTCAACTCTTCTTAATCTCACAAGCTCTTTTAATCTTCACTTAATTCTATCCCTTACTATGCACTCACATTCTCCACACTTAGACAAATTCACGCTTACCTTAACCCATTAATCTCGTCACTTAACAAAAATTAGGTACTTAATGGGTGGCCCAGCCTTTAGGGGATATGCAGCACCCCAAAGGGGTGAGACCAGACCCTACTAAGCCAGGCCAAGTTTATATTAGGTGAATTTTAGTTCATTTCATATCAATGCACAGTCTTAGGCCCATCACAGGCCCAACAAGCTCGCTCGCCCACCTGGGCACACACGTAGGCACACGCCTGCGTACACACACATATGTATGTGCACGCATGCGCCCAATATGCTCAGATAGGTCAGGTTTAGGTTCGATTTTGTGCACCCAGCACTATCGACTGAAGCACTAGGTGCACGAAATCGTAGTATACCATAGCATTTGCTCGCGTTCCACCGATGTGAGACTTAAATTGCCTGCTCCTCTTCGTGCATCTACCGATCTTCAAGTCTTGATTCCAAGCAGCTCAGATGCTCAAATTGAGCGATCCAGAACTCGATGGAAAGCTCTAAGGATCCTACAACAGATTTTAACACCAATTTGGTGTTTGGATTAGTTTTGATCCACCGATTTGGGTGATGAACATGGCTTCTTAGCCACGTTAGAATGTACTGCAGTGGTAGATTATCAGATCTATTAACCTACAAAAGAAGGTTTTGCCCTTGACTGAGCATCTGGAATGCTACAGTGAAGCATTCTGCACGAGCTGAAGGAGTTTTGGAGGTTGTGGAAGGCTTCAGGAAGGAGTAGGAACTTGGAAGCTTCGCTAAAAGCTTCAAACCTCTGATTTGAGCTCAAAATTGTCCATCAGAGAGATAACAGCCTCAAGAGAAGATCTAAACAGATTTAGAAAGTTGAAAATAATAGATCTAGGCAAGATTTAGCTTTAAATCTCAACAGAAACCTAAAGAATAGCTTGGGTTACAGTAACAACCCAAACTGCATCGTAAATTAAATCTCAATTAATCATCAATAAAACACAATAAAATCACTCTAATTGATCTTTAATTTGTTCCAAAAACTTGAACAACCCATTAAATCAGAGATTCAAGCTTGCAGACCTCAAATTCACTCCAGGTTTGACCTAGAAAGCTTGAGAGTTGACTTTTGCATTTAGAACTCCTATGATCAAATTAAAAGCTTAATCTAACTCAATTTGACCTCAGGAATTAATCTAACACACAAAAATCATGTTTTGATGAGACAAGGAGTGCTTTCAGGCATCACCGCCAGAAGTCCAAAGTGATTGTGTTCGGCAGATAAATCTAGATGTTCTCAATCCAATCTAAAGGTCTAATCAAGTTCTAGTTACAGTTCTTAAGCTCCAGGACCAAATTCTAGGATCTAAACCCTAATAAAGTTGACTCTCCAATTCCGTCGGAGTTGGAAAAGATGAAGTCCAACGGAGAAGAATCTTCATTGAAACTCAAGTCTAGCCATAGGGATCCAGTCTTTAGACCTTACTCAAGTGATCTGGAGCTTCGCATGAAGTTTTGATGACTTAAGCTTTGAAATGGACTTGCTGGAACTCATCGGAGCTCTGGTGAACTCAGATATAAGGGGTTGGAGTTGAAAACTTCAATAAACAGACCATGAATGATCTGGACATGTTCCTGAGGTTGCAAGGAACCTCAAGAAGACAATAGATGCATCAATTGAAGAAATTGACATTGAATTCACCAAGAATTCAATGAAATCAAGGCTTTGAGTTCGACAGAACTCAAGAGATGATCTCCCTCTAAATTGAATGAGGGGAACCAATATCTAGAGTCAGGGGATGATGTGTGGATGTTTAATTATACAAACTAACTCCTCTTGAGCCGCTATTGACAGCAAGCTCAGGAGGTTGAGGGAAATTAGGCGTTTTGAGTGTAGTTGATTATAGGTGCAATTGATTAGGTAGGACAGGTCCTTAGGGTGTTGTGAGAGTGTTGGAGGACCTATATGGGTGTGGAAACATCTCTGTACTTCTCACCATTGATAGTGAGGTGTCAGGTGAAGGTGCTGGTGGTTTAGGCAATTAAGTGTTTAATTCAGTGCATTAAGAGGTAGAATGGGGCCCTGAAGTGATGTAAAGGCGGTGAAGAGCCCCTAATGGATGTGTTATAGGTTGCGGACCTCCGCCATGGACAGCGAAGGTCGACGATGGAGGTGGAGGTGGTTTAGGCGAGTGAGCTGGTAAATTTGAGGGGAAAGAAGCGGAATGGAGTTCTAAGGGGATAAGGAAGATGTTCAGGTGGAGGGAAGGGTGAAACGAGGTCCATTGAGGCCGAACTTGGCCTCGCCGGAGTCAGAGACGAAGAGGTGAAAAGTTGAGCTAATTACTCCTACTCCTACTGTAACCTACCTACTTACCTAGTTTAACCTACTTCTAAGTGTTAGATCTACTTACCTGACGAAGGAGGTGAGGGAATCCGCCGTTGGCAGGGTAGAAATGAGATTGAAATCAAGAATTGGTGAGAGAAGAAGCTCCAGCCGATCGAAACGGAGGAGATCAAGGAAGTGGGGTGCCCCAACGCTGATGGCAGGGTAGAGGAGAGGAAGAGGAGGTAAGAGAGGCAACGCTTCCTCAGCGGCAGCGCTCGAGAATGGATAACGAAGACGGTGGAGTTGTAGAAGAAACCTACTGACCGACCTCAATGTAGAGTAGAGGGAAGGGGGTCGATACCAAGAATCGAAGGAGTGGTGACCTATTTATAGGTGGTGGTGGAGGTAGGCTAGCTTGAACCTGGACGTATAGGTGTCAAGATTCAGAGCAACAACTGGCGTCGTCTCCGAAGTCGATGAGCTCATCCACTAGTTCTAAATAGGATTTGGAAGCCATTTGCACCGTTGGATGGAGAGAAGGTGGTGAGTTGAAGCTTGGCGGCAATAGCGAAAGCTGTCTATCGCGAGATTGAAGGTGATCGGAGGGTGCGATGATCGGCTATCGTGAGCCATCTAGTGCAATGAAGAAGAAGAGGAAGAAGACGATGTACACAGGGACTACAGTGCAAGAAAAACTAGGGACCTATAATTAATAAAAGGACTCAATTGAATAAAAACCTGAGGACCTAAACGTAAATAGAGGAATTTAAAGCTTATTTTAATTTATTTATTTTTCAAATTTATATGTTATTATAAATTAGGTAAATAATATATATATACCTTGAAATTACATTTTTACCCTTTTTTGCTTTATTTAATTAAATGATTAAGTTAATTAAGTTAATTAAGTACTTAGGTGATGATAACGTCATCATCAGCCATATCTAGCTTTATTTAGTCATAATCAAGGAATAAATGCTCCTACATAACCACCAGAGAGCCTTAATTCATTGCATAATCATTCTGACAGAAAGACAAGAAAATAAGGTTAAAATTGTAATTTTACCATCATATCATGAATGCAGAATAGCCGCAAGTTTCTCCAAGGGTTAATTAAGGGTCAAATGATCTTAACAGTCTAACAAGTGGGTTAGAACAAACAGAAATGGGTTTTCACGCATTTCAGGAATTAAATGACTTCTGAAACTTTAAAAACAGACCCGCTTAATTAAATAAGGTTTTAATCAAGATAAAATTCACCTAATCCCTCTAAAATTCATATAAAAATATTATCTATGGTTTGGTACCTTCAATTTGACCATTGGAACCCGTCTTGACCCAAAACAGACTTTTACCCTAATTTGGGTTTTTGCATAAATTGCCCAATCAAACTTGGTCAAAACCTAAATCTAATGTCACCATTAGATTCCTTGGATCAAAATTAGGTTTGTACCAAAAATTAGGCCCAATCTGAGATCATCTTGACCTAGTTTACAATTTTGCCCTGTCTGACTCTTTTATTTCACACTCATGACCCTAACTTTTGAATTTCTTAGAAATAGCCCCCTAACTTATCGTATTATTCACAAATAGGTCCCTAACACCATGAAATCCTATTCCTACAACTTCGGCGACCTTAATTTGGCAAGATCTCCATGATTTTTTGATGAATCCCTCTCAAAATTGAAAGGGAAACTCATCAAGTAATTGTCTTTCTTTTCAGCCAGATCCAAAGCTCCAGATCTTGCCCAAATCCTCATGTGAATCATTCAAAGGAGTGGGTCTCCTATTCTGACTACCTTCCAAGCTTTGGAAGCTTGCTTCCCAAGCTCTAATCAACCTCTAGAGCCTTGTAAAAGAACCCCTAACGCTTGGCCGAACTTTTCAGCAAGGTTTAAGGCCAAAAATATCTTCCTAACCCTACCTCCGACCTCCTTCGACCTAACTCTGGCGAGCATCCTCCCCCGTCATCCTACGACCTCCCAACGGCAAAATTGGGAGCATCTCCTTCCTCCCCAACTTCCTCTACCTCTTGATGACCACATCAGAGGCACCTCAGACCCCTTTCTTTGCCACCATCTCCCTTCGAAGGTTCATCTTCCCCACATCCGGCCATCACACCGGCGTGGGAATCTCTCCCCCTTTCGTCCATAAACTAGGTTCTCTAGCTTCTTCTACTTCCCTACTTTTTCCCTATCTCTATTTCTCAAAACAACCGTCGACCACACGTCTCCCCCTCCATCTTCTTCCACTCCGACGAAGCACTGGTGTCGCCAAACGGCCACTCCACCACACGAATTGCACCGCTATCACCTTCATCAGCTCCGATGTACTCCACCCATCAAACCCCTCTCTCCATTCACTTTCCCATCCACCCAAAACACCCACCGAGTAACCCACCTTCAAGCGACCTACTCCGTCACCGTCCAACCTCCTTCCCGCACGAAACATCCCACGGACACCGCCATCGCCTTCCACGTGCTCCTACAACCCTCCTGAGATATTTTAATGTGGCCGTAAGGCCTAATTCCATGTTTTAGGGTGTGACCGGACCTTTGCCGTCGCTGCCTTTGTCTCCGACTCCGACCGCCACACTCTGATGGGAACACCATCATGAGCCATAACTAGCTCATTTTGATCCAATTAAGTCAGTAAATGCTCCTACATAACTGCCAGAGAACCATAAGTCACTGCATAATCATTCTAAGGAAAAATAAGAAACTAGGGTTAAAATTATAATTTACCATCATATCATGAATGCAGTACAACCACTGGTTTTCCTAGGGGTTAATGAAGGGTCAAATGGTCTTAAAAGGCTAACAAGTGGCTTAGAACAATCAGAAAAGGGTTTGCACGTGTTCTGAGAATTAAATGACTTTTGAAACCTTAAAAACAGACCCTCTTAATTAACTAAGGTTCTGGTCAAGATAAAAGTCACCTAAACCTTCTAAAATTCATAGAAAAATATTCTCTAGGGTTTTGAATCTTCAATTTGATCATCAGAACCCGTTTTGACCCAGAATAGAGTCTTAGACAGACAATTGCCCTAATTTAGGTTTTTGTATAAATTAGCCAGTCAAATGTGGTCAAAACCAAAATCCAACTTTACCATTGGATTCCTTAGGTCCAAATTAGGTTTGTACCAAAATTTGGTCCCAAGATGAGTTTGTCTTGACCTAGTTTGCAACTTTGTCCTGCCTGATTACATTTATGCCCTTAACTTTCAAAATCTTTTCAAACAGACCCCTAACTTTGTCTTTGTTCTTACAAAAAGGTCCCTACTGGCATTAAACCTATTCCTACTTGCTCCGATGACCTTGATATGGAAAGAACCCCTTGATTTTTTGATGAATCCCTTTCAAATTTGAAAGGGAAGTTCGTCAAGAAATTCCCTTCCTTTTGAGCCAAATTCCACGCCCCAAAACCTTCTCAATCTCTCATGCGAACGCATAATAAATTTGGGTACCAAGGAATTTCCCAACTCCGGCAAGCTTTCCAAGCTTGGGAAGCTTGCTTCCCAAGCTCAAAACTTCTTCTTGAGGTCTATTAAAGAACCCCCTGATTAGACTGTTCTCCCTATGCTCGAAATCGACCAAGATCCCCCCAATTCCTCTCTCTCTCTCTCTCGGTCAAAAGCTCCTCGACATCCGGTGAGCTCCTCCGTCCTTCTTCGTCCTCCGTTCGCAATACCAGCAGCGGAGTTATCTTCCCCGTTTCTTCCCGTGTCAAGCCGTACCAGCCGGTACCCTAATCTCCTTCCTCGTCGTTTCCCTCTCTCCGGAGCTATTCTCTTCTCCGACGTCGGCAACACCACAACCGGCGCCTTCTCCTTCCCACTTTGTCCGTTACTACATTCAACTGCTCCCTAAACTCTTCCTCATCATACCAACACTTTCGACATGCCATTTCGACCTCGACCACTCCTCTACGACTCCATCGTCTTCCACTGTTCCAGCCACACCTCTGGCGAGGTACATCTCGCTCCACACATGACCAAACCCCTCGTCGACTACCTCAAAATCTTCACCACACCTCTTCGCTCATTTCCCCTCTCTCATTTCAATCCATCATCCACCCAAACATCGCCTCGAATAGACCCATCATCTCCGACCTAACCCATGATCGTTCGGCCACCATCCACACCCATCTGCCACGCCGACCTCCTCAATGAACTCGCCGTGCTATGGCGATACTCTCTGAACCTTTTGATGCGACCGAAAGGCCTTGTTGATGTTTTCAGGTGTCAAGCTCCCTCGCCATTAATGCAAAGTTTCAAAGGAAGCTTGAGCCCGTTCTATCCGCGCATGCTCCAAGCTGTAGCTCCAAGTTGACGCAGAATACTTCCAGGATTACGCCCAGGTCTCCAATTGGGTGAGGCACCATCTACAGCTGCTGCAATCAGACGAAGAACCACCTACAGGCGCTCACGCTAAACTCTCGGTGGGATAGTCCCACATCGGAAAACGCCGGTCCTCTTGTGCCGCATATATTGTTTTTGTCATACAGGCTTTCCACCTCAGAACACAAGGTGAGGTCCCTCTCACCCGCGCACCTGCGCCTCGTCCGTGACCTCTGCCCGTGGACCTGGCCTGACTTGTTAACCCGCCTAAGCCTCACTCCTCACTCACCACCTACTACTGGTGAGCCTGGACTCAGGTACGCTAGGTCCGATAATCTGATTACCTCTGTGGCTCTGGGAGAGCGGATCCTAAAGAGAGAAAGAGAGAAGGAGAGCTTGTGCGGGTAGGGGGAGGGTTTTGCTCTTGGTGAGAATCGACTAACCCTTAGCCAAATTCAAAAGCTTTTCCCCTACTGTGTGAAGAAAGCCAGAGAAAGAAGGAGGGCTGAAGAAAGAAGAAGAAAGGCATAGAAGAGAAAGAGAAAAGAACAGAGAAAGGCTTGAGTAGTTTAAGCCGTCTGATTAGTAAATCATACGATTGGTTTGATTGCTTTTCATACATATATACATTGAGTTCATTAGCTATCATTGTAAGGAGTACTTGGTGATCTAAATCACCATTTTACTCAATTATTTTTGCAGTCTGACACTTGATCCTAGTGCTACTTTATTCTGAAACAGTTTTTGTTTACAATTTCATAGCTTTCTTGTCTTAAATTGCAATTTTGAGAACTAAATTCCATATTGCTCCCTGTGTTCGACCTCGGAACTTTTTCGAGTAATAAATTTATTTGTTTTCAAGGAGATTTCGACTATATTACAATGCAATTTTTAATCTCGATTTCGCCGTGACAAACATTTTGGCGCCATTGCCGGGGAGCAACAGGCAATTTTGAACTCTTAATTACAATTCCTGATTTGGATTCTAACTTGCTATATCTCTTTTGCTGTAGTTTGTTTTAGGGGAGATACATTCCGAGAAGATCAGTCGCACATTAAACACGCCAGGGGCAGGTAAGTTCTAACTACTCTCTCTCTTAAGCCCCTGATTCTGAAAAGGTTAAAAGGAAAAAAAAATCAATTAGGGCTACTTGCATTCTATCCTTAGATAATTCATCAAGTTGCCTGGTTTGATATATTCTATTTAGACAACAAATCCTGATCTGTGCACCCACTTGAAGCTTAAGGTATTTAGGGCTATTATATTCTTGTTTGAGCCCTAGGTACCACATTTTTGCCAAATTAAATTGGACCAAATTAGAGCTAATTAAGGATTCCAGTTTAGGATTTTTAGAGACACACTTGCTTAATCAAGAATTGATCTTTCCAAACAATGTGTGCCTAAGCCTTGATTGAACTAATCTATTCAAGCAAAACCCTAAAATCATGCTCTTAAATTCATTTGAACACTAAAAGAGGGACCTAAATTTTTAAGGACAATATAGGTGAAGTTGAACCACCTTGTTAGGTTAACCAATCTTCAAATTAGGTCACTTTTTCACAAAAACATCTTAAAAGTTCAAGTGAAATCCTAAGCACCCTTGCTCTTAATTAAAACTGGTAGACTTAAGAGGTCAAGTCCCCATTCTGGTCTACCTGGAACATCAGTGACAAGAGAGGTCTGGTGGGGGAAACCCTGTAACCCGTGGGGGCGCTCTACCGTGTAGGGGTCTTTACGGGACTCTCCTTCTTTGGCTGCCCAGGTAATTCTCAGGTGGATGGCTTTTTGACTAAGGGGTATCATCCACCCCGAACCTCTATAGTCATCCAAAATTTTTGGGTGTCTTGATTGGGTCCATCACATTCTACCTCTCATCTACTCCATCGGTGTATGTTCGGGAGGAGGTCTCTAAGACCATCCTTGAGGCCTCCTTTAGCTACTCATTCGCATCAAGGCCAAGCCTCAACCTCCTTGTTTGTGCAACAACACAATCCTATTGATATCTCTTCTGATTCATTTGAACTTGATTCTCCTTCATCCATCATCATGGCACAACCCGCAAAAGAAAATAATCTTGAAAATCAACTTCAGCACCTCAATGATCTATTCTAAGCCTTTGTAAATCCACCGCAGCATCCAATGATGTAAGATCACTACAATCCCGCTGTGGTGGCAATCGAACCTCGAGTACAAATCCCCGCTGGAGGTCCTAACACTGAACTCAAGGCCAACATGATTCATGCCATTCCCAAATTTCATGGGTGTAATTCTGAAGATCCTTTCCAACATATCAAGCAACTCAAGCATTTAGCCTAGACCTTTGGGTCAGAAGCTCACAATCGGGATGTTCTACTCATGAAAATGTTCTATTTCTCTCATGGATAAAGCTGCTCACTGGTACCAAACCCAAACACGTCCAATCAACACCTGGGTGGAACTTCAATCCGAATTTTTGAGAAAGCTCTCCTCGGTTGATCAGACAAATGCTTTACGGCACCAGATCACACATTTCACACAACAAGAAGGAGAACCACTTCACGAGGCATGGGATCATTTTCTAGATCTCATGCGAAAGTGCCCCCACCATGGAGTTCCTAAATGGGAACAAGTCCAGTCTTTTTACCAGGGACTCCGTGAAGATATTCGATTATTCTTCAATGCAACCTACGGAGGAAACATCATGGGTCAACACGAAGATACCGTGTAGGAGATTCTCGAGAATATGTGTGAGAACTCCATCAATAATGAATCCATGGGCATGTTTGACCGGACGAATGCCCGTGCATTGACGAATCCAAAGGGTGCACATGAGACGCAGGGCCTGTCCTCTTTCGTCGACTTGGAACTGATGGCCAATCATTTGGACAAGTTCTCTATTATTGAGAAGAATGTGGATGAGCTAACTCGACATTTGTAGCGAGCCACCTCTGCGTAAAACCCGTTCACGCAACCACCCTCGACAGGCAGGCCGTGCACAACATCTATCACCGACCTTCTCAGGGGATGGATCCGTATCCACCCCCGTCTGATTCTGGTTTTGGAGGGAACTCTGGACCCACCTACTCTAGTTGGAGGAACTCTGAACCCTCGTATTCTGATTTTCCCAAGGTTCCTCAGACCTGCGAGGACCTCAACGCCATTCAGAATGATCCATTCTTAAACACTTACAATCCTAGATGGCGTAATCATCCCATTTTCACATGGTCAGGCAATAATCAAAATCAGAGACCTCAATATCAGCCCCGACCACAAGCTCCTCGTCCATATCAGCCGCCTCAGCCTCGGCCTAACCCAACTTATCAATCTGGGTCGACTCATACAGATCAAATGACTCTTATCCTTCAGACTCTAGCTGACATTCAGAAGACGAATGCGGCTATGCAAAAATAGCACAGAGATGAGATCACAGAGGTTCGCAATCAACTTGCCCAGATGGCAAATCCTTGCCAACCTAGTGCATTTCCTTCACAACCTCTGCCTAATCTGAATAACGTGCCGAACCAGAGGCACATTATGAACCCAAATCCAAACCAAGCTCACTTTGTTTATCAGGCCCCTTCTACTCCATCACCCGACGGGATGGAGGCTTCGACATCATATATGGGTTACCAGCAGCAAGCACCTCTTTTACCCACACCAAACCAGAACCAGGCGGGATTGAATTATGTTACTACTCGCACTGGCAAAACAACACAGGACCCACCTTATCCAAGCCAATCCCAACCTGGTAATACAAACCCTAACCCTAGGATAGTCATCCAGGACACCTCTATCCCAGATCAAGAACCTGGACCCATTCTAGAGGAACCATCTAAGGTTCCATTTCCTGAGGCCTTGACCAAGGGAAAAAAGATAATCAAAATCGTGGCACCTAAGGAGGACCTGGTTAACCTCTTTGAGCAGGTCCATATAAGCATCCCCTTGATGGATGCGATATGCCACGTACCAACTTACGCACGATTTCTAAAAGGCGTATGTACACCTAAGCGTAAGCCGCGAACCAAAGATGGGAATCCGATCGTACTGTCAAAGCAAGCCAGCTCTGTCATTTTGAGCAAACTCCTACCAAAGGCTAAAGACCTAGGCACCCCTCTGATCTCCTATGAAATCAGTGATATACGATTTGACCGAGCTTTATTAGACTTAGGAGCCTCTATAAATTTGATACCTACATCCCTACTAGACTACTTCAAGGAATCTGAGCTTAAACCGACTGAAATGACTTTACAACTAGTCGACCGATCAATTAAGTCACCAAAAGGAATTCTTGAGGATGTCATAGTTAGGGTACATGATTTCTATTTTCCAGTGGATTTTATCGTCTTAGACATGGATGCTCCTGCGAATGTGAAGAATACACTAATCATACTACGGAGACCCTTTCTGGCCACTGCTAGGGCCAATATCAATTGTGAGGAGGGCCAAATTGAATTAAAATTTGGGAGTAAGACACTAAAGATCGACATCTTTAAGGCCCAACAAGGAATTAATTGTAGAGTCATAGAACAGATTTGCGATATTGAAGTTGTGGTTGACGACTTTATCGAGGAAAAATCAATTATTTCTGATCAACCACAAGAGGATCAAAACCTGCAATTAGAGGAGCTCGAACTCAACCTAGACACACCCATAACTCCCGACACCCACCCTGAACCACCTACTGCTGCTGACAACTCGATTTTGGAATTAAAGCCTCTTCTCGATCATCTTAAGTATGTCTTTTTGGGTTCCAATCAAACGTTTCCTGTGATTATCAACTCCCGACTCACATCTGATAAGGAAACATGTTTGATTTCTATTCTCCAGCAACATTGAAGAGCCACTGGATGGACTCTCGATGATCTGATTGGCATCAGCCCTTCATACTGCACACATCACATCTACATTGAAGAGGGCTCACAACCATCCCGTGAAATGCACAGACACCTAAATCCAAATCTGCAGGATGTCGTGAAAAAGGATATTATTAAGTGGTTAGATGCAGAGATCATCTACTCGATCTCCGACAGTCGGTGGGTGAGCCCAATCCAAGTTATGCCTAAAAAAGCAGGGCTCATCATCATCATGACTGAAACCGGAGAAACCATACCGACCCGTATAACAAACTCGTGGAGAGTCTGCATTGATTACAAAAGATTCAATTCCTCCACGAAGAAGGATCATTTCCCACTACTGTTCATTGATCAGATTCTCGAGAACCTAGCAGGAAATCAATTCTTCTGCCTTTTGGATGGGTACTCTGATTACAATCAGGTCGCAATCCATCCCGAGGACCAAGAGAAGACCACCTTCACCTGCCCCTTCGGAACATACGCATTCCGAAGGATGCTGTTCCGTCTCTACAATGCACTCACTACTTTTCAGCGGTGCATGCTTGCCATATTCTCAGATATGGTAGGTGAATACCTTGAAGTCTTCATGGATGACTTCTCGGTATTTGGTGAATCATTTGATGATTGCCTCCTACACTTGGTCCAGATCCTCAGGCGATGCATCGATGTGAACTTGGTTCCCTAGGAAAAGAGCTACTTCATGGTACCTGAGGGAATTGTCCTGAGACATCTTATCTCTGAAAAGGGCATTTAGGTTGATCGAGCCAAGGTGAATCTAATTTCCAAACTCCCTATGCCTAGCTCAGTCAAAGACATCCGATCCTTCCTGGGGCACATCGATTTTTACCGCCGATTCATTCCCGATTTCTCAAAAATTATGCGCCCCCTGACTAATCTTATATCTAAGGATGCTCCTTTTGAAATCTCCAAGAAGTGCACTCAGGCATTTGAAGTCCTACGTGATCGAGTTACCCAAGCACCTATCCTACAACCCCCTAATTGGTCTCAACCCTTTAAGATCATGTGCGATGCATCTGATTACGCTATAGGTGCGGTACTTGGGCAGAAAATAAATGGGAAACCCGTGATCATTTACTACGCTAGAAAGATACTTGACGAGGCTCAGCATAACTATACAGTTACTGAGAAAGAGCTGCTAGCCGTAGTATTTGCCTTGGAAAAGTTCAAATCGTATCTTTTGGGTTCCCGTGTTATCATTTACTCAGATCACACTGCTGTGAGGCACCTCCTTACGAAGAAGGATGCAAAACCTCGACTAATCCACTAGATCTTACTGTTGCAAGAGTTTGACCTCGAGATTCGCGACAAGGTGGGAAAACATAATGTCGTAGCTGATCACTTATCTCGCCTTCCTTCCGACATTATCGACCCTTTCAGACCCATTACTGAACATTTTTCTAATGAGCACCTCCTGACTATCAGTTCGGGACTTCCATGGTTTGCTAATCTAGTAAACTACTTGGCATCACATCAGATCCCATCCCATTGATCAAAAGCCAAGAAGGACAAATTACTTTCCGATGCCAAGTACTACTTTTCGGAAGACCCGTATCTCTTCCGCATTGGTGCTGATCAAATCATCAGATGATGTGTTCTAGAAGCGGAAATTTAGGACATTTTGTCCTTCTACCATGACCAAACCTGCGGTGGACACTTCTCTGGTCATAAAACCGTAGCAAAAGACCTCCAGTGCGGCTTCTATTGGCCCACGATTTTCAAAGATACATACTATCACTGTAAGGCATGCACTCGTTGCCAAACCTTAGGCAACATGAGCCACCGCGATATGACGTCTTTACAGCCGATTCTCGTATGCGAAATCTTCGATATATGGGGGATTGATTTTATGGGACCCTTCCCTGTTTCGGACGGCTTCAAATACATTCTTCTCGCTGTTGACTACGTGTCCAATGGATCGAAGCCATTCCAACCCGAACCAACGATCATAAGGTGGTTATCAAATTCATTCACAAAAACATCTTTTCTCAGTTCGGGATTCCACTTGCCATAATCTCTGATGGAGGGACCCATTTAACGAATGCTTAGTTCAGATCACTAATGACCAAGTACGGGGTGTCGCATAGAATCTCGACTCCTTATCACTCCCAAACTAATGGTCTAGCTGAGTTATCAAACCGGGAGATCAAGAAAATCCTCCAGGTCACTGTTCAACCTGACAGGAAAGATTGGTCATCCCAACTTCAAGAAGCTTTGTGGGCTTATAGGACCGCCCACAAAATCCAATTAGGCATATCTCCCTTCAGATTGGTGTAAGGGAAGGCATGTCACCTTCCTGTCGAATTGGAGTACAAAGCTTATTGGGCAGTACAGAAGTGTAATATGGATCTAGTGAAGGCTGGAATACACTGCCGGTTGTAATTGAGCGAGATCTAAGAACTACACAATGATGTGTATGAGAACTCACGTATCTACAAAGAGCGAGTTAAAGCCTTCCACGACAGGCACATTGTGCGAAAATCTTTCCACCCTGGTCAAAAAGTTCTACTCTTTGATGCCAAACTCAAATTGTTTCCAAGAAAACTTAGATCAAAATGCATTGGACCATTCTTGGTGAGACGAATCTTTGGAAATGGAGCTATTGAAATCAACCAACCTAACCTTGATTCTGAACCCTTTATTGTGAACGGTCAGCGACTCAAGCCGTTCATTGAACTCACTGATGCGAACAAGGCTGAGGTATCATTTGATCTCCATTCCCCCTGAGCTTATTGCGCCCGGCTGATGGAGTTAAACTCAACGCTTAATAGGAGGCAACTTGTCATTTTGAAAAACCCGACACCCTTCCTGACACATCTTATGCTGAACTCATATTGCACTTTAGTGTTCATCCATTAGAACAGCCGACTCCACCTCTGGTACCTATACCCAAGCTTGAAATCGTCCGCAACAGTCACCCCGACCATCCACCCACCCACCCAACACCTATTCTAATGAATGATCTAAGTTGAACTCGAACCCACCTAATTTACAATGAGGGCATTGCAAATTGTAGGCATGGGAGTATTAAAATACAAAACGCTGTGAAAATCACTTCACAAGAAAGGGTTTCATCAAAAAAATCACATATTCCAAAAAAACCAAAAAAATAAAAAAATTGGAAAAGAACAAAAATAGAAGAAGGGAGGAAATTTTGACTTGATATTATTTGTTGAGGAGAAAATGGGAGGAGATAAAAATGTCAAAAAGGAGCACAATTTGAAAAGAAAAGAAAAAGAGATAGTCATTAGTAAAAAATTAAGGAATTGACTTAGTTATAGATTAAATTAAAAGGAAAAAAATGAAAGACAAAAAGTGTTAAAGAAACAAAAAGAGATTAGTAGGAACGCTGATCTTAGGCCTTTTGTGTTGCGATCCTAGGCTTAAAAATTCAAGTATCTGCTAAGATCTGGATAATCTTCAAGAGGTTGGGGAAAATGTGAAGCTTAAGTATTAGGTCTAAGGCTTAGGGATTATTCGGCCTCATTAACTGACCTCTAGTTTGCAAGACTCAGTAACCTAAGCACCCCAATCCACACACAGTCTGGTTCAATGCGCCTAAGTATCAAAATCATGCAAATGTGTTAAATTTGTTTTGAAAAAGTTACCTAGATTAGGAGCAGCTAATCAAAACAAGTTGATTTGAACGAGTTTTCGGCGCGGAGAGGCGGGAAATTCCCCTCGAAGATGCGCAATAACATATCGTCTCCTCGGTGCTTGTCTCTTAAGATTTCTAAATATCCTACCGGAGGCATGTAAGCACCTTGTGCTGGTTCAGATGCCATGGGCGGCATTATCTCGAAATGTCGATTGCCAGGGTCTGGATTTAGCTACAGAACGCCATGGGAGGGATTATCTCAAAAGCTAGGGTTCTGGGGGTTGCCATGGGCGGTGCTATCTCGAAGCATCGATTGCTAGGGACCCTACGAGAATTGATGGTGGGAACTAGGAATCCGATACAGACAGTGTTGTAAAGCTAATCTGAGGCTAGAAATAAAAAGAAAAGAGAGAGAAAACTCTCCAAAAATAAAGAAAAGTTCTTCTATCTCTCTCTTACAAAAACGCACTGCAAACTAAACCTGGGCTAAAACATGCTACAAGCACGGGTGCTTTAACCACGGAGTTCAACGAACCTTAGGTTAGTTCCTGTGGGCCTTAGAAACCTTAGCGGCGGACTAAGGCTAGAGCTGGTCAGGTCCGGATCTTAGTTGATACTTGAGTACCTCTAGGCTTACTATCGACATTCTAACTTAATCTACAAAAGAAAACACACATCAAAGTTTTAAGCATAGAAGGGCATATGGTCTAGAATCAAAGTTAATATCTTGAAATTTCGCTAAGGGACTAGCAAAAGCTAGGCATGGGGGTATGATGGGAATACTATCATGAGCCATAACTAGCTCATTTTGATCCAATTAAGTCAGTAAATGCTCCTACATAACTGCTAGAGAAGTCACTGCATAATCATTCTGAGGGAAAAATAAGAAACTAGGGTTAAAACTATAATTTTACCATCATATCATGAATGCAGTACAACCATGGGTTTTTCTAGGGGTTAATTAAGGGTTAAATGTTCCTAAAAGGCTAACAAGTGGATTAGAACAATCAGAAAAGGGTTTGCACGTGTTCTGAGAATTAAATGACTTTTGAAACCCTAAAAATAGATCTGCTTAATTAATTGAGGTTCTGGTCAAGATAAAATTCATTTAAACCTTCTAAAATTCATATAAAAATATTCTCTAAAGTTTAGCACCTTCAATTTGACCATCAGAACTCGTTTTGACCTAGAACAGAGTCTCAGACAGATATTTCCCTAATTTGGGTTGTTGCATAAATTACCCAGTCAAACGTAGTAAAAACCAAAATCCAACTTCACCATTGGATTCCTTAGGTCCAAATTAGGTTTGTACCAAAATTTGCACCCAAGATGAGTTTGTCTTGACCTAGTTTGCAACTTGGTCCTATCTGATTACATTTATACCCTTAAGTTCAAAATATTTTCAAACAGACCCCTAACTTTGTCGTCGTTCTCAGAAAAAGGTCCCTGCCACCATTAAACCTACTCCTACTTGCTTTGACGACCTTGATTTGGAAAGAACCCCTTGATTTCTTGACAAATCCCTTTCAAATTTGAAAGAGAAGTTCGTCAAGAAATTCTCTTCCTTGTGAGCCAAATCCCACGCCCCAAAACCTTCCTAATCTCTCATATAAACGCATGAAAAATTTGGGCATCAAGGAATTTCTCAACTCTGGCAAGCTTTCCAAGCTTGGGAAGCTTGCTTCCCAAGCTCAAAACTTCTTCTTGAGGTCTATAAAAGAACCCCTTGATCAAACCATTCTCCCTACACTCGAAATCAGCCAAGATCCCCCCCCAATTCCTCTCTCTCTCTCTCTCTGCCGAAAGCTACTCGACGTTCGACGAGCTCCTCCGTCCTTCGTCCTTCGTTCGCAATACTAGCAACAGAGTTATCTTCCTCGTTTCTTCCCGCGTCGAGCCGTACCAGCCAGCGCCCTAATCTCCCTCTTCGCTATTTCCCTCTCTCTGGAGGTGTTCTCTTCTCCAGCATCGGCAACACCACAACCGGTGCCTTCTCCTTCCCACTTCGTCTGTTACTACATTCAACTGCTCCTTAAACTCTTCCTTATCACACCAACACTTTCGATATGCTGTTTCGACCTCGACCACGCCTCTGTGACTCCATCGTCTTCCATTGTTCCGGCCACACCTCCGGCAAGGTACATCTCGCTCCACACACCACCAAACCCCTCACTGACTACCTCAAAACCTCTGCCACACCTCTCCACTCATTTTCCCTCTCTCATTTCGATCCATCATCCACCCGAACACTGCCCCGAACAGACCCATCATCTCCAACCTAACCTATGATCGTCTAGCCACCATCCACACCTATCCGCCACGTCAACCTCCTCAACGAACTCGCCGTGCTACGACGATACTCTCTGAACCTTTTGACGCGGCCAAAAGGCCTTGTTGATGTTTTCAGGTGTCAAGCTCCCATGCCATTAACATAAAGCTTCAAAGGAAGCTTGAGCCCGTTCTATCCGCGCATGCTCCAGGTTGATGCGGAATACTTCCAGGATTACGCCCAGGTCTCCAATTGGGTAAGGCACCATCGACAGCTGCTGCAATCAGACGAAGAACCACCTACAAACACTCGCGCTAAACTCTCGGTGGGATAGTCCCACATCGAAAAATGCCAGTCCTCTTGTGTCGCATATATTGTTTTTGTCATATAGGCTTTTTGCCTCAGAACACGGGGTGAGGTCCCTCTCACCTGCGCACCTACGCCTTGTCCGTGACCTCTGCCTGTGGACCTGGCCTGACGTGTTAACCCGCCTAAGCCTCACTCCTCACTCACCACCCACTGCCGGTGAGCCTGGACCCAGGTACGCTAGGTCTGATAATTTGATTACCCCTGTGGCTCTGGGAGAGCGGATCGTAAAGAGAGAAAGAGAGAAGGAGAGCCTGCGTGGGTAGGGGGAGGGTTTTGCTCTTGATGAGAACCAGCTAACCCTTAGTTGAATTCAGAAGCTTTTCCCCTGCTGTGTGAAGAAAGCCAGAGAAAGGAGGGCTGAAGAAAGAAGAAGAAAGGCAGATAAGAGAAAGAGAAAAGAAGAATAGAGAAAGGCTTGAGCAGTTTAAGCCGTCTGATTAGTAAATCAGACGATTGGTTTGATTGCATTTCATACATATATACATTGAGTTCATTAGTTATCATTGTAAGGAGTACTTGGTGATCTAAATCACCATTTTACTCCATTATTTTTGCAGTCTGACACTTGATCCTAGTGCTACTTTATTCTAAAACAGTTTTTGTTTATAATTTCATAGCTTTCTTGTCTTAAATTGCAATTTTGAGAACTGAATTCCATATTGCTCCCTGTGTTCAACCTCGGAACCTTTTCAAGTAATAAATTTATTTGTTTTCAAAGAGATTTCGACTATATTACAACACAATTTTTAACCTCGATTTCAGCGGGACAAACACACTCTGTTTAGTTCGAAGCTCTATTCCGGTTCCAGGTTGTGCGGACTCCAGGCCAGATCCTTCCCAGGTTGACAATTAGGTAAGAAGACCTCAGCTGCGGCTTCAATCGACAAAGATCTCCACTTGCAGCTACACGCAACAAAGGCAGTGGGAATAGTCCCACCTCGTTAGTTACTGAACAACTGCAGTGATATAAATTGTATTTGTGAAATAGGCTTTCCACCTCCTAACACAGGGGTGAGGTCCCTCTCACCCGCTTACACTGATCCGCCTAAGCCCTCACACCTCACTCACCACCCACTGCTAGTGAGCTTGGTCTCGGGTATGCGAACACGCCCAATTACCTGATTATGTGATGCTGTGTATGGCCCGAGGAGGGTGGAAAGAATTTAACCCAGAGAGAGAAGGAAAGGAGAGAGAGTGTGGGGGTTGGGGGGGTTTTGCTTTGAAAAGGAACGGCTGATACTTAGCCGTTTAAAGAAGGTTCTCCCTCTGTGCGTGAAGAAGAAAGGCCAAGGCAAGAAAGAAAGAAAAGAAGGAAGAGGCCCTATTCAGAGAAGGAAGAAGAAGATGTTGAGAAGAGAAGGCCTCCCTGAGGCATTGTAGCAACATTTAAGACGTCTGAGTGTATACTTGACGTCTGATTTGGCATTGTGGCTATGTGGCATTTCTGATTGATCAATACTATTGAAACATTTGATTGGTTGATAAATGCTTAATTGAGGCTAATAATGGGTGATTCAAATCACCACTCTTTTGCCTTAACCTTCTTTTTACCACATTAATCTCCTATTATGTTCATGGTATATATTGATAATTCATTCTGAGTATATATCACTCACTGCTTGCCATTATCTGATTTAATTAATTATGCTCATTTACATTAATTGTTGAGATTAGCGCGTGAACTCCTATCTGCTCCTAGCGAACGACCTCGGACTTTCATTTGAGTTATAAATTTTATTTGTTATTCGAGCTATTTTTGAGGATTTATTACTACAATGAACGCATCTTTCTAAAACCTCGATCTAGCCCTGTTAACATTAAGGTTAAATATTGATTAAGTTAATTCAGATATTAATTATCTAGCTAAATTTTTAGTATTTGAGTCTAAATTATTAATTAAATTATAATTATGCATAATAGATAATTAATTTTGTGTTTTTATGTTATTTTAAAGGTCCTTAGTATTTTATCCCCTTTATTATAATTAACCCTTAATAATACATATTCTTAGCTAATTAATTAGGGAAACTGGTTAATTAGGGGTAATTAAGAGCCATGATGAGTCTCTCATCACCTCTCACCGACGCGGCGTCGAAGCTCGATGGCGAGCTCTCCTCCCATTCGCCCCCTTCTCTCCTTCCCTCGCTTCCCCTCTCCTTCCCAAAGCTTGGACGAAGGTGAAAAAAGGCCATTCGCAGTGGGGAAAATGGGGTGAGAGGAGGGTGTGGGGGGGTTTTAAAGGGGGTCTTAAGGGCTTGTAGGGGCATAGTTGGTAGGGGTAAATTATGGGGAAACTCTTAGGTGTCTTAGAAATATCTACATGGGTCCTACGAGAAAAAGCTAGGGGCTTGAAAATATCGAGAAACCCCCGAAAGTCCGAGAAATTCCATAGGAACCCTTAAGAAGGGTCATTTCAACATAATAAACTTAATGGAAGTTTCTCTCCCGGAACTTAAGTTAAACTAGATAGTGAAAAGGAAATGAGACAAGCACATAACAAACTTAAAGAAGATCAAAGTTAGTCAGAAAGTACGTATCCCCAAAGAGTTCTGGGTACTGGTCTCACATTACCGTCTCAGGCTCCCACATCGCTTCCTCGTATCTCTGGCTCCTCCATAGAACCTTCACTAGAGGCACCTCTTTTCGTCTCAATCTCTTGACGACACTATCTAAAATATGCACTGGCCTCTCTGGATATGTCAGGTCATCTCCCACCTCAATGCTCTCGTGGCTTAGTCTGTGGCAAGGGTCGGCAATGTATCTCCTCCAGTTGGACACATGGAACACGTCGTGTACACCTGACAACTGGGGTGGGAGGGCAAGTCGGTAAGCAACGGGTCCAACCTGCTCCAAGACCTCAAAAGGTCCCATGAATCTCGGCACAAGCTTCCCCCTCACCCCAAACCCTTGCAAACCCTTCATGGGCGAAACACGGAGGAAAATGTGGTCTCCTACCTCAAACTATACCTCCCTACGCTTTCAGTGTGTGTAACTCTTCTGCCTGCTCCTGATAGTACGGAGTTGTCAATGAACTTGCTCTATAACCTCCTGACTCTGGCGGATCAATCCAGGACCAACCTCCCACTTGGTCCCAGCATCCCGCAGGTCCTCCTACTTGCGTCCTAGACTTAGAACCTATACCGAATCAAAGGACAAAGAAGAGCATTAAATAACTTGACCAAACTTTCAGTAAGCTAAACCAGACTTAAATCAGTGTAAAAGCGATCTAGAAAGGTGGGGAAAACTGAGAGCCTTCCGACGATACTTGTCGCATAGAAAACGGACTCTATTTAGGCCCTGAACCAACACAAAAACCTCCCTGGTTCCCCTGAACCAAACCGGGGTTCTCATTTGAACCGATCATCCACCTACCCAAAACCTGCCTAGTTCTCGTATCAGACGTCTGGCATACACTACATATGCTTATATTGTCAGCACCTTCTACCTAAACATCAGGGGTCTTTCCTAGCCGCCTAAGACTTATCCCGGGTATCCGACAGCTCTCTGGAACGTTCACATGGTAATGAGAGACTCATCATGGCTCTTAATTACCCCTAATTAATTAATTAACTAAGAATATACTTAATACAAGGTTAATTATAATATAGGGAATTAAATAATGACCTTCAAAATAATTTAAAAACACTAAATTAAATATCATTTGATCTTAATAATAATTTAATTAATAATTTGGACTCAAAGATTAAACATTTAGCTAGTTACTTAATATTTAAAATAAATTAATTTTATGACCTAAGTACTTAATTAACTTAAGTAAATTAATCACTTAATTAAATATAGCTAAAAAGGGTAAAAATGTAAATTCAAGGCATAAATATAATATTCACGTAATTTATAATTATATATAAAAAGTTTAAAAAGAAATAAATTAAAATAAGCCTTGAAACTCTCTGTTTACGTTTAGGTCCCTAGCACTTATTTCTTTCGAGACCTTCTTATCACAAATAGGTCCTTTATTTTTATGACGAATATACCCCTATGAACGTTGCCTTCGTCTTCTTCTTCTTCCTCAACCTTGGACGGTCGAGGAAGTCTGGTCACCACATCACCTGATCACCACTCATCCGGTGTTAGAACTTCACCGTTGCTACTGCCAACCTTCTGCTCACCTCCCCCTCTTCATCCGATGGCTCAGATCTCCTCCTAATCCTATTTAGGATAGGTGAAGAAGCTCACTGGTGTCAGAGACGACGCTTCTCCGATGCTAGTGAGTGATGTTGCATCTAGACGCATTCCCATCCAGGTTCATCCCCCAGACCCCCCTTCACTACCTATAAATAGCCCTGAGCACTTCCGATCTCAGGGAGCGACTTCCTACCCTCCTCCCCCATCGAAGTTGTTCAATAGGCTATTCTTCCTTTTCCAACAACTCAGTTCTCCTCTTCAGGGAACCTCCACCGAAGGAGTTTGTTGCCTTTCACCTGTTCATCCTCTCAGGAATTGTGATAGAGCTACTGAGCGCACCATCCTCCTCTCTACTCTACTTCAATCCTCACTGAAGTTTGATCTAATCATCGGATTTCATCCTCCGTTATGAACCTTTCGACGGAGATCTCTCAACTCCCTTCATCCAAGTAACTCGTAGATTAGCTTAGATCTTAGTTTAGATTAGATTTAGTTAGTTTAGCTTAATTTTAGCTTAGAATTAAGTCTATCTTCCTTGACTCCGCGAGGTCAATTCCAACCTTGTCGGACTTCGATCCATGTTCCTAATCATCTGAGCATCTTTCTTAACTTGCCACGACATCATTCCACTTTCCTCCCTCTCAAATCTATCATCTTAATTATCGCCTAATCCATTACACCTCCACTGGAGACCTCCGCTGTCCATGGTGAAGGTCCACGACTTAGATCATCTCCACTAGGGGCCCTCGATCACCTCTCCACAACTACAGGGCCCCGATCCACTTCTTAATTAGCTTAATTAACGCCTATACATAAAACACCTAAATCATTTCAACCTCCTAAGTTCGCTGTCAATGGCGGCTCAGGAGAAGTTCTTTCTCCTAATTAACCATTACTAGACCGTTGCCACACCCTTACGACCATTTCCCCTCACTCAATTGAGTGAGGGAAATGCTCTTGAGTTCAGATGAACTCAAGAGGCAGATCTTCTGAGTTTCTGATTAATTTGTATTTCTAATCTTTAATAGCTTCAATTGTTGTAATCCTGAGGTTTCTTGCAACCTCAGGAATCATTCAAGATCCCTTAGATTGGTTTTATGGAGATTTCATCTCTAGCATATAAACTTGGTGTTCACCGGAGCTCTAGCAAGCTCCAGTGACTCCAATTTGAACCTCAGCCTTTGGAATGATTTGAGAAGCACCAGAACGCTTCTCTGAGTTCTTAGGATCAAGAAACACTCACTATAATTGAGTGCAGGTGATTAATTCTTGTGGTCGACCGTCGTCTTCTCCAACTCTGACGAAGTTGGAGAGACTTATTTCTTGTGGTTCTAAGCTTGTAAATAGGTTAGGAAGCTTAAGGAGCTCATTTAGAACCTATTTAAGCTTTCGACCAGGTCTGAGAACTTCTGGAATCTTCCACTGAACAAGCCTCATTTTGACCTCAGGTAGCGAGTTTGGAACCACCTCTAAGATGCTAAAAATCCTATTTTGAAGTGCGCAACAGCTTCCTGAGGTTGAATAAGTTCAGATTAGGTCTTTAATTTGAATCTGTGGAGCTTTGTTTTGAAAGTCAACTTTTAAGGTTCATTAGTCAAATCTGAGTTTTTCTCGGGTTTATAAGGATTGATACTCTGATTTAAGGGTAGACTCGAGCTCATATTATGATTTTAAATCATTTAGAATGGATTTGGATAAGATTTAGTGAAGAATCTAGGACATTTCATTATCTGTGAGATTTGGGTTATTTCTGAACCCAAAGCTGTTCATGGTGCTTTTGACAAGATTTGAACTTGATTCCCACCCAAATCAATCATTTATAATCTTTCGATCTGATTTAGATCTCTTCCTAAAGTTTAGCTCTCTCTATTAGATTGATCCACTCTAAATTCAGAGTTCTGAGCCTGAGATCAGAAGCCATGAAGCTTTTGGAGCTTTCTTAAGTTTCATAGGCCTTCATTTCTCTCTTAATCTATGTGGAATGATCCCTCAAGCTTTCCAAAACCTTTAATTGAGAGGTGTTTCCTCTCTACAAGTCAAAAGACCTAAGATCTTACTCTGAGAACACATTTCGAACATGGCAAATGCGCCATGTTCAGGTTTCAAATCCTCAGATTAGAACTGATCCAATCACCAAATTGATGATAAAATTGAATAGCTGATGCTAACAGCTTTCGATCGAGCTCTTGTGAGCTCGATTTGGTCTAGTGAGTCATCTGGAATCCTCATCTGAAGACCAGGCCTGATGTAGCTACGTGCAAACAAGAAGCGGCTAGATTAGTCCCACCTCGGGAGTTCTTGAGTGCACGCTCTATTATAATACAAAAAATTCGCTGAGACCGCTTGGTCGTCAACGTAGGGCGCAACTAATGAACTTTGGTTCCGATTGGGCGCATGCCGTGCACGTGCATATGAGTGTGTGAGCAGGCATGTGCTTATGTGCGTGGGCCCGGGTGTGGGCGAGCTTGTGGCTTCTGTGGGCCTGATGGGCCAGAGACTGTGCATAAGTGAAAATTGATAAAAATCCACCTAATATGAATTAGGCTTGGACTTAGTAGGGTCTGATCCCACCCTAACAGGTCCTGCGTATCCCCAAAAAGTCCAAGCCACCCACTAAATTAATTTTTGTTAAGTGTGAGAATGGGTTAAGGGTTAAAATTTGGCTAAGTGTGGAACGTAAGAGTGCATAGTAAAGGAGTAAAGAGAGTTAAGAGCTGAGGAGTTAAGAAATAAAGAAGAGAAAGAGAGAGCTTAAGAGGAGAAAAAGAAAATAAGAATAAAAAGAGAGTTAAAAGAGAAGAGAGAGAGCTAAGAAAGAAAAGATACAAGAGAAGAAAGAGACGGAGACAGAGAGAATAAGAAGAAAACAAACCTAAGAGAAGCTAAGGAAGAGAAGTCTGATTGAAGGTTGAGAGTTGTGAAGAGTTTGATCTTATATTGACATAAAAGGCATCTTTATTCATTGTAATGTGTTTCTATGCCTTATATTCTTGTAAAAATTGTACCAATCATTCCTGTTTATGGAAATCTTTCTTGTACATTTTCTTTCACTAATGGAATAGTGCATACATTAATTGATCAATCTTTTATGTATTTATTCATATGCCTAACATATAAGTAATTATTGATGTAATTAATTAGGTAATTAATAAATTATGCATTAAAATAAAATAGTGAAATAAAAAATTACGATTATGCCTTCCATTGAACGACCTGGACTCAACCAGTTAAAAAAGAATTAAATCTAAAATGTTGGGTTAACTTGATCATTTACTACACTAAACGACAACAATTCGAGTTAACATAAGTCATTTCTTATGCAATTAATTAAGACTTTTAATTTAAATTAACTGTGTTGAGAAATTACACATCATGTGGCTCTTTGGGCATCTGCACAATCAGTTGGACATTCGAGTGCCTCAAGCCCACCTACGTGCACAGTGCCCAACATGGCCTGCCTGCGTTCTCCTTGCACAGAGCGCCCATGTCGCTGTCACCTCGACAGACCGCTCCTCAGGCCTCACTCTCCCCTTAGATGTCTGGAGTTCGTCCCGGATGTCTGGACCTTGCTTCAGACATCTAACGCTACTTCCAGGCGTTTGATGCACCTTCTTCCTCGCGCAACAACTCTGCGCTCGACTCCACCCAACTGCTCCTTCCCACTCATAGCCCCAGGAGCTCATGCACAGCTCTAGCTCTCTTCCACGCTCTCACGTGGCCACAGCTCCGCCACATTGCCTCGCACCGACGCGGTGTCGAAGCTCGATGGCGAGCTATGCTCCCATTCATGCCCTTCTCTCCTTCCCTCGCTCCCACTCTCCTTCCCAAAGCTTGGACAAAGGTGGAAAAATGTCATTTGCAATGGGGAAAATGGGGCGAGAGGAGGGTGTTGGGTGGGTTTTATAGGGGGTCTTAAGGGCTCATAGGGACATGGTGGGTAAGGGTAAATTATGGGGAAACTCCTAGGTTTCTTGGAAACATTCGCGTAGGTCCTACGAGCAAAAGCTAGGGATGTGAAAATATCGAGAAACCCCTAAAAGTTAGAGAAATTCCATAGGGACCCTTAAGAAGGATCATTTCATTATTGAGCCACAAGAGTCCAAGCAGGCTTCTAAAGGATCAATCGAAAGTAGGGGGAAAGTAGGAAGAAGGTAGCCTCAGCTACAAGTGGCTCAGTAAGTTCAATGCCAGATGAGTTTATCGAGTTAATGAGAACTTTGGTGAAGCACCATATAACCCCGGTACCAAGGGTAGACCATACAGCTGATGACATTCACGAGTGCACGTGGATTTTATGCATGTAGGTGCTGAATATCACACTTAACGATCTAGTCGCATTGGCAGATGTTTTCACCTATTCTACTTGGAGGGTTAAGAACCTTATGCATTCTGACGTGGAGTTAAGAGTGTTTCTATGGAGGCACATTGGAAGTGACTACGGCTTTTGATATTCCGTGGCTTACCTATCTGCCTATGTCATCAAGGCATATTACTTATATGATGAATTTTTTAGGACTTGAATTTACTCAATATCAGCTTGTATTATGTTTGGCAATTTAGACTGCCTAGAACTTTTACTGCATTTGTATCTCATTTACCATTTGATACTTCAATTAAATTTCTCTATACTTGTAGACCATTTGATGAGTACATGCAGTTAAGTGGACAGTTTTACCTGTTCTTTACCTACCATTTTGATTTCTTACATATTAAAGCACCTACTTTCTTAAAAGTAAAAACAAGTCGAGTGACTTTATCAGTACAACTTTGCAATATCAAACTGTTACAATTTTTAAAGTAGGGATGAGTTTTGAAGACAATCAGTCAATGCCTTCTATGAATGATGACTTCGAGGACAATGGTTTGTCCCTGGCAAAGGTCGCTATATCACTTGCTTTTGCATGCTATTCATATGCTAATCAGCAGGTCCCGCAGTAACCTCAAAATAATGGGACATTGTTAAGACACTACTGGGTTTGCAAGTTAATTGAGGGTCACCTGAGTTGCTACTACAATGAATTGAGGCCGAGCAAGGAGGTCTTACTTGCGCTTTCAGAATACCTAAAGGATGTCATTGACTTATACGATACACGGTCTATTACTGTGAGTCAACAGTTAGCGATTTTCCTTCATGCCCTTGCTCATGGATCCTAAGATAGGCATTTGATTAAATGGTTCCAGCACTATGGGAAGACCATCGCCAAATACTTCAACAATGTTTTGCAAGTGTTGGTCTCTTTAAAGTGTAAGTTTATTTAGATGCCAACCGTTCATGCTGAGGTGCCAGAACATATTTGAGAGAGTCAGAAATTCTTCCTGCTCTTTTAGGTTCCTTTTTATCATAAGGAAGGTGCCAACTTTACGTTACTTTAAAATGACATCGCATTGAGTTTTTCATTGTTTTTACAATGATGTCTTAGAAGTTATAGATAGATGTCATGTACGTGCCATAGTTTTAGTTGCAGATCAGGTTCATTTTTGGAATCGGAAGGGGTGGTCGAGCCAAAATGGCATTGTTGCAATCGACTACAACTTAGAATTTATCTTCATGGGGATCGAATGGGAGGGTTCACGGGTCTTATGCTAGGCAGTCCAAAATGGCCTTAACGTCCTAAGTAAACGTAGGTATCTTGTCGATCTTAGTTACGCCAACATTGACTCCTTTCTTGCTTCATTTTGTGGTATACCATATCATTTACAGGAGTATCGGAATCGCTCGAATCAATATTAAAATTATGAGTTATACGAGCACCAACACGCACAACTTTGCAATGTTGAGCATGCTTTCGGCATCCTAAAAAGATGTTTTAAGATTCTTAATTCTCGATCATTCTACAGTTTCAAGACCAAGCCCCTTATTGTCATGGCATGTATCATGTATAACATGATACAATGCTAGAACATCGAGGACGAGCTCTTCTACACTGCGGTTGAGGACATGAGGAATATAGAAGTACGAGATAATATAGTGGGTGAGACTATCATTAGAGCTAGCGAATTCTTAAGGGACCAACTTACCTATAGTTTGTGAGCAGATCACCCAAAGTCATTGAATTCTTTCACCTTACAAAATTTTCATGTAATTTGACCACAACATACCCAATGACATTTGTCCTTCATTAATGTGTTGTCATTGTTACTTCTACGAGCCCTTTCCTATTATTAATGCTTGTTTGGAGTCGTACAAGTGCATGCAATCATTACAAATTTAATGTAGTGTATTACTTTCTTACCTTTACTTTCAAGTATCTACCTTGCAACCTTATGTATCTTGTCTCGACAAGCTGTGGTGTAGGGATGTCGAGTGGATTCATGGCAACAACACATGGACGTCAATGTGAATGTGGTTTGTCATGTATTCTTATGTTGGAGCCTGCTGAGAATTGGACCATAGAGATACCTAAGACTTCTATATATATTCTAGAACACTCCCACTACCACATACACATAAGAGAACTGAGAAACAAAACGAAACACAATAGAGTGCCAATTCTTTCCAAATACATTCACAGAGAGAGAAATCCAAAGAGAGAAACTCTAACTCTATCTCTCCAAGCTCTTCACTCATCCTTTGAGAACAATGACACTACACATTTTCATGTCGATCCACTTCCAACTTAGGGAATTCTCTTTTCTTGTAGGAGCTAAGTGTTTAACTTATATTTTGGGCTCTATAGCTTTTGTAATTTGTTTCATTTTTTGTTTAGGTATTCAATATGCAAGTTCCTTTCTCCGTTGGAAACAAAATACTTTTATGAAAAATAGTGATTCGAGGTACACCACCCTCAGCTTTAAGTAGTGTAATTGTAATTAAGATTATGCCACCCCGATCTAAGTGGTATGCTAGTGATTTAATCAATTCAATATATCGAGAAATCCTAAATCATAGTGACTTAGGTGGTAATTTTTAATCGGGTTAAATTTTCACCTAAAAATAATTTATCTTTTGTGGTGAATGCTTTTATATGATTAAATTATATTTTTATTTGTTCATTGTATTTCATGGTCCAACCCCCCCCCCCCCCCCCCCCCCCCCCCCCCCCCCCAAAGAAGGTAAATCTTCTTGTATGGTTGCTTAGAAGGAAGAAGGTGGTTAATGGAAATACAAAAGTTGATGGGCACCCTAAGATGATGCCACCTACGTTTAATGAGGTGAGGGTTGTGGACACCAACCACTGCCTTTTCACTTGCCCCTTCACCCAAGCCTATTGGAGGAATGTTATGTACCAGTCAATCAACTATAGTTGCAGGTCTAATTTTCGGAGAACCATATCCATAAAGCGCTTGTAGATGAGAACATGATGGGGAAGGTATGATCATGCTTTGGTGCGTTTGGCTAGAAGAACAACGATCATTTTTCAAAAGGAAATATCATTTATTAAGGGAATTCTCCATCACTTTAACATACTTCGTACCTATTGGTGTAGTTAGTTCCCTTCTTTTTTTAGGAAGAATTAGCACCTTCGTTTAATGAAGGAGGGGGTTTAACAAGTTTTTCCCTTTAAAACAAAACACATTAAAATTAGCTTTGTTCATTAATGCATAACCAGACTCAGGATGTTCACTGCACAAGTGATATCACATCTTGTAAGAGTAAGGTAAATCAATTTCTTCGTAAATTTCTAATACCCGTGCTTTTAAGAATCATCCAAAAGACTCCACATTATCCAAGTGTAGATTTACGTTATACTCGATCTATAACCAAGATTACTAGCTTTCTTCAACAAGTCCAAAACATATTTCTACCGAAAAGTAAAAACTATCACCAATCTCACACTCCAACTATCACTGGATTCGGTAGTATCAACGGCAAGAAAGTATCGTGATTTTCCAAAATCCTTGATTCCACAAAACCATCTTCTAATCTTGCTTTAAGCCTTCAAATTTCCTCTTGAATATCTCCTGCATTGATCACATCATCTTCATACACCAATAGCAAGTTGACTTGGCCTCTATATTATTTTAAAATAATGTACGATCACTATTTCCTTAGAATAATATTTGTCCTCTTGCAACTCACAGTTTTCCAAACCATGCTAAAGGTGATTGCATAAAGTCATACAAGGATATCTTGAATTCACATCGTCACTTATCTTTCTATGACTAGGTGACATGCATATAAATTTCTTTTTTCAAATTCTTGTTAGAAGAAGATATTCTTCACATCCAATTGATACAACAATTAGCAAGCAAATTAAATTGCAAGGGACAAAGCAACTCCCATGGAAATACCTCTTCATCGCAAGAACAAAAGGCTCAACATAATCGATGCCATACTTCTAAATAAATCCAAACATGTCTAGCTTACCTATCTATCAACTTTATATTCAATAGTGTATACTCATTTTGAACTAGCAATATAGGCAGTTAAGCATGTCCACAACGAAGAGTTTGATTTCATTTCTTTTTACGTAGCAACATACCTTAGATCTAAGTGAGCCTCAACCACTCTCATAGTGCTCGTAGAAGCAAGTGATGACAAAAAAACATTTGAATTAAGGTAGAAGCTACATGTATGAAATATTTGTTCATAAGATGCTTTGTGCACTTTATAGATCCTTTTTTGAGAGCCATAGCACCACCATCCATGATACCTACAGTTTCAATCCCTTGTTAGCATCGAAAACACACATGAATTTCCTACTAGGTTTGGATCCGGAAGCTTTTATTTGTGAAAAGGGTTTGGATCTAGAGAAGAGGAAGATGTAGGAGTGTTTGCATTGTTCTTACTAGAAATAAAGTGGCCACGTGGCAGCCAGCAAACCACACGATAGCATTATAGGACCCATCATAGCCGATGGTGAAGAGGACCTATGGTCCAAGTTTGGTTGCTTAAATGTCAGTTTTGTTATTTTGTTAAGTGGATTTTAGGAAAATTATTTTAGGAAATAGTTTGAAATTTGATTTGTTTTAGAGATAAGTTCTTTCTTATTTTAGAAGATAAGATTTGTTTCTCTTTATTAGGATATGTTATCTCTATATAAAGAAAGTCTTCAATTGTATTTTAGTCATAATAATATTTCCTATTCTAAGGCTCCTCTCCTCTCTCTTTCTTCTTTGCATAGCCAGCCACCATCACCACCAAGGCCAACCACCCTCGTCGGCCAACAAGGGTAGCTAGTGGCTGCTCTCCTCCTCCTTGATTTCTCCACGTGGACTGTTTTCCCACGTCAAGGGAGCCTCCACGTTCCACATTGTGTCAATCTCTACAATTCTTTTGGTTTAATATCTACTTCAGCCTTTTATTCTGCAGTGTACAACTCATCCACACCATTATCCTTTCGCTGTCCCTGCTTATCAGGACATGGGATAGACATATCCCCTACTCACCAAAGTCAAAATCCCAAACCAAAGATCCAACTAAATCATCAGTATGATTTACACTTCAACATTGACAGTACTAAAATCCTCTTCAACCATACTTTTCTCACTAAAGAGGACTTATTGAGATGCAAGACTACTTTAAAAAAGATCACATCCTTCAACATATATCTCTTCCCGATGAGACTCCTTCAAAACAATCACATTCTTCACCATGTATCTCTTCCCAATATGAGGTCTAATCATTTGTGGCCCATTTGAAATAAAACCCATTTGGTACCAATTTTTCTACCTCCTGGTGTAAGACCAGGAATAAAGCAAAGACACCTAAAAACAGTAAGTGCCATGGCAAAAGGATATTTAATGGGCATCAACATAAAGAATGTGATCTTACCACCAAACACCAATGAAGGCATCCGTAATCAGGAACATGCTCGTAAGAACTACTTTTGGCCAAAAATATTTTCGTAAATTTCTCACAATGGACATCTAGTGTCAAGTATATACAATTTTTCATTCTGCAACTCAATTTTTTTGAGGGGTGTTGCTGCATGAGGTCTCGTGAATTATTCCTTTGCTTTGGAAGAAACTCTATAATACTCTCAAGCATTATGAGACTAAAAGACTTAACCAGGTATTAAATCAATTGTCAATCATATTCACAACCAGTTGCCTAGTTTTGGGAACATCTAGCCTACTTTTCAACAAAGAAATCAAGATGCATCGACGCCAATCACCCCAAGAAGACCATGAAATACTAAAAGCAACCAACGAACTTTACATTTGCATTTGCAGGTTTTCAAAAAGTCATAATGCTCAAAAGAAAAAGTAGTGGCACAGTTTTCTTCTGATCAAGGAAAAGAAGCATGAGCATGTTTGGCAAATTAACAAATCTCACATGTGAAGTGCACATTTGTTTCAAGAAACAAAATGGGAGATAACTTTTGTAAACTAACCACTACGATATCCAAGCTTATCAAATCCTCTGTTATTCTTTCCTCTAGTAACTAGAACCAAGACGAGAGCCAAGGCAAATCTAACAGTAAGATTATAAAGCTCGCTAAAGACCAAGCAAATCCCAAGCTTCTTCCTCTTCTCAAAATCTTCCAGAACACAATGGTCATGACAAAGTTCAGCATGTAGCCTAACTCCTTCATAATCTTGCTCACAAACAATAATTTAAAAGAAGATTAAGGGCATGCAATGCATTCCTATGAGTAAAACAGTCTAGAAAGGTGATAACCCCCTTTCCTTGCAACTTTCACTTTGGAGCCATCAACCATAACTGCCCGCTCATTCCTACAATCAAGCTTGCATTGATAATAGAGTTTGCTGTTAGTTGTCACGTGATTTGTGGCTCTATTGCCAATAATCCATCCATCTCATGTGATTTACGACTTCACTATCAACAATCCATTCATCTTGACAAGTGCTAAAATTTTCATTTTCTTGGCAAGTGTCAGAATTGTCATTACCTTTTATTTCTTGAGATGCAAAAATTGACTAATGGCTAGAGAATATTTTGTGCAATACAAAGGCAGATTTGTGGTTAGTTCTCTGAGAGTAAACATCACCCTATGCAGCATGTAAATCTCACTAGTCTTCTCCTGGCCATAAATGCTTTCCAAGACTAAACACATCCAACAGTCTTTTTTTTTATCGAGATATTCGAAGGTCTTCTTCCTCAAAACCAGCCAATTAACAATTCATGTCTTCTCCTGACTATCCTCCAAGAACCATTTCTCCCAATTTGCCTGTGGCTGCCAGCATGGGCTTTGTCCCATCAATATATCCAACGCAATCCCTGCTTGCAATCACCATCTATGTGGCAAAAGATGGAGAGACAGTTGTCCTTGGTTAGCATCAAAGTCATGAATTGGATCTATAAAAGTGTCTTTACTTGCTCCCAAGTCAATTTTATCTTCTTGAGCCCTGCCATCATGGAAACAAAGAAAGCACCAAATCAATATTTTTATGCGGATCAGGGTCGAGTGGGATCGAGGGCTCAAACTGTGGGCAAACCATAATCATTTCCAACATTGAAGAATACAGGGATTTTATGAAGAAAACAATGGCAAAAAATAATCAAACAAGTGAACCTGCAAACTTGGACCATCTGACTCATCAAAAGATGACCTGACCAGTTAAAATGTCAACTAGAGATAAACCCACCCGACACTGGCTGAAAGATTAGGGAACCTAGTTGATTGAATAAAACCAATCAAAAGCCAGTCTATTCCACAAATACAGCCGGACTAGTCAAAGAGTATTTTGTTTGGCTGGGAACGTGAATCTATAGATGTCAAATGAGACTTTACGAATACTTGATCAAGGTATGAACCAATCAATTGGAGCTATTAATTGGCAATTCCCAAGCCACCTCTACCTCAATATTGACCCGAAATCACAATCAAAACATGATCTTCCACCCTCACATGTGGTCTCCTAATATAAATGTCATCAATGCACACTAAAGTAGTCATGTTGATTTTGGCTAAACTCCATTCTTATCAATCCCGTCTTCTTCTAATAATGCCCTTCCTTATTCACAGTTCTCATTCTTCTCTTCAAAGCTGGATGCTATTCGACCTCTGACTCATTGGTTGGGATAGAGGGGACTTTTTTGTGAAGAAGGATTATAAAATCTTACTTGGGATTGTGGGAGAGAGAGGCCCCCAGTTGTCAATGGACTGCTAGAATTCTTGGAAGATGAAGATCCCACTGAGGGTCAAGATTCTTTTGTGGCTCGTTCGCAGGAGGAGGTTGGTCACCAAGGTTAGAAGAAACAGCTGGCAGCCAGAGTCTGATTGCTACGTGTGTCTTTTGTCGTGCAGAGGAAGAGGATGCATCTTTTCCTTTCTTGCAAGTTTGCCAGGTTGGTGTGGGGATCATGTTTCAGTCCCTGGTTTGCAGATGGCCTCTTTTGACAACTTCTGGGAGGCGTATAGAAATGGCATTCAGATGGACACGCTGATGTGGATCAAGGCATGTATGGTGTCGTGGTAATATGGCTACAAAGAAATGGTTTTGTTTTCTGTCAAAAGGACTTGGCATGAAAATGTTGTAAGGGTTGTCTTCTCCCTTTTCTCCTGGATGCAATTTTTGTAAGCTTTTTCCCCTTTGGGAGTGGTAATGGAGCAGATGGCTACTGACCTCCAGGCTCCAGTAGCCATCCCTTTTCTTTTCCAAAAAAACAAAAAAAAAGAAGACAGTTGGCAACTTCAGAATGAACTAAAGTTATTACTTACAAAAGAAAATAAGTAATTAACTGACTACCAAGAAAAAGAAAAGTACATGGATAATTTTTCAGAAGGAAAGAAAGAAATTGCTACTAAGAATTACACAGTTTATAGTGCTGAGGCACATAATGGACTTGGATATGGGACTGTTTGGCCATGCACCTTGAATATGGGACTGTTTGGCCATCATTAATGCCTAATTCATGCAAATGACATGTTTGCCCATGTGGCATTTACTAATTCCATCAGACACCCTTTGTTTTTCTTAAGTTTACCCCCATCTTGTCACAAGGTATCCCAATCCGAACAATATTTTATCACCAAACTGCTTCTTGTTATAATCTCAAATGCCACCTTCCCACGACAAAGGCATATGCATCGAACACTCTGCAAATGTCAGCTTCTCAGAGATGCTAATGTCATGTTTGGTGCATCCGATCAGCACCTAAATCACAGGCTATTTTAATCATGGGAAGCTGACATATCCCTATTGATGTGAAAAAGAAACTCTAGAAATTAAAACATGGTAAAGTTAGAAAAACTTGTGCTGATGTCAATTAGAAGATGCAACTCGGGCAAGCCATGAAGGGCGCCAATCACGTAAACACAAACATGGTACCATCCCACTTAACAATCAGAAAGGACCCTTCGCAAAGTAAGCCATTTTATCACACTATGAGTTTTCATTTTGTAAGTACCATATCTCATTACATTCTAATTGTTCTCCTAAGAGAGAAAAGGATGAAAACAACTTTGCAGGCGACTTCAATGTAACTCTGAGTTCTGATGATCACCCTGAGGGTCTCTGTGGTAGTACTAATGATTTACTGGATTGGATATCCACTTCAAGCATTGTTGAATTAGAAATCCCAAATTGCAGGTTTTCTTGGAGGAGCTCAGATGCTGGAGGTCCCAGATCTAAACTCGACAGATTTTTTGCCTCCATATCCTTCTGCAAAAGGTTTCCCCTTAGTCTGGCTAAGGCCCTCCCTAGGTTGTTTTCTGAACATACACACTAAGGTCCCTTTTGGTAAAAGGAATAAGTTTGTAGAATAAGTAGAGGAATAGGGAAGGAGTGGAATAAATGAGTTAACCTGTTTAGATGTTTTGGCAGGTTAAAGTTATTCCACAAAGAAAGCAAAATAATTTTACCCCAAGTTAAGTTACTTAAACCGGCACAAATGAAGGGCGGGTTAAATAGTGGGTTAAATACTTAACCCAGCATAAACCCAGTTAACCCACCAGCCAAAGAGTGGAATTCAGGGGAAGACATGCATGTTGGGACTTAGTTCAAGTTTGAGAGATCATAGCTGCTCGAAAATGGCTTCTGCGAAAAGGTTAACCAATGGTGGGGAGGTTGTGACACCATTAGACATCTTGTTAAAATATACCACAAGAAAATTCTTTTCCTGCATGAGAAGCTAAAGGACTATAGGGAAGGAACTCAAGGAAGGGACAAGGAAATGCAAAGATGATGCCTTAACAAGAATCTCCAAACTAAATAGGCTAGAGGCTACTCGGGAGCTGTTACCAGAGGAGGGTAGAGAGAGCAGGTCTTCAATAGAGGATTCAACTGGAAGACAGAAAAGAGGAGATTGAATGGTGACAGAGATCCAAGTAGCTTTGGCTGAGGGTGGGTAACTCCAACGCTATTTTTTTTTTCACTCATTTGCCAACAGGAAGAGGATGAAGAACTGGATCAACTCCATCTCTGATGGACAAGAGGCACGCTTGGGGAGACATGTAGTCACAAGAGCTTTTGCAGATCATTTCTGTAATACCTTCTGTCAACAAGGGAGGATTTGGCACTTAGGTGGTTACCACCCTAGATAGCTACTAGATGTTGAGATAGAATCTTTTGTCTCTTTCACTAAAGAGGAAGTTTGGACGGCCCCTGCCTCCTTGAAATAAGAGGTTTCTCCTGGTCCAAATGGCTTTCCAATGCTGTTGATTAAAAAAATTCTAGCCTACAGTGAAGAATGATGTAATGGCTATTTTAGAGTCCCTAGTAGCAGGCTCGGATCTCTCGAAAATCAACAACTTCTTTCTCTTTCTACTTCCAAAAGAAGAAGCGGCTGAGTCCTTAGATGATTATAGGCCAATTGCTTTATCCAACTTCATTTATTTATTTATTGTAAAAACTTTTGCTCGTCGTCTTAGAGATGTTTTGAACCAATTGATTAGACTAGTGAATTCTCCCCTCATTAAGGAAAGGTTTATGATGGAAAATTATGTTGTTGCCTCTGAGATGTTTTTTGCATGGAGGAGGGATGGGACTAAGGCTTTCTACCTAAGGGTCAACTTCTCCAAGGCCTATGGTAGTCTACATTGGAAATTTATGTGGTCTTCACTTAGATCCAAAGGTTTTCCACATGCCCAAATTCATTGGATGAAGATGTGTATTACTTCTGCCTATTGTTTAGTGTTAGTTAATGGTCATCAGGAGGAGGGTGGATACAAACTAAAAGAGGCATCAAACAAGGCTGCCCTTTGGCACCAATGCTTTTTGTTCTAGCTATTTTTGTTCATGCTTCCTATTCTCTTTGTGATACAAGACTCATAAGAGGATTTGGCCGAACCTAAGGCAGATCCATTGTTCTAGGCTAATGACATATTATTCGTCAAGGGTTCTATTGTTGAAGCGAGGAGGCCTTGTCTATTGCTAGAGGTCTTTGGGGAGACATCTAGGCTAAAGATGAACCTCCATAAATCAGGCTTCTTCCTTTTGGCATGTCTACAAAAAGAGTTGTGTAATGCGACCAAATTTCGGGGATGCAGCAACCATAGACACCATTTGAATATCTTAGATTTCCTCTTGCACCTAATCACATCTCAACCAGAGACTAGACCCTGTCGTTGAGAGATTAAAGAAGCATCTCTAAGGGTGGGCATCTTACCTTCCATCTAGGTGTGGCCGACTAATCCTTCTCTCTTCTGTGCTCTCCACTCTACTATTATATTATCTTTCTATCTTCCAAATTCTAGTGGTGGTAATCAAACATATGAACTCCATTAGGAAGTTCTTGTGGGCCTCTGTTATGGGGGATCGATTTCTACCTCTTGTGGCTTAGGATGAAGTTTGCAAACAAAAAGAGGCTGGAGGTGCTTCATGATGAATGAACCCTTCTTTCTAAGTGGGTCCTTCAGGCTTCAGCTCATGCAACCCTAAATGTCATTCTAGAATTGTCCTATGTGCTTATTATGGAGACACTATTAATTGGGATGAGAGGAGGATCTCGTAGAGGGGAGCTCAGTTTTGGAAATGTTTGCAGCAGTCCATGGGTAGGGTCTAACCCCATTGCTAGTCCTCCTTGGGTAATGGGTCCATATTCAAATTTTGGAGAAACGAGTGATCACCAACTAGCGTATTGGCACACAACTTCCCTCAGTTGTTTGCCCCTACTACTGATATCATGACATCTATGGTTACTCCTTTTCTCAGGATTACCAGGTGCCTTCCTTATCCTTGTCACTATTGGGGGCCAAATTAGAAGACCTCATTCCTATTGTAGATGTTGCACAACATTCAACCAAGGCAAAGGAGGGATGGTTGGATTTGGAAGTATGGTAAGTTCTCCACGAGGAAGGCCTACTTGAAGATTTCAAAGGATCGTGGCCCTATGGACCAAAATATGTCCTCTAACTGCAAAAAGATCTGGAAAGCATGTCTCCCCCTAAAAGTGAAGATCTTTTTATGGCTCTTGGATAAGAAGAGAGTCATCACTCGTCACTACCAACGAAGATCGATGCCTGACTCTGACAATTCGTGTGTCATTTGTGGCAATGGAGTTAAGGATGCAAAGCATCTTTTCTTCACCTATCCCTTTGGATAGGAATGTTGGGAGGCCTCAGCAGACTGGTTTATTTTGCACTCTTTCAAATCAGAGTTTTGGTCTAGCATCCATGGTTCCCTCGCTAACGCTAACTTTATCAAGAGAGCTTTTATCCTCATTAGTGTGTCTGGCTTAAGCGTACTGGCATGAAGTTCAAAAAAGAAAGAACCTATATAGATGGAGTTCATCTTTTTAATTCCATACGTAATCTACGGTGTAACTAGATCTCCTTTTAAAGGATATACAAGGGGTGAACAACCCTTGTTAACCCCTTTTTCCTTTTCAAAAATGTGGAAGAAAAGAGATGCATTACTTCTCAAAGGAAATCCTAGCCTCTCTTTTATAATAGAGAGAACTGTGTTAATTACATAGACACCCAAAAAGAAAAATAAAATAGGAAATACATTCTTATACTCAACACTCCCCATCAAGTTGAGGTGTATATGTCAGCGAGCCCCAGCTTGATGCATAGGAAGTCAAGACACTTCTTCGATGCCTTAATAAAGATATTTGCTAGCTGAAGCTCAGATGAAACATATGGAGTACTAATCTTTTCTACTAGAACACAATCACGCACAAAATGACAATTCACTTCAATATGTTTAGTCATTTCATGAAAGACCGAATTCGAAGCAATGTACGTGGAAAACTTGTTGCACAAAAAAGTGAGACTGGCATA
Source organism: Thalassia testudinum (assembly GCA_037157565.1). Classification (NCBI taxonomy): domain Eukaryota; kingdom Viridiplantae; phylum Streptophyta; class Magnoliopsida; order Alismatales; family Hydrocharitaceae; genus Thalassia; species Thalassia testudinum. The sequence goes on along the minus strand of JAZHRO010000002.1, from coordinate 40,661,791 downwards.
TCAGCCTAAATACCCAATTCATGTAGAAAACCACATGATCTTAAATATCTCCTGAGCCATCTCTCAGTACTCTGCCTCTACACTTGAGCGAGCCACCACATTTTGTTTCTTACTTCTCTAGGAGACTAGATTCTCACCAAGATAGACTGCATATCTTGAAGTAGAGTGTCTGTCACCCACGGATCCAACATAGTTCACATTCGAATAAGCTATAATATCCAGATTCCCTTCATCTTTGCAGTACAAAACTCTACCTGGAATTCCTTTAAAGTACCATAAAATGAGGCAAACCTCATGCCAATGACTGTACGGAGGGGTCTGCATATACTGGTTGGCTCTGCTCACTACAAAACTAATGTCAAGCCTCATAATGGTCAAGTAGAGTAAGCATCCAACAATGCTACGATATCTGGTAACATTCTCATACAATGGGTCCACCTCATCAATGGTGTGAGTAGGCGGAGACTCCACTAGTATACCAGAGGGCTTGGATCCAAGTAATCCAGCTTCCTTAAGAATCTGCAATGTGTATTGTCTCTGGGACATGGAGAGACTCGTCTCCTGTCGAACTGCTTCTATCTCCAAGAAGTGTCAAAGATCACCCAGATCCTTGGTAACAAACGTGAACTGCAAAAACACCTTTGTTTGAATATCCCACCAAATACCACCCAAAAGAAAGATAAAATAGAAAATACATCCTTATACTCAACAATAACCTTCTTCAGTAGGTAGTGCACTAAAGAGTACCTCAATGTTTTTCAAGCACTCGCGGATGACTCCCATGCAGAGTCACTACATTTGTTGCTACTAGCACATGTACCAAAGGAACTTCATCAATCCCAAACATGTGAAAGTATGAAACATGCTAATTGTCGATACTTCTCCAATTTCATGTACTTCAAGCATAATTCAAAATTCCAGATTCTTCAGTCACATGACACTTGCTGCTATGAATTCCTCAGGATAAATAAGATCTTTATCTACCATGTACCTGTAACTACAACAAGTATATAGTATGGTGGATGATGTGTTTGAATATATGGTAGGCAATGAGGGGAATACCCGAATTAGCTCTCTTTTTTTTTTTAAAAAAAGAACAAGGTCTCATTTTGTTGTCCTTCCTTTTGATCAACTACTGCAAACCAAAGCACTCAACTTGAAGTTAACTTGGTGGGGTGATCGATAAAGACTAGATCTTCCAAACTGAGTCAACTTGGTGGCTCTGTTCTCAACCCTTCCGCAAAGAGCCAATGAAAGATCACACCATAATGACATCTCAGGGGGCTAAACTTCAACCATCCCAAGCCCACACCAAGCATAAAACGGAGTATGTGGCATTCTTCCATTTTCACCTAAAGTCATTTTCAACCCATTTCTTTCCAACTCACTCAATGAAGAGCCGAAAAGGCAATTTGGAAGACTTGAGCAAAAACTAGAAGACAGTAAAATCAAATATGAATCCTAGACCCATCAATTTTTCTACTGGCTAGCTTTTCTCCAACCTACTATTATAAAGACATAGGAGTTCTCCACGGAACTTGTACATGAATCATGATGTCAATTTATAGAACAATGACATAAATGAGGAGAATCCCCCCTGCATCATAATTTAAATATGAATTAGCATCAAACCTCAAATATAAATAATTAGTTTGTCGGACTTTGAATCACATAGGTAAAAACCTCTTCATCTGAGGTTACCAACTTACAACACCATATATAGTGTGAATGAAGAGTACTTTTCTAAACTGGAAGCAAATTGATTCTTAAACAAAGTAAAAGTGAAAGAGTATGCAACTCAATTCATGCTTGACAAATATTCATCTCAGACTTTAAGCGATAGCACAGTCAGAATTTCTAAATAAAAATCCAAAGCTAAACATGCATCTGGATTCATTTTCCTTGAGAAAGAAAAAAAAAACTCAACTTTACACCTATAGCCAGGTTTCCAAATTGCATGCACATATTCCCAATTTTTTCAGCTAGGTTCGCCTCAATCATGATCAATTGCCTCTGCAATGCACTGGAACAAATGAGATATGAAGCACATATTTGATATTTTTCCACTTCTACTTTCATCAGCTATGTCTGTGAATCGCTAAAGGTGTCTGCAAAACACAAACATTGCCCAAGTAATCAACAATCCAGGCAAGTCAAGATCGGCAATAACCATGGACAAACAAACGAGATCCACAGCCTGTGATGGTACCGTTAATTATCTTCCACAAGAGAGTAAGGAATCAGAAGCCTACTGAGAGAAAGAAGGGTCAATGAATTATATATTAAAAGGACAGAAGTCGAATTACAACCTACAAAAACAAAGCAGCAGCATCCTACGATGATTTTAGAGCCTTGGGCTTCTTCTTCTTCTTCTTACTATCCTTCAACCATTCCCATCCCTGGAACTCGATCTTGCCCTGGTAAGCCCTTACAACCTCGGGAACCTCCTCCTCGTACTTCTTGACGTATCTCTCGAAGAAGAACCTCTTCGTGGCCAAGAACTTCGAACTCATGTGCTTCCTTACGAGCCCCCGCGATATGAGCACGTTGAGCACCGCGCAGCGGGGGATGATCCTCTTCTCGAGGCTCATCAGCAGGAACACGGGGTTCATCGACAGTAACTCCGTCCCCCATCCGACCCTCTCCCTGAAGAACTCCATCTTCCTCCTGACGTTCTCGTCGGACAGTCTCAAGCACGCCGGCTGCTTCCGGAACACCTCCAGCACCTCCCCTTCCGACCACCCCAGCTCCTTGTACACCTCCATCTTCCTCAGGAACGTCGACCTCGACATGTAGGACATCACCCCCAGCGCCAACACGTACGCGACGCTCGTGGGGGACAGGCCCAGCTCCTCCACGTGCCCGACGGCGGCGGCGAACTCCTCCTGGCTCCTCGCGAGCGCCCTCGGCTGGACGTGGAGCAGCTTGACGATCAGGGGGTCCGTGACGCCCCTGTCCTTGAGGAGCTTGATGTTGGCCTCCTGCTTGCGGGTGAGGAGCACGTTGGTGGACTTGAGGACCCGGATGAGGGCTTCCTTGGAAGGGAGGATGGTCTTGAGGAAGTCGACGGAGGAGGAGATGGACCTCTCCAGGCTCTTGGACAGGAGGTAAGGGTTGGTCAGGAGGATCTGCGCGAGGTCGGCGCCGGTGAAGCCGGCGCCCCGCAGGAAATCCAGCTTGGGCCGGAGGTTCTTGTCGAGCTTCAAGGTGAGGAGCATCGGGAACTTGGCGACGATGGCGTTGGTCTTCTCCTCCGGTATGTCGTAGCATCGGAAGGTGGTCAGCAGGGGAGCGGAGGAGGGGGGCAGGGAGGCGGCCTTCGAAGAGAAGCCGCGTGAGGAGATGGTGGGTTTCGGTGGGAGGACATTCGTGGGGTGTGGGTAGAGTCGAGGGAGGTTTTTTCTGAAGAACAGGCGGAGCATGTTCTGGGGAGGTTGGGGGATTGGTAAGGGAGGTGGTGGACCGGAGAACGGTGCCCAGATTTTCTCCACCAGGTGAGCAAGGTAGGGTGGGACTCGACTCGAGAAAGAGGTCGACGCTGAGGCTTAGTTTGGTATGGGATAATCCATCAAATATAGGTTAATTTTGTTGGATGAAAATGATATTTTGATTTGAATTAAGAAAACTTCACATAAGATAAGTTATCTTGGGGTTGATATTAAGGTTTAGTTTGGTATGGAGATTAAGATAAGTTATCCTATATTTTCACATGTTAACTCAGAAATTTTCTAAATAATCATAAGTTAATCCACCTTGATAACCTTTATGACTTCAAAATAAAAATAGAGGATAATCCAATTGCAAAAAAATTATCTCATGAAAAACAAAATCATGGGTAGGCTACTTAAAAATGACACCATTTCCTCATTTTGAGTTACTGTTGTATCCAATTTGAATATTATGATATGCAATCAACTGGAATCAAAAGTTTGTATTATGCTTATCTGTGTTTTCTTTTTTATTTTTTATTTTATTTTTAGTGTCAAAGTTCAATTACATCAAACTTACATACAGTACCTACTTGTAAGTATGGAATCGTATATCTATATAGGGGAAACACAAACTCTTGCAAGATATTAACATTTGGCCATAAGCAAGGGATAACGACTATTGCATTCATGTAGGTAGAGAAAACTACCCGTTATTCACAAATGGGATAAAAACAAACTCAATCTTTTAATACTCTGCAATGCTGTCCATCATTCTTAATATGCACCATGATCGTAACTCCTCTGTCGCTTCCTTAGTGGTTATGCAATTTGCCTCAACTTTAGTATATTTTGCAATTAACAGAATTCTCTTCCTATTCGCCACTAATGAGATTTGAACCCTATATCTCCCCTAAAGATAGATAGTGTTCACCAATTTTGCTATAGTTGGTTTACCTGCTAACCTTTTATGTTTACAGTCTATGATTGTTAAACATTTACTCCACCATGACCATACTCATTCTCTACCACATGTACATGTTAATGTCAACTCTTTCATTATTTTGACGATTTGTAAAAAGGGATAGGTTGCTAAATAAAGGAGACACATATATGTGCTACCAAGTCTTAAAATGCAGAAACTCAAGATACTTGTTAAAAAAGAGGAGAGCAAATTTCTTTGGAGAAGAAGACTCAAAAAGATCAAAGTTGTGACGACTTGAGTCCCGTCAAGCGACGAAACCCGAGTAGCCGTATACTAATAACTACACAAACCACCCACAAGATCGAGTCACCCAATTCATAGTCATAAAATAACAATAGCCAATCAAACAAAACGTAAAGCAATAATGAAATAGAAAGAGACGAAGTACTGACAGAGAGTTTACCATAGAACGTACGTACGTAAGCCAAGAGATGCACAAACAGCAACTAGCAGCTAAGCACCTAAGTACGAAACTCGAGAACACGTCAGTAAACATGAGTAGAGTAGAACAACTAAAACAAAAGGTACAGGAAAAAGGTACCATATCAAAAGTTCATCCATTTACAATTTATTATTTATCCAATTCTATTTATGTAATTTGCCCATATTCTTATAGTTCACAATTCGTCAATCGTCATCTCGGGGCACGAGACAATCTCGTAAAACTTCCTGCGGCGCAAGATTGGTATAAGCCATCCTTCTAGGCAGAGAGACTGCTTATACCCATCTAGTCGCCGCTTTCCATCACCCTGTGGTCATTGCGGAAAGAGGTGGCAACTACGTCATGTAGCGTGAACACGTACAAGTGCTGTATATGCTGAACCACAGATAGCCAATGACCCACCTACCAGCTGAGAAAGAATCACTTCAAACCTCGAGCCACGCATCCTGCTATCCCATTTGGCCACTAAGCCAAACCAAACAGTCGTAAGGAAGCCAACAACTCCCTAAACTAGCCCCTGAAATCGGTATAAAAAACTAAAGCTACAACCAAAATCTGGCGAATAGTGGGACTAAAACCAATTATCTACCCTTTAAATCTTGACTAGATAGTCGTATTTAATTATTAAATCCATGCAAAATAACTATATCTTTTATTTTCATTAAATCCAGTCCTACTTAACAACCCTACATCATTAAGCCCAAGATGAACAGATATTCATATTAACCTCCAATGTTATCGATTTACAAAAAATTTTCAAATTATGATGGTGGTCCCATACTATCTACCAATCAACGAGCATGATGGAACTAGTTCCATGGAAATCAGAGTTTGTTTCATGCACGAAACGATAGAGGTGCATGTGATCATTAACTCTTAACTTTATCCAATTATTTCTCAATAAAACACTCATAAATCAGGGGAAACACCAGAGGGTTTCCAAACTTAGCAGAAAGGAGAAGCACACATCAACCAAAGCAGTACACGCGAAGGATCGTACCAGACGGGTCCACAGATACCCGAAAACCAAAAGGAATCGAGAGAAAGGTAGACTACTCTACATAATGTCACCAGAGGGTCATGGTGACTTTGAATCGTGCGCACAGGGCTTGGGGACAATCTAAACGCCAACCTCGGAATCCACGCATGCACAGGGGGCAAGACTTGGTTCACATGAACAAAAAATAGGGTCGGAGGCTCCTAATCATGTTTTTGATTTTTCACTAAAGAAACAGTACTCAAAAGTGGAAATAAACCACACCAACACATAGTGCACATCGATATGATTCTAATGGTACCTTATTTGTCAAAATCCAAGATCAGGAAAGCCTCGAACCGGAGGAAATAGTGCGAGGGGGTCCTAAAAATATATAATTCAAGCAAACCGGTAAATGGTCCATGAACACCATGCTCCTGCCACATGTCACATGCTGTTGGCGCCTGTTGTAATGACCCGTCACACTTTTAGCCTTTTAAGACGTTTGTCCAAACGTCGGATCCTTTCTCGGACGTCTGAAAGTAAAATTTTTGTATGCACACTGTGCTCTGCGTGTGGGTGGCGCACATGACCCTCTTCTTCTCTCTCCCTTCCTTTTCTTCCTCAAACCCTAACCCCCCACACCTTCTATATAAGGCACCCTTCCTCTCTCCTCTCCACTCCACACACCAGCCACCACCACCTTCAGAGCTGTGCGGGAGTGGCGAGAGGAGGCGAGCGAGGGAGAGCGAGAAGGAGGAGGAGAGCGTGGGAGGAGGAGGCCGAGGTCGGAGGAGCTTCGGTGGAAGCTCGGCGGAGCTTGTGTAGCCACCGCGGGCGAGTGCGAGAGGAGGAGAGAGCTAAGGGAGGTGGCCTCCCGACCCTCTGCAGCGACTGAAGCTGCGGCGGTGTGAGGCGGAGCTAGCGGAGAGCAATGGAAGGAGTTTCTAATACTGGGATTTTTCCAGTATCAGACGTCTGGTGTTATGACCCGATTCTCGAATCCCTACGAGACACGAGAATCGGATAGACGCGACTGATCCCAAGACCCAGTTGTCCAACGAGAAAGTAACCAAAAAGCAGTAAAATAAACCACATTCGCCATGCAAGTAACTAACAGTAACAAAAGTACAGCAATAAAGAAAAGAACTACTACAGTACATACCACCACAACAGTAGAGAATTTAAAACAGGTACAGAATATGATGTTTACAATAAAGAGTACAAGGTGAAACAGAAATACTCACTACTACAAAAATACGGTACAACAAAAGTACAACTACTGGGCTCTACTAGGCCCAGCACCCTCCGCAGCCGCAGGCTCTAGCTGCTCAACACCTAGTCTTGAAAAGGTGACAAAGTGACACGTCAGTGAAACGCTGAGTAGAGTAGTAACCAGCTAGCTAAGAAAATACTAAAGGTGGACAAGTAGCTGTTATTTTTAATTTCTTTCTTTATTTCTCTATTTAGTCTTTCTTGATTTATTTCTCAGATATTTCTCTTGATCTCGAATGTTCCTCGTGGGAACGATTTTGATTGCAGTCTTTTTCGAAAAGTAGAAGTAACACGTGGTGCTCTCCTGGCCGAGAGAGTCTCCCGTGGTGGTCCTACCCTCAACCACCCCAAGGTCACTGACAGACGTAATGGTGACTACGGCATGCATGATAAACGCACGGGTAGCTACCCCGCACTAGCACGCGGTCAGTCGTTTCCGTTAACTGGTGCGCCCAAAGCACAGCACGGAACCAGTATAGGGCAGAGCCCTCTCAGTAACAAGGGTCCAGCCCCTCCACAGTAACCAAACAGGGGTCTTGCCCCTCCACAGTCCGTGCACCCTCGCCTGACTACCCTGGTTTGCTTAGTGGCCTAACAAGTCGGTGTAGGACGGCTAGCTGAACCTCGGGGCCTGTGGGGTGGCTAGCTCTCTCCCTACACTGGTAGCTCTCCTTGATACTGTGTATGCGAGGGCCAGAAGTCGGTACAAAGTGGGCAGACCTAACCCCGGATCCCTGGGGCGACTAGCTCCACTTTGCACTAAACAGGGGGACAGTCGCTCTACTTGGTACCCCGTACTCAAGGGTCAGCTCACTTCCCCATCCACTTTACCAATTCCATTCTATTTATTTTCCAGGAGCTCTACTCCTAATTCCCCATAGGGTTCATACTCATATTTCTCAGGCCAAGCCATATTAGATTTCCTCATTTCAGTTTCATTCGCATATAGTATGGGTTTCCAACATTCGACTTCTTTTCCCTTCCAATTTATATACAAGCAGCTCGTATTTAATTTCAACCCACAGAAATTACATGTAACAGTTACTAGCAACAATATTCTACATTTCACAGGCAGTTGTTATCCAATTATAGGCAATTATCATTTTTCTGTCCACTTATCCAAGACTGCAATTCAGGTATTCAAGAGATTCATTTCAATGTTTCTGTTCTTAGGATTCGTGCCACACCCTAGGATCTATCATTCAATTTAGTTTTTAGGTCTTAGGATTCATGCCATACCCTAGGATCTATTATTCAATCTAGTTTTCAGGTCCTAGGATTCATGTCATACCCTAGGATCTATCATTCAATCTAGTTTTCAGGTCCTAGGATTCATGTCATGCCCTAGGATCTATCATTCATTTCAGAGATGCATTAATGTTTGTAAATAACTAAGGGGAGCCACTCTACCCGCAAAACCGGGGATGATGGGGGCGTGATCGGCAGGTCCACGTGCCTCCGCAACCCTCAGATCCGCAATAGAATGAGGTCCTAACACAAGAATCAAACATAAGGAACCACTCAAAATAGGATAAAAGTATTTTAAACAAGTAGAGGAATAATTTCTGAGAAGAACGGAATCTCAAATGCAGAAATTGGACCTCGAACGAACCCTAAACGGGTCAAAAACGACAACTCTGACTCAAATCAGGTGTTCCAGACGTCTTAAAAAGTGGTCCAGGTCATACCTCACTCCGCGCTGCTCCTCAGACGTCCAGGGGTCCTGCTGAACCGTCTGGACCCAGTTCCAGATGTCCGACCACCTCTTCGGACATCTAGAGACGCTCTCCGCCGTCTGGTGCTGTGCCCAGACGTATGAATCGCGTGGGAAGGTGTGTCTCGCGCCTTCCTAAAGCGAAACCTGCACGCGTACACAAACGATCTTAACACGGCATGAGATAGAACTTTCAGCGGAATGGCCTGCATGGCCGTATCCGCAAAAGGAAGCGGAGGAAGGAATACGTACCTCTAAGACGTCTGGAGCTCCCTTCAAACGTCGCCCGCGTCGTCTGGACGTAGGTCCAGATGTCTAATTCAGGGAAATTTTCCCAGAATCAAAACCTCCTCACCTTCTTCCTACTACGCACGACCGCGCCGCGCTCGCCCGCCTACTACCTGAGCTGCAGTAGCACCGAGGTAACCTCCCCAGCACCACGCTCCCACTGCGCGCCCGTCGGCCGATCCCGAGCTGCTCCAGCGAGCTCACTCTCTCTTCCTCACGCGCTCTCCCTCTTCTCCCCTCTCGCTGCGCCCCCTCCTCTCTGCATGCACCCGGCAGCAGCTGCTGCCCTCGCTCTGTCTCTCTCTCTCACGCTTACGCTGGAAGAAGGAGACGGTGGGGTGGTGGGTAAGGGAGAGGGAAGGGGAGAGAGGGGTATTTGAAGGCATCGGGGGAGAAAAAGCGTCTGCAGGTCGACGGGTTCAATCGTATGCATGCAAAAATTTATTTTCAGACATCTGGGAAGGCGTCCAGACGTCTGACTAGACGTCTGGACCAACTCCTAGACGTCTTAAAAAGTGTTTTACGTCTCGGGTCTTAACATCTGGAGAGTTGACCAGACGACCGTGGCGGAAGCTGGACGTCCGGGCCTAGGACTGGACGTCTGAAAGCACTTATATCGTAAGGTACGTTCTTTTTTCGCGGTTATGGCTATGCAGGCCTCATCGCAGGCGCATGGTTTGGCCTGATTTGGGGGCCTGCGGTTGTTGTGCGCAGGAGCAGCCTTGGGAAGGAGCGTGGAACGCTTTCCCATGAGTTTTTGGATGTCTGATCAAATCACCAGATGTCCGGAGGTGCGTCCAGACAACCAGAGGCTTTGTCTGACATTTGGAATTACTTTCAGATGATCACAGAGAAGGTCTGAACGTCTGAGGATACCGCAGGGACTTAAGGTAAAGATCTGGCACCTTTTACGACGTCTAGATTTATTTCCAGACATCTGATTTTGAACAGTAGACACGTTTTTTACCCGTTTGGGGTCCGATCAGGGTCCGTTTTATGCAAACGAAATACCTGTATTTTCCTCGCGAGTTCCTCTATGTACTATAGTCCTTTGTACACTATTATGAGCTCTCCTTTTGTGATGTATTCCCTAGTATAGGGTTTCAACTTGCTGCATGTTTGGGACTCGCAGGGACGCTTGGGTCTGCGGTTCGGGCCCCCATTACTCCCGAGTTGCCTGGTAGGGTGGTTTAATTCTGTTAATAATATTTAAATAAGAATGTGCTTGTGAAAATATCCAAATGGAACCCTAGGATGTGGCATGAACCTTAGAATAGAGAAATAAATGAACCGTTTGAGCTGTATGATGTCTTGTATGCATGATTGAGATGAACTGCTAGCAATTGCCTGTATTATAATTGTGAGTTACCTGTTAGAATATGAGATGCCTGTAATTAATGAACAATTACATGTGAAATCATCAGTTGCATGTATCGAATTATGCAAACACGAGTTTCCTATATATGGACGAGAAATGAATTGTGAATGGTGAAATCTGGATCGGAATAAATGAGGTGAACATGAGCATGAACCATACGGGGAATTAGGAGTAGAACTCTTGTGGTTAGATGGAAACCTGGAATGTAGATGGGAAGTGTGCTGGCCCATGTACGTGGTACCAAGGAGAGCAATTGTCCTCTTTTTTGTGTAGAGCGGAGCTAGCCTCCCTTGGGTTGAGATTCGGGGTTAGGATTGACCACTCTACACTGACTCCTGTTGGCCCTTGTGTACATGGTACCGAGGCAAGCTACTAGTGTAGGGAGAGAGCTAGTCACCCCATGGGGCCCGAGGTTCAGCTAGCCACCCTACACCGACTTGTTGAGCCCTTTGGGCAAACCGGGGTAGTCAAACGAGGGTGCACGGACTGTGGAGGGGCAAGACCCCTATTTGGTTCTGAGGGGCGAGACCCCTATTCTGAGAGGGCAAGGCCCTATACTATTTTGTTCTATACTTTGGGCGTACCTGCTAGTGGAAACGACTGACCGCGTGTTAGTGCGGGGTAGCTACCCGTACGCTTATCACGCGTGCCACAGTCACTGCTACGTCTTGACAGTGACCTCGAGGTGGTTGATTGGGTGTAGAACTACCACGGGGGACTCTCCCAGCTAGGAGAGTCCATGTGTACCTTCTATTCTACGGAAAAGACTACAATCAAGATCGTTCCCACAAGGAACATGCAAGATCAAGAATATCTGGATGTTTAAGGAAAATGGGTGAAACGAAAATACATATAAAACAGATAAATAGAAAAGAGAATTAAACCTGTTGCTTTTTACTATTTTAGATAATATAGATACTACTCTACTCAGCGTTCGCTGACTCTGTCTTTTCATAATACTGTTCAGGACTAGGAGTTGAGCAGCAAGAGCTTCCAACTGTGGAGGGTGTTGGGCCCAGTCGAGCCCAGCCATAGTTTTTCAGCATTTCCTTTTCATTCATTTACTGTTGTAGTAAGTATTGGACTATTAGTTACTATTAGTCTCTACTATTTATTTCCTCTTTCCGTTGTTATTGTTGTTGTGGTGGTATGTACTGAAACAGTAGATTTACTTTTCCTATACTGCTTATACATTTCTTCTGCTTAGTTATATTGCATATGTGAATGTGGTTTACTTTCCTGCTTTTTGGTTATTTCTTGTTAAACGACTAGGTCTTGGGATTAGTCGAGGTGAGCCGGTCTCGGGTCCTGTAGGGATCCGGGAAGCGGGTCGTAACAAGATGGTATCAGAGTAAGGTCATCTCGAGAAATGAACCAATTGCCTTGAGAATGACCATTCACGTGCATATAACTAGGATAGCCACCACAACGTATTGCCTTGATATTCATTCCTTGTCTTTTCTCGAAGAAATTCGGTATCATTGACCCTCTTATTCTATTTTTCGCGTCTCCTTGCAAGAGATGCCTCGTCGAAGAGTTCTTGAGGCGGGCTGTGGTCGCGATCGTGGACGAGGTCGGAGGGGCGGACGTTTCGGGCCTGAGGTACTAGTTGACCCACCTCTTATCCCAGGCGTTCAGGCCCAGGATCTCGCCCAGCTGATCAGGGACATTGTGCGAGAGGAGCTCCACCAGCCTCCACGGGCACCTCTCCCTGAGGATGTGGAGGGGGAGTCCTCGGTGGGACAGAGAGATCGCCGCAACGCCGGACGAGCAGGAGGGGGAGGGGGTGGTCCACCACCACCCCCACCACACTCTGACACTTCTGAGCATGAGCCCTCCTTGCCTGGAGGCATGCCCATTCCCCCACTGCAGCTGCACTATGAGCTTTTCGGATAGTTCTGAAAGCTGAAGCCCCCCTCCTTCAAGGGGGATGAGGACCCGTTTGAGGTAGAGGACTGGCTAAGCAGATAGAGAAGGTGTTCGACACCCTTTGCCCTCCTGAGGAGTGTCGCGTGGCCTTTTCCACTTACCAGTTAGAGAGCACAACACACAGGTGGTGGAGGGCAGTCAGAGGCCAGGAGAGGAGAGAGCCGACGTGAGACCAGTTCGTGACTCTCTTCTGCGAGCAGTACTTTCTGCAGACCTAGTAGGACCAGAGGAGGTGGGAGTTCCACACTCTCCTCTAAGGGACGATGACTGTTAGCACGTATCGCATGCATTTCCTAGAGTTGTCACGTTTTGCCTCGACAGCCGTGTCTACGGAGGAGGAGCGCCTTTGGAGGTTTACTGAGGGGCTCTGACCTGCTATTCGGGGGTATGTCAAACCCCTGAAGCTGCCTACCTTCTCACGAGTGGTTGAGGCAGCCATGACCTACGAGGAGACTAACTCGGCCGCACGAGACACCGACAGCGAACGAAAGAGGCCCTATCTGCCAGAGTACTCTCAGGGTCATCGGGAGAGGAGGCACACGGCACTTGCAGGAGAGTCGTCTTGTTTTGAGAGGCCATCAGTGGCCTTTGGGGGCCCCAGATAGGGGCTAACTGCCAACACTAGACCCCCGCCCAGCCGCCAGCAGGGACTTACTAAGGGAGGAGGTCGTGTTCCCCTCTGCTACCAGTGTGGCCAACCGGGCCACATCAGGAGAGACTGGCCGTCTAGGGTTGGAGCACAGCAGATGCTCCCCGCACCGAGCACTGGAGGCCGAGCTGGTGGTTGTGGTCCCCAAGCGAGTGGGGGAGGGCGGCAGTCACGAGGAGGGTATCGGTCAGTAGCTGCTCGCCCGACCCAGAGTGTAGCTGCTTCGTCTGCACTGAGGATTGAGGAACGTATCAACGCCCTAACACACAGAGATACCAAGGCTTCCAGTTCAGTGGTGGCAGGTATGGTTATCGTTTCTAGCAGATTAGTGTACCTACTTTTTGATTCCGGCACCATACACTCTTTTGTTGCTGCGAGTTTTGTTGTCAGTTTGAGACAGGGCAGTGTACTGTTAGAGGATCCGTTTGTGATCAGAGGCCCAAGTGGCCAATTGTTCGTAGCTGAGGAGGTCTACATGGTCTACAAGGTCAGTATAGGGGGCACAGCCTCCCCGCTGACCTGATTGTGATATAGATGGAGGATTTTGGCTTGATCCTAGGGATGGACTGGCTATCCGCCTATCACACCCTGGTGGACTGTTTTGGGAGGAAGATCTTCTCCATACCGGAGTTGCCTCTCTTTGAGTTTCACGGATAGCCGGTGGATGGAGGTTTCAAATGCATCTCCGCACTTCGGGCAGTGAGGCTTTTGAGCCAGAGGTGTGAGGGCTTTTTGGCCTGTGTAGTGGCAGAGCCTAGCACCGTGGCTGACTTTCAAAGTATTCCGGTGGTTTGCGAGTACCCCAATGTTTTTCCAGAGGAGCTACCAGGACTACCGCCCGAGCGCGAGATCGAGTTTGAGATCTCACTGGTATCGGGGACCAGCCCCATTTCTACTGCACCGTATCGGATGGCACCGCTTGAGCTGCGAGAGCTCAAGTGGTAGCAGTGTTAAACCGATCGATTTGATTTTATTTTATTACTTTGTAACGAGAGCGTGCCCCAGACGTCTTTTAAGACGTCTGGGAGGTGGCCCAGACGTCTGTAAAGACGTCTGGGATCACATCTAGACGTCTGACCAGACGTCCGGGATAGTTTACAGACGTCTGGCGAACAGTTATGCTCGCACGGGATATTCGTCTGCGCGCCTGTGCGCGCAGACCTGCGATCCTGCCTCTTTCTCTGCGGCGGCAGGCGACTGCGACCGCCTCTCTCTCCTCTCCGCGCGGCGTTAAAAGGGGGGGGGGGGGGGGGGGCGCGCCTCCCCTCCCGTCTCCACCATCCTCCTCCTTCTCTCCTGCCTGTGCGCGAGAGCGAGCGGACGCGAGGGCGCAGCGGCAGCGGCAGCCGCAGTAGGCGCGGAGGAGTTGCGGCGTGCGAGGGCGGGGCTCTGCCGTGAGGGCGAGCTCGCCGGGAGCGGCTTGGCCGGCCGGCGGAGGGCGCAGGGGGCGCAGAGCGTCGCGGAGAGGGACCTGCTGCGGGCGGAGCAGCGGACGCGCGAGGTGCGACGCGGGCGGCGTCGCGAGCGGAGGCCGAGCAAGGTTCTGATTCTGGAAAAATTTCCAGAATCAGACGTCTGGATTGATATCCAGACGGCAAGGTCGACGTCTGTGAGATCATACAGACGTCTGAAAGGTGAGTTTCCGCTTTCTCCTTCTTTTGTCGACTGACCGTACTGAGGGAGGGGGGTTGGCTGTGCGCAGGTGTTCTGATTCGTCATCCTTTGCGAATCAGACGTCTGGAAGTTGTACCAGACGGTGGGAGTGACCTCCAGACGTCCGGAGTGACCATCGGACGTCTGGGATCTAGGAGAGACGTCCCCACAGACTTCTGGACGTCCGGGGAACCAAGCCGAACAGGTAATTCTCTGATCCACCGTTTAAGACGTCTGGAAGGAGTTCCAGACGTCTGATTTTGCACAGTATCGTCTTTCTCGACCCGTTTAGGGCCCGTTTGGGCTCCGTTTTCCGCGATTCGAGTTGCGTTCGTTTCAGAATTTATTCCTCTACCCGCCTACAGTAGCTATACACTGTTTTGAGACACTCCTTGTGTTTGATCCTTGTGATAGGACCTCGTTCGGTTGCAGTCTTGAGAGTCGCGGAGGCGCGCGGGATTCCCGACCACGCCCCCATTACTCCCGTTGTACCTGGTAGAGTGGTTTTAAGTATTAATAAAATCTGTTAAAGTATGGAACCATAACTAGAACCTAGGGCATTGCATGAATCCTAGGAATGAGAAATATATGGAATGATAGCTCCTAGGTGTTGCATGAATCCTAGGGCCGGAAAACTAGATTGTATGATAGATCCTAGGATATGGCATGAATCCTAGGATGGAAAAACTAGTGGAATGTATATTACTGCAGTCTTGGAAAAATGGAAAGGAATATATATAAAGCTGCCTGTAAATTTAATTAACAGCTGCCTGTTATGCATAAAGAATCATGTTGAGATCATGGAATGTGAGAACGTGAATCTGGAAAGTGAAACATATGATGTTCTGAGATAAAGAGCTGGAACCCTACGGGGAATTAGGAGTGGAACTCCTGGAAAGAAAAGGAATGGAACTGAGATGTAGTTTGTACTGTCTCTTGGGTACGCAGTACCAAGGGAAGTACCTGTACCTGTTTTAGTGCAGAGTGGGGCCAGCCGCCCCAGGGACCCGGGGTTAGGCTTGGCCGCTCTGTACCGACTTGTTGGCCCTCGTGTACGTAGTACCGAGGAGAGCTAGTAGTGTTAGGAGAGTACTAGCTACCCCACGGGCCCCGGGGTTCTGCTAGCCTCCTTCACCGACTTGTTAGGCCCACTAGGGCAAACCAGGGTAGTCAGGCGAGGGTGCGCGGACTGTGGAGGGGCAAGGCCCCGGTTTGGTTACTGTGGAGGGGTTGGACCCCTGTTACTGAGAGGGCTCTGCCCTGGTTCCGTGCTGTGCTTTGGGCGCACCCGTTAACGGAAACGACTGACCGCGTGCCAGTGCGGGCTAGCTACCTGTGCGTTTATCGCGCGTGCCGTAGTCACCGTTACGTCTGTCAGTGACCCTGGGGTGGTTGACTGAGGGTAGGATCACCACGGGGGACTCTCCCGGCCAGGAGAGCACCACGTGCTACTTCTACTTTTGGAAAAGACTGCAATCAAGATCGTCCCACGAGGACATTCGAGATCAAGTAAAGGATCTGAGAAGTAAATGAAATAGTGAGAAAAATTGAAAGATGTAAATAAAGGAAGTAATAGAACATAACAGCTACTGTACACTCTACTGTTGCCTTTAGTTAGTTTGCCACTCTACTCAGCGTTTTGTTGACGTGTTACACTCGTTACCTTTTTCAGGACCAGGTGTTGAGCAGCCAGGGTCGGCGGCTGCAGAGGACGCTGGGCCGAGTAGGGTCCAGTAGAGTTACCACAGCTTTGTACCTTCTTTTGTTTCTGTTCTAGTGAGTAGTTTTGTTTCCACTGTACCTTCTTTACCTGCAGTTTTTGTTATATGATAAATGTTGCTTTACTGTTGTGGTGGTACCTACTGTAGTAGTTTCTTTCCTTACTGCTGTACTTTCTTACTGTTAGTTATATTCATGCTGAATGTGGTTTATTTTACTGTCTTTTGGTTACTTCCTCGTTGGACGACTGGGTCTTGGGATTAGTCGAGTCGGTCCGGTTCTCGTGTCTCGTAGGGACTCGGGAATCGGGTCGTTACAAGATGGTATCAGAGCAAGGTCGTCCCGAGAAGTGAATCAACTGACTGGAAAATAACCAATTCACATGTTTATAGCTAGAGTAGCCACCACAACATATCTCTTGACTTGAGCTCTTAGAAGTGTTGTTAGGTACCGTCTGTTTTGACGTTTCCGTTTTGTTTCGCGTCTCCTTGCAGGAGATGCCTCGTCGTGGGACTGGCGAGACTGGCCGCGGGCGCGGCCGAGGGCGAGGTCGGCGAGGTGGACGTGCTGTCGTTGACGTCTCGGTGGACCAGCCACCACTCCCTGGCATCCAGGCCCAGGACCTCGCCAGACTGATACGGGATATTGTACGAGAGGAGCTCCACCCACCGCCCCGAGCACCTCCTCCTGGGGTTGCAGAGGGGGAGTCCTCTGTGGGACCACGCGACGGACGCGGCGCCAGACACGAGGGAGGGGATGGGCCCCTGCCGCCCCCACCTTCCTCCGACACTTCTGTACACGAGGCACCTTCGCCTGGAGGTGCACCAGCACCTCCCCTACAGCACCACTTCGAGCTTTTCGGACAGTTCCGGAAGCTGAAGCCCCCCTCCTTCAAGGGGGATGAGGACCCGACCGAGGCAGAGGACTGGCTTGAGCAGCTGGAGAAGATCTTCGACACCCTTCACCCCCCGGTGGAGTGCCGCGTGGCCTTTGCCACGTACCAGCTGGAGAGTGGGCACACCGGTGGTGGAGGGCGGTCCGGGGACAGGAGAGGGACGAGCCGACGTGGGACCAGTTCGTCACCCTCTTCTGCGAGCAGTACTTTCCCCAGACGTGGCAGGACCAGAGGAGGCGGGAGTTCCACACTCTCCGCCAAGGGACGATGACCGTGAGCGCGTACCGCACGCGTTTCTTGGAGCTGTCCCGCTTTGCAGCGACAGCGGTAGCCACTGAGGAGGAGCGCCTTTGGAGGTTCACCGAGGGGCTCCGGCCTGCGATCCGGGGGTATGTCAAACCCCTGAAGCTGCCGACGTTTTTGAGGGTGGTAGAAGCAGCCATGACTTACGAGGAGACCAACCCGTCCGCGCGAGAGACCGACGGCGGGCGGAAGAGGCCCTTTCAGCCAGACTTCTCACAGGGCCGGCGAGAGCGGAGACACGTGGCGTCCGCAGGAGAGCCGTCACGTTGTGCAGGGCCATCAGTGGCCTTTGGGGGCCCTCGACAGGGGCCAGTCGCCAGCACCGGATCCCCGCCTAGCCGACAGCAGGGACTCACTGAGGGCGGGAGTCGGGTTCCCCTCTGCTACCAGTGTGGCCAGCCGGGCCACGTCAGGAGGGACTGCCCATCTAGGGCAGGAGGTCAGCAGATACTTCCCGCGCAGAGCACTGGAGGGCGCGCAGGAGGCCGCAGTTTCCAGGCGCGAGGAGGAGGACCGCAGTCGCGAGGAGGGTACCGGCCAGCACCTACCCGTCCGACGCAGAGTGTGGCTGCTTCGTCCGCACCTAGAGCTGAGGGGCGTATCAACGCCCTAACACACAGGGACGCCAGAGCTTCGGGATTCGTGGTAGCAGGTATGGTTTCAGTTTCTGGCAGACTCGTTTACACGCTTTTCGATTCCGGTGCTACGCACTCGTTTGTCGCAGACAGTTTCGCAGTTAGTTTGGACCAGGATTATACATTGTTAGAGAACCCGTTCGTAATCAGAGGTCCGAGTGGTCAGCTGTTTGTAGCTGAGGAGGTGTACACGGGTTGCGGGGTCAGCATCAGGGGACACAGCCTGCCAGCTGACCTGATTATGATACAGATGGAGGACTTTGGAGTGATTCTGGGGATGGATTGACTGTCCGCTTACCACGCCTTGGTAGACTGTTTTGAGAGGAAGATTGTCTTCTCCATTCCGGAGTTGCCTTCCTTCGAGTTTCACGGGCAGCCAGTGGATGGAGGTTTCAGGTGCATTTCGGCACTTCGGGTGGCGAGACTTTTGAGCCAGGGGTGTGAGGGCTTCTTAGCTTGTGTGGTGGCAGAGCACAGCCCCGTGGCAGACTTCCAAAGCATCCCGGTGGTCAGAGAGTACCCCGACGTGTTTCCAGACGAGTTACCAGGACTACCGCCCGAGCGTGAGATCGAGTTTGAGATCTCACTAGTACCAGGGACCAGCCCCATCTCCACCGCGCCATACAGGATGGCACCGCTTGAGCTGCGAGAGCTCAAGTCTCAGTTGCAGGACCTTTTGGAGAAGGGTTTCGTGAGGCCCAGTGCGTCTCCCTGGGGAGCCCCGGTACTGTTTGTGAAGAAGAAGGATGGGACCCTACGCCTTTGTGTGGACTACCGACAGCTGAATAGGGTCACCATCAAGAACAGATATCCGCTGCCGAGGATTGACGATTTGTTTGACCAGTTGCGGGGTGCCACGGTGTTTTCCAAGATCGACTTGAGGTCTGGATACCACCAGTTGAGGATCAGGGAGACCGACGTCTCCAAGACAGCTTTCCGCACCCGGTACGGACACTACGAGTTTTTGGTCATGCCGTTTGGGCTGACCAATGCCCCCGCTGCTTTCATGGACCTGATGAACCGGGTGTTCAGACCATACTTGGACCAGTTTGTGGTGGTTTTCATAGATGATGTACTCATCTATTCTAGAGATCGGACACAGCACGGACAGCACTTGCGGATGGTTCTGGACACTCTGAGACGACGCAGGCTGTACGCCAAATACAGCAAGTGCGAGTTCTGGTTGAGGGAGGTAACCTTTTTGGGTCATGTGATCTCTGGAGACGGCCTGGCGGTGGATCCCGCCAAGGTCGAGGCAGTGCTCAGGTGGGAGAGACCGCGTTCAGTCACTGAGATTCGCAGTTTCCTGGGACTGGCAGGTTACTACAGACGGTTCATCAGAGGGTTTTCGCAGATTGCACGTCCTATGACACAGTTGACTCGGAAGGATGTGCCTTTCACTTGGACAGACGCCTGTGAGGCGTGTTTTCTGGAGCTGAAGGAGAGGTTGACCTCGGCTCCCGTGCTCACCATTCCTGACAGTAGTGGCGGGTTCGTCGTGTACACGGACGCTTCCTTGCAGGGGTTAGGAGGTGTGCTCATGCAGAGGGGTCACGTGGTCGCTTACGCTTCGCGGCAACTGAAGCCCCATGAGCATACCTACCCTACCCACGACCTAGAGTTGGCAGCTGTTGTCTTCGCGCTGAAGACATGGAGGCACTACTTGTACGGTGAGACCTTCGAGATTTTTACAGATCACAAGAGCCTCAGATATCTTTTTGACCAGAAGGAGCTCAACATGAGACAGAGACGTTGGTTGGAGCTCCTGAAGGACTACGACTGCAGCATCTCCTACCACCCGGGAAAGGCCAATGTGGTGGCTGACGCCTTGAGCCGTAAGGCGCCCGCACGCTTGGCCAGTCTACAGTTACAGAGTTGGAGCCTTTTGGAGGAGGTGGGCAGTTGGCGACCTCTAGAGTTACGAGGGTACTGTGGGGCAGTGACGGTGACACGGCAGACCAGACCAGAGTTGATAGACCGCATCATCACGGGACAGATGGCCGATCCGTACTTGCAGTCTTTGCGCGACAGAGTACTGTCAAGGGACCCAGGGGACTTCTCTTTCACAGACCAGGTGTTACGCTTGAGGGGACGGCTGTGCGTCCCCAGAGACGAGGAGCTGTTGAGAGAGCTCCTGACTGAGGCACACGGTTCCAGATTCACCATACATCCCGGAAACACGAAAATGTACCATGACTTGAGACGCGAGTTCTGGTGGAGAGGGATGAAGCGGGATGTGGGTGAATTCGTGCAGCAGTGCTTAGTGTGCCAGCAGGTGAAAGCCGAGCATCAGAGGCCTGCAGGGCCGCTTCAGCCGCTTCCAGTGCCAGAGTGGAAGTGGGAGAGCATCACCATGGACTTGGTGGTGGGCTTACCTGTTACCCAGCGAGGACACGACGCAGTCTGGGTAATAGTGGATAGATTGACGAAGACGGCACGATTCTTGCCGATCCGAGTCACTTTGGGACCAGCACAGTTGGCAGAGAGGTATATCCGTGATGTGGTGCGACTACACGGAGTTCCGCAGGAGATCGTATCCGACTGGGATACCCGCTTTACGTCCCAGTTTTGGGCTGAGTTCAGCAGGCTTTGGGGACGAGGTTGAGGTTTAGCACGGCTTACCACCCCCAGACGGACGGACAGTCGGAACGCACGATACAGACACTTGAGGACCTTTTGCGTGCCTGTGTACTAGACTGGAGGGGCTCTTGGGAGGAGCACCTGCCCCTGGCGGAGTTTGCATACAACAACAGTTATCACTCGAGCATCGGCATGGCTCCCTACGAGGCTCTGTACGGACGGAAATGCACGGCACCCTTGAGTTGGGTTGAGGTGGGGACCAAGTGGGAGGTTGGCCCCAGGTTGATCCGGCAGAGTCAGGAGGTAGTTGAGCAGATCCATAGACGACTCCGCACTGTCAGGAGCAGACAGAAGAGCTACGCAGATCGCAGACGCAGAGAGGTGCAGTTCGAGGTTGGGGACCACGTCTTTCTTCGTGTTTCGCCCATGAAGGGCTTACAGCGGTTTGGGGTGAGAGGGAAGCTCGCGCCGAGGTTTGTGGGGCCCTTCGAGGTCCTGGAGCGGGTTGGACCCGTTGCTTACAGACTTGCCCTTCCCCCGCAGCTTTCTGGTGTGCACGACGTGTTCCACGTGTCCAACCTCAGGAAGTACGTAGCCGATCCCAGCCACGTACTGAGTCACGAGAGCGTCGAGGTGAGCGACGACCTGACCTACCCCGAGCGGCCAGTGCAGATCCTAGACCGAGCCGTCCGCAGGTTGAGACGAAAGCAAGTACCCCTGGTAAAGGTTTTGTGGAGGAGCCAGCGGTACGAGGAGGCTACCTGGGAGCCTGAGGCGGCAATGCGGGAGCGGTACCCAGAGCTTTTCGCGGGTACGTCTTTTCGGACCGGCTTCGGTCCTCTTTGAGTTTGTTATGGTTATTTGGACACCTTCTTCCCGCACCCTAGTTGGCGCAAGTTTCGGGGACGAAACTTCCTTTGAGTTTGTTATATTGTAACGAGCGCGTGCCCCAGACGTCTTTTAAGACGTCTGGGAGGTGGCCCAGACGTCTGTAAAGACGTCTGGGATCACATCCAGACGTCTGACCAGACGTCCGGGATAGTTTACAGACGTCTGGCGAACAGTTATGCTCGCACGGGATATTCGTCTATGCGCCTGTGCGCGCAGACCTGCGATCCTGCCTCTTTCTCTGCGGCGGCAGGCGACTGCGACCGCCTCTCTCTCCTCTCCGCGCGGCGTTAAAAGGGGGGGGCGCGCCTCCCCTCCCGTCTCCACCATCCTCCTCCTTCTCTCCTGCCTGTGCGCGAGAGCGAGCGGACGCGAGGGCGCAGCGGCAGCGGCAGCCGCAGTAGGCGCGGAGGAGCTGCGGCGTGCGAGGGCGGGGCTCTGCCGTGAGGGCGAGCTCGCCGGGAGCGGCTTGGCCGGCCGGCAGAGGGCGCAGGGGGCGCAGAGCGTCGCGGAGAGGGACCTGCTGCGGGCGGAGCAGCGGACGCGCGAGGTGCGACGCGGGCGGCGTCGCGAGCGGAGGCCGAGCAAGGTTCTGATTCTGGAAAAATTTCCAGAATCAGACGTCTGGATTGATATCCAGACGGCAAGGTCGACGTCTGTGAGATCATACAGACGTCTGAAAGGTGAGTTTCCGCTTTCTCCTTCTTTTGTCGACTGACCATACTGAGGGAGGGGGGTTGGCTGTGCGCAGGTGTTCTGATTCGTCCTCCTTTGCGAATCAGACGTCTGGAAGTTGTACCAGACGGTGGGAGTGACCTCCAGACGTCCGGAGTGACCATCGGACGTCTGGGATCTAGGAGAGACGTCCCCACAGACTTCTGGACGTCCGGGGAACCAAGCCGAACAGGTAATTCTCTGATCCACCGTTTAAGACGTCTGGAAGGAGTTCCAGACATCTGATTTTGCACAGTATCGTCTTTCTCGACCCGTTTAGGGCTCGTTTGGGCTCCGTTTTCCGCGATTCGAGTTGCGTTCGTTTCAGAATTTATTCCTCTACCCGCCTACAGTAGCTATACACTGTTTTGAGACACTCCTTGTGTTTGATCCTTGTGATAGGACCTCGTTCGGTTGCAGTCTTGAGAGTCGCGGAGGCGCGCGGGATTCCCGACCACGCCCCCATTTCTCCCGTTGTACCTGGTAGAGTGGTTTTAAGTATTAATAAAATCTGTTAAAGTATGGAACCATAACTAGAACCTAGGGCATTGCATGAATCCTAGGAATGAGAAATATATGGAATGATAGCTCCTAGGTGTTGCATGAATCCTAGGGCCGGAAAACTAGATTGTATGATAGATCCTAGGATATGGCATGAATCCTAGGATGGAAAAACTAGTGGAATGTATATTACTGCAGTCTTGGAAAAATGGAAAGGAATATATATAAAGCTGCCTGTAAATTTAATTAACAGCTGCCTGTTATGCATAAAGAATCATGTTGAGATCATGGAATGTGAGAACGTGAATCTGGAAAGTGAAACATATGATGTTCTGAGATAAAGAGCTGGAACCCTACGGGGAATTAGGAGTGGAACTCCTGGAAAGAAAAGGAATGGAACTGAGATGTAGTTTGTACTGTCTCTTGGGTACGCAGTACCAAGGGAAGTACCTGTACCTGTTTTAGTGCAGAGTGGGGCCAGCCGCCCCAGGGACCCGGGGTTAGGCTTGGCCGCTCTGTACCGACTTGTTGGCCCTCGTGTACGTAGTACCGAGGAGAGCTAGTAGTGTTAGGAGAGTACTAGCTACCCCACGGGCCCCGGGGTTCTGCTAGCCTCCTTCACCGACTTGTTAGGCCCACTAGGGCAAACCAGGGTAGTCAGGCGAGGGTGCGCGGACTGTGGAGGGGCAAGGCCCCGGTTTGGTTACTGTGGAGGGGTTGGACCCCTGTTACTGAGAGGGCTCTGCCCTGGTTCCGTGCTGTGCTTTGGGCACACCCGTTAACGGAAACGACTGACCGCGTGCCAGTGCGGGCTAGCTACCTGTGCGTTTATCGCGCGTGCCGTAGTCACCGTTACGTCTGTCAGTGACCCTGGGGTGGTTGACTGAGGGTAGGATCACCACGGGGGACTCTCCCGGCCAGGAGAGCACCACGTGCTACTTCTACTTTTGGAAAAGACTGCAATCAAGATCGTCCCACGAGGACATTCGAGATCAAGTAAAGGATCTGAGAAGTAAATGAAATAGTGAGAAAAATTGAAAGATGTAAATAAAGGAAGTAATAGAACATAATAGCTACTGTACACTCTACTGTTGCCTTTAGTTAGTTTGCCACTCTACTCAGCGTTTTGCTGACGTGTTACACTCGTTACCTTTTTCAGGACCAGGTGTTGAGCAGCCAGGGTCGGCGGCTGCAGAGGACGCTGGGCCGAGTAGGGTCCAGTAGAGTTACCACAGCTTTGTACCTTCTTTTGTTTCTGTTCTAGTGAGTAGTTTTGTTTCCACTGTACCTTCTTTACCTGTAGTTTTTGTTATATGATAAATGTTGCTTTACTGTTGTGGTGGTACCTACTGTAGTAGTTTCTTTCCTTACTGCTGTACTTTCTTACTGTTAGTTATATTCATGCTGAATGTGGTTTATTTTACTGTCTTTTGGTTACTTCCTCGTTGGACGACTGGGTCTTGGGATTAGTCGAGTCGGTCCGGTTCTCGTGTCTCGTAGGGACTCGGGAATCGGGTCGTTACATACTTGAATACAAAATCCTCCGAGGTCAAACTTAGGGAGCAAGCTTGATTCTAGAAGTGTAGAAAATCACAATTTACAATATACTGTTTTACAAAAAAGATTAATGAGAGGACATAAAAATTTGTCTCTTCTCTTTTCTTCTCTCCTTTTGCCCTCCTTTCTCTCTGTCTTCAGACGTCTGACTCCATGGATTAGACGCCTTAAGTAGCCACTTACTACAGTGCTTGTGCTCTCCTTCTTCTTCTTTCTTTCAGCTACTGCTGCTTCTTCTTCATCTTCTTAGCTTCTTCTTTTTCTCTTCTTTCAGCTGCTTGGCCTTCCTCTCTGCAGCAGCTTCTTCTTCTTCCCTTCCTCAGGTGGCTTCTCCCCTTCCTCTTCTTTTGCTTCAGCTTCTGTCTTCTTCTTTCTCTTCCTTTTCTCCTTCTGCTCCTGAGCCTTCTTCTTCTCTTCCTTTTCTGCCCGTAGCTGCTTTCGCGGCTAAGTCTTTAGCCGCTCCTTCCTTGCTTCTTCTCCTGTTCCCTGCACAGTCATATGGTTAGGCAAAACCTAACCCCTACCCTCCCCGCATCTCTCTCTATTTCACTCCAGGGTTCACTCTCCCAGAGCCTATTCGAGTATGCGAGTTGGGTGACGCGCCCGGGACCAGGCCCACCGGCGTGTAGTGGTGTGCGAGGTGTGCACAGGTTGGGTAATCGGGTCAGGCCAGGTCCGCAGGGGGGTGGTCGTGGACAAGACCGGGTGAGCGGGTGAAAGGGACCTCACCCCGTGTGACTGAGGCGATAAGCCTCAATCACTTTTACAATTTATGTGAGTGAGTGGCGTCAACAGCTACCGATATGGGACTATCCGCACCCCTCATTTCTCGCGTGCCCGCAGCAAGGGATGCCCTTCCAATTGCAGCAAGACGTGAGGCTTGCATCTTCAATTGGGGACTTGGGACCGTGCGCAAGGCTCTTCCACATAGCCTGGGACACGGGTGCCTGGAGCGAGCCTGCGAGCAAGCTCGAAGCTTACTTGTTAATGGTGGTGGAGGTTGGAGACCTGAAATCAGCAAAACAGCTTCGTGGCCCTGTTAGAACATTCGGCAGGCTTCACCCGAGCACGGCGAAGTTACTGTAGTGGTTAGCTGGCTCATAGCAACCTAAGCGTGCGTGCCTAGGTCGATCTGAGTCCGTGTGAATGGGTTTGTTCGGGGGGAGGCAATAGTGGTTGGCGCAGTGAATGAAGGGTCGTAGGGTGATCAGTGGGTGGAGGTGATGCTTGGGGATCGGTTGGCGAGGGGTGGATCTATCTGTGGTGGTGAAGTGACCTCGTCGGAGTTGATGGCCAGAGGTGGAGATGGTGAAGGTGGATAGTGGTGTAGAGGGGTCGAAACAACAAATTGACAAAGGGGAATTAAAGAGAAGGGTAAGAAGGACTTAGCTGGTAGGTCAGGAGTGAACTGAGGAGGCAGAGGTGGCGAGCGGCTGGTATTGCTGTCACCGGAGATGAAGGTGCCCAGGGGAAGAGACGGTGACGAGGAAGAGGGGCTGGAGGACGCCTGCAGGTATGGCGAGGCACGGCGGAAAACGGCGGAGATAACCTTGCCACTGGTATGGTGGCAGGGCGACGAAAGAGGAGGAGAGTCGCCGGAGCCTGTAGGCAGATGGCCGGAGGAGGAGGAGATGAAATTGGGAGGTTATCTCTGGCCAAAACAGGCTTGAAGGATGCGACAGAGGGTGCCGCTCCTTAAATAGGCGTCGGCCGACTGCGAAGCGCGCAAAAGAGGAGAGAAAAACCCCGCCGAAGATGTGGGCAGACGGAGACCCATACCTCTCGCACATTCTCACGAGAGGTATTGTGGCCGACAGGGCATGGGAGCCGGCCCATGCGGTAGGGAGCTTCGTAGGGAGCTCTCCTTTCAAATCTAGGGCCGGCTCCCCATGCATGTGCGACGCCATCCTCCGCACAAAGTCACTGAAGGTATGGCCTGCACATGCGGGTGGTAGAAGGACCTGATTGAAGAAGATGACGGGAAAGATAGGGGGGTCTTTGCAAGGTTTCAAAAAGTTAAGGGTCAAAAAGTAATTATTGAGGACCATTTTGTAAAGTGGGTCAAGACGACCTTCCCTTAGGTCCAAATTTTGGTATAAATCTAATTTGGACCTAAAGAATCCAATGGTAAAGTTGGATTTTAGGTTTAATCATGTTTGATCAGACATTTTACATAAAAACCCAAATTATGTCAAAAATTGGGTATGGTTCTCAATCTAAGTCAAGATAGGTTCCAATGGCCAATTGAAGGTTCTAAACCTTAAGGGATATTTTTTCATGAATTTTAGAGGATTTAGTTGATTTTTATCTTACCTGAAACTTCGTGAATTAAAGTGAGTTTGTTTTAGGGTTACAGAATGTCATTTAATTCCCAGATTTTGTCATAACCCTTTTCTGACCAAATCATCCTACTTTTTTTCTTATTAAGTCCACTTGACCTGTATCTAGACCCTTAAAAATCCCGTTCATGTACTGCAATGGTAAAATTACAATTTATCCCTTGCATAATATTTTATTCTCAGATTTGCAATTCTCTAATTTAGGCCTTTCCTTAAGTTATGTAGGAGCTTTTGTCCAATTTATTAGGTCAAAATGTGCTAGTTAAGATTCATGATGAGGTTCTCATCATCAAGTCACAGCTAGGACCTGTTGGAGAAGGGCTTTGTGAGGTCCAATGCATCCCCCTAGGGAGCCCTTGTGCTATTTTGTAAAAAAGAAGGATGGTACCCTGCGACTTTATGTCGACTATCGATAGCTGAATAGGGTCACCATCAAGAACAAGTATCCACTGCCAACGATTGACGACCTCTACAACCAATTGCGAGACGCCACAGTGTTCTCCAAGATAGATCTGATGTCAGGCTACCACCAGTTGAGGATCAAGGAGACCGACGTCTCCAAGACAGCTTTCCATACCCGGTACGGGCACTACGAGTTCTTGGTCATGCCATTTGGGTTGACCAACGGCCCCGCTGCTTTTATGGATTTGATGAACCGGGTTTTCAAACCGTACTTGGACCAGTTTGTGGTAGTGTTCATCAACGACGTACTCGTTTACTCGTCGGATCAGGCACAACATGGACAGCACCTACGGATGATCCTAGACACCTTGAGGTGACACAGGTTGTATGCTAAGTACAGCAAGTGCAAGTTTTGGTTGAGGCAGGTGACTTTCTTGGGCCATGTGATCTAAGGGGATGGTTTGGCTGTGGACCCAGCCAAGGTTGAGGCTGTACTCAGGTGGGAGAGGCTACATACAGTGACAGAGATACGCAGCTTTTTGGGATTGGCAGGTCACTATCAGCGGTTTATCAGAGGATTCTCTTAGATTGCGTGTCCTATGACCCTGCTGATTCGGAAGGACGTGCACTTTGCCTGGACAGATAAGTGCGAGGCATGTTTTCAAGAGTTGAAGGAGAGACTGACTTTAGCTCCTGTGCTTACCATCTCGGATAGCAGTGACAGTTTTGTGGTTTACACAAACGCTTCGTTATAGGGGTTAGGGGGTGTGCTCATGCAGCGGGATCACGTTGTCACTTATGCTTCGAGGCAACTGAAGCCCCATGAGCATAGCTACCCTATCCATGACTTAGAGCTGACAGCTGTTGTCTTCACGCTGAAGACATGGAGGCGCTACCTTTATGGCGAGACGTTCGAGATCTTCATGGATCAGAGGAGCCTCAGGTACTTGTTTGACCAAAAGGTGCTAAACATGAGACAGAGACGTTAGTTAGAGCTCCTGAAGGACTATGACTGCAGCATCTCCTATCATCCAAGGAAGGCCAATGTGGTGGCTGACGCCTTGAGCCGGAAGGCACCTGCCCACTTGGTCAGTTTATAGGTATAGAGTTGGAGATTTATGGAGGAGTTGGGCAGTTGGCGACCCCAGGAGTCACAGGGGTATTGTGGGACAGTGACAGTGACGTGGCAGACGCGACCAGAGCTGATAGACCGCATCATTGCAGGACAGATGACAAATCCGTACTTACAGACATTGCTGGATAGGGTGTTGACAGGAGACCCAGGAGACTTTTCCTTTACAGATAAGATACTACGCATGAGGGGATGCTTATGCGTTCCTAGGGACGAGGAGTTATTGAGAGAGCTCTTGGCTGAGGCACACGGGTCCAGGTTCACCATACATCCCGGGAACACAAAGATGTATCATGTTCTGAGACGCGACTTTTGGTGGAGAGGGATGAAGCCGGATGTTGGTGAATTTGTGCAGTAGTGTTTGATGTGCCAGCAAGTGAAGGTCGAGCACCAGAGGCCTGCAAGGCCGTTGCAGCCACTTCCTGTGCCAGAGTGAAGTGGGAGAGCATCACCATGGACTTGGTGGTGGTCTATCGGTTACCCAGAGATGACAAGACGCAGTCTAGGTGATAGTGGATAGGTTGACGAAGACGGTGTGTTTCCTACCGATTCGAGTCACCTTGGGACCAGCATAATTTGCAGAGAGGTACATTCGAGATGTGGTACGCCTGCATGGAGTTCCGCGTGAGATTGTATCTGACAGGGATACCCGTTTTACTTCCCAGTTTTGGGTTGAGTTTCAGCAAGCTTTGGGGACACGCTTAAGGTTCAGTACCACTTATCACCCCTAGACGAACGGACAGTCAAAGCGCACCATACAGACACTTGAGGACCTTTTACGCGCCTGTGTACTAGACTGGAGAGGCTCCTGGGAGGAGTATTTACCCCTGGCAGAGTTTGCATATAACAACAATTACCACTCGAGCATCGGCATGACACCTTATGAGACTTTGTACGGACAGAGGTATACTGCACCCTTGAGTTAAGTCGACGTGGGGACCAAGTGGGAGGTTTGCCCTAGGCAGATTCGACAAAGTCAGGAGGTCATAGAGTAGATTCACAGACAACTCCGCACTGTCAGGAGCAAGTAGAAGAGTTACGCTGACCGGAAGCGCAGAGAGGTGCAGTTCAATGTTGGGGATCAGATCTTTCTCTGTGTTTCACCCATGAAGGGCCTGCAGCGTTTTGGGGTGAAAGGGGAGCTTGTGGCGAAGTTCGTAGGGCCCTTTGAGGTCCTAGAGCGGGTGGGACTCGTTGCTTACCAGCTTGCCCTTCCTCCCCAGCTTTCGGGAGTGTATGATGTGTTCCACGTGTCCAACCTTAGGAAGTATGTCGCTGATCCTAGTCATGTTCTGAGCCATGAAAGCATCGAGGTGGGTGACGACCTGACCTACCCTGAGAGACCAGTGCAGATACTAGACAGAGTCGTTCGGAGTTTAAGACGGAAGCAGGTACCACTAGTGAAGGTCCTATGGAGAAGCCAGTGGTATGAGGAGGCAACCTGGGAACCTGAGGCGGCAATGCGAGAGTGGTACCCAGAGCTTTTTGAGGGTACGTCCTTTCGGACCTACTTCGATCCTCTTTAAGTTTGTTATGCGTTTTATGCTCCTTTTTCCGCTATCTAGCTAGCTTAAGTTTCGGGGACGAAACTTCCTTTAAGTTTGTTATGATGTAATGACCCGTCACACTTTTAGCCTTTTAAGACGTCTGGAGTCTCAGTTGGACATCTTGACCCTTTCCTGGACGTTTGAAAGTGAAATTTTTATACGCAACTGCGCCCTGCACGTGGGTGGCACACATGACCCTCTTCTTCTCTCTCCCTTCCTTTTCTTCCCCAAACCCTAACACCCCACGCCTTCTATATAAGCCACCCCTCCCCTCTCCTCTCCACTCCACACACCAGCCACCACCACCTTCAGAGCTATGCGAGAGTGGCGAGAGGAGGCGAGCGAGGGAGAGAGAGAGGGAGGAGGAGAGCACGGGAGGAGGAGGTCGAGGTCGGAGGAGCTTCGGTGGAAGCACGGCAGAGCTCGCGTGGCCACCGCGGGCGAGTGCAGGAGGAGGAGGGAGCTAGGGGAGGCGACCTCCCGACCCTCTGCAGCGGCTGGAGCTGCGGCGGCGTGAGGCGGAGCGAGTAGAGAGCTCTAGAAGGAGTTTCTGATACTGGGATTTTTCTAGTATCAAACATCTGGAGAGTCAACCAGACGACCGTGGCGGAAGCTGGACGTCCGGGTCTGAGATCGGACGTCCGAAAGCACTTATATCGTAAGGTACATTCTTTTTTCACGGTTACGACCATGCAAGCCTCACCACAAACGCATGGTTTGGCCTAATTTGGGGGATTGCGGTTGTCGTACGCAAGAGCAGCCTTGGGAAGGAGTGCGAAATGCTTTCCCATGCATTTTTGGATGTCTGATCAGATCACCAGACATCCGGAGGTGCGTCCAGATGACCGAAGGCTTTGTCCAACGTCTGGAACTGCCTTCAGACGATCGCAGAGAAGGTCTGGACGTCTAAGGATACCGCAGGGACTTAAGGTAAAGATCTGGAACCTTTAAGACGTCTGGATTTATTCCCAGACGTCTGATTTTGAACAGTAGGCACGTTTTTGACCCATTTGGGGTCCGATCGGGGTCCGTTTTACGCAAACAAAATATCTGTATTTTCCTTACTATTTCCTCTACATATTAGAGTTCTTTGTATACTGTTATGAACTCTCCTTTTGTGATGTATTCCCTGATATAGGGTTTCAGCCTGCTACGTGTTTGGGGTTCGCAGAGACGCTTAGGTCTACGGTTCGAGCCCCCATTACTCCCGAGTTGCCTGGTAGAGTGGTTTAATTCTGTTAAAAATATTTAAATAAGAATGTTCTTGTGGAAATAGCCGAATGGAACCCTAAGATGTGGCATGAACCCTAGGATAGAGAAATAAATGAAGCATTTGAGCTGTATGATGTACTTGTATGCATGATTGAGATAAACTACTAGCAATTGCCTATATTATAATTGTGAGTCGCCTGTTAGAATATGAGATGCCTGTAATTAATGAATAATTACTTGTGAAATCATCAGTTGCATGTATCAAATTATGCAAGCATGAGTTGCCTGTATATGGACGAGAAATGAATTGTGAATGGTAAAATCTGGATCGGAATAAATGAGATGAATATGAGCATGAACCCTACGGGGAATTAGGAGTAGAACTCCTATGGTTAGACGGAAACCTGGAATGTAGACGGGAAGTGTGTTGGCCCTTGAGTACGTGGTACCAAGGAGAGCAACTATCCCCTTTTTGTGTAGAGCGGAGCTAGCCTCCCTTGGGTTGAAACTCGGGGTTAAGATTGGCCACTCTACACCGACTACTGTTGGCCCTCATGTACGTGGTACCGAGGCGAGCTACTAGTGTAGAGAGAGAGCTAGCCATCCCACGGGGCCCGGGGTTCAGCTAACCACCCTAAACCGACTTGTTAGGCCCTCTGGGCAAACCGGGATAGTCAGACGAGGGTGCACGGATTGTGGAGGGGCAAGACCCCTATTTGGTTCTGAGGGGCGAGACCCCTATTCTGAGAGGGCAAGGCCCTATATTGTTCCGTGCTGTACTGTGGGCGTACTCGCTAGCGGAAACGACTGACCATGTGTCAGTGTAGGGTAGCTATTCGTGCACTTATCACGTGTGCCGTAGTCACCACTACATCTTGACAGTGACTTCGGGGTGGTTGACTGGGTGTAAGACTACCACGGGGGACTCTCCCAACCAGGAGAGCACCACGTGTACCTTCTACTCTACGGAAAAGACTGCAATCAAGATCGTTCCCACGAGGAACATGCAAGATCAAGAATATCTGGATGTTTGAGGGAAATGGGTGAAACGGAAATACATATAAAACAGATAAATAGAAATGAGAATTAAACCTGTTGCTTTTTATTATTTTAGATAATATAGATACCACTCTACTCAACACTCCCTGACTCTGTCTTTTCATAATACTGTTCAGGACCAGGAGTTGAGCAACCTGAGCTTCTGGCTGCGGAGGGTGCTGGGCCCAGTCGAGCCCAGTTGTAGTTTTTCAGCATTTCCTTTTTGTTCCTTTATTGTTATAGTAAGTATTGGATTGTTAGTTACTGTTAGTCTCTACTGTCTATTTCCTCTTCCGTTATTGTTGTTGTGGTGGTACTGAAACAGCAGATTTACTTTTTCTTTATTGCTTATATGTTTTTTCTATTTAGTTATATTGCATATGTGAATGTGGTTTACTTTCCTGCTTTTTGGTTATTTCTTCTTAGACGACTAGGTCTTGGGATTAGTCAAGGCGAGCCTGTCTTGAGTCCTGTAGGGATCCGGGAAGAGGGTCGTAACACCTGTGCTCGTTGACAGATTGCCCACACGTTGCTCAATGCCGCTGGATCGAACACGTGTCGGCAACCGCACGACGAGGGTTGCACACGCTTCTCTTTGCGTAAACGTGCGCAAGTAGCACTCGCTGTTCTGGAGCCACGTGTCGACGATTGGTGTCGCACCGGCAGATTGAGTGGTCCTCACTCGCTGCCACCAATGCTCTCGCGAAAATTTCAGGTAGGAACCTTGCACTTTTAGCTATCGCGAAAAAGTTCCCACAAAGAAATTTTTAATTTTCTAAAGGAAAGTCTTAAGCCTTTCCTTCTCTCTTCCTCTCTTAATTGAGAGGTTTAGAGACTAATGCTGATCCAAGTATCCAAGGGGGTCTTTTATAGACCCAAAGTCAGATGGGATTAGGATTTATGGGGTGAAATACCCAAAATACCCCTAGGGTTGAGTCCACCTTACATTTAGGTCTTTTTTTGACTTGTTTTGGCCATAACTCGAGCTATACACCTCAGATTCGCATGAAACAAGCATCGCCAAAAAGCTTGCGATGAGAGGAATCTTTTGATAATGTTTATCTAAGGGTTGACTCAAAATACATTTTTTTTGGCAATTTAAGGATGTGTTGATACCGTCACCGAACCACAATTGGATTTTTAGGTTTGAATTGACCCAGACCAGCCTGAAGCGACTTGAAACTTGAATTTTGGGGCGTTACAAAAGCAAAATATGTTTTTGTAATCAATGAGTTGTAATTTTTTCCTTGTTTATTTTTTTAGAGAACTTGTAAAGAGCCCAAAGATTCCTTCAAATGACATTAGGTTCTTGGATCCCAAGTTAAATTAA
The DNA here is from genome assembly GCA_037157565.1 of Thalassia testudinum. Taxonomy (NCBI): domain Eukaryota; kingdom Viridiplantae; phylum Streptophyta; class Magnoliopsida; order Alismatales; family Hydrocharitaceae; genus Thalassia; species Thalassia testudinum. The sequence goes on along the minus strand of JAZHRO010000002.1, from coordinate 40,628,282 downwards.
CCGATGAATCCACACCCAATGATTAGAGGCTTCATCACTCTCAAATCAGATGTCTAGCAATCCCATCAAATGTCTAGACACACTATCAAACATCGACACACCCATCATATAGGTTGGAGGAATCGAACAATTCAATCCCTAGTGGCATTGCGGAAGCATCAAATCTGATTGTTTAAAATTTTCTAAGAATTCGATAATCGAATTGATGCTTGGAAATCTAAATAACAAAACTGAAGAAATTACAACGACCTAGATACCTAGAACCACATGGAAAGATCTAGTATCTTTCGATTTTGGGTTCCCCAGGAGTAGTGAAGTATACTTGTAGGGCAACTAATGCACCATCCCAAGTGTTGTGCCTCCTCTAATAAGTCCTGGCCTCGTGAGGCTCCCTTCTTTTCGGTAAGAGGATGAAACTCTTTGTGCCAAGAACACTTGATCCTGTCGTATATGGCACAAACTCGTCATGGCTTACGAACCGCTTTGCATTTTCAGAGATGATGAGCACCTTGAAATTCCCCTATGAAGGTTCCCTACCAGGAGGGGTGACGTAATAAAATTGCGGAAATAAAAATATAAAGCAATCTCACAAAAATCAATCACAAAATGTACACAGGTATTTTTAGGTGGAAACCCAAACCAGGTGAAAACCACCACCTAACCCTCTCGAGTTAGGATTTTCCGATCAACCAAGTTGATCAAAATCCACTAAACGAATCACTTTAAACGAGGGTGATTCAACCTCAATACAACCACGCTACAAGTACGAGGGTAGCGTTCCTCAACCCCTTCTCTCCACGAGAAGGATTTTGTCCCACGAAGGAGACGGGAATTCGCAAAGCGAATACCCAACCAAAATACAAAGATAAAATAAAATAACAGTCCTATAGAGCCAACAAAATTAAACCTAGCTTCTATAGGAAATAGGAAACTCCCCTTTGCAAGCAGTGCGTCGACGATGACGCGGTGCGTGTGCCACGCGATGCCGCTACGTAGCTCTCGTGAACAACAGCGGGAGAGCGGGCGCGCAAACTGTTTGATGCTCTCAAGATGTAGAACTTGAGCTTGGAGAGCAAGAACTTCTTGGACACAAGAGTGTGAAAATGTGTAGCTAAGTGTATCCAAGTGTATTTCTAAGTGTCTCTTATGTGTTTTTGTGTTGCAAAGGCTCCCCTCTATTTATAGAGGCCTTAGGAAGGCTTTGGAAGGCTTAGAAAAGCTTCCATAGCCATTGGGTGCAAAGCCCAAGAGAATCAGGCCGAAATCAGGACAATGATTGCATTTGACAGGGTTATCAGACGTCTAACTCTGGCATCAGACGTCTGGAAGGCCACTTTAAGACGTCTGATTTCAAGGTCAGACGTCTGATTCTATGCGGGTTTCTCCCTGACTTGAATCAGATCTAAACAGGGTTTTTGTGCAAGTCCATCAGACGACATACAGGACGTCTGGCACTAAGTCTGGACGTCTGGAAACCTACTTTTACTGTGGGAATTGATTTCCAAACGTTGCAACGGCTAGAAAATCTCTGAGAAGAGATTTTGGGTCAGCCGAGGCAAAACGGTCATTTATCAGACGTCTGTAAAGTCCTATGGACGTCTGATAAGGCTCTAACGGTCATATTCTTGAGTGTCTTCTAAGCCAGCCAACGGTCTACTAATTGGACGTCTGGCAAAGTCATCAGACGTCTCCTAAGACGTCTGGTCTAAGGTCTGGACGTCTGATTTCATCAGACAGAACTAACTATGTCGAGCCTAACAGTTATCAGACGTCTGAAACAACAGTCAGATGTCTTAAAATACTTTATCAGACGTCTGATTCGTGAATTAGACGTCTGGAAAGTCTGTTTTAACCCTATATTGGTTTTCTAAGTGTTATATAGAAAACCTAAGTATCCTAGGGTTGTGCAGGTGTTCCTAGGACTACTGTTAGGGTTCTTTGAGGCTCTTTAACATAATGTCTAAGGAAAATAAAGAGCAAGAAAATAAATACAAGAGATACATGAAAGGATAAAAAAGAATCTATCCTATTCTTTTTGTCTTCCATCTCCAATCTTTCGCTCCACGCGAACCTCCTCTGTTTTCCGTCAAGCTCCTCCAATCCGTCCTGGATGCGAGCTCGAACTCCGTCTAAACACGTCCACATTTGCAATTGACCTGAAATCTAGGACTCAAATTGCAAATGTTAAATAACACGTGTTTTGTTATCATCAAAACAAATGATCGTGGTGCTCTAGCACCAACACCCTAAGCCCAACCTGTTGAGGATTTTGAATTCTCAACTAGCATCAAAGGACATCCGATCTTCTTATTAGACATCCAAAAGTTCCTTTAGACTTCTGACCGAGGTTCTGTTTGCCCGGAATCACAGAAATCTAGACATCCAGCGGTGTTGTTGGATGTCTGTTGAGGCCTTAGAACTTCTCCTGAGGTCTTTGGCCATCCAAAATAGAGGAGAGGGAGGGTAGTAGTGGCTCTCTCTTTCTCCTATCTCTCTCTCTCTCTCTTAGTGGAGGAAGGCTTATACACAATTAAGGATTGATTAGGATTTCCATTAGAGTTTAAGATGCATGCAAAAGTGAGGACTATCCTAAGGTTAAATTGACACTGGGGTCTAGCAATGTAACGAACTTAAAATCACTAATAGAGTCGTGACTCCAAACCAAGGAAACAAACAAATGATGATTTTAAGTTCCATAATGACACTTGTATGTAATAAAAAATAAAATTTATTTACATGAAAACCCATCATAGTTCTACCTTCATCCACATACATATACGTAAAATATCTTAAAATTAGCATCATTCATTGACAAGCCTACGTCGGATCAAACAAAAAGCTAGGATGTCAAACTTCGAATGATAATAATATAACAAGATAATTGCATGCATCAAAGTTTCAAAGCTCAACAAAGGGAAGAAGTGTTAACGTCAGCTGGGGGAACGTTTTTGCCTTGTGAATATGATGCTTGGTATTTGGAAAAATAATGGAAATAAAAAATACTGGAATGGGCTCATTGGCATTCTTTTTTCAACCTCTAGTAAGATGGTAGTTTAAGTATAAAAGTGTTGACCTCTTATTTGAAAAAAAATAAAAGTTCATACCTCCTCCACCAAGTTTCTTGAGTCTAACAAAATTTCTAGTACTATAAAAATTAGACCCGATCTTTATTCATAGAAGTCATTGGCAAAGATTTAAATTCAGTAGACTTGAACTTGACCTTAGTTGAGATAACCCAACATAAAATCTTAATAAAAGGATAGAAATTGGAAATTAAGGAAACAAATTATTTCTAACAAATATAAAGAGTCATTTCATTGATTAAAGATGAAGTTAATTATATATGTGCCCCTACAATTATTGTCAATGACATATCCTTATATATTTCATATTTACATGTATATCCTCGAAAATAATTAATTGCCTTTTCAGCTGCCTCTGCAAACCGTGTGGACTAAATAAATCAAGAGTTTTTATACATATACCCTTTTTTTCCTCTTTTCTTTCAAAAAAAACCTCTCTTATAACCCCTCCCCCTCTTCAATAACGGGGAAGCGGATGAGGTTTTTGGTGAAAGAAAAGAGGAAAAAATGGTATATATGTAAAAAGATCCTTATTATTTTGTTTACATAGTTTATAAGGATGTATGAAGAAGACACAAGTTTTTTTTTCAAGAGTGCACACATAAATATATGACAAAAAAGGATATATACATCTTTGACAATGATTGTAGGAAAATATATGTAATCAATCTTTAGGGTTTGTTTGGATGGGAGGATAGAATTCCTGGAATAACTTTATTGCATAAAGGTTATCTTGTATTTTTATTTGAAAGTTAGAAGGGTTATTCTGGTATATTAACCTATGACTATTTGGAATGCAGAGGGATAACATAAAAGATTATCCTATTTGAAAGTTTATTGTTATGATAGGATAAGTTACAAAATAACATTTCTATTCATGAACTTATTAATTTAAAAATTGATTGATTATTATGGGTAATTAAATTTTAAAAAAAAATACCTGCAACTATACAAAGTAACATACAAACAAAAATATTGTACATTGATATGATTATTTATATCAGCCTTATATTTATGCCCATTATTACTTATAAGTATGTACATTTATAACTTTGTAAAATTTATAAATACTACTAAGAGGCACATAGCAATCGTAATTGCATCGTGAGAGTGGAGGACATCCGATGTTGCTTGCACCATTTATTTGTTGTTTGCAACGCATTCGTTGTTGCCTCTATGATTGCTCTTTCGTGGATGAAAGAGGTGATGGGAGTGGAGCGCATCTTCGGGAGAAAAGGAAAAAGAGATGGAGGTAATGTGAAAATGTCGCGTGATCCGGATACGAAAATGGGGTTATCCAGCGAGTTAACTTATCCCGCCCAAAGGGTGGGATGAGTTAACGTGGGTTCAAAAATACCCCCATCTAAATCGAAATCACCCTTGCTTTTGTAAATTATCCCTTCATCCAACTCGATTAACTCATGAAAATTGAGATTAAATTAATTTGGTAGGATAAGTTATTCCTGAATTCACATGAGATAAAGATTTTAAATGGTTATCCTATAAAAATTTTGGATGGTCCCTTAAAATCTTATCCAACATGCACCATTTCATAGATTGTCAGAGAGGAACACCATCTCTACCCTCATCCCTGCTTGTTCCCACCCACTCATTCTCATCCCTCCTGCGAACACGCTCTTGTCCTAAAACTGCGTTTACCCTCTTTGCCCCTAACCGTGTCAGGAATCGCCATTCCCTGTACTTCCCCATGAATGCCGTGAGGAATCCCTGTCAATTGTGGCCCATTCGAGCCCACAAGGTCCCAAAACTCCACCTTCTTCCAAGTTCTTTTTCTTTTTTCCCGCTGATTTGATTCAAGTGGATTTGACTTGTGCATGGTTTCTTAGCTGACATCTGCTATGTGAACCGAGAAAGTTAGGGATAAAAATGTTATTTTATACTTTATCCCACTAACAAAGTTTTAAATAATAATTTTTTACACAGATAACCTTTCAAGTTATCCCTCTACATTTAAAACAATCACAGGATAACTTATCAGGATAACTCTTCCAACTTTAAAATAAAAATATAAGATAACCCTTATACAAAAAAGGTGATATCACAAAATCTATCTCTCCATCCAACCTAAGCCTAAGGGTATCCCTTTTGGGAGAGTAACAATGGATTCCAATAATTGGATGACAAAACAAAGCAGCTATGAGTAACATCACAAACACAAAAGTAACCATGTTGATTTCCATTTAGCAGATAACGATGACCAGATAAGAGAATAGACCTTGACATACAGGCCATTTTGAACAATTAACAGAGCTAAAAATAAAAAACTTCTATGAGAAAAAAAATAGCAAGAAAAGAAAAAAACACAAGAGCATAGCAATGTACCTGTAATGCTAATTGATATTTTCATGAATAAGTGCAATTAGTAAGACATAACAACTTTCTTTAGTTGGTAGTGCACTAAAGAGCACATCATTGTTTTTCAAGCATTGTGGATGACTCCTTCCTTGCAGAGTCACTACATTTGTTGCTACTTGCACATGCCCGTACATGCGTTAAGTATGAAATGTTCTGATTGCTTACACATCTCCATTTTCACGTACTTCAAGTAAAATTCAAATTCTTTAGTCACAGGACACTTGCTACTATAAATTCCTTAGAAGAAATAAGATCTTTATCTACCATGTATGTATAGTATGGTGGATGATGTGTTTGAATATATGGTAGGCAATGCGGGGAATAGCCAAATTAGCTCATTTTGTTTTTGAAAAGAACAAGGTCTCCTTTTGTTGGCCTTCGTTTTGGTCAACTTCCAAATCGAAACTCAACTTGAAGTCAACTTTCTTGGGTGATTAATAAAGACTAGATTCTCCAAACTGAGTCAACTTGGTGGCTTTGTTCTCAATCCTTCCACCAAGAGCCAATGAAAGATCATACCATAATGACACCTCGGGGCTAAATTTCACCTATCCCAAGCCTACACCAAGCATAAAACGAAGTATGTGGAATTCTTCTGTTTTCACCCAAAGTCATTTTCAACCCATTAGCTTCCAACTCACTCAATGAAGAGCCAAGAAGACCAATTTGGAAGACTTGACCAAAAACTAGAAGACGGTAAACTAACATTCATCAAATATGAATCCCAGACCCCCCAATTGTTCTACTGGCTGGCTTTCCTCCAGCCTACTCTTATAAAAGGTACAGGAGTTTTCCACAGAACTTGTACATGAATCTTGATGTTGATTTATAGAATAATGACATAACGAGCAGGAGAATCCCCCCCCCCCCCCCCACCCTTCCCCATCATGATTTAAACGTAAATTAGCACCAAACCTCGAATATAAATAAATAATCAGCTAGTCAGACTTTGAATCACATGGGTAAAAACCTCTCCATTTGAGGTTACCAACTTACAACACCATATATAGCGTAAATGAAGAGTAACCTGTTCTAAACTGGAAGCTAATCAATTCTCAAAGTAAAAGTGAAAGAGTTATGCAACTAGATTCATTCTTGACAAACATTCATCTTAGACTTTAAGCAACAGTACAGTCAGAATTTCTAAATGAAAATCCGAAGCTGAACATGCATCTGGATTCATTTCCCTTGACATTAAAATAAATTTAAAAAATCTGAACTTTACACCTGTAGCCAAGTTTCCAAATTGCATGCATATATTACCAATCTTTTTCAGGTAGGTTCATCTCGATCATGATCAGTTGCCTCTGCAATGCACTAGAACAAACGAGATATGCAGCACATAATCTATATTTTTCCACTTCTAGTTTCATCAGCTATGTCCCTGAATCACTAAACATGTCCACAAAACATAAACATTGCCCAAGCAATCAACATTCCTGGTGTAAAGACCCGTTCTGTTCTGAGCCTTTTAAGACGTCTGGACTGTCGGTCAAACGTCTGGACTCCTTCCCAAATGTCTGGAAATTGAAAATTTTATACGTAACTTCGCGTCTGCACGCGGGCTGCGCTCAGACAGTACTGCTCTTTTCTTTCTCCCTCTTCTCTCCTCCACCCGAACCCTAGCCAGTCCCTTATAAAACCCCTCTCCCCCTTCCTCTCTTTCCCACTTCACCACAACCACCTTCCTTCCTTCCTCTCCACTGCAGCGAGAGGGGCGAGCGCGAGAGAGGGCACGGGAACGAGAGACGAGGAGGAGAGGCGACGTGAGGAGAGGAGGAAGAAGAGCTTGTGTTCGTGAGATCGTGGGAGCTCGCCGGAGGACGCACGGCCAGAGCGGCACGTGCGGGAGGAGGAGCTCGTCGGGGGAGACATCCCCGACACTTGTTGCAACCGGAGCTGCAGGCAAGGAGGAGAGGCCGCAGCTACGCGCAAAGAGGAGTAGAAGGTCATTCTGATTCTGGGATTTTCCCAGAATTAGACGTCTGGCGTGCCGTCCAGACGATGGGTTGGATGTCTGGTGACAACACCAGACGTCTGAAAGCAGTGTTCCATGAAGGTATGTTCCTCTTGCGGTTACAGCCATGTAGGTCGCACTGCAGCTTTGATCTGCATGGCTAAAGTGGATGATTCGCTTATCACGTGCAGAGATAGCTTCGGGAAGGTGCGGGGCATGCCCTCCCACGCGTTTCAGACGTCTGGACAGATTACCAGACGACCGGAAACACTTCCAGACAACTGGAGGAGAGGTCGGACGTTTGGAGCTGGGTCCAAACGGTCAAGAAGGGGTTTTGGATGTCTGAAGTCGACACGGGAACCTAAGGTGAGACTCTGGTTACTTTTAAGACGTCTGGACCTTGTGCCAGACGTCTGATTTAGGTTTGCAGTCCTATTTTTGATCCATTTAGGATCCGTTTAAGGTCCGTTTTTCGCAAACGAGATATTTGTGGGTTCCTTGTGAGTCCCTCTACATGTTAGAAATCCTTATATACTGTTCTAAACATTCCGTTGTGGTATGTTCTTTGGTATAGGACTTCGATTTATTGCGTGTTCGGGGCTTGTAGAAGTACGTGAGCCTACCGTTCGAGCCCCCAGTACTCCCGGATTATCTGGTAGAGTGGTTTCCCCCTATTTTAATTATAAAACCTAAATGCATATGTGAAATTGGATACTAGAAACCTAGGATGTGACATGAATCTTAGGACAAGAAGTACTTGCATTGTTTGTATGCGTATTTGAGATTGCAATCTTAAATGAATAAATAGAAATGTGAACAACTGCTTGTTAATAAATAAGAGCTACCTGTGAAATATGAAATGCCTGTGCTAGTTAGACATATACCTGTGACATTTCTTGTTGTATATGCAAATTGTGGAAATACGAGTTGCATGTGTAAAATCTGAGAATGGAAATGTGAATGATGAAATCTGTATGGAATAACATGGGGAATACGAGCATGAGCCCTACGAGGAATTAGGAGTAGAGCTCCTGTGGATAAATGGAATGGATCTGGAAATGTGAGTGGGAAGTGTGCTGGCCCTTGAGTACGTGGTACTAAGGAGAGCGACTGTCCCCTGTTTAGTGTAGAGCAGAGCTAACTGCCATTGGGTTGGGACCCAAGGTTAGGATTTGCCACTCTACACTGACTTCTTTGGCCCTCGCGTACACTGTACCGAGGAGAGCTACTAGTGTAGGGAGAGAGCTAGCCACTCCACGGGGCCCGGGGTTCAGCTAGCGACCCTACACCTACTTGTTAGGCTCGCTGGGCAAACCGAGGTAGTCAGACGAGGGTGCGCGGACTGTGGAAGAGTGAGACTACTGTTTGGTTCTGAGGGGCTAGATCCCTGTTACTGAGAGGGCTAGGCCCTATACTGTTCTGTGCTGTACTTTGGGCGTACCCACTACCGGAAACGACTGACCGCATGCCAGTGTGAGGTAGCTACCCGTGCGCTTATCGTGCGTGTCGTAGTCACCGCTACGTCTATCTGTGACATTGGGGTGGTTGACTGGGTGTAGGATCACCACGGGAGACTCTCTCGGCTAGGAGAGTACCACATGTGCCTTCTACTCTTCGGAAAAGATTGCAATCAAGATCGTTCCCACGAGGAACATGCGAGATCAAGAAAGATATCTGAAAAGTAAACCAATGGATGAAAAGGAATGACTTGTAAAATAAATAATTGGAAAAGATAAACTACCTGTTAGTTTTTACTGCTTTAGTCAGTTTGGTTACCACTCTACTCAGCATTCGCTGACTCCATTTCTCCCATACCCTTTTATAGGTCCAGGAGTTGAGCAGCCCGAGCCACCGGCTGCAGAGGGTGTTGGGCCCAGTCGAGCCCAACAGTAGTCCCTGTTGTTTTACTTCCTTTTTGTTAGTGAGTTTGGACTCTTGTTACCATTTACGTTTCTGTACTTTATTTTCGTTTTACTATTGTGGTAGTGATGTGTACTGATAGCAACTTTTACTTCCTTTATTGCTATACTCTTTTACTATTAGTTACTTAGCATAGTGAATGTGGTGTACTTTCCTACTTTTTGGTTATTTCTTGTTGGACGACTGGGTCTTGGGATTAGTCGAGTTGAGCCGGTCTCGTGTCCTGTAGGGATTTGGGAACTAGGTCGTAACAAGATGGTATCAGAGCAAGGTCGTTTCGAGAAATGAACCAACTAGTTTGAGAATAACCAATTCGTGTGCATGTAACTAGAGTAACCACCACAACATACCATTTGACATCTGTTCTGAGGTTCTTTTACTGAAGTTCGTTAGAGTTGACTTCTTTTTGTTCTGTCTCCCGCGTCCTTGTAGGAGATGCCTCGATGTGGAGTCCTTGAGGCGGGCCGCGGGCGCGACTGTGGACGAGGTCGGAGGGGCGGACGTGCTAGGCCCGAGGTGCCAGTTGACCAGCCACTTCTCCCAGGCGTTTAGGTCCAGGACCTCGCTTAGTTGATACGAGACATAGTACGAGAGGAGCTTCACCCGCCTCCACGGGCGCCTATCCCTGGGGATGTGGAGGGGGAGTCCTCTATGGGGCCGAGAGACCGATGCAGCGCTGGACGAGGGGGAGGGGGTGGTCCTCCACCGCCCCCACCACACTCTGACACTTCTGAGCATAAGCCCTCCCTACCTGGAGGTGTGCCCGTTTCCCCACTGTAGCTGCACTACGAGCTTTTTGGGCAGTTCTGGAAGCTGAAGCCCCCCTCCTTCAAGGGGGATGAGGACCCGTCTGAGGCAGACGACTGGCTGGAGCAGATAGAGAAGGTGTTTGATACCCTTCGCCCCCCTGCAAAGTGTCGCGTGGCCTTTGCCATGTACCAGCTGGAGAGTGCGGCACACAGGTGGTGGAAGGCAGTCAGAGGCCAGGAGAGGGGAGAGCCGACATGGGACCAGTTCATGACCCTCTGCTGAGAGCAGTACTTCCTACAGACTTGGCAGGACCAGAGAAGGCGGGAGTTCCACACTCTCCGCCAGGGGATGATGACTGTTAGCGCGTACCGCACGTGCTTCCTGAAGGTGTCACGTTTTACTGCGACAGCTGTAGCTACTGAGGAGGAGCGCCTGTGGAGGTTCACTGAGGGGCTCCAGCCTACCATTCGGGGGTATGTCAAACCTGTTGGTGCTAGAGCACCACGATCATTTGTTTTGATGATAACAAAACACGTATTATTTAACATTTGCAATTTGAGTCCTAGATTTCAGGTCAATTGCAAATGAGGACGTGTTTAGACGGAACTCGAGCTCGCATCCAGGACGGATTGGAGGAGCTTGACGGAAAACAGAGGAGGTTCGCGTGGAGCGACAGATTGAAGATAGAAGACAAGAAGAATAGGATAGATTCTTTTTAATCCTTTCATGTACTTTTATCTTTATTTTTCTTGCTCTTTATTTTCCTTAGAAAATTATGTTAAAGAGCCTCAAAGTACCCTAACAGTAGTCCTAGGAACACCGGCACAACCCTAGGATACTTAGGTTTTCTGTAGAACACTTAGAAAACCAATATAGGGTTAAAACAGACTTTCCAGACGTCTAATTCACAAATCAGACGTCTGATAAAGTATTTTAAGACGTCTGACTGTTGTTTCAGACGTCTGATAACTGTTAGGCTGGACATAGTTAGTTCTGTCTGATGAATTCAGACGTCTAGACCTTAGACCAGACGTCTTAGGAGACGTCTGATGACTTTGCCAGACGTCCAATTAGTGGACCGTTGGCTGGCTTAGAAAACACTCAAGATTATGACCATTAGAGCCTTATCAGACGTCCATAGGACTTACCAGACGTCTGATAAATGACCGTTTTGCCTTGGCTGACCCAAAATCTCTTCTCAGAGATTTTCTAGCCGTTGCAACGTTTGGAAATCAATTCCCACAGTAAAAGTAGGTTTCCAGACGTCCAGACTTAGTGCCAGACGTCCTGTATGTCGTCTGATGTGTTGGTGCTAGAGCACCACGATCATTTGTTTTGATGATAACAAAACACGTGTTATTTAACATTTGCAATTTGAGTCCTAGATTTCAGGTCAATTGCAAATGTGGACGTGTTTAGACGGAGTTCAAGCTCGCATCCAGGACGGATTGGAGGAGCTTGACGGAAAACACAGGAGGTTCGCGTGGAGCGAAAGATTGGAGATGGAAGACAAGAAGAATAGGATAGATTCTTTTTTATCCTTTCATGTATCTCTTGTATTTATTTTCTTGCTCTTTTTGATTCCTTAGAACATTATGTTAAAGAGCCTCAAAGTACCCTAAAAGTAGTCCTAGGAACACCTGCACAACCCTAGGATACTTAGGTTTTCTGTAGAATACTTAGAAAACCAATATAGGGTTCAAACAGCACTTCCAGACGTCTAATTCCCAAATCAGACGTCTGATAAAGAATTTTAAGACGTCTGACTGTTGTTTCAGACGTCTGATAACTGTTAGGCTGGACATAGTTAGTTCTGTCTGATGAAATCAGACGTCCAGACCTTAGACCAGACGTCTTAGAAGACGTCTGATGACTTTGCCAGACGTCCAGTTAGTGGACCGTTGGCTGGCTTAGAAGACACTCAAGATTATGACCGTTAGAGCCTTATCAGACGTCCATAGGACTTACCAGAGGTCTGATAAATGATCGTTTTGCCTCGGCTGACCCAAAATCTCTTCTCAGAGATTTTCTAGCCGTTGCAACGTTTGGAAATCAATTCCCACGGTAAAAGTAGGTTTCCAGACGTCCAGACATAGTTCCAGACGTCCTGTATGTCGTCTGATGGACTTGCACAAAAACCCTGTTTAGATCTAATTCAAGTCAGGGAGAAACCCGCATAGAATCAGACGTCTGGCCTTGGAATCAGACGTCTTAAAGTGGCCTTCCAGACGTCTGATGCCAGAGTTAGACGTCTGATAACCTTGTCAAATGCAATCATTGTCCTGATTTCAGCCTGATTCTCTTGGGCTTTGCACCCAACGGCTATGGAAGCTTTTCCAAGCCTTCCAAAGCCTTCCTAAGGCCTCTATAAATAGAGGGGAACCTTTGTAACACAAGAGACACAAGATATACACACTAAGACACACACCTTGCAATACACTTTCAAACCTTTTGTGTCCAAAGAAAAGACTCTCTTGCTCTCCAAGCTCAAGCTCCATTTTCTTGAGAGCATTCAACCGTTGCGCACCCGCTCTCCCGCTGTTGTTCACGAGAGCTACGTAGCGCCATCGCGTGGCACACGCACCGCGTCATCGTCGACGCACTCCTTGCAAAGGGGAGTTTCCTATTTCCTATAGAAGCTAGGTTTAATTTTGTTGGCTCTATAGGACTGTTGTTTTATTTTATCTTTGTATTTTGGTTGGGTATTCGCTTTGCGAATTCCCGTCTCCTTCGTGGGACAAAATCCTTCTCGTGGAGAGAAGGGGTTGAGGAACGCTACCCTCGTACTTGTAGCGTGGTTGTACTGAGGTTGAATCACCCTCGTTCAAAGTGATTCGTTTAGTGGATTTTGATCAACTTGGTTGATCGGAAAATCCTAACTCGAGAGGGTTAGGTGGTGGTTTTCACCCGGTTTGGGTTTCCACCTAAAAATACCTGTGTACATTGTGCGATTGATTTTTGTGAGATTGCTTTATATTTTTATTTCCGCATATTTTTGCGTCACCCCTCCTAGAAGGGAACACCACGATCATTTGTTTTGATGATAACAAAACACGTGTTATTTAACATTTGCAATTTGAGTCCTAGATTTCAGGTCAATTGCAAATGAGGACGTGTTTAGACGGAACTCGAGCTCTCATCCAGGACGGATTGGAGGAGCTTGACGGAAAACAGAGGAGGTTCGCGTGGAGCGACAGATTGAAGACAGAAGACAAGAAGAATAGGATAGATTCTTTTTAATCCTTTCATGTACTTTTATCTTTATTTTTCTTGCTCTTTATTTTCCTTAGAAAATTATGTTAAAGAGCCTCAAAGTACCCTAACAGTAGTCCTAGGAACACCGGCACAACCCTAGGATACTTAGGTTTTCTGTAGAACACTTAGAAAACCAATATAGGGTTAAAACAGACTTTCCAGACGTCTAATTCACAAATCAGACGTCTGATAAAGTATTTTAAGACGTCTGACTGTTGTTTCAGACGTCTGATAACTGTTAGGCTGGACATAGTTAGTTCTGTCTGATGAATTCAGACGTCCAGACCTTAGACCAGACGTCTTAGGAGACGTCTGATGACTTTGCCAGACGTCCAATTAGTGGACCGTTGGCTGGCTTAGAAAACACTCAAGATTATGACCGTTAGAGCCTGATCAGACGTCCATAGGACTTACCAGACGTCTGATAAATGACCATTTTGCCTCGGCTGACCCAAAATCTCTTCTCAGAGATTTTCTAGCCGTTGCAACGTTTGGAAATCAATTCCCACAGTAAAAGTAGGTTTCCAGACGTCCAGACTTAGTGCCAGACGTCCTGTATGTCGTCTGATGGACTTGCACAAAAACCCTGTTTAGATCTGATTCAAGTCAGGGAGAAACCTGCATAGAATCAGACGTCTGACCTTGTAATCAGACGTCTTAAAGTGGCCTTCCAGACGTCTGATGCCAGAGTTAGACGTCTGATAACCCTGTCAAATGTAATCATTGTCCTGATTTCGGCCTGATTCTCTTGGGCTTTGCACCCAACGGCTATAGAACCTTTCTTAAGCCTTCCAAAGCCTTCCTAAGGCCTCTATAAATAGAGGGGAACCTTTGTAACACAAACACACATATACACACTAAGACACACACCTTGCAATACACTTTCAAACCTTTTGTGTCCAAAGAAAAGACTCTCTTGCTCTCCAAGCTCATGCTCCATTTTCTTGAGAGCATTCAACCGTTGCGCACCCGCTCTCCCGGCGTTGTTAACGAGAGCGACGTAGAGCCATCGCGTGGCACACGCACCGCGTCATCGTCGACGCACTCCTTGCAAAGGGGAGTTTCCTATTTCCTATAGAAGCTAGGTTTAATTATTTTGTTGGCTCTATAGGACTATTGTTTCTTTTATCTTTGTCTTTTGGTTGGGTATTCGCTTTGCGAATTCCCGTCTCCTTCGTGGGACAAAATCCTTCTCGTGGAGAGAAGGGGTTGAGGAATGCTACCCTCGTACTTGTAGCGTGGTTGTACTGAGGTTGAATCACCCTCGTTTTAAAGTGATTCGTTTAGTGGATTTGATCAACTAGGTTGATCGGAAAATCCTAACTCGAGAGGGTTAGGTGGTGGTTTTCACCCGGTTTGGGTTTTCACCTAAAAATTCCTGTGTACATTTTGTGATTGCTTATTTTTGAGAGATTGTTTATATTTTCAATTCAGCATTTTTTTTGTCACGCTGATCTCACCCCTCCAAGTAGGGAACTTTCATTTGGTATCAGAGCAGGTCTCGCGTTATCGGCGTTACAAACCGGCGAGGATCTAGACATGGAGGGAAAAGCATTCGTGTGCACTGAAGGACACGATACCTCGCGACCACCATATTTTGCAGGTATAGATTTCATTTATTGGAAAAATCGTATGACTATGTGGTTGCAGGCCTACGACTTCCGGGTGTGGGAAAAATGCGAGTCCGCATTTTTGATTCCCAAGAAACCCGCAAAAGGTTACTCAGAAGATCAGGTTCAGAATCTCAGCCTCAATGCAACGGCAATGAATGCCTTGTATTGCGCATTGAGTCTGAAGGAGTTCGAGAAAATCCAAGAGTGCACCACCGCCCACGAGATATGGAGAAGGTTGGAAGGCACTCATGAAGAGACAAGCTCGGAAGAAGATCACGAGAAAGAGGAAACCGCTTGCTTTGGTTTCATGGCTAGAGGAACCAATAGCGACAGCGAAAGCAGAAGCGACTCCGACGACGAGGTAAATTTCGATTTACAAGAAGCTTTTAATGAACTATTTGAGCTTAGTAAATCTCTAAAAATAGAAAACAAAAGCATGAAGAAGAACCTTAGTTTTCTTAGAAGTGAAAATGATAGGTTAGAAATAAAGCTTAGGGACCTAGAAAGTAGCTCTAGTCCTAATAACCTGCTTTTAGAAAATAAAAATTTAATCAATGAAAATACTAAATTGATTGAGGAAAATGATATTCTAAAGTTAGAAATTTCTAATTTAAAGACTAAGATGCAAACTATAGAAAAAGAAATTGCATGTCTTAGGGAAAATTCTAACAAATTAATCAACAAAGTTGATAATTTTTATAGCCCTAAGGTTGAGAAAGGATCTCCATCAAGGAGACCTTCTAACAAATCCGGATCCAAGCCCACTTGGATACCGAAAAAAGAATTAGAATCTTGTTTTGTAGGGTTCAGGGATAATTACAACATAAGGGACTGGACCTACAAGCTCAAGGCTGGTCAACTCAAGTTAGGGGAACCAAGGAGTAGACCAAGGAGGAGAACAAGAAGACCGACGAGACGGCGAACAAACGACGGACCCGCCGCACGTCGACCACCAGATTGGAGACCGGCGCCGATGCTCGGGCCTCCAAGCTACGGATGGGAGCCCCATCCGATGTGGCATCCACCACCACCATTCGGGCCATTTTATTGGCCATGGTAGGTGAGGTAAAACCCTTTACCCTATCTTTTTATCATAAGCATTTAGATAGGGGGAGTTAAAAAAGGATGAGCTAATTGTCAATTTTTAAGGGGGAGATATAAGGTAGCTAAATTTCCTTTAGAAAGGGGGAGAAAAATAATAGCTATCGCATTGTTACAAAAAGGGGGAGGACATTACCTTTGTCAAAAGAAACTCATAGAAGAGCATGTTTTAAGGGGGAGTTATAGGAAATATAAAATCAATTAAACCTTTTTGATAATGTCAAAAAGGGGGAGGATTTTTATGCATTATTATTTACGATTTTGTCATCATCAAAAAGGGGGAGATTGTTGGTGCTAGAGCACCACGATCATTTGTTTTGATGATAACAAAACACGTGTTATTTAACATTTGCAATTTGAGTCCTAGATTTCAGGTCAATTGCAAATGAGGACGTGTTTAGACGGAACTCGAGCTCGCATCCAGGACGGATTGGAGGAGCTTGACGGAAAACAGAGGAGGTTCGCGTGGAGCGACAGATTGAAGATAGAAGACAAGAAGAATAGGATAGATTCTTTTTAATCCTTTCATGTACTTTTATCTTTATTTTTCTTGCTCTTTATTTTCCTTAGAAAATTATGTTAAAGAGCCTCAAAGTACCCTAACAGTAGTCCTAGGAACACCGACACAACCCTAGGATACTTAGGTTTTCTGTAGAACACTTAGAAAACCAATATAGGGTTAAAACAGACTTTCCAGACGTCTAATTCACAAATCAGACGTCTGATAAAGTATTTTAAGACGTCTGACTGTTGTTTCAGACGTCTGATAACTGTTAGGCTGGACATAGTTAGTTCTGTCTGATGAATTCAGACGTCCAGACCTTAGACCAGACGTCTTAGGAGACGTCTGATGACTTTGCCAGACGTCCAATTAGTGGACCGTTGGCTGGCTTAGAAAACACTCAAGATTATGACCGTTAGAGCCTTATCAGACGTCCATAGGACTTACCAGACGTCTGATAAATGACCGTTTTGCCTCGGCTGACCCAAAATCTCTTCTCAGAGATTTTCTAGCCGTTGCAACGTTTGGAAATCAATTCCCACAGTAAAAGTAGGTTTCCAGACGTCCAGACTTAGTGTCAGACGTCCTGTATGTCATCTGATGGACTTGCACAAAAACCCTGTTTAGATCTGATTCAAGTCAGGGAGAAACCTGCATAGAATCAGACGTCTGACCTTGTAATCAGACGTCTTAAAGTGGCCTTCCAGACGTCTGATGCCAGAGTTAGACGTCTGATAACCCTGTCAAATGTAATCATTGTCCTGATTTCGGCCTGATTCTCTTGGGCTTTGCACCCAACGGCTATAGAACCTTTCTTAAGCCTTCCAAAGCCTTCCTAAGGCCTCTATAAATAGAGGGGAACCTTTGTAACACAAACACACATATACACACTAAGACACACACCTTGCAATACACTTTCAAACCTTTTGTGTCCAAAGAAAAGACTCTCTTGCTCTCCAAGCTCATGCTCCATTTTCTTGAGAGCATTCAACCGTTGCGCACCCGCTCTCCCGGCGTTGTTAATGAGAGCGACGTAGCGCCATCGCGTGGCACACGCACCGCGTCATCGTCGACGCACTCCTTGCAAAGGGGAGTTTCCTATTTCCTATAGAAGCTAGGTTTAATTATTTTGTTGGCTCTATAGGACTATTGTTTCTTTTATCTTTGTCTTTTGGTTGGGTATTCGCTTTGCGAATTCCCGTCTCCTTCGTGGGACAAAATCCTTCTCGTGGAGAGAAGGGGTTGAGGAACGCTACCCTCGTACTTGTAGCGTGGTTGTACTGAGGTTGAATCACCCTCGTTTTAAAGTGATTCGTTTAGTGGATTTGATCAACTAGGTTGATCGGAAAATCCTAACTCGAGAGGGTTAGGTGGTGGTTTTCACCCGGTTTGGGTTTCCACCTAAAAATTCCTGTGTACATTTTGTGATTGCTTATTTTTGAGAGATTGTTTATATTTTCAATTCAGCATTTTTTTTGTCACGCTGATCTCACCCCTCCAAGTAGGGAACTTTCAAAACCCCTGAAGCTGCCCACCTTCTTGAGAGTGGTGGAGGCAGCTATGATGTATGAGGAGACCAACCCGGTCGCACGAGACACCGACAGCGGACGGAAGAGGCCCTACTAGCCAGAGTACTCACAGGGCCGACAAGAGAGGAGGCACGCGGTGCTCGCTGGAGAGCCGTCTCGTTTTGCAGGGCCGTCAGTGGCCTTTGGGGGCCCCCGACCGGGGCCAGCTGCCAACAGTAAACCCCCGCCCAACTGTCAGCAGGGACCTACCGAGGGAGGGAGTCGAGTTCCCCTATGCTACTAGTGTGGCCAGCCGGCCCACATCAGGAGGGACTTCCCGTTTAGGGCTGGAGTGCAGTAGATGCTCCCCGCACTGAGCGTTGGAGGCTGAGCACGTGGTCGTGGTTCCCAGGCGCATGGGGGAGGACAGCAGTCGCGAGGAGGGTATCGGCCAGCGGCTACCCGTCCGACGCAGAGTGTGGCTGCTTCTTCTGCACCGAGAGCTGAGGAGCGTATCAACGCACTGACACACAGAGACGCTAGGGCATCAGGTTCAGTGGTGGTAGGTATGGTTACGGTTTTCGGCAGATTAGTTTATGTACGTTTTGATTCTGGCACCACACACTCATTTGTTGCTGCGAGTTTTGCTGTCAGTTTGGGACAGGACTGCGTGTTGTTAGAGGATCCATTTGTGATCAGAGATCCGGGTGGTCAGCTGTTTGTAGCTGAGGAGGTCTACATAGACTGTGAGGTCAGTATTGGGGGACATAGCCTCCCTGCTGACCTGATCATGATACCGATGGAGGATTTTGGCGTGATTCTGGGGATGGATTGGCTGTCCGCTTACCACGCCTTGGTGGACTGTTTTGAGAAGAAGATCGTCTTCTCCATACCGAAGATGCCTTCCTTTGAGTTTTTCGGATAGCCGGTGGATGGAGGTTTCAGGTGCATTTCTGCACTTCGAGCAGTGAGACTTTTGGGCCAGGGGTGTGAGGGCTTTCTAACTTGTGTAGTGGCAGAGCCCAGCCCCGTGGCAGACTTTTAGAGCATCCTAGTGGTCAGAGAGTACCCCAACATGTTTCTAGAGGAACTGCCAGGACTACCGCCTGAGAGTGAGGTCGAGTTTGAGATCTCACTAGTACCAGGGACCAGCCCCATTTCTATGGCACCGTACCAGATGGCACCACTTGAGCTGCAAGAGCTCAAGTCACAACTGCAGGACCTATTGGAGAAGGGCTTTGTGAGGCCCAGTGCGTCCCCGTGGGGAGCCCCGATGTTATTTGTGAAGAAGAAGGATGGTACCCTACGCTTTTGTGTCGACTGCAGACAGCTGAATAGGGTTACCATCAAGAACAGGTATCCGCTGCAGAGGATTGATGATTTGTTTGACCAGTTACGAGGTGCCACGATTTTCTCCAAGATAGATCTGAGATCAGGCTACCACCAGTTGAGGATCAGGGAGACTGACGTCTCCAAGACAGCTTTCCGCACCCGGTACGGACACTACGAGTTTTTAGTCATGCAATTTAGGTTGACCAACGCCCCCGCTGCCGTCATGGATTTGATGAACCGGGTGTTCAAGCCGTATCTGGATCAGTTTGTGGTGGTATTTATTGATGATGTGCTCGTTTATTCGCAGGATCAAGCACAACACAAATAACACTTGCGGATGATTCTGGACACTTTAAGACGTTACATGCTGTATGCCAAATACAGCAAGTGCGAGTTTTGGTTGAGGCAGGTACCTTCTTGGGCCATGTGATTTTAGGGGATGGCTTGGCTGTGGATCCAGCCAAGGTTGAGGCAATGCTCAGGTAGGAGAGGCCACATACAGTGACAGAGATATGTAGTTTCTTGGGACTGGCAAGTTACGACCGGTGGCTTATCAGGGGTTTCTCGTAGATTGCGCATCCTATGACTCAGTTGACCTGGAAGGACGTTCACTTTGCTTGGACAGATGTTTGTGAGGCATGTTTTTAGGAGTTGAAGGAGATGCTGACTTCAGCTCCTATGCTTACCATCACAGATAGCAGTGGTGGTTTTGTGGTCTACACGAACTCTTTGTTGCAGGGGTTACGGGTTGTGCTCATGCAGCGGGGTCATGTTGTCGCTTACGCTTCGCGGCAACTGAAGCCCCATGAGCATAGCTACCCTACCTATGACTTAGAGCTAGCAGCTGTTGTCTTCGCGCTGAAGACATGGAGGCACTACCTTTACGGTGAGACCATTGAGATTTTCACGGATCATAAGAGCCTCAGGTACTTGTTTGATCAGAAGGAGCTTAACATAAGATAGAGACGTTGGTTAGAGCTCCTGAAGGACTATGACTATAGCATCTCCTACCATCCGGGGAAGGCCAACGTGGTGCTGATGCCTTTAGCTGGAAGGTGCCCGCCCACTTGGCCAGTTTACAGGCACGGAGTTGGAGGCTGATGGAGGAGTTGGGCAGTTGGCAACCCCTAGAGTTACAGGGGTATTGTAGGGCAGTGACAGTGACACGACAGACGAGACCAGAGCTGATAGGCCGCATCGTCACAAGACAGATGACAGATCCGTACCTGCAGTCGCTGCAAGACAGAGTGCTGTCAGGGGACCCAAGAGACTTCTCTTTTATAGACGAGGTGCTGTGCATGAGGGGACGTTTGTGCGTTCCCAGGGACGAGGAGTTGTTGAGAGAGCTCCTGAATGAGGCGTACTGGTCTAGGTTCACCATATATCTCGGGAACATGAAGATGTATCACGATCTGAGACGTGACTTTTGGTGGAGAGGGATGAAGCGGGATGTAGGTGAGTTCGTGCAGTAGTGCTTGGTTTGCCAGCAGGTGAAGGCCGAGCATCAAAGGTTTGCAGGGCCGTTGCAGCCACTTCCTGTGCCAGAGTGGAAGTGGGAGAGTATCACCATGGACTTGGTGGTGGGCTTGCCCATTACCCAGTGAGGACACGACACAGCCTGGGTGATTGTAGACAGATTGACAAAGACGGCACGATTCTTGTCGATCCGAGTCACCCTGGGACCAGCACAGTTGGCAGAGAGGTATATCCGTGACATGGTACGTCTGCACGAAGTTCCACAGGAGATTGTGTCCGATCGGGATACCCGTTTTACATCCCAGTTTTGGGCTGAGTTTCAGCAGGCTTTGGGGACACGGTTGAGGTTCAGCACGGCATACCACCCCCAGACGGAGGACAGTCGGAGCACATGATACAGACGCTTGAGGACCTTTTGCGTGCCTGTGTACTTGATTGAAGGGGCTCTTGGGAGGAGCACTTGCCCCTTGCAGAGTTTGCATATAATAACAGCTACCACTCGAGCATCGGCATGGCACCCTACGAGGCTCTGTACGGACGGAGGTGTACTGCACCCTTGAGTTGGGTTGAGGTGGGGACCAAGTGGGAGGTTGGCCCCAGGCTGATCCGGCAGAGTCAGGAGGTAATTGAGTAGATTCACAGATGGCTTCACACTATCAGGAGCAGACTGAAAAGCTATGCCGATCGAAAGCGTAGAGAGGTGCAGCTTGAGGTTGGGGATCACGTCTTCCTTCGCGTTTCACCCATGAAGGGCCTGCAGCATTTTGGGGTGAAAGGGAAGCTCACGCCGAGGTTTGTGGGGCCCTTTGAGGTCCTGGAGTAGGTTGGACTCGTTGCTAATCAGCTTGCCCTACCTCCCCAGCTTTCTGGTGTTCACGACATGTTCCACGTGTCCAATCTTAGGAAATACGTCGCCAATCCCAGTCACGTTCTGAGCCACGAGAGTGTCGAGGTGGGTGACGACTTGACCTACCCCGAGTGACCAGTGCAGATACTAGATAGAGTTGTCTGGAGTTTGAGACGGAAGCAGGTACCCCTGGTGAAGGTCTTGTGGAGGAGCCAGAGGTACGAGGAGGCTACCTGGGAGCCTGAGGTGGCGATGCGAGAGCGGTACCCATAGCTTTTTGAGGGTACGTCTTTTCAGACTAGCTTCGGTCCTCTTTGAGTTTGTTATGCGTATGTTGTCCTTTCTCCTCACCCTAGCTAGCTTAAGTTTTGGGGACAAAACTTCCTTTGAGTTTGTTATGATGTTAAGACTCGTGCTGTCTGAGCCTTTTAAGACGTCTGGAATTTAGGCCAAACGTCTGGTTAGACATCTGGAAATCAAAATTTTTGAGTACGAGCTCGCGTTTGAGCACATGCTGCATGCAAGCAATACACTTCCCTTGTTTTCTTATTCTTCTCTCTCCTTCCGCTCGACAAAAACCCTAACCCCACACCCTTATATAAGCCCCCCTCTCCCTCACACCACCCCACTTCTAGCCACCTCCCCCCTCCCTCCAGCGAGCGCAGTAGACCAGAGAGAGAGAGCGCGGGCGTGGCGCGAGGAGAGGAGGAGCAGCGTGAGAGGGAGAGAAGCAAGCTTGCAAGCTCGCGTGGGAGCTTGCCGGTGAGCTCACGGCCGGTCGGCGCGTGCGCAAGGCAAAGGAGTGCATCGGGGAGGTCCTCCTTGACATTGCTACAGTCGCAGCAGCAGGCGAGAGGGCGGAAGCAGGTGCTGGTTCTGGGTTTTTCTCAGAATCAGAAGTCTAGAGCGACGTCTAGACGACGTAGCAGACATCTGGAGGGGGTTCCAGATGATTGAGAAGTAGGCTTCGTGAAGGTACGTCTTCTTTGCGGATACGGCCATGCAGGCCGCTTCGTCGAGACACTGTTCCTTGCCTTTTTGAGAAGATTTTGATTGATTCGTGCAGGTGTTGCTTCGGGAAGGCATGGGACAAGCCCTCCCACGCACTTCAGATGTCTAGGTGAGGGACCAGACAACGGGAAGTGCTTCCAGACGTTCGCAGAGGTTTTCGGACGTCTGGAACTGGGTCCAGATGGTCCAGCGGAGTTCCTGGACATCTGAGGAGTAGCGCAAGACTTGAGGTATAGCTCTGGACTCTTTTAAGACGTCGTCAAAAACAGTGATCTTGACTCAAATCAGACGTCTGGAAGTTGTTCCAGACATCTGATTTGAGTCAAGATCACTGTTTTTGACCCGTTTGGGGTCCGTTTGAGGTCCAATTTCCGCAATTAAGATACCGATGTTTCCCGTATGTTTTCCCCTACTTGTTGGAATACTTTCCATATTGTTCTGAGTATTCTCTTGTGATTGATCCTTGTGATAGGACTTATTTCCGTTGCGGGTTCGGGGCTTGCTGAGGCACGTGAGCTTGTCGTTCAAGCCCCCACTATTCTTGGGTTTACTGGTAGAGTGGCTTCCCCTTAATTTAATTGAAACTAAAATGCATGTGTGGAATGAATGATTAGAACCAAGGATATGGCATGAATCCTAGGACGAGAAACACTTGAAATGTCTATAATGGATGATTGAATTGCAGTCTTGAATGAGTAGATAGAATGATAACAATTGCTTGTAAATAAACAACAGCTGTGAAATGTAAAGTACTCGTGCTAGTAAACTGTTGCATGTGAATTCTTGTTGTTTGCGTTAAATGACATATGATGAGCTGCATGTATATAAATTGAAAATGAAAAGGTGAATGTTGGAAACACGAGCTATCTGTGAATAAACTAGATATGGAATAGAGTTACAAATTGCATGTGTATAATCTGAGAATGGAAATAGAAATGATGAAACCTGGTATGGAATGGCCTGAGGAATATGAGCATGAACCCTACGGGGAAATTAGGAGATGAGCTCCTGGAATATAAATGGAATGAATCTGGGAATGTGTTGGGAAGTGTGTTGGTCCTTGAGTATGTGGTACCAAGGGGAGCGCATGTTACCTCTTAGTGTAGAGGGGAGCTAGCCGCCCTTGGGTTGGGACTCGGGGTTAGGATTGACCACTTTGCACCGACTTTGTGGCCTTCGTGTACACTGTACCGGGGAGAGCTACTAGTGTAGGGAGAGAGCTAACCACCCCACTGGGCCCGGGGTTCAGCTAGCCACCCTACACCGACTTGTTAGGCTCGCTGGGCAAACTGAGGTAGTCAGACGAGGGTGCGCGGACTCTGGAAGAGTGAGACTACTGTTTGGTTCTGAGGGGCTAGATCCCTGTTACTGAGAGGGCTATGCTCTATACTGGTTCCGTACTGTACTTTGGGCACACCCGCTAACGGAAACGACTGACTGCATGCCAGTGTGGGGTAGCTACCGGTGCGCTTATCGCGCGTGCCGTAGTCACCGTTACGTCTGTCCGTGACCTTGGGGTGGTTGACTGGGTGTAGGACCACCACGGGGGACTCTCTTGGCCAGAAGAGTACCACGTGTGACTTCTACTCTTCGGAAAAGACTGCAATCAAGATCGTTCCCACGAGGAACATTCGAGATCAAGAAAGAGACCTAATAAATAAACCAAGTGGTGAAAGAAAGAATAATTAGTTAAAGAAAGAAAGTAATCAAAACACAATAGCTACCTGTCCACCTTTACTGCTTTAGTTAGTTGGTTGCCACTCTACTCAGCGTTCGTTGACTTCGTGTACTCACAACCCTTTTCAGGTCTAGGTGTTGAACAGCCAGAGCCTACGGCTGTAGAGGGTGCTGGGCCCAGTAGAGCCCAGTAGTTGTAGCTTTCTGTTGTACTCCTTTTCCAGTTGTAGTGAGTAGTTTATTGCACTTCTGTACTTTTTCAGTTTGAATATTATATTCCTATACCCGTTTACTTTTCTACTGTTGTGGTGGTGTGTACTGTAGTAGTTTTACTCCTTTACTGCTGTACTTTTGTTACTGTTAGTTACTTAGCATAGTGAATGTGGTTTATTTTCTTGCTTTCTGGTTACTTTCTCGTTGGACGACTGGGTCTTGGGATCAGTCGAGTCGGTCCAGTCTCGTGTCCTGTAGGGATTCGGGAACTGGCTCGTAATAGTGCTGGCCCTTGAGTATGTGGTACTAAGGAGAGCGACTATCCCCTGTTTAGTGTAGAGTGGAGCTAGCCGCCCTTGGGCTGGGACCCAGGGTTAGGATTGGCCACTCTACACCGACTTCGTTGGCCCTCACATACACTGTACCGAGGAGAGCTACTAGTGTAGGGAGAGAGCTAGCCACCCTACGGGACTTGGGGTTCAGCTAGCCACCTTACACCTACTTGTTAGGCCGACTGGGCAAATCAGGGTAGTCAGACGAGGGTGCACGGACTGTGGAGGGGCGCGACCCCTATTTGGTTTTGAGGGGCCAAACCCCTGTTACTGAGAGGACTAGGTCCTATATTGTTCCGTGCTGTACTTTGGGCGTACTCGCTAGCGGAAAATGACCGACCGCGTGCCAGTGCGGGGTAGCTACCCGTGCGCTTATCGCGCGTGCCGTAATCACTGCTACGTCTGTCCGTGACGTCGGGGTGGTTGACTGGGTGTAGGATCACCATGGGGGACTCTTCCGGCCAAGAGAACACCACGTGTGCCTTCTACTCTTCGGAAAAGATTGCAATCAAGATCGTTCCCATGAGGAACATGCGAGATCATGAAAGAGATCTGAAAAGTAAACCAATGGATGAAAATGAATGACTTGTAAAATAAATAATTGGAAAAGATAAACTACCTATTAGTTTTTGCTGCTTTAGTTAGTTTGGTTACCACTCTACTCAACGTTCGCTGACTCTGTTTTTCCCGTACCCCTTTACAGGTCTAGGAGTTGAGCAGGCCGAGCCACCGGCTGCAGAGGGTGTTGGACCCAGTCAAGCCTAACAGTAGTTCCTGTTGTTTTACTTCCTTTTTGTTAGTAAATTAAGACTCTTGTTATCATTTACATTTCTGTATTTTGTTTTCGTTTTATTGTTGTGGTGATAATATGTACTGATAGCAGCTTTTACTTCCTTTACTGTTGTATTCTTTAACTGTTAGTTACTTAGTATAGTGAATATGATTTACTTTCCTACTTTTTGGTTATTTCTTATTGGACGACTAGATCTTGACATTAGTCGAATCAAGCTAATCTCATATCCTATAAGAATTCAAGAATCGGATCGTAACACTTGATAAGTCAAGATCATCAATAACCATGGACAAACAAAAGAGATCCACAGCCTGTGATGGTACCATTAATCATCTTCCACATGAGAGTAGAGAAGTCGAAGCCTACTGAGAGAAAGAAAGGTCAATCAATTATATATCAAAAGGACAGAATTCGAATTACAACCTACAAAAAGAAAAGCAGCAACATCCTACGACGATCTCGGCGCCTTGGGCTTCCTCTTCCTTCAACCATTCCCATCCCTGGAACTCGACCTTGCCCTTGTAAGCCCTCGCAACCTCGGGAACCTCCTCCTCGTAAAGAAGTCCCTCTTCGTGGCCTGGAACTTCGACGGCGACCTGGTGTCCTCTTACGAACTCCCTCGACATGAGCATGTTGAGCACCGCGCAGCGCGGGATGATCCTCTTCTCGAGGCTCATCATCACCGACACGGGGTATGCTGACAGGAACTCCATCCCCCATCCGACCCTCTCCCTGAAGAACTCCATCTTGCTCCTGAGGTTCTCATCGGACAAGGTCATGCACCCCGGCTGCTACCGGAACACCCCCAGCACCTCCTCCTCCGACCACCCGAGCTCCTTGTACACCTCCACCCTCCTCAGGAACGTCGACCTCGACATGTAGGACATCACCCCTAGCGCGACCACGTACGCGCCGCTCGTGGGGGCCAAGGCCAGCTCCTCCACGTGCCCGACGGCGGCGGCGAACTCCTCCTGGCTCCTTGCGAGCGCCCTCGGCTGGACGTGGAGCAGCTTGAGGATCAGGGGGTCCGTGACGCCCCTATCCTTGAGAAGCTCGATGTTGGCCACCTTCTTGCAGGTGAGGAGCATGTTGGTGGACTTGAGGACCCGGATGAGAGCTTCCTTGGAAGGGAGGATGCTCTTGAGGAAGTCGACGGAGGAGGAGATGGACCTCTCCAGGTTCTTGGTCAGGAGGGAGGGGTTGGTCAGGAGGATCTGCGCGAGGCGCCCCGCAGGAAGTCCAGCTTGGGCCGCAGGGTCTTGTTGAGCTTCAAGGTGAGGAGCCGCGGGTACTTGGCGACGATGGCGTTGGTCTCCTCCTCCGGTATGTCGTAGCCTGGGAAGATGGTCAGCAAGGAAGCGGAGGAGGGGTGCACGGAGGCGGCCTTCGAAGAGAAGCCGCGCGAGGAGTCACTGGGTTTCGGTGGGAGGGCGTTCGTAGGGAGTGGGGATAGTCGAGGGAGGTTTTTTCTGAAGAAGAGGCGGAGCATGTTTTTGGGGAGGTGGACGAGCAATGTTTTCCATCGGGGTAGTGTGCGACTCGGTACGAGAGGTCTATGCTCTTTTTTTTCCCACCCCTTGAAGGTGAGAATACCATCTCATTAGATAGAAACGAAAAAATTACAAGATGCAGAGGGAGATAAACAATCGAGTTCCTTCTATCACAAGACGGAGGGGAATACTCCCCACCCGACGAGGGATAGGGGAACATCCAAAGATAAAACATACAAAATAAATAAGAAAAGAAATAAAATATTCTCTGACGGGTGGTTCAGTTAGTAAGGCTTTTATATCATTATTGAGGGAAAGGGGTCGTCGATTCGAGTCTTGTCGATGCTAAATTTACTTGGAGGCCGTGGAGTTGGGGCACTTGCAGTCTCTCGAGGACTACCTTGCAAGAGAAAACCTCGTCATAAAAAAAAAAAATTGTTTCGTTGCAAACTGATCATGCTCTACATAGTAGGATGATGATGGCACCACTGAAGTAGTATTCAGTGATTCACGCCAACGAGTTACGTGGAAAACCCACAACCGAAGAAGATTCGAAGATTCTCGATCATATGGACACCAGACGCTGGCATAGACCCGTCAAAAGGTTGTGGAGGTGAACTAGGTGGCTAAGCAACCCACCTATGCACCCTTGTCAAATCCCCTCAAGCCCCCCTTCCCACCTCCATAAGTAGGATCGAAGAGTGGGGCTGATAGTAGTTGCCCGCCGGCAAATGAGGGAGGCTACGAGAGCCCCCGCTGACGTGGAAATCGAGATGAGAAGAGGATGGAGGCAGAGATGTCGGAGAGGTCAAGCGAGGTGGTGGTGCCGTAGCATGGAGAGCTAAAGGGAAGTGACAGAACACAAGGGCTTGCGGTGGGGGGGGGGGGGGGGGGGGGAGGGGGTCAAATGGAGTGGGGGGGACCCCCGATCAGCAAGCAGTGGCCGATTGAGGGTCCAAGCCAATCTAGGGTTTTGTCGCTCGCCGAAGGGGGAAGCGGCTCTCGCGGCCACCAAAAGGGTTGTGGTAGAGAGGTTTATGCTGGGTTGGGGAGAAAGGAAAATCGTGGGTGAGTTGCTTAAAAATGACCCTTGTCATCTTCACCATTTCATGGTTTCGGGATATTTATGATTTATTGTAGGGCTAGTTTTCTTCATGGGTTAGGAAAGTGTTCTTAAGAAATATGAAATTGGTATTAACTTCTATTTCTGTTTACTTGTAGGGTGGTGTTAACACCAGTTTTTGCTTACTTAAACTAGTATTAAGCTGTAGAGTTAACTCTTATGGTATTTACTTGAACTAGTATTAATACCAGTTTATGTAGAATAAAGTTTAGGTGTGGGAGAGTTACAAAGTTAATACCTATTTTACTAATACCCCTTAGAATTAGTGTTAACAAAACATGTGTTAACCTTTCAAAATAAGTATTAAGATTATGGGAGTTAACCCCTCAAGTAAATGAGGATTAACATCCCAAAATAAAGATTAACCCTTCAAGTAAACTAATCTTTAGACTTTTTTATTTTATTTTATTTTTAATTTCCAAAGGCCAATTACATCGACCCAACTCAATTTTAGATTGGGCATCTACTTCCAAGTAAGGGATGGTATGCTCACACAAGGAGACACAAACCCTTGCAGAAGACTAACAACTGCTCATAGGTAAGGGACATGCATGCAGGAAGAGAAAAGTAACAATTATTCATAAATGGAATAAATACGAACTTGATCTTTTCATATGCGACAATGTTGTCCATCATTTTTAATATGCATCATAATTGTAACCCACCTCTTTTCTTTTTACCGCAAAACACTTGTCCATGGTGTTCATGCAATTTACCCCCAACTCTAGTGCATTCTGTAATTAATAGATGCACGACACTAGTGCTTGCTCATAGGTGAAAGACACGAACACGTAAATGCATGCAAGGAAAAGGTAATATTTATTCATAAACGGGGTAAACATGAACTCAACCTTTTCATACTCTACACGGTAGTACATGGTTCTTATTATGCATCATGATTGCATCCCACCTCCTTATTTTTTGCTGAAAATGCTTGTCTATAGTGATCATGCAATTTACCCAAACTCTAATGCATTATGCAATTAACAAAATTCTCCTATTATCACTAATAGAATTCAACCCTTATATCTCCCCCAAGGATAGATAGTGTTCACCAACTGTATTTGCCTAGTAGCCTTTTATATTTACAATTTATGATTATTAAATATGTATTTCACCGTGACCACACTCGGTCTCTCCCACACATATATGCTAATGTCAACCCTTTAAATATTTTGATAATTTACAAAAAGATAAGCCCCTAAATAAATGAGACAAATATATGTGTTGTGTATATCTAGCAAGTCTCAAAATGTAGGAATTGAAAATACTTGTTAAAAAGAGGAGAGCAAATTTCTTTAGAGAAGAAGACTCAAGAAGACCAAAGCAAAACATGTATTTGTAATCATTGAATTATAATTTTTCCTTTGTTTATTTTTTTAGACAACTTGTAAAGAGTCCAAAGATTCCTTCACATAAACTTAGATTTTATGATCCCAAGTTAGATTAAAATAGGGATCCACACCCAATAGTTAAAAGCTTCATCATTCTCAAATAAGACCTCTAGCAATCCCATCAAACATCTGATATGCCCATTGGATGTCCAATGCCTATACATTAAATCCTAATCATTATACTTTGGGCCTTAAACTTCAGGATTTTGTGATAGAGACTCAATCTAAACCTTGATTAAACTATCAGACGTCCACCAAGTTAGTTAAATGTCTTACATAGCGTTTAACATTTTGTTTAGATGTCTCTGTAGACCACCCTTGCACCCACAATAAATTCTAGGGACT
The DNA here is from genome assembly GCA_037157565.1 of Thalassia testudinum. Classification (NCBI taxonomy): domain Eukaryota; kingdom Viridiplantae; phylum Streptophyta; class Magnoliopsida; order Alismatales; family Hydrocharitaceae; genus Thalassia; species Thalassia testudinum. Next base: position 40,598,184 of record JAZHRO010000002.1, on the reverse strand, counting down.
CAAAGAGATTTTCTATGTTATAGTAAGATGTGCAAAAATTAGATACCCTAACGTACCATTTAAGCCTTTTGACAGTTAGGTCAAATGTCTGGCTCATGTATTGACTTCCTTGTCTCATAAATTAGTTTATGCATTTTCTTCCAAACGTTTAATCAATACATATTTAGGATGTCTAGCTTGCTCATTAGACATTAATCTATGTTGTCAACTAAATTACTTTTTGTAATCATTTTCTAATTCGAGAGATCTTCATTCAAATCTTTTCTGACAGCCATTTAATCTCTTCAAGGACTTCCTAAACCTTCTTATGAGTTCTATAAATACATCTTTATTTCTTTGATGAGAGATTCATCATGGCTCCTAATTTACCTTAATTAGCTAGTTTATCTAGTTAATTAGCATATGAATAGTATTAATACAAGGTTAATTATATAATAAAGATAAAATGGTAAGGACCTGAAAAATATGTTAAAATAACTTAATTAAGGATTAATTAATATTAAATTAAGTTTAGTTAATAAATAAGACTCAAAATATAACCATGTAGTTATATAAAGCATTATATATATAATTTATAACCTAAGTTGTTAATTAACTTAACGTAAATTAAGTACTTAAATAAATATAACTAAATGGGAAAAATGTAATTTCATGGCATAAACATATCATTTACATTATTTATAATTACATATAAAAAGTTGAAAAAGGAATAAATTAAAATCAACCTAAAAACTCATTGTTTGCATTTATGCCCTTATCTTTCATATCAATTGAGTCCCTTTTATTTGATCAAGTCCTTTTCTATTTACAATAAGGTCCCTATGTACATCTTCTTCCTCATCTTGGACGGTTCATGATGGCCGATATTTTCACCTCCTCGATCACCACCTATCTGGCGATCCACAAGCACAGTCGTTGCCAGCATCCTTCCACTCACTCTCCTCTTTTCATCCTATGATCCAGATCCCCCTTAACCTAACAACCTCCAGTGCGGTTATTCTACCGTCGCCGGAGACGAAGATCCCTATTCCCATGGATTTGGACGCGCTTGCGTCCTGATACCTACCTCTATACCTCCCTCTCCATCTATAAATACTCCTTTAAGACTCCAATTACAAGGGTCGAGTCCCTATCCTTCTCCCCTAAATTGAGACTAACGATAGGCTATTCCTCCATCTCAGGCGACTTTGTTTTCCCTTCTCGGAGCTTCTCCAGCAGAGATGCTCGCCTCTCTCACCTCCTCTTCCTGTCTAAAGCTGTGATAGGGCTAAGGAGTGCTTCAACTCTTCCTCCTCTTCGCTTCAATTGCCGCCAGAGTTACCTCCGACTAATCTCAAAATTCTTCCTGTTCTCGCCCTGCCAAGGGTGAGATCCCTCACCCCCTTCATTAGGTAAGTAGCTTAAAATCTCTAGTTTAGTCTCTAGTTTAGATTTAGGACTTTAATTTCTAAGAGTAGGTGTAATTAGATCATGTTTCTCACCTTCTTCTCCATCTCTAGTGAGGCCAAATCTAGCCTCATTGAACATCAATTCACCTATTGAATCACCTAATCACCTTCTTTATCACTTCATGAATCCATTCCACCTTCTTATTCACTAATTTGATCACTTAATTTGCTTAATCCACTACACTTTCACATGAGCTCCTCCGTTGTCTATGACGGAGGTTTCAGACCTAATTCACACTCATTTGGGGCCCTACATCAACCCTACACATCATAAGGGCCCCATTCCACTACTTACTATTATCACGTATGTAGTAAACACCCAATTTCACTCAACCTCTTGACCTCGCTGTCAATGGTGGCTCAAGAGGAGTTTATTCACTAATTCCACTTACATACACCTTTGCAAACTCCTCTTAAACCTTTCCCCTCACTCAATTGAGTGAGATTTATTTCCTTGAGTTCATGCGAACTCAGGTTTGATTCTACAAGCATTCCTTGATAAATCTTTCTCCAAATGATCAATTGAATGAATTGATGTGTTCCTAAGGTTTCTTGTGACGTTAAGAATCTTTTGAACCTATTCTTGACTTGTTTCATAGAGATTTAATCTCTAGCACTAGAATCAGCCTTCACCACAGCTCCGGCGAGTCTAAAGTAGAACCACAGTGTTTGAATCTTCCTGTAGAGCTCTAAATCATCATTTGATGATTTTTTGGTTGTATTCCACCAATTAGATTTGTATTTTAATATTTATATCAACTTGTTGGCCTTCATCTTCCTTAGCTCCAGCCGAGCTGAGGACAAGTCTCTAGGTAGTTTTAGTCAAGGCAATAGGTTGATAAGCTTCCGTAGTCCCTAGGGTTTCTAGGTATGATCTTCGAATGGTATGAGATTCTCTTATTTGATCTGTCAAGCAAAGCCACTTCTGATCTCAGGCGGGAAGGTCGGAAATCAGATTTAGATTGATCAAAACATGATTTTTGATGTAAGGAATGGATTTCTGAGGTTGAAATTAGTTGACTAGGATAGTTTATTTGATCTAAAAGCTTCTGATACTCAAAGTCAACTTTCGAGCCATTTAAGTCAACTCAGATGTGTTCTTGAGGTTTCAAGCATTAAAACTTGATTTTAATGGTTGATCTGAGTTCTTGGGATCAATGTGAATTTGATGAAGTTAGTTTTGATAAGATTTGATGAGCTTTATTGTAATTTCCACTCCACCTCCAGTTTGGATTCATTTTGAGCTTCAGTGGACTTCAGAGCCTTTTTGATGAAATTTTAAAGCCAAATTAGTTCAGATCGAGTATTTTCTACACCCTGAAGTGATTTAAATTCTTGTTGAAAGGCTTAATCTTTCTGCTAGGTCAAGTGAACATCTAATTCATTTGTTCTAAGATTTAACAGAACCTTCTGAGTTCTTCTTGAGTCTTAGAGGTTTTTAAGCTTCCATTTCATCACCATTGAGTGTGGAATCAGTCTTTAGGCACTATGTGAAGTTATCAGGGCGATAGAGAGAGAGATTAGGAGAGATTTGAAAGATAGTAGGTCTGCTGATACAAGCAGAGAACTATGGCACTAGACCAATTTTTAAGACTTGATCTAATGGAGCCCTTGTGCTCCATTTCTCAAATTGAGATATGACATTGATAGAGCTATCGTAGCTCTACAGATCTACAGATTTGCAGCATGATTGGAGCTTTGTGTTGCTGGGAATTGAGTGTTGAAGTTCACTGCTGGAGACAAGGTTGTGCAAAGGAGAAGGTAGGAACATAGTCTCACCTCGGAAGTTGGAGAAGCCTCGCACATATATAAAAGGATCCACGTGCATATCTGGTTTGGTCATCAGCATAGGGTGCAAATAATGTGAGCATTTTTGGGTGTGTGTGTGCATGTATGTGTGCATGTGGGCACGCGTGTGGGCTGGGAGCCCAGTGACGAAATTGTGAGCCTAAATGGGCCTAAATCTATACGAAATAAACCTAAATAATAAACTAGGGCTGCCTAATAATGGTATCAATTTGACCCTAATAGTTGTTGATCCTGTGAACCGTGGGCCCACCAATTAACAAATTTTTGTTTAAGTGTTAAAGAGAAGAAAGGACTTAAAAATTGGCTAAGTGTTGGTTGTGAGAAGGGCATATGTTCTTAAGTGTTCAAATCAAGTATATGCCTATGTTAAACTTTCTTGTCGTTGTAATTCTTTTTAATTCAATGTAATATCATTTCTTTTTATATATGGAATGATTACCATGATTTTAATATTCAATTTTTATGCAATTATTTATGTAGATAACATATTAAGTAATTAATAGATGATTAAGCTACTAATTAAGTAGTTAGACTAATTAAAGTAAATATTAATGTAAAACTCTATAGTATAGTAATGTAAGCTATTTAGTGATGATAACGTTATCATCAGCCATATCTAACTTTAATTATTCATATACCATTAATAAATGCTCCTACATAACTACCAAAGGACCGTAATTCACTACACATCCTTTCTAAGAGTTTAACATGAAACTAAGGTTAAAATTACAATTTCACCATCATATCATAAATGCAGAACAACCGTGGGTTTTCTCAGGGATTTATTAAAGGTCAAATATGCATTAAAATCTAACAAGAGGATCCATGCAGATAGAAACAGGTTTTCACGTATTTCAAGAATTAAATAACATATGAAACCCTAAAAATAGACCCACTTAATTTACAGAGATTCTGGTCAGCATAAAATTCACCTAAATCCTCTAACAATCATATAAAAATATTCTCTAGGGTTTTGAATCTTTAATTTGACCATTCGAACCTATTTTGACCTAAAATAGAGTCTCAACAGATAATTGCCCTAATTTGGATTTTTGCACAATTTACCCAGTCAAACGTGGTCAAAACCTTAATCCGACTTCACCATTATATTCTTTGGATCCAAATTAAGTTTGTACCAAAATTTGGACCCAATCAGATATCACCTTGACCTAGTTTACATTTTAGTCCTGTCTGACTCTTTTCTCTCTCACATATGCCCCTAACTTTGAATTAATTGCAATCAGGTCCATAACTTTATCATCATTCTTGGAAAAAAGGTCCTTGCACCATTTTTGGATGGTCAAACCTTCACCATCGAGTTTCGAGCGAGGGTTTCTCGCTCAATTCTCAACCAAACCTTACCAAATTTGAACCGAAGATTCCTTGTGAAATTGCCTTCCACATGAGCCCATACATGAATCCTAAATCGCCCCCAGATTCTCATGCAAACCTTTTGAAGGTTCACATGTCCTACTCGTGCAAAAAACATGGAGTTACAAGCTTGGTTTCCAAGCTTGAAACCCCTCCCCATGGCCTATAAATGGACCTACGATGCAAAGCTCGCCTCTTTAGTTAGGTTTTGGCCTAAAAACCCTTTTCAAACTCCTTCCCTGGCCATCTCTGACCTAGCTCTAGCGAGCTCCTCCCTCCGTTATCCCACGGCCTCCCAATGGCCAAATTGGGAGTGCCACAGTCTTCTCCGACTTCTTCCACCTCTCGACGACCAAATCAGAGGCTCCCAAGTTCCCTGCTTCCTTGCCGCTACTCCACCGGACAATTCATCCCCTCCGGCGTTAGCCAATCAAAGTCGACGTGGATCTCCTTCCTCGTCGTCCCTTAGTTAGGTCCTTAGCTTCCTCTTCCTCTCTACTTTATTTCTCTCTCCCTCAACTCTTGTTTCGACCACTGTCCACCTAGCTCCCCCATCATCTTCCTCTACACCGGCGAAGCTCCGGCGAGATCACCACGTTATGCTACACCACCAAACACCCTCGCATCACCTCCAAAACGTCCGCCATCACCTTAAGACCAAAAGCCCTCTCCTACTTCGCCTATTGATCCATCCAAAACCTCCATTGAACACCACCTGTCGCCAACGCCATTTCCGACTTCGACACACCCCTACACGCACTCTTGCGCCACATGAAGCACACGACCACGTTCACCATCCTCTGACGAAGCTCCCAGACCTTCTAATTAGGGCTTTTGAGCTCATATCTTGATTTCAGGTCTCGCCATCCGCCGTCGCTGCCATCATCATTGCTGACTTCACCTGTAGTGCTCCATCCACTTACAACCGAATTGAAGGGCTCAGGTCTCACAAAACTCAATGAGGCTTCTTTCCAGGTCCTCAATTGGTTAAACCACCTGCAACCATAGCAGCAATCGCAATAAGGCTTCTTCAGCTACTACGGATGAGGAGAATGTGGGATAGTCCCACATTGTGAGAACACAAGCACCTGATAGCACATATATTGATTTTGTCCCATACATTGTTCGCCTCGAGACCATGGCAGTGAGGTCCCCACTACACCCACTCACCCGACCTGATTACCTATCCTAAGCACTCATCGCTCATCACTATTGCCGGTGAGCTTGGACTCGGGTGTGCGTGATCCGATTACCCGGCCATCTGAGAGAGAAAGAGTAGAAGAAAGAAAGAGAGAGCGTAGGGGAGGGGGGTTTTTTCTCTTTGAAGAAGTGTCCTTGTGTGACACTTAGACGTTGGAGGGAATTGCTTTCCCTATGCTGTGAAGGGAAGCTAAAGAGGAAAAGAGACTGTGCATGCTGAAAGAAGAAGGAAGAAGAAGAAGAAGGAAGAGAAGAGTTGAAGAAGATGAACAGTGCCTTTGCACTATAGCATCTAAATATTGTGGCATTATTTGAATTACTGTTGAATAATTTAAGTACTATAGTTTACAATTGAATTCTAATTAAATAATTGCATTCATGCTTGATTAAAAGGATTAGTGGTGATCTAAATCACCATTATTTTTAATTCTCTTCTTTTTATTCCATGTAATCTTTAGATACATTGAATAAATAATGTGAAAGGTTATTATTCATTGAATATCTATTTTTAATGCTCAATTAATTGTGCTAATTGATTTTAATTAAAGATTAGTGCGTGAATTCCATATTTGTTTCCTGTGTTCGACCTCGGACTTATATTTGAGTTATAAATTCTATTTGTTGTTCGATCGATTGAGGATTTGAACTACGATAATGATAATATAAACCCTCGATAGATCACTCCAACATTTAGTTAAGTAGTAGTTAGATAGTAAGTAAATAAGTTATGTAGAGTAGTAATTAACTTAAGTAATTAATGTTGATGCAAGAGCACCACGATCGTTAATTTTGATGATAACAAAACACTTGTTATTTAACATTTGCATTGAGTTTAAAGTTTCAGGAAAATGCAAATGGTTACAAGTATGAAGGAGGAGCTCAAGCTCGTGTCCATGGTGGATTGGAGGAGCTTACTAGAGGAGAAGGAGCTTCGTGTGGAGTGAGAGCTAGAAGACAAGAAGAATATGATAGATTTCTTTTTTTCTTATATTCCATTCTTTGTTTTTGTATCTTTATTATTTGCTCTTTATTTTTGTCTAGATTATATGTTAAAGAGTCCAAAGTAACTAAACAGTAATCCTAAGAACACTTACTCAACCCTAGGTTACTTAGACTTTTCGTAGAGAACTTAGAAAACCAAAATAGGCATCAGACAGCCTGATCAGACATCCAATTTGAACATCAGACGTCTGATCTTTGACTTTAAGACGTCTGGCTGTTTGATCAGACGTCCAAAACACTTAGGCTGGCAACCTGCTCTCCGTCTGCCAATTTCAGACATCCAGCCCTTAGTCCAGACATCTTAGAAGACGTCTAATGACCTTGTCAGACATCAAACTAGAGGACTGTTGGCTTCTCAGACCTAATCTTGGAGGATTAACCCTTAATCTGACCTACATTCATTTTTTAGACATCCTTAGAAAACCCTAAACGTCTGATAAATAGACGTTAGGCTTAATCCATCCCCAAATCACTTTTGTTAGTGATTATAGTCGTTTAAGCCTCAGAAATCCATTACCGCAGTAATTTATGTTTTCAGACGTCCAGACTTTATGCCAAATGACCGACCTAGTGATAGGAACACCATCATAGGCCCTAATTAGCCACTTGTAGTCAGCATTAAAAGATAAATGCTCCTACATAACCATCTGAGGGTTACAACCACCATCCTCTCCCTCCGCTCCAGCCAAGCTCCGGCAAGGTCATACCACCTCCACAAACCTCCATTCAACCTGCTATCAGTCCCATAAGCTATGCCATCTGATGAGAGACTCATCATGGCTCTTAAATACCCCTAATTAACTAGTTTCCCTAGTTAATTAGCTAGGAATATGTCTATTTAGGGTTTAATTATATTATAAGGGATAATATATTAAAGTACTCTAAAATAAGTTAATAATACTAAATTAAATGTCAATTAATGTTATTAATAATTTAAATAATAATTTAGACTCAAATTATAAATATTTAGATACCTAATTAATATTTAATTTAACATTAGAAATATTTAACCTTAAGTATGTAATAACTTAAGTAACTTAATCAATTAAATAAATAAAGCTAAAAAAGGTCACAAACGTAAATTCAAGGTATATATATAATATTTATCTAATTTATAATCATATATAAAAAGTTGAAAAAAGAATTAAATTAAAATAATCCTTGAAAACCTCAGTTTACGTTTTAGTCCTTAGGTTTCTATTTCCATTGAGTCCTTTTATTTTGTTTAGGTCCTTAGGAATTCTTACATTTACATCCCTGTGTGCACCGTCGTCTTCTTCCTTGCACTGGACGGGCCTGGGCGTAGGCGTGGATGTGGGCTTGTGAATGGGCCAAGCCTGTGCATGAGCTAAAGTATGAAAAATCCACCTAATAAATGAATTAGGCCCAGCTTAGTAGGGTCTGGTCCCACCCATCTAAGGTATTGTGTATCCTCAAAAGGTCGGGCCGCCCATTAAATAAACATAATTTTGGAATAAAAAGAGCTTAATGGGGCTTAAGTGTGCTAAATGCAGCTAAGTGTGGACGTAAGTTGCACAGTGAAGAAGAAAAGATAAAGAGAAAGAGGAGAAGCTAAGTGAAGAAGATAAGAGAAGGGTGAGGGCTTAAGAGATTAAAGAGTAAGGAAGAGAGAGGAGAAAAATGAAAGAAGTGAAATGATAAAAATCAGACATATACATGTGTTACCAGAAGTTCAATTTTACTTTTTAAGTCATTTAACATTTTTTTCAGACGTCTTATGAAGGCTAAAGCTATTATATTTCATGTTTCTAAGCTTTTAAATGTTGTAATAAGGCATGAAACTTCTTGTAAACATATCTTGTGCCTTACATTTGCAATAAACATGTTTTCTTTGGTTTATAATAACAAATATTTCTTGTACACTTGCTCTTTTTAATGGAATATTGCATGTTTTATTGTCAATGTCTTGTGTAATTATTCATGAGCTTAAATGTATTGTGATTGTTAACTTGGTTAATTAAGTAGTTGGTAATTAAGCATTAGTTGTTAATGGTAAATTAGGATTCAATTATGCCTTCCAGTGAATAACCTGGACTCAATCAGTTAAAAAGAATTTAAATTCTAAAATGTTAGGTTAACTTGATCCTATACTATATTTTCGACACTAATTCAAGTTAATCTAAGTTACTTTCTGATGCAATTAATTAAGCCTAATAAGCTTAATTAATTATGTTGAGAATTAAACGATCACCATCCCATGCCGATCAAAACCCCTCAAGAAATTGAGGGGATTGATCACTCCTAAGTTCCACCCGACACCACCCTCATCGCACCACCTTCCTGAGGTCGCCAGACCTCCATACACACCCTCACCCCACAAAACCACCACCAGTGCCTTCGCCGTCCTTAGGCGAACCTCCTGAACTGTTTTGACATGGCTGTGAGGCCTTATTCCTTGTTTCAGGTACTCGCCGTCACTCCACCACTGTCCTCGTCTTCTCTGACCTCGGCTGCAGTTATCTAGCCTCAACTCATCCAACTATAGGTTGCAATCGACGCAGCCCAACTTTAGGTCGCTTCCCAGGTCCTCAATCGAAGACTTCGACAGTAGTTGCTGCTCCAATTGACGCCTTCAACTTCCTCAGCTACTACACGAAGAACGCTCGGTCGGATAGTCCCACATCGTGGACTGAAGGCTTCTCGGTAGCGTATAATACGAAAAAGTGATGAGGGTTGTTTACCTTCGAGTCACTAGGGCCAGGTACCTACCATGCCCCCATACACACTGTGCCTCAAGAGCTTGTCCACGCCTGATAAACGCCAGTTTATCATCATTCTTATGCATTAAAACAAACCTAGCTCTTAGGATTTTACTCCACAAATGAGTTTTTAGGCTGCATTTAGGCATTAATTAGGGTAGGCATGCATTGCACTTTTTATTATCTTTTTAATGTGTTTTTGTGAGTGTTAGGGATATACAGATTGCCAGATCCTTAGAACCCTAGCACTCAGGAAGGCAACTAGTAAAGGAGAAGCCTAAACCAGCTGGAACTCAGCTAGATCTAGCTCATCGTAGCTGGATTTCAACTCGGACTAGGGTTAGCTCATCCTAGCTCCATTCAGCTCATCTCAGCTGAACGGCAGCTCAAGAGAGCTAAGCTTAGCTCACCCTAGCTCAGGTCTGCTCAGATCCAGCTCAACTTAGCTGAATTTAGCTCATCTCAGCTCCCATTAGTTCGCAGGGAGCTCTAGCTAGCTCAGCTAAGTTGACTAGAGTTCACCTCAGCTTAGGACCAGCTTGATCCAGCTCCACTCAACTCCAGCTAGTTGAAGATGACTTCATTTCAGCTCAGGAAGCTCAAGTCTAACTCCTGGGGATTCAGCTTAGCTCCACTCAGTTGAGCTAAGCTACCTTAGCTACCTCAACCAGCTTAATCCTCCCCGGGAGCACCAGACCCAACTCACCTCAGCTCTTTGTGGCAGAAGCCAGCTTACTTTAGCTTTGCTTAGCAGCTAGCAAAGAACTAGCAAGCTAAGCCAGCTAAAGTAGCTCCATGCCATCCTCTTTAGCAGCTACCAGCTCCATTTCAGCTCCATACTTCTTTTGTCCAACATCCTCTCCACAAACCCTAGCTCCCATTGCCTCCTCCTCTACTCCATTATTAGCTAAGCTAGCTTAGCTTAGCTTAGCTAGACTTCAGCTCCCTTGGCCATTCATGTTTATCGAACGAGATCATTGTTTTAAAATCGATGCGTCGTAGTATAGTTGAAACCACTCGAAAACAAATAGATTTTATTACTCAAAGTTTTAAGTCCGAGGTCGAACACAGGGAGCAAATGGAATTCATACACTAAGGCTCAATGAATGCAATTTGAACACATAATATTACTCAAAAATCTAATGAAAAATATAAAGCATGAGTATATGGATAATAGGAGTAAATGTAGCAAGAGATATAATGAGAACTTATGGAAATTTGGACGTCTGATTATAAAATCAAACGTCTTAAAAGTATGTGCTACAGTGCTCTCTGCTGATTTTTCTTCTTCTCTGATTTCTCTTGCAATCTCTCTTCTTCTTTTTCTTCTTCTTCCTTTCTCTATGGTTGGCTCTTTCTTCTCTTTGTCTTCTGATTTCTGTCTTTGATCGCTTCCTTCCTTCCTTCTTCTTCTTTCTTTCCTTCTGTTCTCGACCTGTGCCTTTACCTTTCTCTTTTGCCTTTGGCTTCTTCTCTTTCTTCTTCTTCTTTCTCTGGTGGCTCCTCTTTCTTCTGCCTTCAGTTCCTTCTCCTTCTCTTTCTCTTTCTTCAACCCTTCAGCCTTTAGCTTCTTCCTCTTCAGTCCTTGCCTTCTCCTCCCTTAACTTCTCTGGCCTTTTCCCTCTTCTTCCTTGGCTTCTTCTTCTTCTTCTTTCCTGCGAGAGCAAAACCTACCCCTACCCACCCCCGTGATCTCTCTTCCTCCTCTCTTAGGCTCTCTCTCCCAGAGCCATGTTTGCACCTCAAAATACGCCTGTAATAATGCCTTCTTATGCTATTTCCTAGCATTAACTATGCATATTAGGATTCTATAGTTGCATTTGTAAAAACACTTGCATTCATGCATTTAATTGAGAGGAGAAGAGAATGAAATAAATGGCTTCATAATTCACTTTTTTTCTCAAGTGCCTCTTTGCAAAAAGTCCCTTCTTTATTTTTATTTCCTCTTGAATTCTTTTCTCTCTTCCCGCAGTTGCACTTCTCTTCCTGCAGCTGCATGCATTTACTCCACGTCATGTATCCCTGCCAACGCCACTCCCTTCAGCTGCCAATCCCGCGCCCTCTCCCTGCTGCAGCCAGGCACGCCACTCTCTCCTCCTCTATAAGAAACTACAGCTTCTTCCTCGCGAGACACAGGCAGCTGTAGAAGAAAAACCCGTAGCCACCACCTTCTCCTCCACCATCCTCCCCTCCCATACATCGGCCCTCCTTCGAGGAGGCACCCGGCGAGCAGGAGAACCCACTGTGGTGCACATCACCACAGTGGGAACACCACCGCCCACCAAAGAGCCGGTGGGCGTGGTGTCTTCCTTCGTTTCATTTTTTTTGTCTCATGCCATTGCTGCCGCTTCAAGCTCCGAAGCTTGAAGCCGCGGCAGCAACAATAGCAGCAGCAGCCCTCGCCTCCTCCGCGACCTTCCCCGTAGGTGCTCAGCCCTCCGCGCATGCCTGCAGGTCCTCCTCCGCTCCGTTCTCCGTTCTGTCGCCTCAGCCGTGCACCCGCAACCGGCAGCTGCACTCACTGCAGCGGCCGGCCAGGCCCTCTCGCTGTCCCCTGACAGCCCTCGCACTTGTAACGACCCGATTCCCAAGTCCCTACGAGACACGAGAACCGGACCGACTCGACTAATCCCAAGACCTAGTCGTCCAACGAGGAAGTAACCAAAAGAGCAGTAAAATAAACCACATTCAACATGAAATATAACTAGCAGTAACAAAAAACAGCAGTAATAAAAAGAACTACTACAGCATGTACCACCACAACAGTAGAATAACATTTATAACATAACAAGAACTACGAGTAAAGAAAAGTACAGAGTAACAAAAACTACTCACAACAGCGGAAACAAAAGGGGTACATAAGAACAGTGGTAACTCTATTGGATCCTACTCGGCCCAGCGTCCTCTGCAGCCGCTGACACTGGCTGCTCAACACCTGGTCCTGAAAAGTAACGAGTGTAACACGTCAGCGAAACGTTGAGTAGAGTGGCAGTTAAACTAAAGAAACAGTAAAGTGTACAGTAGCTGTTTTATTTTCTTTCTTCCTTTATTTACGTCTTTCTATTGTTTCAAAATTTATCTATTTCTCAGATCCTTCACTTGATCTCGAATGCTCCTCATGGGAACGATCTTGATTGTAGTCTTTTCCGAACAGTAGAAGTAACACGTGGTGCTCTCCTGGCCCGGAGAGTCTCCCGTGGTGATCCTACTTTCAGTCAACCACGCCAAGGTCATGGACAGACGTAACGGTGACTACAGCACGCGCGATAAACGCACAGGTAGCTAACCCGCACTGGCACGCGGTCAGTCGTTTCCGTTAACAGGTGCGCCCAAAGCACAGCACGGAACCAGTACAGGGAAGAGCCCTCTCAGTAACAGGGGTCCAACCCCTCCATAGTAAGCAAACAGGGGCCTTGCCCCTCCACAGTCCACGCACCCTCGCCTGACTACCCTGGTTTGCCCCAGTGGGCCTAACAAGTCGGTGTAGGAGGCTAGCAGAACACCGGGGCCCGTGGGGTATCTAGTGCTCTCCCTACACTAGTAGCTCTCCTCGATACTACGTACACGTGGGCCAGCAAGTCTGTACAAAGTGGCTAGACCTAACCCCGGGTCCCTGGGGCGGCTAGCTCCGCTCTGCACTAAACAGGGGGACAGTCGCTCTCCTTGGTACTCCGTACTCAAGGGCCAGCTCACTTCCCCAATTCTATTCCATTCACTTTCCAGGAGTTCTACTCCTAATTCCCCGTAGGGTTCCAGCTCTTTTAACTCAGCACATTCAAGTTTCACCTTTCCAGTTTCACGTTCATACATCCCATATTCTCAATCATGCTCATTTATTCATAACAGGCAGCTGTTAAACCAATTTACAGGTAGCTATTATTTCCTTTCCACATTTTCCAAGACTGGAGTATTCATATATTCCACTAGTTTTTCCCATCCTAGGATTCATGCCATACCCTAGGATCTATCATACAATCTAGTTTTCCAGTCTTAAGATTCATGCAACACCCTAGGATTTACCATTCATTCTAGTTTCTCATTCCTAGGATTCATGCAATGTCCTAGGTTCTTTTATGGTTCCATAATTTAACAGATTATACTAATAAACTTAAAAGCCACTCTACCAGTTACAACAGGAGTATTGGGGGCGTGGTCCGCGTGCCTCCGCAACCCCCGAGACTACAATGGAACGGGGTCCTATCACAAGGATCAAACACAAGGAGTTTCTCAAAATAGTATCTAATCACTGTAGACGGGTAGAGGATCTTATTCTGAAAAGGATGCAACTCGAAACTCAGAAAACGGACTCCGAACGGGCCCTAAACGGGTCGAAAACGACGAAACAGTGCAAAATCAGACGTCTGGAAGTTCTTCCAGACGTCTTAAAAATGGAGATCAGATGGTACCTTGTCCTGCGTAGTCTCTCAGACGTCCAGAAGCCTGCAGGGGTGTCTGGCCTAGTTCCCAGACGTCCGATGGTCACTCCGGACGTCTGGAAGTCCCTCCAGTCGTCTGGCACCGCTGCCAAACGTCTGATTCACGTTGGATGCGAATCTCAGAACCTGCGCGTACCCATCCTCGTGCTCAGTACGGACGGTCGAAGGAAAGGAAGAAGGTACGAAAATAACTTACCTTTCAGACGTATGGACAGTCCTCCAGACGTCTTTCCCGTCGTCTAGTTGGAAACCCAGACATCTGATTCTGGAAAAACTTCCAGAATCAGAGCGCGACTCGCCCTCCGCCCGCGACGCACGGCCGCGCCGCGCCTCGTCCGCCTGCTGCTCGAGCTGTAGCAGGCCTCCCGCGTCACTCCGCGCCTGCTGCACCCCCGCCGGCCGGCTCTAGTAGCCCCGACAAGCTTGCCCTCACGGCCGCGCGCCTCCTCCCTCGCGCAGCACCTCCTCCCACACTCACCGCGGCTGTCGCTGCCGCCGCTCGCTCGCGCTCGCACTCGCGCACCGGCTGGAAGGAGAAGAGGAAGGGAGCAGAGGTGATGAGAGTGAGGGAGAGGGTGTGGTTTTTTAAAGCTGCGCGGGGAGAGAGAGAGAGAGCAACGCCTACGGAGGTGAGAGGGGAAAAGAGCATCTGCAGGTCTGCGTGTGCAGGCGCGCAGACGGAAACCACCGTGCCGCAGAAAATCAAATCCCAGACGTCTGGAAACGTCTGGAAAGGGTTCCAGACGTCTGGTCAGACGTCTGGGCCAGCTCCCAGACGTCTTAAAAGACGTTTTGAAGCTGCGTTCGTAACAATATAACAAACTCAAAGGAAGTTTCGTCCCCGAAACTTGCACTAACTAGGGAGTGGGAAAAACACCATAATAAACATAACAAACTCAAAGAGGACCGAAGCCGGTCCGAAAAGACGTACCCTCGAAGAGCTCCGGGAACCGCTCCCGCATTGCTGCCTCAGGCTCCCAGGTAGCCTCCTCATACCGCTGGCTCCTCCACAAAACCTTCACCAGGGGTACTTGCTTTCGTCTCAGATTGCAGATGGCTCGGTCAAGAATCTGCACTGGCCGCTCGGGGTAGGTCAGGTTGTCGCCCACCTCGACGCCCTCGTGACTCAGTACGTGACTGGGATCGACTTCGTACTTCCTGAGGTTGGACACGTGGAACACGTCGTAGACATTAGAAAGCTGGGGAGGGAGGGCAAGCCTGTAAGCAACGGGTCCAACCCGCTCCAGGACCTCAAAGGGCCCCACAAACCTCGGCGCGAGCTTCCCTCTCACCCCAAATCGCTGCAGGCCCTTCATGGGCAAAACACGAAGAAAGACGTGATCCCCAACCTCGAACTGCACCTCTCTACGTCTCCGATCCGCGTAGCTCTTCTGTCGGCTCCTGACAGTGCGGAGTCGCCTGTGGATCTGCTCGACTACCTCCTAACTTTGCCGGATCAACCTGGGGCCAACCTCCCACTTGGTCCCCACCTCAACCCAACTCAAGGGTGCCGTACACCTCCGTCTGTACAGAGCCTCGTAGGGAGCCATGCCGATGCTCGAGTGATAGCTGTTGTTGTATGCAAACTCCGCCAGGGGCAGGTGCTCCTCCCAAGAGCCCCTCCAGTCCAGTACACAGGCACACAAAAGGTCCTCAAGTGTCTGTATCGTGTGCTCCGACTGTCCATCCGTCTGGGGGTGATAAGCTGTACTAAACCTCAACTGCGTCCCCAGGGCCTGCTGAAACTCAGCCCAAAACTGGGACGTAAAGAGGGTATCCCGGTCGGATACGATCTCCCGCGGAACTCCGTGTAGTCGTACCACGTCGTGGATATACCTCTCTGCCAACTGTGCTGGTCCCAAAGTGACTCGGATCGGCAAGAATCGTGCCGTCTTCGTCAGTCTGTCCACAATTACCCAGACAGCGTCGTGTCCTCGCTGGGTAACTGGTAAGCCCACCATCAAGTCCATGGTGATGCTCTCCCACTTCCACTCTGGCACTGGAAGCAGTTGTAGTGGCCCTGCAGGCCTCTGATGCTCGGCTTTCACCTGCTGGCACACTAAGCACTGCTGCACGAATTCACCCACATCCCGCTTCATCCCCCTCCACCAAAACTAGCGTCTCAAGTCGTGGTACATCTTCGTGTTTCCGGGATGTATGGTGAATCTGGAACCGTGTTCCTCAGTCAGGAGCTCTCTCAACAGCTCCTCGTCTCTGGGAACGCACAACCGTCCCCTCAGGAGCAGCACCTAGTTTCTGAAAGAGAAGTCCCCTAGGTCTCCCGACAGTACTCTGTCGTGCAAGGACTGCAAGTACGGATCGGCCATCTGTCCTGTGATGATGCGGTCTATCAGCTCTGGCCTAGTCTGTCGTGTCACCGTCACTGCCCCACAGTGCCCCCGTAACTCCAGGGGTCACCAACTGCCCACCTCCTCCAAAAGGCTCCAACTCTGTAACTGTAAACTGGCCAAGTGTGCGGGCTCCTTATGGCTCAAGGCATCAGCCACCACATTGGCCTTTCCCGGGTGGTAGGAGATGCTGCAGTCGTAGTCCTTCAGGAGCTCCAACCAACGTCTCTGTCTCATGTTGAGCTCCTTCTGATCAAAAAGGTATCTGAGGCTCTTGTGATATGTGAAAATCTCGAAGGTCTCATCGTACAAGTAGTGCCTCCAGGTCTTCAGCGCGAAGATGACAACTGCCAACTCCAGGTCGTGGGTAGGGTAGGTATGCTCATGGGCTTCAGTTGCCGCGAAGCGTAAGCGACAACATGACCCCTCTGCATGAGCACACCTCTTAACCCCTGCAAGGAGACATCCGTGTACACAACGAACCCACCACTACTGTCAGGGATGGTGAGCACGGGAGCCGAGGTCAACCTCTCCTTCAGCTCCTGAAAACACGCCTCACAGGAGTCTGTCCAAGTGAAGGCACGTCCTTCCGGGTCAACTGTGTCATAGGATGCGCGATCTGTGAAAGGCCTCTGATGAAACGTCTGTAGTAGCCTGCTAGTCCCAGGAAACTGCGAATCTCAGTGACTGAACGCGATCTCTCCCACCTGAGCACTGCCTCAACCTTGGTTGGGTCCACCGCCAAGCCGTCTCCAGAGATCACATGACCTAAGAAGGTCACCTCCCTCAACCAGAACTCGCACGTGCTGTATTTGGCGTACAGCCTACGTCGTCTCAGAGTGTCCAGAACCATCCGCAAGTGCTGCCCATGCTGCGCCTGATCTCTAGAATAGATGAGTACATCATCAATGAATACCACCACTAACTGGTCCAAGTACAGTCTAAACACCCGATTCATCAGGTCCATGAAAGCAGCGGGGGCATTGGTCATCCCAAACGGCATGACCAAAAACTCGTAGTGTTCGTACCAGGTGCGGAAAGCTGTCTTGGAGACGTCTGCCTCCTTGATCCTCAACTGGTGGTATCTAGACCTCAAGTCGATCTTGGAGAACACCGTGGCACCTCGCAACTGGTCAAACAAGTCGTCGATCCTTGGCAGCGGATATCTGTTCTTGATGGTGACCCTATTTAGCTGTCGATAGTCCACACAAAGGCGTAGGGTACCATCCTTCTTCTTCACAAACAGTACCGGGGCTCCCCAGGGAGATGCACTGGGCCTCACGAAACCCTTCTCCAAAAGGTCCTACAACTGAGACTTGAGCTCTCGTAGCTCAAGCGGTGCCATCCTGTATGGAGCAGTGGAGATGGGGCTGGTCCCTGGTACTAGTGAGATCTCAAACTAGATCTCACGCTCGGGCGGTAGTCCTGGTAACTCGTCTGGGAACACGTCAGGGTACTCTCTGACCACCGGGATGCTCTGGAAGTCTGCCACAGGACTGGGCTCTGCCACCACACAAGCTAGGAAGCCCTCACACCCCTGGCTCAAAAGTCTCGCCACCCGAAGTGCCGAAATGCACCTGAAGCCTCCGTCCACTGGCTATCTGTGAAACTCGAAAGAAGGCAACTCCGGCATGGAGAAGACAATCTTCCTCTCAAAACAGTCTACCAAGGCGTGGTAAGCGGACAATCAGTCCATCCCCAGAATTACGCCAAAGTCCTCCATCTGTATCATAATCAGGTCAGCTGGCAGGCTATGTCCCCCGACGTTGACCTCACAATCCGTGTACACCTCCTCAGCTACAAACAGCTGACCACTCGGACCTCTGATTACGAACGGATTCTCTAACAGCGTATAGTCCTGGCCCAAACTAACTGCGAAACTGGCAGGCTAGTCCTGGACGACCGGGAGTAGTGGCTGGTCCACTGAGGTGTCAGCAACGGCACGCCCACCTTGCCGACCTCGTCCTCGGCCGCACCTGCGACCCGCCTCACCAGTCCTACGACGAGGCATCTCCTGCAAGGAGACGCGAAACAAAACGGAACACGTCACTACGGAACGATACCTAACGGAAACGTCTAAGAGCTCATGTTAAAAGATATGTTGTGGTGGCTACTATAGTTATAGACATGTGAATTGGTTATTTTCCAGTCAGTTGATTTACTTCTCGGGACGACCTTGCTCTAATACCATCTTGTAACGACCTGATTCCCGAGTCCCTACCAGACACGAGAACCGGACCGACTCGACTAATCCCAAGACCTAGTCGTCCAACGTGGAAGTAACCAAAAGAGCAGTAAAATAAACCACATTCAACATGAAATATAACTAGCAGTAACAAAAAATAGCAGTTAGAAAAAGAACTACTACAGCATGTACCACCACAACAGTAGAACAACATTTATAACATAACAAGAACTACGAGTAAAGAAAAGTACAGAGTAACAAAAATTACTCACTACAGCGGAAACAAAAGGGGTACATAAGAACAGTGGTAACTCTACTGGACCCTACTCAGCCTAGCGTCCTCTGCAGCCGCTAACCCTGGCTGCTTAACACCTGGTCCTGAAAAGTAACGAGTGTAACACGTCAGCGAAACGCTGAGTAGAGTGGCAGCTAAACTAAAGAAACAGTAAAGTGTACAGTAGCTATTTTATTTTCTTTCTTCCTTTATTTACGTCTTTCTATTGTTTCAATATTTATCTATTTCTCAGATCCTTCACTTGATCTCGAATGTTCCTCATGGGAACGATCTTGATTGCAGTCTTTTCCGAACAGTAGAAGTAACACGTGGTGCTCTCCTGGCCGGAAGAGTCCCCCGTGGTGATCCTACTCTCAGTCAACCACCCCAAGGTCACGGACAGACGTAACGGTGACTACGGCACGTGCGATAAATGCACAGGTAGCTAACCCGCACTGGCACGCGGTCAGTCGTTTCCGTTAACGGGTGCACCCAAATCACAACACGGAACCAGTAAAGGGCAGAGCCTTCTCAGTAACAGGGGTCCAACCCCTCCATAGTAACCAAATAGGGGCTTTGCTCCTCCACAGTCCGCGCACCATCGCCTGACTACCCTGGTTTGCCCCAGTGGGCCTAACAAGTCGATGTAGGAGGCTAGCAGAACACCGGGGCCCGTGGGGTATCTAGTGCTCTCCCTACACTAGTAGCTCTCCTCGATACTATGTACACGTGGGCCAGCAAGTCGGTACCAAGTGGCTAGACCTAACCTCGGGTCCCTGGGGCGGCTAGCTCCGCTCTGCACTAAACAGGGGGACAGTCGCTCTCCTTGGTACTCCGTACTCAAGGGCCAGCTCACTTCCCCAATTCTATTCCATTCACTTTCCAGGAGTTCTACTCCTAATTCCCCGTAGGGTTCCAGCTCCTTTAACTCAGCACATTCAAGTTTCACCTTTCCAGTTTCACGTTCATACATCCCATATTCTCAATCATGCTCATTTATTCATAACAGGTAGCTGTTAAACCAATTTACAGGTAGCTATTATTTCCTTTCCACATTTTCCAAGACTGGAGTATTCATATATTCCACTAGTTTTTCCCATCCTAGGATTCATGCCATACCCTAGGATCTATCATACAATCTAGTTTTCCAGTCTTAAGATTCATGCAACACCCTAGGATTTACCATTCATTCTAGTTTCTCATTCCTAGGATTTATGCAATGTCCTAGGTTCTATTTATGGTTCCATAATTTAACAGATTATACTAATAAACTTAAAAGCCACTCTACCAGTTACAACAGGAGTATTGGGGGCGTGGTCCGCGTGCCTCCACAACCCCCGAGACTACAATGGAACGGGGTCCTATCACAAGGATCAAACACAAGGAGTTTCTCAAAATAGTATCTAATCACTGTAGACGGGTAGAGGATCTTATTCTGAAAAGGATGCAACTCGAAACTCAGAAAACGGACTCCGAACGGGCCCTAAACGGGTCGAAAACGACGAAACAGTGCAAAATCAGACGTCTGGAACTTCTTCCAGACGTCTTAAAAATGGAGATCAGATGGTACCTTGTCCTGCGTAGTCTCTCAGACGTCCAGAAGCCTGCGGGGGTGTCTGGCCTAGTTCCCAGACGTCCGATGGTCACCCCGGACGTCTGGAAGTCCCTCCAGTCGTCTGGCACCGCTGCCAAACGTCTGATTCACATTGGATGCGAATCTCAGAACCTGCGCGTACCCGTCCTCGTGCTCAGTACGGACGGTCGAAGGAAAGGAAGAAGGTACGAAAATAACTTACCTTTCAGACGTATGGACAGTCCTCCAGACGTCTTTCCCGTCGTCTGGTTGGAAACCCAGACATCTGATTCTGGAAAAACTTCCAGAATCAGAGCGCGACTCGCCCTCCGCCCGCGATGCACGGCCGCGCCGCGCCTCGTCCGCCTGCTGCTCGAGCTGTAGCAGGCCTCCCACGTCACTCCGCGCCTGCTGCACCCCCGCCGGCCGGCTCTAGCAACCCCGACAAGCTTGCCCTCACGGCCGTGCGCCTCCTCCCTCGCGTAGCACCTCCTCCCGCACTCACCGCGGCTGTCGCTGCCGCCGCTCGCTTGCGCTCGCAGTCGCGCACCGGCTGGAAGGAGAAGAGGAAGGGAGAAGAGGTGATGAGAGTGAGGGAGAGGGTGTGGTTTTTTAAAGCCGCGCGGGGAGAGAGAGAGAGAGCAGCGCCTGCGGAGGTGAGAGGGGAAAAGAGCATCTGCAGGTCTGCGCACGCAAGCGCACAGACGGAAACCTCCGTGCTATGGAAAATCAAATCCCAGACGTCTGGAAAGGGTTCCAGACGTCTGGGCCAGCTCCCAGACGTCTTAAAAGACATTTTGAAGTTGCGTTCGTAACAACGCTCCTCCGCGACTGCCCGCAGACCCTCCTCCACGTTCGCTCCTCCGCGCATCGCCTGCTCGTCATCTTCGCGTCGGCCTGCAGAAACCCTACGCGAAGGCGCGCGCCCGCACCCGCGACATCCAGACGTCCGCTGCCTTCTCCAAACGACACGGCTCCAGACGTCTGCCGCCATCCACCGACGACTTAACTCGTCCCTTCTGCGTCCTCCTCGCTCCCCGCTCTCTCCCGCTCTCTCTCTCTCTTTCACTCACAGCCCTTTAACACCGACGCACACACACATCTACACTCACACTTTCACACACCCACACACACATAAACACCATTTATATATATATATATACACGTATACTTATAGTAACATATATATCTATCTATATATACATACATATCTCTCTCTCTCTCTCTATATATATATACATATATAGATACATATACCCATATATATATTACTATTATACATATATATACATATATACATATATAGCTATATGCATACATATATATATCTTTTTACGTATTTACCATACGTTGTATCGTGGGAATATTTGCACCAGTTGCTGATATTCCCCGATACACGCGTACAAAAAGTGTGGACACAAACATCATCCATCATCCATCCACACTTCACGCGTCACCTAGTCGTGTTGGTTGCGTCTCTCTAGACGACGACTAACCCGACATCGTGCTACACTCCATCGTCGCCTCCACCTCCACCCCTTTATATATATAATATATACCTATATATATATACTATACTTACGTTATTTCTGGTTGCTTTTCTGTTAGTAAAAAGGTAAAAAAAATACATAAAAGAGAAAAGATAATCTTTGACTTGCAAGTACCTCGTCTCGCGAGTAGCAAGACTTGTTTTGGAACTCTGTTTTGGCTAAAAGTCAAGGACACAATTTTGAGGGTGTGCCTCAAGAACAAGAATTATTAGAAAAAAATATAAATAAGAAAAACATCAAAAACATAATAAACGAACGAAAGAGACGCGTTTTAAGGAAAACGTAGAAACTCGACTTGAACCCCACTTCCCTGAGTTCGACCCTGGGCCTAAAAGTGACAAGATAAAATCAAGTAGGCCAGGTTAAAAATTTTGTAAAGAGATTGTTAGGTCCGAATTAGGTTAACTACTATACATATTTCAACGATAAAATTTTCATATTAACAACCTGTCCGGGCCGACCGATCAAGCCACTTCTCGGGTAATCGGGTTGGGTACGCGACCGGGACCAGGCCCACCGGCGTGCGGTGGTGGGCGAGGAGTGCAGGTCGAGTATACGGGTCAAGCCAAGTCCGCCGGGATCGGGTCACGGACGAGGCAGTGAGAGGGTGAGTGGGACCTCGCCCCGTGGTCAGAAGGCGATCAGCCTACTTTAGTTTTTCAATTTATTCTACTGCGCCTGCTCGACAGCTTCAGAGGTGGGACTAAACGTCCCACCTTCCTTCGCGTGCGTCCACAGCAGGAGGCTTCCTTCATTGCAGCAGCTACTGGGGTCTTCGAAGCCAATTGCTCGTCTGGAGCTATGCACGAGAGGAGTCCACACACCCTAGGACTCATAGCCTGGAGCGAGGAGACCTGGAACAAGCTTGCAATCTAGCAGCTTGCGTGCGTCAATGGCGGTGGGGACTCTAAACCTGTCAACATGAAATCGGCCTCGTGGCCCCGTCAGAAAGCTCAGATAGCTTTGCCGAGACACATCGAACGTAGTATGGGGGTCGGCGTGGCATGGGGTGGCCGGAGAGTGCGTGCCTAGGGCACCCTGTGTGCGTGAGAGTGAGTGTGTTTGGGGGGTGTTTTGGGGGCGTGGCGCGGTGAGCGGAGTGAGGGTTTAGGATCAGTGAGGTGTTACGGTGCTTATGGGGTGGTTGGCGAGGCGGATGGGGGTGTGGAGCTGCGGGGACGCCTCGCCGGAGGTCTGGCCGGAGATGAAGAAGGTGGTGGTGATTGGTGGCGTCGAGGGATATTTTCAAGAAATAAAGAGGGGAAACAGGAAGAGGAGGAAGAGAGAAGTTAAACTAACCTAACATAAGGATGAAGGAGGTAGGGATGGCGGCCGACTCGTATTGTCGTTGCTGGAGATGAAGCTCTCCGTAGGTGAGGCGGTGGCAACGATAGGGGCAGAGGCGACGTCAAGCTGGTATGGCTGACGCGGATGAATGAGAGGAAGGCAACCCAACCACTGGTATTGTGGTTGGGCGACGAGAGAGTGGGGATAGATCCACCGGAGCTTGCGGAGAGGTTGTGGCTAGCGAGGAGAGAAGAAAGTGGGGTGGACCGGCCCAATTCCAAGCTTAGGAGGTGCGGAATAATTAAGGTTTCTTAAATAGGTCCTGGAGGTTGGGTTTGTGCTTGGAAGCCAAGCTTCCAAGCATGGCAATCTCACCAGAGATGGAAACTCAGAGAGACCTAAATCTCTCATGCGTTCGCATGAGAGATTGGGTATGAATTAGGGCTCAGCAATGGGTTCACATTGGAGGAGATTTCTCAGAGAATCTCCCTTTCAATTTTGAAGGGGATTCTCTGAGAGATCAGAGAGTTCTTGCCTTTGAAACCTCGCCAGAGTAGGATTCTCTCCGCTATAATGGCATAGGGACCTAATTGCAAAGAATGAAGAGGAAGTTGGGGGGTTTCTACATAGGTTTTCGAAAGATAGGGATAGAAATGTAATTGGGCTAGACCTATTTGCAAAGTATGTCAAGATGAATTCTCCTTAGGTCCAAATTTTGATAAAAGCCTAATTTAGACCTAAGGAATCCAATGGTGAAGTTGTATTTTGAGTTTGACCACTTTTGACTGGGTAATTTACACAAAAACCCAATTTAGGGTAAATATTTGTCTGAGACCCTAATTTAGGTCAAAATAAGTTCTAACGGCTAAATTGAAGGTTCTAAACCCTATAGAATATTTTTCCATGATTTTTAGAGGGTTTAAGTGAATTTTATCCTGACCAGAACCTTGTTAAATCAGGTGGGTCTATTTAAGGTTTATGAGAAGTCATTTAATTCCTAGAATTCACATGAACCCTTTTCTGTTTGAACCAACCCACTTTTTATTTTGTTAAGCCCATTTGACCTGTGTTTAGCCCATGAGAAAATCCGTTGTTGTACTGCAATGGTAAAATTACAGTTTTATCCCTTGTTTCTTGCTTTTCTCTCAGAGTGGTTATTTATGGAATTAGGACCTCTAGTTGGTTATGTAGGAGCTTTTATTCTCTTTTCTGGGTCAAAATGAGCTAATTTGGGCTCATGATGGTGTTCCCATCAATTCACCACTTACAACTTAACCCTAGCTAGCTCCACCAACTAAACCCTACCTAAGCTAGCTCCACCCTACTCCAAGTTGGCACCACCTCCTTCACCACCTTTCACCCCTCAACCACCACTAAAGGGCACCAACAAGGTGGCGCCAAAACCACCATAACCACCTCCATGTTGGCGCCACCTTTTCCCTCCAAAATTCCCTTCATCTCCACCATACACCTCTCCCTAAAATCATCTCCACCATCCACCTCACCTACCTTCTAAATGCTCCATAATTGGCACCAACCATAGGTGCCTCTTCATGGCCATAACCACCCCATGGCACCCCCTTGGTTGGCGCCAACTAACCTTAGCCCAAGGATCAACCTAACTACCCATAACCACCACCTAAACACATCCTAGCCATCCACCTAACCCACGCCTACTACCCCCCTCTCCACCTCTATAAATACTCATCATATTCCACCAAAAAAATCATCCTCCCATTAGTATAATTTCCACCTTACTTCCACCTAAACCCACGGCCAAGAAGAAGGGATATAGAGGAAGATTAAGGGGGCACATTACCTGCCCCCTTGGTGCCTTCCTCTCCCCATTCCTTCCCTGCCCCCTTGGTGCCTTCCTCTCCCCATTCCTTCCTTTTGTGCCACGCCAAGAAGGAGGAGGATCTTCACCACCAGGAGGACAGCTAGGCAAAGAGAAGAAAGGGTGGTGCACGCCCACCCTGAAGGAGATCTTTGAAGGTGGTAGCTTCCACCTTGGAGGAGACAAGGCACGCCCACCCTAGGGCTTGCCAAAAGGAGGAGACCTCAATTTGAAGGAGCTTTCAAAGAGGAGTTTGAGAAGTTCTTTTCAAGCCCGGGAACTACTAGACTTAGAGCAAGGGCTTCACCTTCTTCACTATCTTCATCAACCAGGACTTTTGTTTCTCTTGTTTTATATTTTCATTGTTATTATAAGCTTTCCTCTACTAGTGTAGAACAAAAGTCTGTTTTTCTTATAAAGTGGCTTTCCTAATTTAGTGCATTTTATTCTCTACTTTGGTTTTGTTTTAGGACTTTCACACTCTATTAAGACCCATGCTATTAAGGTCCTTTAAGACATCTGGGACTTGGGTCAGACGTCTGGTCAGATGTCTGGACGCTTTCCCAGACGCCTGGAAATCAAATTTTTTGTGCACATCCTCGAGTCTGCTTGTGTGCCGCACGCAGACTGTATGCAGCGCATTTCTTCTCTCCCCTCTCACTGACGAAACCCTAACCCGTGCCTACTTAAACCCCCTCCTCTCCCTCGTTCACCACCCCACTTCTAGCCACCTTCTCCTTCCTCCAGCAAGAGCGAGAGCAGCGAGCGCGCGGCGAGCGTGAGCGGCATGGGAGGAGAGGAGCAGCGAGGGGGAAGAGAGGAGAGTGCGCGAGCTCGCGAGAGAGCTCGCCGGAGAAGCTCACGGCCGGTCGGGTGTGCGCAAGGTGGAGAGGTGCGCCGGGGAGGTTCTCTCCGGTGCTGCTATAGCCAGAGTAGCGGGCGAGCGAGCGTGGCGCCGCCGCGTGTGGCAAGAAGAAGACGAAGGCAGCTTCTGGTTCTGGGATTTTCCCAGAATCAGACATCTAGATCTACATCCAGACGACATAGGCAACATCTGGAGGAGGCTCCAGACGACTGAGAGGTAAATCCCGCAACCTACACCTCCATTTGTGGATACGGCCATGCAGGCCGTTCCGCCGAGGCACTGTTACGTGCCGTATTGAGAAGATTTACGTTGCGCATGCAGGATTCACTTCGGGAAGGCGCAAGACACGCCCTCCCACGCAGTTCAGACATCTGGGCAAGGCACCAGATGGCGGGAAGCGTCTTCAGACGTCTGGAGAGGTGGTCGGATGTCTGGAACTAGGTCTAGACGGTTTAGCAGAGTCCCTGGATGTCTGAGGAGAAGCGTAGAGTGAGGTATGGTTCTCGACTTCTTTTAAGACGTCTAGAAGGTGTTCCAGACGTCTGATTTGAATCAGGATTGCTATTTTTGACCCGTTTAGGGTCTGTTTGAGGTTTGATTTCCACAATTAAGTTTCTGTTCTTCTTTGTATAAGTTCCTCTACTTGTTGGAATGCTTTTATCATGTTCTGAGTGATTTCTTGTGGTTGATCCTTGTGTTAGGACCTCATTCCGTTGCGGATTTGGGGGTTGCAGAGGTACGTAAACCTGCCGATCAAGCCCCCATTACTCTTGGTTTTGCTGGTAGAGTGGCTTCCCCTAGTTTAATTACAAACATGATTGCATATCTGGAATGAATGTTAGATCCTAGGGTATGGCATGAATCCTAGGACTAGAAACACTAGAATGAATGTTAGATCCTTGGGTATGACATGAATCCTAGGACTAGAAACACTGGAATAATTGTATGGAATGCATGAATTGCAGTCTTGGATGAGTAAATAGAATAATAACAATTGCCTATAATTGGATAACAACTGCGTGTGAAATGTAAAGTACTGTTGTTAGCAACTGTTGCATGTAAATTCCTGTTGTTTGCAATTAAATACGAGCTGCCTGTATATGATTTGGAAATGAAAGTTTGAATGTTGGAAACTTGAGCGACCTACGAATAAACCTGAAATGATGAAACCTAGTATGGCTTGGCCTGAGAAACATGAGCATGAACCCTACGAGGAATTAGGAGTAGAGCTCCTGAAAATAAATGAATGGAACTGGAAATGTGAATGGGGAAGTGAGCTGGCCCTTGAGTACGGAGTACCAAGGAGAGCGACTGTCCCCCTGTTTAGTGCAGAGCGGAGCTAGCCACCCTAGGGTTGGGACCCAGGGTTAGGATTGGCCACTTTATGTTGACTTTTTGGCCCTCGCGTACACAGTATCGGGGAGAGCTACTAGTGTAGGGAGAGAGATAGCCACCCCACGGGGCCCGGGGTTCAGCTAGCCGTCCTACACCGACTTGTTAGGCCCACTGGGCAAACCAGGGTAGTCAGGCGAGGGTGCGCAGACTGTGGAGGGGCGTGACCTTTGTTTGGTTCTTAGGGGCTAGACCCCTGTTACTGAGAGGGTTATGCCCTATACTGTTTCCGTGATGTGCTTTGGACGCACCCGTTAACGGAAATGACTGACCATGTGCCAGTGCGGGGTAGCTACCCGTGCGTTTATCGCGCATGCCGTAGTCACCGTTACGTCTGTCAACGACCTTGGGGTGGCTGACTTTGTGTAGGACCACCACGGGGGACTCTCCTGGCTAGGAGAGCACCACTTGCTACTTCTACTCTTCGGAAAAGACTGCAATCAAAATCGTTCCCACGAGGAACTTTCGAGATCAAGAAAAAGACTTGATAAATAAATCAAGTGATGAAAGAAGGAATAATCAGTTAAATAAAGAAAGAAATTGAAAACAACAGCTACTTGTCCACCTTTACTGTTTTAGTTAGCTGGTTGCCACTCTACTCAGCGTTCGCTGATTTCTTATACTCATAACCTTTTTTGGTCCAGGTGTTGAGCAACCAAGGCCTACGGCTGCAGAGGGTGCTGGGCCCAGTAGTTGTACCTTTTCGTTGTACTCCGTTCCATTGTAGTGAGTAATTTGTTACCCTTTTGTACTCTTTTATTGTAAACTTTATATTCCTGTACCTGTTTAAATTCTCTACTGTTGTGGTGGTGTGTACTGTAGTAGTTTACTTCTTTATTGCTGTACTTTTGTTACTGTTAGTTGCTTGCATGGTGAATGTGGTTTATTTTTATTGCTTTTTAGTTACTTCCTCATTGGACGACTGGGTCTTTGGATCAGTCGAGTCGGTCTGGTCTCATGTCCTGTAGGGATTCAGGAACCAGGTCATAACAAGGTGGTATCAGAGCAAGGTCATCCTGAGAAGTGAACCAACTAGTTGGAAAATAGCCAATTCACGTGCTCGTAACTAGAGTAACCACCACAACGTACCTTTTGACATCTGTTCTGGGGTTCTTTCGTTGAATGTCGGTTAGAATTGACGTCTTTTCTATTCTGTGTTCGCGTCTCCTTGTAGGAGATGCCTCAACGAGGGGGCAGTGAGGCGGGCCATGGATGCTGCTGAGCACGAGTTCGGAGGGGCGGGTGCGTTGAGCTCGATGCCTCAGTGGACTAGCCACTACTTCTGGGCATTCAGGCCTAAGACCTCGCCCAGCTGATATGGGAGATCGTACGAGAGGAGCTTCACCTGCCTCCACGAGTGCCTCTCCCTAGGGCTAAGGAGGGGGAGTCCTTTGTGGGACCGCGAGACAGACACGGCGCTAGAGGTGGGGGAGGGGGTGGCCCTCCACCGCCCCCACCTTCCGAGCATGAGCCCTCCTTACCTGGAGGCGTACCAGTTTCTGCACTTCAGTGCCATTACCAGCTTTTCGGATAGTTCTGGAAGCTGAAGCCTCCCTCCTTCAAGGGGGATGAGGACCCGACCGAGGCAGAGGACTGGCTCGAGCAGATCGAGAAGGTGTTTGACACCCTTCGCCCCCCTGTGGAGTGCTGCATGGCCTTTGCCAAGTACCAGCTGGAGAGCTCGGCACACAGGTGGTGGAGGGAAGTCAGAGGTCAAGAGAGGGTTGAGCCGACTTGGGACCAGTTTGTCACCCTTTTCTGTGAGTAGTACTTACCCCAGACGTGGCAGGACCAGAGGAGGGGGGTGTTCCACACTCTTCGCCAAGGGACGATGATCGTGAGCGCGTATCGCACGCATTTTCTGGAGCTGTCTCGTTTCGCCGCAACAGCTGTGGCTACCAAGGAGGAGCACCTTTGGAGGTTCACCGAGGGGCTCCAGCCTACTATTCAGGGGTATGTCAAACCCCTGAAGTTGCCTATGTTCTCGAGGGTGGTGGAGGCAGCCATGACATATGAGGAGACCAACCCATCCGCCCGTTACACTGATAGCGGATGGAAGAGGCCCTACCAGTCAGACTACTCACAGGGCCGACGAGAGAGGAGGCATGTGGCGCCCGCAGGAGAGTCTTCATGCTTTATGGGGCCGTCAGAGGCCTTTGGGGGCCCCCGACAGTGGCCAGCTGCCGGCACCGGACCCCCGCCCAGCCGTAAGTAGGGACCCACTAAGGTCGAGAGTCGAGTTCCCCTTTGCTACCAGTGTGGCTAGCCAGGTCACACCAGGAGGGATTGCCCGTCTACGGCTAGAGATCAGCAGATGCTCCCCGCACCGAGCACTGAAGGACGAGTAGGAGGCCATGGTTCCCAGGCGCGAGGGGGAGGACAGCAGTCGCGGGGAGGTGGTTAGCTCGTCGCTTTGGTTTTAAATTCTAGACATTGTAGTATATCACGAAAAGCTACTACCATTTTATAATTTATTACTCAGAATTGAAAGTTTCCCGAGGTCGAACTCAGGGAGCAAACTATGATTCCAGAAGCATATGAATTCACAATATTGTTTTACAAAAATTAAGACAAAGGAGAGAGAGAAGGAAAGAGAGCAAAAATTCTCTTCTTGGCTTTTTCTTCTTCTCTCTTCTTCTCTTCAGCCAGCCTGTCTTCTTCTTTCTTCTTCTTCTCTTCTTTGCTGCAAAGGCTTCCTTTTCTTTCTTTCTTTCTTTCTTCAGCTGCTAAGTCCTTCTTCTTCCTTCTTTTCTTCTTCTCTGATTTTCTTCTTTCTTCTACGTCTTCTTCTTCTTTGCTGCAGAGGCTCCCTGCTTCTCTTTTCTCTTTCTTTTTCTTTGGCTTGTCCTCTACTCTTCTCTTCTGCTTCACTCCTTCCTTTCTTTCTGACGTCTGATTCAGAAATAAGACGCCTTATCCGCATTGTTGCTACAGTGCCCCTATTATCTTCTTTTCTCCTGCTTCTCTCCTTCCTTCCTTCTCCTTCCTTCTTCTCTGCGGCTAAGTCCCAGCCACTGCTCTTCTTCTTCCTCTTTCTTTCTTCCTTCCTTCCTTTCTTCAGCAGCGCCCTACTTCTTCCTCCCTCACCTATTCTCTGCACACACACAAGCTCAGTGCAAAACCTACCCTACCCTCTCCCCGCGTCTCTCTCTCTCCGAATCTCTCTTGGGTATGCTCTCCCAGAGTCGAGTTATCGGGTCGGGTCGCGTGCCCGGGTCCAGGTGCACCAGCGTGGGTGGTGTGCGAGGAGTGCACAAGAGGGTGTCAGGTCGGGTCGTGTCTGATCCGTGTGATGAGCTCACGGACGAGGGCGGTGTATAGGTGAGGGACCTCACCCCTTGTGTATTCGGAGGCAACTAGCTAATATCACTTTTACAATTTATGTGTGGGCGTGTGCCCACACACTTCCGAGGTAGGACTAAAGTCCCACCTCTACTCTGTGCGCCCGCAGGAGAGAAGGCTTCGAGCAATTGGGGTAGCAGCGAAGACTCGCGACCCCAGTTGAAGGCCTGGGCACACTTGCGGAAGTATCTCGCATTGCCTGGGGCCTTCACCTGGTGCTGAAGGGACCTGGAGTTGCTCGCCAAGCAGCTCCTACTGTCCGTCAATGGCGGCGAGGAGGTCAAGACCTGAAAGCATGAAGACGGCCTCACGGCTACATCAGACAACTCAGGAAGCTTCGCCAGAGGACGGTGAAGGTGGTGCGGGGGTCGTCGTGGCGAGAAAGTGGCTATGGCCGTGTGCCTAGGGCACACTGCAGAGGTGTAGGTGGGTGTGTTCGAGGGTTGGTCTGAAGGTGAAGGGCGGTGAATGGAGTAGGGGAAATGCTTGAGTGGAGTGAGGGGGAGCTTCAGGGCTTGTCGGCGAGGGGTGGGATGGCCTGTGGAGGTGGAGCGACCTCGCCGGAGATGGTGGTCGGAGGTGGAGCAGATGGAGGTGGTCATGGCAGTCGAGGGGTCTAAAGTGCCAATTTAGGAGGGGAAAATTAAGAGGAGAATAAGAGGAAAGTTTCTACCTACTTAATCGACGAAGAGGGAAAGAGGGGCGCCTGGCGCGTGCCTGCTGGAGCTGGGGACGAAGATGCCCTGAAGGGGGTAACGGCAACGAGGAGGGGATCTTGAGAGGCCAGCTGGTGTGGCCTGGCGTGGGAAGATGAGGTAGGGTGAGCTTTGCTGCAGGTATGGCAGCAGAGTGACGAGGAGGAGAAGGAAAGATCATCAGAAGCTTGGGCTATCTGACCGGAGTGAGAGACGAAGTAGGGGGTTTTCTTCGGCCAAAGCTAGCTTGAAGGAGACGGCTGCCCTGGCTCTCCTTATAAAGGTACTGGCGCGGAGAGGATCTTGAGGGAGCGACGTGGGGAGCTCATTGGAGATGGTCGGAGATGGAGACCCATGCCTTTCGTGTGTTCGCACGAGAGGCATGGGCAGCCGCAGGTCAAAGGGGAGGGTCCCTGCGAAAGAGGACGACGCAGGGAACCCCCCGTTCGTTCCTGAGAGCGATTACCATACCCTGCGTGGCGCCATCTCCGTGCAAGGTCATCGGAGGTATGGTGCCTGCGTGGGGTGGCAAGAAGGACCATTCTGCAAAGAACGAAGGAGAAGATAGGGGGCTAAATGCAAGGTTTTGAAAAGATAAGGGTCAAAAAGTAATTTAAGAGATCCAATTTGTAAAGTCGGTCAATATGGTCTTCTCTTAGGCCCAAATTTTTGTACCAGCCTAATTTGAACCTAAGGAATTCAATGGTGTAATTTGATTTTAGGTTTGACCACGTTTGATCGGTCAATTTGCGAAAAAACCTAAATTAGGTTA
This sequence comes from Thalassia testudinum, assembly GCA_037157565.1. Classification (NCBI taxonomy): domain Eukaryota; kingdom Viridiplantae; phylum Streptophyta; class Magnoliopsida; order Alismatales; family Hydrocharitaceae; genus Thalassia; species Thalassia testudinum. The sequence continues at coordinate 40,566,078 of JAZHRO010000002.1, read as the reverse complement.
CAAATTGGGCATGGTTCTCAATTTAGGTCAAGATAGGTTGCAAAGGCCAAATTGAAGGTTCTAAACCCTATGGAGTATTTTTCCATGAATTTTAGAGGGTTTAGTTGATTTTTATTCTGCCCAGAACCTCGTGAATTAAAGTGGGTTTATTTTTAGGGTTACAAAATGTCATTTAATTCCTAGAAGTTGTTATAACCCTTTTCGGATCAGATCATCTCACTTCCTTCCTTATTAAGCTCATTTGACCTATGTTTAGACCCTTAGTCACCCTAATTGTGTACTTCATTGGTAAAATTACAGTTTTACCCCTTATGACCTGTTTTATTCTTCAATTTAGACTTCTCTAAGTTAGGCTTTTCTTTAGGTTTTGTTGGAGCTTTTTCATACTTATTTAGATCAAATTGTGTCAGTTAGGGTTTATGATGAGGCTCTCATCATACCCCCTTGCCTAGCTTTTGCTAGTCCCTTAGTAAAATTTTAAGGTTTTAACCTTTGTTCTAGACCATGAATTCCTTATCGAGTTTAAATAAGTGCTTTTTCTCTTGTATCCTTGATTAGGTCAGAATGCCTATAGGTTTAGCCTGTACCAACCAAGATCCAAATCTGTCTAGCTTTAGCCTCAGTCCTTAGCAAAGGTTTTTAAGGCATATAGGGACTAACCTAAGGTTTATTGGACTTCGTGGTTAAAGCACCCGTGCTTGAGATAATTTTTAGCCTTGGTTAAGTTCGTAGTCCGTTTTGTAAGAGAGAGAGGTAGAAGATTTATATGTTTGGAGAGTTTTCTCTCTCTTTTTCTTTTTAATTCTAGGTTAAGATTGGCTTCACAACACGATCTGTATCGGATTCCTTGTCCCCATCATCAATCTTCAAGGGTTCCTGGCAGTCGATGCTTCGAGATAGCACCGCCCATGGTAACCCCCAGAACCCTGGCTTTCGAGATTTCGAGATAATCCCGTCCATGGTGTTCCATGGCCGAATTCAGGCCTTGGTAATTGACACTTCGTGATAATGCCATCCACGGAATCTGAACCAGCAGAGTGCTTACATGCCCCCAGTAGGATATGTAAATATCCTAAGAGACAAGCACCGAGGAGATGATATTTTGTTACGCATCTTCGAGGGGAATTTCCAACCTCTCCGCACTGGGAACTTGTCCAAATCAACTTGTGTTGATTGGCCGCTCCTACTCTAGGTGACATTTTCAGAATTTTTGAAACGCTCCTACATGATTTTGATACTTATGCTTACCGAATCAGGCTATGTGTGACATTTGGGTGCTTAGGTTACTGAGTCCCGTAAACCAAAAGTTAGTTAACGGGGCCAAATACTCCCTAAACCTTGGACCTAATACTTAAGCTTTTCATTCTCCTCAACCTCTTGAAGAATATCTAGATCTTAATGGGTACTAAGAGTCTATCCAAGAATGCCTAAGGTTTGCGTTCTTACTAATCTTACTGTGCACTTTCCTTTTCTTTTCCTGAATGTGGTCTAGAACTTAAGTTAATTCCTTAATTTCTTACTAATGACTATCTCTTTTCTTTCATTTTGTGTTCCTTTTTATCATTTTGTTCTTTTTCTCCTTCTCCTTTGTAAAGTCCACAAAAATTTCTTTCCTCCTCTCATTTTATTATTCTTTTTCAATTTTTTTTTAAATTTTTATGGTGTTTTTGGCATATGTGATTTTTTTTTTGTTTGAAACCTTTTCTTACGAGTTTTGCACTTTCATAACTCTCATGCCTAAGATTTGCAATGTCCTCATTGTAACCTAGGAGGGTTTTTATTTAGCTTAGTTCATAATTAGGACAGGTATTTTGGTGAGTGGATGGATCGGGGTGACTGTTGCGAAGGATTTCTAATCTCAGATGCAAGCATCTGAGGTGGAGTCGGCTGTCCTAAAGGATGAACCTTAAGTGCGAAGAGGTGTCAGAAAAGGTTTTGGGTTTTTCCAAAAAGAATGACGGGCTGCCTCCAGTTGAGCGCTGAGTTTTACACCATCGGCTAGGCGCAATATGCTCAGGGAGAATGGAGGATAAATGATGACTCAGCCAAATCTGTAGAGGTTACATCGATGAACGGTTTGAGTCTCTGACCATTCAAGATGAAAGGTTCGGAATCGTGGCTAAGCGGACTGGTTTCGATGGCTCCATTTCCAAAAACCTGTCGGACAAGATATGGTTCGACCCACTTGGATTGCAGTTTCCCAGGGAAGAGTTTGAGTCGGGCATCGAAGAATAGGACCTTCCGACCAGGATGAAAGATCTTTCTAGATATGTGCTTGTCATGGAAGGCTTTAACCCACTCTTTGTAGATTCGCGAGTTCTCGTATGCATCAAGGTGTAATTCATCGATTTCGCTTATCTGAAGCTTTCTGTGGGTTCCAGCCTTAGAAAGATCTAAATTACAGTTCCGTACTGCCTAATAGGCTTTGAGCTCCAGTTCGATGGGAAGGTGACATGCCTTCCCGTACACCAGTCTGAAAGGAGACATGCCCAATTAGGTTTTGTGGGCGGTCCTATAATCCCACAAAGCTTCCGAAAGTCGGGACGACCAGTCCTTCCTATCAGGTCGAACAGTGACTTGCAGGGTTTTTTTGATCTCTCGATTTGATAGCTCAGCTAGACCATTAGTCTGGGGGTGGTAAGGAGTAGAGATTCGGTGAGACACCCCGTATTTGGTCATCAGTGACCTGAACTGAGCATTGGTGAAATGGGTCCCTTCGTCAGAGATGATTGCACGAGGAATCCCGAACCGTGAGAAGATATTGTGATGAATGAATTTGATAACGATTTTATGATCACAGGTTCGGGTCGGAATGGCTTCGATCCATTTGGACACATAGTCCACAGCAAGCAGAATGTACTCGAAGCCATCCGAAATAGGGAAGGGACCCATAAAATCAATCCCCAAAATATCGAAGATTTCGCATACGAGAATCGACTGCAAAGGCATCATGTCGCGATGGCTCATGTTGCCCAAAGTTTGGCAACGACTGCATGCCTTGTAGTGATTGTATGCATCCTTGAATAAAGTGGGCCAATAAAAGCCACACTGGAGGATTTTTGATGCGGTTTTGTGCCCAGAGAAGTGGCCACCGCATGCTTGGTCATGGCAGAAGGAGAGAATATTATTGATTTCGCCCTCCGGGACACATCTTCTGATAATTTGGTCAGCACTTATGCGGAAAAGGTACAGGTCTTCCCAGATGTAGTACTTGGCATCAGAGCGCAACTTATCTTTCTTGGCCTTTGGCTAATCAGACGAGATCTGACGAGATGCTAGGTAGTTTACTATATCAGCAAACCATGGAAGCCTAGTACCAATAGTCAATAAGTGCTCATCCGAGAAATGCTCCGTGATGGGTCTAGAGGGGTTGATGATCTCAGAAGGAAGGCGAGACAAATGGTCAGCTACCACGTTCTATCTTCCCGCCTTGTCACGAATCTCGAGGTTGAATTCTTGCAACAACAAGATCCATCGGATTAATCGAGGCTTCGCGTCCTTCTTGGCAAGGAGATGCCTCACAGCTGTGTGATCCGGGTAGATGATGACGTGGGAACCTAGGAGACAGGATCGAAATTTTTCGAGCGAAAAAACTACGGCTAGCACCTCTTTCTCCATAACTGTATAATTACGCTGAGCCTCGTCAAGTGTTTTGCTAGCGTAGTAGATGACCACGGGTTTCTCGTCAACTTTCTGCCCCAGAACCGCTCCTACAGCGAAGTTAGACGCATCACACATGATCTCAAAGGGTTGAGACCAATCAGGGGACTGTAGGATCGGGGCTTGGGTGACTCGGTCACAAAGGTTCTCAAAAGCTTGAGTGCATTCCTTGGAAATCTCAAAGGGTACATCCTTGGAGAGAAGAGTAGTCAGGGGCCGAGTGATTTTCGAGAAATCAGGGATGAAACGACGGTAAAAACTGACGTGCCCCAGAAAAGAACGAATGTCCCAGATTGAGCTAGGCATAGGAAGTCTAGAGATTAGATCAACCTTGGCTCGATCCACTTGGATGCTTGATTAGCCCATAGTTGTGGGCTATTTAAGTATTTAAGTGCCTACACATTAGGTTAATTCTAACATTTATTTAGTATAAATTAGGATGTAAATAGATTAATTCATAGTTTTAATTTAATTACATAATCCATGCATTGCATTCATACTTTAAGTACATTTAGAATTAGTTTAGAATGGCATTTATCTTATTAGATAACCAATTAGGTATATTATTTTTATTAACATAAAAGTTGAGGGTCTGTATATAAATGGCCCTAATATTTTAACATTATTTTCTTTTCTTCTTGCAGGAACGGCTGGCTGCCGCTCCAACGACGAACGACTGGTGTAGTGAAGAACCCATTCAAGTGGGAGCGGATGTGATGGATCTGGTCGGGTGGATGATTTCAAATGTGTGCAGGCCACTACAAAAGGAGGAGGGAGGCAGCTGAGCTCGGGAGGCCTTCGCCACCGACCCACCACTGTGTAGAGAGAACCTCTCTCTTCCACTCCACACTGCCGGCCTCTACTATGGCGACGAGTCTCCATCATCGTGGGCATGTGGTGTGACAGGCCACACCGCCATCCGGAGCTCGCCGCATCACCGTGAGCAACTTAGCGTGCATCCTCCTCGCCGTCATCGCCGACCACCATCACCGAGCTACTGATTCAGCCACCCTCTCAATAACTTAAGACGTCTGGGGAATTTCCCAGACGTCTGAAGTTACCCGCTCACTTCCACCGCACACGCCTGAAGTCGCCTGCAGACCACCGCCACGCCTCCGCCTGCGCCTGCAGACCACCGCAACCATCTTACACTCGCCTGCAGACCACCACAACGCTTCCACGCACCTGCAGACCAACGCTTCACCGCGCCTGCAGACTAGCGCCCACCGTCTCCAACCGCGCCTGTAGCACCCTCCACCCGCGCTTGCAGAAGCGCCTGCAGCTTGCGCGCCCATGCCAACCGCGCCTGCAGCTTGCGCGCCCACGCCAACCGCGCCTGCAGACCACCGCCACGCCTCCGCCCGTGCCTGCAGAGCCCATCTCCACGCGCCTGCAGCATCCTCCGCCCGCGCTTGCAGAAGCTCCCGCAGCTTGCGCGCACACGCCAGCCGCCCGCAGCGCCCTCCGCCCACGCACAACAGCCTGCGCGCCCTCATCAGCTGCAGCCGCACCCGCTCAACCGCCTGTAGCCGCCACCAGCAGTACCTCCGCCGGAGCTCGTTCGGCCACCTCCGGCCGCCGCGCGACTCGCCGCCACCACCGATTCGAAGCTCTTGGTCCAAGGGACCTCCTCCGAGCTTCCCGCGCTCGGCCATCGGCTCCTTGTCGCGCAAGATAAAGGGGAAAAATTCCCCTGTTTTGCTACAGTAAACCGTCAATTAAAATTTACATTTTCTGCCATTGCCACTTTTTAATCATATTTTATTGATTCTGCATTGCAGAAAATATCCTCTAGTTTCTCATAATTGCCATTTCAGCATTATTTCTTGCTTAAACCTTAATCTAAAGGCAATCTTGGCTTGGTTCTTGTCCAAACTGACTACGAACAAACATTTTTATGTGGTGCGAATTTTAATACGTCATTGCCTCCCTGTGGATACGACCCGCTCCTCTACGGGTGGTTATTTCTTGTTAAATATTGACTAGTCGATTTTTCCACCACATTGAACTACAAACGACTTTAAAGCGAAAGATTGACTAGTCAAATGGCGCCGTTGCTGGGGAGGCAACAGACGCAATAATTTTGCCTAATTTTATTTGGATTATTTGTCAATTGCACAGAGATTTGACCATTTATTATTTTCTTTTCTGTGCGAGAAAAATTGTGCAAGAATCAGCCACTGTGAGAGGCGATCCTTGACGTCGCCAGATGAGAAGTGGACGAGCAATTTTGAAAGGAGGAGAAGGATGAGGACGTGACGGACACCATTGTATTTAGTCGCTAGTTTAATTATACTAGAATTAAGATTGTAGACTTAATTTTTCATTGCAGATAGTTTGAAACCCTTGTTCTGGGGCATATTTTGAGGGGTTTGTTCCCCGATTTTGTTTTGGGCCCGTGTTGGGTAATTTTTGGGAGTCTGTTCCCTTTTCTTTACATTTAGGTTTATTTTTTTTTTTATTATTACTTTTATTTGCTTGTGCATAAGTAGTTCTAAAAAAAAATAGAAAAAAAAAAAGAGCTGCCTGCTAGAAGTTGCCTGTCCTAGGACGAAACATTTAGGTCTGTACGAGCAGCCTCTAGATTTACTTTTCTGCATTGCGTGCATTCTTGCATCGTAGATCGCTGGAGGCAAGGTACGCATTCTCTTACTTTGCATACTATTTTTGATCACGCATTGCATTTGGGATTTAATGCGAAGACCACCTAATCTATACTGAATAAATCTAACAAGTGGTCACATTTTTTTTAGAAAAAGGACTAATTAAAGGAAGGACATTTTAAAAACCAAGGATTTGATTTTCAAACTTGGCGTGCGATTCAAAGTTCAAAATCTTTGACGGTGTATGCACACTTATTTCACTTGCACCACGGCACGCTTCTAGACACTCCTTAGGTTTGGAAATACTAGGACAAGAGCCCTCCTATCGTTGGATTCTGAAGTGTTCGGAACTTGAGATCAAAGGTTTTGCAAGTCCAAAGAGGGGGATACCCTGTCACGGATTTTTGGGGGTAGTTGAGAAGCACCGCGAAAGCACAGCTTCAAAGGAAGGCTTAGGCCTACTTGCATCCCTCGATCTTCCATCTTTGGATTTACTTGACCATTTGAAATTTAGGGAAGAACACCTAAGCTCCAATTAGGTCTTCTTAGGCGAACCATAGGTTGGCAATAGGCGCGTAAATTGACTGAACAAATTGTATTGTCACCTGCAATCTGACTTAAAATCAAAAGCCTAAATTGGGAAAGACCTAAAAGGTCCTTTTTGAATTGTGTCTTGCTTGGGGAATTCTGATTGAAGTGTGAGTTAGAATGGACCACATTGATTTTCATCCTTTCACATCTTGCCCACACCCTCACCCCCACTCTGCATCCTTCGATCCCATATGCCGAGATGGTCCATTCCTTGATGGACATAATGACAATCATTGGGATCCGTTTTACTCCTATTATAGGAGTATTGGCATAGTTAAGCCCTAAATTAGTGAGCAGAACTCAGGAGCGGGATTTGCTTTGCCCAATATCCCACATACCAAAGAAATACCCAACCCACCCTCCCTGAAAACTTATAATGGTTGGACAAACACTCCTGGGTACTATAAGCCTGAGCCTGACTTCTCTTATGATAGAAATGACCTCTCCTCTTTGAAGATGGAAATACAGAAAATGCAAAATGAACTGAGTGAATTGTTAGGAGAATCTTTGAGAGTAGGCCAACAAGAAAGAGATGAAATTAGCCACCCAATCTACCCCATTGACGATGACGTACACCCCTCTACAATAGATGCATCTCCCGTGGGAAAGCTACACTTTAAGTTGGAGGGAAATTCTGGGGAGAATAGCTACTTTTCGAGGATCGATTTTGAAACCTCCCCATTAGATGACACTTCCTTGAGAGATCTACACTTTAGGTGGGAGGAAAATACACATGAAAGTAGCTATGCATTGGATGAAGAAAGGTGGCAACCCGAGGAAGATGATGATAAGGTTGAGTATCCACCTGAATTATATTGGAGTCAAAAAAAGGGAATGATGGTACCATTGGAAGACCTCGACCCAGATGATAATATTTTCGTGACATTTGATGAAGTGGGTCAAAGTCAAGTTGTTAATCCTACCCTCCCTTCTGATCACGATATGGAACTCAAACACACCCTTAGGGAACCTAACCCTAAAGAAATTGACCTATCTGAGGAGTCTGATGTAACCAATGTAAACAATTTACCTCAGATAGAGCACCCTAGGGGATCTGCTGAGATATTAAATGATTCTAGACCTCGGGTACATGATGAATTGTGTGATGAGGAGGAAGACGAATTATATGAGGAACCTACATTCAAGATTTGGAGTGACACTAAGGGTGATTATGTCTTATTTGAAGAGTTAGCCCCTGAGGACGTCACAAATTTGACCAAATTAGGTTTCCTTGGCACACCCATTGATGATATTTCTCCTCATGATAAAATGATGGAAAATTTGGAAGCAATTTCTAAGATTTATGTGGATTCACATATAGACTCCGGGGAAGATTTGAGTAAAGAACAAAAACCCGGGGATGATATTGATAGGATAATCCCTAGATCTGTTGCTTCCAACCTGCCTTCATTCACTTCGAAGTCACCCTCTGATTCGCTTATATCTGAAAGCGAAATTGTGACTCCTGATGAAGAGCAGGAAGATCCACGTGATGGTGCAAGGAATGCTAGGGATGAAATTGAGGATTTAGAAAGAGTGTTTGGGATGGACACCAAGCTGATTAAACCCAACCTAGATCTTATGGCCATCCCACAACCTCGTAACTTGGACACCCTAGACGATCCTTGCCTTAGAGAATTGCTCATTTTTGTTCTGACTAGGGGGCTTAACAGACCAATATTTTCTGTAATGGAGTATCGGGTATGGATTGATGATTTCTTTAGTTAGTCCATTACCCTGGGGGTTTATCTCTATACCATTCCTTCCCCATTCTTTTTGGAGGATCCTTGTCATCCTCCCCCTACCCCTTTGAAGGTTATTTTACCTGTTTATCCTTTAGAACCTCTTCTGGTGACCTGGGAAGATTTCATTCCCATTTTAGTTGGGCGAGCATTTGCTATCGGGATTCATCATCAGCTCGCCAACATCCTAGGTTACCTATTTTCTAGGCCAACTTTGCTTTGCTCATTTTTAGGGCCTATTTATGCAATTCTTGAACCTGATTTGCAGGTTCTTCGGCTATTCAGCCCAGCTCTGACCCAGGTAATATCCTTCTATGCAATGAGGACATTGCAAATTTTAGGCATGAGAGGGTGTACTTGGGGATATACATAGCATAATTGCATACATTTGTACACAAAAAAAAAAGAAGTTTTGAGCTTAACTGGCTAAGTCCTGCATTCTTAAGCAAATCAGAACTCTAGCGTAGACTAAATTAATTCTAGGGTCAAACTTTAGAAGATAAATAAGCTACTAACTTTAGACTTTTAGGGTCCTTTGTGGACTTAAAAACTTAAGTAGGAGTTAAGTTGTGGACCATTCTTCAAGAGGCTGAGGAAGGGAAGCTAGGGTTTGAGTTAAAAGGTGGGGTAGTACCTGGAGTCTTATTCTACCTTTTGGTTTACGGGTCCTTGTAACCCAAGCATCCAAATTTCACACACTTGGTCTGGTAATTAACTTAATTTCTGAAAAGAGATTTGGTTCTTTTAGTTTTGACTTAAGAAAGGCTTGAAAACACATTTTGATTGGAAGAGTTCCCGCCGCAGGAGAGGTGGAGTATATACTCACCTTGAGGATGCGAGGGTAACATATTACCTCCTCGGCGCTTGTCTCTTAGGATATCCATCCTACTGGGGGCATGTAAGCGCATTGCGCGGTTCAGGTACCATGGGCGGCCCTATCTCGAAGTGCCGATTGCCATAGGCCTGAATTCGCTTAAGAAATCCATGGGCGATACTATCTCGAAGTGTCGATTGCCAGGAGTTCTTGGGGTCGTTATGGGCAGTGCTATCTCGAAGCATCGAAAGCCAGGCACCCTTCGAGGTATGGTAATGGGGACAATGAATCCGACACAGACCGTGTTGATAGCTGATCTGAGGTTAGACTTAGAAGAATCAAACAAAAAAAAAATCCTTTAACTCAAATAACTCGGACCAATGCACAAGCACGGATGCTTTAATCTCAGGGATAAATAAACTTTAGGGTAGAGTCAGAAATCAGGGAAACTTATGCCAGCAACTCGTCTTTAGCTGACCTAGTCTGTAACTTAGCAACTACTTTGGAATCTTGGGTCTAGAACCTGAACTTAATATGCTTCTGAAGGAAGACTAAGTGAGTTGACTAGTCTACTTAGAGTGCTAGGTTTCGCTTAATTTTGCTAGGGACTAGCAAAAATTAGGCATGGGGGTATTTGATTAGCCCATAGTTGTGGGCTATTTAAGTATTTAAGTGCCTACACATTAGGTTAATTCTAACATTTATTTAGTATAAATTAGGATGTAAATAGATTAATTCATAGTTTTAATTTAATTACATAATCCATGCATTGCATTCATACTTTAAGTACATTTAGAATTAGTTTAGAATGGCATTTATCTTATTAGATAACCAATTAGGTATATTGTTTTTATTAACGTAAAAGTTGAGGGTCTGTATATAAATGGCCCTAATATTTTAACATTATTTTCTTTTCTTCTTGCAGGAACGGCTGGCTGCCGCTCCAACGACGAACGGCTGGTGCAATGAAGAACCCATTCAAGTGGGAGAGGATGTGATGGATCTGGTCGGGTGGATGATTTCAAATGTGTGCAGGCCACTACAAAAGGAGGAGGGAGGCAGCCGAGCTCGGGAGGCCTCCGCCACCGACCCACCACTGTGCAGAGAGAACCTCTCTCTTCCACTCCACACTGCCGGCCTCTACTGTGGCGACGGGTCTCCATCACCGTGGGCGTGTGGTGTGACAGGCCACACCGCCATCCGGAGCTCGCCGCATCACCGTGAGCACCTTAGCATGCATCCTCCTCGCCGTCATCGCCGACCACCATCACCGAGCTACTGATTGAGCCACCCTCTCAATAACTTAAGACGTCTGGGGAATTTCCCAGACGTTTGAAGTTACCCACTCACTTCCACCGCACACGCCTGAAGTCGCCTGCAAACCACCACCACGCCTCCGCCCGCGCCTGTAGACCACCGCAACCATTTTCCACGTGCCTGCAGACCACCACAACGCTTCCACGCGCCTGTAGACCAATGCTTCACCGCGCCTGCAGACTAGCGCCCACCGTCTCCAACCGCGCCTGCAGCACCCTCCGCCCGCGCTTGCAGAAGCGCCTGCAGCTTGCGCGCCCACGCCAACCGTGCCTGCAGACCACCGCCACGCCTCCGCCCGCGCCTGCAGAGCCCATCTCCACGCGCCTGCAGCATCCTCCGCTCGCGCTTGCAAAAGCGCCCGCAGCTTGCGCGCACAAGCCAGCTGCCCGCAGCGCCCTCCGCCTACGCACAACAGCCTGCGCGCCCTCATCAGCTGCAGCCGCACCCGCTCAAGCTCCTGTAGCCGCCACCAGCAGCACCTCCGTCGGAGCTCGTCCGGCCACCTCCGGCCGCCGCGCGACTCGCCGCCACCACCGATTCGAAGCTCTTGGTCCAAGGGACCTCCTCCGAGCTTCCCGCGCTCGGCCATCGGCTCCTTGTCGCGCAAGATAAAGGGGAAAAATTCCCCTGTTTTGCTACAGTAAACCATCAATTAAAATTTACATTTTCAGTCATTGCCACTTTTTAATCATATTTTATTGATTCTGCATTGCAGAAAATATCCTCTAGTTTCTCATAATTGCCATTTCAGCATTATTTCTTGCTTAAACCTTAATCTAAAGGCAATCTTGGCTTGGTTCTTGTCCAAACTGACTACGAACAAACGTTTTTATGTGGTGCGAATTTTAATACATTATTGCCTCCCTATGGATACGACCCACTCCTCTACGAGTGGTTATTTCTTGTTAAATATTGACTAGTCGATTTTTCCACCACATTGAACTACAAATGACTTTAAAGCGAAAGATCGACCAGTTAATGCCTTTCTCAGAAATTAGATGTCCTAGGATGATCCCCTCAGGAACCATAAAGTGGCTCTTTTCCCAAGAAAGAACCAGATTTACATCGATGCAGCACCTGAGTATATGAACCAAGTGTTGGAGGCAATCATCAAATGATGCCGCAAAAACTGAGAAGTTATCCATGAAGACTTCTAGATAATCACCTACCATATTAGAGAATATGGCAAGCATGCACCGCTGAAAAGTTGCGGGTGGATTGCAGAGACCGAAAGGCATCCTTCGGAATGCGTACGTCCCGAAGGGGCAGGTGAACGTGGTCTTCTCTTGGTCCTCAGGATGAATCACCACTTGGTTATAACCAGAGTACCCGTCAAGAAAGTAGAAGAATCTATTTCCCACTAACTTCTCGAGGATCTGATCAATGAATGGTAGTGGGAAATGATTCTTCTTCGTGGAGGAATTGAGTCTTCGGTAATCTATGCAGACTCTCCATGAGTTGGCTATTCGGGTAGGTATGACCTCTCCAGTTTCAATCGTAATGGTGGTGAGCCCTGCCTTTTTAGGCACAACCTGGATTGGGCTCACCCAACTACTGTCGGAGATCGGGTAGATGATCCCTGCATTTAACCACTTAATGATCTCCTTTTTCACGACCTCCTGCAGATTGGAATTCAAACGTCTCTACATCTCACGGGAAGGTTGTGCACCCTCTTCAGAATAGATACGATGGGTGCAATAAGAGGGACTTATTCCAGTCAAGTCATCGAGAGTCCAACCAATGGCTCTGCGATGTTTCTGGAAAATAACAATCAGACGGGATTCCTGATCAGGAGTGAGCTTGGAATTTATAATCATAGGAAATGTCTGATTAGAACTCAAAAAGATGTACTTTAAATGATCGGGAAGGGGTTTGAGTTCAAGGATGGGGTTATCAGCAGCAGCGGGTGGTTCAGAGTGAGTGTGAGGTACAAGGATAGGAGTTATGGGTTTGTCTGAATCAGGGTCTGACTCTTCTAATTGCGGTTCAAGATCTTCTTGTGGTTGATGAGGTATAATCAGGTTATTCTCAAAGGGTGTTTCATCAACCAAAGCTCTGACATCACAGATTTGTTCAATGAAACCACAATTAATCCCTTATTGGGCCTTAAAGATATCAATTTTGAGGGTTTGATTTCCAAATTTCAGTTCTATTGGCCCTCCTCACAACTAATGTTGGCCCTTGCAGTGGCCAGAAACGGTCTCCCTAGAATGATCGGTGTATCCCTTGGGTTTTCAGGTGCGTCCATGTCTAAGATTATGAAGTCCACAGGAAAGTAAAAATCCCGCACCCTTACAATAACATCCTTAAGAATCCCTTTAGGTGACTTTATGGATCGATCTGCTAACTGTAGTGTCACCTCAGTCGATTTTAGCTCGGATTCTTCTAGGTGGTTGAGTAGGGATGTGGGTATCAAGTTTATGGAAGCACCTAAATCTAACAATGCTTTGTTGAACTGGGTTTCACCTATCTTACATGAAATCAGGGGAGTGCCTAGGTCTTTTGCCTTAGGTGGGAGTCTGCTTAGGATTACAGAGCTGGCTTGCTTTGACAGTACAATTGGACTCCCACTCTTGGTTCGCGGCTTATGCTGAGGTGTACATACATTCTTCAGGAATCGTGCATAAGCCGGTACGTGGCGGATCTCATCCATCAATGGGATGTTTATTTGGACCTGCTCAAAGAGCTTGACCAGGTCCTCCTCAGGAGCCACGGATTTTGTTATCCTCTTTCCCTTGGTCAAGGCCTCGGGAAATGGAACCTTGGTTGGTTCCTCTAGGATAGGTCCAGGTTTTTGATCTGGGACAGTGATACGAATGTCCTGGATTATTGTCCTAGGGTTTGGGTCACTACCAGGCTTGGAGTGGTCTTGATAAGGTGGATCTTGGGTCTCCTTACCACTACGGGTGGTTACAGAATTTAGCCCCGCTTGGTTCTGGTTAGGGTTTGGTAGGATGGGTTGCTGCTGCTAGTAACCCGCATAGGAAGTTGAAGCTTCCATCCCGTCAGGTGAAGGAATAGAAGGGGCCTGATAAATCATGTGTGCTTGGCCCGGGTTTGGGTTCATAACGCACCTCTGGGTTGGCATGCTATTAGGGTTGGGAAGAGGCTGAGAAGGGAGTGTGCCTGGTTGCCGAGAACTTGCCAACTAGGCCAGTTGATTTCGTACCTCTGTGATTTAGTCCTTGTGTTGTTTTTGAATAGTCGCATTCGTTCTCTGAATGTCATCCAGAGTCTGAAGGATGAGGGACATTTGGTCTTGGTTTGGCCCAGATGGATAAGTAGGGTTGGGCCGAGGTTGAGGCGGCTGGTAAGGATGACGTGCTTGTGGACAGGGCTGAAAGGATGCTCTTGGATTTTGGGAATTCCCCCTCCACTGGAAATTAGGATGGTTTCGCCATCCGGGATTGTAGGTATTGGAAAATGGGTCATTTTGGATGGCATTGAGGTCCTTGCAGGTCTGAGGAGCCTCAGAAAAGTCAGAGAATGGGGGAGTGGAATTCCCCCGGCTAGTATAGAAAGGGTTAGAGGTTCCTTTGATCCGAGAGTCAGATGGGGGTGGATACGGGTCCACCCCAGGAGAAGGTCGGTGGAAAATGTTCTGCATAGTCTCCCGTGCGGAAGGAGGTTGTGCAAAGGAATTCTGCGTAGAGGTGGCTCGCTGCAAGTGCTGAGTCAGCTCATCCACCTTCTTCTCAATAATAGAGACCTTGTCAAATCGATTGGCCATTAATTCCAGGTCGACTGATGCGGACAGGCCCTGCGTCTCGTGTGCTCCCCTAAGGTTCGTCGATGCGCGAGTATTCGTCCTGTTGAATAGTCCCATGGAGTCATTATTGATGGAGTTCTCGCACATATTCTCGAGAATCTCCCACATGGTGTCTTCATGCTGACCCATGATATTCCCTCCGTAAGTTGCATTGATGAACAGTCTAATATCCTCATGGAGTCCCTGGTAAAAAGACTGGACTTGTTCCCATTTAAGAACTCCATGATGGGGGCACTTTCTCATGAGATTCTGAAAATGATCCCATGCCTCATGAAGAGGTTCTCCCGTCTGTTGCGTGAAGTGGGTAATCTGATGGCGCAAGGCATTGGTCCGACCAATGGGGAAGAACTTCTTCAGGAACTCAGACTGAAGTTCCTCCCAATTGTTGATCGGCCGGGTCTGTGTTTGGTACCAATGGGCAGCCTTGTCAATGAGGGAGAAAGAGAACATCTTCATAAGGAGAATATCTCGATTTTGCGCATCTGATTCGAAAGTCTGGGCCAGATGCTTTAGCTGTTTAATGTACTGGAAGGGATCTTCAGAATTAAGCCCATGGAATTTAGGTATGGCATGAATCATGTTGGGCTTCAGTTCAGAATCAGGTCCTCCAGTTGGGATTCTGACTCGAGGCTCAATAGCCACCGCAGCGGGATTATAGTGATCTCGCATCATGGGACGCTGCGGTGGGTGCATGAAGTTCTGGAAGAGGTCATTGAGTTGCTGGAGCTGGTGCTCCAGATTGTTCTCTTCCTCAACTTGCTGAGCCATTGTGGAAGAAGAAGGTGAGTTGGGTTCAGAATCGGAGGAAAGGTCTATGTGAAAGGTTGGTTGCACACACAAGGGTACCGAGGCTTGGCCTCGAGGAGAGTGAATTTCTAAAGGAGGTTTTAAGGACCTCCTACCAAACATACACTGATGGAGAGGATGAGTTTAGCAAGCGCTGGACCCAATCAAGACACCCAAAATGTTGGGTGACTATAGAGGTTTGGGGCGGATGGACCCCTTGATCAGAAGGTGGTCCACTTGAGAATTACCTGGGCAGCCAGAGAGGGTGAGTTCCGCAAAGACCCCTACACGGTAGAGTGCCCCCACGGTTACAAGGTTTCCCCCACCCGACCTCTCTTGTCACTGAGATTCCAGGTAGACCAAAATGGGGACCTTGACCTCTTAAGTCTACCACTTTTAGTTAGGATCAAGGTGCTTAGGGTTTTCACTTGAACTTTAACCTTTTGAGTGCAAAGAGTCACCTAAGTTAAAGGTTGGTTGACCCAAGGGATCAACTTCACCTATTAGTTCCTTTGAGAGCTTATTTGGTCTTGTCTTTTAGGGTTCAAGTGTTTTTAAGAGCCAAATTTCTTAGGGTTTCTCTTGACAGATGTTTTCAAGCAATGGCTTAGGCACACTTCTTTTGGAAATTCTCAATTCTTGCTTAGAAAAGTGTGCCTCTAAAACCTTATCTTTGAATATTATGTTGGCTCTAATTGGTCCAGTTAGTTGCCTCTAGATTGGGTAATTAGGGCTCAAGCAAGAAGGCTTTAGCCCTAACTACCTTTAATGGATGTACAGATAAAGTATGTTGAAATTTGAAAACAGGCAACTTTGGTGTTGTACTACGTATGAAAGACATGTTATTCCTAAATTACCCTTTTTTTTTCTTTTTCTTCCTCTTTAGAATTTAGGGGTTTAGACGAGAGGATAGAAAATTACCTATCCTTGGTGTGGTTGTGCGGCTGCTTGTTTTCCTCTTGATTTCCTGTGCCTGCACAACAAAAGAGAAGAGATTAGTCAATAAAAAATCAAAAATTGTGAATCAATAGCTTCTAGAATGGTCGTTGCTCCTCGGCAACGGTGCCAAAAACTGGTCAGCTTGTTGCTTTGGTTTTAAATTCTAGACATTGCAGTATATCACGAAAAGCTACTACCAGTTTATAATTTATTACTCGGAATTAAAAGTTTTCCGAGGTCGAACTCAGGGAGCAAACTATGATTCAAGAAGCATATGAATTCACAATATTTTTTTACAAAAATTAAGACAAAGGAGAGAGAGAAAGTGAGAGAGCAAAAATTCTCTTCTTGGCTTTTTCTTCTTCTCTCTTCTTCTCTTCAGCCAGCTTATCTTCTTTCTTCTTCTTCTCTTCTTTGCTGCAAAGGCTTCCTTTTCTTTCTTTCTTTCTTCAGCTGCTAAGTCCTTCTTGTTCTTCCTTCTTCTTTTCTTCTTCTCTGATTTTCTTCTTTCTTCTGCATCTTCTTCTTCTTTGCTACAGAGGCTCCTTGCTTCTCTTTTCTCTTTCTTTTTCTTTGGCCTATCCTCTGCTCTTTTCTTCTGCTTCACTCCTTCCTTTCTTTCTGACGTCTGATTCAGAAATCAGACGCCTTAACCGCGCTATTGCTACAGTGCCCCTACTATCTTCTTTTCTCCTGCTTCTCTCCTTCCTTCTTCTCTGTGGTTAAGTCCCAGCCGCTGCTCTTCTTCTTCCTCTTTCTTCCTTCCTTCCTTCCTT
Source organism: Thalassia testudinum (assembly GCA_037157565.1). Classification (NCBI taxonomy): domain Eukaryota; kingdom Viridiplantae; phylum Streptophyta; class Magnoliopsida; order Alismatales; family Hydrocharitaceae; genus Thalassia; species Thalassia testudinum. The sequence goes on along the minus strand of JAZHRO010000002.1, from coordinate 40,549,081 downwards.
CCTTTCTTCAGCAGCACCTTGCTTCTTCCTCCCTCACCTGTTCTCTACACACATACACACAAGCTTAGCGCAAAACCTACCCTACCCTCTCCCCGTGTCTCTCTCTCTCTCTGAATCTCTCTTGGGTACTCTCTCCCAAAGCCGGGTTATTGGGTCGGGTCGCGTGCCCGGGTCCAGGCGCACCAGCGTGGGTGGTGCGCGAGGAGTGCACAGGAGGGTGTCGGGTCGGGTCACGCCTGATCCGTGTGATGAGCTCACGGACGAGGGTGGTGTATAGGTGAGGGACCTCACCCCGTGTGTATCCAGAGGCGACCAGCTAATATCACTTTTACAATTTATGTGTAGGTGTGCGCCCACACACTTCCGAGGTAGGACTAAAGTCCCACCTCTACTCTGCGCGCTCGCAGGCGAGAAGGCTTCGAGCAATTGAGGCAGCAACGAAGACTCACGACCCCAATTGAAGGCCTGGGCACACTCGCGGAAGTATCTCGCGTTGCCTGGGGCCTTCACCTGGTGCTGAAGGGGCCTGGAGCTGCTCGCCAAGCAGCTCCTTCTATCCGTCAATGGCGGTGAGGAGGTCGAGACCTGAAAGCACGAAGATGACCTCACGGCCACATCAGACAACTCAGGAAGGTTCGCCAGAGGACGGCGAAGGCGGTGCAGGGGTCGTCGTGGCGAGAAAGTGGCTGTGGCCGTGTGCCTAGGGCACACTGCAGAGGTGCAGGTAGGTGTGTTCGAGGGGTGGTCTGAAGGTGAAGGGTGGTGAATGGAGTCGGGGAAATGCTTGAGTGGAGTGAGGGGGAGCTTTAGGGCTTGTCAGCGAGGGGTGGGATGGCCTGTGGAGGTGGAGCGACCTCGTCGGAGATGGTGGCCGGAGGTGGAGCAGATGGAGGTTGTCGTGGCAGTCGAGGGGTCTAAAGTGCCAATTTAAGAGGGGAAAATTAAGAGGAGAATAAGAGGAAAGTTTCTACTTACCTAATCGACGAAGAGGGAAAGAGGGGTGCCCGGCGCGTGCCTGTCGGAGCTGGGGACGAAGATGCCCTAAAGGGGGGTAATGGCAACAAGGAGGGGATCTGGAGATGCCAGCTGGTGCGGCCTGGTGTGGGAAGATGAGGCAGGGTGAGCTCTGCTGCAGGTATGGCAAAAAAGTGACAAGGAGGAGGAGGAAAGATCGCTGGAAGCTTGGGCTGTCTGACCGGAGTGAGAGGAGACGAAGTAGGGGGTTTTCTTCGGCCAAAGCTATCTTGAAGGAGACGGCTGCCCCTACCGCTCCTTATAAAGGTGTTGGCGCGGAGAGGATCTCGAGGGAGAGACGTGGGGAGCTCACCGGAGATGGAGACCCATGCCTTTTGTGCGTTCGCACGAGAGGCATGGGCAGCCGCAGGTCAAAGGGGAGGGTCCCTGTGAAAGAGGACGACGCAGGGAACCCCCTGTTCGTTCCTGAGAGCGGTTGCCATACCCTGCCTGGTGCCATCCTCTGCGCAAGGTCGCCGGAGGTATGGTGCCTGCGTGGGGTGGCAGGAAGGACTTTTCTGCAAAGAACGAAGGAGAAGATAGGGGGCTAAATGCAAGGTTTTGAAAAGATAAGGGTCAAAAAGTAATTCAACAGGATCAATTTGTAAAGTCGGTCAAGATGGTCTTCTCTTAGGCTCAAATTTTTGTACCAGCCTAATTTAAACCTAAGGAATTCAATGGTTAATTTGATTTTAGGTTTGACCACGTTTGACTGGTAAATTTGTGAAAAAACCCAAATTAGGTTACAAATTGGGCATGGTTCTCAATTTAGGTCAAGATAGGTTGCAAAGACCAAATTGAAGGTTCTAAACCCTAGGGAGTATTTTTCCATGAATTTTAGAGGATTTAGTTGATTTTTATTTTATCCAAAACCTCGTGAATTAAAGTGGATTTGTTTTTAGGGTTACAGAATGTCATTTAATTCCTAAAAGTTGCTATAACCCTTTTCGGATCAGATCATCCCACTTCCTTCCTTATTAAGCTCATTTGACCTGTGTTTAGTCCCTTTGTCACCCTGATTGTGTACTTCATTGGTAAAATTACAGTTTTACCCCTTATGACCTATTTTATTCTTCAATTTAGACTTCTCTGAGTTAGGCTTTTCTTTAGGTTTTGTATGAGCTTTTTCACACTTATTTAGATCAAATTGTGCCAGTTAGGGTTTATGATGAGGCTCTCATCAGGAGGGTACCGGTCAGCGACTACCCGTCCGACGTAGAGTGTGGCTGCTTCGTCCGCACCTAGGGCTGAGGGGTGTATGAAAGTCCTGACACACAAAGACACCAGAGCTTCAGGTTCAGTGGTGGTAGGTATGATTACAGTTTCCAGCAGACTAGTTTACACACTTTTTGATTCCGGCGCCACGCACTCGTTTGTTGCTGCCAGTTTTGCTGTTAGTTTGGGGCAGGAGTGTGTGTTGTCAGAGGATCCGTTTGTGACCAGAGGTTCGGGTGGTCAGCTGTTTGTAGTTGAGGAGGTTTACACAGGTTATGAGGTCAGTGTTGGGGGACACAGCCTCCCCGCTGATCTGATTGTGATACAGATGGAGGACTTTGGCGTGATTTTGGGGATGGACTGGCTGTCCGCTTACCACTCCTTGGTGGGCTGTTTTGAGAGGAAGATCGTCTTCTCCATACCGAAGTTGCCTTCTTTCGAGTTTCATGGACAGCCAGTGGATGGAGGCTTCAGGTGCATTTCTGCACTTCGAGCAGCGAGACTTTTGGGCCAAGGGTGTGAGGGCTTCCTGGCTTGTGTGGAGGCGGAGCCCAGCCCTGTAGAAGTCCTTCAGAGTATCCCGGTGGTCAGAGAGTACCCCGATGTGTTCCCAGATGAGTTGCCAGGACTACCGCCTGAGCGTGAGAACGAGTTTGAGATCTCACTAGTACCGGGGACCAGCCCCATTTCTACAGCGCCTTACAGGATGGCACCACTTGAGCTGCGAGAGCTCAAGTCCCAGTTGTAGGACCTTCTGGAGAAGGGCTTTGTGAGGCCCAGTGCATCTCTGTAGGGAGCCCCGGTATTGTTTGTGAAGAAGAAAGATGGTACCCTACGCCTTTATGTGGACTACAGATAGCTGAATAGGGTTACTATCAAGAACAGGTATCCGCTGTCGAGGATTGACGGCTTGTTTGACCAGTTGCGAGGTGCCACGGTATTCTCCAAGATAGACTTGACGTCTGGGTACCACCAGTTGAGGATCAAGGAGACAGACGTCTCCAAGATAGCTTTTTGCACCTGGTACGGACACTACGAGTTTTTGGTCTTGCTATTTAGGCTGACCAACGCCCCCGCTGCCTTCATGGATTTGATGAACTGAGTGTTCAGACTGTATCTGGATCAGTTTGTGGTGGTATTTATTGATGATGTGCTCATCTACTTTCAGGATCAGGCGCAACACGGACAACACTTACGGATGGTTTTGGACACACTGAGACGACGTAGGCTGTACGCCAAATACAGCAAGTGCGAGTTCTGGTTGAGGGAGGTGACCTTCTTGGGTCCTGTGATCTCTGGGGATGGCTTGGCTATAGACCCAACCAAGGTTGAGGCAGTGCTCAGGTGGGAGAGACCGTGTACAGTGACAGAGATCCGCAGTTTCTTAGGACTGGCAGGCTACTACAGGCGATTTATGACACAGCTGACCCGGAAGGACGTGCCCTTTTCTTGGATAGATGCTTGTGAGGCATGTTTTCAGGAGCTAAAGGGGAGGCTGACTTTGGCTCCCATGCTTACCATCCTAGACAGCAGTGGCGGGTTCGTTGCGTACACGGATGCCTCTTTTTAGGGGTTAGGGGGTGTGCTCATGCAGAGGGGTCATGTTGTTGCTTACGCTTCACGACAACTGAAGCCCCATGAGCATAGCTACCTTACCCATGACCTGGAGCTGGCAGCTATCGTATTTGCGCTGAAGACTTGGAGGCACTACCTGTACGGTGAGACCTTTGAGATTTTCACAGATCATAAGAGCCTCAGGTACTTGTTTGATCAGAAGGAGCTCAACATAAGACAGAGACGTTGGTTAGAGCTCCTGAAGGACTATGACTGCAGCATTTCCTACCATCCGGGGAAGGCCAACGTGGTGGCTAACGCCTTGAGCCGGAAGGCACCCGCCCACTTGGCCAGTTTACAGGCATAGAGTTGAAGCCTCATGGAGGAGATGGACAGTTGGCGACCCCTAGAGTTACTGGGGCACTGTGGGGCAGTGACTGTGACCCGACAGTCGAGGCCAGAGCTGATAGACCGCATCATCACAGGACAGATGGCCGATTCGTACCTGCAGTCATTGCATGACAGAGTACTGTCAGGGGACCCTGGAGACTTCTCCTTTACATACGAGGTGCTATGTATGAGGGGACGTTTGTGCGTTCCCAGGGACGAGGAGTTGTTGAGAGAGCTCCTGACTGAGGCACACGGTTCCAGGTTCACCATACATCCTGAAAACACAAAGATGTATCATGATTTGAGATGCGAATTTTGGTGGAGGGGAATGAAGCGGGATGTTGGTGAATTCGTGTAGTAGTGTTTAGTGTGCTAGCAGGTGAAGGCTAAGCATCAGAGGCCTGCAGGGTCGTTGCAGCCACTTCCAGTGCCAGAGTAGAAGTGGGAGAGCATCACCATGGACTTAGTGGTGGGCTTGCCCGTTACCCAGCGAGAACACGATGCAGTCTGGGTGATCGTAGATAGATTGACGAAGATGGCACGTTTCTTGCCGATCCGAGTCACTTTGGGACTAGCACAGTTGGCAGAGAGGTATATCTACGACGTGGTACATTTGCACAGAGTTCCACAGGAGATTGTATCCGATCGGGATACCCGCTTTACGTCCCAGTTTTGGGCTGAGTTTCAGCAGGCCTTGGGGACACGGTTGAGGTTCAGTACAGCATACCACCCCCCGACGGATGGACAGTCAGAGCGCACGATACAGACGCTTGAGGACCTTTTGCGTGCTTGCGTACTGGACTGGAGGGGCTCTTGGGAGGAGCACTTGCCCCTGGCTGAGTTCGCATATAATAACAGCTATCTCTCGAGCATCGGCATGGCACCCTACGAGGCTCTATACGGACGAAGGTGTACTGCACCCTTGAGTTGGGTTGAGCTGGGGACCAAGTGGGAGGTTGGCCCCAGGCTGCTCCGGTAGAGTTCGGAGGTGATAGAGTAGATTCACAGGCGACTCCGCACTGTCAGGAGCAGACAGAAGAGCTATGCAGATCGGAAACGCAGAGAGGTGCAGTTTGAGGTTGGGGATTACGTCTTCTTTTGTGTTTCACCCATGAAGGGCCTGCAGTGGTTTGGGGTGAGAGGGAAGCTCGCACCGAGGTTTGTGGGACCCTTTGAGGTCCTGAAGCGGGTTGGACCTGTTGCTTACAGGCTTGCCCTTCCTCCCCAGCTTTCTGGTGTGCACGACGTGTTCCACGTGTCCACCCTTAGGAAGTACGTCGCCGATCCCAGTCACGTTCTGAGCCACGAGAGCATCAAGGTGGGTGACGACCTGACCTACCCCGAGCGGCCAGTGCAGATACTCGATAGAGCCGTCTGGAGTCTGAGACAGAAGCAGGTACCCCTGGTGAAGGTCTTGTGGAGGAGCCAGCGGTACAAAGAGGCTACCTGGGAGCCTAAGGCGGCAATGCGAGAGCGGTACCTGGAGCTCTTTGAGGGTACGTCTTTTCGGACCGGCTTCGGTCCTCTTTGAGTTTGTTATGCGTATGTTGTTCTTTTTCCGCACCATAGCTAGCGCAAGTTTTGGGGACGAAACTTCCTTTGAGTTTGTTATGTTGTTAAGACCTGTGCTATTAAGGCCATTTAAGACATCTGGGACTTGAGTCAGTTGTCTGGATGCTTTCCCAGACGTCTGGAAATCAAATTTTTTGTGCACGTCCTCGAGTCTGCGCGCGTGCCGTGCACAGATTGTACGTAGCCGCATTTCTTCTCTCCCCTCTCATCGACGAAACCTTAACCCACTCCTACTTAAACCCCCCTCCTCTCCCTCGTTCACCACCCCACTTCCAGCCACCTTCTCCTTCCTCCAGTGAGAGCGAGAGCAGCGAGTGTGCGACGAGTGTGAGCGGCGTGGGAGGAGAGGAGCAGCGAGGGGGAAGAGAGGAGAGCGCGCGAGCTCGGGAGAGAGTTTGCCGGAGAAGCTCACAGCCGGTCGGGTGTGTGCAAGGCGGAGAGGTGCGTAGGGGAGGTTATCCCCGACGCTGCTGCAACCAGAGCAGCATGCGAGCAAGCGCGGTGCGGCTGCGCGTGGCACGAAGAAGATGAAGGCAGCTTCTGGTTCTGGGATTTTCTCAGAATCAGACGTCTGGATCTACATCCAGACGACGTAGGCGATGTCTGGAGGAGGCTCCAGAAGACTGAGAGGTAAATCCCGCGACCTACACCTCCCTTTGCAGATACGGCCATGCAGGCCATTCCGTCGAGGCACTGTTACGTGCCGTATTAAGAAGATTTACGTTGCGCGTGCAGGATTCGCTTTGAGAAGGCGCATGACACACCCTCCCACGCAGTTCAGACGTCTGGGCGAGGCACCAGACGGTGGGAAGCGTCTCCAGACGTCCGGAGAGGTGGTCGGATGTCTGGAACTAGGTTCAGACGATTCAGCAGAGTCCCTGGAAGCCTGAGGAGTAGCGCAGAGTGAGGTATGGTTCTGGACTTCTTTTAAGACGTCAGGAAGGTGTTCTAGACGTCTGATTTGAATCAGGATTGCTGTTTTTGACCCATTTAGGATCCGTTTGAGGTCCGATTTCTGCAATTAAGTTTCCGTTCTTCTTCGTATAAGTTCCTCTACTTATTGGAATGCTTTTATCATGTTCTGAGTGGTTTATTGTGGTTGATCCTTGTGTTAGGACCTCGTTCCGTTGCGGATTTGGGGGTTACAGAGGTATGTAGACCTGCCGATCAAGCCCCCATTACTCTTGGTTTTGCTGGTAGAGTGGCTTCCCCTAGTTTAATTACAAACATGATTGCATATCTGGAATGAATATTAGATCCTAGGATATGACATGAATCCTAGGACTAGAAACACTAGAATGAATGTTAGATCCTAGGGTATGGCATGAATCCTAGGACTAAAAACACTGGAATAATTGTATGGAATGCATGAATTGCAGTCTTGGATGAGTAAATAGAATAATAACAATTGCCTATAATTGGATAACAGCTGCCTGTGAAATGTAAAGTACTATTGTTAGCAACTGTTGCATGTAAATTCCTGTTGTTTGCAATTAAATACGAGCTGCCTGTATATGATTTGGAAATGAAAGTTTGAATGTTGGAAACATGAGCTACCTGTGAATAAACCTGAAATGATGAAACCTAGTATGGCTTGGCCTGAGAAACATGAGCATGAACCCTACGAGGAATTAGGAGTAGAGCTCCTGGAAATAAATGGAATGGAATTGGAAATGTGAATGGGGAAGTGAGTTGGCCCTTGAGTATGGTGTACCAAGGAGAGCGACTGCCCCCCTGTTTAGTGCAGAGTGGAGCTAGCCGCCCTAGGGTTGGGACCCGGGGTTAGGATTGGCCACTTTGTATTGACTTTTTGGCCCTTGCGTACACAGTATTAGGGAGAGAGCTAGCCACCCCACGGGGCCCGGGGTTCAGCTAGCCATCCTACACCGACTTGTTAGGCCCACTGGGCAAAGTAGAGTAGTCAGGTGAGGGTGCGTGAACTGTGGAGGGGCGAGATCCCTGTTTGGTTCTTAGGGGCTAGACCCCTGTTATGCCCTATTTGGTTCCATGCTGTGCTTTGGGCGCACCCATTAACGAAAACAACTGACCACGTGCTAGTGCGGGGTAGCTACCCATGCATTTATCGCGCATGCCGTAGTCACCGTTACGTCTGTCAGTGACCTTGGGGTGGTTGACTGAGTGTAGGACCACCACGGGGGACTCTCCCGGCCAGGAGAGCACCACGTGCTACTTCTACTCTTCGGAAAAGACTGCAATCAAGATCGTTCCCACGAGGAACATTCATGATCAAGAAAAAGACCTGATAAATAAATCAAGTGATGAAAGAAAGAATAATTAGTTAAATAAAGAAAAAAATTGAAAACAATAGCTACTTGTCCACCTTTACTGTTTTAATTAGCTGGTTGCCACTCTACTCAACGTTCACTGATTTCTTGTACTCATAACCTTTTTCAGGTCCAGGTGTTGAGCAGCCAGAGCCTACGGCTGCAGAGGGTGCTGGGCCCAGTAGAGCCTAGTAGTTGTACCTTTTTGTTGTACTCCGTTCCGTTGTAGTGAGTAATTCGTTACACTTCTGTACTCTTTTATTATAAACTTTATATTCCTGTATCTGTTTAAATTCTCTACTGTTGTGGTGGTGTGTACTGTAGTAGTTTACTTCTTTACTACTGTACTTTTGTTACTGTTAGTTGCTTGCATGGTGAATGTGATTTTTTTCTGCTGCTTTTTGGTTACCTCCTCGTTGGACGACTGGGTCTTAGGATCAGTCGAGTCGGTCCGGTCTCATGTCCTGTAGGGATTCGGGAACCGGGTCGTAACACACCCTCTTCCCAATTTTCCTAGGACTTCACTTGCCTAGGGTGAGCTTGGGAAGAAGTTACTTTGCCACCTAGTTGCTAAAATAGGTTGTCTTTTCCGCCACCAACTTTGTATTGCCTTGTTAAATCAAAAACCCTAAAAATTATATATTCAAAAAAGAACAAAAAGGAAGTTGAGTTGCATTTTTGAGCAAGAGATTGATTTTTGCAAAACATCGCCTCCTTGGACGACCCTAGATACTCCACTATCTAGGTTAGAAAGTTAAAAGCGAATCCATTTTTATGCGTTGCAATGACTTAAAACCCTAAATTAACAAATTGTGCAAAAACACGATCAACGCTCTCGCGCATGCACACGCCACACGGGTCTGGGTGTTGGATCCAGTTACTCTCTTCTCGGGTTTGGTCCAATTTTGAGCTTGGGGAGAGAGGAAGAGGATCTGAGAGAGAGGGGGTGGGTTTTGCTGTCATGCACTCCCTCTGCTCTCAGTACTTAGCGAAATTCCTTGAGCCTATGCTGAGCCTCTCTTGACACGTGAAGGAAGGAAAGGAAAGGTTCTGAGGCTCTTGCTCTTGGTGCCTCCTGTGGTGCTGTACTTGCTGAGGCTTAAACCTTAAGCCATCTAATACACAAGGCTGACATTTGAGCTTACTGTGGTTTCATTTGAATAATTTAATTATTGTGGTTGTGATTTGCTGTTGAGATATTTAAGTGGTTGTGAGCATTGAGGATTAATTTGGTGATTCAAATCATCATTTTAACCCAATCTTTTTGCACTATTATTCTGATTGTATTGAAATATCATTTTGAATATCATTGATTTCAATTGCATATATATTTCTTGTGATTGGTGAATTAAATTGCATCTTTGCTCCCTATGAACGATCTCAAACTCTATTTTCTGAATCTGATTTTATAAATTTAAATAATTCGATGCATTCCTTAAACAACGACGATTTTGCCCGAACATTTTGGCGTCGTTGTCGGGAAGCAACATGCAGTTTGATTTCACTGATTACAATTTCTGATCTAATACTAACTTGTTCTATTTGTTTTGTTGTGGTTGTGCGAGGTACACGGAAGAAGATCAGCCGCACGACAGCTACTCCAGGGGCAGGTAATCTTGTTTCCTTCTTCTTAAGCCCATATTTTTGGAAAGAATCAAAAAGAGGAAGCAATTAGGATCAACTCATTCTTTATTAGACTTAATCATTTGAGTTTCTTGATTTGATTTATTTTAGACATCCCCATCCATAAACCTGCACTTACTAAGGGTCTAAGGTACTTAGGGCTATTCACCTTCTTGATTGAGACCTAGGTGCCACATTTGGAAAAAAATTGAACTTGAATAAGAGCCAAATTAGGGTTTCTATTTTAGGGTTTTGAGGAAAACACACTTGCCTGAATTAAAAGAGAATTGATTTCTTGCATTGTGTGTCACCCAAGCCTTGTTTGAATTGATCTAATAAAGAAAACTCTAAAAGAAGGCTCTAACATTTGCTTGAATCCTTAAAACTTGGGACTTAATAACCTGCTTGCAAACAACTCAGGGTGATTTTGGGTTCATTTCCCAACTCATCCTAAACTTTAGGGCAGGTTAGGTAAAGTTGACCCACCTTGTGGGTTAACCAACCTTCAAATTGGGTCACAAATCACAAATCAACTTTAAAGTTCAACTGAAATTCAAAGCACCATAATTCAGGATTAAAATTGGTAGACTTAAGGGTCAAGTTGCTCATTCCGGTCTACTTGGATTCTCAGTGACAAGGAAGGTTGGGTGGGGGAAACCCTCTAGCCCGTGAGGATGCTCTACCGTGTAGGCATCTTTGCAGGGCTCTCCCTTCCTGGCTGCCAATGTATTTCTCTAGTGAGTGATTTTTTGATCAAGAGGTAAGCCTCCTTAATCTTCCAAAGATTTTTTGGGTGCCTCGATTGGGTCTGTTACACATTGTATTCCTCATCTGGCTCACTAATGCATGTTCGAGAGGAGGTCCTTAAGATCACCCTTGAGACCTCCATTAGCAGTTCACTCCCGTCGAGGCCAAGCCTCGAATCACTTATTTGTGCTACCTTCCGATCATATTGATATTTCTTCCAACTCTTCTACTTCTGAGCCTAGATCTCCTCCAGCTATATCCATGGAAAATCACGAAGAAGAACCCAATCTCCAGAATCAACTATAGTGCCTCAACGATTTATTTGAGGCATTCATGAACCCACTGTAGCATCCTATGATGCAAGATCATTACAATCCCACTGCAGTAGCAATCAAACCTAGAGTTCAAATTCCAGCTGGAGGACCTGATACTGAACTCAATCCCAATATGCTTCATGCTATCCCCAAATCCATAGGCTTAACTTCGAAGATCCTTTCCAGCACATCCAGCAATTGAAACATCTAGCCCAGACCTTCAGGGCACCTGTGTAGAATCATGATATCTTACTCATGAAGATGTTTACTTTCTCCCTCATGGATAAGGCTGCCTACTGGTACCAAACTCTAACCCGTCTGATCAACACTTAGGCTGAACTCCAATCTGAATTCCTGAAGAAAATTTTCCCGGTTGATTGGACAAATACTTTGAGGCACCAAATCATGCACTTCACGAAAATCTGGGAGAACCACTTCATGAGGCATGGGATCACTTTCTAGATCTCATGCAGAAATGCCCCATCACGGAGTTCCTAAATGGGAACAAGTCCAGTATTTTTACCAGGGACTCCGTGAAGATGTCAGACTCTTTGTCAATGCAACCTGTGGTGGCAACATCATGGGTCAGCATGAAGATACCATTTGGGAGATTCTCGAGAATATGTGCGAGAACTCAATAAACAATGAATCTATGGGTATGCTTGACTGGATGACTACCTGTGCATTGACAAACACACGGGGGGCACACGAGACTCAAGGCCTGTCCACATCTGTTGATCTGGAACTGATGGCCAGTTGCCTGGACAAGGTCTCTGTTATCGAGAAGAGGGTGGATGAATTGACTCAACATCTGCAGAGAGCCATCTCAGCACAACAGAGCACGTATGCGCAACCACCCTCCGGTAGGGAGGCTATGCATAACATTTATCGCCACTCTCACCAGGGGATGGACTGATATCCACCCCCATTTGATCTTGGTTTCGGAGGAAATTCTAGAACTACCTACTTTAGTTGGAGGAACTCTGAACCCTTGTATTCTGACTTCTCTGGAGTTCCTTAGACCTGCGAGGATCTCCACGCCATCCATAATGACCCATTCTCTAACACTTATAACCCTGGATGATGTAATCATCCCAACTTTGCGTGGTCAGGGAATAATCAAAATCCAAGATCTTAATTCCAGCCTTGACCGCAAGCTCCATACCCATACCAGCCTGCTCAACCTAGGCCCAATCCAAATTATCAATTTGGGCCATCAACGGAATATCAAATGACTCTTATCCTACAAACCCTGGCTGACATTCAAAAGACTAACATGGCTATGCAAAAACAACACAAAGACGAGATCACAGAGGTTCGAAATCAGATCGCACAAATGACGAATTCTTGCCAGCCTGGTGCACTTCCATCTCAGCCTCTACCAAATCCAAATAACGTGTCGAACTAGAGGTGTGTTATGAACCAAAATCAAGGCCAAGCTCACTATGTTTACTAGGCCCCTTCTGCTCCATCACCTGACAAGATGGAGGCTTCAACATCATACTCGGGATATCAGCAACAACCACCACTTCTGCCAACTCCGAACCAAAACCAGGCGGGACTTAATTCTGTTACCACCTGTAGTGGCAAGTCGACTCAGGATCCACCTTATCCGAGCCACTGTCATCCTGGTAGTTCAGAGCCTAACCCTAGGTTGGTTATCTGGGACACCCCTATCATAGATCCAGAACCTAAACCAATCCTAGAGGAACTTACAGAGGTTCCATTTCCTGAGGCCTTGACTAAAGGAAAGAGGAAACCCAAACTCGTGGTACTTGAGGAAGATCTGGTCAAGATCTTTGAGCAAGTTCAGATAAACATCCCCTTGATAGATGCGATCCATCATGTACCGGCTTATGTGAGATTTCTAAAGGATTAATGTACACTAATAAACACCAGTTTATCATCATCCTTAGCATCCATTCATATCTAGTTCTTGAGATTTTGTCAACTGCATTGCATTATATCATTGCATTTAGCATGCATGTGCATTTAGGGTTTAGAGCATACATTAACATTCATTTCACATTATCTCATGTAGTTTTCATTTGATTGTCTGGGATGAATGCATTGGAAATCAGAAAAACCCTGCCAGTATGGAAGGCCCTTGGAACATTTGTGAAGACAGAAGCTCCAGTAGTTGGACCCCAGCTCAACTCAGTTGGATCCAACTCCTACCCTACTCCCTCTCCACCTTAATGGTTGTCCACCTACATTAAAACCACCAACCATTGGTGCCTAAAATACACTCCTTGGCACCCTTTCACATGGTACCAAGGAAGCTTCCTAACCATCCTCCTTGGCACCCTTTCACCTGGTGCTAAGGAAACTTCCTAACCACCATCCAAACCACCCTCCTTGGCACCCTTTCACATGGTGCTGAGGAAGATTCCTAACCACCATCCATACTAGCCTATAAAAAGAACCCCCATCTTACCATTCAAACCATCCTTGGCAAGCAACAATTCTTCCTATTAAATACCTATAGCCACCATACATCCCACGGCCAAGAAAGGAGGAGAGAAGAAGATTAAGGGAGCAACCTACCTACTCCCTTGGTGCCTTCTTCCTCTTCTTTCTCCTTCCTTGTGCCATGCCAAAGAGCAAGCTCTTCACTAAGGAGGAGGACTAGGTAGGAGAAAAGAAGGGTGGAGGACGTCCACTCTTGAGAGGAGAAACTCAAGGAGGGAAGTCTTCTTCAAGTCTAGGAGCCACCATTCTTGGAGCGAAGGCTGCCTCAGCTACTTGAGAGAATTTTCTATCTTTTATTTTGTTGCATTTTAATTCCTGTTAAGCATTCATCTACCTAGGGATTAATTAAGTGGAACCACTGCTTAGTTGAGCTCCCTAGGTACTTTGTAAACATTTCCTGTTAATAGCAAAGTGCCTTTCTTCATTCTTGAATTTTCAATTTCAAGTAGTAACTTTATTTATTTTAGTGCATCATATCTCTCTTCTAATTACCCTAAGCGTACTTGCCTAGGGTAAGCTTAGAAGAGAAGACTTCTCTTGTCACTTAGGTTCTAGTTGTTAGGTGATGGGTTAATTCTCAACACAGTTAATTAAGTTAATTAGACTTAATTAAATGTATCAAAAAGTAACTTAGGTTAACTTGAATTAATGTCAGAATTGTAGTATAAGATCAAGTTAACATAACATTTTAGATTTTTATCCTTTTCTAATTAGTTGAGTCCAGGTCATTCACTGAGAGGCATAATCATAAGCTTAATTCACCATTAATTCCTAAGCATTAATTAACAACTACTTAATTAATCATATTATAATTAACAATACTTTAAACACATGAATATTTGCACAAGAGTTAAAGCAACTAAAAGCATGCAATATTCCATTTGAAAAGAAATGTGTTTACAAGAAATATTTGACATTAAAAACCAAATAAAAACATTGTTTATTACAAAATATTACAAGAATATAAGGCATAAAATGAAATTACAAGAGTTATCATGCCCATTACAACGATTAAAGCTCAAGAATATGTAATATAACAGCTTCAGCTCTTAATCAGACGTTGGAAAAGAGAATTAGTCGACTTAAAAATATAAATTGACTTCTAATGCATGAAAGATACGTCTAATTTCTCTCTTAAGTTTTCTTCTTTCTTTACCTAAGCTCCTGTCTTCTTTTATTTCTCTTTTTTCCTTTAGTTTTTCTCTGTTTGTCGACCTCTCCTTTCTTAATTTCTTTTTAGCCTTTCTTTAGCTCTCATCCTCTCTTCTTCTCTTCTATATTTCTCTCTTAACTATGCCACTTACATCCACACTTAGCTAATTTTAGATCTCACTTAACCCATTAATCCTTTACTTAATCAAAAATTTGTTTAATGGGTGACACGGGCTTTTCGATGATACATAGCACTCTCACAGGTGGGACCAAACCCTACTAGGCCCGTGCCTGGTTTTTATTAGGTAGATTATTCGCTATTTTAGATCATGTACAGTACTGGGTTCCATCAAGCCTGCTCACATCCACTCCCACATGAGCCCACATGCACGCATTTGCGCACACACACACCCGGGCACGTGCACATGCACGCACCCTTTAACCAATGCTCGAGTGATTTCATTGATGCCCTGTGGTGACAATTGGGAGGATCATAGCACAAAATCATGATATACCATGGTGTGCACTCAAGAGTTCCCGATGTGGGACTATTTGTAGTGCTTCCAGGCTGATCTTTGCCTGAAGATTCCCAGAGAACCGCTGGGCCAAATTGGTCAAGCAAAGGCTCGATCAATAGCTGTAGATGAGCTCTACACAATTTTAGCATCAATTTGATGCTTGAGTCTCTACTGATCACTCGATTTGAGTGGTGAACGTGGCTTATTCCAACAAGGTGGAATAGCCACAGAGAAGAGAACAACAGGTCTCTTGACTTGCAGAAGGGCATTTTGCTCTCAACTGAAGGCTTGAGTGCCTTCAGTGAGGTGTTCCGCACCTATTAGGGGAAGAAGGAAGGTCTGGAAGTGCTTCAAAGAAGAGCAGAAGCTAGAAAGCTTCGACTCAATATTCAGAGATTGGAATTGAGCTCTAAATTGCTCAATAGAGAGATTAAGACCTCAAGAATAGGTCTGAACCAATTCAAAAGATTAAAATCAATCAATCTAGGTAGGATTTAAGTTTGAAACTCAACAGAAAACCATAGGAATAATATTGGGTTCATTTTGAACCCAAATTGTTCAGACCTTCGAAACCCCTTCAATCCTCAATTAAACATAATGAAATCACTTTAAGTGAATGAAGGGAACACCATCATGAGCCATAACTAGCTCATTTTGACCCAATTAAGTCAATAAATGCTCCTACATAATCGCCAGAGAACCATAACTCACTATATAACCATTTTGAGAGAGAAACAAGAAACTAGGGTTAAAACTGTAACTTTACCAGCTTATCATGAATGAAGTATAACCACAGGTTTTCTCAAAGGCTGAATAAAGGTCAAATGGTCTTAATAATATAACAAGTGGGTTAGATTAGACAGAAAAGGGTTTGCGTATGTTTTGAGAATTAAATGACTTTTGAAACCCTAAAAATAGATCCACTTAATTATCAAGATTCTGGTCAGGATAAAATTCACCTAAATCCTCTAAAATTCATAGAAGAATATTCTCTAGGGTTTAGTACCTTCAATGTGACCATCAAAACCCATCTTGACCCAAAATGGAGTCTCAGATAGATATTTGCCCTAATTTAGGTTTTTGCATAAATTACCAAGTCAAACATGGTCAAAACCAAAATCCAACTTCACCATTGGATTTCTTAGGCCTAAATTAGGTTTGTAAAAAAATTTGGACCCAGGATGAGTTTGTCTTGATCTAGTTTGCAAAATGATCCTATCTGATTACATTTATACCCCCAACTTTCAAAAACCCTTGCATTCAGCCCTCTAACTTCTTCATCATCTTCACAATTAGGTCCCTCCATCATTATCGCGGTGGGAACCTACTCCGGCGATCTTTGACTGGGGAGTTCTCCCTAATTGCTTAGCGAATCCCTTCCAAAATTGAAAGGGAGATTCGTTGAGAAATTATCTTCAATCTGAACCTGTCCATGTGCTCTGAATCTTTCCCAATCTCTCATGCAAACGCATGAGAGATTTGGGTATCAAAGGAACTCTCAAATTAGGTGAAGGATTCCAAGCTTTCCTTGCCTCTAGATCCTCATAAAAGGGCCGCCAAATCTCCCTGAATTCTTCACGCTCGAAATTGGCCATGAAATCCCCACAATTCCTCTCTCTTTCACGGCCGAAGGCTCCTCGACATCCAGCGATCCTCTTTGCCCTTCCTCATCATCCTTCCATAATACCAGTGGTGGATTCCTCTTCCTCGCTTCAGTCCGTGTCTCGCTGTACCAGCAAACGGCCGTTCCTATTCGTCCTCACCGTTTCTACCTCATCGGAGCTGACTTCGTCTCCGACATCGGCAACACCACATCTAACGCCATCTCTACCCCACTTCGTCCACCTACCTCCCAGCAAAGCTCCTTATCTCCCCTACTTTCTTCTCCTCTCTTTATTCTCCAAAATCGACCACCGACAACCCTTCGCAACTTCATCTCCTCCATCTCCGGCCATCCCCTCTGGTGAGACCATTCCACCTCCACAGGCCACCAAATCCCTCGCCGACAAGCTTACGACCATCGCCACACCTCACTGATTATTTCCCTTCTCTTTATTCACCTCTCCACTTACTCACACGCACCCCCGAACACACCCACTCACACGCACGTAGTTCGACCTCACCACGCACTCACAGCCACTATTGCTCCACGCCACCACGTTCACCGTGCTCTGGCGGCCCTCCCTAAGCATTCTCACATGGCCAAAAGGCTGTTTTGTTGATTTTAGGTGTTTGACCTTGCCGCCATTGATGAGCAAGCTTCGATCTTGCTTGAAGCTCGCTCCAGGTGCCCCTATCCCAGGTTAAAGCCCCAGGTCATGCAGAATCGACCCTCGCATGCAACTAGGCAGTCAATTGTGCACCTCTGCCCAGCAGCTACTGCAATTGTGAAGGAGACCCCCTACTGCGAATACATGAAGAAGAAGGGCGCAAATAGTCCCACATCGGAAAGAAGAAGGGCCAGACACCATCATGATCCATAACTAGCTTAATTTAGTCATTATCAAGGAATAAATGCTCCTACATAATTGCCAGAGAGCCATAATTCATTGTGTAATCATTCTGAGAGAAAGACAAGAAAATAAGGTTAAAATTGTAATTTTAACCTCAAATCTTGAATGTACAACAACCACAAGTTTTCCCAGGGGGAAATTAAGGGTTAAATGGGCTTAAATGTCCAACAAGTGGGTTAGAACAGACAGAAAAGGGTTTTCGCGTGTTTTGAGAATTAAATGACTTCTGAAATCCTAAAAATAGACTTGCTTAATTAACTAAGGTTTTGGTCAGGATAAAACTCACCCGAACCCTCTAAAATTCATATAAAATTATTCTCTAGGGTTTGGTACCTTCAATTTGATCATTAGAACCCATCTTGACCCAAAATAGAGTCTTAGACTGATATTTGCCCTAATTTGAGTTTTTGCACAAATTACCTAGTCAAACAAGGTCAAAACCTAAAATATAACTTCACCATTGGATTCCTTGGGTCCAAATTAGGTTTGTACCAAAATTTGGGCCCAATCTGAGATCATCTTGACCAAGTTTGCATTTTGGTCCAGTTAGACTCTTTCTATCTCATTCAGACCCTTAACTTTTGAATTCCTTACAAATAACCTGCCAAATTCTTTATCTTCTTTACAAAAAGGTTCCCGCCGCCATGAATCCTATTCTTACAAATCTAGTGACCTTTGATTGAAGAGAACTCCATCTTTGCTCAATCAATCCCTTCCAAAATTGGAAGAGAGATTCCTTGAGGAGTCCTCTTCCCATTGAATCCATCCATGAACCCTAAAACTTTCCTAATCTCTCATGAAAACGCATGAGATTAGGGTATCCTATAGAATTCCTACTCCGGTGACATTTCCTAGCTTGGAAGCTTGGCTTCCAAGCTCAAAATCCCCTTTTAAGCCCTATAAAAGGATCCCCAGGGCATGGCTGTGCTCTTCAAGCTTGATTCCGACTGTGAAACCCCCTTTTTCCTCCTTCCTCTTCCGGCCACGAAGCTCCACAAGCTTTGACGACTCCTCCTGACCTCCTTCACCGTTCGTCCACAATACCAGTGGCCAGATTCTCTCTCTCTCTCGTCCGCTCTTGGCCGTACTAGCAGGAGCCCCTCTACCTCCGTCGTCATCACCGTCCCCATCACTGGAGTACCTTCTTCCCCAGCATCGACCTACCAACGCCGGTGCTGTTCTTCCCCTTTCATCTGTTTAGAGTAGGTTAGATTAGTTAGTTTAGCCCTTTGGTTTAGTTTTATACCCAAAAACCCCAAAAACAACCCCTCAACACGCTCACCTTCGTCTTCCCCATCTCGGACTGCTCCTCCGGCGAGGCGGTTCCACTGCTACACAACTCCATCTGCCTCGCCGATCACCTTACGACCTTTGCCGCATCCCACTTTTCAAAACCCCCACTCTATTTTGCCCTATTATGCCCTCAGCCACTACGCTGAACACCGCACCTACGCACTTCATTTTCCGTCACCGTTCGGCCACCTCACGCACTCTAACTCCTCACGGACACCGCTGTTCACTTCCTCACCTCACGGCAATGCTTCCTGAACAGTTTTGACATGGCCATTAGGCCTTCTTCTTGTTTTCAGGTATAGGACCCCTGTTCCATTGTTGAAGCTTCTTCGCGAAGCTCCAGGGCTTGTTCGTGCAAGGATCTACCCAGGTATCTGCTCCAGGCTCAGCGGAACCTATCCAGGAGCGCAACCAAGGAGCCAATTTGGCTCTTTGATTGAGCCTTTGACCACAATCGCACGAAGCGTCAGTGCAGCGCACGTTGAGGAAGGGAGGTGGGATTAGTCCCACCTCGGAAATTGACAAGCGCCCGCGCCCGCATAAATTGATTTTGTTGTATAGGCTCTTCACCTCCTAGTCACGGGGTGAGGTCCCATACGCCCTCACATGCCTCACCTGTGACACCTCACACGTGGGTCTGGTGCACCCGATTACCCACCTAAACCTGTCCACACCTCGGCTGCTACCCATTGCAAGTAGCCCTGGTCCCGGGTACACTCAATCTGGATACTCGATTACCCTGATTGGCCCTGGGAGGGCGGAACCTAAGAGGAGAGACAGAAAGAGGGTGCAGGGCAGGGGAGGGTTTTACCCTGTATGACACTTAGCCAAATCTGAGTGCCTCCCTTGTGCATAAGAAGAAAGGAAGAAAAGAGAAGGCACAGTAGCAAAGAAGAGGAAGAAGAGAGTAGTTGAAGAAGAAAAGCTAAAGAACGAGAAGAAGAGAAGCAGACCATAAGAAGAGAAGAGAAGAAGAAGAACAGTGCTAGAGAAGCACTATAGCACTTGGATAAGTCGTTTGATTCAATAACCCGACGCCTGATTTGAAGCTTTATCTGGTTATCTAAGTACCTAAGTTTGACAGTTGATGGCACTGTTGCATTATTTGCATATATGCTTAAATTGAATAATTGGTGATCTAAATCACCATTGTTTTTATTTTGAGATTCTTTTTTTCATATGTTAAACTCATACTTTATATTGATTATCAATTCTGAGTTATTTCTTGTGCTCATTTACATATTTACTGAGATTAGTGTGTAAATTCCTATTTACTTCCTGTATTCAACCTTAGACTTTCATTCGAGTAATAAAAATTATTTATTTTCAAAGCGATTTCAACTATACTACAACGCAGCATTTGTAAAACTCGATCTCGCTTTGTAAACATTTTGGCGCCGTTGCCGGGGAGCAACGCGCAATTCACCACTATTCTCTACATTATTTGATTATATTTGAGCACTGACTTGCTTTGTGTTAAGACTCGTGACATCAAAACACTTTAAGACATTTGGGAGTTGGTCCAGACGTCTAGTCAGATGTCTTGACACCTTCACAGACGTCTGGAAATTAATTTTTGAGTGCGTACGATCATGAGTCTGGGCGCGTGCCGCGCGTAGACTGAACCCCAGCAACCTTCTCCTCTTTCTCTCCCCTCGCCAACCTGCAGAAGCTTTTTCCCCACGCCTACAAATACCCCCTCCTCTCCCTCACACCACCCCACCCCATCCATCTCCTCCTTCCTCCAGCATGAGAGCGAGAGTGAGAGAGAGTGCGGTAGCTGCAGCCGAGTGTAGCGGCGGAGAGAAGAGCAGCGAGAGGGAAGAGGAGAGAGTGCGCGAGCAGTAGAGCAGCGGACGAGCGGCTACGCTGTGAGGTCATGCGCAACATGAAGAAGATAAAGGAGGTTCTGATTCTGGGATTTTTTCCTAGAATCAGATGTCTGGACCTACATCCAGACGACGCGGACGACGTCTGGAGGGAGATCCAGACGATTGTGAGGTACGTATTTCCTCCTATGCTTCCTTTTGCGGGAACAGCCATGCAGGTCATTCCGCTGAAACTCTGTAGCATGCTGTGTTTGAGAGCTTTTGCATGCGCATGCAGGATTCATTTCGGGAAGGCGCGAGACATGCCCTCCCACGGGGTTCAGACATCTGGGCAAGTCACCAGACGGCGGAGAGCATCTCCAGACGTCCGGAGAGGTAGTCGGATGTCTGGAACTAGGTCCAGACGGTTCAGCAGGATCTCTGGATGTCTGAGGAGCAGCACAGAGTGAGGTATGGATCTGGACTCCTTTTAAGATGTCTGGAAGATGTTCTAGATGTCTGATTTGAGTCAGAGTTGTCGTTTTTGACCTGTTTAGTGTCTGTTCGAGGCCCAATTTTCGAGTTTAAGGTTCCATTCTTCTCAGAGTAAGTTCCTCTACTTGTTTGAAATAATTTTATGGTGTTCTGAGTGGTTTCTTGTGGTTGATCCTTGTGTTAGGACCTCGTTCTGTTGCGGACTTGGGGGTCGCAGAGGCACGTGGACCTGCCGATCGAGCCCCCATTACTCCCAATTTTGCAGGTAGAGTGGCTTCCCTTAGTTAATTACAAACTTAACTGCATGTCTGGAATAAATGATAGATCCTAGGGTATGACATGAATCCTAGGACCAGAAACACTAGATTGAATGATAGATCCTAGGGTATGGCATGAATCCTAGGACCAGAAACGCCAGATTGAATGATAGATCCTAGGGTATGGCATGAATCCTAGGACTAGAAATACTGAAACGATTGTATTGAATGCCTGAATTGCAGTCTTGGATGAGTGGATAGAATAGTCATAATTGCCTGTAATTGGATAACAGCTGCATGTGAAATGTAGAGTACTGTGGTTAGTAACTGCTACCTGTAATTCCTGTTGTTTGGAAATTAAATACAAGCTGCATGTATATAAATTGGAAAAGAAAGTTTGAATGTTGGAAACACGTGCTATATGCGAATAAACCTGAAATGATGAAACCTAGTATGGCTTGGCCTGAGAAACATGAGCATGAACCCTACGGGGAATTAAGAGTAGAGCTCCTTGAAATAAATAGAGTGGAACTGGAAAAGTGAACGGGAAAGTGTGTTGTCTCTTGGGTACGTGGTACCAAGGGAAGCACAGGTTACCTCTTAGTGTAGAGTGGAGCTAGCCGCCCTAGGGTTAAGACTCGAGGTTAGGTCTGGCCACTTTGTACTGACTTTTGGCCCTCGCGTACATAGTATCGAGGAGAGCTACTACTGTAGGGAGAGAGCTAGCCACCCCACGGGGCCCGGGGTTTAGCTAGCCATCATACACCGACTTGTTAGGTCCACTGGGCAAACCAGGGTAGTCAGGCGAGGGTGTGCGGACTGTGGAGGGGTGAGACCCCTATTTGGTTACTGTGGAGGGGCTGGACCCCTGTTACTGAGAGGGCTCTACCCTATACTGGTTCTGTGCTGTGCTTTGGGCGCACCCGTTAACGGAAATGACTGACCGCGTGCCAATGCGGGGTAGCTACCCATGCATTTATCGTGCGTGTCGTAGTCACCGTTACGTCTGTTAGCGACCTTGGGGTGGTTGACTGAGGGTAGGACCACCACGGGGGACTCTCTCGGCCAAGAGAGCACCACGTGCTACTTTTACTTTTTGGAAAAGACTGCAATCAAGATCATTCCCACGAGGAACATTCAAGATTAAGAAAAAGACCTGATAAATGAACCAAGTAATGAAAGAAAGAATATTTAGTTGAATAAAGAAGAAATTCAAAACAATAGCTACTTGTCCACCTTTACTATTCTTCTTAGCTAGCTGGTTGCCACTCTACTCAGCGTTTCGCTGACGTGTCGTACTGTTTGCACTTCAAAATACGCCTGCAGTAAAGCCTTCTTATGCTATTTCCTAGCATTAACGTTGCATATTAGGATTCTATAGTTGCATTTGTAAAAACACTTGCATTCATGCATTTAATTGAGAGGAGAAGAGAATGGAATAAATGACTTGCATATTTACATTTTTTCGCAAGTGCCTCTTTGCAAAAAGTCCCCTCTCTATTTTTTATTTCCTCTCTCTTTCTTCTCTTCCCGCGGCTGCATGCACTCCACGCCATGCTGCAGCTGCACGTCCTGCCAACGACACTCCCTGCTGTCCTTCTCGCACCATTCCCTGCGGTGGCCATCTCCCCCATTCCCCGCATGCTGCATGGCCACGCTCTCCTCCTCTATTTAAAGCCGCAGCCTCTTCCTCGCGATACGAACCCGGCTGCAGAATGCCACCCCACAGTCCACCACCTTCCTCTCCACCATTCTCCCCTCCCATACGCCGGCCCTCCTTTGAGGAGACACCCGGCGAGCAGAGAACCCACTGTGGTGCACACCACCACAGTGGGAGAACACCATCGCCCAGCTCTTCAACGAGCCGGTGGGCGTGGTGTTTTCTTTTCTTTTCGTTTTCATCTCCACGCCATTGCTACCGCTTCAAGGTCCGAAGCTTGAAGCAGCAGCAGCAGCTCCCCCCGCCTCCTCCGCGACCTTCCCCGCAGGCACTCAGCCCTCTGCGCGCGCCTGTAGGGCCCTTTGCCGCCTCCGTCTTCCACTCTATCGCCTCCGCCCTTGCACTCGCGACCGGCCGCTGCGCGCACTTCAACTGCCGGCCAGGCCCTCTTGCAGTCCCCTGCTAACCTCCGCACCCCTCCACGACCGCCCGCAGACCCTCCTCCACGTTCGCTCCTCCGCACATCGCCCGCTCGTCATCTTCGCGCCGGCCTGCAGAAACCCTACGTGAAGGCGCGCGCCCGCACCCGCGATGTCCAGACGTCCGCTGCCTTCTCCAGACGTCTGCCGCCATCCACCGACGACTTAACTCATCCCTTCCGCGATCTCTCCCGCCCGCTGTCTCTCTCTCTGGCGCTCTCTCTCTCTCTCTCCCGCTCTCTCTCTCCCGTTCTCTCTCTCTCTCTTTTTACTCACAGCACACACTACACCAACACACACACACAGCTTCACCAACGTACACACACCTACACTCACACTTACGCACACACACACACACACACTTACACTATAAGTATAGTTATATATAGTAACATATATATACATACATAAATATATACATACATACATATATCTATATATATATATATACTTATATACATAGTATATCTATATAGTTATGTATACATACATATATATATAATATATATATCTACTTATATATATATCTATATACTTATACATATATTTATATATATACATATATACTTATATACATATCTATATACATATATATATATATATCTAGATACATATACTTATATACATATATATATATATACATCTATATAGTATTATATATATATACTTATATACATATATACATAGCTATATACATATAAACATACATATATATATATACATACATCTACACCTATATATCTATATATATATATACATATATATCTATATATATCTATACATATATACCTATACATTTATATATATATAGATATATTTACTTATATACATACATATGTACATATATTTTCACGTTATTTACTATACACTGTATCGCGGAAATATCTGCACCAGTTGCTGATATTTCCCGGTACACGCGTACAAAAAGCATGGACCCATACATCATCCATTATCCATCATCCATCCACACTCCACGCGGCACCTAGTCGTGTTGGTTGCGTCTTTCTAGACGATGACCAACCCGACACAGTGCTACACGCCATCGCCACCTCCACCCCCACCCCTTTATAGATATAATATATATATATATATATAGACATACTATATTTACTTTCTGTTCGCTTCTCTCTTAGTAAAACGATGAAATAAAAAACATAAAAGAGAAAAGATAATCTTTGATTTGCAGGTACCCCGTCTTGCGAGTAGCAAGACTCGTTTTGGAACTCTGTTTTGGCTAAAAGCCAAGGACACAATTTTGAGGGTGTGCCTCAAGGGCAAGGATTACCAGAAAAAAATCTAAATAAGAAAAACACCAAAAATAAAATAAACGAATGTAAGAGACGCATTTTAAGGAAAACGTAGAAACTCGACTTGAACCCCACTTTCTTGAGTTCGACCCTAGGCTTAAAAGTGACAAGATAAAATCAAGTAGGCCAGGTTAAAAATTTTGTAAAGAGATGGTTAGGGCCGAATTAGGTTAACCACTATACATATTTCAACAATAAAAACATCATATTAACAACCTATCCGGGTCGACCCATCACGTACTTACCACCTTTTTCAGGTCCAAGAGTTGAACAGCCAGAGCCTGCAGCTGCGGAGGGTGCTGTGCTTAGTAGAGCCTAGTAGTTATACTTGTGTTGTACCCATTTTCTATAGTAGTGAGTATTTGTTACACTTTTGTACTCTTTTATTTTAAACTTCATTTTCTATACCTGTTTTAATTTCTTTACTGTTGTGGTGGTGTGTACTGTAGTAGTTCTTTTCTTTACTGTTGTACTTTTGTTACTGTTAGTTGCTTGCATGGTGAATGTGGTTTATTTTACTGCTTTTTGATTACTTTCTCGTTGGATGACTGGATCTTGGGATCAGTCGAGTCGGTCTGATTCTCATGTCCTGTAAGGATTTGGGAATCGGGTCCTAACAAGATGGTATCAGAGCAAGGTCGTCCCGAGAAGTGAACCAACTAGTCGGAAAATAACCAATTCATGTGCTTGTAACTAGAGTAACCACCACAACATATTTTTTGACATCTGTTCTAGGGTTCCTTCGTTGAATGTCGATTGGTATTGACGTCTTTTCTGTTATGTTTTCGTATCTCCATGCGGGAGATGCCTCGACGAGGAGGTAGCGAGGCGGGCCGCGGACGAGGTCGGAGGGGCAGGCGCATTGAGCCCGACGCCTCAGTGGACCAGCCACTACTCCCAGGCATTCAGGCCTAGGACCTCGCCTAGCTAATATGGGAGATCATGTGAGAGGAGCTTCACCTGCCGCCACGAGCGCCTCTTCCTGGGGCTGCGGAGGGGGAGTCCTCTGTGGGACAACGAGATGGACACGACGCTGGATGTGGGTGAGAGGGTGGACCTCCACCACCCCCACTTTCCTCCGGCACTTTCGAGCACGAGGCCTCTTTACCTGGAGGCATACCAGCTTCTCCACTTCAGCGCCATTACGAGCTTTTCGGACAGTTCCGGAAGCTGAAACCCCCCTCCTTCAAGGGGGATGAGGACCCGACCGAGGCAGAGGACTGGCTCAAGCAAATCGAGAAGGTGTTTGACATCCTTCACCCCCCTGTGGAGTGCCACGTGGCCTTTGCCACGTACCAGCTGGAGAGCGTGGCACACCGGTGGTGGAGGGCGGTCAGGGGTCAGGAGAGGGACGAGCCGACTTGGGACCAGTTCATCACCCTCTTCTACGAGCAGTACTTCCCCCAAATGTGGCAGGACCAGAGGAGGCGGGAGTTCCACACTCTCCGCTAGGGGACGATGACCGTGAGCGCGTACCACACGCGTTTCCAGAAGCTGTCTCGTTTCGCAGCGACAGCCGTCGCTATCGAGGAGGAGCGCCTTTGGAGGTTCACTGAGGGGCTCCGGCCTGCTATTCGGGGGTATGTCAAACCCCTGAAGCTACCTACGTTCTCGAGGGTGGTGGAGGCAGCTATGACGTATGAAGAAACCAACCCGTCCGCAC
This sequence comes from Thalassia testudinum, assembly GCA_037157565.1. Lineage (NCBI taxonomy): Eukaryota > Viridiplantae > Streptophyta > Magnoliopsida > Alismatales > Hydrocharitaceae > Thalassia > Thalassia testudinum. Next base: position 40,522,750 of record JAZHRO010000002.1, on the reverse strand, counting down.
GTGACACTGACAGTGGGTGGAAGAGGCCTTACCAGCCAGACTTCTTACAGGGCCGACGAGAGAGGAGGCATGTGGCACCCGTAGGAGAGTCGTCACGCTTTGCAGGGCCGTCAGTGGCCTTTGGGGGCCCTCGACAGGGGCCAGCTACTGGCAACAAACTCCCGCCCAACCGTCAGTAAGGACCCATTGAGGGTGGGAGTCGAGTCCCCCTTTGCTACCAGTGTGGCCAACCGAGCCACATCAGGAGGGACTGCCCGTTTAGGGCTGGAGGTCAACAGACGCTTCTCGCGGCAAGCACTGGAGGGCGAGCTGGAGGCCGTAGTTTCCAGGCGCGAGGAGGAGGACAGCAGTTGCAGGGAGGGTACCGACCAGTGGCTACCCGTCCGACTCAGAGTGTGGCTGCTTCGTCAGCACCTAGGGCTGAGGGGCATATCAACGCCCTGACACACAGGTATGCCAGAGCTTCAGGATCAGTGGTGGCAGGTATGGTTATAGTTTCCGGCAGGCTTATTTACACGCTTTTCGATTCTGACGCTACGCACTCATTTGTTGCTGCTAATTTTGCGATTAGTTTGGAGCAAGACTGTGTGTTGTTAGAGGATCCGTTCGTGATCAGAGGTCCGGGTGGTCAGCTATTTATAGCTGAGGAGGTGTACACGGATTGTGAGGTCAATGTTGGGGGACACAGCTTCCTGCTAACCTGATTATGATATAGATGGAGGACATTGGCGTGATTCTGGGGATGGACTGGCTGTCCGCTTACCACACCTTGGTGGACTATTATGAGAGGAAGATCGTCTTCTCCATACCGGAGTTGCCTTCATTCGAGTTCCACTAGCAGCCAGTGGACGGAGGCTTCAGGTGCATTTCTGCACTTCGGGCGGCGAGACTTTTGGGCCAAGGGTGTGAGGGCTTCCTGGCTTGTGTGGTGGCGAAGCCCAGCCTTATCGCAGACTTTCAGAGTATCTCGGTGGTCAGAGAGTACCCTGACATGTTCCTAGATGGGTTGCCAGGACTACCGCCCGAGCGTGAGATCGAGTTTGAGATCTCACTAGTACCGAGAACCAGCCCCATTTCTACAGCACCGTACAGGATGGCACCACTTGAGCTGCGAGAGCTCAAGTCTCAGTTGCAGGACCATCTAGAGAAGGGCTTTGTGAGGCCCAGTGCGTCTCTGTGGGGAGGCCCGGTATAGTTCGTGAAAAAGAAGGATGGTACCCTATGCCTTTGTGTGGACTACAGACAGCTGGATAGGGTTACCATCAAGAACAGGTATCCGCTGCTAAGGATTGACGACTTGTTTGACCAGCTGCGAGGTGCCACGGTATTCTCCAAGATAGACTTGAGGTCTGGATACCACCAGTTGAGGAGCAGGGAGACAGACGTCTCCAAGACAGCTTTCCGCACCCGGTACGGACACTACGAGTTTTTGGTCATGTCGTTTGGGCTGACCAACGCTCCCGCTACCTTCATGGATTTGATGAACCAAGTGTTTAGACCGTACTTGGACCAGTTCGTGGTGGTATTTATTGTGATGTGCTCATCTACTCTCGAGATCAGGCACAGTACGGACAACACTTGCGGATGGTTTTGGACACACTAAGACAACGTAGGCTATATGCCAAATAAAGCAAGTGCGAGTTCTGGTTGAGGGAGGTGACCTTCTTGGGTCATGTGATCTCCAGGGATGGCTTGGCATGGACCCAGCCAAGGTTGAGGCAGTGCTCAGGTGGGAGAGACCGCATACAGTTACTGAGATCCGCAGTTTCTTAGGACTGACAGGCTACTACAAGCAGTTTATCAGGGGCTTCTCGCAGATTGCACGTCCTATGACACAGCTGACCCGGAAGGACGTGTCCTTTTCTTGGACAGACGCTTGTGAGGCGTATTTTTAGGAGCTGAAGGAGAGGCCGACTTCGGCTCCCGTGCTCACCATCCCAAACAGTAGTGGCGGGTTCGTTGTGTACATGGATGCCTCTTTGTAGGGATTAGGGGGTGTGCTCATGCTGAGGGGTCATGTTGTCGCTTACGCTTCACGGCAACTAAAGCCCCATGAGCATAGCTACCCTACCCACGACCTGGAGCTGGCAGCTGTCATCTTCACATTGAAGACTTGGAGGCACTACTTGTACGGTGAGACATTTGAGATTTTCATAGATCATAAGAGCCTCAGATAGTTGTTGATCAGAAGGAGCTCAACATGAGACAGAGACGTTGGTTGGAGCTCTTGAAGGACTATGACTGCAGCATTTTCTACCACCCGGGAAAGGCCAACGTGGTGGCTGACGCCTTGAGCCGGAAGGCGCCCACCCACTTGGCCAGTTTATAGGCGCAGAGTTGGAGTCTCTTGGAGGAGATGGGCAGTTGGCGACCCTTAGAGTTACTGGGGCACTGTGGGGCAGTGACTATGACACGACAAACGAGGCCAGAGCTGATAGACCGCATCATCACTGGACAAATGGCCGACCCATACTTGCAGTCATTGCGTGATAGGGTACTGTTAGGAGACCCTGGGGACTTCTCTTTTACAGACCAAGTACTGCGCATGAGGGGACGTTTGTGAGTACCCAGGGACAAGGAGCTGTTGAGAGAGATCCTGACTAAGGGGCATGGTTCCGGGTTCACCATACATCCCGGAAACACAAAGATGTACCATAATTTGAGATGCGACTTTTGGTGGAGGGGAATGAAGCGGGATATAGGTGAATTTGTACAGCAGTGTTTAGTGTGCCAGCAAGTGAAGGCCGAGCATCAGAGGCCTGCAGGTCCATTGCAGCCACCTCCAGTGCCAGAGTGGAAGTGGGAGAGCATCACCATGGACTTGGTGGTGGGCTTGCCTGTTACCCAGTGATGAGAACCTCATCATGAGCCATAACTAGCTCATTTTGACCTAATACAAAGAATAAAAGCTCTTACATAACCTTAGAAAGGCTTGGCTCAGAGAGATTCTGAGTTTGCAAAGAAAACATAAACTGAGGGGTAAAAATGCAATTTCCCCAATCCAATCGGAAAATAGGGTAACTCAGGGCCCAAACATAGGTCAAAATAACATAATAAGAAGAAAAGTGGGATAAGATGACTCAATAAGGGCTACAGCAACCCCAAAGAATTAAATGACAGCCTGTAACCCTAAAAACAAACCCACTTCAATTCACGTGGTTCGAGGCAAGGTAAAAATCAACTAAACCCTCTAAAATTCATATAAAAATAATCTCTAGGGTTTAGGACTTTCAATTTGGCCTTAGGAACCCATTTTGACCTACATTGAGAACCATGCCCAATTAACAACTTAATTTGGGTTTTTGCGTAAATTGACCGGTCAAACAAGGTTTAAGCTAGAAATAAAATTCACCATCAGAATCCTTAGGTCCTAATTAGTCATGCATAAAAACTTGGACCTAAGAAGAAACCTTCTTGACCAACTTTACACTTTGGTCCTCATATAATTACTTTTTGGCCCTGAACTTTTGAACCCTCACATTTTGGCCCCTAACTCTCCTTCGTTCTTTGCGTTTAGGTCCCTCCTGCTAAACCTGCGCAGCACCATGCTCCGGCGACCTTGCGCGGAGCATGGCGCCGCGCAGGGTGAGGGAGGGGCCCTGGCAAGTCAATGAGGGGTACCCTGCGTCGTCAGCCACCGCAGGGACACCCCCCTGGGTACTGCGACCGCCCATACCGCCCGTGCGAATGCACGGATGGTATGGGTCTCCTTCCTCCGGCGTCCTCCGGCGAGGGAGACACGTCGTCTCCCTCCGCCCTCCTCTCTGATTCCGCCCCTATAAATACCCCCGTCGCTCTGCCATTCTTGGCAGCTCGGATCTGACGGAGACACCCCCCTAAATTCCTCCCTTCCCACTCCGACAGACGCCCCCTTGCTCTGGCGGCCATCTCCTCCTCCTCCTCGTCGCCTTGCCGCACTACCAGCAGCAGGGTTACCTTCCCTCGATCCTTCTGCGTCACGCCGCACCCAGCTGGCGCCTCTCCGGTCCCTTCCTCGCCGCCGCCCCTTCCTCTGGGCAATTTCTTCTCCGGCGACAGTCGATACGACTGTCGCTTGCGCCAACCCCTCCTCGTCCAGCTTAGCAGGTAGAACTTCTCCTCTTCCTCCCCTCTTTCTTTTCCATATTGAAACCCTTACTGTTGACCCCGATTTCCCACCGATCACCCTCACCTTCTCCACCTCCGGCCAAACTCCGGCGAACCGCTCCCATCGCTCCAGCACCCCACACGGCTCGCCGACCTGTGCATAACCTTCACCTCGTCACCCTGATCCTCTTCCACCCCTCCTCTTCCCACCAAACGCCCTCTGCAGATCCACCAAACACACCCACTTCTCCGCCCGCAGTTTGACCTAGGGCGATCCGTTGGCTCCACCACGCCCACTGCAAACCATCCGACCACCTTCGCCGTGCCACGGCGAAGGTCCCTCGCCTGTCTGATTAGGCCGAGAGGCCATTCTTCTGTGACCAGGTGACTCGCTTGCCGTCGCCATTACTGAGCAGGCAGAGCTCCTTTGCCTGCAGGTTCAGGCACGCCTTCGCCTAGGTTCGACTCCCAGGTTGCGCGGGGCATCTCTGCGAAACGTCCCAGGCTCGTAGTTGGGGCGAAGGCCGCGCGTGAAGCCACGATCGCCCACTGCTCCCTCTGCGACGGGCGCTCAATTGGGGTGGGACATTTTGTCCCACCTCGGAACTTCTCAGAGGCACGCGGACGCATAAAGGCAAAAAGTGCCTTATGCTGTCTGCCTCCTGACCACGGGGTGAGGTCCCTCTCACCCGACCCGGCCTCGTCCGTGACCACGCTCCGCGGACCTGGCCCGACCCGATTAAACTGACCTGCACTCCTCGCCCACCACCGCACGCCGGTGGGCCTGGACCCGGGCGTGACTCGTACTCGATTACCCGATTGCTCTGGGAGAGCTGTCCTAAGAGCGAACTTTGAGAGAAAGAGACGTGCGGGGGAGAGGGGTAGAGTAGGTTTTGCCCTGACTCTGAACTCTTGAGCGTGCAGGCACAGGTGAAGAAGAAGGAAGCTCAAGGAGACACTGTAGCAACAAGAGGTTTAAGTCGTCTGATTTTCAAATCAGACGACGTCCTAAAGACAGGTGAAGGCAAAGAAGAAGGAAGGTGAGGCAGAGGAAAGAGAGGAACACAGAGCAGCCAAGTGAAGACTCTGCAGACATCAGAAGACAAAGAAGAAGAAGAAAAGAAGAGAGAAGGAGCAGCCAAGTGAAGAAACGGAAAGCAGAAGAAGAAGAGTGATAACACCACGCAAGGGGGTAGTAATTAGGTTGAATATGGCCCATCTTTAGAATAAAAGGCACAACATAAAGTAGAATAGGAGCATTGCATGCATCAAGTACCAAGATTGGTTATAAACTGTATTAATGGCCATTTGTGTAAAGCATTTGTCAAAGCAGGCCTCAGATGAGCAATCGGACCGCACGGATGGATTCATAACGACGAACGGAGTCTAACGGACTCAAAAGCGGCCAAATCCGACATCCGGAGCTCCCACAATGGGCCGAAGAAATCCTGACCGTTGATCTGGAGATCAACGGCCTAGAACGCGCCACGTCGCCCCGCCCCCGCCGCCCGCACGCCCCCAAGCCAGCCAAAGACGCATCTCGGCCGTTGATCTTCGATCGAACGGTCGAGATCCGCGCGCTCGCCCGCGGTCGCCGCGACAAAGCGCGGGCGTGGCGCAACGGTTAGCGCGCACGCCCGCGTTGCGGCGACGCGCGTTCGATTCGCGCGGAGCGAAAATCATCTGCGGGCGAAGGGCGCGGCAAAATTGAGCCGTGCGATCAGAAGCGAGCGACTAGGATCGCGCCACGCGGCGCGACGACAGCGCCCCACCTCCCACGCGCGCGCACGCCGGGCGGAAACGCGCGCGCGCACGCACGCCCGAAGCGCGATCCTAGCGCAGGCACGGGAGGATCTCAGCCGTCCGATCATCAATCGGACGGCTCTCGTTCGACGTCCACGGATCGCGCCTGAAGAGAGAGAGGGGCGGGCGGCTGACCGGCGGCAGAAGGCCTTCACCGACGTATATGGAAGCGGTTTTAGCGACGTTCTGGATGTTGCTAAAGCACATTCTTCTTTTAGGAAGCCCTTAACTCTATTTAAACCCCCTTCTACCACCATTCAAGGCATCCTCTCCCACTTGCAACTACTCCACTCCTCTCCTAGCTAGTCTTAGGCACTCTTGTAATCGCCGGAGACGACGAGCCGCCGACGGAGCCTCCTCCACCGCCGTGGCTGCCTCGTCGCTCTCCACTCTCTCTCTACCTCTCTCTCTCTCTTTTAAGCTTTCATTTACTTTTGTTGAAGCATGTATTTAATATTGTAAACCATGAACTATGAATGCATGTTTAATGAAATTATTTTCCATTTAGTTGCCTTTTTAATTTCTGTTTAAAGTGCATGATCAAAACCAAGAGCTTTCTAACCCTAAACTCTCTCTATCTCTCGCTTTTCAAAACCGTCTCTTTCGCAAGCAAAACTCCGCCATTTTCGTGACAACAAGTGGTAAACAAAATCCGATTTCCACGCCTCCCTGAGATCTACACTCGGACTCACCTCCGTTCACTTCTTTTAAAACCGACGTATCAAGTGCAACTATAACGACACCTCTTAACACACACGCACGAAGGCACGTCAGTTTTTGGCGCCGTTGCTGGGGAGGCAACGGATTTGTTTTATCACCTCCATTCCACCTTCATTCTCATATCGTCTAATGCCCTATTTTCCTTTTTACTTGACGGTTGCAGGAATTCGGCGCATGAACGGCGAAGCGACGCATTCCACTATGGTAGCAAGGAAGTAGGCGCCTCGAGGACCGATAGTGAGTACTCTCTCTCTCTCATTGTTTGCTTGCGTGAAAAATCTAAAAAAATCATAAAAACTAAAAAAATTGGCGTGGTGAATGATTGCTTGACCCACATTCTTAACACATCACCCTACAAAAAAATGTACACTCTAATATGCTGGATAAATTCTTGGAGTGCTCTTTTCTCTTTCTCTTGAGTGGTGTTTGCGAAGCCACCGTGAGTTGACCTGGGCCGTACCACTCAACCCTAAAACTGACTCATCTAATAGAAGCTGCATGATTATCAGGATGAGTACACTAGGGTTTTAGAGCCTCTACAAAAAGGAAATCTACTTTCACTAAGTTGTGTGCAGAACTTGACATGCCCACTGAAACTTGTTTGAAAAAATTAAGACACGTCAACCCTAAAAAATACTTAAGTAAGGATAAACACTAAAAGACACTATATCTTAACAAATCCTTGCTTGAAAATCATGATTTGCTAGAAGCACACACTTTGAAAGTAGAACATTAAGAGGCACCACCCCAATCAACGCCTCATCACATCACCCTAAGCACAAGCACTATCCTAGCCCTTTAAAACTGAGTAGACGTGCCCTAGGCAGGACTGAGTTAAGTCTCAAAAGGTGAGGTTTTGTCTGCTAGGCACTTGGTTTTCATTCCCTTGGTAAAATCTGGTGACTAGGCTGCGGGGCAGTGTCAAACGACCGTGGTTGTGGGGTCTATGGAACCGGAGGCGCAAGCCAAAGGAAGAACCTTCCCTGCAATCCCCTCGTAATCAACCTGGCCAGATTAGCCTTGAGAAGGGAAGTCCAGTGCTTACGGACTTAATCACCCTTTGTGAGATTTCTAGGTCTCCTAAGGAATACACCATAAGGATTAGGCTTGCGTGCTTGATTGAAACACATTTCTCGCATCTGTCGCCCTCCGCATCCCCTCCAGTTCTTCTCTAGTGTATGCACGGGAGGCGCTCACTGCATCCCGAATTGTGTGTTTTGGGGTAGGAATCTAGGCGACGTAATTCTGTTGAAAACATGGCTGAACCTAGGGTAGATGAGGCTGAAGATCAACCCCCACCAGATGCTATGGCTGTCGTCCAGGCTCAAATCAATGCTAACCATCGGCTTCAGCAACGACAAATCCACACCATCATGCAAGCCATACAACGGTTACAGAACCCGCAAGAACAACCACCACCTTTCAATGACATACCAGGACAACCACCACTTGATTTACCACCATTTCAGAACCAGCCAAGACCCCTCCGTGATTTCTATAACCCTTCTGCCATTAGAGTCGAGCCACACCTTAGGATCCCCGAAGGGGGAGACGATTTTGAGCTAAAACCTAATGTATTAAGTCTAATCCAGAGCCACTTTCATGGAAGCTCAAATGAGGACCCCTTTCAGCACCTAGAAGATCTCGACCGCATAGCAAGAACAGTAAAACCTAGGAACATTAGCCTTGATATTGTTCTAATCAAGATGTTCCCTTTCTCATTAAGAGACAAGGCTTCTCATTGGCTTAGAACCCTAGGTAGACCCATCACCACCTGGGAGGAACTGAGGCATGCATTTTTAAAGAAATTCTTCCCCATAGGAAAGACCAATGCCCTCAGAAGAGCTATCACTACCTTCACACTCCAGGGTGGGGAACAATTTCATGAGGCGTGGGAAAGATTCAATGAACTTTTGAGGAAATGCCCACACCACGAAGTTCCAAGGTGGCAATTGGCCCAGATCTTCTACCACGGTCTGGATAGCAACCTACGGAACTTCGTCGATGCCTCATGCGGGGGAAACTTCCTAAACAAAGATGAGGAGAGCGCGTTTGAGCTCTTTGAGTCTATGAGCGAGAATTCGCTCAACAATGCCTCCATGAACCAGTTTAACAGATCCAGTCAACCCCGTGGTGGGATTTATGAGGTGCAAGCAAATTCTGGAATGGTTGACATGGACATTATTGCCAAAAAATTGGATCGAGTGGAATTGGTGGACAAGAAGATTGATGAGCTTCTAAACCAGACCAGGAACCCCTTGCAGACTTTCACCCTAGCAAAAGGAGCACATAATGTTGACCTGGTCCAACCCTTCACCCAACTAAACCTGGAACAACCCCCAACCATGTTCCAAGGAGGGACCTTTGCTCCCTCGACCCTTGATTACTCCCTTCCTTCTTCATCAACATCGGCTATTCTAGAAGATGTGCAAGCCGTCCAAGGATATACAAAACCTGACCCTTTCTCCAACACTTACAACACCGGCTGGCGTAATCACCCCAACTTTGGTTGGACAAACCAGAAACTACCGCAATTCCAAAACCAGCCCAGGCCAAACCAACAGCCACACTTGCCCCCCTATCAGCAAGGACCACCAGTTAGACCCCAATATAACCAAAATAGGGCGGCCCCTCCCCCACAAAACCAAATGGACACCCTAATAAAGATGATGGCTGACATGAACCAAAAACATCAGGAAGAAATGGCCTTGGTAAAGGGACAGTTAAGCCAACTCTTGGACTGTAAACAGCAAGGATCTCTACCTTCCCAACCACAACCAAACCCGCGAAACATAATTAACAGAGGCCCCAATTCGCAAGGGTTCCAAGGCAACCCCGGGCAGGCTCATATGGTCCAACCGGCTCCACAAACACCTCCTGGGTTTGGCGCCTCTTCATCCTCATCCTCTCAAGGATCACCCCATGGCCCCAATGCCTCTGCGAATGCGGTGACCTTGAGAAGCGGCACCAAAACCCAGGATCCCAAATGGCCGACTCTCCCCGAGACTTTACCCGACTTAGAAGAAGCACCAACCAAGGACCCAAACATGGAACCAATCCAGACACCCTATCCTGAGGCCTTGGAAACAATCAAGAGAAAAAAGAATACTGTGGAAACTGAGGAGCTGATGGAAATTTTTAAACAAGTACAGATTAATATTCCGCTTCTAGAAGCTGTCAAACACATCCCCGCTTACGCCAAGTTCTTAAAGGATGCCTGTACACCCAAGCGTAAGCCGAGACCTCAAGCACCTAGGAAGGTTGTACTCTCTGAGCAAGCCAGTTCCGTGATATCAAGCAACCTTCCACTCAAACGAACTGACCCAGGAGCACCCCTGATTTCCTGCAACATCGGGGACATGACATTTGATAGAGCGCTCCTGGACCTAGGTGCTTCTATCAACCTAATTCCCACAACCTTGTACCACCAATTTGGTTTTGGGGAGCTGGCACCAACCCCTGTCACCATCCAGCTGGCGGATAGATCAGTGAAAACCCCGAAGGGGGTTGTCGAGGACGTGATTGTACGGGTCAAGGACTTCTATTTCCCAGTCGACTTTTTGGTGCTCGACATGGAAGTCCCTGAAAAATTACAGAACGCACCCATAATCTTAGGCAGACCTTTCTTAGCCACGGCTAAAGCAAACATCGATTGCGACACGGGATGTATGGAAATCGCCTTCGGAGATAGGAAAATGCAATTAGATATCTTCCGGGCAACAAAGTCTTTTGATTGTGATTACATTGAGGAACATGATCCCGTGGAAACTTTAATCGAGGAATGCCTTACCCTCAATTCTGTCTCAGACCACCAAACCCGTAGTTCTGACTCGCCACCATCATTACCTGTGGACCTCTGTAAGGCTGAGTATCATCACATGACACCATTTGAAGAAATCAATGTTGATCAACTACCGCCCTTTCCATTCCCATCGACTGTGGTCCCACCCGCACCTGAACTTAAACCATTGCCCGAGAATCTCAAGTACGTCTTCTTGGGACCTGGCCAGACCTTCCCAGTGATTATTAATTCCCATCTAACCAAGGATCAGGAACTAAGGTTGACTGCAACTCTTTCAGAACATCGGGCCGCCATTGGTTGGACCATCTCAGATCTAAGAGGAATTAGCCCCACCTATTGCACCCACAAGATTTACCTGGAAGACGGGGCCCGACCTTCCCGCCAGATGCAGAGACGGTTAAACCCTAACATGCGGGAGGTCGTTAAAAAAGAAATTATCAAGTGGCTCGACGCCGACATCATCTACCCTATCTCTGATAGCCCCTGGGTGAGCCCCACTCAAGTGGTTCCCAAGAAGGCTGGGCTCACCGTTGTCACTAATGATCATGGCGAATCCATTCCCACCCGCACCACCACCGCATGGCGGGTGTGTATTGATTATAGGAAGCTTAACGAAGCCACTAAGAAGGACCACTTCCCCTTGCCATTCATTGACCAAATCCTTGAAAGATTGGCAGGGCAGAAGTATTTTTGCTTCCTGGATGGATATTCAGGATATAACCAAGTCGCAATTGCTCCAGAAGATCAGGAAAAGACCACATTCACTTGCCCGTATGGCACGTTTGCATTCCGTCGAATGCCGTTCGGGTTATGCAACGCACCCGCAACCTTCCAGCGTTGCATGCTAGCCATTTTTTCAGAAATGGTGGGTGAATACTTGGAGGTCTTTATGGATGATTTCTCTGTATTCGGGAATTCATTCGACCATTGTTTGAGCAACTTGGAGAAAATCCTGAAACGATGTATCGAGGTTAACTTGGTGTTAAGTTGGGAAAAGAGCCATTTTATGGTTCAAGAAGGAATTGTCCTCGGACACATCGTTTCGCATAAGGGCATCGAGGTAGATCGAGCTAAGGTTGATTTAATTTCCAAACTTCCTCCACCTAGTTCGGTCCGACAGATTCGCTCTTTTCTAGGACATGTTGGCTTCTACCGAAGGTTCATCAAAGACTTTTCCAAACTTTCCAAACCCTTGACCGACCTTCTAGCCAACGACGCAACTTTCCACATGTCTCCTAATTGCACCCAGGCTTATCATACCCTCCGGGACTTAGTCTCCACCGCACCTGTACTTCAACCCCCAGACTGGTCCCAGGGTTTTGAGATTATGTGTGACGCATCAGATTTTGCCATAGGCGCTGTCCTGGGACAAAGGCAAGACAAGAAGCCCATGGTGATCTACTACGCGAGCAAAACGTTGGACGAGGCCCAGCGTAATTATACGGTCACAGAAAAAGAGTTGCTTGCTGTAGTCTTTGGACTGGAAAAATTCCGATCATACTTGCTGGGATCCCACGTGACTATCTACACCGACCATTCAGCCATCCGGCACCTGTTGGCCAAAAAGGATGCAAAACCCAGGCTCATCAGATGGATCCTGCTTTTGCAGGAATTTGACCTGGAAATCCAAGACAAGGCTGGATCGAAAAATGTGGTGGCTGACCACCTGTCAAGACTTCATCCAGACCACATTGGACCCTCCCTACCTCTATCTGATACCTTCCCTGATGAACACATCCTAGCCGTGCAAGACAAGAAAATGCCATGGTATGCTGACTATGTCAACTACCTGGTTATAGGACAAACCCCGCACAGCTGGTCCAAACAGCAACGGGACAGGTTCTTGGCTGAGGCCAAGTACTATTTCTGGGATGATCCCATGCTGTTTCGCCTCTGTGCTGATCAGATCATCAGGAGGTGCCTCCCCGAAGACGAGGTTCAGAGTGTGCTTTCCTTTTGTCATGACCAAGCATGTGGCGGCCATTTCTCTGGCAAGAAAACAGCTGCAAAAGTTTTGCAGTCTGGATTTTATTGGCCGTCCCTATTCAAGGATGCACACATCTTTGCCAAGACTTGCTCACGATGCCAAACACTAGGGACAATGACCAAAAAAGATATGATGCCCCTTCAGCTCATTTTGATTGTCGAAATTTTCGACGTTTGGGGTATCGATTTTATGGGCCCCTTTCCACCATCCAACGGCTTCGAGTATATCTTGGTCTCGGTAGACTATGTTTCCAAATGGATTGAAGCCGTCGCCACCCGACGATGCGATCACAAGACGGTCATGGACTTTGTAAAGAAGAACATCTTTTCCCATTTTGGAATACCCAAGGCCATGATCAGTGATGGTGGAAGCCATTTTATCCATTCCCAGTTCCGTGCCCTACTTAGAAAATACGGGGTAAACCACCGCATTGCCACCCCGTATCATCCACAAACAAATGGGCAGACTGAGGTCTCAAACAGACAAATCAAGAACATTTTACAGAAGACTGTGAGACCTGACAGGAAAGACTGGTCCACACGACTTGATGATGCCCTGTGGGCATACAGGACCGCTTTTAAGACCCCGATAGGCATGTCACCTTACCGCTTGGTCTTTGGCAAAGCTTGCCATCTCCCTGTCGAATTGGAACACCGGGCTTACTGGGCTGTTAAGCAATGTAACATGGATCCCCAGTTAGCTGGTGCGCAAAGGACTCTTCAATTATCTGAGCTTGAAGAAATTCGTCGGGACGCCTTTGACAATAGTCGGCTATATAAGGAGAAAATGAAAGCCGTCCACGACCGACTCATTCATAGGAAAACCTTTGAGCCAAACCAACAAGTCTGGCTATTTGATGCACGCCTGAAACTCTTTCTAGGGAAACTTAGGTCCAAATGGACAGGACCATTTCGGGTGGTCAAGCCCTATTCCAATGGGGCAGTCGAAATCGCCGATCTTAATACCGGGCACACCTTTACAGTCAATGGTCAAAGATTGAAGCATTTCCTGGCCCAGGTACCCCCCAAGGAAAGTGTCACCCTTGTTGAGGGCTGACACCAGGCACCGCCCAGCTGGAGGCGTTAAACTCAGCGCTTCCTGGGAGGCAACCCAGCGGATTCAGACTGATCTGGTAGTTTACGTCACTCAGGTACTATCTTTTTGAACCCTTTTGCATCCATGCATCTGCCAATGAGGACATTGTCCAACTTAAGCATGGGGGGGATGGTAAACTGCATAATCCTGAGCTTAATTAATCAGTCTGAATGAATAAAAAAAAAAAAAAATTTAGGAAGAAAAACTTAGGCATTAGAAACTTGTCAATAGTGGGAAATAATACAAAAAGAACTTAAACACTTAGACTTTTCAGGCCTTCAGGCTTAATTAGCCCTGGTGTCCATTAAAATATGGATTTAGCGGCGAACCCTTGCAACTTTAAGCTATTCTAATCCACCTAATAAATAAGGTAATAAGTATACGACTTATCAACTCACCCTCTAAATCAGGAAAACTTTGAGTCTAAGCATCTACACACATTTTTGCACAGACTCACTTCTCGGAGATTTTGACAGAAATTGGGTAGCTAATGAACTTTCTAGGGTGGTATGGCTGGCAAGTTGTCGTGGGTAACAGCCCATTGGCAGGTTGTCCAGAACCCAGCCACAGGCCATTTCTTTTTCACTGCCTCTAGGTACATTTGAGATTAGGGAAGCCACCTACGTAAAAAAAAAAAAAAAAAAAAAAAAAAGGGAAAAGAAGAAAATAAAATAAACCACACTTCACCGCACAAGTATGGCTGGCAAGTGATCGTGGGTAACAGCCCATTGGTCGGTTGTCCAGAGCCCAGCTCAATAATTGCACAAAAAAAAAGAAGACCAAAAACACCTAAGGAAGAAGCGGGGAAGTAGTACAAGCCGGGGAGATATACACTGGAAAATCCTTGTGTTGACCCCAAGTAAAATGAACGCAGGGAGAAAGCTACCAATCGAACAAATACACCTTCAGGCAAAAATTTATTTTCTTTTCCGGTCACCTAGAGGCGTAGAAACTCGAAGTCTGTCTCAATTACCGTTAAGTGAGTCTATCACAACATTCACACCAAGATGCTTAGCACTTAGGGTTTTGACCGAGTTTTGGGTGGGTTGGGTAGCCGTAAAAAGTTACCAACCCACACTGAATTTTAAAAATTCTAAAAAGACATATATAGATATATACGTATACATAAATATAGTTATATATCCAAAGCAAGGATTCGGGCGATTCATATTTTGGCAGACACCCGGGCGCTGCTTAGTCTTTGTAGATTAAGATCTTCGTATAGTTCCTCTTATTAACAAGTAACGAAGTGCCTAAGCAATTACTTCTTGAATTCGCCAAAGAAATAAAGGCTAGAATAAACCTTGCTAGGGACTAGCAAGGAGTAAGCATGGGGGTATGATAACACCACGCAAGGGGGTAGTAATTAGGTTGAATATGGTCCATCTTTAGAATAAAAGGCACAACATAAAGTAGAATAGGAGCATTGCATGCATCAAGTACCAAGATTGCTTATAAACTGTATTAATGGCCATTTGTGTAAAGCATTTGTCAAAGCAGGCCTTAGATGAGCAATCGGACCGCACGGATGGATTCAGGACGACGAACGGAGTCTAACGGACTCAAAAGCGGCCAAATCCGACATCCGGAGCTCCCACAATGGGCCCAAGAAATCCTGACCGTTGATCTGGAGATCAACTGCCTAGAACGCGCCACGTCGCCCCGCCCCCGCCGCCCGCACGCCCCCAAGCCAGCCAAAGACGCATCTCGGCCGTTGATCTTCGATCGAACGGCCGAGATCCGCGCGCTTGCCCGCGGTCGCCGCGACAAAGCGTGGGCGTGGCGCAACGGTTAGCGTGCACGCCCGCGTTGCGGCGACGCGCGTTCGATTCGCGCGGAGCGAAAATCATCTGCGGGCGAAGGGCGCGGCAAAATTGAGCCACGCGATCAGAAGCG
This sequence comes from Thalassia testudinum, assembly GCA_037157565.1. Classification (NCBI taxonomy): domain Eukaryota; kingdom Viridiplantae; phylum Streptophyta; class Magnoliopsida; order Alismatales; family Hydrocharitaceae; genus Thalassia; species Thalassia testudinum. The sequence continues at coordinate 40,507,361 of JAZHRO010000002.1, read as the reverse complement.
AGCGGCTAGGATCGCGCCACGCGGTGCGACGACAGCGCCCCACCTCCCACGCGCGCGCGCACGCCGGGCGGAAACGCGCGCGCGCACGCACGCCCGAAGCGCGATCCTAGCGCAGGCGCGGGAGGATCTCAGCCGTCCGATCATCAATCGGACGGCTCTCGTTCGACGTCCACGGATCGCGCCTGAAGAGAGAGAGGGGCGGGCGGCTGACCGGCGGCAGAAGGCCTTCACCGACGTATATGGAAGCGGTTTTAGCGACGTTCTGGATGTCGCTAAAGCACATTCTTCTTTTAGGAAGCCCTTAACTCTATTTAAACCCCCTTCTACCACCATTCAAGGCATCCTCTCCCACTTGCAACTACTCCACTCCTCTCCTAGCTAGTCTTAGGCACTCTTGTAATCGCCGGAGACGACGAGCCGCCGACGGAGCCTCCTCCACCGCCGTGGCTGCCTCGTCGCTCTCCACTCTCTCTCTACCTCTCTCTCTCTCTTTTAAGCTTTCATTTACTTTTGTTGAAGCATGTATTTAATATTGTAAACCATGAACTATGAATGCATGTTTAATGAAATTATTTTCCATTTAGTTGCCTTTTTAATTTCTGTTTAAAGTGCATGATCAAAACCAAGAGCTTTCTAACCCTAAACTCTCTCTATCTCTCGCTTTTCAAAACCGTCTCTTTCGCAAGCAAAACTCCGCCATTTTCGTGACAACAAGTGGTAAACAAAATCCGATTTCCACGCCTCCCTGAGATCGACACTCGGACTCACCTCCGTTCACTTCTTTTAAAACCGACGTATCAAGTGCAACTATAACGACACCTCTTAACACACACGCACGAAGGCACGTCAAAGAGCACGGGAGGCAGATCTGAAGCAAGAAAAGAAGAAACAAAGAGAATAAAAAGAAGAAAACGACAAGATCGTCCAACCAAGAAATAGAGGAAGCAAGTAAAGAAGAAGAAGAAGAACAGGAAGAACAAAAAACCAAAGACAGAGAAAGAAAGAAGAGAAGAAGAAAAATCCAAACTTTCATCTCTCTCTCTCTCTCTCTCTATTTTTGTAATAAAACATGTATATCTCTAGAATACGACTTGCTCCCTGAGTTCGACCTCGGGAGAACTGTATTTTTCCGAGTAACAAATATTAGCAAATGATGGCAATAACTATCTGTACTACAACGACTTAAGAAAAGCTAGTTGCTGCCACCGTTTCGCCAGTTGGCGCTGTTGCCGGGGTGCAACGGCTATTCTAGAGGTGAACATTTCTGTTTCTTTTTAGTTCTAATAATCTCCTCTCTTTTGTGCAGCTACAGGAAATCAAGAAGACAAGCAACCGCACGACAACCACTCCGAGGACAGGTAATTTTTTTCCTCTCGCCATTAACCCATAAACTCTAAAGAGGAAGAAGAGAAAAGAACAAGCAATATAGGGCTAACCTGTCTTATATGCTTAGTAAACCATAAAAAGTTGCATGTTTTCAACCCATTATTCCTGCACACTATTAAGGGTATTTAAGGGCTAACACATTCTTGCTTGAGCCCTAATTACCCAAGCAAAGAACTAACTGGACCAAATAGAGCCGACATAAGATTCAATATTAGGGTTTTAGAGACACACTACTTAAATCAAGAATGGAGAAAATCCAAAAGAAGTGTGCCTAAACCATTGATTGAAAATACCTATCCAAAGAAACCCTAAAATAAGTTTGGCTCTTTAAACACTTGAAACCTAAAAAGAAAAAGACCTAATAAGCAAAACTAGCAGGTAAAGTTGACCATTTGGGTCAACTAACCTTCAAATTAGGTCACTCTTTGCACTTAAAAGACTAAAGTTCAAGTGGAACCCTAAGCACCTTGCTCTTGAACTAAAATTGGTAGACTTAAGAGGTCAAGATCCCCATTCTGGTCTACCTGGAACCGTAGTGACAAGAGAGGTCGGGTGGGGGAAACCTTGTAACCCGTGGGGACGCTCTACCGTGTAGGGGTCTTCGCGGGACTCACCCTCTCTGGCTGCCCAGGTAATTCTCAGGTGGTCGATCTTTCTGATCAAGGGATCCATCTGCCCCGCACCTCTATAGCCACCTAACACATTTTTGGGTGTCTTGATTGGGTCCAGCACCTTCTAAACTCATCTCTTCCAACAGTGCATGTACGGTAGGAGGTCCTTAAGACCACCCTTAAGACCTCCTTTAGAAATTCACTCTCGTCAAGGCCAAGCCTCGACGCCCGTGTTTGTGCAGCAACCCCCTCACATTATTCTCTCTTCTGATTCAGAACCAAGTTCTTCTTCTTTCCCCATCATGGCTCAGCCAGTTGAGGAAGAAAACAATCTGGAGCACCAGCTCCAGCGACTCAACGACCTCTTCCAAAACTTTGTACACCCACCGCAGCGTCCCATGATGCGAGACCATTATAATCCTGCTGCGGTGGCCATCGAGCCTCGAGTCAGAATCCCGATTGGAGGACCTGATTCTGAATTGAAGCCCAATATGATTCATGCTATACCTAAATTCCATGGGCTTAATTCTGAAGATCCCTTCCAGCACATCAAACAGCTAAAGCACCTGGCCCAAACTTTTGGGTCAGACGCACAAAATCAGGATATTCTTCTCATGAAGATGTTCTCCTTTTCTCTTATGGACAAGGCCGCCCATTGGTACCAAACTCAGACCCGGCCGATCAACAATTGGGAAGAACTCCAGTCCGAGTTCCTGAAAAAGTTCTTCCCTGTTGGACGGACCAACGCCTTGCGCCATTAGATTACACACTTCACCCAACAAACAGGGGAACCTCTCCATGAGGCATGGGATCGTTTTCAGGATCTCATGAGAAAGTGCCCCCATCACGGAGTTCCTAAATGGGAACAAGTCCAATCTTTTTACCATGGACTCCGTGAGGACATCCGTCTTTTCGTCAATGCAACCTGCGGAGGAAATATCATGGGTCAACATGAAGACACCGTGTGGGAGATTCTCGAGAACATGTGCGAGAACTCCATCAACAATGACTCCATGGGATTATTCGACAGGACGAATACCCGCGTAGCGGTGAATCTCAGGGGAGCACACGAGACGCAAGGCCTGTCCGCATCAGTCGACTTGGAGTTAATGGCCAGTCGATTGGACAAGGTCTCGATTATCAAAAAGAAGGTGGATGAGCTGACTCAGCATCTGCAGCGAGCCACCTCTGAGCATAACCCTTTCGCACAGCCTCCTTCCACAAGGGAAACTATGCAAAACATTCTCCATCGATCTTCTCCTAGGATGGACCCATCATCCGAATCTTTGCCCGGAGGTCCCTCCGATTCCTTCTTCACCTGCCAGGGAAATTCCATTCCCTCTTTCTCTAACTCTCTGGAGGTTCCTCAGACCTACGAGGACCTCAATGCCATCCAGAACGACCCATTCTCCAACACCTATAATCCTGGATGGCGTAACCATCCTAACTTTCAGTGGGCGGGAAATTCCCAAACCCAAAGACCATCCTTCCAACCCCGCCCACAACCTCCTCGTCCTTACCAGCCGCCTCAACCTCGGCCCAACCCTACTTATCCATCTGGGCCAAATCAAGATCAAATGTCCCTTATCCTTCAGACCTTGGCTGACATTCAAAGAACGAATGCGGCTATCCAGAAACAACACAAGGACGAACTTACAGAGGTCCGAAACCAATTGACCCAATTGGCAAACTCTCACCAGCCAGGTACTCTTCCTTCCCAACCTCTGCCTAATCCCAATAACATGCCCACCCAGCGGCACGTTATGAACCCAAACCCGGGCCATGCCCATATGATTTATCAGGCCCCCTCTGTTCCTTCACCTGACGGGATAGAGGCCTCCACTTCTTTTGCAAGTTACCAGCAGCAAGCTATCTTACCCAATCCCAACCAAAACCAGGCAGGACTTAATTCCGTAACAACCCGTAGTGGTAAGGAAACCCAAGACCCACCTCATTCGAACCACTCCAAGCCGGGTATTGATCCCAAGCCTAGGACAGTAATCCAGGACGTCCCCACCCCTGTCCCAGATCCACAACCTGGACCTATCCTAGAAGAACCAACCAAGATCCCGTTTCCCGAGGCCTTGACCAAGGGAAAGAAGACCACCAAACCCGTGGCACCTGAGGAGGACCTGGTCAAGCTCTTTGAGCAAGTCCACATAAACATCCCCTTGATGGATGCAATCCGCCACGTACCAGCTTACGCACGATTTTTAAAGAATGTGTGTACACCCCAGCGTAAGCCGCGAACCAAGGGTGGGAGCCCAATTGTTCTGTCAGAGCAAGCCAGCTCTGTAATCCTCAGTAAACTCCCACTCAAGGCAAAAGATCCTGGTACTCCCCTGATCTCCTGCAAGATAGGTGCTACCCAATTTGATAGAGCTTTGCTAGACTTAGGTGCATCCATAAACCTGATACCCACATCCTTACTTGACCATTTAGAAGAATCTGAGCTAAAACCAACTGAGGTGACATTACAATTAGCAGATAGATCTATAAAGTCACCAAAAGGGATTCTTGAGGATGTTATCGTAAGAGTGCGGGATTTCTATTTCCCAGTGGACTTTATAGTCTTAGATATGGACGTGCCTAAAAACCCTAGGGATACACCAATCATTCTAGGGAGACCTTTCTTGGCTACTGCTAGAGCCAACATCAGCTGTGAGGAGGGCCAAATAGAGCTTAAATTTGGAGATCAAACCTTAAAAATTGATATATTTAAGGCCCAACAAGGAATTAATTGCGGTGTCATCGAACAGATTTGTGACGTCAGGACTTTGGTTGATGAATCACAATTCCAATCACAGAAAGATCTTGACCTGCAAACAGAGGAGTCGAATCCAGACATACACAACCCAGTAACTCCTACCCTTGAACCTCACATCTACACTGAACCACCCGCTGCTGCTGATAACCCTATCCTCGAGTTAAAGCCTCTTCCTACTCACTTGAAATACATCTTTTTGGGTTCCAATCAGACCCTTCCTGTGATTATCAATTCCAACCTCAATCCCGAACAGGAATCCCGTCTGATTGCTGTCCTCCAGCAACATCGCAGAGCCATCGGGTGGACTCTCGATGATTTGACTGGAATAAGCCCCTCTTATTGTACTCATCATATTTATTCAGAAGAGGGCGCGCGACCTTATCGTGAAATGCAGAGACGTTTAAACCCTAATCTGCAGGAGGTCGTGAAAAAGGAGATCATTAAGTGGTTAGATGCCGGGATCATCTACCCGATCTCCGATAGTCGTTGGGTGAGCCCAATTCAGGTTGTGCCTAAGAAGGCAGGACTCACCACCATGACGACTGAAATCGGAGAAATCATTCCTACCCGAGTAGCCAATGCGTGGAGAGTCTGTATAGATTACCGCCGACTCAATTCCTCCACGAAGAAGGATCATTTCCCACTACCCTTCATTGATCAAATTCTCGAGAAACTAGCGGGAAATAGGTTCTTCTGCTTTCTTGACGGGTACTCCGGTTATAACCAGGTGGCAATCCATCCTGAGGACCAAGAAAAAACCACATTCACCTGCCCCTTCGGAACGTATGCTTTCCGAAGGATGCCTTTCGGTCTTTGCAATGCACCCGCTACTTTTCAGCGATGCATGCTTGCCATATTCTCAGATATGGTAGGTGATTTCCTGGAAGTCTTCATGGATGACTTTTCAGTCTTTGGAGAATCTTTTGATGATTGCCTCCAACACTTGGTCCAGATACTCAGGCGATGCATTGAGGTGAACTTGGTTCTTTCCTGGGAAAAGAGCCATTTCATGGTGCCTGAGGGAATTGTCCTGGGACACTCAATTTCGGAAAAAGGCATCCAGGTGGATTGAGCTAAGGTTGATCTGATTTCTCGCCTTCCCGTACCTAGTTCGATTAGGGACATCCGTTCCTTTTTAGGGCACGTCGGTTTTTACCGCCGTTTCATTCCAGATTTCTCGAAAATCGTGCACCCCTTGACTTCTCTTCTCTCTAAGGATGTACCTTTTGAAATCTCCAAGGAATGCACGCTAGCCTTTGAAAACCTACGTGACCGAGTCACCCAGGCACCTATCCTACAATCCCCTAACTGGTCTCAACCCTTTGAGATCATGTGCGATGCGTCTGACTTCGCTGTAGGGGCGGTCCTGGGGCAGAAGGCTGACGGGAAACTCGTGGTCATCTACTACGCTAGCAAGACACTTGACGAGGCTCAGCGTAACTATACGGTTACAGAGAAAGAACTGCTAGCCGTAGTATTTGCCTTTGAAAAATTCCGATCGTATCTTCTGGGTTCCCATGTCATCGTCTACTCGGATCACACGGCTGTAAGGCATCTCCTTGCCAAGAAGGATGCGAAGCCCCGACTAATCCGTTGGATCTTGCTGTTGCAAGAATTCGATCTTGAGATTCGCGACAAGGCGGGAAGGCAGAATGTGGTAGCCGACCATCTGTCCCGTCTTCCTTCTGAGATCATTAACCCTTCCAGACCCATCACGGAACATTTTCCTGATGAGCACCTGCTTTCTGTTGGTACTAGACTTCCATGGTTTGCTGATATAGTAAACTACTTGGCATCTCATCAGACACCGTCTGATTGGTCGAAGGCCAAGAAAGACAAATTGCGTTCTGATTCCAAGTATTACATTTGGGAAGACCCGTACCTTTTCCGCATAGGTGCTGATCAAATTATTCGGAGATGCGTCCCGGAAGAGGAAATCAGCAATATCATATCTTTCTGCTATGACCAGGCATGCGGTGGCCATTTCTCAGGCCATAAAATCGCATCCAAAGTCCTCCAGTGTGGCTTCTACTGGCCTACACTTTTCAAAAACGCATACAGTCACTGCAAGGCATGCAGTCGTTGCCAAACTTTGGGCAACATGAACCATCGTGACATGATGCCTTTGCAGCCGATTCTCGTATACGAAATCTTCGATGTATGGGGGATTGATTTTATGGGCCCCTTTCCTATTTCAGATGGTTTCGAGTACATTCTGCTTGCGGTGGACTACGTGTCCAAATGGATCGAAGCCACACCGACCCGAACCTGCAATCACAAGATTGTTCTTAAGTTCATACATCAAAACATTTTCTCAAGGTTCGGGATCCCCCGTGCTATTATCTCTGATGGGGGGACCCATTTTACAAATGCTCAGTTTAGATCACTGATGGCCAAATTTGGGGTGTCTCATCGAATCTCTACTCCTTACCACCCCCAAACAAATGGTCTAGCTGAGCTATCAAATCGGGAGATCAAGAAAATCCTGCAAGTCACTGTTCGGCCTGACAGGAAGGACTGGTCGTCCCGACTTCCGGAAGCATTGTGGGCCTATAGGACTGCCCACAAGACCCAATTGGGCATGTCTCCCTTTAGACTGGTGTACGGAAAGGCATGCCACCTTCCCGTAGAACTGGAGCATAAAGCCTATTGGGCAGTACGGAACTGTAATCTAGATCTTTCCAAGGCTGGAACCCACAGAAAACTCCAAATCAGCGAGATCGATGAATTACGCCTAGACGAGTACGAGAACTCGCGAATCTACAAGGAGCGGGTTAAAGCCTTCCACGACAAACACATCTCGAGAAAGATCTTTCATCCTGGTCAAAAGGTGCTACTCTTTGATGCCCGACTCAAACTTTTCCCGGGAAAACTGAGGTCCAAGTGGGTTGGACCGTATTTAGTTCGACAGGTTTTTGGAAATGGAGCCATTGAAATCAGTTCACTCAGCCATGATTCTGAACCTTTCATCGTGAACGGTCAGAGACTCAAACCGTTCATTGATGTGACTTCTACTGATTCGGCTGAATCATCCCTCATCCTCCATTCCCCTTAAACTTACTACGCCTGGCCGATGGCGTAAAACTCAGCGCTTAACGGGAGGCAGCCCGTCATTTCTTAAAAATCTAAAACCTTTTTTTTCTGACACCATTGTGCACTTAAGGTTCACCCTTTAAGACAGCCGACTCCACCTCAGACTCTTGCATCTGAGATTAGAAATCGTCCGCAGAATTCATCCCGACCCATCCACTCACAAAAATATCTGTCTTAAGGAATACATTAAGTAAATAAAAACCCCTAAATCACAATGAGGACATTGCAAGTTTTAGGCATGCGGAGGGTATAAGTGCAAAACTTGTAGAAAAAAAAAAGGTTTTAAACAAAAAATTCACATATGCCAAAAACACCATAAAAATTAAAAATTTTTCAAAATAAAAAGAATAAGAGGAGAAAGGAAATTTTGAGGAGAAGGAAAAGAAACAAAATGAAAAGGAGCACAAAAAGATGAAAGAAAAGAGTAATAGTCATTAGTAAGAAGCTAAGGAATTAACCTTAGTCTAGACCATTTTTTTTCAAGAAAAGAAATGAAAAGTGCTTGGTAAGATTAGTAAGAACGCAAACCTTAGGCATTCTTGATAGACTCTTAGTACCCATTAAGATCTAGACAATCCTCAAGAGGTTGAGGAAAATGAAAAGCTTAAGTACTAGGTCCAAGGCTTAGGAAGTATTTGACCTCGCTAACTAACTTCTGGTTTACGGGACTCAGTAACCTAAGCACCCTAACCTCACACACAGCCTGGTTCAGCAAGCGTAAAAATAAAAAACACGCAGAAGCGTCGAAAAAATTTTGAAAAGTACACCTAGAGTAGGAGCGGCCGATCAACACAAGTTGATTTGGACGAGTTCCCAGTGCAGAGAGGCGGGAAAACCCCTCAAAGATGCGTAACAAAATATCATCTCCTCGGTGCTTGTCTCTTAGGATATTCACATATCCTACTGGGGGCATGTAAGCACCCTGCTGGTTCAGATTCCATGGATGGCATTATCACGAAGTGTCAACTGCCTGGGTCTGAACGCGGCCACGGAACACTATGGATGGGATTATCTCGAAATCTCATTAGCCAGGGTTCTGGGGGTTGCCATGGGCGGTGTTATCTCGAAGCATCGATCGCCAGGAACCCTTGAGGATTGATGATGGGGACAAGGAATCTGATACAGACCGTGTTGAAAAGCCAATCCTAAGCTAGAATTAGAAAGAAAAAGAGAGAAAACTCTCCAGAAACAGAAAAATTTTCTACCTCTCTCTCTTACAAAATGCACTGCGAACTGAACCAGGGCTAAAATCGTTTCAAGCACGGGGTGCTTTAACTACAAAGTCCAATAAACTTTAGGTTAGTTCTTGTGGGTCTTAAAAACCTTTGCTAAGGACTGAGGCTGAGGCTAGACAGATTTGGATCTTGATTGGTACTAGAGTACCTTTTAAGCCTTTGGTCAGCATTCTAACCTAATCTAAGTTTAAATGAAAAAGCACTTATCTGAAGCTATTAAAGAACTTCATGGTCTAGAACAAGGGTTGAAACCTTAAGTTTTGCCAAGGGACTAGCAAAAGCTAGGCATGGGGGTATGATGAGAACCTCATCATGAGCCATAACTAGCTCATTTTGACCTAATACAGAGAATAAAAGCTCCTACATAACCTTAGAAAGGCTTGGCTCAGAGAGATTCTGAGTTTGCAAAGAAAACATAAACTGAGGGGTAAAAATGCAATTTCACCAATCCAATCGGAAAATAGGGTAACTCAGGGCCCAAACATAGGTCAAAATAACCTAATAAGAAGAAAAGTGGGATGAGATGACTCAATAAGGGCTACAGTAACCCCAAAGAATTAAATGACAGCCTGTAACCCTAAAAACAAACCCACTTCAATTCACGTGGTTCGAGGCAAGGTAAAAATCAAATAAACCCTCTAAAATTCATATAAAAATAATCTCTAGGGTTTATGACTTTCAATTTGGCCTTAGGAACCCATTTTGACCTACATTGAGAACCATGCCCAATTAACAACTTAATTTGGGTTTTTGAGTAAATTGACCGGTCAAACAAGGTTTAAGCTAGAAATAAAATTCACCATCAGAATCCTTAGGTCCTAATTAGTCATGCATAAAAACTTGGACCTAAGAAGAAACCTTCTTGACCAACTTTACACTTTGGTCCTCATATAATTATTTTTTGGCCCTCAACTTTTGAACCCTCACATTTTGGCCCCTAACTCTCCTTCGTTCTTTGCGGTTAGGTCCTTCCTGCAAAACCTGCGCAGCACCATGCTCCGGCGACCTTGCGCGGAGCATGGCGCCGCGCAGGGTGAGGGAGGGGCCCTGGCAAGTCAATGGGGGGTACCCTGCGTCGTCAGCCACCGCAGGGACACCCCCCTGGGTACTGCGACCGCCCATACCGCCCGTGCGAGCGCACGGACGGTATGGGTCTCCTTCCTCCGGCGTCCTCCGGCGAGGGAGACACGTCGTCTCCCTCTGCCCTCCTCTCTGATTCCGCCCCTATAAATACCCCCGTCACTCCGCCGTTCTTGGCAGCTCGGATCTGACGGAGACACCCCCCTAAATTCCTCCCTTCCCACTCCGACAAACGCCCCCTTGCTCCGGCGGCCATCTCCTCCTCCTCCTCGTCGTCCTGCCGCACTACCAGCAGCAGGGTTACCTTCCCTCGATCCTTCCGCGTCACGCTGCACCCAGCTGGCGCCTCTCCGGTCCCTTCCTCGCCGCCGCCGCCCCTTCCTCTGGGCAATTTCTTCTCCGGCGACAGTCGATACGACTGTCGCCTGCGCTAACCCCTCCTCGTCCATCTTAGCAGGTAGAACTTCTCCTCTTCCTCCCCTCTTTCTTTTCCATACTGAAACCCTTACTGTCGACCCCGATTTCCCACCGATCACCCTCACCTTCTCCACCTCCGGCCAAACTCCGGCGAACCGCTCCCATCGCTCCAGCACCCCACACGGCTCGCCGACCTGTGCATAACCTTCACCTCGTCACCCTGATCCTCTTCCACCCCTCCTCTTCCCACCAAACGCCCTCTGCAGATCCACCAAACACACCCACTTCTCCGCCCGCAGTTTGACCTAGGGCGATCCGTTGGCTCCACCACGCCCACTGCAAACCATCCGACCACCTTCGCCGTGCCACGGCGAAGGTCCCTCGCCTGTCTGATTAGGCTGAGAGGCCGTTCTTCTGTGACCAGGTGACTTGCCCGCCGTCGCCATTACTGAGCAGGCAGAGCTCCTTTTCCTGCAGGTGCAGGCACGCCTTCGCCTAGGTTCGACTCCCAGGTTGCGCGGGGCGTCTCTGCGAAACATCCCAGGCTCGCAGTTGGGGCGAAGGCCGCGCGTGAAGCCACGGTCGCCCACTGCTCCCTCCGCGACGGGCGCTCAATTGGGGTGGGACATTTAGTCCCACCTCGGAACTTCTCAGAGGCGCGCGGACGCATAAAGGCAAAAAGTGCCTTATGCTGTCTGCCTCCTGACCACGGGGTGAGGTCCCTCTCACCCGACCCGGCCTCGTCCGTGACCACGCTCCGTGGACCTGGCCCGACCCGATTAAACCGACCTGGACTCCTCGCCCACCACCGCACGCCGGTGGGCCTGGACTCGGGCGCGACTCGTACCCGATTACCCGGTTGCTCTGGGAGAGCTGTCCTAAGAGCGAACTTTGAGAGAAAGAGACGCGCGGGGGAGAGGGGTAGAGTAGGTTTTGCCCTGACTCTGAACTCTTGAGCGTGCAGGCACAGGTGAAGAAGAAGGAAGCTCAGGGAGACACTGTAGCAACAAGAGGTTTAAGTCGTCTGATTTTCAAATCAGACAACGTCCTAAAGACAGGTGAAGGCAAAGAAGAAGGAAGGTGAGGCAGAGGAAAGAGAGGAACACAGAGCAGCCAAGTGAAGACTCTGCAGACATCAGAAGACAAAGAAGAAGAAGAAAAGAAGAGAGAAGGAGCAGCCAAGTGAAGAAACAGAAAGCAGGAGAAGAAGGGCTCGGGAGGCAGATCTGAAGCAAGAAAAGAAGAAACAAAGAGAATAAAAAGAAGAAAACGACAAGATCGTCCAACCAAGAAATAGAGGAAGCAAGAAAAGAAGAAGAAGAACAGGAAGAACAAAAAACCAAAGACAGAGAAAGAAAGAAGAGAAGAAGAAAAAGCCAAACTTTCATCTCTCTCTCTCTCTTTATTTTTGTAATAAAACATGTATATCTCTAGAATACGACTTGCTCCCTGAGTTCGACCTCGGGAGAACTGTATTTTCCGAGTAACAAATATTAGCAAATGATGGCAATAACTATCTGTACCACAACGACTTAAGAAAAGCTAGTTGCTGCCACCGTTTCGCCACCCAGCGATGACACGATGCAGTCTAGGTGATCGTTGACAGATTGACGAAGAGGGCATGTTTCTTGCCGATCCGAGTCACCTTGGGACCAGCACCGTTGGCAGAGCGGTATATCCGCGATGTGGTACGTCTACATGGAGTTCCGCGGGAGATTGTATCCGATCGGGATACCTGTTTTACGTCCCAGTTTTGGGCTGAGTTCCAGCAAGCCTTGGGGACACGATTGAGGTTCAGTACAGCATATCACCCCCAGACGGACGGACAGTCTGAGCACACGATACAGACACTTGAGGATCTTTTGCGTTCTTGTGTACTGGACTGGAGGGGCTCTTGGGAGGAGCACTTGCCCCTGGTGGAGTTTGCATATAATAACAGTTATCACTCGAGCATCGGCATGGCACCCTACGAGGCTCTGTACGGACGGAGATGTACGACACCCTTGAGTTGGGTTGAGGTGGGGACCAAGGGGGAGGTTGGCCCCAGGCTGATCCAGCAGAGTCAGGAGGTGATCGAGCAAATTCACAGGCGACTCCGCACTGTCAGGAGCAAACAGAAGAGCTATGCAGATCGGAAACGCAGAGAGGTGTAGTTTGAGGTTGGGGACCACGTCTTCCTTTGTGTTGCTCCCATGAAGGGCTTGCAGCGGTTTGGGGTGAGAGGGAAGCTTGCGCCGAGGTTCGTGGGACCCTTTGAGGTCCTGGAGCGGGTTGGACTCGTTGCTTATAGGCTTGCCCTTCTTCCCCAGCTTCTGGTGTGTACGACGTGTTCCACATGTCCAACCTCAAGAAGTACGTTGCCGATCCCCGTCATGTTCTGAGCCATGAGAGCGTCGAGGTGGGTGATGACCTGACCTACCCCGAGCGGCCAGTGCAGATTCTCGACAGAGTCGTCCAGAGTCTGAGACGGAAGCAAGTACCCGTGGTGAAGGTCTTGTGGAGGAACCAGCGGTACGAGGAGGCTACCTGGGAGCCTGAGGCGGCGATGCTGGAGCGGTACCCGAAGCTCCTTGAGGGTAAGTCTTTTCGGACCGGCTTTAGCCCTCTTTGAGTTTGTTATGCATATGTTGTTCTTTTTCTGCACCCTAGTTAGCGCAAGTTTCAGGGATGAAACTTCCTTTGAGTTTGTTATGTTTTAAGACCTGTGACATCAAAACACTTTAAGACGTCTGGGAGTTGGTCCAGACGTCTGGACACCTTCCCAGACGTTTGGAAATTAATTTTTGCGTGCATACGATCGCGAGTCTACGCACGTACCGCGCGCAAACTGAACCCTAGCAACCTTCTCCTCTTTCTCTCCCCTCACCGACATGCAGAAGCTTTTCCCCCATGCCTACAAATACCCCCTCCTCTCCCTCACACCACCCCACCCCATCCGTCTCCTCCTTCCTCCAGCGCGGGAGCGAGAGTGATAGTGAGCGCGGCAGCTGCAGCCGAGTGCAGCGGCAGAGAGGTGAAGAGCAGCGAGAGGGAAGAGGAGAGAGTGCATGAGCTGTGAGAGAGAGAGCTCGCCGAAGTAGCTCGAGGCCGACCAGCGTGTGCGAGGCGAAGGGTGTGTTGGGGAGGTTTCCCCGACGCTGCAGCAGCAGAGCAACGGACGAGCGGCTGCGCGGCAAGGTCGCGCGCAGTGGGAAGAAGACAAAGGAGGTTCTGATTCTGGGATTTCTTCCCAAAATCAGACGTCTTGACCTACATCCAGACGATGCGGACGACATCTGAAGGAAGATCCAGACGACTGTGAGGTATGTATATCCTCCTATGCTTCCTTTTGCGGGAACGACCATGTAAGCCCTTCTGTCGAAACTCTGTAGCATGCTGTGTTTGAGAGCTTTTGCGTGCGCATGCAGGATTCGTTTCGGGAAGGCACGGGACACGCCCTCCCACGTGGTTCGAACGTCTGGGCGAGTCACCAGACGGCGAAGAGCATTTCCAGACGTTCGGAGAGGTGGTCGGATGTCTGGAACAAGGTCTAGACGGTTCAGCAGGTTCTCTGGACGTCTGAGGAGAAGCACAGAGTGAGGTATGGATCTGGACTCCTTTTAAGACGTCTGGAAGATGTTCTAGACATCTGATTTGAGTCAGAGTTGTTGTTTTTGACCTGTTTAGGGTCCATTCGAGGTCCGATTTCCGCGTTTAAGGTTCCGTTCTTCTCAGAATAAGTTCCTCTACTTGTTTGAAATAATTTTATCCTGCTCTGAGTGGTTTCTTGTGGTTGATCCTTGTGTTAGGACCTCATTCTGTTTAGGTAGAGTACTGTGGTTAGTAACTGCTACCTGTAATTCCTGTTGTCTGGAAATTAAATACGAGATGCATGTATATAAATTGGAAAAGAAAGTTTGAATGTTGGAAACACGTGCTATATGTGAATAAACCTGAAATGATAAAATCTAATATGGCTTGGCCTGAGAAACATGAGCATGAACCCTACGGGGAATTAGGAGTAGAGCTCCTAGAAATAAATAGAGTGGAACTGGAAAAGTGAATGGGAAAGTGTGTTGTCTCTTGGGTATGTGGTACCAAGGGAAGCACATGTTACCTCTTAGTGCAAAGCGGAGCTAGCCGCCCTAGGGTTAAGACTCGGGGTTAGGTCTGGCCACTTTGTACTGACTTTTGGCCCTCGCGTACACTGTACCGAGGAGAGCTACTAGTGTAGGGAGAGAGCTTGCCACCCCACGGGGCTCGGGGTTCAGCTAGCCGTCCTACACCGACTTGTTAGTCCCACTAGGCAAACCAGGGTAGTCAGGCGAGGGTGCACGGACTGTGGAGGGACGAGACCCTTGTTTGGCTACTGTGGAGGGGCTGGACCCCTATTACTGGGAGGGCTCTGCCCTATACTGGTTCCGTGCTGTGCTTTGGGCGCACCCGTTAATAGAAACGACTGACCGCATGCCAGTGCGGGGTAGCTACCCGTGCGTTTATCGTGCGTGCCATAGTCACCGTTACGTCTGTCAGTGACCTTAGGGTGGTTGATTGAGGGTAGGACCACCACGGGAGACTCTCCCGGCCAGGAGAGCACCATGTGCTAGTTCTACTTTTCAGAAAAGACTGCAATCAAGATCGTTCCCACGAAGAACATTCGAAATCAAGGGAAAGACTTGATAAATGAACCAAGTAATGAAAGAAAGAATAATTAGTTGAATAAAGAAGAAATTAAAAACAACAGCTACTTGTCCACCTTTACTGTTCTTCTTATCTAGCTGGTTGCCACTCTACTCAGCGTTTCACTGACGTGTCGTACTTACCACCTTTTTCAGGTCCAGGAGTTGAGCAGCCAGAGCCTACGGCTGCGGAGGGTGCTGGGCCTAGTAGAGCCTAGTAGTTGTACTTGTGTTGTACCCGTTTTCTGTAGTAGTGAGTATTTGTTACACTTTTGTACTCTTTTATTGTAAACTTCATTTTCTATACCTGTTTTAATTTCTCTATTGTTGTGGTGGTGTGTACTGTAGTAGTTCTTTTCTTTACTGCTATACTTTTGTTACTGTTAGTTGCTTGCATGGTGAATGTGGTTTATTTTACTACTTTTTGGTTACTTTCTCGTTGGACGACTGGGTCTTGGGATCAGTCGAGTCGGTCCAATTCTCATGTCCTGTAGGGATTCGGAAATCGGGTCATAACACTTTGTTTGCTTTCTTGTGATTTTGTGAGGTACTTCACGAGAAGATCTTCCATGCAAAGCAGCCACTCCAGGGTAGGTAACTTCTCTATTCTTCTCTAATCAACCTCCTAATCTTGGGAAGACAAAAAAAGAAACAATCAATTAGGAATCACCTGCCTTATTTTTCATAATAATCATCATTTAAAGGGCAAGTTTCCTGATTTGCGAAAATTTCAAATTTAATTGAAGATTGAGACGATTTTGTTTAGAATTCCCTACCACAAATTGTCTGTGCCTATTAGGATCTACACTTAATTTCTAATCACTCTGGGCTAACACATTTCTTGCTTGAAGCCCAAGGTGAACATTTCTAAAGATCAATTGGACTTAGAAATAGAGCTAATTAGGGTTTCAATTTTTAGGGTTTTAGAGTACTAGTTCACACTTGCCTGCATAAAAGGAAACAAACCCACCTGCATTTGTGTGCTACCCAAGCCCTTGGTTGAAAAGATCTAATCAACAAAAATCCTAAAAAAAAAAAGCAAGCTCTAAATTCACTTGAGCCCTAAAAGCCTTGGACCTAATAACCTGGGAGTCAAATCAAGGTGATTATGCCATCTTTAAGGTAGGTCAGGTGAAGTTAGCCTACATTGTAGGCCAACCAACCTCCAAATTAGGTCACAAGTTGAATTAATTTCTAATCAAGTGAAACTCAAGGCACAAATTAGGACATAAAATTGGTAGACTTAAGGTCTTAAGTTCATACATTCCAGTCTACCTGGACCCTAAGTGACAAGGAAGGTCGGGTGGGGGAAACCCTATAACCCGTGGGGATGCTCTACCGTGTAGGGGTCTTTGCAAGGATCTCCCTTCCTGGCTGCCCAGGTACTTCTCGGGTGTATGAATTTTTGATTCAGAGGTATCATCTGCCTTGAAATTTCCTTAGTCATCCAAAAATCTTTGGGTGCCTTGATTGGGTCAATATCACATCCAGTCCCTCATCCCTTCTATTTAGAGCACATACACATATCATCTTAGGGAATCTCTTTTAGATCTGATCATCTTCAATCTAACTTGAGTTTGATTCTACGTCTTGATTCCACTATTTTTTATTCAAAATGCAACCCGACATGTTAGTAGAGCCGTTTGAGGATATGCAGGTTAATGTGTCAAACACAACAACATTCATTTCAGAACAAGCACAGCTAATTTTGACACAACTAGAAAATGGGGCAACTTAGGATGTTCTCATGCCAAAATACCAGGAAATTGAGAGATGGCATAATGGTGAGTATATCTTGTGTAGATTTGAGCCATCACCATGGAAAGCACACCAAGATGACTTGGAAAAAGAGATAAGGTAATGCAGATGTTGAAATGTGTTATCGACCATAGGCATTAGTACACCCTTGCGACATCTTGGATTAACCAGCTCAATCTCCAAAATCCCGGAGTTGATGATCATAGTGGTTATGGACCCCCAACCCAAATGAATTCAGATTCAAATTATATACAGATTGATACACCTGATCTTGAGAAAAGTTGGGAGGATCCAATTGTAGGAGATCACGATTTTGAGCCAACCCTAGAGATACAAACCCTAGTCCGCCAAGCTTATATTTCTTAGACTCATGTGATAATGAAATTGAATCAGATCCTCTCAAGGGTGTAAATTCCGCTCCTTATTCTGATAAGGTGACTCTCGAGAGCAATTCTGACATCCCTGGAGAACCCAACCTAGATTCTAGTGATACAACCCACACCCTTAACCTAGAATCTGGTTCTGAGTCTTCTTGGGTTGATTACAAGGTCCTGTGTGATGAAAATCAGATTTTAAATTTAGATTATGATTCTGGGCCTTTATTTGATAAATACACCTCTCTAACACCCTCAGAAACACAGATTGATTTTTTGGAAGTCATGCCAATCTACGATACAGAAATCGAAGAGTTAAAAGAGTTGGGTTTTGATTGGGTCTTCCCTACAAGCCAAGAACCCGATCCCATACCCAATAGGGACACCTTTTTGAGTTCGAAATCTGAGAATAGGCTAGACCCAAGTTAGGTTGTTGAGTCTACGTCTTTTGATTTATTCTGTGGTGGAACCTCTAATCCCGAATTAGATTTAGAACTTGATTCTCGCAAGTTCTCCAACGATTTCGAATCTTACTATAATTTTGGAGAACCTTTGTTTCCTGACGACTACGAGCCAATCTACAACCTCATCATACATGATCCATTCTTCGACTCTGAGGTCCCTGATCCTGAGATCATTGATTCAAAATTAGGTTCCATTGAGATGGAATTATTTCTTTTTGATACTCAGGAATCAGAAACAGAAATTGCCGAGAGTGTCTACAACCCAGAGTTTGAATCTTTTCTTGACTCAAATTTCCTTCATCCCATAAACACTCTTCAGGAATTTACCTTTGAGTTTGATGGCTACTATGAGGACTCTCTAAATGAACCCACCTTTGAATCCTTTCTAGAGGAGCCCTCACACACAATTCCTATTGATGCTACCTCTTCTACACATGCAGAACCTTCCCAAACCCATTACCCCAACCCGCAATCGAGCTCAATTTCTACTCTATTCCCCTCTTAATGAGCTGGTTGCAGATGATTCTCCTCCACATTCCAATCGAGTTTCCAACATCGATTAAACTACAAATCACGCCCCATCCTTCTCTGATCATTTTCGTAGGGTTCCTACATCCTCCACTGATTCATTTTCATTTGAGGATCCCTACTCTGACCAGGCTGATTCGACTCAGCCAAACCCTAGCTATGCACTTCCACATCTTCTTGAGCTCCACAGCATATGGTGGGTTCCGCATCTCTTGATCTACATTTATCAGCCCGCTATATTGATTGGGTTTGGGCTGCATCATCAACCTGCTGATCTAAATAAGCATCTGGTTGGACTAACCAGGCTTTTGATCAAGGTGCTTATTCTACAAAACCCGTCTGATTTGACCACTCCTCCATACCATTTTCCATTCGGTTGAAGGCATTAAATTTAGCGCTTAACGGGAGGCAACCTGTCATTCCAAAAACCTGAGATCCTTCTGATTATCTTTACTGTACTTCACGTTTATTGCACTCTGAGTTCAGTTTTAGAATAGTTGATCCCATATCTGGTACTCCTACCAGGGCTTGAAATCGTCCGCAGTAGTCACTCCCGACCTGTTCGCCCACCTGATAATCCTGTTCTAATTCCTGAACCCAAAAGTGTTTCACACCTTCCGTTTACAATGATGACATTGCAAAACTTAGGCATGGGGGGGTGGTAAAGTACAAACATACAAAAATTCACAATTTGGAAGGGTTCTCACAAAAAAAATACATATTCCAAAAAACCAAAAAAATAAAATTGAAAAAGAAAAAGAAATTGGAGAAGGGAGGAAATTTTGAAAGAATTAATTGCATATCATTTTTAAGGAGGAAAAGGGGAGGTCACATCAATGTCAAAAAGGAGCACATTTTGAAATAAGAAAGAGATAGTTATTAGTAAAAGATTAAGAAATTTACTTAGTTCTAGACCAAATCAAAAGAAAGAAATAAAAAGACAAAAGTGTTAAGGGATAAAAAGATATTAGTATGAATGCTGATCTTAGGCCTCTTGGGCTTGTGTTTAGGCTTAAAAATTCAAGTATCCGTTAAGATCTGGATAATCCTCAAGAGGTTGGGGAAAATGCGAAGCTTAAGTATTAGGTATAAGGCTTAGGGATTATTTGGCCTTATTAACTAACCTCTGGTTTGCAGGACTCAGTAACCTAAGCACACTAATCTACACACAGTCTGGTTCAGTGTGCTTAATTATCAGAATCACGTAAAATGCATTAATTTTGTTCTAAAAAAGCTACCTAGATTAGGAGCGACTGATCAACACAAGTTGATTTGGAAGAGTTCCCGATGCGAAGAGGCGGAAAATTCCCCTCGAAGATGCGCAATAACATATCGTCTCTATTTGCCGCGCTAAGTCGAGGTTTAAAAAGTGTTGCGTTGTAATACAGTCGAAATAGCATTCAAAATAGATATAATTTTATTACTCGAAAATATTTCCGAGGTCGAACACATGGAGTAAATTGGTATTTAGAAATCAAGATCACAATTCAGAATTAAAAGAATATGCAATAATATCAGTATCAAAGTGTAAAAATATGGGAGTAAAATGGTGATGTAGATCACCTAATACTCCTACAATATCACCAAATAATTCAATGTATGAATATGCAATGTAAGCCAATGATCTGTCGTCTGATGAAGGAATCAGACGACTTAAAGTGTCTGATCCTTCCTTCTCTTTCTCTGCCTTTGCTTCTTCTCTTTCTTCTTCTTCTTCTTCTTCTTCTTCTTCTTCTGCTTTGGCTTCTGCTCTTCTTTTTCATCTTCGATCCTTCTCTTTCTCTTCAACTTCTTCCTTTGGCCTTCTCTTCTTTTCTTCTGCCTAACCTCCTCTTCGTCCTCTGAATTGGCTAAGTGTTGGAGCCAATCCTCTCAGGGCAAAAACCCCCCTAACCCCGCGCAGCTCTCCTCTCTCCTCTCTTTTCTATTTCAGTCTCGCTCTCCTAGAGCCTTAGCTGGTCGGGTAATCGGACCTAACGCATACCCGGGTCCAGGCTCACTGGCGTGTGTGATGAGCAAGGAGTAAAGTCAGGCGGGTAGTCAGGTCGGCCAGGTCCACGTGGGCAGTGCCGTGAACGAGTCCGATGAAGGGGGGAGGAGGACCTCACCCTCAGTGTTGAAGGCGAACAGCCTCTTTCACTTTTTC
Source organism: Thalassia testudinum (assembly GCA_037157565.1). Classification (NCBI taxonomy): domain Eukaryota; kingdom Viridiplantae; phylum Streptophyta; class Magnoliopsida; order Alismatales; family Hydrocharitaceae; genus Thalassia; species Thalassia testudinum. The sequence goes on along the minus strand of JAZHRO010000002.1, from coordinate 40,486,844 downwards.
AATTTATGCGCATGAAAGCGCCCTTCCATTTCCGAGGTGGAACTAAATGTCCCACCTTCCTTTTGCGCACCATAGCAGCAGATAAGGCTTCCAATTGTAGCAGCTGTGGAGGCCTTCGGCTGGAATTGAGAGCCTGGATGCGTGCGCGAGGGAATTCCGCGTAGCCTGGGACAACAACACCTGGAGCGGCAGCACCTGGAGTGACTTCAAGCGAGCTTCAAGCTCATTCGCCAATGGCAGATGGGGCCTGAACCTGAAAACACAAGAATGACCTCGTGACCACTTCAAATCATTCAGGGAGGTTTACCGGAGAACGGTGGATGTACTGGGAGTGGTGGTGTGGCATGGCAGTGCTTGTGAGTGCGTGCTTAGGGCACACTATGTGCGAGTGAGTGGGTGTGTTCGGGGAGTGATGTGGGTGGGTGGCGCGGCGAGTGAAGTGAGGGGAAGTGATCAGTGAAGTAAGGAGGGGGTTGTGGGCTTATTGGCGAGGGTTTTGGTGGTCTGTGGAGGTGGGATGGCCTCACCGGAGTTGATGATCGGAGATGAAGGAGATGAAGGTGCGAGGGGCATCAGTGGCGGATTTTGAGAAATAAAGAGAGGGGAAGTAGAGAGAGGAGACGGGGAACTTAGCTAGGGTGTTAAGGGATGAAGGGGGTGAGAAAATGCATCGGGTCTGGTGTGGCCGATGCCGGAGACGAAGATGGCTCCGGTAAGGTGGGATCAGCGAGGATGAAGAGAGAGTAGCGCCTGCTGGTACGACGAGACGCAGATGAAGTCAGGGAGGATGGATCCGTCGTAAGTATGGCAGTTGGATGATGAGGAGGAGCAGGGAAGGTCGCCTGACATCAAGGAGCCTACGGCCATGAGGGGAAAAGAGGAATTAGGGGTATTCGCGACCGAAATCAAGCATGAAGTAGTTGGGGCGATCTGGGCTTCTTTAAATAGAGTTCTGGAGGTTGGTTAGGGCTTGGGAAGAAAGCTTCCCAAGCTTGGAAGGTCGTCGGCGATGGAAGTTGTTGAGATACCCACATCTCTCATGCATTCGCATGAAAGATTGGGAAGGAATCAGAGCTCATTAATGGGTTCAGACTGACAGGGATTTCTCAGAGGATCTTCCTTCCAATTTTGGAAAAGATCCTCCAAGCAATCAAGGAGAACTTCCAAGTTAAAGGTTGCTGGAGTAGGTTTCCTTCGCGATAATGGTAGAGGGACCTACTTGTGAAGACGACGAGAAAGCTAGGGGCTATTAGCAAAGGTCTTTGAAAGTTAGTGGTGGAAATGTAATTTGATTGGACCTTTTTGTAAACTAGGTCAAGGCAAACTCATTTTGGGTCCAAGTTTTGGTACAAACCTAATTTGGACCTAAGGAACCCAATGGTGAAGTTGAATTTTGGGTTTGACTACGTTTGATTGGAAAATTTATGAAAAAAATCCAATTTAGGGCAAATATCTATCTGAGACCCCATTCTAGATCAAGATGGGTTCCAATGGCCAAATTGAAGGTACTAAACCATAGAGAATATTTTATATGATTTTTAGAGGGTTTAAGTGAATTTTATCCTGACTAGAACCTTGGTTAATCAAGTAGGTCTATTTTTAGGGTTCCAAAAGTCATTTAATTCTCAGAACTCACACAAACCCTTTTCTGTCAAATCCAACACACTTGTTATCTTATTAAGACCATTTGACCTTTGTTTAGCTCTTGAGAAAATCCTTGGTTGTACTGCATTGGTAAAATTACAGTTTTACCCCTTATTTCTTGTATTTCTCTCAGAAAGGTTATGTAGTGAATTATGACCTTTAATTGGTTATGTAGGAGCATTTATTCTCTTCATTGGGTCAAAATAAACTAGTTAGGGTTGATGATAGTGTTCCCATCAGTCTCCTCAGTACTTGTCTCTTAAGATATCTAAATATCCTATTGGGGGCATGTAAGCACCTTATGTTGATTCAGATGCCATGGGCAGCATTATCCCGAAATGTCTATTACCAAGGTCTGGATTTAGTTACAAAACGCCATGGGGGGGATTATCTCAAAATCTCGAAAGCCAGGGTTCTGGGGGTTGCCATGGGTGATGCTATCCTAAAGCATCGAAAGCCAGGGACCCTTCGAGGATTGATGGTGGGGACACGAAATCTGATATAGACCGTGTTTAGGGCCAATTCGAGGCTGGATTTAGGAAAAATCAAAAGAAAAGAGAGAAAACTCTCCAAATGAAAAATCCTTCTCTATTTCTCTCTTACAAAAAGACACTGGCAAACTGAACATGGACATGTTACGTTTATGCACGGGTGCTTTAACCATTGGGGTCAATGAACCTCTGGGCAATTTTTGCGGGCCTTAGAAACCTTCACGGCAGACTCAGGCTAAAGCTGGTCAGGTCAGGATCTTAGCTGGTGCTTGAGTACCTCTAGGCCTATTATTGGTATTTTGATCTGATTTCTAGAGATGCAGCTTAGTAAGGCATCCTGATGGTTACATCCAACCTAGAGATCTGGTTTGATCCATTGGATTTTTGCTAGGGGACTAGCAAAAGCTAGGCATGGGGGTATGATGAGAACACCATCATAGGCCCTAACTGGCCACTTTTGGATGTCCTTAGAGAACCCTAGATGTCTGATAAATAGACGTTAGGTTTAATCCATCCCAAATCACTTTGTTAGTGATTATAGCCGTTTGAGCCTCGGGAAATCCATTACCACAATAATTTGTGTTTCTAGACGTCTAGACTTTGTACTAGACGACCGACCTGTCATCTGACCAAGAAGACCTAGTGATGGGAACACCATCATAGGCCTTAACTGGCCACTTTTAGTCAGCATTAAAAGATAAATGCTCTTACCTAACCATATGAGGGTTACATCTCTACATTATTCTGTTTTAAGAAGAGAATAAGAAAGTAGGGTTACTTCTGTAATTTTAACATCATATCATGAACACAGAATAACCATGGGATTTTTCAGGGGTTAACTAAAGGTCAATTGAGCATTAAAGACTAATAAGTGGGTTCATGCAGACAGAAATAGGGTTTCATGCAGTTCAAGAACCAATATAGCACCTAAAACCCTAACTTCATACCCGCTTAAAATACAGAGGTTATGGTCAGGATAAAATTCATCTAAATCTCTTAAAATTCATATAAAATGACCTTTAGGACATTTTGACCTCAAATAGAGTCTCATACGAAATTCTGCCCTAATTTAAGTTTCTACGTAAATTTCCCAGTCAAAATTAGTAAAAATTGACATCTAACTTCATCATCAGATTCCTTGGGTTCAAATTAGGTTTGTATTAAAATTTGGGCCTAATCAGAATTCATCTTGACCTAGTTTTCATTTTAGTCCATTTAAACTTTATTTCTCTCAATTAAGCCCCTAATGTTTCAAATATTTACAATCAGGTCCGTAACTTTGTCATCATTTCTTGCAAAATGATCTCTACCGCCATTGGTGTGAACACAACAGCTCTGTTGAGATTCGATCAATGATTTCTTGCTCTATTCTCAATCAAACCTTTCCAAAATTGAAATGGAGAATCCTTGAGAAATTCTCTACCGATTGGACCAGGTATTGGATCCTGATTTTCCCTAGATTCTTCACACGAACGCTCACAAAATTAGGGAATTTTCATCCCTAAGTTTTTGAGCTTGTGAAGCTTATTTCCAAGTTTGGAAGCCTCCCTAAGGCCTTTAAATAGGCTCCTCTCACGACTTCGAGCTCTTTAGCGAAGTTTAACACCGGAAATCCCTCATCTTCTCCTCCTATGGTTGTCCGCATCTTCACCTCCGGTGAGCTCCTCCGTCCTCTTCATCGAGTCGTCCAACGGTCAAATTGGCTGGCCCATTATCTCCCCCTCATCCTTGCGATTGTCGCTCGCCAAAGCATGATCGCCCTCTCCCTCTCCTTCATCGTCGTCGTATCACCATTGACATCATCTTCTCTAGCTCCAGTCTATCACAACCGGAGCCCTTCGCCTGCCATCTCTCCCTCTGAGTCCCTCCATCTCTTCCTCTTCCCTTATTCATCCTCTCCAACCCCTTAGCTCTCAGGTTCAACCACCAACAAGACCACAACCACCATCCTCTCCCTCCACTCCGGCCAAGCTCCGACGAGGTCATACCACCTCCACAAACCTCCATTCAACCCGCTACTTGTCCCATAAGCTACGCCATCCAACGCCGATCAAAACCCCTCAAGAAATTGAGGGGATTTATTACTCTTAAGTTCCACCCAACACCACCCTCATCGCACCACCTTCCCGAGGTCGCCAAACCTCCACACACACCCTCACCCCACAAAACCACCACCAATGCCTTTTCTGTCCTCAGGTGAACATCCTCAACTGTTTTGACGTGGCTGTGAGGCCTTATTCCTTGTTTCAGGTACTCACCGTCGCTCCGCCACCGCTCTCTTCTCCGACCTCGACTGCAGTTATCCAGCCTCAACACATCCAACTACAGGTTGCAATCGATGCAACCCAGCTCCAGGTTGCTTCCTAGGTCCTCAATCGAAGACTTCGACCGTGGTTGCTGCTCAAATTGATGCCTTAAACTTTCTCAGCTGCTACATGAAGAACACTCGATGGGATAGTCCCACATCGTGACTAGGGTTGTTTGCCTTCGAGTCACTGGGGTCAAGTACCTACCACCCCCTGGTACACACTGCGCCTCAGGAGCTTGTCCACACCCTCGCCCGTGCACATGTCACGCGGGTCTGGGTGTTGGATCCGGTTACCTGCTTCTCGGGTTTGGTCCGATTCTAAGCTTGGGGAGAGAGAAAGAAGATCTGAGAGATAGGGGGTGGGTTTTGCTCTTGTGCACTCCCTCTGCTCTCAGTACCTAGCGAAATTCCTTAAGCCTGTGCTGAGCCTCTCTTGGCGCATGAAGGAAGGAAAGGAAAGGTTCTGAGGCTCTTGCTCTTGGTGCCTCCTATGGTGTTGTGCTTGCTGAGGCTTAGCCCTTAAGCCATCTGATACACAAGGCTAACGTCTGAGCTTACTGTGGCAACATTTGAATAATTTGAATGCTATGGTTGTGATTTACTGTTAAGATATTTAAGTGGTTGTGAGCATTGAGGATTAATTTGGTGATTCAAATCACCATTTTAACCCAATCTTTTTGCACTATTATTCTGATTGTATTGAAATATCATTTTGAATATCATTGATTTCAATTGCATATATATTTCTTGTGATTGGTGAATTAAATTGCATCTTGCTCCTTGCGAACGATGTCGGACTCTATTTTCTGAATTTGAGTTTATAAATTTAAATGATTTGAGCGATTTTGTCCCATACTACGACGCATTCCTTAAACAACGACGATTTTACCTGAACACCTAGAACACTATTTATTTCTGGACAAAAATAGGAAGGAAACCCGTCTAGACTTAGACGTCTAATTAGTTTCCCAGACATCTTAAAACACTTCTTTAGACATTTGTTTTAATCCAACACCGTCCAGTTGATCCTCTCTTCTAGATCAAACATCTGACCATAAAATTAGACGATGACCCAGATGTCTGACCTTAATCCCTTACGTCTAATAACACTGTCAGAATCATTAATAGCCCTGCTTCGAACCTGATTAGCGTTGGATTTATTTCCAATGGTTACCTAAGGCTTCAACAGCCTTCCTAAGGGTTCCTAAGCCACCTATAAATAGAGGAGGACCCTTCCTTTGTTACACACACCAAGCAACACTACTTTCCACTCATTTTGTATCCAAAAGAAGAGAGAATCAAGAAGAAAGTGTTGTTGCTCTCCAAGCCCTCTAGCATCCACCCGAGAGCACCGTCACGCTGTCGACTTCACATCGCACCACTTTTATCTAAGGAAAGTCCTTTTGCCTATAGGAGCTAGATTAACATTTATACTTTGTGGCTCTATAGGACTGTTGTATTTTCCTTTATTTTTGGTTGGGTAGTTGCATTGCGAATTTCCATCTCCTTCGTGGGACAAAATACTCCTCGTAAAGAGGAGCGTTTGAGGTACACTGCCCTCGTATAAGTAGTGTGGTTGTAAGAGATTAAGTCACCCTCATTTGAGTGACTTATTAGTGGATTTGATCGACTCAGTCGATTGGGAAATCCTAAACCGAGAGGTTTAGGTGGTGATTTTTACCTGGGTTTGGGTTTCCACCTAAAAATTATTGTGTACCTATGCGATTATCTTTTGTGAGATTGCTTACTTTACTTCCGCATTATTTCTTTTATCACGCGAATCTCACCCCCTTCCGTTAAAACCTACAATTGGTATGAAAGCAGGTCTTGCAGTTCAGCGTCACACACCGATAAGCAATCATGGAGGGAAGCATCACCGCAACGAGACACGTTGAGGGTCAGTCAACTACCTGTCCTCCATATTTTGATGGGAGCAACTACGGGTATTGGAAGCTCAGGATGAAGATGTGGCTTCAAGCCAATGACTACACCATTTGGGCTAGGTGCGAGACCCCGTTCGACATCCTAGAGAGACCCACGGGAGGCTACTTACAGTAGCAAATTCGGAAGCTCTCTCTCAACGTGAAGACAATGAACTCATTATATTGTGCATTGAGCCCGAAGGAATTCAACTAGGCTCGCAATACGTAATGAAGCGCAATCGATCACGATTCGTATAAAAAAAATGTCGTTGTTGTTGTAGTATGTGTCACAAATACAAACCGTTGTTGCGCCAATTTTATTTAATTACATAATTTTTACTGGTTTATTCCAGGTCGTTCACTGGGAGGCAGTTCTTGATATACATCACTCTCTAAATCCAAGATTATTCTTTAATTTCAAAAATGATTAATTTTATATACAAGCAATAATGAATGAATGAATCCATAAAGAATGAATTAAATGTTTCATTATGTACAAAAAGAGTTAATGAAAATGCTTGCAAAAATCTACTTACAAACAAGCATCAAACAATACATAAATATATTCTATACTATCTGTTTATAATTTATATTACTAATATTCACATCTATATACAATACTAACTAATAATACATACTATACTTAACTTAATTTACTAACATATACAGTAACATATATAATAGCTACAGCGATAGATACAAACATCGCTGGACCCCAAAAACTATATACAAACTCTAAAGTAAAAACTAGGGTCTATAGCGACAATTATTTTACTTTTAGCGACAATTTATTCTGTCAGTGAAAATATGAAGTTTCTTATATACATCTATATAGTTGTATTACTTACCTATACATACTATACAGCTTATTATTATTATTATTATTTACATATACTATACATACAGATATGCGTTATACATATATACTTCTCTTATTCTTTTACTTCTTAGTTTCTCTGTATCCTTTCTCTTCTTTTTCCAAACACTTAGCAGTTTACTTTCTATGTTTAATGAGTCATTAGGGCCTTCTAACTTAGCAAAAATTTGTTAATTGGCAGGCATGCCTTTCGAGGGATACACAGCACCTGAGGGTGGGACCAGACCTCTACTAAGCATGCCCTAATTTCTTAATTAGGCTGCTTAATTACGTTTTCAGATCATTAGTGGGCTTAATCAAGCCCTAGCACAGTAACCAGCCCCCGGCCCACACCACAAACTCATCACAAAGCTCAGTATATGCTCAATATAAATGCTCGGTTGTTTCAGGAGCTCGTGACGACTGAGCATTACAACGCAGAAATTAGTGTTATACCTCTCAGACCGATGCAAAACTCAAAATGTGGCACTATTTGTGCCATGGTTGTGCGTTGGATTTAGGTACGGCTGTGCCAAATTTACGATTTTGGCCCTCAATTCGAGGGCCATAATTTATTGTAAATTAAAATTAAATTATAGGAATTGAAAGTATTTACATAGTACTACTTAATTGTACAGTTAATTTATAAATTTAATTATATTTATTATATAAATAAATTCAGCAAAGTATACAGTTTATACATACTTAATTTTAGGTTTTATTCCTTAATTACGTATAAATTAGTTAATATATGGTCTAATTGACCTTATACCAAATTAGTAAATATGCTAAAGTATTTAATAGATATTTTTATTGTATTTTACAAGCTTTATTGCTAATTTATTTACATCTAAATAACACATTTTTAAACAATTTTATGTATAAATACAGTTTACATAGTATAATACATTACAAATGACTTAAATTAGCTTAACTTACTTAAAATACATTAGTGTAAATATACAGTATAAGTTAACTTAGTTTTAACTACTAATTTATTTTAATTTAATCTAATAACTTAACTATTAACTTAATGAATTAAGTATTTATTCTATATATATAATTAAATTATGGTACAGGGTTAAATATGTTTATTATATACATATAAATATGTATGTACAATATTATTACTAAATATGATTATTTATTGAGTGTATTAATTTATATAGCTTATTAGTACATATAAATTAGTTTACTTAATAATTAATTATATAATTTAGTTATATACAGTACAATCTAACTTAAATACTTAATTTATATACTACAATCTATACATTATTTATTTATACCCTATATACATATAGTTTACCTTATAGATAAATAAGCTTTAAAATATACCTTATATATACACTTATATACATAGTATACAAAGGAATTTTTAGGTATTTTTGAGTTTTTTTTTAAGCTTTTTATGGATTTTATATTTGTTATGGAGGTAGGAGATGAGATGGAAAGAAATAGATGAGGAGAAAGATATGTTTTTGGTATTTTTAAGTGTAGTTTCTTTTATTAAGTTTCATGGTTTACAGAACTGTCGACTGGTAAATTTTACCAAGCCGGGGGTTCGGATTACTATAAAACTTGGTATACATTTAAAGAAATACCTAATCTTCAATCAAACGGGTTTATTTTATTTTTTTATATTTTTTATATAATTTTTATTTAATTCCAAAGTTCACGCATTCTAAGCCTTTCAAGGGTTTTCTAATGTGTGTTAAGGCCCAGAATGGGTCTCAATTGGTTTAAAAGGCATTAAACTGCCTCTAACAGACTCAATGTAATATATAGCAAAGATCTAGACATCAAAGCATGCAATTCTACATTGATTTCAACTAATTAAACTTATTGGACAGTTAGGCTTAAAATAATTACATGAAAGCTTGTTTACAATTCAATACACCTTTAATACAAGTCAGCTATCTAACAATTAAGGTCTACACCTCTGTCCATTGACTTCTCTACTGCTACTACAAATACAACAGACAAGTAGCAGGCCATGTAGCAGCAAGGCAGCCTGAGATTCATCCAATGCAGCAACACAAACAGCAACAGAAGCTACTGAACTTTAATCCACACAGCAAGCCAAGTTCTTCTTCAGATGTCTTAATTGCTACTGCAGTTAATCCATCTGAAGAAGAGCAAGTCTGCAGCAAGGAAGAACCTAAATTCCAGCTACTTAACAGCTTAAATCAGCCAATTAAATCCTAAATCAGACTCAAGACAGCCTGATCAGGAGTTCAAAGTGACTGTTTTAGGCTATTACTTAGCTGGGATTTGGGGGAATGTAGCTGCAATGGCAGCAATTTACTCTGACTATGGGATTCAAAAAAACACAAAACAAAAATCACTAAATCACATTCTAACAAGGGTTTAAATTCACATAAAAACCATGCTCAGATGTTCAGCATCTTAAATCCAAGTTCCTTGTCGCAAATATCACAACCTTTCAGTGCATAAAAGTTGTTGATCTAACTCTTTCTAATGCTATAGACAGCATGTAGAAAGGGTTAGGATCAACACAATAAATCCAAAAGCTGATGATCTAACTTCTTCTAATGCTATAGACAGCATGTAGAAAGGGTTAAGATCAACATAAGAAATCCAGCTGAATCCCAGGATGTTACACATCTTAAGGGATATTGAGAATCCCTTAAGTGAGAATCAGATTCTCAGAAAAACAATTTAGATTAGAATCCCTAATAAAGCCTCAATCAACATGGTTGATCTTCCTTGGCTCTACAAGGCATTCAAGACATTGAAATCCTAAAAAATAACAGATCAGATTATGGCTCTTCTGAGGTGAATTCTGACTTCAAAATCACCTCAGATTCCCAGCCAATCAGTGAATCACATCAAAACACTTCAGTTTGCAAGATCAAAGCATTCAAAGCCCAAATGAATAAAAATTTTTAAAATATGAATTCATAGAAAATCTGGCAAACGGATTCACTTTTTAGCTCAGATTAGGGGCTTTTGTGATAAACATGGGATGAATGAGAAGCCCCTAATGTGATTTTCAACGCTAATTTTAGATTTGAGGTTAGAAACCAATCAGATTTGAAATTAGGTCTTATGAGTGGGTGGATTGGGAAATACAAATCAAGGGAATCAGAAATGAGGTGAAAACATGTAGAGGAAGAACAAAATGAACAGTGATTGGGTGAATATCTTCCCCTCTAATCTGGGATGATCAGAGGAGGTGAGGGGGGGAAATTTCTATGCTAAATCTACTCCTAATGCTACACTACAAGCATGCACAAATCAACACAACTTCTAATTCTAATTCTACTACTAATCTATCTATCTAATTGTAACGAACGCGTGCCCCAGACGTCTTTTAAGACGTTTGGGAGGAGGCCCAGACGTCGGTCCGGACGTCTGGGATCACATCAAGACGTCTGAACAGACGTCTGGGATCGTTTCCAGACGAGGCCCAGACGTCGGTCCGGACGTCTGGGATCACATCAAGACGTCTGAACAGACGTCTGGCATCGTTTCCAGACGTCTGGAAAACAGTTATTTTCGCACGGGAGAGTCGTCTGTGCGCCTGTGCATGCAGACCTGCGATTCCTCTCTCTCTCTGCGGCTGCAGGCGGCCTGCCACCCCCTCTCTCCTCCTCACGCGGCCTCAAAAGGGCCACGCCTCCCCTCCCGTCTCCACAGTGTCCTCCTTCTTCTCCTTCCTGTGCGCGAGAGCGAGCGGACGCGAGGGCGGCAACGACGGCCGCAGTGAGCGCGAAGGTGCGGCGTGTGAGGGCGGAGCTCTGCCGTGAGGGCGAGCTCGCCGGAGCGGCTTGGCCGGCCGGTGGAGGGCGCAGGGGGCGCGAAGCGACGCAGAGAGGGACCTGCTGTGGTCTGAGCAGCAGACGCGCGAGGTGCGACGCGGGCGGCGTCGCGAGCGGAGGCCGAGTAGCGCCCTGATTCTGGAAAAATTTCTAGAATCAGACGTCTGGGTTGACAGCCAGACGGCGAGTTAGACGTCTTGAAGCCCATACAGACGTCTGAAAGGTGAGTTTATCGCCTTCTCCTTCCTTCCTGTCGACTGACCGTACTGAGGGAGGGAGTTGGCTGTGCGCAGGTTCGCTAATTCGCCATCCCTTGCGAATCAGACGTCTGGAAGTTGTAGCAGACGGTGGGAGTGACCTACAGACGTCCGGAGTGACCATAGGACGTCTGGGAGCTAGGCCAGACGTCCCCGCAGACTTCTGGACGTCTGGGAAACCACGCTGAACAGGTAATTCTCTGATCCACTTTTTAAGACGTCTGGAAGAAGTTCCAGACGTCTGATTTTGCACAGTATCGTCTTTTTCGACCCGTTTAGGGCCCGTTCGGGCTTCGTTTTCTGCGATTCGAGTTGCGTTCTTTTCAGAATTAATTCCTCTACCCGTCTACAGTAGCTATACACTGTTTTGAGACACTCCTTGTGTTGATCCTTGTGATAGGACCTCGTTCGGTTGCAGTCTTGAGAGTCACGGAGGCACGCGGGATTCCCGATCGCGCCCCCATTACTCCCGTTGTACCTGGTAGAGTGGCTTTAAGTATTAATAAAATCTGTTAAAGTATGGAACCATACCTAGAACCTAGGACATTGCATGAATCCTAGGAATGAGAAATATATGGAATGATAGTTCCTAGGTGTTGCATGAATCCTAGGGCTGGAAAACTAGTTGTATGCTAGATCCTAGGATGTGGCATGAATCTTAGGATGGAAAAACTAGTGGAATGTATAATACTGCAGTCTTGGAAAAAAAAATGGGAAGGAATATAAAGCTGCCTGTAAATTGAATTCACAGCTGCCTGTTACGAATAAAGAAACATGTTTGGGATCATGGTTTGTAAGAACGTGAAACTGGAAAGTAAGACATAAGATGTTCTGGAACCCTACGGGGAAGTAGGAGTAGAACTCCTAGAAAGCGAATGGAATAGAATTGGGGGAAGTGAGCTGGCCCTTGAGTACGGAGTACCAAGGAGAGCGACTGTCCCCCTGTTTAGTGCAGAGCTGAGCTAGCCGCCCCAGGGACCCGGGGGTTAGGACTGGCCACTCTGTACCGACTTGTTGGCCCTCGTGTATGTAGTACCGAGGAGAGCTAGTAGTGTTAGGAGAGTACTAGCTACCCCACGGGCCCCGGGGTTCTGCTAGCCTCCTTCACCGACTTGTTAGGCCCACTAGGGCAAACCAGGGTAGTCAGGCGAGGGTGCGCGGACTGTGGAGGGGCAAGGCCCCAGTTTGGTTACTGTGGAGGGGTTGGACCCCTGTTACTGAGAGGGCTCTGCCCTGGTTTCGTGCTGTGCTTTGGGCGCACCCGTTAACGGAAACGACTGACCGCGTGCCAGTGCGGGCTAGCTATCTGTGCGTTTATCGTGCGTGCCGTAGTCACCGTTACGTCTGTCAGTGACCTTGGGGTGGTTGACTGAGGGTAGGATCACCACGGGGGACTCTCCCGGCCAGGAGAGCACCACGTGCTACTTCTACTTTTGGAAAAGACTGCAATCAAGATCGTTCCCACGAGGACATTCGAGATCAAGTAAAGGATCTGAGAAACAAATGAAATAGTGAGAAAAATTGAAAGATGTGAATAAAGGAAGTAATAGAACATAACAGCTACTGTACACTCTACTGTTGCCTTTAGTTAGCTTGCCACTCTACTCAGCGTTTTGCTGACGTGTTACACTCGTTACCTTTTTCAGGACCAGGTGTTGAGCAGCCAGGGTCGGCGGCTCCAGAGGACGCTGGGCCAAGTAGGGTCCAGTAGAGTTTACCACAGCCTTTTGTACCTCTTTTGTTTCTATTCTAGTGAGTAGTTTTTGTTTCCGCTGTACTTTCTTTACCTGCAGTTCATGTTATATGATAAATGTTGTTTTACTGTTGTGGTGGTACCTACTGTAGTAGTTTCTTTCCTTACTACTGTACTTTCTTACTGTTAGTTATATTCATGCTGAATGTGGTTTATTTTACTGTCTTTTGGTTACTTCCTCGATGGACGACTGGGTCTTGGGATTAGTCGAGTCGGTCCGGTTCTCGTGTCTCGTAGGGACTCGGGAACCGGGTCGTTACAAGATGGTATCAGAGCAAGGTCGTCCCGAGAAGTGAATCAACTGATTGGAAAATAACCAATTCACATGTTTATAGCTAGAGTAGCCACCACAACATATCTCTTGACATGAGCTCTTAGAAGTTTTGTTAGGTACCGTCTGTTTTGACTTTTTTCGTTTTGTTTCGCGTCTCCATTGTAGGAGATGCCTCGTCGTGGAGCTAGGAGGGTGGGCCGCGGCCGAGGTCGGGGCCCGAGGGACAGATGTGTCAGACTTGGAGTACTTACTACCCCTCCTCTTCTCCTGAGCATACCGTCTCCGGACCTCGTCCAACTGATTCGAGAGGTGGTTCGAGAAGAATTTCAGCTTCCACCCACGTCGCCACCCCCTCCCCCTTCCGAGCGTACGACAGGGGAGTTAGTGGTGGAACGAGATTTCCGCCGCCACACTAGGCATGTTAGGAGAACTCAACGGAGACACGTGGCGTCCGCAGGAGGGCCGTCACGTTGTGCAGGGCCATCAGTGGCCTTTGGGGGCCCTCGACAGGGGCCAGTCGCCAGCACCGGACCCCCGCCTAGCCGACAGCAGGGACTCACTGAGGGCGGGAGTCGGGTTCCCCTCTGCTACCAGTGTGGCCAGCCGGGCCACATCAGGAGGGACTGCCCATCTAGGGCAGGAGGTCAGCAGATACTTCCCGTGCAGAGCACTGGAGGGCGCGCAGGAGGCCGCGGTTCCCAGGCACGAGGAGGAGGACAGCAGTCGCGAGGAGGGTACCGGCCAGCACCTACCCGTCCGACGCAGAGTGTGGCTGCTTCGTCCGCACCTAGAGCTGAGGGGCATATCAACGCCCTAACACACAGGGACGCCAGAGCATCGGGATCCGTGGTAGCAGGTATGGTTTCAGTTTCTGGCAGACTCGTTTACACGCTTTTTGATTCCGGCGCTACGCACTCGTTTGTCGCAGCCAGTTTCGCAGTTAGTTTGGACCAGGATTATACACTGTTAGAGAATCCGTTGGTAATCAGAGGTCCGAGTGGTCCGCTATTTGTAGCTGAGGAGGTGTACACGGATTGCGAGGTCAGCGTTGGAGGACATAGCCTGCCAGCTAACCTGATTATGATCTAGATGGAGGACTTTGGAGTGATTCTGGGGATGGATTGGCTGTCCGCTTACCACGCCTTGGTAGATTATTTTGAGAGGAAGATTGTCTTCTCCATTCCGGAGTTACCTTCTTTCGAGTTTCACGGGCAGCTAGTGGACGGAGGTTTCAGGTGCATTTCGGCACTTCGGGCGGCGAGACTTTTGAGCCAGGGGTGTGAGGGCTCCCTAGCCTGTGTGATGGCAGAGCCCAGCCCTGTGGCAGACTTCCAGAGCATCCCGGTGGTCATAGAGTTCCCCGACGTGTTTCCAGACGAGTTACCAGGACTACCGCCCGAGCGTGAGATCGAGTTTGAGATCTCACTAGTACCAGGGACCAGCCCCATCTCCACCGCGCCATACAGGATGGCACCGCTTGAGCTACGAGAGCTCAAGTCCCAGTTGCAGGACCTTTTGGAGAAAGGTTTCGTGAGGCCCAGTGCGTCTCCCTGGGGAGCCCCGGTACTGTTTGTGAAGAAGAAGGATGGGACCCTACGCCTTTGTGTGGACTACCGACAGCTGAATAGGGTCACCATCAAGAACAGATATCCGCTGCCGAGGATCGACGATTTGTTTGACCAGTTGCGGGGTGCCACGGTGTTTTCCAAGATAGACTTGAGGTCTGGATACCACCAGTTGAGGATCAGGGAGACCGACGTCTCCAAGACAGCTTTCCGCACCCGGTACGGACACTACGAGTTTTTGGTCATGCTGTTTGGGCTGACCAATGCCCCCACTGCTTTCATGGACCTGATGAACCGGGTGTTTAGACCGTACTTGGACCAGTTTGTGGTGGTTTTCATAGATGATGTACTCATCTATTCTAGAGATCGGACGCAGCACGGACAGCACTTGCGGATGGTTCTGGACACTCTGAGACGACGCAGGTTGTACGCCAAATACAGCAAGTGCGAGTTTTGGTTGAGGGAGGTGACCTTCTTGGGTCATGTGATCTCTGGTGACGGCCTGGCGGTGGATCCCGCCAAGGTCGAGGCAGTGCTCAGGTGGGAGAGACCGCGTTCAGTCACTGAGATTCGCAGTTTCCTGGGACTAGCAGGTTACTACAGACGGTTCATCAGGGGATTTTCACAGATTGCGCGTCCTATGACACAGTTGACCCGGAAGGACGTGCCTTTCGCTTGGACAGACGCCTGTGAGGCGCGTTTTCTAGAGCTGAAGGAGAGGTTGACCTCGGCTCCCGTGCTCACCATCCCTGACAGTAGTGGCGGGTTCGTTGTGTACACACGGACTTTTCCTTGCAGGGGTTAGAAGGTGTGCTCATGCAGAGGGGTCATGTTGTCGCTTACGCTTCGCGGCAACTGAAGCCCCATGAGCATACCTACCCTACCCACGACCTAGAGTTGGCAGCTGTTGTCTTCGCGCTGAAGACCTGGAGGCACTACTTGTACGGTGAGACCTTCGAGATTTTTACAGATCACAAGAGCCTCAGATATCTTTTTGACCAGAAGGAGCTCAACATGAGACAGAGACGTTGGTTGGAGCTCCTGAAGGACTACGATTGCAGCATCTCCTACCACCCGGGAAAGGCCAATGTGGTGGCTGACACCTTGAGCCGTAAGGAGCCCGCACGCTTGGCCAGTCTACAGTTACAGAGTTGGAGCCTTTTGGAGGAGGTGGGCAGTTGGCGGCCTCTAGAGTTACGAGGATACTGTGGGGCAGTGACGGTGACACGGCAGACCAGGCCAGAGCTGATAGACCGTATCATCACAGGACAGATGGCTGATCCGTACTTGCAGTCTTTGCGCGACAGAGTACTTTCAGGGGACCCAGGGGACTTCTCTTTCACAGACCAAGTGTTACGCTTGAGGGGACGGTTGTGCGTTCCCAGAGACGAGGAGCTGTTGAGAGAGCTCCTGACTGAGGCACACGGCTCCAGATTCACCATACATCCCGGAAACACGAAAATGTACCATGACTTGAGACGCGAGTTTTGGTGGAGAGGGATGAAGCGGGATGTGGGTGAGTTCGTGCAGCAGTGCTTAGTGTGCCAGCAGGTGAAAGCCGAGCATCAGAGGCCTGCAGGGCCGCTTCAGCCGCTTCCAGTGCCAGAGTGGAAGTGGGTGAGCATCACCATGGACTTGGTGGTGGGCTTACCTGTTACCCAGCGAGGACACGACGCAGTCTGGGTAATAGTGGATAGACTGACGAAGACGGCGCGATTCTTGCCGATCCGAGTCACTTTGGGACCAGCACAGTTGGCAGAGAGGTATATTCGCGATGTGGTGCGACTACACGGAGTTCCACGGGAGATCGTATCCGACCGGGATACCCGCTTTACGTCCCAGTTTTGGGCTGAGTTTCAGCAGGCTTTGGGGACGAGGTTGAGGTTTAGAACAGCTTACCACCCCCAGACGGACGGACAATCTGAGCGCACGATACAGACACTTGAGGACCTTTTGCGTGCCTGTGTACTGGACTGGAGGGGCTCTTGGGAGGAGCACCTGCCCCTGGCGGAGTTTGCATACAACAACAGTTATCACTCGAGCATCGGCATGGCTCCCTACGAGGCTCTGTACGGACGGAAATGCACGGCACCCTTGAGTTGGGTTGAGGTGGGGACCAAGTGGGAGGTTGGCCCCAGGTTGATCTGGCAGAGTCAGGAGGTAGTTGAGCAGATCCACAGACGACTCCGCACTGTCAGGAGCAGACAGAAGAGCTACGCGGATCGCAGACGCAGAGAGGTGCAGTTCGAGGTTGGGGACCACGTCTTCCTTCGTGTTTCACCCATGAAGGGCTTACAGCGGTTTGGGGTGAGAGGGAAGCTCGCGCCGAGGTTCGTGGGGCCCTTTGAGGTCCTGGAGCGGGTTGGACCCGTTGCTTACAGACTTGCCCTTCCCCCGCAGCTTTCTGGTGTGCACGACGTGTTCCACGTGTCCAACCTCAGGAAGTACGTAGCCGATTCCAGTCACGTACTGAGTCACGAGAGCGTCGAGGTGAGCGACGACCTGACCTACATCGAGCGGCCAGTGTAGATCCTAGACCGAGCCGTCCGCAGGTTGAGACGGAAGCAAGTACCCCTGGTAAAGGTTTTGTGGAGGAGCCAGCGGTACGAGGAGGCTACCTGGGAGCCTGAGGTGACAATGCGGGAGCGGTACCCGGAGCTTTTCGCAGGTACGTCTTTTCGGACCGGCTTCGGTCCTCTTTGAGTTTGTTATGGTTATCTGGACATCTTTTTCCCACACCCTAGTTGGTGCAAGTTTCGGGGACGAAACTTCCTTTCAGTTTGTTATATTGTAACGAACGCGTGCCCCAGACGTCTTTTAAGACATCTGGGACGAGGCCCAGACGTCGGTCCGGACGTCTGGGATCACATCAAGACGTCTGAACAGACGTCTGGGATCGTTTCCAGACGTCTGGAAAACAGTTATTTTCGCACGGGAGAGTCGTCTGCGCGCCTGTGCGCGTAGACTCGCGATTCCTCTCTCTCTCTCTCTCTTTTTCCCTCTGTCTCTCTGCGGCTGCAGGCGGCCTGCCACCCCCTCTCTCCTCCTCGCGCGGCCTTAAAAGGGCCACGCCTCCCGTCTCGTCTCCACAGTCTCCTCCTTCTTCTCCTTCCTGTGCGCGAGAGCGAGCGGACGCGAGGGCGGCAGCGACGGCCGCAGTGAGCGTGGAGGTGCGGCGTGCGAGGGCAGAGCTCTGCCGTGAGGGCGAGCTCGCCGGAGCGGCTTGGCCGGCTGGCGGAGGGCGCAGGGGGCGCGGAGCGACGCGGAGAGGGACCTGCTGCGGTCTGAGCAGCAGACGCGTGAGGTGTGACACGGGCGGTGTCGCGAGCGGAGGCCGAGCAGTGCCCTGATTCTGGAAAAATTTCCAGAATCAGACGTCTGGGTTGACAGCCAGACGGCGAGTTAGACGTCTTGAAGCCCATACAGACGTCTGAAAGGTGAGTTTACCGCCTTCTCCTTCCTTCCTGTCGACTGACCGTACTGAGGGAGGGAGTTGGCTGTGCGCAGGTTCGCTGATTCGCCATCCCTTGCGAATCAGACGTCTGGAAGTTGTAGCAGACGACGTCCCCGCAGACTTCTGGACATCTGGGAAACCACGCTGAACAGGTAATTCTCTGATCCACTTTTTAAGACGTCTGGAAGAAGTTCCAGACGTCTGATTTTGTACAGTATCGTCTTTTTCAACCCGTTTAGGGCCCGTTCGGGCTCCGTTTTCCGCAATTCGAGTTGCGTTCTTTTCAGAATTAATTCCTCTACCCGTCTACAGTAGCTATACACTGTTTTGAGACACTCCTTGTGTTGATCCTTGTGATAGGACCTCGTTCGGTTGCAGTCTTGAGAGTCACGGAGGCACGCGGGATTCCCGATCGCGCCCCCATTACTCCCGTTGTACCTGGTAGAGTGGCTTTAAGTATTAATAAAATCTGTTAAAGTATGGAACCATACCTAGAACCTAGGACATTGCATGAATCCTAGGAATGAGAAATATATGGAATGATAGTTCCTAGGTGTTGCATGAATCCTAGGGCTGGAAAACTAGTTGTATGCTAGATCCTAGGATGTGGCATGAATCTTAGGATGGAAAAACTAGTGGAATGTATAATACTGCAGTCTTGGAAAAAAAAATGGGAAGGAATATAAAGCTGCCTGTAAATTGAATTCACAGCTGCCTGTTACGAATAAAGAAACATGTTTGGGATCATGGTTTGTAAGAACGTGAAACTGGAAAGTAAGACATAAGATGTTCTGGAACCCTACGGGGAAGTAGGAGTAGAACTCCTAGAAAGCGAATGGAATAGAATTGGGGGAAGTGAGCTGGCCCTTGAGTACGGAGTACCAAGGAGAGCGACTGTCCCCCTGTTTAGTGCAGAGCTGAGCTAGCCGCCCCAGGGACCCGGGGGTTAGGACTGGCCACTCTGTACCGACTTGTTGGCCCTCGTGTATGTAGTACCGAGGAGAGCTAGTAGTGTTAGGAGAGTACTAGCTACCCCACGGGCCCCGGGGTTCTGCTAGCCTCCTTCACCGACTTGTTAGGCCCACTAGGGCAAACCAGGGTAGTCAGGCGAGGGTGCGCGGACTGTGGAGGGGCAAGGCCCCAGTTTGGTTACTGTGGAGGGGTTGGACCCCTGTTACTGAGAGGGCTCTGCCCTGGTTTCGTGCTGTGCTTTGGGCGCACCCGTTAACGGAAACGACTGACCGCGTGCCAGTGCGGGCTAGCTATCTGTGCGTTTATCGTGCGTGCCGTAGTCACCGTTACGTCTGTCAGTGACCTTGGGGTGGTTGACTGAGGGTAGGATCACCACGGGGGACTCTCCCGGCCAGGAGAGCACCACGTGCTACTTCTACTTTTGGAAAAGACTGCAATCAAGATCGTTCCCACGAGGACATTCGAGATCAAGTAAAGGATCTGAGAAACAAATGAAATAGTGAGAAAAATTGAAAGATGTGAATAAAGGAAGTAATAGAACATAACAGCTACTGTACACTCTACTGTTGCCTTTAGTTAGCTTGCCACTCTACTCAGCGTTTTGCTGACGTGTTACACTCGTTACCTTTTTCAGGACCAGGTGTTGAGCAGCCAGGGTCGGCGGCTCCAGAGGACGCTGGGCCAAGTAGGGTCCAGTAGAGTTTACCACAGCCTTTTGTACCTCTTTTGTTTCTGTTCTAGTGAGTAGTTTTTGTTTCCGCTGTACTTTCTTTACCTGCAGTTCATGTTATATGATAAATGTTGTTTTACTGTTGTGGTGGTACCTACTGTAGTAGTTTCTTTCCTTACTACTGTACTTTCTTACTGTTAGTTATATTCATGCTGAATGTGGTTTATTTTACTGTCTTTTGGTTACTTCCTCGATGGACGACTGGGTCTTGGGATTAGTCGAGTCGGTCCGGTTCTCGTGTCTCGTAGGGACTCGGGAACCGGGTCGTTACAAGATGGTATCAGAGCAAGGTCGTCCCGAGAAGTGAATCAACTGATTGGAAAATAACCAATTCACATGTTTATAGCTAGAGTAGCCACCACAACATATCTCTTGACATGAGCTCTTAGAAGTTTTGTTAGGTACCGTCTGTTTTGACTTTTTTCGTTTTGTTTCGCGTCTCCATTGTAGGAGATGCCTCGTCGTGGAGCTAGGAGGGTGGGCCGCGGCCGAGGTCGGGGCCCGAGGGACAGATGTGTCAGACTTGGAGTACTTACTACCCCTCCTCTTCTCCTGAGCATACCGTCTCCGGACCTCGTCCAACTGATTCGAGAGGTGGTTCGAGAAGAATTTCAGCTTCCACCCACGTCGCCACCCCCTCCCCCTTCCGAGCGTACGACAGGGGAGTTAGTGGTGGAACGAGATTTCCGCCGCCACACTAGGCATGTTAGGAGAACTCAACGGAGACACGTGGCGTCCGCAGGAGGGCCGTCACGTTGTGCAGGGCCATCAGTGGCCTTTGGGGGCCCTCGACAGGGGCCAGTCGCCAGCACCGGACCCCCGCCTAGCCGACAGCAGGGACTCACTGAGGGCGGGAGTCGGGTTCCCCTCTGCTACCAGTGTGGCCAGCCAGGCCACATCAGGAGGGACTGCCCATCTAGGGCAGGAGGTCAGCAGATACTTCCCGTGCAGAGCACTGGAGGGCGCGCAGGAGGCCGCGGTTCCCAGGCACGAGGAGGAGGACAGCAGTCGCGAGGAGGGTACCGGCCAGCACCTACCCGTCCGACGCAGAGTGTGGCTGCTTCGTCCGCACCTAGAGCTGAGGGGCATATCAACGCCCTAACACACAGGGACGCCAGAGCATCGGGATCCGTGGTAGCAGGTATGGTTTCAGTTTCTGGCAGACTCGTTTACACGCTTTTTGATTCCGGCGCTACGCACTCGTTTGTCGCAGCCAGTTTCGCAGTTAGTTTGGACCAGGATTATACACTGTTAGAGAATCCGTTGGTAATCAGAGGTCCGAGTGGTCCGCTATTTGTAGCTGAGGAGGTGTACACGGATTGCGAGGTCAGCGTTGGAGGACATAGCCTGCCAGCTAACCTGATTATGATCTAGATGGAGGACTTTGGAGTGATTCTGGGGATGGATTGGCTGTCCGCTTACCACGCCTTGGTAGATTATTTTGAGAGGAAGATTGTCTTCTCCATTCCGGAGTTGCCTTCTTTCGAGTTTCACGGGCAGCTAGTGGACGGAGGTTTCAGGTGCATTTCGGCACTTCGGGCGGCGAGACTTTTGAGCCAGGGGTGTGAGGGCTCCCTAGCCTGTGTGATGGCAGAGCCCAGCCCTGTGGCAGACTTCCAGAGCATCCCGGTGGTCAGAGAGTTCCCCGACGTGTTTCCAGACGAGTTACCAGGACTACCGCCCGAGCGTGAGATCGAGTTTGAGATCTCACTAGTACCAGGGACCAGCCCCATCTCCACCGCGCCATACAGGATGGCACCGCTTGAGCTACGAGAGCTCAAGTCCCAGTTGCAGGACCTTTTGGAGAAAGGTTTCGTGAGGCCCAGTGCGTCTCCCTGGGGAGCCCCGGTACTGTTTGTGAAGAAGAAGGATGGGACCCTACGCCTTTGTGTGGACTACCGACAGCTGAATAGGGTCACCATCAAGAACAGATATCCGCTGCCGAGGATCGACGATTTGTTTGACCAGTTGCGGGGTGCCACGGTGTTTTCCAAGATAGACTTGAGGTCTGGATACCACCAGTTGAGGATCAGGGAGACCGACGTCTCCAAGACAGCTTTCCGCACCCGGTACGGACACTACGAGTTTTTGGTCATGCTGTTTGGGCTGACCAATGCCCCCACTGCTTTCATGGACCTGATGAACCGGGTGTTTAGACCGTACTTGGACCAGTTTGTGGTGGTTTTCATAGATGATGTACTCATCTATTCTAGAGATCGGACGCAGCACGGACAGCACTTGCGGATGGTTCTGGACACTCTGAGACGACGCAGGTTGTACGCCAAATACAGCAAGTGCGAGTTTTGGTTGAGGGAGGTGACCTTCTTGGGTCATGTGATCTCTGGTGACGGCCTGGCGGTGGATCCCGCCAAGGTCGAGGCAGTGCTCAGGTGGGAGAGACCGCGTTCAGTCACTGAGATTCGCAGTTTCCTGGGACTAGCAGGTTACTACAGACGGTTCATCAGGGGATTTTCACAGATTGCGCGTCCTATGACACAGTTGACCCGGAAGGACGTGCCTTTCGCTTGGACAGACGCCTGTGAGGCGCGTTTTCTAGAGCTGAAGGAGAGGTTGACCTCGGCTCCCGTGCTCACCATCCCTGACAGTAGTGGCGGGTTCGTTGTGTACACACGGACTTTTCCTTGCAGGGGTTAGAAGGTGTGCTCATGCAGAGGGGTCATGTTGTCGCTTACGCTTCGCGGCAACTGAAGCCCCATGAGCATACCTACCCTACCCACGACCTAGAGTTGGCAGCTGTTGTCTTCGCGCTGAAGACCTGGAGGCACTACTTGTACGGTGAGACCTTCGAGATTTTTACAGATCACAAGAGCCTCAGATATCTTTTTGACCAGAAGGAGCTCAACATGAGACAGAGACGTTGGTTGGAGCTCCTGAAGGACTACGATTGCAGCATCTCCTACCACCCGGGAAAGGCCAATGTGGTGGCTGACACCTTGAGCCGTAAGGAGCCCGCACGCTTGGCCAGTCTACAGTTACAGAGTTGGAGCCTTTTGGAGGAGGTGGGCAGTTGGCGGCCTCTAGAGTTACGAGGATACTGTGGGGCAGTGACGGTGACACGGCAGACCAGGCCAGAGCTGATAGACCGTATCATCACAGGACAGATGGCTGATCCGTACTTGCAGTCTTTGCGCGACAGAGTACTTTCAGGGGACCCAGGGGACTTCTCTTTCACAGACCAAGTGTTACGCTTGAGGGGACGGTTGTGCGTTCCCAGAGACGAGGAGCTGTTGAGAGAGCTCCTGACTGAGGCACACGGCTCCAGATTCACCATACATCCCGGAAACACGAAAATGTACCATGACTTGAGACGCGAGTTTTGGTGGAGAGGGATGAAGCGGGATGTGGGTGAGTTCGTGCAGCAGTGCTTAGTGTGCCAGCAGGTGAAAGCCGAGCATCAGAGGCCTGCAGGGCCGCTTCAGCCGCTTCCAGTGCCAGAGTGGAAGTGGGTGAGCATCACCATGGACTTGGTGGTGGGCTTACCTGTTACCCAGCGAGGACACGACGCAGTCTGGGTAATAGTGGATAGACTGACGAAGACGGCGCGATTCTTGCCGATCCGAGTCACTTTGGGACCAGCACAGTTGGCAGAGAGGTATATTCGCGATGTGGTGCGACTACACGGAGTTCCACGGGAGATCGTATCCGACCGGGATACCCGCTTTACGTCCCAGTTTTGGGCTGAGTTTCAGCAGGCTTTGGGGACGAGGTTGAGGTTTAGAACAGCTTACCACCCCCAGACGGACGGACAATCTGAGCGCACGATACAGACACTTGAGGACCTTTTGCGTGCCTGTGTACTGGACTGGAGGGGCTCTTGGGAGGAGCACCTGCCCCTGGCGGAGTTTGCATACAACAACAGTTATCACTCGAGCATCGGCATGGCTCCCTACGAGGCTCTGTACGGACGGAAATGCACGGCACCCTTGAGTTGGGTTGAGGTGGGGACCAAGTGGGAGGTTGGCCCCAGGTTGATCTGGCAGAGTCAGGAGGTAGTTGAGCAGATCCACAGACGACTCCGCACTGTCAGGAGCAGACAGAAGAGCTACGCGGATCGCAGACGCAGAGAGGTGCAGTTCGAGGTTGGGGACCACGTCTTCCTTCGTGTTTCACCCATGAAGGGCTTACAGCGGTTTGGGGTGAGAGGGAAGCTCGCGCCGAGGTTCGTGGGGCCCTTTGAGGTCCTGGAGCGGGTTGGACCCGTTGCTTACAGACTTGCCCTTCCCCCGCAGCTTTCTGGTGTGCACGACGTGTTCCACGTGTCCAACCTCAGGAAGTACGTAGCCGATTCCAGTCACGTACTGAGTCACGAGAGCGTCGAGGTGAGCGACGACCTGACCTACATCGAGCGGCCAGTGTAGATCCTAGACCGAGCCGTCCGCAGGTTGAGACGGAAGCAAGTACCCCTGGTAAAGGTTTTGTGGAGGAGCCAGCGGTACGAGGAGGCTACCTGGGAGCCTGAGGTGACAATGCGGGAGCGGTACCCGGAGCTTTTCGCAGGTACGTCTTTTCGGACCGGCTTCGGTCCTCTTTGAGTTTGTTATGGTTATCTGGACATCTTTTTCCCACACCCTAGTTGGTGCAAGTTTCGGGGACGAAACTTCCTTTCAGTTTGTTATATTGTAACGAACGCGTGCCCCAGACGTCTTTTAAGACATCTGGGACGAGGCCCAGACGTCGGTCCGGACGTCTGGGATCACATCAAGACGTCTGAACAGACGTCTGGGATCGTTTCCAGACGTCTGGAAAACAGTTATTTTCGCACGGGAGAGTCGTCTGCGCGCCTGTGCGCGTAGACTCGCGATTCCTCTCTCTCTCTCTCTTTTTCCCTCTGTCTCTCTGCGGCTGCAGGCGGCCTGCCACCCCCTCTCTCCTCCTCGCGCGGCCTTAAAAGGGCCACGCCTCCCGTCTCGTCTCCACAGTCTCCTCCTTCTTCTCCTTCCTGTGCGCGAGAGCGAGCGGACGCGAGGGCGGCAGCGACGGCCGCAGTGAGCGTGGAGGTGCGGCGTGCGAGGGCAGAGCT
Source organism: Thalassia testudinum (assembly GCA_037157565.1). NCBI lineage: Eukaryota > Viridiplantae > Streptophyta > Magnoliopsida > Alismatales > Hydrocharitaceae > Thalassia > Thalassia testudinum. The sequence goes on along the minus strand of JAZHRO010000002.1, from coordinate 40,461,792 downwards.
CTGCCGTGAGGGCGAGCTCGCCGGAGCGGCTTGGCCGGCCGGCGGAGGGCGCAGGGGGCGCGGAGCGACGCGGAGAGGGACCTGCTGCGGTCTGAGCAGCAGACGCGTGAGGTGCGACACGGGCGGTGTCGCGAGCGGAGGTCGAGCAGTGCCCTGATTCTGGAAAAATTTCCAGAATCAGACGTCTGGGTTGACAGCCAGACGGCGAGTTAGACGTCTTGAAGCCCATACAGACGTCTGAAAGGTGAGTTTACCGCCTTCTCCTTCCTTCCTGTCGACTGACCGTACTGAGGGAGGGAGTTGGCTGTGCGCAGGTTCGCTGATTCGCCATCCCTTGCGAATCAGACGTCTGGAAGTTGTAGCAGACGGCGGGAGTGACCTACAGACGTCCGGAGTGACCATAGGACGTCTGGGAGCTAGGCCAGACGTCCCCGCAGACTTCTGGACATCTGGGAAACCACGCTGAACAGGTAATTCTCTGATCCACTTTTTAAGACGTCTGGAAGAAGTTCCAGACGTCTGATTTTGCACAGTATCGTCTTTTTCAACCCGTTTAGGGCCCGTTCGGGCTCCGTTTTCCGCAATTCGAGTTGCGTTCTTTTCAGAATTAATTCCTCTACCCGTCTACAGTAGCTATACACTGTTTTGAGACACTCCTTGTGTTGATCCTTGTGATAGGACCTCGTTCGGTTGCAGTCTTGAGAGTCACGGAGGCACGCGGGATTCCCGATCGCGCCCCCATTACTCCCGTTGTACCTGGTAGAGTGGCTTTAAGTATTAATAAAATCTGTTAAAGTATGGAACCATACCTAGAACCTAGGACATTGCATGAATCCTAGGAATGAGAAATATATGGAATGATAGTTCCTAGGTGTTGCATGAATCCTAGGGCTGGAAAACTAGTTGTATGCTAGATCCTAGGATGTGGCATGAATCTTAGGATGGAAAAACTAGTGGAATGTATAATACTGCAGTCTTGGAAAAAAAAATGGGAAGGAATATAAAGCTGCCTGTAAATTGAATTCACAGCTGCCTGTTACGAATAAAGAAACATGTTTGGGATCATGGTTTGTAAGAACGTGAAACTGGAAAGTAAGACATAAGATGTTCTGGAACCCTACGGGGAAGTAGGAGTAGAACTCCTAGAAAGCGAATGGAATAGAATTGGGGGAAGTGAGCTGGCCCTTGAGTACGGAGTACCAAGGAGAGCGACTGTCCCCCTGTTTAGTGCAGAGCTGAGCTAGCCGCCCCAGGGACCCGGGGGTTAGGACTGGCCACTCTGTACCGACTTGTTGGCCCTCGTGTATGTAGTACCGAGGAGAGCTAGTAGTGTTAGGAGAGTACTAGCTACCCCACGGGCCCCGGGGTTCTGCTAGCCTCCTTCACCGACTTGTTAGGCCCACTAGGGCAAACCAGGGTAGTCAGGCGAGGGTGCGCGGACTGTGGAGGGGCAAGGCCCCAGTTTGGTTACTGTGGAGGGGTTGGACCCCTGTTACTGAGAGGGCTCTGCCCTGGTTTCGTGCTGTGCTTTGGGCGCACCCGTTAACGGAAACGACTGACCGCGTGCCAGTGCGGGCTAGCTATCTGTGCGTTTATCGTGCGTGCCGTAGTCACCGTTACGTCTGTCAGTGACCTTGGGGTGGTTGACTGAGGGTAGGATCACCACGGGGGACTCTCCCGGCCAGGAGAGCACCACGTGCTACTTCTACTTTTGGAAAAGACTGCAATCAAGATCGTTCCCACGAGGACATTCGAGATCAAGTAAAGGATCTGAGAAACAAATGAAATAGTGAGAAAAATTGAAAGATGTGAATAAAGGAAGTAATAGAACATAACAGCTACTGTACACTCTACTGTTGCCTTTAGTTAGCTTGCCACTCTACTCAGTGTTTTGCTGACGTGTTACACTTGTTACCTTTTTCAGGACCAGGTGTTGAGCAGCCAGGGTCGGCGGCTGCAGAGGACGCTGGGCCGAGTAGGGTCCAGTAGAGTTTACCACAGCCTTTTGTACCTCTTTTGTTTCTGTTCTAGTGAGTAGTTTTTGTTTCCGCTGTACTTTCTTTACCTGCAGTTCATGTTATATGATAAATGTTGTTTTACTGTTGTGGTGGTACCTATTGTAGTAGTTTCTTTCCTTACTGCTGTACTTTCTTACTGTTAGTTATATTCATGCTGAATGTGGTTTATTTTACTGTCTTTTGGTTACTTCCTCGATGGATGACTGGGTCTTGGGATTAGTCGAGTCGGTCCGGTTCTCGTGTCTCGTAGGGACTCGGGAACCGGGTCGTTACACTAATGCTACAGCTAATCTAGAAAGCATTAAAACTACTCTAACAGGAAGAATGGGACCTGTGGGTCCTTAGCCAGCGACTAAGGAGGAAGAATGGAGCAGGAAGAGCTCCAGTTGAGTGAAAAGCCTGCTAGTGAGGCTTCTGGGTCGTCCTTAGGTGCTACGTGGTCCTTAGAGATGAGGAGAGTCGAAGAGAAGTCAAAGATTACATAGCCTGTGGTTGTGAAATTAGGGAATTGGTGAGGAGGAGAGGCTGGAGTGGAAGAACGATCGCTAAGAAGGTAGGAGAGAGCGATCCCTTGCACATGCGACCACTAAGGTGCTTAAGTAGCGATCTCAGTGACTCAGATCACCATGAGGGTGAAGTTAGGCGACGAGGGCATTGGCGGCAAGGATGAGAGAGAAGTGCGCGGGCTGCCAAGTTGAAATCAGACTGTAGGATGGCATCTGGGGGATGGGGTGAGCACACGTGCCGCTTCGCGTGAAGCTTTGATTGAGATTGAGCTGCAGATCAAAATCAAGAGAGAACAGATGGTCCAGATCATGTGAGTTCATCATGTGAATAGTGTCAGGGCGGGAAGGATGAGGCATCAGTTCTATTGGGTAAATTGTAGGGTCGGCCCCTTCTGCGAAGGGGTAGAAATTTTGCACAAGAGCCCGTAAGTGATAGGAAACAGTAACTGAATGGTCCTTAAGGGCTTTCAAAGAGGTCCCTACAGGTTACAAATAGGTCCGGGAAAGTTTTCTAATGAAGGAAATGTGATGCATAAAGGACCTAAATGTAAATTCTAAGTTTCAAGGCCTTAATGATGTCCAAATGCCTTCAAGTTTTTATAGGTGCTTAATTGAGCTTTTAAGAAGTTAATTATACTTTTGATTTAAACTTTTAAACTTGTTTGTGTGTTCAATTCACACTTGAATCATCATTTGACCTTTTTCTCAAGGATATCTCAATTTATGACATTATGCAATCTTAACACAGAATTAATGTTCTAGGTATTTTTCTTTGATTCCCACACTTAACCCTTTTTATGTATTAATTTGGTATTGTTTAACCCAATTTCTAACTTAACTTTAGCTTTTTAGCTATGATGAGTAGCCACTCATCAATACGCCATCACATACGAGATTTGGCACACTCTAGAGGTAACTTGATGAGTCCATTTTAATGGACTAATTTAAGCCTGAGTATCTTAATTGTACCTTGTAGGTGTGTTAATAATTATAATTAAGTTATAGAAGATTTGTACGCATCATGATTTAAGTTTATAACATTCTATAACTTAATATGTAACGATTTTGTTATTTTTATGATTGCAGGAATAATATTCAGAAAGAACAAGGGTGGGGGGATAAATTTCCACATAATAGCCGCAACTCCCCCCGCACATTGGGTTAATCTTCCACTGCCCTTCATCAACAAATGAGGCCAAAAATAGTTAAGGGATTCGAAAATCCCTTAACTCACGCACACGAGGAGAGAGAGGAGTTAAAAGAGAGGAGGCGGCATGCACTAGAAGGACATCTTCCCCCCTGCGGGGAACTGGTCTATCTTCTCCACTGTGGAGAGGGCGAGCACTATGCCCGCTCCTTCTCCACCTTACGCAGCCGCAGGCGCGCGCCCATCACCAGCCTGCACCTGCGCCCAACCACTGCACGCACTGCCTTGCCCCAGCCGCGCCCGCAGGCACTTCCACCACCAGCGCGCCTCACTATAGGCGCACACCTTCCACCCGCGCCCACACCAAGTAGCACGCTACCGCTACAAGAGTTTGCCTGCACCCAACGCCGCACTCGCCAAGCGCCCACTGTAATGCGCCCCCCTCGTCCGCACGCCCTTCTGCAACGCCCGCAGGCGCTCTGCCTGTACGCCCCACCTCGCTTCACTCGCACGCACCTACGTCTTCAGGCGCAGCACCATCACCGCACCCGCACCAAGCACCTGCATCCTCCGCGAGCTATCCTTGTAGGCACCTGCACATTGGGTTAATCCTCCGCGCGCCCCTCTCCAACGCTAGCAGCCATTCCGCCCTTGCCACCCGCTCTCGCAGGCGCGCGCCCTTCTGCAGCGCCCGTAGGTGCTCGGCCTGTACGCATCGCCCCTGCAGCACTTGCTCCTGCAGGCGCACACCCTGCAAGAGCCTGCTCACGCCCTCGCCACCTGCGCCTTGCAAGCATGCACTCGCATGCACCTACGCCTCCAGCGTGCAGCCAGCCGCGTGGCTGTAGTAGTCTCCTTCTCCTCCAATAGGCCGGCGGCCCTCCTCCGCCCGTCGGCCGCCGCCGGCCACCTCTGGACGCTGCGTCAACGCCGTTGCATAGCTCTCATCAAGCTACACCTCCCTGCCGACTCTCGCGGCCAACCGTGTGCGGCCGTACACGCGAGGAAGAGAGAGGAGAAATCCTCTGTTTCTACCTCTATTAATAATTACATTCAATGCCATTGTCAAGTTTATATTAATATTTTATTCTGGTCACATTTCACTGATGCACTCAGATTTTCCTGAAATTATTTTATTTGTGTTATGTGCATGTTTCTATCTTGAGTTTCAAATTAGAATTGCATGAAAGTTGAATTCACATGATAAGCCAGTACACATGCACCTTACACATATTTTTGGGACTTAATTCCTGACGTGAAAATTGGATAAACACCCCTGAACTTTTAAAGAAATTGCAAACTTCATTTAAAATAGCATTTTCCTCACATTAAAGTTGCAGAAGAGTTTGCGAACTGTGTATTCCTTGACTCGTGAATTTATTGGCCTATTCCTCCCTGTGGATACGACATCCGTTATTGTGGTTTAAATTCATATCTGTTTAATCTTTGATTGAGAGATTTTCCACCACCTTTTGTGCTACAATGATTTATTATCTTAATATTAATTATTCAAAGTGAAAATCGCTCTTTCATAACTCACGAAGGTACCTTCAAGGTAAAGTCCTCTAAAATTAATTTACTTAGTCAAGAATTTGAATCATTTTCAATGAAGACTAATGAAACTCTAAGTGAGATGAACACTAGGTTCACTCTCATAGTGAATAATCTTAAGTCTTTAAGAAAGACCTTCGTAAAGGGGGAGCTTCAAGGAAAGCTACTCCGTTCCCTTGGGCCAGAATGGGAACAAAAGATCACCTCCATAGAGGAGGCCAATGAAGTATAGGAGCTCAACATGGAGGACCTCTTAGGCAACCTCATGGTCTATGAGACAAAGATGAAGAAGAAGAAGAAGGACACTCTTGAGCCAAAGTCAAGAAAGAGTTTGGCATTCAAAGCTACATCAGATAGTAGGTTCCGATGACGAGGAACTTAGATTTTTATTTAAAAAAATTTCTAAGTTTTATAGGGAATCAAAGAAATAGAGGGAAAGTCCAAGACGTTGCTATCATTGCAATGAAAAAGGACATCTCTGACCCAAATGTCCTCTTCTCAAGAAAGAGAAGGAGAAGGAGAAGAAGTACAAGAAGAAAGCATTCCAAGCTACTTGGGATGACTCAACCTCGGAGGAAGAAGAAGAGGAGGATCCCAAGAAGAAAAATGAAGTCGCTTGCATGGGCTTCATGGCCATCACAAGAAATAGCAAAACTGACGATGACAAGGAGGTAAATTCTGAATTACAAGATGCTTTTGATGAACTTTTTGAAATTAGTAAGTTATTAAAAGTAGAAAATAAAAGCATTAAAAAGAATCTTAGTTCTCTAAAATCTGAAAATGAAATATTAGAGATTAAAATTAAGGATCTAGAAAGTAGTTGTAGTTGTAATTCTGAAAATGATAATTTGTTGTTAGAAAGTAAAACCATAATCAATGAAAATAGTAGATTGATTGAGGAGAATACTTAAAAACAGAAATTTCTAGTTTAAAAACTAAGATGTATGACATAGAAAAAGAACTCGCATATCTTAGGGAAAATTCTGATAATTTGATGAATAAGTTAGATAATTTCTTTAATGATAAAGTTAGTACTAGACATAAGGTTGAGAAAGGATCTCCGTCAAGGAGACCCACTAACAAATTCGGATCCAAGCTAACTTGGATACCGAAAAGAGAACTTGAAACTTGTTTTGTAGGTTTCAAAGGAGATTACCATATGAGAGATTGGATCTACAAGATGAAGAATGGTCAACTCGAATTGGGAGGACTAAAGAGTAGACCAAAGAGGAAGATGAGGAGATCGACGAGAAGATCGGCAAGTGATCAAACTGCCATATGTCGACTACTCGACTGGAGACCAGCTCCGATGCCCGGACCTCCAAGCTATGGATGGGAGCCCCATCCATTTTGGCATCAACCTCCATTTGGGCCATGCTATTGACCATGGTAAATAAGGTAAATTCCTTACCCTATCCTTTTATCTATAACATATAGATAGGGGGAGTTAAAATTGATAAAACTTTTGTCCATCATTAAGGGGGAGGTTTTAAAAGATAACATAGCTATATTGCCTTTAGAAAGGGGGAGATAACTACATAGCAATCTTGCTATATGAAAAAGATGGAATTAAAAGAGTATCTCTTAAGGGGGAATATAGGATAAATGACTAAATTGATTATACCTTTTTGATAATGTCAAAAAGGGGCAAATTTTTTTGATTAATATTTATGATTTTGTCATCATCAAAAAGGGGGAGATTGTTGGTGCGAGGGCACCACGATCGTTAATTTTGATGATAACAAAATTCTTGTTATTTAACATTTGCATTGAGTTTAAAGTTTTAGGAAAATGCAAATGGTTACAAGTATGAAGGAGCAGCTCAAGCTTGTGTTCATGGTAGATTGGAGGAGCTTGATGGAGAAGGAGCTTCACGTGGAGCAAGAGTCAGAAGACAAGAAGAATAAGATAGATTTCTTTTTTTCTTGTATTCCATTCTTTGTTTTTGTATCTTTATTTTTTGCTCTTTATTTTTGTCTAGATTATATGTTACAGAGGCCAAAGTAACTAAATAGTAGTCCTAGGAATACTTACTCAACCCTAGGTTACTTAGACTTTTCGTAGAGAACTTAGAAAGCCAAAATAGGCATCAGACAGCCTGATCAAACATCCATCTGGACATCAGACATCTGTCCTTTGACTTTAAGACGTCTGACTCTTTGATCAGACATTCAAAACACTTAGGCTGGCAACCAGCTCTTTGTCTACCAGTTTCAGACGTCTAGCCCTTAGTCCAGACGTCTTAGAAGACGTCTGATGACTTTGCCAAATGTCCAACTAGAGGACCGTTGGCTTGTTAGACCTAATCTTAGAGGATTAACGCTTAATCTGACCTACATTCATTTTCAGACATCCTTAGAGAACCCTAAGCGTTTGATAAATAGACGTTAGGCTCAATCCATCCCCAAATCACTTTTGTCAGTGATTATAGCCGTTTGAGTCTCAGAAAATCCATTCTCGTAGAAATTTATGTTTCCAAACATCCAGACTTTGTGCTAGACGACTGGCCTGTCGTCTGACCAACAAGAACTAGAACCCTGTTTAGGTCTGGACAAAAACAAGAAGAAAACCCGTCTAGAATTAGACGTCTGATTAGTTTCCCAGACATCTTAAAACACTTCTTTAGACATCTATTCTGATCCAACACCGTCTAGTTAGTCCACCATTCTAGATCAGACGTTTGACCATAAAATCAAACGATGACTCAGATGTCTAACCTTAATCCCAGACGTCTGATAACACTGTCAGAATAATTAATAGCCCTGATTCCAACCTGATTAGCCTTGGATTTGTTTCCAATGGTTACCTAAGGCTTCAACAGCCTTCCTAAGGGTTCCTAAGCCACCTATAAATAGAGGACCCTTCCCTTGTTATACACACCAAGCAACACTACTTTCCACTCATTTTGTATCCAAAAGAAAAGAGAATCAAGAAGAAAGTGTTGTTGCTCTCCAAGCCCTCTAGCATCCACCCAAGAGCACCGTCACGCTACCAACTTCACGTCGCACCACTTCCATCTAAGGGAAGTCCTCTTGCCTATAGGAGCTAGATTAACATTTATACTTTGTGGCTCTATAGGACTGTTGTATTTTCCTTTGTTCTTGGTTGGGTATTCGCCTTGCGAATTTTCGTCTCCTTCGTTGGACAAAATACTCCTCATGAAGTGAAGGGTTTGAGGTACACTACCCTCGTATAAGTAGTGTGGTTGTAAGAGGTTAAGTCACCTTCGTTTAAGTGACTTGTTAGTGGATTTAATCGACTCAGTCGATCAGAAAATTCTAAACCAAGAGGTTTAGGTGGTGGTTTTTACCTAGGTTTGGATTTCCACATAAAAATCATTGTGTACCTATGTGATTGATCTTTTGTGAGATTGTTTACTTCTGCATTATTTTTTTTTACCATGCAAATCTCACCCCACTCCATGAGGAACCTACAATTAAGAGTAAAGGTTAACTTAGAATAACATGGTGATTGATTTAGCGTAGTTAAGCCTCCCAATGTACAACCTGGACTCAACCAGTTAAAAGTAAAATTTCTATATGTTAGGTTATCTTGCGTCCTATACTATAATTAACAACGAAAAATTAATTAAGCAAGGTAGCTTAAGCATCATTTTTAGCATAATTAATTAAGACTAATAACCTTAATTAACTGTGTTGAGAATTTACATATTACTCTCATAACACAATATATAACTTAGAGCTCACAAGTCACTCAATAACTCTTACAAGCTCTTCAAGCTCACTTGTGTTTAACTTCACTTAGCTAAGAGGTTACTGATGGTACAAATCTCAACACAGTTATTTAAGTTTAAAAGTCTTAATTAATCGCGTAAGAAATGACTTTGGTTAACTCGAATCGTTATCGTTTAGTGTAGTATAGTTTTTAACTAGTTGAGTCTAGGTCATTCACTGGGAGGTATAATCGTAATTTTAATTCACCATTTTATTATAATGCTTAATTACTAATTACTTAATTAGTCAGATCTATAATTACATAAATGTTAAGCACATGAATAGATACACATGAGATTGAACAAATAAATGCATGCACTATTGCATTAATAGAGATAAATGTACAAGAATGATTTAACATGAATTCCAATATAAAGGAATGTTTATTACAATATGTAAGGCATAAAAGAAATGTTTACAAAGAGTTTGAATGCCTTTAATCAATATAAAACTCGAATTTGAATCTCTTTTCAGCCTCCAGCCTTGAATGGGACATCTGATCAAAAATTTAGATGACTTAAAAGTGAAAATTAGACTTTGATTAACATATCAGACGTCTGATTATTTTCTCATTTAAAACTTAACTCTCTCTCTCTATTTCCTTTAATTCTCTCGCACATAAGTTCTCTTTCTTCTTCTCTTAACTTCTTTTATTAGCTCTCATCTTCCTTTACTTCTCTTCTTCACTTAATTCACTGTTCTCACTCTCTCACTCGCATATCTGTCATCTTCCTTTCCTTCTTCATTTATTCCTTAAGCTCTTCTCTCTCTCTCTCTCTCTCTCTTTTCTTCTTCTTTATTCCTCACTGTGCACCATTGTGATCCACACTTAGCCAATTTCTTACTCAACTTAAGCCCACGTTCATCTCTACTTAACAAAAATTTGTTTAGTGGGTGGTCAGGCCTATTTCGGGGATACAAAGGGCCCCATAGGGTGGGACCAGACCCTACTCAAGGCCCAACCTAGTTTTATTAGGTGGATTTTAGCCATTTAAACTCAATGCACAGTCTCAAGTCCATCAGGCCCACACACACGCTCGCCTAGGCCCACGCACACTAGTATGCGCACACCTGCGCATGCTCACGTGCACACACACGCACCAATCAAAACCAGTGCTCAGTTAAGTTGCACCCTGTGTTGACGACCGAGGGGTCACTGCATGTTTTAGTTTTTATACCCAAGCACGCGCTTACAACTGCCCAATGTGGGACTATCTCGCCCACTTCTCCTTCGCTGCAACGTCTTCTAGTCAAAACTTCAAGAAAGGATTCTGAGCGGCTCTCTAGTCCAAATCACACACACAAGAACTCAATGGAAAGCTCTTAGCTTCCTCTATCCAATTTCAGAGTCAATTTGATCAATGGATCAGATTTGATCCACCGATTTAGAAGCGAAACATGACACTGTCACCATACCCTGGAAATGTACTTCAGAGAGAAGTTCACGGTCTATCGACCTGCAGACCTTAAATTATCCTCAATTGAGAGTCTAGAACACAACAGTGAAGTATTCGGCACACTTAGGAAGAGAGACTAAGGTCAGGAAGGGCTCAAAAAGCTCCAGAAGCTGAGGAACTTCAATATGAAGGTTTAGAGCTTTGATTTAAGCTCAAATTCATCCTACAGAGAGATTAAAACCTCATGAATTAACTCAAATGGATTCAGTAAATGAAAAAGAATTGATCTGAGTGATTTTTAAGTCCAAATCTCGTCAAATATGCTAAAAATAGTGTTGGGTTTGAAAATGACCCAAACTGTTGAAATCATAAAATTTCTCTCTAATCTCAATAATTCCCACTCAAATCAGTCTTAAGCACTTTTAAATCACCTCAAGAACTAAACCAACCCATTGAATTAGAGATTCAAGCATGAATTTTTCAAATTAATCCCAGCTTTGACCAACTGCCAGTTAGAAGGTGACTTTTAGATTTAAAGCTCCTCTGATCAAATCAATGACCCAAATTGGTCTATTTCACCCTTAGGAAGTGATTGCACATTTCAAAATTGGGTTCTGATGATTCTATAGGTGATTCCTAACTTGCCGCCTGGGATCTAAGGTGAGTTTGTTCAACAAGAGATTCTAAAAGCTCTAAGATCCATCTGAAACCTAGAATAGGTTCTCTAGGGTCTAATTGTGCTTAAGAACCTATTTCTAAACTTTAAACCTCAACATATATGACTCTTCAACTCTGTCGGAGTTGGAGAAGATGAAGTCCAATACAGAACTCTGAGTACTAAAACTCAATTATAATAAGTGAAATTTAATCCTTAGATCACAATAAAGTTAACTGGAGTTCCTAGACAATTCTAAGGGCTGAGGCTGAATTTCAGGTTGCCAGAGCTCGCCAGAGCTCCAGTGAACACTGTGTGAATTAGCTGGAAATGAAATCTCCATGAAATCGAGCAAAAAGAATCTAGAATAGTTCCCAAGGTTCTAAGAAACCTCAAAAACTCAATAATTATTGCAATGGGGATCAGAATCATGAATCTATCAAGAACTCAGTGAAATTATCTCTTGAGTTTGTTTGAACTTGAGAACAGTTCCCTCACTCAATTGAGTGAAAGAAAATGATCGTAAAGATCTGGCGAAGGTGTGAAGATGGTCAATTAGGCGAAGGAACTCCTCCTGAGCCGCCATTGACAGCGAGCTCAGGAGGTTGGTGGAAATTAGGCATTTTAAGTGGAGATGATTCTAGGACTAATTGGAAGTGAGATCGGGGCCCTGATGTGATGGAGAAGTGGTGGAGGGCCCCCAGTGGTTGTGATCTAACCCGTAGACCTCCGCCATGGATAGCGGAGGTCTCCGGTGAAGGTGGAGTGGATTAAGCGTAACAATCGATAGATTTTAGAGGGAAGAAGGTGAAAAGTGATCATAGTGAGATGGGGAAGGTGATCGGGTGAATGAAAAAGTGAATTGAAGTTCTACGAGATCGGAATTGACCTCGCCGGAGACAGAAAAGACAATGAGAATTCAAGCTAATATATGCCTACTCCTACAATTACATGCCTTAATTCCTAGCTAAGATTACGCCTAAGTGTTAGAACTACTTACCTGATGAAGGAGGTGAGGGATCTCACCGTTGGCAAGGCGTGAACAGGATTGAAATCAGAAGCATTGAGGAGAGAATCTCCGGCCAAGCGAAGCGGAGGGACGCAATGCTATGGTAGGCTCCAACGCCAGTGGTAGGGTGAAAGAGAGGAAGAGGGGATGAGGGAGGCAGTGCTCCTCAGCGATAGCACTCAAAGCAGGGAGGAAGGAGACGTCAAAGACAGAAGAAGACCTATTAGACGACCTCAGTGAAAGAAGAGGGAAGGGGGTCGATCCCCGAGATTGGAGGTCTAGGTGGGTATTTATAGGTGGTGGAGAGGGATATGGGGCTTGTATCTGGACACAATCGTGTCCAGGTTCGTCAGTTTAGGCTCCTTCGTCTCCAGCAACGGTGACGTCACCGCATCGGAATTTGTTAGGGTAGAGAAGATCGGAGCTGTTGGATGAAAAGGGGAATGTGAGCATAAATCTAGCAGGCATGGAGAAGGTGTTATGACGTTAGATGGGCGATGATCGAGTAGTGCCAGCATCAGACCTCCTCGGCCTCTCAAAACTGAGGAAGAAAAAAAAGTGAAGCAGAAGACGATGATATGCACAGGGGCATTTCTGAAATAAAAACTAAGGACCTAAAGGTAATAAAAGGACTCAATTGAAAGAAAAGATAAGAACCTAAATGTAAACAGTTAGTTTTTAGACTTATTTTAATTTATTCCTTTTTCAACTTTTTATATATAATTATAAAGTAGGTGAATATTATATTTATGCCTTGAATTTACATTTTTGCCATTTTAACTATATTTAATTAAGTGATTAATTTACTTAAGTTAATTAAGTACTTAGGTCTTAAAATTAACTAAGTTAATTTAAATATTAAATAACTAGCTAAATGGTTATTAATTGAGTCTGAATTATTAATTAAATTATAACTAAGATTAATTGATATTTAATTTAGCATTTTTAACTTATTTTGAAGGTCCTTATTAATTTGACCCTTATATTATAATTAACCCTTTATTTAGTATATTCTTAGCTAATTAACTAAGGAAACTAATTAATTAGGAGTAATTAAGAGCCATGATGAGTCTCTCATCAGTTACCTTCCCTTGTTGCAGTCTGATTGTCTCATCAAAAAGGAAGTGAATTAAGCCTATAGAAGTTAGGTTAATCCTTTATCTTTGAGGCTCTATAGGTATCTTTTGTATTTCTTTTCTTTCTTTGTTGTAATCAGGCATTTGACATCTTGGGTCTCTGCCTCTTCCTACGTCGAGGAAAAAAACTCTTCAATTGCAACTGGAGAGAGGTTTTATAATTAAGGTATACTACCCTTATTCAAAGTGGTGTGGTTAATGGATTTTTCATCGGTTCGAGATCAAAAAATCTTGTGTCAAGAAAACTTAGGTGGTGGTTTTTTCCCTCGAGGGTTTCCACCTAAAAACTGTGCCCTTATGTAATGAATTTTATTTGTGCATTTCAATTTCGTTAAAATTATTCAATTGCACTAATCACCCCTCTTCTAGTTCACTCTCATTTGGTATCAAAGTAGGTTATCACAATTTGAGACTCACTTCTAACACAGATCAATGGAGGGACAAGTCACTACCATTAAACGTAGTGTTAGAATATAAAAGTAGAATAAAATAAGCACAATATCAAAAGCATCACAATCATAAACACTTGGGTTTACAGGAAATCCTTTTCACGAAGAGAGGGGAGAAAACCATAGGAGAAGCACCCCTATGGCCATGATATCTGAATATTTCTTCTCAAGGATAAATGAGGGGGTACAAGGGCCCTTTTATAGGCCACCATACACCTTTCTTTTTCCTACTCTACCATGTGGCTCTAAAACACTAGTAATTGATCTCACACATTATTCAATTACCCAACGATAACATTCATCTCCCTCAAAACTCTCTCACAAGCTGGAACATGGAATGCTTAGCTTGTACAACATAAATCCTTACTCTTACAAGCAAAACACAACACTCAACTGGTGCAATTGAGTCATGGCTCTCCTCCAAGAGAATGACGACAATTGCATCCACATTCTTGCTTGCAAGCAAGTGTGCTGATGACAACACATTAGCAAGGCTGGAGTTTGGTGGATGAACTGTTGAATTTAGCTTCAATTGGTCTCTCTCCTAGAGACCTCAATTGGTGTTGATGCCTTCCTCATTGGAGATCTCAAAAGTTGATCTCTTCCTTGGAGACCTTGAGATTGAGCTTGTCTTACAAGGAAACTCAAAGTGGGCCTCTCCCATAAAGATCTCGAGACTGACCTCTCTCATATGGAAATCACTGAGTTAACTTCTCTTACATAAGGGCTAGGAATATGTTCCTCTCATATGGGGACCAATAGTGAGCTTCTCTCACGTGGGAACCTTGAAGAATGAGTCTCTGTCATATGAGGTCACAATAGGCCCTCACTCACACTCTCCTTTTCTCCCAAACTCATATAGGAGAATAAACAACACAAAGAATAACAAAATTAAAGAAGAGCTTCTCCTTTTCTTCTCTTTCACCTTTTTTTTTCATCCCCCCTTTTTTTTGCTTTCATTTTTTCTTTTCATCCTTTTTTTTCTTTCTTTCCCACCATTTTTGATCTTCTTCCATTTTTTTCTTTCTATTATTTCTTTTTTTTGTAAAGCTATTAAGCAAAAAAAATCATAGAAGGAAAATAGAGGGCTAAAAATGGCAACAACCCATCATTACCACATCTCAAGGTTCAAAGAATCCCAAAGAAAGGCTTCTAGTGTCACCTGTACTGCCTAGGATCACACCACAATTTCCATCGTCGGAATCTAAATGCCACTAATCAAGCGTCATCGTTTATCAACACATACTCGCTTACTATGGTGGCCACCTCTTTGTGGTGAAGCTGTTTGAGGCTCTCAAGATGCCTAATGAGCATTTACTCGTAGGCAATGACGCGGTGCACTAAGTTAAGGCCTACACATTGTGGGGTGATGGGGAGAAGTACAATGCAACGAGGGTGTTATGACCCTATTAGTCACTTGAAATCGGGTTTTAAGTTGTTGCGTTGCAATATAATCGAAATCTCATGAAAAATAGATAAAATGTATACTCGAAAAGTCCGAGGTCGTTCGCTGGGAGCAAATAGGAATTCGATTCTCAAGATTGCAATCTTAAACAACAGAGATAAGAAATTATGATCAGAAATTGATTCAGAATAATGTAGCAATAATATCAAGTGTCAAACTGCAAAAAGAATGGAGTAAAATGGTGATTTGATCACCAATTACTCCCTATAATAATAGCAAGTGGAACTCAATAACTATGTAGAAATAAACTCAAGTCAGCCGTCTGATTTAATGATTAGACGTCTTAAATGTCTGATTGAACAGTGATTCTGTGGACGTTTCTTCTTCGCTTGTCTCTTCTTTTCTGTGCTGACTCTTCTTTCTTTCTCTGCTCTTCTTCAACTACTTCTTCATAGACTCTTCTTCTCTTCCTCTACTTCTTTCCTTCTCTTCTTCACAGACTCTTCTACTGCTCTCCTTTCTTCACGCAGAGGGGGAAGGGGTCTTTAGCTTTGGCTAAGTGTTAGCCAATTTCTCTAGAGAGCAAAGCCCCCCTAACCCCCGCACATTCTCCTTTGTTTCTCTCCTTGGGTCACGCTCTCCCAGAGCCTTCAACAATATCGGGTATACAGGTAATCGGGCCTAGAGCGCACCCGGGTCCAGGCTCACCGGCAGTGGGTGGTGAGAGAGGAGTGGATAGCATAGGCGAGTAATCAGATCAGTGCCAGGTCCGGGGGACAATGTCCCAGACGAGGCACGTGAGGGGTGTGAGGGACCTCACCCCTTGTGTTTGAGGCGATAAGCCCCAGGAACAAATTCAATTAATGCGGCCTCTCCTACTCCAAACTCATGATGTGGGACTATCTATCCCCCATTCCTCGTGCAAAACACACAGTAGCAGGTGGAGAGGTCTTCATCTAATTCCATTCACAACTGAGTCTCGTTCTCCCAACTGAGGACCTGGTAGTTCTTAGAACCTGGGGCCTCTTCAATCAAGCACTGCAGCAAGTCGCTACGAAGCCTGGATGTGGAGGATGCACCAGAGAAGATAGTGGCGGCGACGGCTATCCGGTGAAGAACCTGAAAGGACAAATACGGCCTAATGGCCCAGTTAGAACAACTCATAGGCTTCATCGAACTATGACCAACGTGATGAGGGGGTCGGCGTGGTGCGAACGTGGTCTATGGGTGCTGGCGGAGGTGGACTGTGCGTGTGAAGGTAGTGGTGTTTGGGGGAGTGCAGGATTGATCAATAGCCCTAACTAAGTTAGGGATTTTGATCTACGGTGAATAATGAAGGTGTGGAGTGTGGGAGCAGCTGGTTTGGAAGTGTGTGGAAGCCGCTAGGGCTCGCCGGAGGTCTACCGGTGAGATGGAAGACGGAGTCGCGGAGGGCGTTGGCAGGGTCGAATCGAAGTGTTGATGGTACTGTCGTGATAAGGGGAAGTTGAGGATTCGTTTGAGAGAGGTAATACACGACGGGGAGTGGAGATGGCACAGGTTTCCGTATCGCCGGCACTAGAGAAGGAAGGAGCTTCCGTAGGGGTTGAATGGTGAGTATGAAGAGGATAAGGGCACCGGCTGGTACTGCACGACGCGGAAGAAGGATCTGCCACAGGTATCGCGGTCAGATGACGAGGAGAGATAGGGGGAGTCACCAGACGTCGAGGAGCACTTCGGCTGAGAAATAGGAGAGGAATTGAAGGTGTTCTAGCTCGAATTCGAGCGTCGGATCTTTGGTTTGATCTTGGGAGTCTTTTATAGGTCATCAAAGAGCTAACGGAGCTTGAGAATCAAGCTCTCAAGCTTGGAAAAGTTCATCGGAGATAGAAACCCAATTTTCAATTGATTCACATGGCACTTTGGGCAAGTCTTGGAGCCCAAGATGTGGCTCAAATGGAAGGCAACTTCGTCAAGAATCTGAATATCTATTCTAGGATTGATTGATTGGGAATCGAGAAAGAAATCCTTGCTCGATCTCAATGATGAAGCTCAAAGTTGCCTTTAATGATGTCAGGGACCTTTCTGCGATGACGATGAAAAAGTTTGGGGGCTACTTGCAAGGAATTTTGAAAGTTAAGGGCATGGTTGTGAAATAAAAGGTCAGACAGGATCAAATTGCAAACTAGGTCAAGACAATCTCAGATTAGGTCTAAATTTTGGTACAAACCTAATTTGGACCTAAGGAATACAATGGTGAAGTTGGATTTTGGTTTTGACCTCGTTTGACTAGATAATTTATGCAAACACCGAAATTAGGGCAAATATCAGTCTGAGACTATTTTGGGTCAAGATGGGTTATGATGGTCAAATTGAAAGTACCAAACCCTTGAGAATATTTTTCTATGAATTTTAGAGGATTTAGGTGAATTTTATCCTGACCAGAACCTCAGTTAATTAAGCGGATCTGTTTTTAGGGTTTCATAAGCCATTTAATTCTCAAAACACATGAAAAGCCTTTTCTGCCTGTTCTAACCCACTTGTTAGCCTTTTAGGACCATTTGACCCTTAATTAACCCCTGAGAAAAATCCGTGGTCGTATTGCATTCATGATATGATGGTAAAATTGTAGTTTTAAGCCTAGTTTCTTGTCTTTCCCTCAGAATTATTATGCAGTGACTTAGGGTTCTCTAGCGGTTATGTAGGAGCATTTAATGACTTAATCAGATCATATTGAGCTAGTTATGGCTCATGATGGTGTTCCCATTAGACCCGAACCTGGCTCCTCATGGAACCCGTGTTTAATTATTCGTGTATTCTAGTAAAGGTCCACGTCATTATTTAATCTACATGTTCCCTAAGGGAACGATCTTGATGCAGTTTTCCCATGATATAGGACACCCACCAGGCACTCTCCTAGTTGGGAGAGTACCCCATGGTAGCCCTACACCCAGTCTACCACCCCGGGGTCATGGTCGCGACATAGTAGTGACTATGGCACACGTGATAAATGTGCGGGTAGCTACCCCACATTGGCACGCGGTTAGTCCTTTCCGGTAGCGGGTATGCTCAAACGTACGGCACAGAATAGAACATGAGCCACACCCCTCAACAGTCTGCGTACCCTAGCCCAACAATCCTGGTTTGCCCAGTGGGCCTAATAGGAGTCGATATAGGGAGGCCAATCCTAACCCCGGTCCCAACCCAAGGGGAGGATAGCTCTCTCCCTACACAAAAGTGACGGTAGCTCTCCTCGGTACCATGTACACGAGGGCCATCTCACTTTCCATACCCAAGTCTAAATAGCCAACCAACATACCTATATAGGCAAAGTGTTCCATCATGCATCAATATCCATGTCACTGTACTTTGATTCCTTTCCTAATTCCTCAAAGGGTTCGTGCATAGTACTCTTCTCATTTCAATACATGGCATGCATCTCTATTCACATTCTGGTTTCATAATCATACAACAGGCAGCTCATGATTCAACAGGATAAGCATTCAATCTTATAAATTTAAATATTCAATTGCTCACAGGAGGGAAATGTAACAACATGCATTCTCAAATTATAACAAGCGAGATTCAAGTAGTGTACATACACCATTCTTAGCCCTAGGGTTCATCTCATTTCCTAAGTTTCAGGCAGATATTTCTAATTTAGTATGCACTTAACAAATTAAATCACATGAGTAGAGAAGACCACTTTACCAAAGTGTACGGGTGGTATGGGGGCACGAACGACGGATCCTAGTCTCCCTGCAGGTCTCGGGCGCACTACGGATTGGAACCCTATTCTAAACGGTTGGTCAAACCAGACATTAATAATGTTGACCAAAATTCTAGCATGTCAAAACAAGCTCAAAATAGTATGGAAATGACTCTAACACGTAGGAAATTCCAAAAGAAAGCCAACGGTACTTCATTTGCTCAAAATCGACTACGTTTGGGCCTTGAACTAGCCCAAACACTCTTCCCGGTTCACCTGAACCGGACCAGGCAGGCTGGTCTAGCTGGATCGGCTACCTAGTGGCTGCATTAGCGTAATTAGACCATAATTAGACGTCTGGGTGAGTCCCAGACGTCTCAAAAGTGCGCAGAGTCTCACCTTTCTCTCCTATGTCTATTCCAATCGTCTATTGCCCCTCACAGTCGTCTAAGGGTGTCTCCAGACATCTGACACTGCTCTCGGTCATTTAGGAGAGCAGTCGAACGTCTAATGCTGCTTCCAAACATCCTAAAGTGCCACAAATGCCGCGCCAATGCGCCTTCCCAACGTATCTGGCACCTGCGCAGGCACGCGTAGCAGAAAAATGACACCCTAACAACTATAGCATTACACATGCATGACACAGAGTTCTAGTAGACAAATACCTCGGTACTCTGCTTGCTACCAGACGTCGTGAGCTCCCTCCGGACATCCGATGATCCCTCCAGACATCGGGCGAATGTCGCAGATGTCTGATAACGAGGAAAAATGACTCCCAACTCCACGTGCAGGACCTCCTCGCAAGCTTTCCTCCTTGCCTATTGTACCTCTCCTCAAGCTAGTGCTGCTGCAACTACAGCAACGAAGCCTGCAGCAGCTTCAGGACCTCCTCCCCACACTCCCTCTCTCTTCCTTTCCTAAGCTCCTCCTACTGCTCCCCTCCCCTTCGACTTCACCCTCTCTCAATCTCATTCATGCTCTCCCTCTCACACCCTCCCTCGGCTGCACACCTCTCTGTAGGCAAGGAGGCTACAGTGGATGGGGGAGGAAAGTGGCTGCTGGAGGAGAAGTGGAGGAGTGGGGGGTGTGGGTGGAGGGTTTTAAGGGTTTTATAAAGGTGGGAATAGGGTTTGGGAGGTAGGGTTGCGTGGGGGTGTTGTGTAGGGCTGGGTCATTTGCGATTTCAACCCCACAAAAACCCATTTTTCCCCCAGAGACCACAGAACAAGTCCCAGGCAGTTTAAAATTGTGATAAACCTCTCCAGAAATCAAAAATTCCGCACGAGGTCTTTTTGGTGTATAGATAATTTATGAGAAAACCCCTAAATTTCCAGAAAAACCCAAATGACCCTTGCAAAGGGTCATTTCAACATAACAAACTTAAAAGACATTTCGCCCCTGAAACTTGAGCTAAACTAGGATGCGGAAAGAAACACACATGCGCATAACAAACTTAAAGAGGATTGAAGTAGGTTAGAGACGTTGTACCCTCAAAAAGATCTGGGCACCAGTCTTACATCGCCGCCTTGGGCTCCCAAGTTGCCTTCTCGTGCCACTGGCTTCTCCACAAGACCTTCACCAGCGGCACCTCCTTTCGCCTCAAGTTCTTGACTACTCTATCCAATATCCGTACTGGCCTCTCAAGGTAGGTCAAGTCATTTCCCACCTCGATTCTCTCGGGGCTTAAAACGTGGCTGGGATCGGCGAGGTATCTCTTAAGGTTGGACACATGGAACACGTCGTGCACTCCAGATAGCTGGGGAGGAAGGACAAGCTGGTAAGCAATGGGTCCTACCCACTCTAAAACCTCAAAAGGTCCCACAAATCTCGATGCGACCTTCCCTTTCATCCCAAAATGCTACAAGCCTTCATGAGTGAAACACGGAGGAAGACGTGATCCCCAACCTCAAATTGTACCTTTCGGCGCTTCCAATTAGCGTAGCTCTTCTGTCTGCTTCTAATGGTACGGAGTCATCTGTGAATCTGCTCTATCACCTCCTGACTCTGACGGATCAACCTGGGACCAACCTCCCACTTGGTCCCCTCCTTGACCCAACTCAAGGGAGCCATACACTTCCTCCCGTACAACGCCTCATAAGGTGCCATGCCAATGCTCGACTGGTAACTGTTATTGTAAGCAAACTCTGCCAGGGGCAAATTCTCCTCCCACGAGCCTCTTCAGTATAGTACACAAGCGTGTAGAAGGTCCTCAAGGGTTTGAATGGTGCACTCCAATTGTCCGTCGGTCTGGGGGTGGTAGGCAGTGCTGAACCTCAAGCAGGTTCCCAAGGCCTGCTGGAACTCCGCCCAAAACTTGGAAGTGAAACAAGTATCTCGGTCGGATATGATTTCACGAGGGACTTCTTGAAGGCGCACCACATTCCTGATGTAACGCTCTGCTAACTGTGCTAGCCCAAAGGTGACTCGGATTGGCAAAAATTGTGCTGTCTTCATCAATCTATCTACTATAACCCAAATGGCATCGTGTCCCCGCTGTGTAACTGGTAGCCCTACTATTGAGTCCATAGTGACACTCTCTCACTTCCACTTTGGCACAGGAAGTGGTTGTAGCGGCTCTGCAGGCCTCTGGTACCGGGCCTTCACCTGTTGGCAAACCAAACACTACTGCACAAACTCACCAACATCTCGCTTCAAACCCCGCCACCAGAAGTCACATCACAGATCATGGTACATCTTAGTGTTCCCGGGATGTATGGTGAACCTGGACCCGTGTAACTCAGCCAGAAGCTCCCTCAATAACTCCTTGTCTCTAGGAACGCACAAACGTCCCCTCATACGTAGAATCTCATCAGTAAAAGTGAAGTCTCCCGGGTCCCCTGTCAACACCATGTCTCACAGCATCTACAGATATGGATCGGCCATCTGTCCAGTGATGATATGGTCTATAAGCCTGGTCGTGCCTGTGTCGTCACTGTCACTGCCCTGTAGTACCCCCGTGGTTCCTGAGGTCGTCAATTGCCCACCTCCTCCATGAGTCTCCAACTCTGTGCCTATAAGCTAGCCAAGTGGGCAGACGCCTTCTGGTTCAAGGCATCAGCTACTACATTGGCCTTCCTTGGGTGATAAGAGATGCTACAATTGTAGTCCTTTAGAAGCTCTAACCAATGCCTCTACCTCATGTTGAGCTCCTTCTGATCAAACAGGTACTTAAGGCTCTTATCCATGAAGATCTCAAAGGTCTCACCGTACAGGTAGTGCCTCCATGTCTTCAGTGCGAAGACAATCGCTGCCAGCTTTAAGTCATGAGTGGGGTAGTTATGCTCATGGGGCTTTAGTTTCCGCGAATCGTGAGCGACAACGTGGCCCCGCTACACAAGCACACCACCCAGCCCCTACAATGAAGCGTCAGTGTAAACCACAAACCTGCCACTGCTATCTGGAATGGTGAGTACAAGAGCTGAAATTAGCCTCTCCTTCAACTCCTTGAAGCTCAACTCACACTCGTCTGTCCAAGTGAAGGGCACATCCTTCTTGGTCAACTGAGTCATAGGACGCGCAATCTGGGAGAACCCCCTGATAAACTGCCGGTAGTAACCTGCTAGCCCTAAGAAGCTGCATATCTCTGTCATTGTACATGGCCTCTCCTACCTAACCACGGCCTCAACTTTGGTTGGATCCACAGAAATCCTGTCTCCTGAGACCACATGGCCCAAGAAAGTAACCTGTCTCAATTAGAACTTGCACTTGCTATACTTGGCATACAGCGTGCGCCGTCTCAAAGTGTCCAGTACCATGCGTAGATGTTGTCCATGCTGTAACTGATCCCGAGAGTAAACCAGCACATCATTAATGAATACCACCACAAAATAGTCCAAGTACAATCTGAAGACGCGATTCATCAGATCCGTGAAAGCAACAGGGGTGTTGGTCAGCCCAAATGGCATGACCAAAAACTCATAGTGTCCATACTGTGTACGGAAAGCTATCTTGGAGACGTCGGTCTCCCTGATCCTCAGCTAATGGTAACCTAACCTCAAGTCTATCTTGGAGAACGCCATGGTGTCTCTCAACTAGTCAAAGAGGTAGTCAATGCGGGGCAGCGGATAGTTGCTCTTGACAGTGACTCGATTTAGTTGTTTATAGTCAACATAAAGCCAAAGGGTGCCATCCTTCTTTACAAACAACACAAGGGCCCCCCATGGGGATGCACTAGGCCTCACAAAGCCCTTCTATAACAAATCATATAACTGGGACTTCAGCTCTCATAGCTTAAGTGGTGCCATCTTGTACGGTGCAGTGGAAATGGGGTTGGTCCCTAGTACCAGTGAGATCTCAAACTCGATCTCACACTCAGGTAGTAGTCCTGGTAGCTCCTCTGGGAAGACGTTAGGGTACTTATAGACCACCGAAATACTCTGTAAGTCAACCACTGGGCTAGGCTCTGCTACAACACAAGCTAGGAAGCCCTCACACCCTTGGCTCAATAGCTTCGCTGCCCGAAGCACGGAAATGCACCTAAACCTCCATCCACTGGCTAGCCGTGGAACTTAAAGGGAGGCAACTCAGGTATGGAGAAGACGATCTTCCTCCTGAAGCAGTCCACCAGGGTGTGATAGGCAAACAACCAGTTCATCCCTAGAATCACGCCGAAATCCTCCTTCAGGATCACAATCAGGTCAGCGGGAAGACTGTGTCCCCCTATAATGATCTTACAGTTCGTGAAACCTCCTCTGCGACAAACAACTATCCACATGGGCCTTTAATCAGGAATGGATCCTCTAACAATGTATTGTTTGGCCCCAAACTGATGGTAAAACTCATGGAGACAAAGGAATGCATGGCACCGGAATAAAAAAGCACATAAACTAATCTGCCAGAAACTGTAACCATACTTGCCACCAAAGAACCTAAAGCTCAGGCATCTCTGTGAGTAAGGGCGTTGACACGACCCTCAGCCCTAGGTACGGAAGAAGCAGCCATGCTCTAGGTTAGGCGAGCAGAAGCTGGCTGGTACCTGATTGCACAGCAAGATACACTAATAAATATGTCATCTTGTGCTATTTCCTAGCATTACCCATGCATCTTATGTAGCTATACTTGCATTTGTAAATATACACCTGCATGCATTTATAAAGAGGGGAAGAGAGTGAGAACAAATGGCCATCCAATCCACTTCCATTATTAACATTTTCCTTGAGTGTGGCATTGCAATTTCACCATTTCATTCCCATGAGGCTGCAGGGCATGGTGTGCACCTCTCCTCGCCGCTCCTCCTGCCAGCAGCATGGGGAGAGGCGTGCTCTCCCTTTATAAAAGACCTTGCACTCCCCTTGCTGTAGCAACCGACATCCCACCTTCATACAGACCCATCACCACCCTCAGACAACACCTCACGCACCGCTGGCCACTCTCCTTGCCTCTCCTTCTCCATACACAGTTCCTCTTCTCACAAGTTGAGAAGAGGCACACCGTGTGTAGGAGAAAGCTCACAGTGGTCTCAGACCACCATTGTGAGTTCCACCACTACCCAGCTCCGTCGTGAGTAGGTGGGCATAGTGGTTTCTTACTTCATTTTTTTATTTGCATTTTTTTTCCTTTTTCGTTTTGTTGCTGTTCTTCTCCTCTACCATTAATGCAGGGCTCTAAGCTCTGAAGCTCACGCCCTCCGCGCACCTCTAGCACATCCATGCACCTCCAGTAGGTCACCGCCTACCCAAGCAAATCGCTTGGGGCTTCTTTCCGCGCGCGTGGGCGCTCCACAGCACCGGTCCTGCGCTAAACCGCCTCCAGCCAGTCGCCAGATCACGTGCGCACTGTAGCGCACTGTAGCGCGCAGTCTGCGTGACATTGTAGCCACCGGCTCGTTTCTCACTTAGCCGGTGGCTACGTCGCTCTCTCTCCTAGCCCGCACCCGCTCCAGCTGATCACCGCCCTCGCTCCCACGCAGCGCGTGTGCTGCGCTCAACCGCTCGCGCTCTTGCGCAGCACGTGTGTTGCGCTCACCTGCTCTGCGCGTGCATTCACCTTCGCCTGTGCGCCCGTGCGCCTGTGCCTCTAGACGACGCCTCTACGCTGCATACGTCTTAAACGGCTGCCTCCATCCCCTCCAGTGCACACACACACACTGATACACACACTCACAGACACTCACACCTACACGCATACATATACATATATATATATACTCACATACCCTCACCCTTAAATATTTATAGATATGTAATTAAATATATATATTCTTATACATATATATATATACACATCTATATAGTTATAGCTACTTATATAGATATATACATATATACTTATATATCCACACACCCACATTCTCCCATACACACCTCACATATACAATCCACATACCCATGCACTCACCCCTCCATCGTGCATCGTATCGTGGGAATATTCGCACCAGTTGCTAATATTCCTCGATACTTGTGCAAAGCAAGCTCTTCCACCCACACTCACACACATCTGCTCTACACTCCATGCGACACTTATTCTTGTTGGTTGCATCTTGCTAAATGTTGACCAACTTGATACCATGCTACATCCCATGCACATCTCCATTTTCACCCCTATTTATATAACATCTATATAAATATATATATTCTATATCTACTATATATACAGATATAGATATACTAAGCTAAGTATTTCTTTTCATTTCTTTTGTTGCATTCTATTTTGCTTTCAATTTATTTTTTCTTCTTGCTACTAAAAAGACTAAAAATATATAAAATAGAAAAGATAAATCTTGATTTGCAGGCACACGGACTCGCGTGTGGCGAGATAGGATTCGTTGTATTTTGGCGTATAGCTAAGGACCTATTTAAAAGTGTGCCTCAAGGACAAGTTTATCGGAAAAAAAACCTAAAAATCAAGAAAACCAAAAAACATAATAAACACAAGGAAGAGATACGTTTTAGGAAAGGCATAGGAACTGCGCAATCTCCTAATCCCTGCCTCCCTGAGATCGACCCTAGGCCTAAAAGTGATTAAGATAAAATCAAGTAGGCCAGGTTAAAAATTTTGTGAAACTGGTGTAGACTCGATTTAGGTTAACTCACTATACTCATTTCGACATTAATATCACCATATTAATAAAGCCTATTCGAGTACGCATCACGCTTTTCTGGTGCCATTGCTAGGGAGGCGCTATTTGAAGTAAGTTTCTACTCTCTTCCTTTTGATTTTCTCTTCTCCCACCCTTCTCTTCACAGGTGTTTTGTTTGTTTGTGTGCAAGTATACCTGTTACAAGGAGGAGACACGCAGAGAGGTCGAAGACATGGGCAAATCCAAGGCGAGTGCGAGAGCGTGAAATCGTTGGCGTTGCAATTGGAGCTTCACCCATGTTGCTGAGGAGGTAGGTGTCTTCCTTGTAGTAACTTAGGTCATCTTGTCACCTTGAAAGAAATAACAAAAAAATCTAAAAATTCCAAAAACCTAAAAACACTTCTTGGGAGTTTCTTGGGGCAAGTGGACTAAAACTCACTTGTTAATTGTTTGCTATCACCCCCACTACCTCTTAATTTCCCGCAAACTTCGCATAGCGAAAATCCAAGAATCTTGATTCTTGCCTTTTTCGTTGTGTGAAGTCTTCTTAGAGGCAAGATAAAAATTGAGTGATTGCCATCCTTCCTTGCCTCATTTATTAGCATTTTGGGGTCACATTTTTTTGGTGGGGAGTCTTGGAATTGAGTTGATTCTAACTCCACCATGACTTTACATTTGCCTTAGATTCGATCCCGAATAATTCAACCCCAACATTTTCATTTTTACTTCATTTTGGTGGTTGAGCCTTGAATTGAGTGTGTTGGCCCCCTGTGTGAATTGGTGTGGATTATCATTTTAGTGATTGGGAGCACTTGAATTGAGTGTGTTGGCTCCCTCTCACATTAAGCTAAAATTGACTCGTGCATCCACACCTAGAAATTTCCATCTAGGGAAGCCCATTGCATTTTTAGCATGCATTAACTAATTTACATTGAAGAAGGGTTTGTTGGGCATAGAAAACTTGTATTTTCTAAAAACCTAGAGATTAGTTGAATTGGTAATCCAATGGAATCTTAAAATCCATACTACTTAAGGTTGAAATTCTAAAAGCCATTCACCATCTAAAACTTCAATTCGGGGAGATTTCCCCGTTGCATGTTTGATTTACACACTCTTAAAATTAACGCACTTGGTTATTACCCGTATACAACATCCTTCACATTCCGGGAGCACTTGATACTAAGCCTCAATTAAAACTGGTAGCAACTTGACCCCTCTTAAGGATTGGAGGTCTACTTACCTACGTGTAGCGCCTACGTGCTAGTGTGGGTTCCCGCGTGCTATTCGGTGTCTAAGACTGGGCAAATGGCCTTTCAATCTGGCCCGGTGGTTCTGCGATGCTCTCATTTGGTTCCGTAGGTTGTGATAGTAGGTAACTTAGATCTTTAGGTCTAAGGGCACATTGTAGAGGTTAGGAAATTGATTGCTTTGATTTGTCATCAAGTGTATCGTTAAGGCATTTTTTCTCTCATCCCCTTTCCCTTCTCATCTCCCCAATTCTTCCTGCGGTAGTGCAGGTTTGGGAGGAGGTCATAAAACCCTCAATTGTTTGAATTGTCTGATAATTCTAGAAGGATAAAAACTGGTGAATCATCATCCTCCTCCACAAACATGGCTGCACGCCCACCCCCAAATCCTGAGGGAGGAAACCGCCCCCCTCCAATCCCACCAGGTGGTGGTGGAGCCGTAGACCCCATAACCCACCTCCAAGCCCAAATGGCACTGTATAATGAACAAATCGAGGCCGTAAGGGAAATATTGGAGGAAATGAATCGCCCTCCCCCTGAAAGTGAGGAACCCAGGTCTCTTAGTTCTTATCAAAACCTCGCTGCTACAGAGACCATTAGGCAAATTCGGGTCCCCATGGGTAGGGACAATTTTGAATTAAAACCTAATGTCATTGGCCTAATTAACTTTCACTTCCATGGTCTTGCAAGTGATCCCTTTCTTCATTTAGAAGACTTAACCCGATTAGCTAAAACTGTTAAACCAAGAAATATCGGGTTATCAATTGTCCTCATGAAAATGTTCCTGTTTTCATTGCGGGACAAAGCGTCGCAGTGGTTGCGCACCCTTGGGAGAACCATCCATTCTTGGGAAGAGATGCGCACAACATTTCTCAAGAAATTCTTCCCAATTGGGCGAACCAATGCACTTTGCCGGGCTATAACTTTGTTCGTGCAACAAAACGGCGAGCAATTTCATGAGGCTTGGGAGAGGTATAATGACCTTCTAAGGAAGTGCCCGCACCATGGTCTTCCAAAGTGGCATATAGCCCAAATCTTCTATTATGGGCTAAATGAGACTTTACGACAGATTGCCGACGCTTCATGCGGAGGGAACTTTATGAATAAAGACGAGAATGGAGCATTTAAATTATTTGAGAGCTGAGTGAAAACTCAATGAACAATGCCTCCATTGTCACCTTTAATCATACCAGCATGCCCCGCAATGTTCACGAAGTTGACACGGGACCCTCCCATTCATCCACAGATCTTAACTTAATTGCACAAAAATTGGATGAAGTCTCCGTCGTGCATAAGAAGCTGGACGAGCTTCTAGCCAACCCTACCCGCTCTTTGGCAAACACCTCCACTCCATCACTTCGTCACAACCTTAATCCTTCCAATACTAGGCTGATTCCCAAGAATCATGTGACACCATCCTTACCTAGTATCGCGTCGAGCGATTCGGTAAGCAATGTGGACCTGGCTTCTGCAAGCCAATATTTTGACACGAAGGACCAAGCCTTCGTGTGCTCGAAATCATATACGCATGTGGACTCGTCTTCTGGCTTAGAAGATGCTTGTGCCCTGGGGAACAACCCATTCTTGGCTACTTATAACTTAGGGTGGCGAAATCATCCTAATTTTTCATGGTCCAGTAACCCGCAGCGCCAAAACCCCACTAGTGGACCAATGTGACCGTCCGCACTTGTCATTCCAAGGGCCCAGTGTAATCCTGCGGCAAATACGCCATCGAGTCCTTGCACAGCTCAAACAGAAACGCATCAAGTCCTCTTGATAAATTGATGCGAATGATGACGGAAATGTCCAAGCACCATGAAGAAAACATGACCTCTCTTCAGCACCAATTGGAGCAGCAGAATGCTGAGATCAGTCAACTACGCATGATGACTCGATCTTAGGGAACTCTTCCAGCCCAACCTGTTGATAACCCGCAAAATTTTGTACCCTGTGGTCCGCAACCACAGGTACAACCTTCTCAGGGGTAGGTTCATCAGATTCTGCAAGCTCCGAGCACTCCACCGAGATTCCAGGCTAATCTCGCAGTAGCACATCACCCTTATGTCCCTATTGTGAACCCTCCTCCGCCTTATGATCCTACTGGACCCGCGACGTCCAATGCGATTACTACGAGGAGTGTTAAACAAACCATCGATTCTCCTTGACCTGATTCTGGCCCATCTTCTTCATCACTCTCTCAATTGGGATGCGCACCTCATTCTTGTGAGGACAATACGCCCAAACTGGTGCTAGAAGCGGTCCCATTCCCTGAGACTCTACTGAGGGAGCCAAAAGGCAAGAAAAAGAATACGCAGGCCTTTGATAACCTGCATAATTTATTTAGGGATGTTGAGATCAAAGTACCCCTATTGAAGGCTATCGACCATATACCAACTGTTGCCCGATTCTTCAAAGACTACACTACACCCAGGCAACAGTCAAAGAAAACAAAGAATCCGATGGTCCTCTCACCTCATGAGAGTTGTGCTATACTATCAAATCTACCACCGAAGTAGAAAGATCCGGGCACACAACTTATTTCATGTAGCATCCAAGGCTGCAATTTTAACTATGCTTTTCTTGATCTAGGATCTTCCATCAACCTTATACCAACCATCATGCTCGAGAAATTTGCCTTAGGAGATTTGAAACCCGCCCCTGTCACATTGCAGTTGGAAAATCGTTCTGTCAAAATCTCGAAGGGTGTGGTGGAAGACGTGGTGGTTAGGGTCAACAGTCTCTGTTTTCCTGTTGACTTTCTTATTTTGGATATGGAAGTTCCTAGCTCACTTTCTAATTGTCCGATCATCCTTGGTCGACCTCTCTTGGCCATAGCCCACGCCCATATCAACTGTGAGTCGGGTTGCATTGAGATCGCCGTTGGCTCTAAGAAGCTCAAGCTAAACATCTTCAAGGTCGCCAAGAATTTTGATTGCGATTGCATCGAGGATGACACGTCTGACGAGAACATGGCCGTCAGCGCATGTATCGAACTAATAGGGACCTATACTGACTGCTATGGATTACCCTTAAACACAGACCATCGCCTAACTGACATATATTATGACGTTTTCCCATCCCTCCCCTTACCCTTACCTTCTCCTGACCAGAATTCTGACGAGGTTTTCTTCGCTTCCCACACCTCGTGGTTTGAGTCATATCCAGGCTACTCACCTCCTGTCCACCCTCTTGAAGATAAAATTGCCCTTTCTTTCCCACCAAATCAGGCGGACATGCGACTCCACACTGGGACCTTAAGCCCAAATGTTGATTACTGGGGCTCTCCTTTCTTGGATCCATCAATCCAAGATGCCCTTCTTCTTGGCTAATCTGAGGGCCAGCTTCTTTCTCTTGCCATTCTTTCTTTTGATCTGCTTGGGACACTCTCATCCCAAGAAATGCCAGATCTTTCACCATCCACTCCCGAGCTGAAAGCACTGCTTGACACGCTCAAATATGCTTTTCTTGGGCCAAATGAAATGCTCCCCGTAATTATTAGTTCAAAATTGACCAAGGAACAAGAGTGCAAGCTAATGAAGGTCCTCATGGAACACAAGGCAGCCATGGGATGGTCCTTATCTGACTTAACTAGCATTAGCCCCTCCTACTACACTCATCGTATATATACGAAGGAGGAGACTCGACCTTCCCACGAGATGCAGCGACGTCTCAACCTTAACATGCGGGAAGTCGTTAAAAAGGAAATTATTAAGTGGCTAGATGTGGGTATAATCTACCCGATCAGTGACAGCCCCTGGATCAGCCCGATTCATGTCGTGC
The DNA here is from genome assembly GCA_037157565.1 of Thalassia testudinum. Lineage (NCBI taxonomy): Eukaryota > Viridiplantae > Streptophyta > Magnoliopsida > Alismatales > Hydrocharitaceae > Thalassia > Thalassia testudinum. Next base: position 40,431,052 of record JAZHRO010000002.1, on the reverse strand, counting down.
CCAAAAAGGCGGGACTCACCATCCGTGTCAATGATAGGGGCGAATCCATCCCTACACGCACTCCTACATCTTGGAGAGTGTGTGTAGATTATAGGAAACTAAATGCTACAACAAAGAAAGACCATTTTCCACTGCCTTTTATTGACCAAATCCTAGAGCGATTAGCAGGAAATAAAATTTTCTATTTCTTGGATGGATTCTCTGGATATAACCAGGTAGCTATTGACCCCCGGGACTAAGAGAAAATCACCTTCACCTACCCCTTTGGCACCTTCGCATTTAGAAGGATGCCATTTGGACTTTGTAATGCGCCAGCAACCTTCCAGAGATGTATGCTGGCAATATTTCATGATATGGTGGGTGACTTTCTTGAGGTCTTCATGGATGACTTTTCGGTCTTCGGACCTTCATTTGATGATTGTCTAGCCAACCTGACCCACATCCTTCGGAGATGTATTGATGTGAACCTCGTGCTTTTTTGGGAGAAAAGTCATTTGATGGTACACGAGGGGATTGTTCTCGGTCACATCATCTCCGATAGGGGTATTGAGATTAACAGAGCTAAGCTTGATGTGATTGCTGATTTACCTGTGCCTAGCTCTGTCAAGCAAATCCGCTCCTTCTTAGGACACGTCGATTTCTATAGGAGATTCATCAAAGACTTCTCCAAGATTTCTAAACCTTTAACTCATCTCCTATCGATTGATGTACCCTTTGATATGGGCCTCGGCTATATACAAGAATTCACACAACTGCGTGATGCTGTCACTAAGGCCCCTATTCTCCAGCCACTTGATTGGTCCCTTAACTTTGAACTCATGTGTGACGCTTCCAACCTTGCAGTCGAAGCCATCCTGGGATAAAGACGCGGTAGACACCCCTTTGTGGTGTACTACGCTAGTAAGACGTTAGACGAGGCCCAGCGTAATTATACGACTACTGAGAAAGAACTACTAGCGGTCGTCTTTGGGCTAGAGAAATTCTACGCTTACCTTCTGGGCTTGCATGTTACTTTATTCACTAATTACGTTGCCATTCGTCATCTCATGCATAAAAAGGATGCCAAGCCTAGACTAATTTGTTGGATCCTTTTACTCCAAGAATTTTACCTTGAGATCTGCGATAAGGCCAGAGCCCAGAATGTTGTTGCTAATCACCTCTCGAGGCTAGACCCTAACCACATAGGACTTACCCTGCCGATTAATGAGGTTTTTCCCGATGAGCACCTACTGGCAATTAATGTGGCAAGTGGACCTTGGTATGCCGACATTGCCAATTACCTTACTTCTGGCTCCCTTCCATGTGGCTAGCCTAAAAACCAGTGCGAGCGTCTCATCGTAGAAGCAAAGTATTATTTCTGGGATAATCCACTACTTTTTCGAGTAGGTGCTGACCAGATCATCCGTCGTTGTATTCCTAACAGCGAATTCCCCAGTGTGCTATCCTTTTGTCACAATCAGGCCTGCGGAGGCCATTTCTCTGGAAGGAAAACTGCAGCCAAGGTATTACAGTGCAGTTTCTTTTGGCCCTCCCTTCATCAGGATGCACACAATTATGCTAAACATTGCACTAGGTGCTAGTCGTTAGGATCAATGTCACGTCGTGACATGATGCCCTTGCAACCCATCCTAGCTGCTGAAATCTTTGACATTTGGGGAATTGATTTCATGGCTCTCTTTCCTCCTTCCAACGGCTTTGAGTACATCCTATTTGTTGTTAATTATGTTTCGAAATGGATTGAGGCTATTCCCACGCACCATGCTAACCATGTCATATCTACTCGATTTGTCAAAGATCACATTTTTGCACTCTTTGGGATCCCTCGAGCCATTATCTCTGATGGAGGAAGTCATTTCACCCATGCTTCTTTTCGGGCACTCCTAAGGAAATATGGAGTCCACCATCGTATCGCATCTCCGTATCATCCTCAGACGAACGACCAGGCTGAGGTGTCAAACTGGCAAATTCTCCAGAAAACGGTTCGGCTTGATCGTAAGGATTGGTTCGACAAGCTGATTGACGCACTTTGGGCATATTGGACCGCCTTCAAGGCTCCCCTTGGTATGTCTCCTTATAGAACTATTTATGGGAAGCCTTGTCATCTGCCTGTTGAGCTGGAGCACCATGCTTGTTGGGCAGTTCTCCAATGTAACCTCGACCCAGACCTGTATGGTCAAGAAAGGAAACTCCAACTCCAGGAGCTGAAAGAGCTCCGTTGTAAAGCCTATGATTTTGCCTTAACTTTCAAACAATGCACTAAGGCCTTTCATGACAGCCGAATTCTGCGGAAGGAATTTGAGCCATCTCAGTAAGTTTGGCTTTACAATGCCTGGCTCAAATTTTTCCAAGGAAATTGAAGTCCAAATGGACCGGTCCCTACTTGGTCTCGAGACCATTTCCCAACGGGGCCGTCGAAATTGAAGATCCCAAATCTAGGCATAAATTTACAGTCAATGGGTAGTGGTTAAAACCCTATCTTACCCATGAACCTACCCCCGTTGGTGAAATTGTTACCCTGCTGGAGGGTAATTGACTTCGTGCCTCATTTTGAGTCCAGCTGGGGATGTTAAATTCATCTCTCGTTGGGAGGCACCCCAGCAACACTCCTCCACTATCACTTACACAATTTCACTTCACTTCACTTCTCACTTCTTCACTTCACCACCCACCATCCACCCACCCTACCTCCCTGCTGTATACCTCGCACCTCAGCTCTCATACCATGATCCTTGGACCTTGCTTTACCCTGCATGCATATGAGGACATAGCATCATTTGGCATGGGGGGATGGATAGGCATCCATAGAATCTAGGTATTAATGGGTATCATGCAGCTTCTACAACCATTATTCATATCCATCTATAAATTTGTACATATCTTAATTCAAAAAAAAAAAGAAAAGAAAAGAAAAAAAAGGTATTTAGCAATGATCTGAAAGCTGAAACAAAAACACAATAAGTGTTTATGGATATTCAACTGCTGTTTTGAAGACTTTCCAGGCCACAAAAGCTTGATTCACTCAAGCTTGACTTAATTCACTTGAGCATTGATAAGATAGATCAAAATCTCTCCTAATTAAGGACGTATTCTTGTACCTGATTCACCAGTACAGGATTCATTGGTTTGCCTCTACTTGAGAGCCTAAGTAATCTTGGTTCACACTACACATATCAAGAAAGACCAAGTGAACATAAGATTCAACCCTAGTGTTCATTAGGGAAGGTGGAGTCCTTACCTGTGCATATAGGTAGACTTTTTATCCCAGTCTTTAGTCTTGTGTTTAGGAGAAACCCTTTCCACCGAAAAAGTACTCACCCACCAAATAAGTGTGCTCTTCTAAATAAAGTTGTAGGAGATATACTGACACCTGTTTCAAAAAAAAAAAAAATCTTACGAATAAGTCAGTATATCCTCCAAATATCTGTAAATTCTTCTCCTAAAAGTTTTTAGGGCAAGTTACAAATACCATGTTCTACCATAAATTCTTTGAGCCACAAAAACAATAAAAGTGGGGTTGAGTTTTTCCATCATCTTTTTGAGGGTTAATTCGAAGACATGAGCTGAAGCTGGGACCAACCTGTACTTAAAAATTTGTGAAACCCTGGGCTTGAGCCTTAATGTTCACCTGGTCGGTCTTGATCCTTCACTATGCACAAACCATAAGCTCTTACCTCTCGAGTACAGCAAAACCCTCTGAGTCTTGGAAATCGTACTTAAGGCTTAAATATCAAGAGTCCAGGTTAGTCGAGAGATGGTCTATATCGTGTAAGACTTGAAGTACTGGTAGTCTTCTCTACAATTAGTTCTCACAATATCCAACGGATCAACACATTAATGTTGCTTTAGAAAAAAGTCATTATCTTAAGATCATTTCTAAACACAATACAAATGTTTTGCTAGGGACTAGCAAAAGATAGGCATGGGGGTATACACCTACATGCATTTATAAAGAAGGGAAGAGAGTGAGAATAAATGGCTATCCAATCCACTTCCATTACTAACAATTTCCTTGAGTGTGGCATTGCAATTTCACCATTTCATTCCCATGCGGCTGCAGGGCATGGTGTGCACCTCTCCTCGCCGCTCCTCCTGCCAGCAGCACGGGGAGAGGCGTGCTCTCCCTCTATAAAAGAACTTGCACTCCCCTTGCTGTAGCAGCCTGCATCCCACCTTCATACAGACCCATCACCACCCTCAGACAACACCTCACGCACCGTTGGCCACTCTCCTTGCCTCTCCTTCTCCATACACAGTTCCTCTTCTCACAAGTTGAGAAGAGGCACACCGTGTGTAGGAAAAAGCTCACAGTGGTCTCAGACCACCACTGTGAGTTCCACCACTGCCCAACTCCGTCGTGAGCAAGTGGGCGTGGTGGTTTCTTACTTCATTTTTTTTATTTGCATTTTTTTTCCTTTTTCATTTTGTTGCAGTTCCTCTCCTTTGCCATTAATGCAGGGCTCTAAGCTCTGAAGCTCATGCCCACCGCGCACCTCCAGCACGTCCTTGCACCTCCATCCGGTCATCGCCTGCCCAAGCAGACCGCTCGGGGCTTCTTTCCGCACGAGCGGGCGCTCCACAGTGCTGTTCGTGTGCCAAACCTTCTCCAGCCATTCGCCAAACCGCGTGCACTGTAGCGCATTGTAGCGCGCGGTCTGCGTGACACTGTAGCCATCGGCTCGTTTCTCACTTAGCCGGTGGCTATGTTATTCTCTCTCCTCGCCTACACCCACTCCAGCCGGTCACCGCCAGCGCAGCGTGTGTGCTATGCTCAACCGCCCACGCTCCTGCGCAACGCGTGCTGCGCTCACCAGCTCCGCGTGCGCATTCACCTTTGCCTGTGCACCCATGCACCTGTGCCTCCAGACGATGCCTCTGTGTTGTTGACATCTTAAATGACTGCCTCTATCCCCTCCAGTGCACACACACACTACCTAATACACACACTCACAGACACTCACACCTACACGCATACATATACATATATATATATACTCACACACCCTCACCCTTAAATATTTATACATACGTAATTATATATATATATATTCCTATACATATATATATATATACACATCTATATAGTTATAGCTACTTATATAGATATATACATATATACTTATTATCCATACACCCACATTCTCCCATGCACACTTCACATATACTACCCACATACCCGTGCACTCACCCCTTCACCGCGCATCGTATCACAGGAATATTCTCACCAGTTGCTGAATTCCCTGATACCCGCGCAAAGCAAGCCCTTCCACCCACACTCACACACATCTACTCTACACTCCACGTGACACTTAGTCTTGTTGGTTGCGTCTTGCTAGACGTGGACCAACTTGACACTGTGCTACATCCCATCCACATCTCCATTTTCACCCCTATTTATATAACATCTATATAAATATATATATTCTATATCTACTATATATATAGATATAGATATACTAAGCTAAGTATTTCTTTTCATTTCTTTTGTTGCATTCTATTTTGCTTTCAATTTGTCTTTTTTGCTTTCTACTAAAAAGACTAAAAAAGTATAAAATAGAAAAGATAAATCTTGATTTGCAGGCACATGGTCTCGCATGTGACGAGACAGGATTCGTTGTATTTTGGCGTATAGCCAAGGACCTATTTGAGGGTGTGCCTCAAGGACAAGTTTATTGGAAAAAAACCTAAAAATCAAGAAAATCAAAAAATATAATAAACACAAGGAAGAGATACGTTTTAGGAAAAGCGTAGGAACTTCGCAATCTCCTAATCCCCGCTGGTAGGAGAGAATTTCGCTTTCAACAATTAATATTAAGATAATTAGTCATTGTATCACAAAAGGTGGTGGAAAATCTCTTGATCAACACATAAAATATTTCTAACCACTAGGATCAGGTCGTATCCACAGGGAGGAATAGATCCAATAAATTCACGAGTAGAGAGTGATCATGTTCGCAGACACATTCGCGAAATCAATTCAATGAATATGCTACTCTAAATGGAACTTACAATTTCATGAGAAGTTATGGACTATTTATGTAAATTTTATGTCAGAAATCAAGCTCCTAAAAGTATGTAGATGATGCATGTGTAGTGGCATATCATGTAATTTTGAATTGCATGCAAATCTGAATTCAATTTCAATGTTAAATGATGCACATAACATAAGTTAAGCCAATTCACGAAATTGTAAGTGCACCCATGCAATTTCAAATGAATAAAATAATCCAAATATTAAATTGACAATGGCAAAAAATGTAAATTTTAATTCACTCTAAAATAGAGGAAACTTTCTCTCCCTTCGCCGCACATTGGAGGAGGCGTCACCGGCAGTTTGCTTGGGTGGAGGAGTTCCACCTGAGGAGAGGATCTCGTAGATGATGATGATGAGGCAGGAGATGGCTGGTGGCGGCTGGCCGGACAGCAGGTAGCGGCGGAGAGGAGTGGCAGGGACTGTAGCCTCACACAGTTGGTTGCTGCGCGCCACAAGGGCATGGCTGCACGCGGGCGTGGCCAGCGAGATGGTTGGCTGCGGAGATGTGGTGGCTTCCTTCAGTTTGGTTGCAGGCAGGTTGAAGGAAGCAAAGGAAGAAGAAGAAGAAGAGAGGACCGACTGTGGAAGTGGGTGCATGCAGGCGTGGCTGCGCGGTGAGGGGGACGCACACAGCGGGGCTGCTGTTCACTGGCCGGAGCGACTGCTGCTAGGTGGCTGAACGCGCACGCTTGCTGGAGCGCAGGTGGGTGGTTCTGGCCGTGAGGGGGTTCTGAGGGGTGCACGTAGAGCGTGCGGGAGCACGTGGAAAGGAGACTGAAGGGGACGTGTGGCCTGGTGAGCGGTGTTGGCTGCGGGAGGGGGTTGGCTGCGGGGCAGTGCGCTATCACCGCACCGCCGATTGACGAGTTCGCAGTGGCGCCCTGGTGCACACTGAGAGGGCCACAGTGTGTGTGGCTTCCACGGTGCAAGCTCTGCTTCACGGTGGAGGGGAAGGGAAGAGATCCCCCCGGGGCCGGCTGTACCTCTTTTTAACTCTTCTCAATTTATTTCTTCCGCCGAGATCCTCTCCAATAGTCTTGGTGATGGGGCGATTTGGAGAGGTTGCTGTTGCGAGATTGTGGGACGCGCTATCACCTTGGATGGCAACGAGTGCGCTGCTGGTTGCTAGTGGGAGCGTGAAGAGGCACGCGGGCATTACTTTGAGTATGGAAGGAGTTGCACATTTTGCAGGAAGAAAACAAAAGAAAAATAAATAGGGTTATTTATAAGAATCATCTAAACTAATACATTAAATGCATGTATTCCCCTATATGCAAACATTAATTTATTTACATATCAAAGTATGCTTTGTATATGTAGATGCTTCCATAATAATTAGGCATTTATGTATTAATTAGACCACAAATGTGGTCTCATCAAATGCTCCCAAGCCTAAATTTTGCTAGTTCCTAGCAAAAGTGAAAAATAATGGAAGTAACCAAGAGATTTCTTCTTCCCTTATTCCAAAAACTTAGAGATCCAGACAATTGTGAAGTGATAATAGCCTAAGTAATAGATTCAAGTGAAAAGCTAACTTTCATTTGCAGTTTGTACTTATCCCTTAGTAAATTTTATTGGGATAGGCAACTTCTTCCCTCGGGGATAAAGCAGAAAATAATCTGTAGTTTGATCCCAGCTTTTTGGCTTAGGTAGGAGAGACAGAGTCAAATGGATTTATACTTGGTGGCTTACACTCATCTGGTGCTACCTGTAGTCTAGTATTGCAGACTCTAACTCTCCAAACTATCCAATGAGTCAACCCAAAGAGAAACTAAACAACTATTTTCTCTTGATGTTCCGTTGTGCTCACTCTTTTCTTTGTTTTCTTTCCGAGATCACGAATCTCACCAAATTGGTAAATGTACTCACTGTTTGATGGCCTCTCATGGCATTCACTCTTCAACTAAAGTCCTAATAACTCTATAACTAAGTTAGAGTCCTCAGCCAGTATTTGGGCGATCAGAAATATTGAAAGGTAGGTATGGGTCATATTTGGTGGATCGCGATGGGTGTTTTTGTTGCCTCAGAAACAACATCACGAAGATAAAAGTATAAACTTGAACTCTTTTCTTTTTCTTTCTCGCTCTCTTTTCTTTTTTTCTCTCTCTATTTTTTTTAAAAATATAATTGTTTCATTTCTTTTTTTTCTTCTTTTTCTTTCTTTATAAATCAACATAACACGATGCAGGCTTTTATTTATGAGGCATTATTAGGGATGATGATGGTCAAGAGGATATTGTGTGGCTTATTTGATGGAAGTGCCTACTCTCGGCACCGGGAAGGAATGGATAGGGCAAGCGTATTTCTGACTTTTGACACTATTATCCTCCTTCAGTCGAGGACTCTATGAAGGACAGTCGTAACCATCCACCATAGTCACAGATTTATTAAGACTCAATCTCTATGTATCTGCCTTATTTGGTGACTCTCAGAAATTCACACAATGTACGCACACAGGAACAGAGAGCAAAAGCTATGCCTAACTCTGAGGTATCATCATCTAATTGTCTAAACTTAAGAGTTCTTGCACTAGACTTAGCGCACCAATAATCTCTCTACTTTCTTCTCACAAATATGAGGTGGATCTACTAGAAGATAGTATGCCTGACTCCCTAGTAACTGTCCAAGGGTTCAGTAGACTAAAATTCTTATTGGTTTTCTTCAAAAATCCATTACCCAGTCTACGTGCAAGTGAAGTAAATGTACTAGATTCTAAACTTAAGAAACAATTAAAGAAGAAAAATCTTTAATGACACCTCCATGACAAAGATGTTTTGCTAGGGGCTAACCAATTCAGCTCAAGAAAATAATTTTTTTTTTTTATTTGTCACTATCCTAAATGTTGCAAATATTTACAAATGCTATAAACATTCTCAGGTTATACCCCCCCATGCCTAAGATTGACAATGTCCTCATTGGAAAAATGCAAACATAGAAGAATATCACCTGAGGGGGAGAGTGGGAGGAGCTAAGGCTCCTTAAGCCGAAGTGCGTCCAAAACCTGGCTATCTGAAAGAGTAATATGAGGTTTAAGTCGTTGGCCATTTACCTTAAAGCTCGCACCAGAAGTAGGGTTCTGAATTTCTATAGCTCCATGAGGGAAAGTATTGATAACAACGTATGGCCCATCCCAGCGAGACTTGAGCTTTCCTGGAAATAATTTAAGTCTGGAATTGAAAAGCCAGACCCACTGGTTGGGCTCAAAAGTCTTTCTAATGATGTGATTATCATGGAAGACCTTTGTACGCTGTTTATATGCTTGAGAAGTTTCATAGGCTTCATTACGAAGCTCCTCAAGATCACTTAACTCTAGCATACGTGCCTTTCCAACTTTATCCAGATTCAAGTTAACATTTTTAATAGCCCAATAGGCCTTATGTTGGATTTCAAAGGGAAGATGGCACGCCTTTCCATAGACAAGACGAAAAGGAGACATGCCCAAAGGAGTCTTATGCTCGGTTCTGTAGGCCCAAAGAGCATCATTTAGTTTTCTAAAATTCGCTTAATCTCCCTATTAGACACTTCGACTTGTCCATTAGTTTGGGGATGGTAAGGTGTGGCTATCATGTGGTTGACTCCCAAATTTTGGAGTAGTCTTGTGAAGTATACGTTCTTGAAGTGAGGTCCTCCATCACTTATGATCATCCTTGGGCACTCATACCGAGAAATGATATTAGCCTTAACAAAGCCCAAGACCACAGAATGGTCATTGGTTCGCGTGGGTATGGCTTCTATCCATTTCGATACATAGTCCATAACCACAAGGATGTACTCATATCCGAAGGACACAGGAAAGGGACCCATGAAGTCGATGCCCCAAATATCAAAGATCTCAACAGGGAGGATAGGTTGCTGGGGCATCTCATCCCTTTTTCCAATGGTTCCCATTTGCTAGAAATGTAATCATGCACCCACATATGTATGTACATCTCGGAATAATGTGGGCCACCAAAAGCTAGACTGAAGAACCTTATGGGCAGTCTTTTTCCCACTAAAATGTCCCCCACAGTGGAGGTCATGGCAGAAACTCAGAACACTTCTTTGTTCTTCATTAGGGACGCAACGGCGGAAAAGTTGGTCAGGGCCTACTCTAAAAAGCTCAAGTTTCTCCCAATGATAAAATTTAGCATTAGCAAGAAACCTATCTCGCTTCTACTTATCCCAAGTACTGGGGGTAATGCCCGTGACCAAATAGTTCACTATATCAGCGAACCAAGGAGTTTTGGCCTCCACGGCCATCAGAGACTCATCAGGGAAAGTCTCTTGAATACCGCCAGCAGGGTTTGATGCCTCAATAGGGATCCTAGACAGATGATCTACTACCACATTCTCAACTCCTTTCTTATCTTTAATTTCTAGGTCAAACTCCTGGAGTAGTAGAATCCAACGAATTAGGTGAGGTTTGGTGTCCTTTTTAGCAAGAAGATGCTTTAAGGTAGAATGATCAGTGAACACCACAACCTTGGATCTCAAAAGATATGACCGAAACTTTTCCAAAGCAAATACTACAGCAAGAAGTTCCTTTTCAGTGACCATGTAGTTTTGCTGAGGATCTGTAAGGGTCTTGCTGGCATAATGCAGCACATGAGGTTTGCCATCAACCCTTTGACCTAAGACCACTCCCACTGCAAAATCAAAAGCATCGGACATTAGCTCAAATGGGAAGGTCCAATCTGGTGCTCGGAGAATCGACATGGTAATAAGGGCTTTCTTTAATACTTGGAAAGCCTCACCACATCTATCATCAAAATCGAAGGAGACATCCTTCGCTAACAGGTCGCAGAGTGGCTTAGAGATTTTACTGAAATCTCTAATGAAGTGCCTATAAAATCCAGCATGGCCAAGGAAAGATCTAACCTGACGAACATTGGCGGGCGATGGAAGCTTAGAGATGGAATCAATTTTTGCGGTGTCCACCTCTAATCCTCTCTCGGAAACTACATGCCCTAACACAATGCCCTACTAGACCATAAAGTGGCTTTTCTCCCAGCTAAGCACCCGCTTTGCCTCTTCGCAACAGGTTAAGACTTTATCAAGGTGAGAAAGGCATAGGTCAAATGATGAGCCGTAAATGGAGAAGTCATCCAGGAAAATTTCAACAAACTCATCGATCATATTAGAAAAGATAGCCATCATACAACATTGGAAAGTGGCAGGAGCATTACATAACCCGAATGGCATTCGACGGAATGCAAATATGCCATACGGACTCATGAAGGTGGTACGCTCCTGATCGTCAGGAGAAACGGCTATTTGATTATACCTAGAGTACCCATCAAGAAAACAAAAGTACTTGTTCCCCGCCAGTCGTTTCAAAATTTGATCGATAAACGATAAGGGGAAATGATCTTTCTGGGTAGCCATGTTCAAACGGTGGTAATCAATGCAGATCCTCCAACCAGTTGAGGGTCTAGTGGCCACCAACTCTCCTTGTTCGTTCTCTTCTACAATGATTCCTGCCTTCTTGGGCACCACATGTATAGGGCTGACCCATTTACTATCTGAAATGGGATAAATAATCCCTACATCCAGCCATTTCAGAATCTCCTCTTTTAACAACCTCCCACATATTGGGGTTGAGCCTTCTCTGCATGTCTCGGAAAGGTTTCACGGACTCATCCATGTATATATGATGCATGCAAAGGGAGGGATCAACACCCTTAATATCAACAATTGACCAGGCAATTGCTTCCTTGTGCCTTTGTAAATACTCAGGCAGAGCTCCCTCCTGCGATTCAGATAATGCAGACGAGATAATAATGGGGAGCATGTCATTAGGGCCAAGGAAAGCATATTTCAATGTGCTCGGGAGGGGTTTCAACTCCAACTCAAGAGCCTTTTGGATTGATGGTTTAAGTTGAGATGTCCCAACCTCAGGTAGCAGATCTACCTTCACGGTCCAGGTTGGGGACAGAAACTCCGTGGGTATCCCCAGTAACTCTTCTAATTCGGGTATTTCCCTTTCAATTTCTTTAATAATCGGAGGATGGTCCTTAGATATGACCTTTTGAAGGGGATCTCTACATAGGAGTGCTGGAGTAGTCTCTTCAATTATTTCATCAATGACCTCAATCTAAGAATAATCTTCAAATCCGGATTGCTTGTAAGTATCAAAAACATTCAATCGGATCTTCTTGTTCCCAAAGCCCATTTTTAAGTGCCCCTGATCTACAATTGATAGAGGTGTTGGCTGTGGCCAAGAAGGGGCATCCCAGAATAATGGACGACTTTGTGGGCTTATTAGATGGGTCAGTATCTAGCACCAGAAAGTCAACAGGGAAGAAGAAGTCCTCCATTCTCACAAGGACATCTTCCAGTAATCCCCGTGGTGTCTTAAGTGATCTATCTACGACCTGGAGGATGACTGGACTAGGTTTTAACTCACGTCCTCCCAAAAGGTTGTAGACAGAGCTCGGTAAAATGTTTACCCCCGTCCCAAGATCGAGTAGAGCCTCGTCAATATGTTGGTTACCTATAACCACTGAAATATGCGAGGCCCCTGGGTCTTTCATTTTGGGGGGTGTTCCATGTTGGAGAACCAAGCTAACATGGTCAGGCAGGATGATTTTGGCTTGGACCTGTCTCCTAGATTGGCACTTCTGGGTGCATAGGTCCTTTAGAAACTTGGCATAGGACGAGATCTGTTTGATAGCTTCCAACATAGGCAAGTTGATCTTGACTTGCCTAAAAGTGTCCATAATCTCCTCTGTCCTATCCTTGGCTCCAGGTGAACCAAGAGAAGATTCCCCAGGAGCAGATAGGTGCTCTGGATAGGGCACCCTCGGCTTCTAGGTAGAGGGGTCATCATGGCAGGAGAGGGGTGGTGGAAGGATGACATCCTCATTGTGGGTGATTTCAAGCGAGGGAGAGCAGTGTGGCTCTTCCTCGGTGGAGTTGGAAGTCAGGTCGGGTGTAGAAGGGGAATTCTGAGACGTAACCGTAGGAGTGTTATTAGGCTTGTCAATTTTCTTTCCACTCCTTAGCACGGTCATAACTTGGGCGTACTCCCTGAATACAACCCCCTTGCCCTCAGGGTTCTCCTCAAAAGAGCTAGGCAGCTTCCCCGGATCACATTGGCTAATTGCCTCAATAAGACGACCAATTTAGGATTGCATATTAGTAATCATCTTATTCTGAGATTGGATGACCATATTATAATGCTCTTGCATTGCTTTCATCATGGCTTTAAGTTCATCCATCTCAGAGGGCTTATTCTGAGGAGGGTTTTCATAGGATGGTTGGTATATGGGTTGGGGAGGTAAGGGTCTTGTATTCCCTGAGTTAGAAGCATCACCTTGCTTCCAAGAGAAGTTTGGATGGTTCCGCCACCCCAGAATATAGGTATTGGAATAAGGGTTATTGCGAGGAGGTGGGCGGAAACCTTGGGCCGCGTTCAAGTCAGCCTAAATCAACTCAGGGAATTGATTTTCCTGGTGGCACTCAGCAGTGGCGTGCGTTGTGCTTTGGCAAATGGAGCATTCACTTGAAGCCTGAAAGATAGAAGCTGCTTGCGGGTTCATGCCGAGGTTTGCTAAAAGCCTATCAAAGTTTTTATTCAATAATTGAATCTAATAAGCCAAATCCTGAGAAGCCCTGGCCTCATGGGCCTCTATCTTCCTCTGCAAGATTGATGGTTTTCTTTCTTGATAGGCAGAGGACAAATGTATGGAGTTGTCACTTAATGTTTCAAATAATACCCAGGCTTCATCCTCAGTTTTGGTCATGAAGGTTCCTGCACAGGCTGCATCGATGGTTTGCCTATGCCTTTCAGATAATCTGTTATAGAAACTTTCGACCAACTGCCATCTTGGCACTTGATGGTGGGGGCATAACCTAAGAAGGTCATTAAAGCGCTCCCAAGTCTCATGAAATTGCTCCCCTTCCTGTTGAGTAAAACCCATAATCTCTCTTATATAATGGTTGGCCTTATTCATGGGAAAATACTTTTTCAAAAATTCTCCCTTAAGGGTGGCCCAATCATTTACCCTTGCATCGAGGGTATGATACTAGTGCTTGGCCTTATCCTTTAGGGAGAATGGAAATAGAGTCCTCATCAAGGCTTCATCAGTAAAGTCCTGGAGCTTCACCGTGGAACAGACCTCGGTGAATTCCTCCAAATGCCGGTAGGGTCCTCCCTAGTAGTACCATAAAAGAAGGGCAACAAAGATATGGTACTGCTCTTGATCTCATATGGATTATCCCCTGCCGGTCGTCTCAATGCTTGTGCGGGTTGGTTGGTTGGAATAAAATAGTCCCTCAGGGTCCTTTGTTGATTTGCGCCTTGATCAGCCATGCCTTCTCTTTTCTCTCCTAGGTGAGCTCTCCTAAGAATTCTCTCGGGCTCAGGATCAAATGCTAGACTGCCCTCAAGAGAGCGTCTACCAAGCAAATAATATCAATCACAATTCAAGTTCTTGTTGATTGAGTAAGTGAAACCTCCACTCCAAAGATAGGTCAAAAGGTCAAGGGTTATCCCTCCATTCCCACGTAAGTGGTATAAGAAGGGTGATGACTTAAGATCTTAACCTTCTTTGTTGCGGAGGTAGAATTGGTTGATATAGATGACCAAACAAGTTATTCACTGCAATTACACGACCTAATTCAACCTTCGAGTGCCCTAGGACCTATACTTTGCTTAGATGATACTCCCAGGTGATCAAGTGAGAAGTTACTCCAAGGACGAACAAAGGGATGCAAGTAGGGCGAACCCTTCCTTTGAGGCGATGCGTATGCGATGCCTCTTAACTACCCTTTTGTTCCTTTAAGGGGTGTCCTCCTCCGTGAAGTATCAAAACACTTAGTCAAAAGATAGTACCACCACCACAAAGCACGATAGGAGGGCTTGCACCGATAAAGAGATCGGTGCCTATAGCCTTAAGGGATCAAGCCTTATTGCGGTGCCTAATGTGATTGCTCAGTGTCAGAAGTGTGAATCACACCGCAAGTCTTTTTTTATTCTAAAAACGCGGACAAGTCCCTTTGAATCAGATCAAGTGTGATTTGATTTTAAGATCGAATCTAATTATCAGTCCCAATTTCAGTTAGGCAACCACTGAATTAGTAAATTCAATCAATTTGGTGCTCTTGAATTTTAATCCGAATGCAAATGCGTGAACTGGACCTGGATGCAAAAGTTAGAAAGGTGTACCTGTCTCCAGCAATCTTCGTACCAATATGTTCGCAATGCAACAATGAGATCTAATGTGCTGCTTAATCACTCCTAAATGCACGCACCTAAGGGCATGCAACTCCTAAACAGGTAGCTCGATATTTTCTTTTGTTTGTTTTAGAGACAAGCAAACAGAAAAATGAATCACGCACGCAGAAGAATGTAAACCCTAGTAGGTAAAGAATGTGGGGACAGACCCCCAAAAATTTAGCCCCAATTACGACAAAGGCGAGAAGACAGAAATAAAATTTGTGACGAAGGAGAATCCCCTACGAAAGCGAGATCCAGGTCTCCTACGTCTTCTCCTCGTGTGGGTGTCGCTCAAGGTTGATGTCGCCGCTCTGCTGCGCTTGTCGCCCTATCAGATTCCTTGCACAAAATGATAAAGAATGATCAGATAATTACGTAACTCAGAATACTCAGAAATAATCAGGTGAATCTATTGCGTCTATTGCCTCCCTGGCAATGGCGCCATTTGGTAGGAGAGAATTTCGCTTTCAACAATTAATATTAAGATAATTAGTCGTTGTATCACAAAAGGTGGTGGAAAATCTCTCGATCAACATAAAATATTTCTAACCACTAGGATCAATCGTATCCACAGGGAGGAATAGATCCAATAAATTCACGAGTAGAGAGTCATCATGTTCGCAGACACATTCGCAAAATCAATTCAATGAATATGCTACTCTAAATGGAACTTGCAATTTCATGAGAAGTTATGGACTATTTATGTAAATTTTATGTCAGAAATCAAGATCCCAAAAGTATGTAAATGATGCATGTGTAATGGCATATCATGTTATTTTGAATTGCACGCAAATCTGAATTCAATTTCAATGTTAAATGATGTGCATAACATAAGTTAAGCTAATTCATGAAATTATAAGTGCACCCATGCAATTTCACCTGAATAAAATAATCCAAATATTAAATTGACAATGGAAAAAAATGTAAATTTTAATTCACTCTAAAACAGAGGAAACTTTCTCTCCCTTCACCTCACATTGGAGGAGGCGTCGCCGGCAGTTTGCTTCGGTGGAGGAGTTCCACCGGAGGAGAGGATCTCGTAGACGATGACGGTGAGGTGGGAGATGGCCGGTGGCGGCCAGTCGGACAGCAGGTGGCGGCGGAGAGGAGTGGCAGGGACTTTAGCCGCACATGGGTGGTTGCTGCACGCGGAGGTGTTGCGTGCGCACAAGGGCGTGGCTGCACGCGGGCGTGGTCGGTGAGATGGTTGGCTGCGGAGCTATGGTGGGTTCCTTTGGTTTGGTTGCAAGCGGGTTGAAGGAAGCAAAGGAAGAAGAAGAAGTGGGGATCGACTGTGGAAGTGGGCGCGCACGGGCGTGGCTGCGCAGTGAGGGGGACGCACACAACAGGGCTGCTGTTCACTGGCCGGAGCGACTGCTGCTAGTTGGCTGAACGCGCATGCTTGCTGGAGCTCCGGCGGGTGGTTCTAGCCGTGAGGGGGCGCTGAGGGGCGTGCGCAGAGTGTGAGGGCAGCGTGTGGAAAGGAGACTAAAGGGCACGTGGGACCTGGTGCGCGGTGTTGGCTGTGGAGGGGGTTGGCTGCGAGGCAGTGCGCTGTCACCGCACCGCCGATTGTCGAGGAGTTAGCGGTGGCACCCCTGTGCACACTGAGAGGGCCACAGTGCATGCGGCTTCCACGGTGCAGGCTCTGCTTCACGGTGGAGAGGAAGGGAAGAGATCCCCCCCGGGGCAGCTGTGCCTCTTTTTAACTCTTCTCAGTTTGTTTCTTCCGCCAAGATCCTCTCCAACAGTCTTGGTGATGGGGAGATTTGGAGAGGTTGCTGTTGCGAGATTGTGGGATGCACTATCACCTTGGATGGGCATGAGTGCGCTGTTGACCGCTGGTGGGAGCGTGAAGAGGCGCGCGGGCATTGCGTTGAGTCTGGAAGGAGTTGTACATTCTGCGAGAAGGAAGAAAACAAAAGAAAAACAAATAGGGTTATTTATAGGAATCATCTAAACTAATACATTAAATGCGTGTATGCCCCTATATGCAAACATTAATTTATTTACATATCAAAGTATGCTTTGTATATGTAGATGCTACCATAATAATTAGGCATTTATGTATTAATTAGACCACAAATGTTGTCTCATCACCCGCCTCCTTGAGATTGACCCTGGGCTTAAAAGTGATCAAGATAAAATCAAATAGGCCAGGTTAAAAATTTTGTGAAACTAGTGTAAACTCAATTTAGGTTAACTCACTATACTCATTTCGACATTAATATCACCATATTAATAAAGCCTATTCGAGTACGCATCAGTACCCTCCTCGCGACTGCTGTCCTCCCCCTCGTGCCTGGTAACCGCGACTGCCATATTGGCCTCCAGTAGTCGATGCTAGGAGCATCTGGTATGCTCCGACCCTAGATGGGCAGTCCTTCCTCATGTGGCTCGGCTAGCCACACTGGTAGTAGAGAGGGGCACGACCTCCTTCCTCAGTTTGTCCCTATTGGTAGCCGAGCGAGTGCCTAGTGTAGGTAGCTGGCCCTAGTCTGGGGCCTCCAAAGGCCACTGGTGGCCCCACAGAGCGGGACGGCTCCCCCACAGGCACCATGTGCCTCCTCTCCTGGCCTCTAACTGCCCTCCACCACCTGTGGGCTGCACTCTCTAACTGGTACATGGTAAAGGCCATGCAGCACTCTGCAGGAGGGTGGATCATGTCGAAGATCTTCTCCATCTACTCCAGCCAGTCCTTTGCCTCAGATGGGCTCTCCTCCCCCTTAAAAGAGGGGGGCTTCAGCTTCCAAAACTAGACAAAAAGCTCGTGGTCGAGCCGCAACAGGGGAACGAGTGCACCCCCCAATAAGAAGGACTCGTGCTCAGTAGTGTCTGAGGGTGGTGGGGTGGTGGAGGGTCACCCCGTCCCCCTCCAGCTCGTCCAACGCTACGAGAACTCCCTTGTCTCACAGAGGACTCCCCCTCCACGTCCTTAAGGGGAGGTGGCTGAGGAGGAGGTTGCTGAAACTCCTCCCGCACTATATCCCGGATTAGTTAGGTGAGGTCTTGGGCTTAGATTCCTAGGAGGAGGGGTGGATCAACCTCTACCTCAAGTCTGGCATGTCTGCCCCCAAGACCATGCCCACGACCTGCCACATGGGCTCCTCGACGAGACATCTCCTACAAGGAGATGGAAGAAAAAGAACATGGATTGTCAATGATACCAGGCTACAAAAATGGGACTCAAAAGCGAAGATCAAGATAACACGTTGTAATGGCTATCTTAGCTACATGCGCGTGAGTGGTTACTTCCAAGCGATTTGGTTTATTTCTCAGGACGACCTTGCTCTAATATCATCTTGTTACGACCCGAACCCAGCTCCTCATGGAACCTGGGAACAACCCACCTTGACTAATCCCAAGACCCAGTCATCCATCGAGAAACAACCCAAATGCATGAAACATACAACAACCACACATGCAATGTAGCAAGCAGTTAAATCAAAAGACAGTAATAGGAATAAAAGTTCAAAAAGGACAACATGCCACGGGTAGAAAAAAAGAGTTCGCTAACTAACCATCACACTAGAATAAAAAGACATAAGCAACAACATACGTTCCAACATGCCAAAAAGAACTCACTACAGTAAAGGTGTCACAAAAGCGGAATGAAAAAGTGACAGTCAACTGCTGGGCTCGACTGGGCCCAGCACCCTTTGTTGCTGGTGGTGCTAGCTGCTCAACTCCCTGACCTGAACATGTACACATATAATTGTTGTCAGCTAAATGCTGAATAGAGTGGCACATAGAACATTTAAGGCATCTAAATATAAAAGAAAGCAGTAAACCATTCAAGCATTTTCCAGTTACACATTATCATTTGTTTCCATTTATAATCCACTGTGTGTTTAATTATTCGTGTATTCTAGTAAAGGTCCACATCATTATTTAATCTACATGTTCCTTAAGGGAACGATCTTGATGCAATTTTCCCATGATGTAGGACACCCATAGGGCACTCACCTGGTAGGGAGAGTACCCCATAGTAGCCCTGCACCCGATCTACCATCCTGGGGTCATGGTTGCGACGTAGCAGTGACTATGGCATGTGCGATAAATTCACGAGTAGCTACCTTGCACTGGCACGCAGTCAGTCCTTTCCACTAGCGGGTATGCTCAAACGTATAGCACAGAACAGAACAGGGGCCACATCCCTCAACAATCTGCTTACCCTCGCCCGACTATCCTAGTTTGCCCAGTGGGCCTAACAAGAGTCGATGTAGGGAGGCCAATCCTAACCCTAGGTCCCAACCCAAGGGGAGGCTAGCTCTCTCCCTATACAAAAGTGACGGTATCTCTCCTCGGTACCACGTACACGAGGGCCAGCTCACTTTCCATACCCAAGTCTAAACAACCAACCAACATGCCTATATAGGCAAAGTGTTCCATCATACATCAATATCCATGTCACTGTACTTTGATTCCTTTTCTAGTTCCCCGTAGGGTTCGCTTATAGTATTTGTCTCATTTCAATACATGGCATGTATCTCTATTCACATTCTGATTTCATAATCATAGAACAGGCAGCTCATGATTCAACAGGATAAGCATTCAATCTTATCAATTTAAATATTCAATTGCTCATAGTAGGGAAATATAACAACATGCATTCTCAAATTAAAACAAGTGAGGTTCAAGTACTGTATATACACCATTCTCAGCCCTAGGGTTCATCTCATGTCCTAGGTTTAAGGTAGATATTTCTAATTTAGTATGCACTTAACAAATTAAATCACATGAGTAGAGAGGATCACTCTACACTACGACATAAATGACTTTTTCCATCGGTTCAAAACCGATGGTAAATCCATTACAACCGACGGCAATAAGCGACGCCATTAATACTATAGCTGTTTATATTTGCCGTCGGTTATAAGGATAATCCGATGTGGAAATAATGTATGACCATCAGATGAATTAAAGTTTTCGACGTCGTTTCATAAGACACCGACGGTATATTAAGTCACTTCTTCACGCATTTACGCGCCCTTTTTGTCTTTACCCCATCATTTAAGCCAGTTTACTGTCGTTTATCTACCTGACGGTAAAAATATTATTATCGTCGCTTATTTATCACCGACGGTAAAAATTGTATTACCGTCACTTATATGTCGTCACATATTTAAGTGAGCGATGGTATATATGTGACGGTAAAAATATTTTTGTCGTTGCCTATTTGAATAAGCGACAACAAATGTAGGGGTATTTTTTTTTTATTACCGACGGATGGAAACTATCTACAAAATGTAAGTCATGCTTTTATAAAAAAATAAGTAATGCAAATGAACAGAAATTTATATTTCATTAATATAAAATGTAGTATATTAAAAGTTTGAAAAGGAAATACTTAAGAAAAGAAAATGGATAAAAATCAAAATGCAGCTGCCCCAATGCCACCTCCACCACCCATGGGTCGTTGTCGTCTCGTTTTTAGCTGTTGGGATTCATAGAAGATGGATGCTCTGACTGACCCTTATTATGAATAAGGGCTATAAGCTGTTGAAGCTTATCATCCATTGCATTCAACTTGTTCTTCATCTCTGCCTCTCTCTTCTCCCTCTCCTCATCTCGTCTCTATAGTGTGTCAATCTTTTGATGCAACTGATCGACAACACTAGATGAGACAATACCTTTCCTCCCATGCCAGGTCGATAACAAGTATGCCATCCCCGCACTATGAACGAAACCACTGTGGTCCAGTGACATCACTCTCCTAAATGCCTCCTCTGGATCAAAAGGTTGCTAGACGCTGTAGAAGGTCTCGTCAGCGACGAGATGTACTAATTGTACCATTTAATCCTAAATGTATTAAAAAATATTATTGTAATATATATATATATTATAAATTTTTTTAGTTTAGGAAGCTTACGTGTTTCTCCTGGTATGAATCATAAATCCACTTACAAGTACCCTCAGCTGCTCGCTTAGTGTAGGTGACCTCGTAGATTTCCATCCTCGTCATTTCCATCCCATCATGTGCAGCAGACTGAAAAAATAAAAACGATACAATTAAGTTCAAATAAATTAAAAAGTAAGTAATATTTAATTGAAAAGTAATTTCAATACTTACATAATGGCTCCTGACTGTCTCGATGCTCCTTCGACCCAAACAATGGGTCTAAAGTGGAGCTTTAGCCCTATTGGCCTTATTTCTTTTTGCTAAAGTGGAGCTTTAGCCCTATTGGCCTTATTTCTTTTTGCTTGCTCCTGTAGACTGACATAATAATATTTTTTATGAATTTAAGATATATGAAATTAATGGAATAATTTCTAATCATTTACTAACCTCCGTCTTTGGATTCATCCAATGCTCACATGCCTTCTTCTAATCGTCAGGAATGACATCAAGAGGAGCTTCACCCATTACCTCTTCGGGTGAACTCTTGTTCGAGAACCACTAAATACCAAATATAAATTGTTAGAAATAATATAAGAAATTATGTATATAATAAAAATGAAAATGTTTCAAAATTCTTACGTTCCTCTTGGTCTCCATCGTCCAATCCCTATGGATTTTGGCGGCGTGTTTAAGGATATATCGAGAGGCATTGGGGTCGTCACCCCAATCGTAACTTTGTTTCATTAATTTTAAAAATATATATGTCAATGTTACTTTAAAATAAATTTAAGATAAAATTATAAAAGAAATAACTTTTGTAAATAAAATTACCTCAATCTGATGGATGATTTGCCTCTTCAGTTCTACGGGCACCTTCCTCCAATCAAAGTAGAAAATGGGCACAATGGATTTAACAATTGTGCCCACTCGACTGATAAAGCTTGAGTAATCCTCTGCCTCCCCTGTGGATTGGAGCCTGATTGTTAATCTCAAGCCTTCGGGGATACGTTGGAGGTCTAGATTTTTTGTCTTCCCCGGCCCTCTTCTTAATCTACCCGCGTAAACATTAATCATATTCATTATATATTTCTGAAGGAATGTAATTTACTTCTTAAAAGGATATGATTTCTTACCCAAACCTACATCCGTCGGTGAGTGGTCGACATGAACTTAGGACGTACTCCCCACCCTCTCATCCTGCGTCTCCTCACCCTCCTCCTCTCCCCCGCCTCCCCCTCAACGTCGTTGATGAGAACACCATCATGAGCCATAACTAGCTCAATTTAGTCATTATTAAAGAATAACTACTCCTACATAACCGCTAGAGAGCCCTAAGTCACTGCAAATCCATTCTAAGGGAAATACAAGAAACCAGGATTAAAACTACAATTTTACCATCATATCTTGAATGTAGAATAACTGTAGGTTTTCTAAGGGGTTAGTTAAGGGTTAAATGGCCTTAAATGTCCAATAAGTGGGTTAATACAGACAGAAAAGGATTTTCGGGGGTTTTGAGAATTAAATAATATCTAAAATCCTAAAAATATACCTGCTTAATTAACTGAGGTTCTGGTCAGGATAAAATTCACCTAAACCCTCTAAAATTCATAGAAAAATATTCTTTAGGGTTTGGAACCTTCAATTTGACCATCAAAATCCATCTTAACCCAAAATAGAGTCCTAGACTGACATTTGCCTTAATTTGGGTTGTTGCCTAAATTACCTGGGCAAAAAAGGTCAAAACCAAAATTCAACTTCACCATTGGATTCCTTAGGTCCAAATTAGGTTTTACCAAAATTTGGGCCCAATCTAAGACTGTCTTGACCTAGTTTGCAATTTGGTCTTGTCTGATTCTTTTATCTTACACATATGCCCTTAACTTTCAAAATCCTTACAAAAGTGCCCCTATCTTTATCATCATTTTTGAAATAGGTCCCTGCCGCCATAAATACTATTCCTACAAACTTCGGCGACCTAAATTTGGCATGTTCTCCTTGATTCCTTGACGAATCCCTCTTAGATTTAAGAGGGAAGTTCGTTAAGGAATTCCCTTCCTCTTGAACCAATTCCGAAGCTCTCAAACCTTCCCAATCTCTCATGCGAACACATGAAAGGTTAGGGTATCTTGGAATTCCTATGTCCAATGAAGCTTTCCAAAACTCCCTCCTAAGGCCTATAAAAGGACTTCCAGATCAAATCGAAGATTCCATGCTCGAATTCGACCGGATTCCCCCTTAATTTCGTCTATCCCCATCCGACCGAAGCTCCTCAACGTCCGGCAAGCTCCTCCAACACCATCCTTCGTCCACGCGCAATACCGACGGTGGATTTATCTCCCTCGCTCTCTTCCGCGTCGTGGTGTACTCGCTAACGCCCCATCCTCCGTCTTCCTCGCTGATTCCTACTCACCAGAGCACTTTCTTCCCCGACATCGACCATACCGTAATCAGCTCTGCGTCAACTCCCCGTCGTCTGCCAACCACTTAGATAAGTCCCTAATCGCCGTTCTACAACGAGATCGTGTTTTTAAAAGGATATTCGTTACAGTATATTTGAAAACGTCATATAAACGATTATAAATTTTTATTACTCTAAATTTAAAAATATTCCAAAGATGAACTCAGGGAGCAAATTAGTATTTAGAAGCTAAAAATATCACAATTCTCAACAATAATGCAATGTATATAAAAATCTAGAGAGTAAAAAGAAATAGAATTTTCTCTTTTCTTCTTTCTTCTCTTCTCTCTTTCTTTTTCTTTGCTTTCTCTGTTCCTTCTCTTCTTTCGCAGTCTTTTCTTTTCTCAGACGTCTGATTCTGTGAATCAGACATCTTAATTGGCAACTGCTACAGTGCTCTTCTTTTTCTTTTCTTCTTCACTTGGCTTTCCTCCTTGGCTTCTTCTTCTTTTCTTGAGCTGCTGCACCTCCTCCTTCTTCTTCAAGTCCTTCCTTCTCCTTCAGCTGGCCTTCTTCTTTGACTCCTCCTTCTCTGCCTTTAGCCAAGTCCTTCTTCTACAGGCTTCTTGCTGCTAAGTCTTCAGCTTCTTCTTCCTTGGCCTCTGCAGTCCCCTTCTTCTTCTTTGGCTCCTTCCTCTTTCCTGCAGTTGCTTCCTCCTCCTCCTTCCCTGCACAGCATAGAGAAGCAAAACCTACCCCCTACCCTCCCCGCGTCTCTCTCTCTCTATTTCGCTCTCAGGACACAACTCTCCCAGAGCCTTTCTCGGGTAAACGGGTCGGGTATGCGTGCCCGAGACCAAACCCACCAGCGTGCGATGGTGGGCGAGGAGTGCACGGGTAGTCGGGTCAGGCCAGGTCCGCGGAGGCGTAGGTCGCAGACGAGACCGGGTCGGGTGAGTGGGACCTCACCCCGTGGATCTGAGGCGATAAGCTAAAAGCACAAAAATAATTTAAGTGGCGCCTCTCGCTCGTCAGCTTCCGAGGTGGGACTATCTGTCCCACCTCCCTTGCGTGCTGCAGTAGCAGAGGTGATCCTTCAAATCGTGAGGCTGTAGCTGCTCTCTACTCCAATCAAAGGCCTGGGTGTGTGCGCACCTCAAGTCCACACCACCTGGTACTCAGGCCTACAGCTGATGAAGCTTGGAGCTTGCTTCAAGCTTGCTTCAAGTTCTACGCCAATGGAGGAGGACGCCTGCCACCTGAAATCACCAAGACGGCCTCACGGCCACGTTAAAACTCTCAGGAAGCTTCGCCAAGGCACGATGAATATGCAGCGATGGTCGACGTGTCGTGGGGACGCCTGTGCAAGCATGCCTAGGGCACACTGTGTGCGTTTGTGTAGGTGTGTTCAGGGGGTGCTTTTGGGTGAGTGGAGTGAATGAAGTGACAGGTTGTGATTAGGGAGTGATGGTGGAGCTTCTGAGGGGTTTGGCGAGGTGGATGGAGGCGTGGAGTGGCAAGGGCACCTTGCCGGTGGTTTGCCGAGGTGGAGATGATGGTGGTGGTCTGTGGCAGTCGAGAGGTTGAAAATAAAAATTGATAAGGGGAAAATAAAGAGGGGAGGAAGAGGTACTTATCTAGGGTGTTTAGAGCAAAGGGGGGATGCGAAGGGTGAGAGGTGGGTGTCTGTTGTCGTCGAAGATGAAAACCCTGTGGTGAAGAAGCGGCAACGAGGAAGAGGGTCAGAGGAGCATGAGCTGGTACGGCGCGGCGCGGAGGAGCACGACGGAGATGGCTTTGCCACTAGTACGATGGTAGGCTGACAAGAAGAGGGAGGGAGAGTCGTCAGAGCCTGCAGGCAGTTGGCTGGAGTGAGGAGGAGACGAAATTGGGGGGTAATCTTCGACCAAATCATGCTTGAAGGAAGCGAAGGGATCTGGGCTTCCTTAAATAGGCAAGGGCAAAGGGAAAAGTCGTGAGGAAACGGCGGGAAGACCACGTCGGAGGTATGGCTGAAGGAGACCCATACCTCTCGAGCATTCACACGAGAGGTTTGGGGCGTTTCAGGGCATGGGGAGCTTCCCATGCGATAGAGGGCTTCGCAGGAGCTCCCCTTTCAAATCTAGGAGTGGCTCCCCATGAAATCGAGGAGAAATCCTCTATGCAAAGTCGTCGGAGGTATGGGTCCTTACAGCGATGGAAGAGGGACCAAAATGAAGAAAGTGACGAAGAAGCTGAGGGGGGATTTGCAAGGTTTTCCAAAAGTTGAGGGTCTAAATGTAATTTTGTGGACCAATTTGCAAAGTGGGTCAAGATGACCTTCCCTTAGGTCTAAATTTTGGTATAAACCTAACTTGGACATAAGGAATCCAATGGTGAAGTTGTATTTTAGGTTTGACTATGTTTGACTGGATATTTTGCATAAAAACCCAAATTAGGTCAAATATTGGGCATAGACCCCAATTTAGGTCAAAACAGGTTTCAAAGGCCAAATTGAAGGTTCTAAACCCTAGGGGATATTTTTCCATGAATTTTAGAGGGTTTAGTTGATTTTTATCTTTCCTGAAACCTTGTGAATTTAAGTGAATTTGTTTTAGGGTTACAGAATGTCATTTAATTCCTAAATTTCACAATAACCCTTTTCTGACTGAACCATCTCACTTTTTCTCTTATTAAGTCTAATTGACCTATGTCTAGACCTTTAGAAATCTCGTTGATGCATTGCAATGGTAAAATTATAGTTTTACCCCTTGTTTTATATTCTCGTCCCAGATTAGTGATCCCTTGAATTAAGCCTTTCTCTTGGTTATGTAGGAGCTCTTGTTCACTTTATTAGGTCAAAATATGCTAGTTAGGGCTCATGATGAGGTTCTCATCAGTTCCCTAACTCCTCTACTTCATTCTCATCCTAGCCACACTCAATTTCGACCACACTACCACCCGTTCACCATCATCCCTTCCGCGTCTGACCACTACTCCGGCGAGGCGCATCTCGCTCCACACACCACCAAACCCCTCACCATTCATCCCTACACCTCCTCCTCGACCCCACGAGCGAAAGCCCTAACCTAGTTAGGTCGATTGCTCCTCCACAACCTCCGCCGAACATCGCACCTTCGCACTTCACCTTCCATCATCGTCCGGCCACCTCACACACTCTCACACCTCACGAACACTGCCGTTCACTTCCTCGCCTCACGGCGACACTATTGAACCTTTTAATAGAGGCTTTTAGCCCGTATTTCATGTTTCAGGTAGCAACTCCTTCGACCGCCATTGCCAAAGCTTCAAATGAAACTTAAAGCTTGCTCCAGCATCTGCAAACCCCAGGCGAAGTCCCAGGTGCAGCGGAGCGTCCCAGGATCGAAACCCAGGAACCAATTTGGACCTTCGACTGGGCCTTTGACTGCAATTGCACGAAGCAGCAACTGCAGCTGCAAGTAGAGGAAGGGCGGTGGGATAGTCCCACCTCGGAAGCTGAAGAGCACTTGCAGCAGCATAAATTGATTGGCACTCAAGCTATTCGCCTCAAGTCACAAGGGGTGAGGTCCCCGACGCGCCCCTCACGCGCCTCGCTCGCGATGCCTTACACGCGGGTCTAGCAGATCCGTATACCCACCTAACCTAAGCACTCCTCAGCTACCATGTACATCCAGCAGCCCTGGTCCCAAGTACGCTCTACCCGAATACCCGATAACCCGAGGCCCTTGGAGGGCAGATCTTAAAGAGAGAAGGAGAGGAAAGCGCACGGGGGTAGGGGGTTTTGCTCTCAGGACCAATGGTTGACACTTAGCCATTTAAGGAACCTCCCCCTTGCGTGTGAAGAAGGAAGGAGAGGAAGCTAGAAGAGAAGAAGAAGCGAAAAGGCAAAGCCGTAAAAGAAGGAAAGAAGAAAAAGGCACAGTTGTAGAAGAAGAAAAGAAGAGTAGCTACAGCACAGCCAGAGGAAGAAGAAGAGAAGAAGGCACAAAGAGGAGGAGAAGCAACTGGACACTGTAGCAGAGAGCAGGATAAGCCGTCTGACCGGCTGAGCAAACGTCTGATCTTCATTTGAAGTGCACTGTGCACTTATCCTATGTGGCATTTAATTTCTTAGTACTATTGAGTTATTTGATATAATTGTGATGGGTAATTGGTGATTCAAATCACCATTTTACCCCATTCCTTTTGCAATATTAACATCAGATTTCATTTATATATCATTCTTGTTTGAAATTCTATTATACATTGCTTATATTGCATTTGAATTGCTATCTTGAGAATCATTCTGCCAATTGCTTCCTGTGTTCGACCTCGGGCTTCATTTCTGATATTCGAGCTATAAATTTTACTTGTTTTTTGCGCTAATTCAACCTATACTACACGCATTGATTTTAAAACCCACTTCAAAGCGATTAACATTTTGGCGCAGTCGCCGGGGAGCAACGCGCAATTTGATCTCTTGATTGCAATATCTGATCTGGTACTAACTTGCCCTATCTCTTTTGATTGTGATCTATTTCAGGGGACTCATTGAAAGAAGATCAGCCATACATCAGCCAATCCAAGGGTAGGTAAACTCCATCCACCCTCTTCTAAGCCCTTGATTTTGAAAAGCTAAAAAAAAAAGGAAAAAAATCACTTCGGGCTACTTGCATTCTATTCTTAGATTAATCATCAAGCTTCCTGATTTGATACATTCTATTTAGACAACATCCAAACCCTGATTTGTGCACTTACTTTGGGCTAAAGGTATCTAGGGCTATCACCTTCTTGTTTGAACCCTACGTACCACATTTGGACGGATTAAATTGGACCAATCAGAGCCAATTAAGGTTTCCAGTTCAAGGTTTTAGAGACACACTTGCTTAATCAAAAATTAACCTTCCCAAACAGTGTGTGCCTAAGACTTGGTTGAATTGATCTATTCGAGCAAACCCTAAAATCAGGCTCTTAATTTCATTTGAACACTAAAAGAGGGACCTAAAATTTTTAAAGGACAAAATAGGTTTAGTTGACCCACTTTGTTGGGTTAACCAATCTTCAAATTAGGTCACTTTGCACAAAAGACATCTTAAAGTTCAAGTGAAATCATAACCACCCTTGCTCTTAACATAAAACTAGTAGACTTAAGAGGTCAAGCCCCCATTCTAGTCTACCTGGATCCTCAGTGACAAGAGAGGTCGGGTGGGGGAAACTCTGTAACTCGTGGGGGTGCTCTACCATGTAGGGGTCTTCGCGGGACTCTCCCTCTCTGGCTGCCCAGGTAATTCTTAGGTGGACGGCTTTCTGACTAAGGGGTATCATCAGCCCCGAACCTCTATAGTCTTCCAAAATTTTCGGGTGTCTTGATTAGGTCAATCACCTGCTATCCCTTATCTATTCCATCAATGCATGTTTGGGAGGAGGTCCTTAAGATCATCCTTGAGGCCTCCATTAGCTATTCACTCTCGTCAGGGTCGAGCCTCGACTTCCGTGTTTGTGCAACAACCTGATCACATTGACATATCCTCTGATTCAGAACCTACTTCCCCTTCATTAGCTATGGATCACTAAGAAGAACAACCTAATCTTGAGCAACAATTCCATGATTTCCAAAATCGAATCAATGCCATCATCAACCCACCGCCACATCCGTAAATTCGAGATCACTATAATCCTGCAGCAGTGGAGATCGAACCCCGAATCAACATTCCAGTGGGAGGACCCAAGGTAGATCTCAAGCCTAGTATGCTTCATATAACCCCAAAATTTCATGGCTTGAACTCCGAGGATCCTTTCCAGCACATCAAAAACCTAAAACATCTGGCCCACACTTTTGGGGCAAATGTGCAAAATCGGGACGAACTACTTTTAAAGCTCTTCTCATTCTCCCTGGCTGACAAAGTCGCTCACTGGTTTCAGACTCAACCACAAGCGATCAACACATGGGGAGAACTTCAAACCGCCTTCCTGCAAAAGTTATACCCCATTGGTCGTACCAACACGATGTGACACCAAATCACGCACTTATCTCAAGGAGTGGGAGAATCTCTACACAAGGCATGGGATCGTTTTCTAGATCTCATGCGTAAGTGCCCCCATCACGGAGTTCCGAAGTAGAAACAAGTCCAATCCTTTTACCACGGACTCCGTGAAGATATCAAGCTCTTTGTCAATGCAACCTGTGGTGGTAGCATCATAGGTCAACATGAGGACACGATCTGGGGAATTCTTGAGAACATGTGTGAGAACTTCCTGAATAATGAGTCATTGGTGCATTCGACCGGATGTCCACCCCCGCATTGACAAATAATCGGGGGGTACACGAATCCCAAGGCCTGTCCGCATCCGTTGATCTAGAGTTGGTAGCCAGTCAATTGGACAAGGTCTCCATTATCGAGAAAAAGGTGGACGACATCACTCGTCATCTACACAAATCCACCTCCGCAACTCAAAGCACATACGCACACCCACCCACGGGAAGGGAGGCTGCGCACAACATCTACCACTCCTCGGGGATGGATGCGTATCCACCCCCGTCTAATTATGGCTTCGGAGGCAACTCCAAGTCAGCCCACCTCAGTTGGGAGAACTCTGAACCCCCGTACCCTGATTATCTCGGAGCTCCTCAGATCTACGAGGATCTTCACACCGTCCAGAATAATCCTTTCTCCAACACTTACTACTCTACCCTGATTATCTCGGAGCTCCTCAGATCTACGAGGATCTTCACACCGTCCAGAATAATCCTTTCTCCAACACTTACTACTCTAGATGGCGTAATCATCCTAACTTTTCATGGTCGGGAAATAACCTAAATCTAAGACCTCAATTCCAACCCCAACCACAGGCTCTGCATCCTTATCAAACCACCCAACCAAGGCCCACTCAAAACTTCCAATCTAGACCACCTAAAGAAGATCATAGATCTTTGATTCTCCAGACCTTGGTTGACATGCAAAAACAGCACAAAGAAGAGATCTCTGAGTTACGAAATCAATTGGCCCAGCTAGCAAGTACTCGCTATCCTAGTGCACTTCCTTCTCAGCCTCTTCCAAACCCAAATAACATGTCGAACCAGAGGCAGGTTATGAACCCAAATCAAGGCCAAGCCCACTTTGTTTATCAGGCCCCTTCTTCTCCATCACCAAACAGGATGGATGCTTCAACTTCATGCTTGGGATTTCAGCAGCAAACACCTATTTTGCCCAACCCAAACCAAAATCAGGCAGGATTAAATTCCATCACCACTCGTAATGGCAAAGCAACACAAGACCCACCCTTTCCTAGCCACAACATTCATGAGACCGTAAACCCTAACCCTAGATTGGTCATCTAGGACACACCCATCCCTGATAAAGAGCCTGACCTAATTCTAGAGGAACCATCTAAGATTCCATTTCCTGAGGCCTTGACCAAGTGAAAGAGGACAGGCAAACCCGTGGCACCTGAGGAGGACCTAGTTAAGCTCTTTGAGCAAGTCTATATAAACATCCCCTTGATGGATGTGATTCGCCACGTACCGGCTTATGCCCGATTCCTGAAAGACGTGTACACCTAAGCTTAAGCTGCGAACCAAAGGCGGGAACCCAATTGAATTATCGGAGCAAGCCAACTCCGTCATTTTGAGCAAACTCCTGCCTAAGGCAAAAGACCCAGGCACCCCTCTGATCTCCTGTGCTATTGGTGATATACAGTTTGAACGAGCCTTACTAGACCTAAGAGCTTCCATAAATTTGATACCTACATCCCTACTATACTACTTTGAGGAATCTGAGCTTAAACCGACAGAGATGACTTTGCAGTTAGCAGATCTATCTATTAAGTCACCAAAAGGAATTCTTGAGGATGTCATAGTTAGGGTACATGATTTCTACTTTCCCGTGGATTTCATTGTCTTAGACATGGATGCTCCTAAGAACTTGAAGAGTACACCGATCATATTAGGGAGACCCTTTCTGGTCACTGCTAGGGCTAATATTAATTGTGAGGAGAGCCAAATTGAGTTAAAATTTGGGAGCAAGATGCTAAAGATCGATATCTTTAAGGCCCAACAAGGAATTAATTGCGGGGTTATAGAACAAATCTGTGATACCGAGGCTGTGGTTAACGTATCGAGGAAAACCCAAATATTTCTGATCAACCACAAGAAGATCAAAACCCGCAATTTGAGGAGCATGAACCTAACCTAGACACACCCATAGTTAATTCCTTTGCTCCCGACACCCACCTTAAACCACCTGCTGTTGCTGATAATCGTGTTATGGAATTGAAACCCCTCCCTGACCATCTCAAATACGTCCTTTTGGGTTCCAATCAGACATTTCCTGTAATTATCAACTCCTGACTCATACCAGATCAGGAAACACGCCTCTATTCTCCAGCAGCATCGAAGAGCCATTGGATGGACTCTCGATGATCTGACTAGCATCAGCCCCTCGTATTGCACACATCATATCTATACTGAACAGGGCTCACAACCATCCCGTGAAATGCAGAGATGCCTGAATCTAAATCTACAAGATGTCATGAAAAAGGAGATCATCAAGTGGTTAGATGCAGGGATCATCTACCTGATCTCCGACAGTTGGTAGGTGAGTCTAATTCAAGTTGTGCATAAGAAAATAGGACTGTTTGCACGCCAAAAATACACCAGTAAAAATGCCATCTTATGTTATTCCCTAGCACTGCCATTGCATCTTATGTAGCTATAATTGCATTTGTAAATAGACGACTGCATGCATTTATTGAGAGGTAGGAGAATGTGAATAATTGGTCATCTATTAATTAACATCTTCATCAAGTGTTGCATTGCAATTTCACCATTTTCATTTTCTTTATTTGCTTTGAAATTCTTCTCTCCCGCGGCTACAGGGCATAGGGCACGTGCGCCTCTTCGCGCCACTCCTCTGCTAGCAGCATGGCTGGACATGCGATGCCAGCAGCATGGCTGTGGCATGCTTCCTCTTCTTTAAAAGGCCTTGCCCTCTCCCTTGCGTCAGAGGCCTTGGCACACAGACATACAGGCACTTTTTCCACCATCGTCAGGCCAACTCCTCCCCTCTCCCTCTCCATATGCAGGATCACTTCTCACTGAAGAGACACACTGTGGACAGGAGAAAACTTACAGTGGTCCCACAACCTCCACTGTGAGTTCCACCACCGCCTAGCTCTTTCGTGAGTAGGTGGGCATGGTGGTTTCACCTCCTGTTTTCTTCGCTGATCGCCCTCACCGCCATTACCAGAGCTTCAAGCTCAGAAGCTCCAGTAGTAGCAATGCCAGCCTGCGGCATCGCCAGCCACTGCACATGCTCCTGCAGGCCCTGCGCAAGCTCTTCCCGCACGCGCAGGCGCTTCACAGCGCACAAGGCACGCGAAACCGGCCGCTACTGGTTGACAGACCACGCGCACACTATAGCGCGCGGTCTGCGTGACACTGTAGCCACCGGCTCGCTTCTCACTTAGCCGGTGGCAGCGCGCTCTCTCTCCTCGCCCGCTACCCATGCCAGCCGGTCACCCGCGCCCACACTCACCCTCGCTCTCCTGCCCGCACCCGCTCCAGCCAGCAGCGCTGTGCGCTGCGCTACACTCTCCCGCACTCGTCTGCACCTACGCGCCTGCGCACAGCCCTTTTGCGCTTGCGCACGTCCTGCTCTCCAGACGACGCTCTAACCTGCCAGATTGTTTAATTGCCCTCTCTCTCACATTCCTCCAACACACACACACACACTCGTACTCACACACACACACTTGTACACACTCACACCTACATATATATATATTATAAATATATACATATATACATATATATCTATATATATATATATACTGATATATATATATACATATACATATACATATTTACATATCTATGCATATATATATACACAACTACACATATATAGTTATAGATCTATCTAAATATATATATATATAACTATATTTATTTATTTATAAATATATACATATTTACATATCTATACATATATATTTACACAACTACCCATATATAGTTATAGATCTATCTAAATATATATATATATACATTTACATACACATCCACCTACCCATATCCATATATGTACTTCACCACCCATACGCCCGTGCAATGGTCACTCCACCGCGCATCATATCGCAGGAATATTTGCACCAGTTGCTGATATTCCCCGATATCCGCACAAAGCAAGTGCCTCCGCACACACTCCCACACATCCGCCCCTCAGTCCACACGGCACTCCGTCTTGTTGGTTGCGTCTTACTAGACGTGGACCAACTTGACACTGTGCTACACTCCATTTCCACTTCCACCTCTACCCCTATATATAACATATACATATATGTAGGTACTGCATCTATTACATATCTATACATATATTAAGCTAAGTATTCCCTTCTTTGCCAACAACCTACCTTGTTTTTATTTATCTTTTGTTTCCTGCTATAAAAAGAAACAAAAAAGTAAAAGAGAAAAGATAATTTTTGTCTTGCAGGTACTCAGTCTTGCGAATAACAGGACCAGTTTTTGGAGACCCTAAGTTGGCTACAAGCCAAGAACCATTTGGCTCAAAGCCAAGAACTTGATTTTGAGGGTGTACCTCAAAGACAATATTATCAACAAAAAAATCTTAAATAGAAAAATCAAAAAAACATAATAAACGCAAGGAAGAGATACGTTTTAGGAAAGGCGTAGAAACTAGTGTACCTTAATTCCTGCCTCCCTAAGATCAACCCTGGGCCTAAAAGTGACCAAGATAAAATCAAGTAGGCCAGGTTAAAAAAATTTTGTGAAAGATGGTTAGACTCGATTTAGGTTAACCCACTATAACAACTTCAACGATAATTTCACCATATTAACACAACCTATTCGAGTTCTACCATGCTTTTTCTGGTGCCTTTGCCAGGGAGGTGCGCATTGAGGTAAGTTTCTACTCCATTTCTTTGATTTTCTCTTCTCACACCCTTCTCTTCATGGGTGTTTTGTTTGCTTGTGTGCAGGTAAACCAGTTGCAACGAGGAGGCAAGCAGAGGAAGTCAGAGACTTGGGCAGATCCAAGGTGAGAGTGAGAGCGTAAAGTCATCGGCGCCGCACTGGAGCTTCGCCCACATTGCTGAAGAGGTAGGTGTCTCTCTCTTAGCAACTTAGGTTAACTTGTCACCTAGGTAAAAAAAAAAACTTAAAAACACTTATTGGGAATTTCTTGGGGCAAGTGGATTAAAAAATCATTTGATTGATTATTTGCTATCACCCCCACCACCCCTTGATTTCCCGCCAAACTTCGCATAGCGAAAATCCAAGAATCTTGATTCTTGGATCTTTCGTCGTGTGAAGTGTTCTTTGAGGCAAGTTTAAATAGATTGATTGACATCCCTCCTTGCCTCATTTATTCACAATTTGGGATCACATTTTTGGTGGGGAGACTTGGAATTGAGTTGATTCCAACCCCACCACAACCTTTCACGTGCCTTAGATTTGATTTCGAGTATTTCAACCCCAAAATTTTAATTTTCTTTGCATTATCTTGTGGTTAAGCCTTGTGTGTGGAATATCATTTTTGGTGATTGGGAGCACTTGAATTGAAGTGCTTTGGCTCCCTTTCACATTGGCTTAAAATAGACTCATGCATCCACACATAGAAATTTTCACCTAAGGAGGCCAATTGCATTTTTAGCATGCATTAACTAATTCACATTGAAGAAGGGTTTGTTGGGCATAGAAGAACTTGTGTTTTCTCAAAACTCGGAGATTGGTTGAATTGGTAACTCAGCGAAATCTTAAAATCCATACTACTTAAGGCTGAAATCCTAAAAACCATTCACCATCTAAAACTCCAATTTGGGGAGATTTTCCCGTTGCATGCTTGGTTTACACACTTTTTAAAATCAACACACTTGGGCATTACCCGTATACAACACCCTTCACATTCCTGGAGCACTTGATCCTAAGCCTCTAAATAAAACTGGTAGCAACTTGACCCTTATTAAGAATTGGAGGTCTAACTACCTGCGTGTAGCACCTATGTGCTGGTGCGGGTTCCCGCGTGCTATTGGGTGTCTAGGACTGGGGCAAACGGCCTTTCAATCTGGCCCAGTGGTTCCACGGTGCTCTCATTTGGTTTCGTAGGTTATGATAGTAGGTAACTTAGATCTTTAGGTCTAAGGGCACATTGTAGAGGTTAGGACATTGATTGCTTTGACTTGTTATCAAGTGTACCCTTGCGGCGTCATTTCTCTCATCCCCGTTTCCCTTCTTATCTCCCCAATTCTTCCTGCGGTAGTGCATGTTTGGGAGGAGGTCACAAAACCCTGAATTATTTGAATTGTCTGATAAATCTAGAAGGATAGAAACCGATTCATCATCCTCCTCCACAAACATGGCTGCACGCCCATCCCCAAGTCTCAAGGAAGGAAACTGCCCCCCTCAAATCCCACCAGGTGGTGGTGGAGTCGTAGACCCCATAACCTGCCTCCAAGCCCAAATGGAAATGTATAACGAGCAGATTGAAGCCATTAGGGAAACCTTGGAGAAAATGTAGAACCCTCCCGAACGGGAGGAGCTTAGGTCTCTTAGCTTTTATCAAAATCCCGCTGCTACATAGACCATAGGACAAATTCGGGTCCCCATGGGCGGGACGATTTTGAACTGAAACCCAATGTAATTGACCTAATTAACTTTCACTTCCATGGTCTTGCAAGTGGAGATCCTTTTCTCCATTTGGAAGACCTAACCTGATTAGCTGAAATGGTTAAACCAAGAAACATCGGGTTATCAATTGTCCTTATGAAAATGTTCCCATTTTCGTTGCGGGATAAAGCGTCGCAGTGGTTACGCACCCTTGGGAGAACCATCCATTCTTGGGAAGAGATGCGAACAGCATTTCTCAAGAAATTCTTCCCAATCGGGCGAACCAATGCACTTCGCCGTGCTATAACTTCCTTCACCCAACAAAACGGCGAGCAATTTCATGAGGCTTGGGAGAGGTATAATGACCTCCTTCGAAAGTGTCCGCACCACAGTCTGCCTAAGTGGCATATAGCTCAGATTTTCTATTATGGGCTAAATGAGACTTTGAAGCAGATTGCAGACGCTTCCTGCGGAGGGAATTTCATGAATAAAGACGAGAATAGAGTATTCAAATTATTTGAAAACATGAGCGAAAATTCAATGAACAATGCCTCCATTGTCGCCTTTAATCGTACCAGCCTGCCCCGTAATGTTCACAAGGTTGACATGGGACCCTCCCATTCATCCACTGATCTTAGCCTTATTGCACAAAAATTGGATGAAGTCTCCGTTGTGCACAAGAAGCTGGATGAGCTTCTGGCCAATCCCGCCCGTTCTATGGCAAACACCTCCACCTCACCACTTCGTCACAATCCTAATCTTTCTAATGCCAGGCTTATTCCAAAAACCCTGTGAGATCTTCCTTACAGAATGTCGCGCTGAGCAATTCGATGAGTAATGTGGATCTGGCTTCTGCAAGCCAGTATTTCGACACTGAGGACCAAGCCTTCGTGTGCTCAGATGCATACATAAATGCGGACTCGTCTTCTGGATTAGAAGGCGCTTGCGCCCTAGGGAACAACCTGTTCTCTGCCACTTATAACCCGGGGTGGCAAAATCATCCTAACTTCGCATAGTCCAATAACCGCAAAGTCAAAACCTCGTAGGTGGACCAATGCGACCATCCGCACCCGTCATCCCAAGGGCCCAGTCTAATCCTGTGGAAAATCCACCATCGGGTCCTTGCATTCCTCAAACAGAACACTCATCAAGTCCTCTTGATAAACTGATGCGAATGGTGACGGAAATGTCTAAGCGCCATGAAGAGAACATGACCTCTCTTCAGCACCAATTGACGCAGCAAAATGCTAAGATCAGTCAATTACGCATGGCGACTCGATCTCAGGGCACTCTTCCAGCCCAACCTGTTCCCAACCCACGAAATTTTGTACCTCGTGGTCCTCAATCACAGGTACGACCTTCTCAGGGGCAGGTTCATCAGATTCTGCAAGCACCGAGCATTCCACCAGGATTTCAGGCTAATCCCGCAGCAGCACCTCACCCTTATGTCCCTATTGCAAACCCTCCTCCGCCTTATGATCCACTAGACCCATGACGTCCAATGCGATTACTAAGAGGAGCAGTAAGCAAACCGTCGATCCACCTCAACTTGATCCTGGCCCATCTTTTCCATCGCCCTCTCATTCGGGATGCGCACCGCATTCTCGTGAGGATGATATACCCAAACTAGTGCCAGAATCAGTCCCATTCCCTGAGGCTCTACTGAGGGAGCCAAAAGGCAAGAAAAAGGATACGCAGGCCTTTGATAACTTGCATAATTTATTCAGGGATGTTGAAATTAAGGTACCCCTATTAGAGGCTATCGACCACATACCAATTGTCATCCAATTTTTCAAAGACTACACTACACCCAGGCGACAGTCAAAGAAAACAAAGAATTCAGTGGTTCTCTCCCCTCATGCGAGTTGTGCTATACTGTCAAATTTACCGCCAAAGTAGAAAGATCCGGGCACACCGCTGATTTCTTGTAGCATCCAAGGCTGCAATTTTAGCTGTGCTCTGCTTGATCTAGGACCTTCCATCAATCTTATACCAACCATCATGCTCGAGAAATTTGCCTTAGGAAATCTGAAACCCACCCCTGTCACGTTATAGTTGGCAGATCGTTCTGTCAAAATACTGAAGGGTGCGGTGGAAGACGTGGTGGTTAGAGTCAACAGTCTCTGTTTTCCTATTGGCTTTCTTGTTTCGGATATGGAAGGTCCTAGGTCACTTTCTGATTGTCCGATCATCCTTGGTCGACCTTTCTTGGCCACAGCCCGCGCCCATATCGACTGCGAGTCGGGCTGCATTGACATTATCGTTGGCTCTGAGAAACTCAAGCTAAACATCTTCAAGGCAGCCAAGAACTTTGATTGCAATTGCATCGAGGATGACACGTCTGACGAGGACATGGCCATCAACACGTGTATCGGACTAATAGGGACCTATTCTGATTGCTGTGGATTGCCTTTGAACATAGACCATTGCCTGACCGACACATTGTGACGTTTCCCCATCCCTCCCTTTACCCGTACCTTCTCCTGACCAGACTTCTGATGAGGTTTTCTCCGCTTCCCATACCTCGTGGTCTGAGTCATATTCAGGCTACTCACCGCTGATCCAAACTCTTGAAGACTGGATTGCCCTTTCTTTCCCGCCAAATCAGGCAGAATTGCAACTCCACACTGGGACCTTGAGCCCACATACTGCTCACTGGGGCTATCCCTTTTTGGATCCATCAATCCAAGATGCCCCTCTTCTTGGCCAATCTAAGGGCCAACTTCTTCCTCCTACCTTGTTTTCTTCTGATCCGCTTGGGACACTCTCATCCCAAGAAATGCCAGATCTTTCACCATCCTCTCCCAAGATGAAAGAGCTACCTGATATGCTTAAGTATGTTTTCTTGGGACCAAATGAAATGCTCCCTGTAATCGTTAGTTCAAAATTGACCCAGGAGCAAGAGTGCAAACTAACAAAGGTCCTTATGGAACACAAGGCAGCCATTGGATGGTCCTTATCGGACTTAACTGGCATTAGCCCCTCCTACTGCACTCATCGTATATATACAAAGAAGGAGGCTCGACCTTCCCGTGAGATGTAGTGACGTCTCAACCCTAACATGCGGGAGGTCGTTAAAAAAGAAATTATTAAGTGGCTGGATGCGAGTATAATCTACCCGATCAGCGATAGCCCCTTGGTGAGCATGATTCATGTCGTGCCCAAAAAGGCGGGACTCACCATCCGTGTCAATGACAAGGGCGAATCCATCCCTACACGCATTCCTACATCTTGGAGAGTGTGTGTAGACTATAGGAAACTGAATGCTGCAACTAAGAAAGATCACTTTCCGCTACCTTTTATTGACCAAATCCTGGGGCAGTTAGCGAGAAATAAATTTTTCTGTTTCCTAGATGGACTCTCTAGATATAACCAGGTGGCAATTGACCCCCGGGACCAAGAGAAAACCACCTTTACCTGCCCCTTCGGCACCTTCACATTTAGAAGGATGCCTTTCGGACTTTGTAATGCACCAGCAACTTTCCAGAGATGTATGCTGGCGATATTCCATGACATGGTGGGTAACTTTCTTGAGGTCTTCATGGATGACTTTTCGATCTTTGGACCCTCTTTTCATGACTGTCTTGCCAACCTGACCCGTATCCTTCGGAGATGTGTTGATGTGAACCTCATGCTTTCTTAGGAAAAAAGTCATTTTATGGTACACGAGGGAATTGTTCTCAGCATATCATTTCCGATAGGGGTATTGAGGTTGACAGAGCTAAACTGGATGTAATTGTTGATTTACCTATGCCTAGCTCTGTCAGAAAAATCCGCTCCTTCTTGGGACACGTCGGTTTCTATAGGAGATTCATCAAAGACTTCTCCAAGATTTCTAGACCTTTAACTCATCTCCTATCGACCGAGGTACCCTTTGATATGGGCCCCGACTGCATACGAGCATTCACGCAGCTGCGTGATGCTGTCACCAAGGCCCTTGTTCTCCAGCCACCTGACTGGTCCCTCAACTTTGAACTCATGTGTGACGCTTCCGACCTTGCAGTCGAAGCCATCCTGCGACAAAGACGCGATAGACACCCCTTCGTGGTGTACTACGCTAGTAAGACGTTGAACGAGGCCCAGCGTAATTATACAACCACTGAGAAAGAACTACTGGCAGTCGTCTTTGGGTTGGAGAAATTTCGCTCTTACCTCCTGGGCTCGCAAGTTATTGTATTCATTAACCACACGGCCATTTCGCCATCTCATGCACAAGAAGGATGCCAAGCCTAGACTGATTCGTTGGATCCTTCTGCTCCAAGAATTTGACATTGAGCTCCGCGATAAGGCCGGAGCCCAGAATGTTGTTGCTGATCATCTCTCGAGACTGGACCCTGACCACATTGGACTTACCCTGTCGATCAATGAGGTTTTTCCCGATGAGCACCTATTGGAAATTAATGTGGCAAGTGGACCTTGGTATGCTGACATTGCCAATTACCTTGCTTCTAGTTCCCTTCCACGTGGCTGGCCTAAAAACCAGTGCGAGCGTCTCATTGCAGAAGCAAAGTATTATTTCTGGGATAATCCACTACTTTTTCGAATAGGTGCTGACTAGATCATCCGTCGCTGTATTCCTGACAGCGAATTCCCCA
Source organism: Thalassia testudinum (assembly GCA_037157565.1). NCBI lineage: Eukaryota > Viridiplantae > Streptophyta > Magnoliopsida > Alismatales > Hydrocharitaceae > Thalassia > Thalassia testudinum. Next base: position 40,390,404 of record JAZHRO010000002.1, on the reverse strand, counting down.
GTGTGCTATCCTTCTACCACGATCAGGCCTGCGGAGGCCATTTCTCTGAAAGGAAAACTTCAGCCAAGGTGTTGCAGTGCGGTTTCTTTTGGCCTTCCCTTCACTAGGATGCACACAATTATGCCAAACATTGCACTAGGTGCCAGTCGCTAGGGTCAATGTCACGTCATGACATGATGCCCTTGCAACCCATCCTAGCTGCCGAAATCTTTGACATTTGGGGAATCGATTTCATGGGTCCCTTTCCTCCCTCCAATGGATTCAAGTACATCTTCTTTGCTGTTGATTATGTTTTGAAATGGATCGAGGCTATTCCCACGTGCCATGTTGACCATGTCATATCTACTTGATTTGTCAAAATCACATTTTTGCACGCTTTAGGATCCCTCGAGCCATTATCTCGGATGAAGTCATTTTACCCATGCTTCTTTTCCGACACTTCTGAGGAAATATGGAGTCCACCATCATATCACATCTCTGTATCATCCTCAGACGAACGGCCAGGCTGAGATGTCGAACCGGCAAATCAAGCAAATTCTCCAGAAAACGATTCGTCCTGACCGTAAGGATTGGTCCGACAAGCTGATTGACGCACTTTGGGCGTATCGGACCGCCTTCAAGGCTCCCCTTGGTATGTCTCTGTATAAAATCGTTTACGGGAAGCCTTGTCATTTGCCCGTGGAGCTTGAGCACCGCGCTTATTGGGCGGTTCGCCAATGTAACCTCGACCCAGACCTATGTGGTCGAGAAAGGAAACTCCAACTCCAAGAGCTGGAAGAGCTCCGTCATGAAGCCTATGATTCTGCCTTAACTTTCAAGCAACGCACTAAGGCCTTTCATGACAGCCGAATTCGGCGGAAGGAATTTGAGCCATCTCAGCAAGTTTGGCTTTACAATGCCTGACTCAAATTCTTTCCAGGGAAATTGAAGTCCAAATGGACTGGTCCCTCCTTGGTCTCAAGACCATTTCCCAACGAGGCCGTTGAAATTGAAAATCCCAAATATGGGCATAAATTTACGGTCAATGGGCAGTGTTTAAAACCTTATCTTACTCATGAACCTGCCCCGTTGGTGAAACTGTTGCCCTGCTGGAGGGTAACTAATTTCGTGCTTCACTCTGAGTCCAGCTGGGGATGTTAAATTCAGCGCTCGTTGGGAGGCAGCCCAACAACACTCCACTATCACTTACACTTTTCACCACCCACCATCCACCCACCCTACCACCCTACTATATACCTGAGTCCAGCTGGGCACGTCAGCTCTCGTTTCCCGATCTTTGGACCTTCCTCTACCCTGCATGCATATGAGGACATAGCATCATTTGGCATGGGAGGGTGGATAGGCATCCATAGGATCTGGATATTATATATATCCATCTATAAATATGTACATAAAAAAAAAGGTGTTTAGTAATGATCTAAAGGCTGAAACAAAAATACAATAAGTGTTTATGGATATTCAACCGTTGTATTGAAGACTTTCCAGGCCAAAGAAGCTTGACTCGCTCAGGCTCGGCTTAATTCACTTGAGCATTGATAAGATAAGATTGGAATCTCTCCTAACTAAGGCCGTATTCTTGTACCTGAGACACCAGTACAGGATTCGTTGGTTTGCTTCTACTTGAGAGCCTAAGTAATCTTGGTTCACACTACACATACCAAGAAAGACCAGGTGAACATAAGATCCAACCCTAGTGTTCATTAGGGAAGGTGGAGTCCTTACATGTGCATGCAGGTAGACTTTTTATCCCAAGCTTTAGTCTTGTGTCTAGGAGAAACTCTTTCCACCAAAAATGTGTGCTCCCCCAAATAATGTTGTAAAAGATATACTGACACTTGTTTCAAAAAAAAAAACTGTGCAAATAAGTCAGTATATCTCTTAAATGTCTGTAAATTCTTCTCCCTAAAAAGTTTTTCAGGGCAAGTTACAAATACCCTATTTCTACCATATATTCTTTGAGCCACAAAAGCAATAAAATGAGGCTTGAGTTTTTCATTATCTTTTTAAGGGTCAATCCGAAGACATGAGCTAAAACTGGGACCAACCTGCACTTAAAAATTCATGAAACCTTAGGCTTGAGCCTTAATGTTCATCTGGTCAGTCTTGATCCTTCACTATGCACAAACCATAATCTCTTGAGCACTCGAGTATGGTAAAAACCTTCTGAGTCCTGGAAATCGTACTTAAGGTTTAAATATCAAGAGTCCAGGATAGTCGAGAGATGGTCTATGTCATGTAAGACTTAAAATACTGGTAATCTTCTCTGCAATTGGTTCTCACAATATCCAACAAATAAACACACCCATGTCGCTTCAATCTTCAGCTTAAGATCATTTCTAAATACAATACAAAATGTTTTGCTAGGGACTAGCAAAAGATAGGCATTGGGGTATGTTTGCACACCAAAAATACACCAGTAAAAATGCCATCTTGTGTTATTCCCTAGCACTGGCATTGCATCTTATGTAGCTATAATTGCATTTGTAAATAGACGACTGCATGCATTTATTGAGAGGGGAGGAGAATGTGAATAATTGGCCATCTATTAATTAACATCTTCATCAAGTGCTGCATTGCAATTTCACCATTTTCATTTTCTTTATTTGCTTTGAAATTCTTCGCTCCCGCAGCTGCAAGGCATGGGGCACGTGCGCCTCTTCGCACCACTCCTCTGTCAGCAGCATGGCTGTGGCATGCTTCCTCTTCTTTAAAAGGCCTTGCCCTCTCCCTTGCGTCGGAGGCCTTGGCACACAGACATACAGGCACTTTTTCCACCACCGTCAAGCCAACCTCCTCCCCTCTCCCTCTCCATATGCAAGATCTCTTCTCACTAAAGAGACACACTGTGGGCAAGAGAAAACTCACAGTGGTCCCACAACCTCTATTGTGAGTTTCACCACCGCCCAACTCTTTCGTGAGCAGGTGGGCGTGGTGGTTTCACCTTCTATTTTCATCGCTGATCGCCCTCACCGCCATTGCCAGAGCTTCAAGCTCAAAAGCTCCAACAGCAGCAACGCCTGCCCGTAGCACCGCCAGCCACTGCGCACGCTCCTGCAGGCCCTGTGCAAGCTCTTCCCGTGCGCGCAGGCGCTTCCCAGCAAGCAAGGCACGTGAAACCAGCCGCTACTGGTCGACAGACAGTGCGCGCATTGTAGCACGCGGTCTGCACGACACTGTAGCCACCGGCTCGCTTCTCACTTAGCCGGTGGCAGCGTGCTCTCTCTCCTCGCCTGCTACCCGTGCCAGCCGGTCGCCTGCATCCGCTCCAGCCAGCAGCGCTGTGCGCTACGCTACACTCTCTCGCACTCGCCCACACTCGTCTGCACTTGCGCGCCCACGCACAACCCTTTTGCGCCTGCGCACGTCCTGCTCTCCAGACGACGCTCTAACCCGCCAGACAGCTTAACTGCCCTCTCTCTCACATTCCTCTAGCACACACACACACACACTCGTACTCACACACACACACTTGTACACACTCACACCTATATATATACATATATATATACATATATGTATATATAAGTATATATATATACATATTCATACCTATATACATATACAACTATATATATATATATATATTTATTTATTTATTTATAAATATATACATATTTACATATCTATACATATATATTTACACAACTACCCATATATAGTTATAGATCTATCTAAATATATATATATATACATTTACATACACATCCACCTACCCATATCCATATATATACTTCACCACCCATACGCCCATGCAATGGTCACTCCACCGCGCATCATATCGCAGGAATATTTGCACCAGTTGCTGATATTCCCCGATATCCGCACAAAGCAAGTGCCTCCGCACACACTCCCACACATCCGCCCCTCAGTCCACACAGCACTCCGTCTTGTTGGTTGCGTCTTACTAGACGTGGACCAACTTGACACTGTGCTACACTCCATTTCCACTTCCACCTCCACCCCTATATATAACATATACATATATGTAGGTACTGCCAAGAACCATTTGGCTCAAAGCCAAGAACTTGATTTTGAGGGTGTACCTTAAGGATAATATTATCAACAAAAAAATCTTAAATAGAAAAACCAAAAAAACATAATAAACGCAAGGAAGAGATACGTTTTAGGAAAGGCGTAGAAACTCCTTGACCTTTAATTCCCGTCTCCCTGAGATCGACCCTGGGCTTAAAAGTGACCAAGATAAAATCAAGTAGGCCAGGTTAAAAAAATTTTGTGAAAGATGGTTAGACTCGATTTAGGTTAACCCACTATAATAACTTCAACGATAATTTCACCATATTAACACAACCTATTTGAGTTCTACCAAGGACTTGCCGTGATCACGACTGAAACCGAAGAAACCATACTGACCCGTATAGCGAACTAGTGGATAGTCTACATTGATTACAGAAGACTCAATTCCTCCACGAAGAAAGATCATTTCCCACTACCGTTCAATGATCAGATACTCAAGAAACTAGCGGAAAATCGATTCTTCTGCTTTTTTGGACGGGTACTCTGGTTATAACCAGGTCGCAATCCATCCTGAGGACCAAGAGAAGACCACCTTCACCTGCCCCTTCGAAACATATGCATTCCAAAGGATGTCGTTTGGCCTCTACAATGCACCTGCTACTTTTCAGTGGTGCATGCTTGCCATATTCTCAGATATGGTAGGTGAATACCTTGAGGTCTTCATGGATGACTTCTTGATATTTGGAGAATCTTTTGATGATTGCCTCCTGCACTTGGTCCAAATCCTCAGGTGATGCATCGACATGAACTTAGTTCTTTCCTGGGATAAGAGCCACTTCATGGTACCTGAGGAAATTGTTCTGGGACATCTCATCTCTGAAAAAGGCATCCAAGTTTATCGAGCCAAGGTGAATCTGATTTCCAAACTCCTTATGCCTAGCTCAGTCGAGGACATCCAATCCTTTCTGGAGCACGTTGGTTTTTCTCATCGATTCATTCCTGATTTCTCAAAAATCATGCGCCCCCTGACTAATCTTCTATCTAGTGATGTCCCCTTCGAAATCGCCGAGGAGTGCACTCAGGCGTTTGAGATCCTACGTGATCGAGTTACCCAAGCACCTATCCTGCAGTCCCCCGATTGGTCTCAACCCTTTGAGATCATGTGCGATGCATCTGATTATGTTGTAGGTGTGATACTTGGGCAGAAAATAGACGGGAAACCTGTGGTCATCTACTACACTAGCAAGACACTTGGCGAGGCTCAGCGTAACTACATAGTTACTAAGAAAGAGCTGTTAACCATAGTATTTACCTTGGAGAAATTTAGATCATATCTTTTGGGTTCCTGCGTTATCATATTCTCGGATCACACTGCAGTGAGGTACCTCCTCGCGAAGAAGGATGCGAAACCTCGACTAATCCGCTGGATCTTGCTGTTGCAAGAACTTGATCTCGAGATTCGCGATAAAGTGGGAAAGTAGAACATGGTAGCTGACCACTTATCTCGCCTTCCTTCTAACATTATCAACCTGTCTGGACCATCACTAAGAACTTTCCTGATGAGCACCTCTTGACTATTAGTGCGGGACTTCCTTGGTTTGCTGATTTGGTGAACTACTTGGCATCACATCAGATCCCGTCCAATTGGTCGAAGGCCAACAAAAACAAATTGCTTTCCGATGCCAAGTACTACATCTAGGAAGAACCGTACCTCTTCCGCATTGGTGCTGATCAGCTCATCAGATGGTGCGTTCCGGAAGCAAAAATTCAGGACATTTTGTCCTTCTGCCATGACCAGGCCTGCGGCAGACACTTCTCCGGACATAAAATCATAGCAAAAGTCCTCCAGTGTGGCTTTTATTGGCCCATGATTTTCAAAGATGCATATGATCCCTGTAAGGCATGCACTCATTGCCAAACCTTAGGCAACATGAGCCACTGCGATATGATGTCTTTACAGCCGATTCTCGTATGCGAAATCTTCAATATCTGGGGGATTGATTTCATGGGACCCTTCCTTATCTCAGACGACTTCGAGTACATTCTTCTCGCTGTTGACTACGTGTCCAAATGGATTGAAGTCATCCCGACCCAAACCAACGATCATAAGGTGGTAATCAAATTCATTCATCGGAACATCTTTTCTCGGTTAGGGATTCCACGTGCCATTATCTCTGATGGAGGGACCCATTTCACGAATGCTCAGTTCAAATCACTGATGACCAAATATGGTGTATCACACCAAATCTCTACTTCTTATCACCCCCAAATGCTACAACCCGGTTCTCGAATCCCTACTCGACCTGAGGTCGGCTCCCTCGACTAATCCCAAGACCTAGTCGTCCAACAAGAAATAACCAAAAGCAGGAAAATAAATCACATCCACACATGCAATATAACTAAGCAGAAGAAAAGAACGAAGCAGTAAAGAAAGTAGAACAACAGTCTCTAACGAAGTACATGCCACCACAACAACAACAGAAAGTGGAAAGGAAACAAAAAGTAACAGGAATAGTAAACTATGTGTCCATTACTCACTACAACAGTAGAAGAAAAGACAGAGTTGAAAAATGACTACGACTGGGCTTGGCTGGGCTCAGCACCCTCTGCAGCCGGAAACTCGGGCTACTCAACTCCTAGTCCTGAACAAGGTTATGAAAAGATAGAGTCAGCGAACGTTGAGTAGAGTGGTGTTTACATTATTCAAGTGCAAGTACAGTGAAGCAACAACAGGTTTATTTCTCATTTCTATTTATCTCATTTGTGTGTTTCTGGTTCATTTATTTCTCAAGTATCCAAGTATTTCTTGATCTTGCATGTTCCTAGGGGGAACGATCTTGATTGCAGTCTTTTCCGTAGAGTAAAAGGTACACGTGGTGCTCTCCTGGCTGGGAGAGTCCCCCGTGGTAGTCCTACACCTAGTCAACCACCCCGAGGTCACTGTCAAGACGTAGCGGTGACTACGGCATGCGTGATAAACGTACGGGTAGCTACCCCACACTAACACGTGGTCAGTAGTTTCCACTAGCGAGTACGCCCAAAGTACAGCACGGAACAGTATAGGGCCTTGCCCTCTCAGAACAGGGGTCTCACCCCTCAGAACCAAACAGGGGTCTCGCCCCTCCATAATCTGTGCACCCTCGTCTAACTACCCGGGTTTTCTCAAAGGGTCTAACAAAGTCGGTGTAGGGTGGATAGCTGAACCCCGGGCCCCGTGCGGTGGCTAGCTCCCTCCCTACACTAGTAGCACACCTCGGTACTGCATAGGCAAGGGCCAACAGGAGTTGGTGGAGAGTGGCCAATCCTAACCCCAGGTCTCAACCCAAGGGAGGCAAGCTTTGCTTTACACTAAAAAGGGACAGTTGCTTTCCTTGGTACCGTGTACACAAGGGCCAGTACACTTCCCGTCTACATTCCAGGTTCCAGTTATCCACAGGAGTTCTACTCCTAATTCCCCATAGGGTTCATGCTCGTATTCATCTCATTTATCCAGGTCCAGATCTCATGTTTCATAACTCGTTCCTCATCCATATACAGGCAGCTCGTGTTTTCGTAATTCAATTCTCAATCATAACATGCAACTTGTGGTTTCATAGTTCAATTCTCATTTACATATAGGCAGCTCGTATTTTAACATGCATCTTGTAATTATACTAAAGGCATTTACTAGAAAATTATCTCAACCATGCATTCAAGTAAACAGTACAGCTCAAACAGGCTCATTCATTTCTACCCTAGGGTTCATTCCACATCCTAAAGTTCAATCCGATTATTCCAACCAAGCACATTCTTATTAAATTATTAACAACTGAATTAAACCACTCTACCGGGTATCACGGGAGGAATGGGGGCCTGTGTTGTAGGTCTCGTCATCTCGGCGGTTCCCGAACACATCACTGGATGGTAACCTGTACCAGCGACCAATATACACTAGATGGGCTCAAAACAGTAGATACCCAACACAAATACATAGAGGAACTCGAGTGTAAAACAACGGTACTTCGTTTGCGGAAATCCGATTCCGTTTGGGCCTTAAACAGGTCAAAAATGCGGTTACTGACCAAAATCAGATGTCTAGGACTAATCCCAAACGTCTTAAAAGATGTCAGAACTCACCTTGTGTTCCCTGTGGCTGATCAGACGTCCAGACTCCCTCTACGACCATCTGGGGTCAACTCCAGACATCTCACCCTACTTCCAATCGTTTGGAAGTACCTCCGGACGTCTGGCGACGTGATCAGACGTCCAAAAGTACCTGGGAAAGCGCACTGCACACCTTCCCAAAGCCTGCACCTACATATGAAAATGCAGGCACAATTTTAGCCCAACAACTCCTGCACTGAGATCTTCTGCATGGCGGAAATCAGCGCAGGAACGTACGTACCTCGCGCGATACGTGCTTTTAGACGTTCGACCTTAGCTCCGGACGTCCAGATGCCTCATCAGTCGTCTGGTCTTCACTCCAAACGTCTGATACTGCAAAATTCCAGTATCAAAACTTCGTCACGCCGCTCGCTCCGCTCGCAGCGGCAGCTCCAGCAATTGCAGGAGCTTAAGCAGCTCCTCGCCGACGTCCTCCTTTCTCCTACGAGCTCTTCCTCGAGCTCCACCGAGCTCCCACAGTCGTCTTCCTCCTCCCCCGCTCTCACTCCCTCGCACTCTCTCGCTCTTACTCTTCCCTGCTCTCCCTTCACCAGCTCCTCTCTTCCTCATCGCGGCTGTAGCAGCAAGGATGGGAGGGGAATGTGGCTGTCGCGGAGAAGGTGGAGGTGGCGGTGGCTTGAGTGGAGTAAGGAGGAGAGGAGAGGAGAAGGAAAGGGGGTTTATATAGAGGGAAGTTAGGGTTCGGGGGGTGAAGGAGAGAGAAAGAGAGAGAGCGGCCTCTACACGTAGCTCGTGCGCAGAGAATAAAGCGCAGTACGAAAATCTCACTTTCGGACGTCCGGGAACGTGTCTAGATGTCTGAACAAACGTTTGACTGAAACTCCAAACATCTTATCCAGCTAAAAAAAAGGTACCAGGTCATTACACCAAACCAACGGTCTAGCTGAGCTATCGAATCGGAAGATCAAGAAAATCCTTTAGGTCACTGTCCGACCTAACAGGAAAGATTGGTCATCCTGACTTCCGGAAACCTTGTGGGCTTATAGGACCTCCCACAAGACCCAATTGGGCACGTCTCCTTTCAAATTGGTGTACTGGAAGGCATGTCACCTCCCCGTCAAGTTGGACCACAAAGCCTATTGGGCAGTACGAAAGTGTAATCTAGATCTTTCTAAGGCAAGAACCCGCAGAAAGCTTCAAATGAGCGAGATCGATGAACTACGCAATGACACATACGAGAACTCACGAATTTACAAAGAGTTGGTTAAGGCCTTTCAAGACAAGCACATATCCAGAAAGATCTTTCACCTTGGTCAGCAAGTCCTACTCTTTGATGCCAAACTCAAACTGTTCCCAGGAAAACTCAGATCGAAATGGATTGGACCATATCTTACCCAACGGATTTTTGGAAATGGAGCCATTGAAATCAGTCAACCCAGCCTTGATTCTGAACCTTTCATCATGAATGGCCAGAGACTTAAGCCGTTCATTGAACTCACTGATACGAACTTGGCTGAGGTATCTTTTGATCTCCATTCTCCCTGAGCTCATTGCGCTCAGCTGATGGCGTTAAACTCAGCACTTAACAGGAGGCAACCCGTAATCTTGTTGAAAAACCCGAAACCCTTCTTGACACATCTTATGCTGAACTCATATTTCACTTTAGGGTTCGTCCATTAGAACAGTCGACTCCACCTTTGGTACCCGTATCCAAGCTTGAAATCGTTCACAACAATCACCCCGACTCGTTCGCCCACCTAAACCTGTTCTAATGTACGATCTAAGTTGAATTCGAACCCACCTAACTTACAATGAGGGCATTGTAAATCATAAGCATGGGGGGGTATTCAAGTACAAAACGCTGTGAGAATCATGTCACAAGAAAGGGTTTCATCAAAAAAAAAAAATACATATTCCAAAAAACCACAAAAATAAAAAACTGAAAAAGAACAAAAAAAAATGAAGGAAATTTTGAGAATTAATTGCATATCATTTTGGAGGAGAGAAAAGGGAGGTGATATAAATGTCAAAAAGGAGCACAACTTGAAACAAAAAGAGATAGTCATTAGTAAAAGATTAAGGAATCGATTTAGTTCTAGACCAAATCAAAAGAAAGAAATAAAAGATAAAAAGTGCTAAGAGACAAAAAGCGATTGGTATGAACGCTGATTTTAGGCCTCTTAGGCTGTGTTTTAAGCTTAAAAATTCAAGTATCCGTTAAGATCTGGATAGTCCTCAAGAGGTTGGGGAAAATATGAAGCTTAAGTATTAGGTCTAGGACTTAGGGATTATTCAGCCTCGTTAACTGACCTCTGATTTGCGAGACTCGATAACCTAAGCACCCTAATCCACACACAGTCTAGTTTAGTACGCTCAATTATCAAAATCAAGCAAAAGCGTTAATTCTGTTCTGAAAAAGCTACCTAGATTAGGAGCGGTTGATCAACACAAGTTGATTTGGAAGAGTTCCCAGTCTGGAGAGGTAGGAAACTCCCCTAGAAGATGCGCAATAACATACCGTCTCCTCAGTGCTTGTCTCCTAGGATATCTAAATATCTTACCAGGGGCATGTAAGCACCTTGTGCTGGTTCAGATGCTTTGGGCGGCATTATCACTAAATGTCAATTGCCAGGGTCTGGATTTAGCTACAGAACACCATGGGTGGGATTATCCTGAAATCTCGAAAGCCAGGGTTCTGGGGGTTGCCATGGGCGATGCTATCTCGAAGCATCAATTGCTAAGGACCCTATGAGGATTGATGGTGGGAACTAGGAATTCGATGCCGACCATGTTGTAAAGCGAATCCAAAGCTAGAAATAAAGAAAGAAAAGAGAGAGAACTCTCCAGAAATAAAAAAATATTATGTCTCTCTCTTACAAAAACGCACTGCAAACTGAACTAAGACTAAACATGTTTTAAGCATGGGTGCTTTAACCACGGAATTCAACGAACCCTAAGTTAGTTCTTGTGGGCCTTAGAAACCTTCGTGGCGGACTGAGGCTAGAACTGGTCAGGTCCTGATCTTGATTAGTACTTGAGTACCTCTAGGCCTACTATTGGCATTCTAACCTAATCTACAAAAGAAAGCATACAGCAGAAATCTGAGCATAAAAAGGCATGGTCTAGAATTTAAGTTAATTCCATGAGATTTTGTTAAGGGACTAGCAAAAGCTAGGCATGGGGGTATGATGGGAACACCATCATGAGCCATAACTAGCTCAATTTAGTCATTATCAAGGAATAAATGCTCCTACATAACCGCCAGAGAGCCTTAAGTCACTACAAATCCATTCTGAGGGAAATACAAGAAACTAGGGTTAAAACTGCAATTTTACTATCATATCTTGAATGCAGAATAACCGTGGGTTTTCTTAGGAGTTAGTTAAGGGTCAAATGTCCTTAAATGTCCAACAAGTGGGTTAATACAGACAGAAAAGGGTTTTTGCGTGTTTTGAGAATTAAATAACATCTAAAACCCTAAAAACTGACCTGCTTAATTAACTAAGGTTTTGGTCAGGATAAAATTCACCTAAACCCTCTAAAATTCATATAAAAATATTCTCTAGGGTTTTTTACCTTCAATTTGACCATCAGAACCCGTCTTGACCCAAAATAGAGCCCTAGACTGACATTTGCCCTAATTTAGGTTTTTGCATAAATTACCCAGTCAAAATTGGTCAAAACCAAAATCCAACTTCACCATTTGATTCCTTAGGTCCAAATTAGATTTGTACCAAAATTTGGGCCCAATCTTAGACTGTCTTGACCTAGTTTGCAATTTGGTCTTGTCTGATTCTTTTATCTCACACATATGCCCTTAACTTTCAAAATCCTTACAAAAAGCCCCTATATTTATCATCATTTTCTTCAAATAGGTCCCTACCACCATAAATCCTATTCCTACAAACTCCAGCAACCTAAATTTGGCATGTTCTCCTTGATTCCTTGAAGAATCCCTCTCAAATTTGAAAGGGAAGTTCGTCAAGGAATTCCCTTCCTTTTTAGCCAATTCCAAAGCTCTCAAACCTTTCCAATCTCTCATGCGAACACATGAGAGATTACGGTATCTTGGAATTCCTATCTTCTTTGAAGCTTCCCAAGCTTGGGAAGCTTGCTTCCCAAGCTTGGGAAGCTTGCTTCCCAAGCCCAAAACTCCCTCCAGAGGCCTATAAAGGACCCCCAAATCAAACCGAAGATTCTATGCTCGAATTCGATCGGATTTCCCCTTAATTTCATCTCTACCCATCCGGCCGAAGCTCCTCAACATCCGACGAGCTCCTCCGACTCCATCCTTCATCCGTGCGCAATACTAGTAGCGGATTTATCTCCCTCTCTCTCTTCCGCATGATGATGTACCCGCCGACGCCCCGTCCTCCATCTTCCTCGCCAATTCCTACTCACCGGAGCACTTTCTTCCCCGACGCCAACCATTGATGAGAACCTCATCATGAGCCATAACTAGCTCATTTTGACCTAATACAAAGGATAAAAGCTCCTACATATCTCAAGGAAAGGCTTAACTCAGAGAATTCTGAGTTTGAGAAGAAAACAAGTCATAAGGGGTAAAAATGTAATTTTACCAGTATAATCTGCATACAGGGTAATTCAGGGCCCAAACATAGGTCAAAGCAGCTTAATAAGAATAAAACAGCACTTCCAAGAAACTAAATGATAATCTGTAACCCTAAAACAACCCACTTCAATTCATGAGGTTCGAGGCAAAGTAAAAATAGAATAAACCCTCTAAAATTCATAGAAAAATAATCTCTAGGGTTTAGAACCTTCAATTTGGCCTTCAGAACCCATTTTGACCTACATTGAGAACCATGCCCAATTAATAACTTAATTTGGATTTTTGCGTAAATTTACCGATCAAACAAGGTTTAATATAGAAATGAAATTCACCATCAGATTCCTTAGGTCCTAATTAATCATGTATAAAAACTTGAGCCTAAGAAGAAACCTCCTTGACCAACTTTACACTTTGGTCCTCATATATTTACTTTTTGGCCCTCAACTTTTGAACAATCGCATTTTGGCCCCTAACTCTCCTTCGTTCTTCGCATTCAGGTCCCCCCTGCAAAACCTGCCAGCACCATGCTCCGGCGACCTTGCGCGGAGCATGGCGCCGCGCAGGGTGAGGGGGGAAGCCTGTCAAGTAAACCGGGGGTGCCCTGCGTCGTCAGCCGTCGCAGGGACACCCCTTGGTCGCACGGACGATATGGGTTTTCGTTTCCGGCCATCCTCCGGCGAGGGAGACACGTCGTCTCCCTCCGCCTTCCTCCCTGTTTTGATCCCTATAAATACCCCCCGTTGCTCCACCGACCCGGGGAGCTCGGATCTGACGGAGAAAACCCCCAACTTTCCTCTCTTCTCTCTCCGGCAGACGCTCACCAGCTCCGGCGGTTCCTCCCCCTCCTTCTCTTCGCTCTGCCGCAATACCAGCAGCAGAGACTTCCTCCCCTGCTCTTCCCGCGCCACGCCGCACCCAGCTGGCGCCTCTCCGGCTCTCTGCTCGCCGCCGCCCCTTTCCCTGAGCATCTTCTTCTCCGGCGACAGTCGATACGACTGTCGCCCTGCTGCTCCTCCTTCGTCCCTGCAAGTAAGCTAGAACTACTCCCCTTCTTCTCCTCTTTCTTTCCCCGCTTTCAATTTATTCAATTAAGCCCTCGACCGACCCTGACCATCGTCACCCCCTTCGTCTCCGGCCACCCTCCGGCGAGATGCTCCCATCGCTCCACAGCCAGGCACACCTCGCCGACCCTCACCGAACCTCCGCCTCATCACACTGAGCACCCCCCACCCCTCCACTGCCACTCCACACCTCCGTAACGCTCCCCCGAACAAACCCATTCCTCCGGTTGCAGTCCAACCTAGGGCTGCCGCCAGACACCACCTTGCGGCTTGCCGCGCAGCTCCACACCTTCGCCGTGCCACGGCGAAGGTTCCCCAATGGTTTGATCAGGCCGAGAGGCCATATTCCTGTCCGACAGGTTTTGAGGTTCGACCGCCATTAACGCACATTGAAGCAGCTTCTCCCGCGCTCCAGGCTTGAGGACTCCAGGTCTCCAGCTGCTGCGGATTGCGGGGAGTCTTGCGAAGGCAGCCAGCCAGCAACCGACGCAAATCGAAGCCGCAGCTGCAGAAGCTAGGCCGCGGTCTCCCAGCAGGCGCACGCGAGGAAAGGCCTCCGTTTAGTCCCACATCGGCACAGGTGAAGAAGAAGGACCGCGGAAGAAGAAGGAAGCTGAGGGAGACACTGTAGCAACAGGCAGTTTAAGTCGTCTGATTTGGAAATCAGACGACGTCCTGAAGGGAAAAGAAGAAAGAAGGAGGGGCGACGTCCTGACTGGAAAAAGAAAAGAAGAAAGAAGGAGGTCTGAAGAACAACAGAAGAAGGCGAGGCAGAGGAGAACACAAAAGAACAAGGGAAGAACTGAAAGAAGAAAAACAAAGAAGAAAGAAGAAGATCTGAAGAAAGACAGAAGAGCAGGAACAGCTGGAAGAAGAAGAAGAGCATCACCACTGCAGAAGAAGAACATCACCTCTGCAGACAAAGAAGAAGAAGAAGAGCATCACCACTGCAGAAGAAGAACATCACCTCTGCAGACAAAGAAGAAGAAGATCTGAGACGAGGAGAAACAAAGAGAAAAGAAGACAACAAATTCTTTCTCTCTCTTTCTTTATTTTTGTAAAAGAAACATGTATATCTCTAGAATACAACTTGCTCCCTGAGTTCGACCTCGGGAACTCTTTTCCGAGTAAAAAATATATATTTGAAATGATGGCAACAACTGGCTATACTACGACGCTATAAAACCCTGCTGTCGACTACATCATTTTTGGCGTCGTTGCCGGGGAGCAACGGCTATTCTAGAGGTAAACATTCCTGTTTCTTTTTAATTTCTGATAATCTCCTCTCTTTTGTGCAGAAAACTACAGGAAATCAAGAAGACAAGCAACCGCACAACAACCACTCCGAGGACAGGCAAATTTTTCCTCTCACCATTAACCCCTAAAACTCTAAAGAGAAAAAAAAAAAAAAGAAAAGAACAAGCAATATAGGGCTAACCTGTCTTCCATACTTAGTAACCATAAAAGTTGCATGTTTTCAACTCATTATTCCTGCACACTATTAAGGGTATTTAAGGGCTAACACATTCTTGCTTGAGCCCTAATTACCCAACAAAGAATTAACTAGACCAAGTAGAGCCAACCTAGGATCCAACACTAGGGATTTAGAGACACACTCCTTAAGCAAGAATTGAGAAAACCAAATGAAGTGTGCCCAAGCCCTTGTCTGAAAATACCTATTCAAAGAAAACCTAAAACAATTGGCTCTCTAAACACTTGAACCCTAAAAGAAAGGACCCAAAAAGCTCTCAAAGGAACAAGAGGTAAAGTTGACTCCTTGGGTCAACCAACCTTAAAATTAGGTCACTTTCTCACTCAAAATACCTAAGAGTTCAAGTGTAACTTTAAGCACCCTAATCTTAAGCTAAAATTAGTAGACTTAAGAGGTCAAGATCCCCATTCTGGTCTACCTGGAACCGCAGTGACAGGAGAGGTCGGGTGGGGGAAACCCTGTAATCCGTGGGGATGCTCTACCGTGTAGGGGTCTTCGCGGGACTCTCCCTCTCTGGCTGCCCAGGTAATTCTCAGGTGGACGATCTTTCTGATCAAGGGGTCCATCTGCCCCGCACCTCTATAGTCACCCAACACATTTTTGGGTGCCTTGATTGGGTCCAGCACCTTCTAAACTTACCTCTTCCAACAGTGCATGTACGGAAGGAGGTCTCTAAGACCACCCTTAAGACCTCCTTTAGAAATTCGCTCTCGTCAAGGCCAAGCCTCGACGCCCGTGTTTGTGCAGAAACACCCTCACATTATTCTCTCTTCTGATTCAGAACCAAGTTCTTCTTCTTCCCCCATCATGGCTCAGCCAGTTGAGGAAGAAAATAATCTGGAACACCAGCTCCAGCGACTCAATGACCTCTTCCAAAACTTCGTGCACCCACCACAGCGTCCTATGATGCGGGACCACTACAATCCTGCTGCGGTGGCCATTGAGCCTCGAGTCAGAATCCCGACTGGAGGACCTGATTCCGAATTAAAGCCCAACATGATTCATGCTATACCTAAATTCCATGGGCTTAATTCTGAAGATCCCTTCCAGCACATCAAACAGCTAAAGCATCTGGCCCACACTTTTGGATCAGATGCGCAAAATCGGGATATTCTTCTCATGAAGATGTTCTCCTTTTCTCTTATGGACAAGGCCGCCCATTGGTATCAAACTCAGACCCGGCCGATCAACACTTGGGAAGAACTTCAATCCGAGTTTTTGAAAAAGTTTTTTCCCGTTGGTCGGACCAACGCCTTGCGCCATCAGATTACACACTTCACTCAACAATCAGGAGAACCTCTTCATGAGGCATGGGATCGTTTTCAGGATCTCATGAGGAAGTGCCCCCATCACGGAGTTCCTAAATGGGAACAAGTCCAATCTTTTTACCAGGGACTCCGTGAGGACATCCGCCTTTTCGTCAATGCAACTTGCGGAGGAAACATCATGGGTCAACATGAAGACACCGTATGGGAGATTCTCGAAAACATGTGCGAGAACTCCATCAACAATGACTCCATGGGATTATTCGACAGGACGAATACCCGCGCAGCGACGAATCTTAAGGGAGCACATGAGACGCAGGGCCTGTCCGCATCAGTCGACCTGGAATTAATGGCCAGTCGATTGGACAAGGTCTCAATCATTGAAAAGAAGGTGGATGAGCTGACTCAGCACTTGCAGCGAGCCACCTCCGTGCGTAACTCCTTTGCACAACCTCCTTCCACACAGGAGACTGTGCAAAACATACTCCATCGATCTTCCCCTGGGATGGATCCATATCCATCCCCATCTGATTCTTGGATCGGAGGATCATCCGATCCTTTCTACACCAGCCGGGGGAACTCCATTCCCCCTTTCCCTGATTCTCAGGAGGTTCCTCAGACCTGCGAGGACCTCAACGCCATCCAGAACGACCCATTCTCCAACACTTACAACCCTGGATGGCGAAACCATCCCAATTTTCAGTGGGCGGGAAATTCCCAAACCCAAAGACCACCATTTCAGTCCCGCCCACAGCCCTCTTGTCACTACCAGCCGCCTCAGCCTCGGCCCAACCCTACTTATCCATCAGGGCCAAATCAGGATCAAATGTCCCTAATCCTTCAGACTCTGGCTGACATTCAAAAAATGAATGCGGCTATTCAAAAACAGCACAAGGACGAGCTTACAGAAGTTAAAACTCAACTGGCCCAGTTGGTAAATTTTCGCCAACCAGGCACACTCCCTTCCCAACCTCTTCCTAACCCAAATAACGTGCCAACCCAAAAGCGCGTTATGAATCCAAATTTAGGCCACGCCCAATGGATTTATCAGGCTCCTACTGCTCCATCTCCAGACGAGATGGAAGCCTCAACTTCTTATGCGGGATTTCAGCAGCAGCCACCCCTCCTACCAAACCCAAACCAAAATCAGGCCGGATTAAATTCTGTAACAACACGTAGTGGTAAAACAACTCAAGACCCGCATTATCCAAACCACTCCAAGCCTGATAACCATGACCCTAGGATAGTTATCCAAGGTACCGCTGTTCCAGATCCACAACCTGGACCTATCCTAGAAGAACCAACCAAGATCCCGTTTCCCGAGGCCCTGACCAAGGGAAAGAAGACCACCAAACCCGTGGCCCCTGAGGAGGACCTGGTCAAGCTCTTTGAGCAGGTCCACATAAACATCCCCTTGATGGATGCAATCCGCCACGTACCAGCTTACGCACGATTCCTTAAGAATATATGTACACCCCAGCGTAAGCCGCGAACCAAGGGAGGGAGCCCAATTGTTCTGTCAGAGCAAGCCAGCTCTGTAATCCTTAGTAGACTCCCACCCAAGGCAAAAGATCCTGGGACTCCCCTGATTTCCTGTAAGATAGGTGGTACCCAATTTGATAGAGCATTGTTAGACTTGGGTGCATCCATAAACCTGATACCCACATCCTTACTTGACCATCTAGAAGAATCTGAGCTGAAACCAACCGAGGTGACATTACAACTAGCAGATCGATCTATAAAGTCACCAAAAGGGATTCTCGAGGATGTTATCGTGAGAGTGCGGGATTTCTATTTTCCAATGGACTTTATAGTCTTAGATATGGATGCACCTGAGAACCCTAGGGATACACCAATCATTCTAGGGAGACCTTTCTTGGCTACTGCTAGAGCCAACATCAGCTGTGAGGAGGGCCAAATAGAGCTTAAGTTTGGAGATCAAACACTAAAAATTGATATATTTAAGGCCCAACAAGGAATTAATTGCGGCGTCATCGAACAAATTTGTGACATCAAGACTTTGGTTGATGAATCACACCTCCAGAATGACTCGATTATGCCTCATCAACCACAGAAGGATCTTGACCCGCAAACAGAGGAGTCGAATCCAGATATGAACAACCCAGTAACTCCCACCCTTGAACCTCACATCTATACTGAACCACCCGCTGCTGCTGAAAACCCCATCCTCGAACTGAAACCCCTTCCTGCTCACTTGAAATACGTCTTTTTGGGTTCTAATCAGACCTTTCCTGTGATTATCAATTCCAACCTCAGTCCTGAATAGGAATCCCGTCTGATTATTGTCCTCCAGCAACATCGCAGAGCCATCGGATGGACTCTCGATGATTTGACTGGAATAAGTCCCTCTTATTGTACTCATCATATCTATTCAGAAGAGGGCACACGACCTTCTCATGAAATGCAGAGACGCTTAAACCCCAATCTGCAGGAGGTCGTGAAAAAGGAGATCATCAAATGGTTAGATGCCGGAATCATCTACCCGATCTCCGATAGTCGTTGGGTGAGCCCAATTCAGGTCGTGCCCAAGAAGGCAGGACTCACCACTATAACGACTGAGACCGGAGAAATCATTCCTACCCGATTAGCCAACTCGTGGAGAGTCTGTATATATTACCGTCGACTCAATTCCTCCACGAAGAAGGATCATTTCCCACTACCCTTCATTGATCAAATTCTCGAAAAACTAGCGGGAAATAGGTTCTTCTGCTTTCTTGACGGGTACTCCGGTTATAACCAGGTGGCAATCCATCCTGAGGACCAAGAAAAGACCACATTCACCTGCCCCTTCGGAACATACGCTTTCCGAAGGATGCCTTTCGGTCTTTGCAATGCACCCGCTACTTTTCAGCGATGCATGCTTGCCATATTCTCAGATATGGTAGGTGATTATCTAGAAGTCTTCATGGATGACTTTTCAGTTTTCGGAGCATCATTCGACGATTGCCTCCAACACTTGGTCCAGATACTCAGGCGGTGCATCGATGTGAATTTGGTTCTTTCCTGGGAAAAGAGCCATTTCATGGTGCCTAAGGGAATTGTCCTGGGACACTCAATTTCAGAGAAAGGTATCCAAGTGGATCGAGCTAAGGTTAATCTGATCTCTCACCTTCCTATGCCTAGCTCGATCAGGGACATCCGATCCTTTTTAGGGCATGTCGGTTTTTATCGATGATTTATCCCTGATTTTTCAAAAATCGCACGCCCCCTGACCACACTTCTCTCCAAGGATGTTCCCTTCGAAATTTCCAAGGAATGCACTCAAGCATTTGAAATCCTGCGTGACCGAGTCACCCAAGCCCCGATCCTACAGTCCCCTGATTGGTCTCAACCCTTTGAGATCATGTGTGATGCATCCGACTTCGCTGTAGGAGCGGTTTTGGGACAGAAAATTGACAAGAAACCTGTGGTCATTTACTACGCCAGCAAAACACTCGATGAGGCTCAGCGTAACTATACGGTTACTGAGAAAGAGCTGCTAGCTGTAGTATTTGCCCTAGAAAAGTTCAGATCGTACTTTCTGGGTTCCCGTGTCATCATATACTCGGATCACATAGCTGTAAGGCATCTCCTTGCAAAGAAGGACGCGAAACCTCGATTAATCCGATGGATCTTGCTGTTGCAAGAATTTGACCTTGAGATTCGCGACAAAGCGGGAAAGCAAAACGTGGTAGCTGATCACTTGTCCCGTCTTCCTTCTGAAATAATTGACCCTTCCGGACCCATCACTGAGCATTTTCCCGATGAGCACCTGCTGACTATTGGTACTAGCCTTCACTTGGCATCTCATCAGATCCCGTCCGATTGGCCGAAGGCCAAGAAAGACAAATTACGCTCCGATGCCAAGTATTACATTTGGGAAGACCCGTACCTCTTCCGCATAGGTGCCGATCAGATCATCCGGAGATGTGTCCCGGAAGGGGAATTCAACAATATCCTCTCTTTCTGCCATGACCAGGCATGCGGTGGCCATTTTGCCGGGCATAAAACCGCATCAAAAGTCCTCCAGTGCGGCTTTTACTGGCCCACACTGTTCAAAGACGCATACAGTCACTGCAAGGCATGCAGTCGTTGCCAGACTTTGGGCAACATGAGCCATCGCGACATGATGCCTATGCAACCGATTCTAGTATGCAAAATCTTTGATGTTTGGGGGATTGATTTTATGGGCCCCTTTCCTGTTTCGGATGGTTTCGAATACATTCTGTTGGCTGTGGACTACGTGTCCAAATGGATCGAAGCCATACCGACCCGAACCTGTGATCACAAAATCGTTCTCAAATTCATTCATCAACACATTTTCTCAAGGTTCGGGATTCCTCGTGCAATAATCTCTGATGGGGGGACCCATTTCACAAATGCTCAGTTTAGGTCACTGATGACCAAATACGGGGTGTCTCACCGAATCTCTACTCCTTACCACCCCCAAACTAATGGTCTAGCTGAGCTGTCTAATCGGGAGATCAAGAAAATCCTGCAAGTCACTATTCGACCTGATAGGAAGGACTGGTCGTCCCGACTTCCGGAAGCATTGTGGGCCTATAGGACCGCCCACAAGACCCAATTGGGCATGTCTCCCTTTAGACTAGTGTACGGAAAGGCATGCCACCTTCCCGTAGAACTGGAGCATAAAGCCTATTGGGCAGTACGGAACTGTAATCTAGATCTTTCCAAGGCTGGGACCCACAGAAAACTCCAAATCAGTGAGATCGATGAATTACGCCTAGACGCGTACGAGAACTCGAAAATCTACAAGGAGCGGGTTAAAGCCTTCCACGACAAACACATCTCGAGAAAGATCTTTCATCCTGGTCAAAAGGTCCTACTCTTTGATGCCCGACTCAAACTCTTCCCAGGAAAACTGAGATCTAAGTGGGTCGGACCATATTTGGTCCGACAGGTTTTTGGAAATGGAGCAATCGAAATCAGTCCACTCAGCCACGATTCTGAACCTTTCATCGTGAACGGTCAGATACTCAAGCCGTTCATTGATGTAACTTCTACTGATTTGGCTGAGACATCTTATATCCTCCTTTCCCCTTGAGCTTATTGCGCCCAGCCGATGGCGTAAAACTCAGCGCTTAACGGGAGGCAGCCTGTCATTCTCTTTGAAAACCTGAAACTTGTTCTGACACCTTTTAGCACTCGAAGTTCACCCTTGTAGACAGCCGACCCCAACTCAGATGCTTGCATCTGGGATTTGAAATCGTCCGCAAAAATTCAACCAGACCCATCCACTCATCCAAATTTCTGTCTTAAGGAATGAACTAAGACCCCCTAGGTTACAATGAGGACATTGCAAATCTTAGGCATGGGGGGGTATGAAAGTGCAAAACTTGTAAGAAAAGGTTTCAAACAAAAAATTCACATATGCCAAAAACACCATAAAAATTAAAAAATTTTCGAAAAAGAATAAGAGGAAAAGAGGAGAAGGAAATTTTGTGAAGGAGAAAAGAAACAAAATGAAAAAGGAGCACAAAATTATGAGAAAAAGTGATAGTCATTAGTAAGGAACTAAGGAATTAACCTAAGTTCTAGACCTCATTCAAGAAAAGTGCACAAAGAGATTAGTAAAGAATGCAAACCTTAGGCATTCTTGAATAGACTCTTAGTACCCATTAAGATCTGGACACTCCTCAAGAGGTTGAGGAAAATGAAAAGCTGAAGTATTAGGTCTAAGGCTTAGGGAGTATTCGGCCTCGTTAACTAATTTTTGGTTTACGGGACTCAGTAACCTAAGCACCCTAACCTCACACACAGCCTGGTTCAGTAAGCGTAAAAATCAGAATCACGCAGAAGCGTCACAAAATTCTGAAAAGAACACCTAGAATAGGAGTGGCCGATCAACACAAGTTGATTTGGACGAGTTCCCAGCGCGGAGAGGCGGGAAATCCCCTCGAAGATGCGTAACAAAATATCATCTCCTCGGTGCTTGTCTCTTAGGATATTTACATATCCTACTGGGGGCATGTAAGCACTCTGCTGGTTCAGATTCTATGGATGGCATTATCCCGAAGTGTCAATTGCCAAGGTCTGGATTCGGCCACGGAACACCATGGATGGGATTATCTCGAAATCTCAATAGCCAGGGTTCCGGGGGTTGCCATGGGCGGTGCTATCTCGAAGCATCGATCGCCAGGAACCCTTGAGGATTGATGATGGGAGCAAGGAATCTGATACAGACCGTGTTGAAAAGCCAATCCTAGGCTAGAACTAAAAAGAAGAAAGAGAGAGAAAACTCTCCAAACAGAAAAACTTTCTATCTCTCTCTTACAAAACGCACTGCGAACTGAGCCAAGGCTAAAATCATTTCAAGCACGGGTGCTTTAACCACGAAGTCCAATAAACCTTAGGTTAGTTCTTGTGGACCTTAAAAACCTTTGCTAAAAGACTGAGGCTAAGGCTAGACAGATTTGGATCTTGATTGGTACTAGAGTACCTTTTAGGCCGATGGTCAGCATTCTAACCTAATCTATGCTCAAATAAAAAAAAAGGCACTTATCTAAAACTATTAAAAACTTCATGGTCTAGAACAAGGGTTGAAACCTTAAGTTTTTGCTAAGGGACTAGCAAAAGCTAGGCATGGGGGTATGATGAGAACCTCATCATGAGCCATAACTAGCTCATTTTGACCTAATACAAAGGATAAAAGCTCCTACATATCTCAAGGAAAGGCTTAACTCAGAGAATTCTGAGTTTGAGAAGAAAACAAGTCATAAGGGGTAAAAATGCAATTTTACCAGTATAATCTGCATACAGGGTAATTCAGGGCCCAAACATAGGTCAAAGCAGCTTAATAAGAATAAAAGTGGGATGAGATGATCTAGCAAGGGCTACAGCACTTCCAAGAAACTAAATGATAATCTGTAACCCTAAAACAACCCACTTCAATTCACGAGGTTCGAGGCAAAGTAAAAATAGAATAAACCCTCTAAAATTCATAGAAAAATAACCTCTAGGGTTTAGAACCTTCAATTTGGCCTTCAAAACCCATTTTGACCTACATTGAGAACCATGCCCAATTAATAACTTAATTTGGGTTTTTGCGTAAATTGACCGGTCAAAAAAGGTTTAATATAGAAATGAAATTCACCATCAGATTCCTTAGGTCCTAATTAATCATGTATAAAAACTTGAGCCTAAGAAGAAACCTCCTTGACCGACTTTACACTTTGGTCCTCATATATTTACTTTTTGGCCCTCAACTTTTGAACCATCGCATTTTGGCCCCTAACTCTCCTTCGTTCTTCGCATTCAGGTCCCCCCTGCAAAACCTGCCAGCACCATGCTCCGGCGACCTTACGCGGAGCATGGCACCGCGCAGGGTGAGGGGGGAAGCCTGTCAAGTAAACCGGGGGTGCCCTGCGTCGTCAGCCGTCGCAGGGACACCCCCCTGGTCGCTGTAGCCCACCATACCGGCTGTGCGAACGCACGGACGGTATGGGTTTTCGTTTCCGGCCATCCTCCGGCGAGGGATACACGTCGTCTCCCTCCGCCTTCCTCCCTGTTTTGATCCCTATAAATACCCCCCGTTGCTCCACCGACCCAGGGAGCTCGGATCTGACGGAGAAAACCCCCAACTTTCCTATCTTCTCTCTCCGGCAGACGCTCACCAGCTCCGGCGGTTCCTCCCCCTCCTTCTCTTCGCTCTGCCGCAATACCAGCAGCAGAGACTTCCTCCCCTGCTCTTCCCGCGCCACGCCGCACCCAGCTGGTGCCTCTCCGGCTCTCTGCTCGCCGCCGCCCCTTTCCCTGAGCATCTTCTTCTCCGGCGACAGTCGATACGACTGTCGCCCTGCTGCTCCTCCTTCGTCCCTGCAAGTAAGCTAGAACTACTCCCCTTCTTCTCCTCTTTCTTTCCCCGCTTTCAATTTATTCAATTAAGCCCTCGACCAACCCTGACCATCGTCACCCCCTTCGTCTCCGGCCACCCTCCGGCGAGATGCTCCCATCGCTCCACAGCCTCACACACCTCGCCGACCCTCACCGAACCTCCGCCTCATCACACTGAGCACCCCCCACCCCTCCACTGCCACTCCACACCTCCGTAACGCTCCCCCGAACAAACCCATTCCTCCGGTTGCAGTCCAACCTAGGGCTGCCGCCAGACACCACCTTGCGGCTTGCCGCGCAGCTCCACACCTTCGCCGTGCCACGGCGAAGGTTCCCCAGTGGTTTGATCAGGCCGAGAGGCCATATTCGTGTCCGACAGGTTTTGAGGTTCGACCGCCATTAACGCACATTGAAGCAGCTTCTCCCGCGCTCCAGGCTTGAGGACTCCAGGTCTCCAGCTGCTGCGGATTGCGGGGAGTCTTGCGAAGGCAGCCAGCCAGCAACCGACGCAAATCGAAGCCGCAGCTGCAGAAGCTAGGCCGCGGTCTCCCAGCAGGCGCACGCGAGGAAAGGCCTCCGTTTAGTCCCACATCGGCACAGGTGAAGAAGAAGGACCGCGGAAGAAGAAGGAAGCTGAGGGAGACACTGTAGCAACAGGCAGTTTAAGTCGTCTGATTTGGAAATCAGACGACGTCCTGAAGGGAAAAGAAGAAAGGAGGGGCGACGTCCTGACTGGAAAAAGAAAAGAAGAAAGAAGGAGGTCTGAAGAACAACAGAAGAAGGCGAGGCAGAGGAGAACACAAAAGAACAAGGGAAGAACTGAAAGAAGAAAAACAAAGAAGAAAGAAGAAGATCTGAAGAAAGACAGAAGAGCAGGAACAGCTGGAAGAAGAAGAAGAGCATCACCACTGCAGAAGAAGAACATCACCTCTGCAGACAAAGAAGAAGAAGAAGAGCATCACCACTGCAGAAGAAGAACATCACCTCTGCAGACAAAGAAGAATAAGATCTAAGACGAGGAGAAACAAAGAGAAAAGAAGACAACAAATTCTTTCTCTCTCTTTCTTTATTTTTGTAAAAGAAACATGTATATCTCTAGAATACAACTTGCTCCCTGAGTTCGACCTCGGGAACTCTTTTCCGAGTAAAAAATATATATTTGAAATGATGGCAACAACTGGCTATACTACGACGCTATAAAACCCTGTTGTCGACTACATCAACCATACCGCAATCGACATCTCCTCGACTCCCCGTCATCTGCCAACCACCTAGATAAGTCCCCTAACTCCTCTACTTCATTCTCATCACAGCCACACTCAATTTTGACTACGCTACCGGCCGTTCAGCGTCATCCCTTCTGCGTCCGACCACTACTCCGGCGAGGCACATCTTTCTCCACACACCACCAAACCCCTCGCCGTTCATCCCTACACCTTCACCTCGACCCCAGGAGCAAAAGCCCTAACTTAGTTAGGTCGATTGCTTCTCTACAACCTCTGCCGAACACCGCACCTCCACATTTCACCTTCCATCACCATCCGGCCACCTCACGCACTCTTACATCTCACGAACACCGTCGTTCACTTCCTTGCCTCATGGCGACGCTATTGAACCTTTTAACTAGGGCTTTTAGCCTGTATTTCGTGTTTCAGGTAGCAGCTCCTTCAACCGCCATTGCCAAAGCTTCGAACAAAGCTTGAAGCTTGCTCCAGCATCTGCAAACCCTAGGTGAAGTCCCAAGCACAGTGAAGCATCTCCAGGATCATGACCCAGGAACCAATTTGGTCCTTTAACTGGGCCTTTGACTACAATCGCATGAAGCAGTAGCTGCAAGTGCACGTAGAGGAAGGGCAGTGGGATAGTCCCACGTAGGAAGCTGAAGAGCCCCTGCAGTCGCATAAATTGATTTTGTCACTCAAGCTATTCACCTCAAGTCACAGGGGGTGAGGTCCCCGCACGCACCCCTCATGCACCTCACCTGCAACACCTTACACGTGGGTCTAGTAGATCCGTATACCCGCCTAACCTAAGCACTCCTCAGCTGCCACTCACAGCCGGCAGCCCTAGTCCTGGGTGCTCTCTACCCGAATACCTAATAACCTGAGGCCCTGGGAGGGTGGATCTTAGAGAGAGGAGAGGAAAGCGTGTGGGGGTAGGGGGTTTTTCTCTCAGGACCAACGATCGACACTTAGCCGTTTAAGGAACCTCCCCCTTGCACGTGAAGAAGGAAGGAGGAAAGGAAGCCAGAAGAGAAGAAGAGAGAAGGCACAGGTGTAGAAGAAGGAAAGAAGAAGAAGGCACTGCCGCAGAAGAAGAAAAGAAGAGCAGCTACAGCATAGCCAGAGGAAGAAGAAAAGAAGAAGGCACAGAGAGAAGAAGCAGCCGAGCACTGTAGCAGAAAGCAAGATAAGTCGTCTGACCGGCTGAGCAGACATCTGAGCCTCATTTGAAGTGCACTGTGCACTTATCTTACGTGGCATTTAATTGCTTAGTACTATTGAGCTATTTGATATAATTGTGAGGGGTAATTGGTGATTCAAATCACTATTTTACCCCATTCTTTTTGCATTATTAACATCAGATTTCATTTATATATTATTCTTGTTTGAAATTCTATTATACATTGCTTATATTGCATTTGAATTGCGATCTTGAGAATCATTTTGCCAAATGCTCCCTGTGTTCGACCTCTGACTTCATTTCTGATATTCGAGCTATAAATTTTACTTGTTTTCACGTTAATTCAGCCTATACTACACGCATTGATTTTAAAACCCATTTCAGAGCGATTAACAGTCATCTGATCCTCCATAATCTGGATCATCCTCTACACGATCTGGGAAGGTGATGGTGTTGATGTTTGTTGGTGATAATTGTAATGATTATTGTTATGATCATGTCGTTGTAGTATAGGGTGTACAATATAACATTAAACATGTCGTATAGTGGTGAGTATGGGTGAGTACCAGTCATTACAACCATTATTATCATTTGCTTATTTATCTAATTTTTACTGGTTTTGTTCCAGGTCGTTCTCTGGGAGGCAATTTATTGAATTTAATTCGGTCACTCTTTGATTATCTCCAAAATTGTCTTCTTATTCAAAAAGAAACTTTACATTTAAAGAATGAATGAATGTTTTATTTACCTAGTTACTAAGAAGTGCTTGCAAAAATACTGACTATGAACAAGCATCAAACAATCTATTATTATACTCTAAACTATGTATTTACAAGTTATACTATTAACACTAATATGTTAGTTCATACTACATTAGGATACCATAGTGTAAAAACTTAACTTACTAGTCATTTATTTATAGTGACATATATATCAGTTTTAGTGACAGATATAAACGTCGCTAAATCTCAGAAAACACTATATACAACCTAAAGAAGCAAACTGAGGTCTTTAGCGACATTTATAGTGTCGTTTTATTCTGTTAGTAATTATTTGGGTTTACTTATACGTATGTATATTTCTTATTCTACTGCTGTATGTACAGTAAGTCTTTCTGTTCGTGTGTTCCTTCTCTTAAGTCGTCTGTCCTTTCAATTTCTTCTGTGTGGTATTTCAGAGGCTGCGGTGGAGAGTCCTTAGTGTAAAATGTGCTTAATTAGCGGGCGCACTTTTCGAGGGATACACAGCACCCTTCGGGTGGGACCAGACCTCTACTAAGCGCGCCCTAATCTCAGATTAGGTGCCTTAATTACGTTTTCGTATCGGCACAGGGCCTCAGCCCAACGCCTTCAAGTTCGCACACGCTCGGGCCTCCAGCCCCACAGTCATCGAAGTTCAGCACACATCGGGTAATCGGACCAGACATAACAGGCGGTGTTTCGGGCGCCCTGCGCCATGACGACTGCTTAAGGTATAACATAAATTATATTTATATGCTGCGTTTGGTTTGCAGGCCACGATGTGGCGCTATTCCAGCGCCACATCGTGCGCTGGAAACCAGACGCAGCTGCGTCTGTGCGCGTTTTTGGCCCTCGATTTGGGGGCCATAAATTATTAAAAAAAAATAAAATAAAATATGGTAAATAAAATATTTACATAATACTACATAATTGATTAATTAATTTTGAATTTTAAATATATTTACTATAAAAATAAATTCACTAAACTAGGCTGATTATACAGGTTTATTTAAGTGATTAAATAGTGAATTACTTATAAAATAATTAGTAAATGGTCTAATTGACCTTAAACAGTTTTAACTTACATACTTAAGTATTTAATACATATTTTTATTGTATTTTTACGAATTTATTTATGTTTTATTTAGGCTAAAATAGCAGTTCTGGGTGTTTAAAATTAAAACTAAGTTACAGTAAGTTATACTAGGTATAATTATACTTTGACTAACTTAAATTACTTAATATATATATATATTCCCAAGTTTATAGATTTATTTAATTTAATTATTGCTCTAACTTATTAACTTAGCTAAGTTAATCTATAATCTAGCTACTAAATATGTAAATAGGAATCTGTATCTATATATACACGTAATTAAGTAGATATGTACATAACAGTTTAGTATTTATACATATATTTACATAGATTACATATGTATATGAATTTCTGTACAGGTTTTATACATATTTACAGTATAACTATGTATCTAACTGATATGCTATAGTTATAATACTATGAATGGGTATATTTACAGTTTTAAAATAAGTCTATGCCATTAGGCTTTTGTATAAAGTTAGGGAATTAGAGTTGATTGAGTTTTTATTTGAGTTTAGACAGCAGCCGCAGCTACTGTCAGAGGAGATGGAGAAGAGAAGAATGTGCTGTTTTAGTGTTGGTTTTAGTTGCTGTTCAGGGTGAGTTTTTGTAGCAGCAGCAGTGGCTTAAGCCACTGTCAAATGGCTAACTGCTGCTGCAGTTAGTCCACTTGGAGAAAGGGGAACAAAAAATTCACAGATGAAAGGGGAATTTGGAGGAGAAGAGAATTTGGAGATGGAGGGAAATGTAGCTGCAAGTTGCAGCATGTTGCTGTATAACTGGGAATAAGATTAAATTCAAAACAAACTAAACATTGAAGAGATGAAATCCAAATCTGAAAGGGGTTTAAATCTCACGAAAATCTCATGTAAATTCAGCTCAAATACTCATTAGGAAAAACCTTATCAGAAGCATCCTTTCAGATCAACATTCAAATGGCATTGAGTTAGTCTTCTTAATGCCATAGACAGCATGAAGGAAGACTTAGCTCGATCAATTAAAACCAAAGAAACACAATCCCAGTTTCTTGCAACCTTAAGGAGTATGGAAAACTCCTTAGGTTAGAGAATCACCATACAGAAATGATCATCAACACAAATAGTGTATGGCAGTTCTGAAATAGCAGACAAAACTTAAGAATGCATTAAGGAAAATTCATGGGAGATGGCGAATGCATTCAAAACAAAGTATACTCAGAATCATGAAAGGCTCTTCTGATTGGTTCTCTGTCACCAGAGAACTTCTCAGAGTCCTTGCCCACAATGAAAACCAAAAATCCCTTCAATTTGTCAGATCTGTCAAAACATTTCAGAGAGTAAAAATCCTTTAAAATCCAAATCAAAAGTGCTCTGACAAACTGAGGCAATCCATTTAAAACAGAGGGGCTTTTGTGAAACAAATGGAGTGAGTGAGAAGCCCCAAATGGTGCTTGTGACGCCACTTTCAGATCTGAGGCAGTGCGCCATCAGATCTGAAATTGGGTCAGGATGTGTGGGTGATTGATGAAAAATTCGTCGTTAAAAAGGAAAAAACAAGAATCAGAATTTGGATGATGGAAAAACAAAACATGAAGAGGGAGATAAATTGAACAATGAAAAGATGATTCTTCCCCTCTGATCTGGACTGATCAGAGGAGGTGAGGGAGGGGATCTAATACTAATTCTACTCCTAAGACTAATCTAACTACAGCTAACATTAAACACTAACAATTAAAACTAAATCTATTCTAAACTACTGCAAACTAAATCTAACACTACTTGTGCAGAATTAAAAACCTAAACTAAAAGGAAGAATGGGACCTATGGGTCCTTAGCCGGCGGCTAAGGAGGAAGAAAGGAGGAGGGTGACTCCAGCGGAGGGAAGAGTCTGCTAGTGAGACTCCAGGGTCGTCCTCAGGTGCTACGAGGTCCTTAGCGATGAGGAGGGTCGAGAGCAGGCGATAATTCCACAGCCGGTGGCTGTGAAATCAGGGTCTAGGTGAGGAGGAGAGACTGGAGTGGACGAACTGATCGCTAAGAGATGTAGGAGGGAGCGATCCTTTGCGCGCGACACCACTGAGGTGCTTAAGTAGCAGCTCAGTGACTGGAATCACCGCAAGGGTGAGGTTAATCAAAATTAGGCCGGCGGTGAGGATGAGATGGGTAGAGCGCGCGGCGAGTCAAGAGAGAGATCTGACCGTCAGATGAGATCTGGGAAGAGAGGTGAACGCACGCACCGAATCGCGCGAAGGTTCCATTTGATTCCAGCCGCAGATCGAGATCAAAAGTGCGATGGACGGTCGAGAATGGCTGTGTTCTTCACGTGCTACAGTGCGCGTGAAGAGCACAGGCTTCTCTCTGAAATGAGGGAAAACTTGCAGGAAGACCCTTGAACGAAGGGGTAGAAGAATAGCGTGCAGGTCCAAAAGTGAAAAGAACTATAACTGGAAGGGCCTTGCAGTCATACAGAAGGGTCCCTGCGGCTTGCAAAAAGGTCCAAGAAGGAGTTTTGAAGGGTAGAAATGTAATGCATGAAGGACCTAATTGTAATCTATTTATTTCTAAGCCTAAATGATGTCCAATTGCTTTCAAATTTTTACATGTGCTTAATTGAACATTTAAGACATTGATTTTACTTCTGATTTATCTTTTCAAACTTGTTTATGTGTTCAATTGATGCATGGATCATCATTTGTTCTTTAGTTTTCAGAATATCTCATTTTTGTGACCTAATTAGGAGGTTTTAACACACATTAAAAGTTTTAGGTCTTTTCTTTAATTCCCACACTTAACCCTTTTTATATGTTAATTTGATATTGTTTTGCTTAGTGTCTAGCTTAATTTCGGCCTTTTAGCCATGATGAGTAGCCACTCATCAGAAGGTCTGAGCAATCTCTTTCCCCTTTCCCTTCCCCCCCCCCACCTGTAGTAAACGTGCCATCACCTCGAGTCGTATGAAACATGACTGGGGGGTGGCTGAACCTACCGTGAGGGGGGTGGCTGAGCCTGCTGTGGGAGGGGTGGCGTGGAGGGCTGTGTCTCAAGAGGACCCTTTCTTCTGGGTTTTTTCTTAAATAACTTCATCTGTAACAAGTAAAAAATGCAATAATTAACATAGTTAGAAATCATTAATATATAAATCATTAATGAAAAAAGTTTGCTAAATGTAAAAAAATTTATTTAAACAGAAATGAAACAAAGCAAAGACATTGTTACTAACCTTAAACGTCAACATCTATTGCAAATAAATGACCTTCTTATGTTAATTCTTGGTATGCTTCAAATTGTGCATCAAATAGTTGCACGGTACTGTTCTTATGGGTATAACCCATCCCCTTTGGCAATTATCGGGAACATAAAAAACTTGTGCCGCTTGACATGCCAATGTAAATGATTCATCAAACTGAAGAATTTGACGATTAGGATTTAAACTGAAGAAATTGTGTTTCTTATCAATTTTGAAACCGGTGCCCTCTTTAAAAACATCAAACTAATGATATTTAAATAGGATAACTCTACGATCATATTTGAATCTGATCTCCACAATTTCTTTGATTTTACCATAATATCCATCTGGACCGATGGACAGAACTGAATCAACAACTCCGACCTATTGTGTAACCTTCCTATCATCAATTTCTTTTATTCCGAATCTGAACCCATTTATTATATATCCAGAGTGGTAATGTGCATAATATAATGGTGAATCAGTAATTACATCAAAATCTAGTACCTAACGTGAGTCCTTATCCTCTTTCAATTCATGAACTTGGTCTTTAAACCAATCTAAGAAGCCAAATTTGTTTGTGCTAGAAAGAGGTAATTGTTCGAATTCCTTGTAAAATGGATCAATTTCAGGAATTTGTTTTAAAATATATAGATGCGTGCAACGTCTATCATTTTTTGAAATAGCCTTGTACTCTGTATGAAGAATCGACCTTCCTCTAATATCAAAAATTGACAAACATTCTTCATCATTGTCATTGTATTCCCCCTCATAATTCCTTTGAAATTTATTAAAGCGGTTGTCTGTTTCATTCATATACATAGACGTAAAATTAATACACTCCTCCACAAGATAGCCTTCTACAACTGATCCTTCCGCCTTTGCCTTGTTCAAAACATAATCTTTAAGCTTTTTCAAAAACCACTCCACAGGATACATCAATCTGAATTGTATAGGTCCACCTATTCTCGCTTCATTTGCAAGATGTAGCGTGAGATGAACCATTACATAGAAGAAGGCTGGGGGAAGAATCTGTTCCATCTTACATAAAGTAATGACTATTTGTTATCCCAGTATTCCAGCGTATCATTCTGTAGCGTCTTCGAATAAACAGTTTTGAAAAACCTGTTTATCTCTGTGAATGAATCAACAACTGGCTCTGCCAGTATTCCTCGTATCACCAGTGGAAACAATACTTGCATATAAACGTGTAAGTCATGACTTTTCAAGCCAGATATCTTTTTCTATGCTTCATTCACACAATGAGAAAGCTATGAGGAAATTCATCTAGCACCCGAATTTCCTTTAAGAAGGAGAGCAATCTACTATTCTAGTCTTGATTCAAGCTGTAAATAGTAGGTGGGAAGTAGCCATCATCCTCATGAATATGTAGCTCCAAACGTATTCCCAAAGTCTTCATGTCTTTTCTTATTTTTACCATGTCCTTTGGATCATCGGTCAAATTTAATACGTCTAAGATGTTATCCATCACATTCTTTTCGATGCGCATAACATCTAAATTATGATGTATTCTAAGATCTTTCTAATATGGCAGATCTAAAAAGAAAATGCTTTTCTTTCGAAATCCAGAATTTCTCGAGGTCGTCTGGTCTTGTTTGAATGGTCGACCCAACCGTATCTCACCCATTTCTTGTAATCTCTCCATTATAACCTGACCCGGCAACCTGATAGAATCTGCACTAAGTTTATTTTTTGGATTTTTCTTTGAATACAGACACGTCCTGCCGTCAAATTTACTCCTGAACTATGACGTTCTCCATCTATATTCAATAGGTAGAAATCTACGATGTCCTAAGTAACAGAATTTCTTACTTTCCGGCAGTCTTAGGTGATGAGTGTCTTCCATACAGACTGGGACAAGCAAGCTTTCCTTTAGTTCTCCAACCTGACAAATTTGCGTACGCTGAGAAGTCGTTTATGGTCCACAACAATGTTGCATGCATATTGTAAAATTCTTTCTTTTCTACATCATACGTCTTCACGCAGGTGAACCACAACTATTTCAGTTCATCAATTAATGGCTGGAAATAAACATCTATTGCATTTCCTGGTTGTTTTGGACTGGGGATTAATAGGGTCAGCATCATGAATGACGATCTCATACATAATCAGGGAGGTAAGTTATAAGTGACCATTACCACTGGCCATAAAGAGTACGACGAGTACATACTCTTAAATGGATTGAATCCATCGCTTCAAGACCCAACCACATGTTCCTTGCTTTTGAAGCGAATGAATTGTTTCTTTCGTCAAATCTCTTCCACTCCTCTAAATTAGTAGGATGACATATTCTTCCATCTTAAGATTTACAATCCTGATGCCATATCATTCACCGTGCAATTTTAGTTGATATAAAAAGGCATTGAATCCTAGGTGTCAATGGGAAGTAACGAAGAACCTTCTGAGTTTGTTTCCTCTTGCTTTCATTTTGACCTTCCTTATATCTCTGAAGTCCACATTCAGGACAGTTACTCAAGTTTGCGAATTCATTTCTGAAAAGAATGCAGTCATTCAGACATGCATCGATCTTCTGATAGTCCAAACTAAGCTTACGAATCTGTTTCCTTGCCTCATACCATGAAGCCGGAAAACCATTAAGGTTATTCAATAGCTCAGCAATAAACTGAAGTATTTCTGACATGAATTTAGTACTAACTATATTCATAACCTTTAGTTGAAACATCTTCAACGAAAATGACAACTTAGACATTTTCGTAATACTAGGAGCAATAGGATCCTCAGCCACCTTAACAGCATCATAGAATGGATCACAACTGAACGGGTCTTCCTCATCTGATTTATATCCTCTCCTACTCTCATCTCGTTCAACATGTCTAGTATTTCTTCACCTCCGCTATCATTAATTTCCTTGTCGATCTCTTCATCAACAGTGTTCTCATTATTTATGACTTTCTCAGTCAACTCTCCATGAGCTACCTAAGTAATGTAATGCTACCACCACCCATTTTAAATGCAGTGCTCGAGCACAGTATTACGATCATGCAATGAACCATTCAAACATCTTCTGCATGGGCAGAAGATATTCTCAAATTGACATCCGCTCCTGAATATCTTCCTATCGTCATCAAAGGCCCAATCTATGAATGAAATTACTCCATCATTATATCTGGTGTAATCTAAACCCTGCAATCCAATCCAAGATTTAACCATTGTAACCTAAAATTTAATGTAAACAAATCACATATTAGGAAGGGAAAGGACCGAATGATGTGTATCTTGATTAAGATTTTCACTTTATAGCCCATCCTCAAATATTTGATTACAACATAGGTTTTCTTGTTACATGTAACCTTACTACGGTGAAATTTCGGCAGCATTTCCCTACACTTCTCCAGTATACCCCCCAATACTAACCTTAGCTAGATTTCCTCTAACACCCAATTAAGAGCACCACAGGAAACTAGATAAGATTAGTTGGTATACCAGAGAAGAGCAGGAAGAAGCAACGGAAATTTCACCACAAAAGGTTACATGTAACGAGCAAAACTAAGTTGTGGTCAAATCATTAAGGACCTTCTTTAGTTCGGTACTTCACCGAACTAAAGTCGATCGAGTCTTGTGGCATGCTACAAAGACAACACATCATGTAAGTGAGGTATACATACACTTCCTACATTGTCCGTATAACATGATCATAAGTCTCGACGAACGAGTAATTTGGACATATTTTGACTTGGAGGACTTTTACCGTAGGGGTTAGAATGCCTAATATTTGGCCTTGCATGCATATATCTTCTTTAACAAATGTGTGCATCTAAAAAAATACTAATAATTGCAAAGAAATTAACATAAACATAAGCAATCATCTGATAAGAAATAAAATTATTTTTATTAAATGCTAGAAACAAAAGTACAATAAATCAAATAGAACTACAAAGTGGATGACATAGCTTCAGAACAATAAATTATATGAACATAAGATCAAATGTCTTCCTGGGCTACAGCTTAAGCAATTGAAAGTTTTTTTAATTTGTCTATTAGAGTTTGAGAAATGCTTGAGAGATTTGAATGAAGGTCTATGATTGGTTTTGAGTTGATTTTAATACCTGATGTGATTTTCCTCCTTCACGTTGTCTGTAGCATAAGGAAGGGGATCAATTAGGGTTTCTAGGATCTAAAGATTCCTAATATAAGTTGGATTGAATTCTAGATATATCACAGATTATTTGAGACAAGTTAGAATGGAGATTAACTACTTTGAATCAGATCTAGGATGAACACTTTCATCACCCAAGTCTGAGATGATTTATGGATTTCAAGCATTCATTTAAAGGGTTAAGGTGTTGATTAAGGTTCAAAAATGATTCAAAAGCTCATATGGAGTTTAAATGGACTTTGAAGGTTCAAAAATGGTTTAAGGGTTAAGGTGTTTCCAATTCCTCTCCCTCCCTTTCCCCCTTCCCTTCCCCTCCCCACACGACGACGACATCTGCCTCGATGCCTTCCTCCCCACCGTCCACCTCAACAACAACTCGTGAGACGGCAATGGCGGAAGAGATCCCCTTCACAACAACAAGGATGGTGGTACAAGGGTTGCACAGCGTAGTGGAAACAGGATGCTGTGCACATAACCTAACCAAATCCTAACATAACCTAACCAAAGCCCAACCTAACCCTAAATCCCCAACCAACCAATACATTTAACATTAAAGAATTTTAAAAATTTTGACAGAGTTTTCCCTTAGATTTTAAGTTTTTTCATAAACCTGCATATCAAAATAACAGACATAATAAAAGTGGGCACACCCCACAATAACAGTGCATCACACAAAAACATAAAGTGCACAAAAGTGGGCACACCCCATCATACATTCAAAAAAACAACATTATGTGGGCACACCCTACATCTAATATAATCCTAAAATATCATAAAAATAAATTTAAAGAAATAAAATTATACCTCCGATGTACTACAACCTCTGAGCATGACCGAGCATGATCGCCACCAACAATCTTTAAATTTAATAACGCACAATAAATTAAATAATAAATCATTATGTTATTAATAACTTAACATATTAATTTGATATAAGGAAAGTAAGATTAGAAGGGGATGAAGAGGAGGGTGGAAGTAAGAAGGAGAGGAGGATGGGGGAAGGCGTAGTAGCAACAGGAGGAGGAGGAGGGGGAGGGGGATGGCAAGCAGAGGAGGAGGGAGGGCAGGGGCATTCCCTACAAGATGAGGAGGGTGGCAAGGAGGAGGAGGATGGATGGAGGAGGAGGACGAGGAGGAGGGAGTCAGGGAGGAGGAGGAGGGGCGACAAGAGAGGGCGGCAGTGGGGTGGCAGGGTGGAGGCCAACAAGAGGGGCTCAGGCTGGAGGAGGAGGAGGAGGAGGGGGTTCGGGGAGGAGGAATCAGGGAGGATGAGGAGGGTAGCAAGAGGAGGTCGGGAAGGAGGAGGAGGGCGACAGGAGGGGTCAGGGAGGAGAAGGAGGATGGCAGGATGGGGAGGAGGAGGGGGTCGAGGAGGAGGAGGAGCAGGGGCGACAGGAGGGGGAGGCAGGATGGAGGAGGAGGCCAACAGGAGGGGGTTGGGGTGGAGGAGGAGGCCGGCAGGAGGGGTCAGGGAGGAAGAGGAGGAGAACGAGGGGGTTAGGGAGGAAGAGGAGGGGCGGCAGGAGGGGGGTGGCAGGCAGGGAGCAAGGTGGAGGAGGAGACCGGCAGGAGGTGGTCGAGGTGGAGGAGGATGCCGGCACAAGGGGTCAGGGAGGAAGAGGATGATGGCAGGAGGGGGAGGAGGAGGGGGAGGGTGTTGGGGAGGAGGAGGAGGAGGATTACCTTATCAGAGAAGGTGAAGGAGGAGGGCGTCACGGATGGGAAGGAGGTTGCCGAGGATGGCGAGGAGGACGACGAGCAGCGGGTCGAAGGAGGAGCAAGAGGAGGGTGTCGGGGAGGTTACCTAACGAGGAGGAGGGGGCGGTGTGCGTTGTAGGAGGAGGGGGCGGCGTGTGTTAGGTTTTAGGGAAGACGATGAGTAGTGATGGGGAGGTCGGCTACAGGCGATAGATGAACCAATATATGCCATTGGTTATATTATAAACCGACGCCAAAGGATCACTTCAGTTCACCCTCGTACGCGCCTAAAATTTTGGCTGCTAAATATAACCTATCTTTCACCGTCAGTTCCTACACTAACCGACGGTATATGTGATGAATCCCGCACAAATTTAAGTAAAAATTTTAACCTTCTTTTCACTGTCGCTTATTAAGATAACTAACGACAAAGGCTTACTTCACCAACTCTGCCAACGCACCCAAATTTTGGTCGGTAAATTTAACCTACTTTTTATTGTCATTTCTTTCACTAACTGACAGTAATCCCTCCAAAATTTTAGGTGCAACTTTTAAGGGTCCTTTTACCACCGGTTATTACAAGAAGCGATGGAGAAAATATATTTACTATCGCTTGAATAACCGACGGTAAATATTTATGACCACCGTGCACCCATCCCCTTTTCTTCAATCGAGTATAGACCTTCGCCGTCACTTATTTTAAGAATCAATGGGGAAAATATATTTGCCGTCGGTTATCCAAACCAACGGCAAGTAACCGACGGCATAACCCATTTTTCTAGTATGCTTCCAAAGTGTATGGGTGGTATGGCGGCACGAACGGCGGATCCTGGTGTCCCTGCAAGTCCCGGGTTCACTACGGACTGGAACTTATTCCAAATGGTTGGTCAAACCAAACATTAATAACGTTGACCAAAATTCTATCATGTCAAAACAAGCTCAAAATAGTATGGAAATGACCCTAATACGTAGGAAATTCTGAAAGAAAGCCAACGGTACTTCGTTTGCACAAAATCGACATCGTTTGGGTCCTGAACCAACCCAAAAACTCTTCCCGGTTCACCTAAATCGGACCCGGCAGGCTGATTTGGCTGGACTGGCCGCCTAGTGGCTGCATTAGCACAATCAGACCATAATCAGACATCTAGGGTGAGTCCCAGACATCCTAAAAGTGTGCAGAGTCTAACCTTGCTCTCCTACATCTGTTCCGATCGTCTGTTGCCCCTCACAATTGTCTAAGGGTGTCTCCAAATGTTTGACACTGTTCCCGGTCATCTGGGAGAGCAGTCGGACTTCTGACGCTGCTTCCAAACATCCTAAAGTGCCTAAAATGCCCTGCCAACGTGCCTTCCCAACATCTTTGGCACCTGTGCAGACACGCATAGCAGAAAAATGACACCCTAACAACTACAACAGTACGCATGCACGACACAGAGTTCGGGCAGAGAAATACCCCGGTACTCTACGTGCTACCAAACGTCTTGAGCTCCCTCTGGACGTCCGACGATCCCTCCAGACGTTGAGCGAACGTCACAGATGTCTAATAACAAGGAAAAATGACTCCCAACTCCATGCACAGGACCTCCTCGCAAGCTTTTGTTACGACCCGGTTCCCGAATCCCTACAGGACCCGAGACTGGCTCACCTCGACTGATCCCAAGACCCAGTCATCCAACAAGAAATAACCAAAAAGCAGGAAAATAAATCACATTCACATATGCAATATAACTAAGCAGTAAAGGAAGGTAAAAGCTGTTATTTCAATACATACCACCACAACACAGGAACAACGAAAACAAAAGCAATAGTAACAAGAACAGTAACTAAAAGCCTGAAACTCACTACAATAGTAAAGAGGGTACAACAAAGAAAACTATGATTGGGCTTGACTTGGCCCAACACCCTCCGCAGCCGAAAGCTCTGGCAGCTCAACTCCCGGTCCTGAACAGTGGTAAGGAAAGACAGAGTCAGCGAACACTGAGTAGAGTGGTATCTATACTATTTAAAGCAGTAAAAGTAACAGGTTTAATTCTCTTTTCTAATTATTTTATTACATGTAATTCCTTTTCACCCTTTTTCGTCAACTTTCAGATTTTTCTTGATCTCACATGTTCCTCGTGGGAACGATCTTGATTACAGTCTTTTCTGAAGAGTAAAAGGTACACGTGGTGCTCTCCTGGCCGGGAGAGTCCCCCGTGGTAGTCCTACACCCAGTCAACCAACCTGAGGTCATTGTCAAGACGTAGCGATCACTACGGCACGCGTGATAAGCACACGGGTAGCTACCCCGCACTGACACGTGATCAATCGTTTCCGCTAGCAGGTACGCCCAAAGTACAACACGGAACAGTATAGGGCCTAGCCCTCTCAGAAACAGGGGTCTAGCCCCTCAGAACCAAACAGGGGTCTCGCCCCTCCACAGTCCATGCACCCTCGTCTGACTACCCCAGTTTGCCCAGAGGGCCTAACAAGTCGGTGTAGGGTGGCTAGCTGAATCCCGGGTCTTGTGGGGTGGCTAGCTCCACATAGTCCCTACACTAGTAGCTCGCCTCGGTACCGTGTACACGAGGGCCAACAGAAGTCGGTGTAGAGTGGTCAATCCTAACCCCAAGTCCCAACCCAAGGGTGGCTAGCTCCGCTCTACACAAAAGGGGACAGTCATTCTCCTTGCTACCACGTACTCAAGGGCCAGCACACTTCCCATCCACATTCCAAATTTTCCATTTAACCACAGGAGCTCTACTCCTAACTCCCCGTAGGGTTCGTAATCATGTTCACCACATTATTCCAATCCAGATTCCATCATTCTCAATTCAATTCTCATTTATGTACAGGCAGCTCGTATTTCCACAATTTAATACAAGCAACTAATGATTTTACAGGCAACTGTTCAGTTATCTCAGGCAGCTCATATTCTAACAGGTAGCTCATACTTTATTACAGGCAATGGTTAGCAGTTTAACTCATTCATGTATACAAATACAATGCACAACAATTTGTTTTATTCATTTCTCTGTCCTAGGGTTCATGCCACATTCTAGGTTTCCAGTTGGCTAAATTCACAAATACATTCTTATTTAATAAGATTAACAGGGGTGGACCACTCTACCAGACAATCTGAGAGTAATGGGGGCTTGAAACGCAGACCCAGGCACCTCTGCGAGCCCCAAACATGCAGCAGGTCGAAACCCTAAACCAAGGAACACATCACAAAGGAACTTTCAGAATAGTGTATAAAGGTTTCTAATACGTAGAGAAACTCGCAAGGAAACCACAGATACTTCGCTTGCGTAAAATGAATCCCGATTGGACCCCAAACAGGTCAAAAACGTGTCTACTGACCAAAATCACACGTCTGGAAATAAGTCCAGACGTCTTAAAAGTTACAAAATCCTACCTAAAGCTCCTACGGTGACCTCAGACATCCAGGACTCTCCTGCGATCATTTGAAAGCAGTTCTAGATGTCTGACCAGTCCTCCGATCGTCTGGAAGCTCCTGCGGTCGTCTGGTGAGCTGATCAGACGTCCGAAAGTGCGTGAAAAGGAGTTTCGCACACCTTCCTAAGGTTGCTCCTACGTATGACAGAGCAACCACCCTAAATTAGCTAAGAAAATCCTCTGCGGTGCAGCCTGCATGGCTGTAACCACGAAGAGAACGTACCTTCGCGATAAAGGTGCTCTCAGACGTCTGGTCTTGACTCCCGACGTCCAGAATCTTAGCCAATCATCTGGACTACACTCCAGACGTCTGATACTGGAAAAATTCCAGTATTAGACCGCACTCCTAACGCTCCTCGCCGCGCTTCGCCGCGGTTCTCCTCACTCAGCTGCAGCTCTAGCTGCTGCAGGTGATTGAGGACAACGCTCCAGACTCCCTCCTCCCGCACGCACTCTCCTCCTCCTCGCTCTCACGCGCTCCCTCTCTCACCTCCTCTCACCGCTTCGTTGCACTCTGAAGGTGGAGATGGTGGTGTGTGGAGTGGAGAGGAGAGGAGGGGGAGGATGGCTTTTATAAAGATGGGGAGTGTAGGGTTTGACAATGGGAAGGAGAAAAGAGAGAGAAAGGGAGAGTTCTGCACACCGCCCGCTCGCAGAACGCAGATCGCGTACAAAATTTTAATTTTCAAACGTCCGGGAAAGGGTCTAGACATCTGGACAGACGTTTGACTGACACTCCAGAC
This sequence comes from Thalassia testudinum, assembly GCA_037157565.1. Lineage (NCBI taxonomy): Eukaryota > Viridiplantae > Streptophyta > Magnoliopsida > Alismatales > Hydrocharitaceae > Thalassia > Thalassia testudinum. The sequence continues at coordinate 40,348,620 of JAZHRO010000002.1, read as the reverse complement.
GTCTTAAAAGGCTAAACGTGGGACGGGTCTTTACATCATAACAAACTTAGAGGAAGTTTCGTCCCTAAAACTTGAACTAGCTAGGGTGCAGAAAAAGGAACATAAATCGCATAACAAACTTAAAGAAGACCGAAGTAGGTCCGAAAAGACGTACCCTCAAAAAGCTCCGGGTAACACTCTCACATCGCCGCTTCAAGCTCCCAAGTAGCCTCCTCGTACCGCTGACTTCTCCACAAAACCTTCACTAGGGGTACCTGCTTCCGTCTCAGACTCTGACGGCTCTGTCTAGTATCTGCACCGGTCTCTCAGGGTAGGTCAGGCCATAACCCACCTCGACACTCTCGTGGCTCAGAACGTGACTAGGATCAGTGACGTACTTCCTGAGGTTGGACACATGGAACACGTCGTGCACTCCAGAAAGCTGGGAAGAAAGGGCAAGCCAATAAGCAATGGGTCCTACCTGCCCCAGGACCTCAAAGGGCCCCACAAACCTCGGCACAAGCTTCCCCTTTACCCCAAAACGCTGCAGGCCCTTCATGGGCGAAACGCGGAGAAAGACGTGATCCCCAACCTCGAACTGTACCTCTCTACATTTCTGGTTAGCATAACTCTTCTGCCTGCTCCTGATAGTGCAGAGTCGTTTGTGGATCTGCTCTATCACCTCCTGACTCTGCCGGATCAGCCTGGGGCTAACCTCTCACTTGGTCCCCACCTCAACCCAACTTAAGGGTGCAATACACCTCCGTCCATACAGAGCCTTGTAAGGTGCCATGCCGATGCTCAAGTCATAACTGTTATTATATGCAAACTCTTCTAGGGGTAAATGCTCCTCCTAGGAGCCTCTCTAGTCCAGTACATAGGCGCACAAAAGGTCCTCAAGTATCTGTATGGTGCGCTCTGACTGTCCGTCTGTCTGGGGGTGGTACGCGGTACTGAATCTCAACTACGTCCCCAAAGCCTACTGAAACTCAGCCCAAAACTGGGAAGTGAAATGGGTATCCCTGTCGGATACAATCTCACATGGAACTCTATGCAGGCGTACCACATCGCGAATGTACCTCTTTGCCAACTGTGCTGGTCCCAAGGTGACTCGGATCGACAGGAAACGCGCCGTCTTTGTCAACCTATCCATTATCACCCAGACTATATCGTGTCCTCGCTGGGTAACAGGTAGGCCCACCACCAAGTCCGTGGTGATGTTCTCCCACTTCCACTCTGGCATAGCAAGTGGCTGCAATGGCCCAGCAGGTCTGTGGTGCTCGGCCTTCACCTACTGGTACACCAAACACTACTGCACGAACTCACTCACATCCTGCTTCATCCCTCTCCACCAAAAGTCGTGTCTCAGATCATGATACATCTTTGTGTTCCCAAGATGTATGGTGAACCTAGACCCGTGCGCCTCCGTCAGGAGCTCTCTCAACAACTCCTCGTCCCTGGGAACGCACAAGCGTCCCCGCATGTGCAACACCTTGTCTGTAAAAGAAAAGTCTCCTGGGTCCCCTGACAGCACTCTATCTCGCAACGCCTGTAAGTGCGGATCTGCCATCTGTCCTGCGATGATGCAGTCTATCAACTCTGGTCGCGTCTGTCGTGTCACTGTCACTGCCCCATAATACCCCTGTGACTCCCGGGGTTGCCAACTACCCAACTCCTCCATAAGTCTCCAACTCTGTGCCTGTAGACTGGCCAAGTGGGCGGCCGCCTTCTGGCTCAAGGCGTCAGCCACCACATTGGCCTTCCCTGGATGGTAGGAGATGCTGTAGTCACAGTCCTTCAGGAGCTCCAACCAACGTCTCTGTCTCATGTTAAGCTCCATTTGATCAAACAAGTACCTGAGGCTCTTATGATCTGTGAAAATCTCAAAGGTCTCACCGTAAAGGTAGTGCCTCCATGTCTTCAGCATGAAGACAACAGCTGCTAGCTCTAAGTCATGGGTAGGGTAGCTATGCTCATGGGACTTTAGTTGCTACGAAGCGTAGGCGACAACATGACCCCGCTGCATGAGCACACCCCCTAACCCCTGCAACGAAGCGTCTATGTAGACCACAAAACCGCCACTACTATCTGGGATGGTGAGCACAGGAGCGGAAATCAGTCTCTCCTTCAACTCCTAAAAACATGCCTCACATGCAACTATCCAGGCAAAGGGCACATCCTTCTGAGTCAACTGGGTCATAGGACGCGCAATCTGCGAGAATCTTCTGATAAACCGCCGATAGTAACCTGCCAGTCCCAAAAAGCTGCATATCTCTGTCATTGTACGTGGCCTCTCCCACCTGAGTACGGCCTCAACCTTGGCTGGATCCATAGCCAAACCATCCCCTGAGATCACGTGGCCCAAGAAAGTCACCTGCCTCAACCAAAACTCACACTTGTTGTACTTGGCATACGGCCTGCGTCATCTTAAAGTGTCCAGAATCATCCGTAGATGTTGTCCATGCTATGCCTGATCCCGCAAGTAAACGAGTACGTCGTCGATGAATACCACCACGAACTGATTCAAGTACAGTCTGAAAACCCGGTTCATCAAATCCATAAAAGCATCGGGGGCGTTGGTCAACCCAAACGGCATGACCAAGAACTCGTAGTGCCCGTATCGGGTACGGAAAGCTGTCTTGGAGACATTGGTCTCCTGGATCCTCAACTGGTGGTAGCCTGACCTCAGATCTATCTTGGAGAACACTGTGGCATCTCTCAACTAGTCAAAAAGGTCATCAATCCTCAGAAGTGGATACTTGTTCTTGATGGTGACCCTATTCAGCTGTCTATAGTCAACACAAAGTCGTAGGGTACCATCCTTCTTCTTCACAAACAGCACGGGGGCTCCCCACGGGGACGCACTGGCCCTCACAAAGTCCTCCAACAGGTCCTGTAGCTGTGACTTGAGCTCTCGTAGCTCAAGTGGTGCCATCCGGTACGGTGCAGTAGAAATGGGGCTGGTCCCCCGTACCAATGAAATCTTAAACTTGATCTCACGCTCAGGCGGTAGTCTTGGTAACTCCTCTGGAAACACGTTGAGGTACTCACAAACCATCGGAATGCTCTGAAAGTCAGCCACGGGGCTAGGCTCTGCCATTACACAGCCTAGAAAGCCCTCACACCCCTGGCTCAAAAGCCTTGCTGCCTGAAGCTTAGATATGCACCTGAAACCTCCGTCCACTAGCTGTCTGTGAAACTCAAAGGAAGGCAACTCCGGTATGGATAAGACAATCTTCCCAAACAGTCCACCAAGGTGTGGTAGGCGGGCAGCCAGTCCATCCCTAGAATCACGCCAAAATCCTCCATCGGTATCCCAATCAGGTCAGCGGGGAGGCTGTGTCTCCCGATACTAACCTCACAGTCCGTGTAGACCTCCTCAGCTACGAACAACTGGACACCTAGGCCTCTGATCACAAACAGATCCTCTAACAGCACACTGTCCTGTCCCAAACTGATAGTAAAACTCATAGCAACAAAAGAGTGGGTGGCGTCGGAATCAAAAAGTACGTATACTAATATGCCGGAAACAGTAACCATACCTGCCACCACTAAACTGGAAGCCCTGACGTCTCTGTGTGTCAGGGCATTGATACGCCCCTCAGCCCTCGGTGCAGATGAAGCAGCTACACTCTGGGTCGAACGAGCAGTCGTTGGTCGGTACCCTCCTTGTGACTGCTGCCCTCCCCCACGCGCTTAGGGACCACGACCACTAGCTCAACCTCCAATGCTAGGTGCAGGGAGCATTTGCTATGCTCCAGCCCTAGATGGGCAGTCCCTCCTGATGTGGCCCGGCTGGCCACATTGCTAGCAGAGGGGAACTTGACTCCCTCCCTTGGTAGGTGCCTGTTGACAGCTGGGCAGGGGTGCAGTGCTGGTAACTGGCCCCGATTTGGGGCCCCCAAAGGCCACTTACAGCCCCGCAAAATGGGACAGCTCTCCTGCGGGTGCCGCGTGCCTCCTTTCTCGACAGCCTTAAGAGTACTCTGGCTGGTAGGGCCTCTTCCGTTTGCTGTTAGTGTCTCGCGCGGCCAGGTTAGTCTCCTCATATGTCATGGCTGCCTCCACTACTCTCGAGAAGGTGGGTAGCTTCAGGGGTTTGACATACCCCCGAATAGCAAGTCGGAGCCCCTCAGTGAACCTCCACAGGCGCTCCTCCTCTGTAGCTACGGCTGTCAAGGCAAAACGTGACAACTCCAGGAAACGCGTGCGATACGCACTAACAGTCATCGCCCCCTAGCAGAGAGTGTGAAACTCCCGCCTCCTCTGGTCCTGCCAAGTCTGCAGGAAGTACTGCTCGCAAAAGAGGGTCACGAACTGGTCCCACGTCGGCTCTCCCCTCTCCTAGCCTCTGACTGCCCTCCACCACTTGTTTGCCGCACTCTCTAGCTGGTACATGGCAAAGGCCACGCGGCACTCCACACGGGGGCGAAGGGTGTCAAACACCTTCTCTATCTGCTCCAGCCAGTCCTCTGCCTCAGACGGGTCCTCATCCCCCTTGAAGGAGGGGGGCTTCAGCTTCCAGAACTGTCCGAAAAGCTCGTGGTGCAGCTGCAGTGGGGCAAAGGGCAAGCCTCTAAGCAAGGAGGGCTCATGCTCGGAAGTGTCAGAGTGTGGTGGGGGCGGTGGAGGACCACCCCCACCCCCTCTTGCTCATCCGACGCTGCGGCGGTCTCTTTGTCCCACCGAGGACTCCCCCTCCACATCCTCAGGGAGAGGTGCTCGTGGAGGCTGGTGGAGCTCCTCTCGCACTATGTCCCTGATCAGCTGGGCGAGGTCCTAGGCCTGAACGCCCGGGAGAAGAGGTGGGTCAACTGGCACCTCAGGCCCAGCATGTCCGCCCCTTCGACCTCGTCCACGGCCGCGACCGTGGCCCGCCTCAAGAACTTCCCGACGAGGCATCTCCTGCAAGGAGACGCGGAAAATAGAACAAAAGGGTCAACGCTATCGAATTTCTGCAAAAAAAGACTCAAAACAGATATTAAAGTGATACGTTGTGGTGGCTACCCTAGTTATATGCACGTGAAGGGTTATTCTCAAGCCAGTTTGTTCATTTCTTAGGATGACCTTGCTCTAATACCATCTTGTTACAACCTGATTCCCGAATCCCTATAGGACCCGAGATCGGCTCGCCTCGACTAATCCCAAGACCCAGTTGTCCAACAAGAAATAACCAAAAAGCAGGAAAATAAACCACATTCACATATGCAATATAACTAAGCAGTAAAAGAAGGTAAAAGCTGTTATTCCAGTACATGCCACCACAACACAGGAACAACGAAAATGAAAGCAACAGTAACAAGAACAGTAACTAAAAGTATGAAACTCACTACAACAGTAAAGAGGATACAACAAAGAGTGCAGAAAACTACGGCTGGGCTCAACTGGGCCCAGCACCCTCCGCAGCCGGAAGCTCTAGCTGCTCAACTCCTGATCCTAAACAGTGGTAAGGAAAGACAGAGTCAGCGAACGCTAAGTAGAGTGGTATCTATACTATCTAAAGTAGTAAAAGTAACAGGTTTAATTCTCTTTTCTAATTATTTTATTACATGTAATTCCTTTTCACCCTTTTTCGTCAACTTTCAGATTTTTCTTGATCTTGCATGTTCCTCATGAGAATGATCTTGATTGCAGTCTTTTCCGAAGAGTAGAAGGTACACGTGGTACTCTCCTGGCCGGGAGAGCCCCCCATGGTAGTCCTACACCCAATCAACCACCCCGAGGTCACTGTCAAGGCGTAGCGGTGACTACGGCACGCGTGATAAGCGCACTGGTAGCTACCCCACACTGACACGCGGTCAGTCATTTCCACTAGCGGGTACGTCCAAAGTATAGCACGAAATAGTATAGGGCCTAGCCCTCTTAGAAACAGGGGTTTAACCCCTCAGAACCAAACAGGGGTCTCGCTCCTCCACAGTCCGTGCACCTTCGTCTGACTACCCCGATTTGCCCAGAGGACCTAACAAATCGGTGTAGGGTGGCTAGCTGAACCCTGGGTCTGGTGGGGTAGCTAGCTCCACATAGTCCCTACACTAGTAGCTCGCCTCGGTACCGTGTACATGAGGGCCAACAGAAGTCGATGTAGAGTGGCCAAACCTAACCCCGAGTCCCAACCTAAGGGCGGCTAGCTCCGCTCTACATAAAAGGGGACAGTCATTCTCCTTGGTACCACGTACTCAAGGGCTAGCACACTTCCCGTCCACATTTCAGATTTTCCATCTAACCACAGGAGCTCTACTCCTAACTCCCCGTAGGGTTCGTGCTCATGTTCACTACATTATTCCGATCTAGATTCCATCATTCACAATTCAATTCTCGTTTATGTACAGGCAGCTCGTATTTCCACAATTTAATACATGCAACTAATGATTTTACAGATAACTGTTCAGTTATCTCAGGCAGCTTATATTCTAACAGGCAACTCATACTTTATTACAGGCAATGGCTAGCAGTTTAACTCATTCATGTATACAAATACAATCATGCAAAATAATTTGTTTTATTCATTTCTATGTCCTAGGGTTCATGCCACATCCTAGGTTTCTAGTTAGCTAAATTCACAAATACATTCTTATTTAATAAGATTAACAGGGGTGGACCACTCTACCAGACAATCTGGGAGTAATGGGGGCTTGAAACGCAGACCCAGGCACCTCTGCGAGCCCCAAACATGCAGCAGGTCGAAATCCTAAACCAAGGAACACATCACAAAGGAACATTCAGAATAGTGTATAAAGGTTTCTAATACGTAGAGAAACTCGCAAGGAAACCACAGATACTTCGCTTGCGTAAAATGGATCCCGATCGGACCCTAAACGGATCAAAAACATGTCTACTGACCAAAATCACACGTCTGGAAACAAGTCCAGATGTATTAAAAGTTATAGAATCTCACCTCAAGCTCTTGCAGTGACCTCAGATGTCCAGGACTCTCCTGCAACCATCTGAAAGCAGTTCTAGACGTCTGACCAGTCCTCTGGTCATCCGGAAGCACCTTCAGCCGTCTGGTGAGCTGATCAAACGTCCGAAAGTTCGTGGAAAGATGTTCCGCGCACCTTCCCAAAGCTGCTCCTACGTATGATAGAGCAGCCACCCTAAATTAGCCAAGCAAATCCTCCGTGGTGTGGCCTGCATGGCCATAACTGCAAGAGAACGTACCTTCGCGATAAAGGCGCTCTTAGACATCTGGTCTTGACTCTCGACGTCCAGACGCTCAGCCAGTTGTCCAGACTACACTCCAGATGTCTAATACTGGAAAAATTCCATTATCAAACAGTGCTCCCAATACTCCTCGCCGCAGTTCTCCTCGCTTCGCCGCAACTCCAGCTGCTACAGCTGGTCGAGGACGACGCTCCTTACTCCCTCCTCCCTCACGCTCTCTACTCCTCCTCTCTCTCACATGCTCCCTCGCTCACCTCCTCTCGCCACTCCGCTACTCTTTGAAGGTGGAGATGGTGGTGTGTGGAGTGGAGAGGAGAGGAGGGGGAGGGTGGCTTTTATAGAGCTGGGGGGTGTAGGGTTTGGCAAGGGAAATAAGGAGAAAAGAGAAAGAAAGGGAGAGTTCTGTGCGCCGCTCATGTGTAGAATGCAGATCACGTACAAAATTTTAATTTCCAGATGCCCGGGAAAGGGTCCAAACGTCTGGACAGACATCTGATAGACACTCCAGACATCTTAAAAGGCTAAAAGTGGGACGGGTCTTTACAGCTTTCCTCCTTGCCTACTACGCCTCTCCTCAAGCTGGTGCTGCTATAACTATAGCAAGGACGCCCGCAGCAACTTCAGCACCTCCTCCCCATGCTCCCTCTCTCTTCCTCTCCCGAGCTCCTCCTACTGCTCCCCTCCCCCTCACCTCACCCTCTCTCAATCTCCTTTATGCTCTCCCTCTCATGCCCTCCCTCCCTCGACTACACACCTCTCTGCAAGCAGGGATGCTACGGTGGATGGGGGAGGAAGGTGGCCGCTGGAGGAGAACAAAGTGGAGTGGGGAGTGTGGGTGGAGGGTTTTAAGGGTTTTAAAAAGGTGGGAATAGGGTTTGGGAGGTAGGGTTGCATGAGGGGTGTTGTGTGGGGTCAGGTCATTTGCGGTTTCGACCCCACAGAAACCCATTTTCCCCCGGAGCCCACAGAATAAGTCCTAGGGGGTTTAAAATTGCGATAAACCTCTCCAGAAGTCAAAAATTCTGCACGGGGTCATTTTGGTGTACACAAAATTTACGAGAAAACCCTTAAATTTCCAGAAAAACCCAAATGACCCTTGTGAAACCAAACTACAAAGGGCATCCACACTCAAGGTGAGAGCTATTGCTATCACAAGATATAGGGCATCAAACAAAGTCGAAACACGAAATCCCACAAATGGAGTTGACAACTTTGGTGCAGGAAGTCACCACTCTGATTGCTAAGGTCGCCGGAACATCAACAGCGTAGGAGCAAACATGGGTGGCACTGTCCAAAGTTACAATACGTTTAGATCCGGTGGAGGCAAGGCCTCTTGGGCTTGTTGGGGTTCTTGTTGAATTTCTTCTCTAAGACCCTTCTCCAGATCTCTCCTCCTTGACACCCTGATTTTATGGTTGTGATTGCAAAATCTTCGCTAGGCAGGAGCAAGACATTCCTCCGCTCAATGTCAATTGCGTTGTGCCACCATCTCCAGATCTAGGTAACAATCCCACTGCCCTAGTAGCAGGGGCGACCTCCATTGCCTTTAGATCAAAGCACCACCTCCTCACACACCTACGACTAGTGTCACCACTCAAATCTAAATGAATCAGATCTAAGACAACCTTATGGTGAACCACGACCAACAATTACGGGATTCGAATTAATTAGTGAGAATTATGGAGTGTATTCATGTAAACCCTTATGAAAAGGGGATTCAAAAGGATTTGATGAATTGAGAGAAGACATTGCTCTCTCTCTTCTTTTCTCTAAGACCTTAGTGACAAATTTTGAGGGTTAAATCCCCTCCCCAGGTGTACACCCTTCAAGGTGGAACTAGGTTGCCACTTTCTTGTGCCTTGTGGGTGCTTGTGATTATCAATTGAACCCATTCTCTATCTTATTCCGAATAGAGTTTGCTTGGGGCTTTGATCAATCCTAATTTCCTTTCCTATTTGTACTTCCTATAGAACACACTAATCCTCATAGAAAATTAATCTACACTTTAACTCCTTGTAAATCTTACTGACAACAAATTTAAGGAAGGATTTGGCACATGGAGAGCATCATCAAGTATCATTCTATTCAAAAGATCAATACTTCTTTTCCATGCAACATTCACCCTAAAACCATCAACCACAACAATACTTCCTTTGCCTGAATGGAGCCTATACTGAGTAAACCATTGTGGATTCCTAGTCATGTGGTCTATAGCCCCACCGTTAGAAATCCAATTGACTACGGTTGGGGTGCAATCATGAATTCATTCTTGGATAATCAATGCAAGACGAGGGGCATAAGCTTGTCCAATAGTTTCCATCATAAAAATTTTGAATCTCATGACTATAAACAACACAGATACAACAAAGAGAGAGCACCAATGATAACAAGAAGAACAAGCACTTGTACCCTTGTGCACAAGGGAATAGAAATGGGTGTAAACAAGAATGACACTACTAGTACCTCTCTAAGAAGAAGAGAATTTTACTAGGTTTACAAATCTTGTTATAGGGAGAGGAAAGAATGTAGCATAGATTTGAAGTCCCCCTCACCCAAAAAAAAAATCCAAGCCACTTACCACTAGAAAAGAATCTCTAAATTCAACTCTGATCGAATCAAGCTGATCAAAGACTCACAAACCAATTGAGTAGAGGCTCGGAGACCACTCTAACTAGTTGGGTAGTGCTTCAACCAATTAGCTAGAACTAACAATCAAACAGGGTCTAACCTACTCATCAGTTTGACCAGTTGTCATGATGGCTGATCGATTAAATAGAATAGGCAGTTGAAGGAGGGTATGGTCTGACCAGTTAGCAAGCAAGCTGACTTATCAGATTTTTAGCACGTATCCCCGCACACTCCTTCAATTCATTCGATTTGGTGAACTCTCAATAAATCACTTGCGATCTTCCTTACCTAGAGTGCCGAGAGCCTCGTCCACACATTCTCCTTTGGCCAAGGATGATCTCCTTTAAGCATGGACACGTGGGATAACAACTAGCTCACGCTAAGTCTCAACACATCATGGAGACTTTCACATGCACCAAACTTTGGAATTCTTCAACACACCCACCGAGGGTGGAAGAATCCCTTGATAACACGAAGCCCTCACGATTGAAGGCTCTAATACTAGTAGAAATGATTCAAGCACAAGGATCACAATCATGATCTCAAACACACATTGGTTTACATGAAAACCCTCCTTGATGGAAGGGAGAAAAACTATAGGAATGGCACCGTTGTCCTCTCTCTTGTCATGGAGGCTAGGGATTCCTTCACTCAAAGGGAAAAAGAGGGATGCATTTACATTATATACCGAGGGTTTATACAGGTCCACATTCAAAAATCTAGATACCCACTTACAATACTCTCAACAATATATTAGTAGTTGCGAAGCTATTAATGTAGAAGGTATTGCTCCTTGGATATACATCACTTAATTTTGCATGTAAAATTAAGCAAGTGATGACCATTGCAGAGCTAGTCAAAGTAGCTGAATTTAGCGTTGCACTTATTTTCGTTGTGAGTTAGAACCTTCCATTCATCCATTCTTTTTTATCTTTTGAAAAATTGAAACGACACTTCTAATCTACAAATAGGAGTAGTTTAAAGGCTGAAAAACCTATCATGGCATGGTTGAACGAGAGAGGAATCATGTTGGAATTTCTATCCATACATTTTCGAGAGGATTTGTATGCAGGAGATTTTTTTTGTTTTTTTTTTGTTCCTGACTTACCTCGTTAGGATTCTAAATCATAAAAAAAAAAAAAGTTAAGAAATCTTAAAATATCTCACGACCGCATCTTTAGGGTTAAGTTATTTTTATATATTATTTTCTGCAATAAAAATCAATTGCTGTATTTATCGTTTAGTTCAGGCATTGGAGCGCCCCGCCCTGCATCCTTCGTAGTTCACTTCCCACGGTTCCGAGGGCATCAACTCCCCAGCCACCACCACCACCACCACCACCACCAACCAACCGAACGAGATGATGACGCTCCTCTTACCTCCTGCCCTCCCCTCCATAGTTCTCGCACTCCATTCCCCACCCAACGCCCTTTCCTTCCAAAGACCCATCCCCATCCCCATCCCCATCCCCATCCCCTCTCACCACCAACACCACCGCATCCTCCGTACCATTCCCACACGCCCCTGTGCCTCCCTCCCCTCCAAAGAAGAGCGTGTTGTCTCCATCCTATCCGTCCTCCGCAGCCACGACATCCCCGAAGATGCCTGCACCGCCATCGTCTCCACGTGGCCGGACCGCTTCCTCCGCATGAAGCCCCTCAAGAACCTCGACCCCAAGCTCCAGTTCCTCCGCTCCTCCGCGGGCCTCTCCGGCGCCGAGGTCGCCGAGATCCTCCTCGCCAACCCCTACCTCCTCAGAAGCAGACTCCACCCTAGGCTCTCCTCCTTTGTTAACTTCCTTGCCTCCATCCTTCCCTCCAAGAAGGACCTCGTCAGGGTCCTCAAGTCGGTCCTCTGTTACCACACGGATCGGATCAAGGCCAACATCCAGGCCCTCCGCGACGTCGGCGTCGAAGAGAGCGTCGTCCACAAGATACTTCGCCACTACCCTCGCTCCTTCGTCGGCTCCACCGAGAAGTTCGCCGCCACATTAGAGGCCATCGAAAAGGTCGGTCTTTGTCCTACCAACAGAATCTTCGAGGTTGCGGTGCGTCAGGCGCCCTACATGACCAAGGCGACGCTTTTGAGCAAGGTCGATCTCTTCAAGGAGCTGGGCTGGTCGGAGGAACTGGTGTTTTCCATGTCCAGGAAGCAGCCGCAGTTCCTCTCTCTCTCGGATGCCCTCTTAAGGAAGAAGCTCGAGTACTACGAGGAGGTGCTCGGGTGGGGATCGGAGATCATCTCCGCGAATCCAGCGATAATGACGTTGAGCCTCGAGAAGAGGATCACCCTGCGGTGCGCGGTACTCAATGTGCTCATTATGGAGGGACTGCTGGAGAGGAGGAAGAGGACGTGGTGTCCGTGGAGGTTCACGATGCCCGAGGTGCGCTTCTTTGCGGATTATGTCGACAGGTACAAAGAGGAGGTCCCTGAAGTTCTTGAGGCATACCTGGGGAACATCGAGTTCACAGGATGGGGGTGGTTGAAGGACGTACGAAGAGGAGGAGGAGGAGGAGGAGGAGAAGAAGAAGCAGTCGTCACAAAGGGCTTGTGATCGTATACAGTTGATTTCCACCGGCACAATCTATCTAATTCTGAAGCAGCTTTGAGCAACAATTTTGCTTGCTTCCTTCCTTCAGGTATGAGTGCTGATGATGATGATGATGATGATGATGATGTCTCACTGGTTGTAGATTTTTCTACGCCATGATCGATATTGAACTTCACCTTGTGGGAAACACCGTCCCTTAGTGATGCTTGTGTTCTGGGGATCTCAACAGCTCATACGACTTCTTCCCTCCTTCCCCCGATTTGACTCCTTTTTTAACAAAAAAATTAGATTTGACTCTTTTTACAATTTTAGGGAATTTATATTTTTTTTTCTGCTGATAATGAAGAGCAAAAATGTCTTGACATTGCAATTTCTTGAAGACAGATAAATACCATGTATTATCTGTAATGTTTGTTGATTGGCTCTTTTTAGGGGGGAAGATTTGCCCCAGTTGTATCCATGTACGAGATATTTTGGATATCAAGAAATGCAATGTTGGTGTTAGCAGTTTTTTTATTCCCTTGTGAAATAAATTGTACTGCCTTACTTGCTTTCGTGTATCACTATTAGAAGTCATCAAATTTTCCTTGCTCTGGCATCTCAATGCCCTTTTGAGATATCCTCAGATGTTTTGGAGTCATCCAAATCCATTAAAATTAAACTAAAGATTGTAATTACTCTAATTACTTTCAGCTTCCTTGTTTGGCTCAAGATTTTTTTTTTTGGAAAAAGGGAAGGGGGGTTAACAAGGTATGTTAACCTCCTGCAAATTCATCAAGAGGGAAGACTAAAATCTTCAAATATTACAATAATAATAATACAAATGGCTAATGCATTCAATAGAAAAAAGCTCCCCTCTAAAAACAACTCCATTGCTTCCATCCAAATGCAGCAAAAGAGAGTAAAATACCTCCCAGTAGACCCCACGTTAGCAAGGGGGGAATGCAAGATTTGCTAGAAGGAATGCTCCAAGTCATTCTAGATGGGTGTGAAGTTCAAATCAAATCAACACTCCTTCACAAAAGAGCAAATAAAGAAAAGGTTCTTGCTATTCTCTGGTCCTCCGTCACAAAAGATATGGGAGTTGTTAGAGTCAAGTGCCCAATGGCACTTATAGGATCAAGTAACCAGGTGTCTCCTCCTCAAAAGACATATGGAGATCTTCACCTTCAAAGGTAGTTACATTCTCCAAATCTTCTTGGAGTCAAAAGCAAGATCCTAATCATGATCAAGGGTCGCCTCCAAGAAGTGCAAGTTTGTCTTCCTCACCAAGAAAGAACCATACTTTGACACCCAACCATCACGTCCTACGCTTGGATGTAAATCATGAAGTGTCTGAAGAAACATGGTAAGCTCCTCAAGGCGTACCTTCGAGAATGAGTTTGGTAGCGAGGGTGACCAAGAGCTATGTGAGAAACACTCTGCCATCGAGGCCAAGGGGGATGTAGAGAGTGTTGCAAGTTTGGGATAGGCCTCTGAAAGGATACCTGCAGGAGACTAGGCATGATGCCAAAATCTGAAGTGAGAGTCATGAAAGGACCACTTTACAGTGAGGTTGGACCCTCAGTGTTTTCTGTAAGCCTTGCTAGAAGAAGGAAGCTCCTCTACTAAAGCTTCTCTCATCCCGATTTGAGAAGAGTAGAGTGTCGTTCATCAATTACAGCTTAAAGACCCTCAAATCGTCCATCTCCGTATGTGTGCAAACCTCCTCCCAAGTCACGAGAGGGATATATCTATTACTTGAAGAGGATGATCACAAGAATCTCTTCCACATCATATCAATCTAACTCAAGACCACTGTTGGTATCCTCAAAACTGAGAGATAGTAAAACGGTAGAGTTGAGAGGATCAAGGAAACTAAGACTAGTCAACCTCCTCTGGGGACAAGCTTAGTCGCCCAACCCTGTAGTTGCTTCTCCAATCTCTCCACAATTGGAGTTCAGTCTTTAACAGTGATGTGATCCGGCGTAAGTGGAAAACGTAGGTACTTGATTGGAGTCTGCAATTGCTTAAACCCCAAGATATCTCCACGCTACCTAATTGTCTTAACAAACATCCTAAAATGCAAAAAATCGTACTTCTACAAATTCACTCTCAAGCTAGATGCCTTCCCGAAGGCCTCAAGTACGAGTCTTGTTGTTTTGGCCTTAGATACCTATCTCTCAATAAAGAAGATGGCATTGTCCATGTACTGAAGAAGAGGTATAATTGTACCCCCCATATTGGAGCCAAAGCCCCTTAGAGGTCTAGCATCATAGAGGGTTTAACAAGCATTTGTAGGGAAGTCCAAGACAAAGATGAAGAGCATTGGAGCCAAGGGATAGCCCTGTTGCACCCCTTTTCTCGGGTTCATCCAACCTCCTTTGGGCTCACCGTTAATCAGAATTGAGTAGGAGGTTGAGGTGACACAGGCAATCATCCGCTAAATCTAGTCCTGTGGAAAGCTGCGCAATTGAGAGGATGCCACCTTGTTTGGCTCATCCGTGGAACTATTTGAGGCCGTTGTTTGGCTCTAGGATGCCACCTTGTTAGATGCTCTAATGAACTTTCGTTGTATACAGTTATGCAATTTTTTTTTTTTTTTTGCAAGTTTAGTCAAACACCCTTTGCTTATGTGTAAGCATTTCAAATCGCTGTCGCATACAATGATATGTTGTTTACTACCATGAAATATTGAGAAGAACCACCTAACATATGTTATAGCCTACCTTGCATTTTTTTACAAAGGTTGTATGCTATATAACCTACTCGAAGTTTTTTGGAAAGGTCTAATGCTATGTGTCGTGAACCTTATTTCCTTGCATTCCCTTCAAGAAGCCTTCCCCCCCCCCCCCCCCAATTAATGACATATCATTTCAATACAAAACATTTAGCAAATGTGCAACTCCCCAAGGCAAGCTTCTATCTTCATAATTGCATTTCTACTATTGTTCAGTCTAGATTTTTCTTCTTTTCTTCACCCTTTCTTTCATTTTCTGCTTTGGAAGGGGAAGATATTTCTTCCTATGTAATCCAAATTCTCTTGGAAAAGGATTGCATGCTTTTCTAAAAGAATTGGATTACATAGGAAATGTCATAAGGTATGTAACTTATTTTTATGAGTTTTGAACTCAAAATCTGTAAGTGGTGTTATAGTTTATACTTTGTTTTTGAACTAATATATTGGATGATTACTGACCTATCGTAACCATCCCTTTCCTTTTCAAATAGAAAAAAAGAAATGCATTGCATGCTGATAGTAAAAGTTAAGAACAAATTAATCTTAATAAGAAATGAACTTTTTGTTTCATAAATCAGATTCATACAGCAGTTGTTGCTAATTTATGATAAACTACAATCACTGTGAATTTGGAACCTATGGTTAATAGAAGAAAGGTCTAGTTCTACCATGTGTGGTCCTGTTTCGTTCTTGTTCTTTTCTCTTTTTGAGAGGTTATATCATTCTTCTTATTAAGCAAATATATGTTAAAAATTAATTTGGATGGTTGTATTTCAATTACAGTGGGTAAATATTGAAGTATTGAATACTTATAATCTATACCCAAGGTGTCAATATGTGCAGGATGACGATTGACTTTTTGTCATCCTTTTCTCTCTCAGGAGAACAATAAGAAGGTGATATGGTGCTTGCAAAAATGAAAACCGACAATCACAATGTGATAAAATGGCTTATTTTGCTGTTGGTGCTATCTGATTGTTAAGTGGGATGGTACGATGTTTGTGTTCACTTGGTTGAAGCCCTTCATGGCTTGCCTGAGTTGCTTCTTCTAATTGATATCAAACAAGTTTTTCTATCTTTATCATGTTGTAATTTCTAGAGTTTCTTTTTCACGTCATAGGGGATGTGTCAGCTTCCCACAGTTAAAATAGCCTGCAATTTAGGTGCTGATTGGATTCATCAAATAAGGTGTTCACATATCCGAGAAGCTAAGATTTGCACAGGGTTTGATACATGTGCCTGTGGTGCAGGAAGGTGGCACTTGAGTTTGTAACAAAGAAGCTGTTTGGTCATAAATTATGGTTTGGATTGGAATACTTGCTGCTCTCCTGAAAATATAGAGGTTAAACTTAAGGAAAAGAAATGGTGTCTGATGGAATTTGTAAATGCCACATGGGCAAACATGTCATTTGCATGTATTAGGCATTGAGAAGCTGCAACTTGCAACTTTTCCTCAACTCCAGTCTTCTCTCACACGAAATGCTGTGAAACTGAAACACGCAACATGGGACGTGCTTGGATTCCCCATCTTAATACACACCGCTAATCTCTTCTTTGCCGAAACACCATAATTTGCATGGGTAAACAGCTTTTCATTCAAGTCTGTTATGTGCCTCAGCACTATAACCAATGTAATTCTTAGTATCAATTTTTTTCTTTCCCTGTGAAAAATTATCCATGTATTTTTCTTTGTTTAGTAGTCAGTTAATTATTTCTTCTCTTCAATATGTAATAAATTCAGTTCATTCTGAAGTTGCCAGCTGTATCTATTGCACTTCTGTCAGGTGAAGAGTTAGAGGAAGTGGCTTGGATTTACCTGAAATCAAATGACATCCAGCTTTAGGTCATGTTTGTTTCACGGGATGAGTTTGATGGGATAAATTTGGGTTGTGGTGGGAATAGAGGGATTAGCGTGGGATAAGTTCCTTTTACTGTTTGTTTCCGTGAAGGAGGTAACCATGGGATATGTTGCATTTATCCCTATTTGATGTGTTAGTGGTGTTTGTTTCGAAGGTTTCTATCCAGGAAAGTAGATAGTTGATGGATCAAATATAGGGAAAATTTAGTGGAAAGTGCTATTTGGACAAATTTTCCCTGGAAATGTTTGCCCTTACCTTTATTATAAGTTTATTCACATTCCTATGTAAAATTTCTATGAGCTACATTATGTTCATGAGTGAGTCCTTCCAAGTTGAATTTGTCATTACTAAACATCTCATCTAGCTTGACTCCATTGGAAGTTGACAGAAAATTAAGGAGCTATTGATTTGAACTTCTCCAGCAGGCATTCACCGCCATTTTTGTAATATCTCCTGCCTCATACCTACATAACAAGGCTCTGATTATTAAGATCAATGGGAAATTAGGAAAAGAGAAGAATATCTTTTTGAAATTAAATGCTAGGTAGCATTGTATACATGAAAGACAAACTTGAACAACCTGAACCTGGATTAATACAATGTTTGCAGACCATGGTAGGAAACGTTTTCTCTTCATTGGACAAATGTTGACATGAAATGCATTGCCAAAACTCAGATGCACGAGCGTCAGAAATACAACGACTTCAATACATTGTACAGTATCATTTGTTGGAAATTAGTCTTTAATGTAATGTCTTGGAAGGTGTTTGGGGTGAGTCTCTATCTCTACTGTTGGGACATGTAATTGTGTAGGTTGGAGTCCGTATGCCAAGTGCTTCCAAGTTTCCCCGATGCAGTTTTTTCCTGTGAATGCAAATATCCAAAACTGCCAAATATTTAATCTATCGAAACATCAATCAAATAATGGTCAATTAGTCCTGTACTTCACAAAGCATCAAGTACATGCTCACTTCTCAGTTGTCATAGTGATTTTTTATGATTAGATGCAGTAGATATCCAATACACAGTTGAAACCCCTTAATCATGAACAATCATGCAACAATAGCAGATAGAAATGAAAGTTGTAGAGGGAAGCATGGTAAAGTTGTGCAACACCACATAAATATACTCGAGAGCATGTAATTGTAGCGGCTATTACAGAATAGAGTCAATTCTACTTCCCAACAAATGATTTTAACAGGTTTGTTACTGATTATAACATAGGGTATGTTCTTTCAATCAGTGCCATTGGAGGTGTTGTTGCATGAGAATGTTTCCACCCATGAGTTCAAACCATCTCATTTGTATGAGTTAAAAGGGAAAATCCAAAATACAATGAAGACTTATCTGCAGTCGGCGTCCAGATAAAGTTGATTTCAGTGCTAGGCACCACTTGCTTCATCTCCAAAAGGACAGTAGATGACTGCGGATAAATTCCATGGTCACTTGTTATTGGCTTTGATGATATCCCCGGGAAAAAAAAAGAATTAAGTGACATATATGCGTAGGCAATCGTAATGAATAGGGAAAAATAGAAAGGTATTTGCCAAAATATATACCCTCCTTTGCCAAAGGAAGAGGGCACCTTGAAGAAATTAGTTTAAGTGCCAAGAGAACATCCATAAAAGATAACTACAACCCCCATCCTCTTCGAAAGGAGCGTGTAAAAGGAACTGGAACATGTGCTCTATCTTTGCTAATTTTTCCTGATTCATCATTCAACAAAACAAACTGCTTTTTGAATAATTTAATCCATTGACTTTCAAAACAGTAACATCCCAAGAAAAAGCCCATCCTTCCACCCAATTTATCTTCAAGAAAACCCTATAAACTATTACAGTCAAACTCCAAATGCTGGTCATGTTAAAAAGGTCATGTATGTTCTTGTTCCAAGGGAAAACTTCAAATTCTTTCAACAACTATGTCATCCATTTGATACATTGTATGCATCCATTATGGTACCTAAAATGGAAAAATAAATACAACTATTATCAAGCAGCATCCATCCAAAATTGGGATGGAAAATTTTCTATCAAGGATGCATGGTCTTCAAACTTGTGCCGTGTAAACTGAATACAACCATAGGATGTACTTCAAAGGGCAATGCACACGAGGCATTCAATAAATCATGTTAAAGCAATTTCACTAAAATAACATTAATTTCTGGTGGCCATCTAGTTCAATACATAAGTTGGCTGTAGGGACCGAATAAGAGAAGACATTTTCCAGGCAAATCATATGGATTCCTATCATAAATGACAGCGGGCATGCAACATTAACATACAGGGATACCTCATCATTGTCTAAGTAGATGGGAAACGGTACTAAGAATTAGGATATATCATTGTTAAAGAGTAGCATCGATACTAGCTTCCATAGAAGCAAGGTTCTTGGTTAGGTTCTTAGTTGACGGCACGCTAGCAATAGGATTATCTTCAATTCCACATTCATTTGTTCCCCCTAATATTTTGATGCAACCATTCTGCAGAAGATGATAAAAATAATAACTAGAGAGAGAAATGTATACTTTAGTATAAGAAAGTTTCACACATCACCCCAGTCTCTGTTCTACTGGTTTGCAGGGAGGTGAAAGGAGAAACCAAGTAGAATTAGTTATTATAAATTACGATAATCAAAATTTCTAGGAGGCCAAGAAGCAGATCCAATAATCCTCTCCTTCCTCCCTTGTCCCCTAGCCAATAAGCTTAACTACATGACCACCTATTGACAAACCTGTGATGTGTCTGTAGATTCCAGATTTGTAGTAGGCAAAGTCCTGCAAAATACAAAAGTAAAAGTGGAGCAATTCAAAGATCAGACCTTAGCAATCCAAGAAGGTAAACCAGCAAACAAATGTTTCAAAGGCAAGCAAACTATGGAAGCCACCAAATAAACAAAGCTTAGATATTAGCATGTGTTTTTGGTCAAATTTAGCTCATTAACTGTGAAATCAACCTCAAGGGGCCCCTAAGTAGATCTCTGCCATCAGATTAGATGGATTAGGCCTCACCCAGTACGCATCAACCGAATAATGCTTGGATTCTTTCCAGTTCAGGTTGTTTGCCTTGCATCTCCCTTCACAACGTGGAGTTTGATATATAGGTGAATAGCCAAGATGTGCACACCCTTCTGTATTGAAGTACGAGTAACACTACACAGATGAACTATTGCTCAAACTCAGTGGGTGCACTTGCTCTGGCACAAAAGAAATATAGCAATTGGTTAACCATGTTATGTTGAGAGGATTGTATGTTAATTTAGTACCATATTGAAAAATATAAACTTTATATGTGTGTGATGACCTATAAAGAGGCGTGTACTCCTCCCATTTATCTTTGAGAAGAAATACAAAGAAAACATGCCCATAGGATACTTCTCCCGTGATTTTCTCCCTACTCTTCATGAGTGCAATTTTCAAATAAATCCGAGTGTTCTATTATTATTTATTACTTTGATTTATGTTTCCGTATTAGTTAAATATTTTAAGTTGATATCATTCTTTCTTAAGTTATCATTCCTTATTTTTAGATTATAAAGTTTATCTTTCTTGGGAGATTTTTGCTCGTATGAAGAGAAGATGAAGAGGCGGAGAGATTGTGCGAGATCTCTAATGGCTCAACGTGAGGGAGTCCAGCAGGAGCAAGGTGATCAAGGAGAGGGCCCACGTGGACCGAGCGTGGGCACATGCGGCCCACTGCAGGCGGCGAAGGTGGAGGAGATCTACGTGGTGAGGTGCGTGCAGTGGTGGTGCGGTGGTCTGCAAGGCCGCATTAGGCGGCGCTGCAGCACGCTCGCCCGTCTGAGCGTCAACGGCAACTTTGTTCTTGATAGAGGCGGCGCACGCGACCACAGGAGGAAGAGGTTAGGGCGCCGTGCTTCTCCTCCGACGAGTTGCTGATGGTCGAGGAGCATCCAGCGGATGCGGCACGACCTCGCAGCACAGCATTGGCGATGATGAAGGAGATGGAGACGGAGTCGATTACGTAAGATGGAGATGAGGCAGTGCACGGAGCATGCGATGCCGAAGACCTTAGCCAGAGGTGGCAACTAGAGCGGACGCGATTGGAGGTGGCGACCGGAGCGGTCGCAGGAGTTGGCTGTGGGAGGAGCTGTCGTGCGTCGTTGATCTGGTTCCCCCCGAACCCTAAGTGGTGACCGAAGGTGGTTTAAAAGAAAAGAAAGGGTGCAGAAGGGAAAAAAAAAGAAAGAAAGAAAGAAAGGAAAATAAAAATGACGTGGAGTGAAAAAAAGGAAATTGACGAAAAAAAAAGAAGGAAAAAAAAAGGGGAGAAGAAAAAAGGAAAAAGATAGAGAGAAGAAATAATTAAAAAAAAGATAATAAATTTTATGACAAGAGTTGAAGTCTTCTCTAATGTTTCAGATTTTATTGTCTTCTCGTTGTTATTATCTTCTCTCATACGAGTATAAGAGAAAGGGGGAGTATGGGTGCTTATTATAGTCACCTCCGCTTGGGAGTCCCTTTTGTTTTTGGACTCCACATGAGAAATCCAACTCTGGGAGGTCCAGAGTTTTGAGGTCCTTAGACTAGAGACTCATTTCAGGTTTTTATGTGGGAGATCCAGTTTCATGGACTTCAGAGAGGGAGATCCACCAATTCCAAATCTTCAAAGCTAGCTACAGTTCATCCAGCAGCTCCAGCCCGTGTTTCCACCTACAAGCAAGAACCAGTCCAGAGTGTTGTTTGTTCTGCTATGTAGAGTGGGTTTATTTGTGTTACAAGCTGAACATTCCATACTCCAACTTGAGGGGAAGTGTTGAGAGGATTGTGTTTTAGTTTAGTATCATATTGGAAATGTGGACTACGTGTGTGTGTGATGGTCTATAAATAGACGTGCACTCCTCCCATTTATCTTTGAGAAGAAATACAGAGAAAATACGTCCATAGGGCGATCTCCTGTGATTTTCTCTCCACTCATGAGTGAGGTTTTCACGTAAACCTAAATATTCCATTATCATTTATTACTTTGATTTATACTTTCGTATTAGTTAAATATTTCAACTTGTTATAATACAAAGAGCATAGTACGAACAAATTAACGTATATTCCAAACAAAACATGAAGCAAAGAGTTGAGATTCAAATCTTGGATATAGCAGAATTTTATTTTATGGCATTCTACATTTTTTATGTGTCATCAGTTTGTTCATTTTAGGGTCAAGATTGTGCCCAGGTAGCTCCATACATTTCATGCAAACTCATAGGTATCGCATGTAGCCATGTGGGCTGCTGCAACAAGGGTTGGCTACCATGAGAGGTGCCAGCCAGACCATGCTTGTAGTTCAAATAATCAGAACATTGGGGTTGCATGGTTAAGTTTTACCCATCCAAACCAAGTTCTTTGGGTCATTCTCATGAAGCCACTGCAATTTCATGTGTTCCTTTATTGAAGTAATATTATAAGTTCATAGCTTTCACCATTGCTCGTTTAATTTATCCAGAGGACATGTAGAAAAGCATAACCATATATAACAAAAAAAGGAACAAATCACAGGATATTGTACATCAAACAATTTGCGCATATAATACAAGCAGAAACATTAGGATATAATCCAATACCACAGTAACCTGCTTCAACAGGTTGTTTATAAAGCACATACGATGTAGCATGTCTACCTCATCTACCTATACTAACATATTACATGTCATAGGCATAACTTCATGCTTGTAAGTCCACACTAACATCACAGCTAAGGCCCCATTTGGTAATGGGTTAACCTAAGTTAAGGGTTATCTCAAGTTTTTTTCAAATTTTTTCCATCATTTCAACACAAGCTCCTGTATAATAATTTTCAATCATTCCCACTTATTTTTATTATTAAAAAGTACTCACTACATCTTCCACTCTCACTTTTAATATTAAATAAATATCAATTAACATTCTTTATTTCCACTTATACTATTAAACAACATCCACTAACACCACCTCAATACACCAATCATTTTAACCCTATGCTTAACCTCTCCTTATTCCACCTTCAAGACAAACATAATTTCCATTTATTTTATTTTAACTCCCCTTAACCTCATTACCAAGCACAGCCTAAGATATGGATAATGTAGATGAAGGCAATGACAACTACTGATTGCCGAGGAAGTCATGCAACCCTAGCATCCATGCAAGCTTAAGAGATCTAGTAGGACAAGCTTTGCATCTTGTCCACAGTACCAGCATGTGCGGAATAAAGTTTAGATTCTCAAACTCACCTAACCTGAAATAAGTCAATTCCAACTCATACACACATATGATATATGATAAAATCAAACTCAATGTATCATAATCAATTATCACTTGATTAAAGATCACACTCAACGCTTCATAAATAGATAAAATCTCAAAGCTGCTGAGACCTTTGCTCTATTGGCATTCCATTCAAAAGTTGATTCAAATAAGAGGCAAGTGAGATTCCTGTTTGAGGGTGACTCTTTTTGAACTTGAACATATGACAATGTCACTTGTCCATTCTAAACAATAATCCACTCTTAGGTGAATTTCTTAAGTACGTAGGAATCATTCTGGCATAGCAGCTCACTTTGTGGAGGCTTACCAGTTGCAAGGGACATATAATTAATAACTCTCCCATTAGATAGCTAAGGCTCTTCAAATGAACATAATACGTTGTATCATCATAGGTGTTATCTCTAAGATCTATGTGAATATCAACCCTTTAATTCCCAAGATACTGGTCTCTATTAACAAGTTAGGTAATTTTATTTCAATCAATGGCACCTCTCTTGCAAACGAGCTACCCCAATGCGCGCCCCCCAACCCCCCCCCAAAAAAAAAGAAAAAAAAAAAAAAAAAGCAAACTGAATGTACAAGTCATACCTAATCTAAACTTGATGTACAAAACCAAACTAAAAACAAAATCACCAAAGACAGTGGGGCATTAACAATGTCTCGTCAAGAAGAAAAGGAACTAATATTAACGTCATACACGTAGATCATAAATTAACCAAAAAAAGCCACCTATTCTGATTTCATCAAATAAACTTCAATGTTGATCCCATAAACGTTAAATCATAATTTAGCATTCTTGAATTCATCAATCCACATTTTGATGTTGATCCCATCGTAAGAACACAATTTTCTTCGTACCACCCGTTCCCTTCCCACAACAACTTAATTGAACTAGTTTACAACCCACACGTTGTCACGGGAGTAGAAATGATCACTATCTTTTGATTAGTAGAACAAATGGAAGGTATAAAATTAAGAAAAGTTTGACAGAATATCCCTATTTTATCAAAATTTTATTAAAACCTAAAATAATTATAGTAAACCTGTAATATTTAACCAGGTTGATTGCAAAAAAATTCATAACAGAATCTTTGAAAAGGAATTTATTCTTTGAAAGAGAAAGAAAAGTGTGGTTGAGTGTTGTAAAGAATGTAATGCTTTAAAACCTGATTATGGAAAATATGAAAGCTTCTAACATGTATTTTTCTATTGTATATGGATGAACCATATAGATACGTACACATAGAACAAAAGATAAGTAATACATGAAAGGTACACATATGAACCATGTAGATATATACACATATCAACCATATAGATATGTACACAATGTCAGCAAAAATATGCATGACACCATTTGTGTATGTGTACACCCTGAGCAAGAGGAAACATCATTCTATCTTTGTGACTCATATTGAAGCGTGCATTGTTAGCAAAAATGTGCATGACTCGAAAGTTAATTGAAGCACATCCTAAAAAATTCTAGGATCAAAAGATAGTCTACGTTCCTGTATAATAAAAATAGGGATTTATTCTAAAAATAAGAGTGGATGAAAGAGATGAGTCATTAATTAGTAAACAACACGAATAGGTGAAAATGGTTATTGCCCTTTTCTCTCTTTATCCACTTTGTTGTCCTTTCTTAAAAAATAAGCTACGAAAATGGCTATTACAATAACTGCAACCAACATTTTGATTAATTATAATGTATTGACATTCATCTTCTAAGAGGATGGAGGAAGAATGACTCTACCATATAATGGAGTTTCAAACATAAATATTGATTTTAGGTACCAACTTCATACATTGTTGAATCTGAAAATCTAATAGCTAAAAAATATTTAATATTGTTTATTGGGTTAAGCATAATTGGTGTACTTGGGGTGGGTTAATGTCGGAGGTTTGGTTATCAGGTGTGTATGATTTCAAATCAATGTGTTGAGTGTACTCTTTGTAGTTGTTGATTTCAACAAATCAATTATACATAATAGTTGATAGTTTCTTCTAGTTGTCAGGATTCTGAAATGTTGCTTACTACCTAGGTTGAACTTAGTGGAATGTAACTATTAAACTTGGTGATGAGCAAGAGGGAATAGTATGAAAGGCTTCTGGTAGATTTGAATTTAAAAAAGGAAGAAATATAGAAAAAAAATGTACCTCATGATAGATAAGTATCAAGTAGAATGTAGAGAAGGTTGATTGGTTACATCCAAATCATCTACATCAAATATTGCATTTGTTGTGAATTCCTTAAGGAGTGCAAAACGATGATTTTTTGGGGTTACATGCAAATGGAGAATGTGGTTTTTCCATAAATGGGTGTTAATTAGTTGTGAAAGTGCATCAGTTTCATCATCCAGTATGAAATTTATTTTCATCAAAAGAAGATAATGGCAAAAAAACTTGTACACATTGAAGAGAATATAGATCACCTGCTCAATTAATTGAAAGAGGTCAAAATTATTATTCTCAAAAATTTTTCTGCTACTGATCCAAAAGAAGTAACATAAATCTCTTCGATTCCATCAAAGATACCAATGCGAAGTTTTATCCTTGAAACATAAAAAAGTTGAAACTTTAAGGAAAGGAACGGCAAAGCATTAAAAGAAATTAATATTTAAAGAAGTACCTAAATACATATGTTGGATTTGCTGACTTACGATTTATATAACGAAGATTGTCACCATCACATTGCTAAGTTGCTAAGCGTTCTTGACAACAATCATACCATAATTGAGTATTTGTGAAAATTCCTAAGATAAAAGCCTTTGTTTGATTTGTCTTTGACTATAAAAAGTTGTCAATGAAACAATTGTTAGAATTCTATATCAAGAAAGAAAATAAAAAAGGAGCATCGATTTGTTGTTTTGAACCTCCTTGAGGATGCAGCAGATACATCAAGTACTTCAGCACTGTGAAGTAAAGAGGGATCCGAAGAAGACGATTCAAAGTTGGGAAGTAGAACAAGTTCATAGCTTTGAGTCATAGAAATATTATGTGTAATGAACCTACATTAAAGAAGATTGGTATAGTATTTTTAAGTTGTTAACTTTTAGGAAGAAAACTAAGTTATCAATCTTGAAGTGTAGTGGTCTCTTGAAGGTCGGATGGGTTTATTTGGAAAGTTGACATCCGTGCTGTCGCAAGATAATAATCACCTATATTAAATAGAGAGTACTTATACATTAGTGCAAGTAGTTGCAAATAAGGATAAACATTGTATATTTGATTAACAATTATAAGAACCTTTGCATGAAGAAACGGATGGATGTGTTGCAAAAAAGGATTGTATTTTTTTTTAAGCTTTCTGAAGTTCTTCATTATATTTTATGGCCAAGTCTTCTCATATAGTGATTCTTTTAGTAGTTCCACTAATGGGAAGAAATCAATGGTGAAAGTGTACACATCACATACATATAAATAACTTCATGAAAGAATGCAAAGTAAAAATTTGCAAAAAAGTGTTTTGATATGTATGAAAATATTGTGATAGGAAAAAAGTAAGAAAAGAAAGATGCCTTTGGTCAATCATGTCGACATTCAATTTTTTTGTAGTGTTACCATCCTTGGTCCTAACTTGACTTATGGGAATAAATTTTGTGACTATGCCAATGACGTCTACATGAAGGTAATTTAAACATGTTTTAACAAGTAATTGAAAACGAAGTGACAATGATAATAAAGGTAGGGATAAAATATAGAGTACCTATCAGCATTTCAGCATTTAGTTTAATACAATGTAGGCTAGCTAATGGGGTCAAATTATACTTCATGTTAGGTATACTTTTATCATCATCAAGTAACCGAATAGTGGATCTGCCATTAATGAGCATGGAATACCGATGATTGATAATAATATACCATCATTTTACTTCAGAAATTTGAATTCTACCAAATAGGTAGATAGAACCTATTTGAAAGTTTGTTTTCCAACGATGCAAGTTGAGGTCATTAACAATTCCCTCCATTTGATTACCCTACATAAAAGATAGAAACAAAAGTAAAATGAAGTTATAGAAATATGAAAATAAAGATTAACTAATGGGTTTGTTAGTAGAGTTACCTTCTCATCCACGACAATAATACCAATCTTGTTCCCTTTTTTGGACCGTAGATTTCTCCATACCATAGCCTAGTCAATCTAAGGTGATACAACACATTATACAAGTTTGGACGAGTCATATCTAACATGATGATCCTAGGAGTCCTTGCATTTGATTTGCTAGCAATCACAAGATCTATACCATCGAACAAAAGAAATAATGTCAATCATGGATTGAGATTTAATGTAATGATTTAATTGACTTATATTGTAAGCATTCATTACTTTTCAAGGGGACCAATGCTGAGGTCGAAACGATTGTTGAGATGCATTGTTTGCCTCTTTGTAGAGAATCAGTTGGTAAATTGTCGTGGATAGAAGCTTGGAAGTCACTTTGTTTTGTTTGTAAAGATGCTTTCTTTGAAGGAAACAAAGATCGGGATGATGGTGCATCTTGCAAGCATCTTTCTTTCTCTTTGGAAACCACAGGTGACGAGTCGATTCTTCGCTTTCGATTAAGTTTCGTAAATAAAATAACGTGTCGTTTGTAGTTTTATGTGGTGGACAAATCGACTAATCAACAATTAATATAACCACTCAATTAGGAGCGGGTCATGTCCACAGAGAGGCAATGATGCAGTAATATCTCAATTATGTCATATTCGTTCAATCTCGTGAGAAATCCGTAGTCAAATCTGACATGAAATGCGACGGAAAGAAGATGCACAATATCTTGAAAATGTAAGGGTAGATGTGTAATTTTTCCTCACTGAAATATTCAATAAATATGTGATGATTTTATGCAATTTTCCATTGACATGTATTAAAGAAAATTTGTGCACATTTAAATCCCAAAACCAATGTCAAACAATGTTAATTACAAAAGCCATGCAATTGTAAGAGAGCTTGAGTATGAAGTTGTAATTTTACCACAATAAACTATTCATAAATCAAAATTCTTTTTATTGGCAATGGCATGAAATGTAATTACTAATTAGACTAAAAATAGAGGATTTTACCTCTCTCCTCCTCGCGATCGGGAGAGAGGTTCAATTGAGGAGAGGTTCGCACATGCAGTTAGCTGAAGTGAGGCCGTCGCAGTGGTGGCAGCCGCACGTCGAGCGGTGGCCGGAGCCGGCCTACCGGAGGAGATAGGTAGCGGCGGTTCTGGAGTTGCTGCTGCCGCAGGTTGCGCACCGAGGTGGCATGCTTGCTGCAGGCTTGAGCGCGCGTACTGTTGCGCGGTGGAGGTGGCGGCGAGGCGCGGAAATGGACGCTGGAGGCGCTGCAGGTGATGTGCGCTCTGCAGGCAGTGCGCTGTCTGCAAGCTCCAGATGGCGGTGTGGCCTATCACGCCACATGCCCACGGTGGTGGAGGCTCGTCGCCACGGTTGAGGCTGGCGGTGGTGGAATGGACGAGAGATGAACTCTCTGCACAGTGTGGATTGTTGGGATGGTGTTGTGTAGAGCTCGACTGCCTCTTCCTCTTTTTGTAGCCACATGCATGGATTTGAAAGGAGAGGCGGGAGAAAATCCACATTTTCCGCTCGTCCTTGATTGCAGGTTTTAGTGCGGCAGCTGGTGGCATTGGAGCGGCAACGGAAGGAAATGTAGCCGTTGCTGAAAGAAGAAGAATAAAAAATAATGTTAAAATATTATGGTTATTTATGTACAAACCCTCAACTTTTATGTTAACTTAAATTAATGCATACAATGCACCTAATTGGTTAACTAATTAAATGAATGCAATTCTAAGTTAATTCTAAATGCATTTAAATATGAATGCAATGCATGAATTATGTAATTAAATTAAAAATATGAATTAACCTATTTACATCCTAATTTATGCTAAATAAATGTTAGAATTAACTTAATGTCTAGGCACTTAAATATTTAAATAGCCCACAAATATGGGCTAATCAAATACCTCCATGCCTAGTTTTTGCTAGTTCCTAGCAAATCCAAGCAAAAACCTAGCACTCCAAGTAGACTAGCCAACCCAATCGGTCTTCCTTTAGGAACATATTAAGTTCAGACTCTAGACCTAAGGTTCCCAAGTAGTTGCTATGTTACAGACAAGGCCGGCTAAAGACGAGTTGCAGGCACAAGTTTCCCTTATTTCTGACTCTACCCTAAGGTTTATTAATCCCTGAGATTAAAGCATCTGTGCATGTGCGTTGGTCTGAATTATTATTATTATTTTTTTTTTTGTTTGATTCCTCTAAGTCTAACCTCGGATCAACTATCAACACGGTCTGTGTCGGATTCATTGTCCCCATTACCGTACCTCGAAGGGTGCCTGGCTTTCGATGCTTTGAGATAACACCGCCCATAGCAACCCCAAGAACTCCTGGCAATCGACACTTCGAGATAGTATCGCCCATGGATTTCTAAAGCGAATTCAGGCCTGTGGCAATCGGCACTTCGAGATAGGGCCGCCCATGGTACCTGAACCGCACAATGCGCTTACATGCCCCCAGTAGGATGGATATCCTAAGAGACAAGCGTAGAGGAGGTAATATGTTATCATCGCATCCTCAAGGTGAGTATATACTCCACCTCTCCTACAGTAGGAACTCTTCCAATCAAATTGTCTTTCAAGCCTCTCCTAAGTCAAAACTAAGAGAACCAAATCTCTTTTAAGAAAGGAATTAAGTTGATTACTTATTTACACCAAACCAAGTGTGTGAAATTTGGATGCTTGGGTTACAAGGACCCATAAACCAAAAGGTAGAACAAGACTCCAGGTACTACCCCACCTTTCAACTCAAACCCTAGCTTTCCTTCCTCAACCTCTTGAGGAATGGTCCGCAACTTAACTCCTACTTAAGTTTTTAAGTCCACAAAGGACCCTAAAGGTCTAAAGCTAGTAGCTCATTTAGCTTCTAAAGTTTGACCCTAGAATTAACTTAGTCTACCCCAGAGTTCTGATTTGCTTAAGAATGCAAGACCTAGCTAGTTAAGCTCAAAACTTTTTTCTTTTATATTTATTTATATTTTTTTTTAATGCTAATGTATTCATGCTATAAACAAAATGCCTCAGGTCCTCTCCCCCATGCCTAGTTCAAACAATGTCCTCATTGAAAACAAAAATAGTTAAAGGAAGATATTACCTGAGGCGGAGAATGGTAGGAGCTAAGGCTCCTCAAGAGTGACCTTGTCAACCAGATGGCCATCCAAAGTTATGTAAGGTTTTAACCGTTGACCGTTGACGATAAAGGGAGTTGCTGAAGAGGAAGGGTTTTTAATCTCCACAGCTCCATGCGGAAATACTTTAGTGATTATGTAAGGCCCATCCCAACGAGATTTTAACTTCCCAGGAAAGAGCTTAAGTTTGGAATTGAAAAGCCAGACTTGTTGGTTGGGCTCAAAGGTCTTTCGAAGTATAAATTTATCATGCAAGACCTTAGTTCTTTCTTTATAAGCTTGAGAGGTGTCATAAGCATCATTCCTCAGCTCCTCAAGCTCACTCAATTCTAGAAGTCGTGCCTTACCCGCCTTCTCTAAATCCATGTTAACACTTCGAATAGCCCAAAGTGCCTTATGTTCTAACTCAACAGGTAAATGGCACGCTTTCCCATACACAATCTGAAAGGGAGAAGTACCCAAAGGGGTCTTATAGGCCGTTCGATATGCCCACAAAGCATCATCGAGCTTTTGGGACCAGTCTTTCCTATCGGGTCTTGTAACGACCCGGTTCCCGAGTCCCTACGAGACACGAGAACCGGACCGACTCGACTAATCCCAAGACCTAGTCGTCCAACGAGGAAGTAACCAAAAGACAGTAAAATAAACCACATTCAGCATGAATATAACTAACAGTAAGAAAGTACAGCAGTAAGGAAAGAAACTACTACAGTAGGTACCACCACAACAGTAAAACAGCATTTATCATATAACAGGAACTGCAGGTAAAGAAGGTACAGCGGAAACAAAAACTACTCACTAGAACAGAAACAAAAGGGGTACAAAAGCTGTGGTAACTCTACTGGACCCTACTCGGCCCAGCGTCCTCTGCAGCCGCCGACCCTGGCTGCTCAACACCTGGTCCTGAAAAAGGTAACGAGTGTAACACGTCAGCAAAACACTTAGTAGAGTGGCAAACTAACTAAAGGCAACAGTAGAGTGTACAGTAGCTGTTATGTTCTATTATTTCCTTTATTCACATCTTTCAATTTTTCTCATTATTTCATTTATTTCTCAGATCCTTTACTTGATCTCGAATGTCCTCGTGGGAACGATCTTGATTGCAGTCTCTTCCAAAAGTAGAAGTAGCACGTGGTGCTCTCCTGGCCGGGAGAGTCCCCCGTGGTGATCCTACCCTCAGTCAACCACCCCAAGGTCACTGACAGACGTAACGGTGACTACGGCACGCGTGATAAACGCACAGGTAGCTAGCCCGCACTGGCACGCGGTCAGTCGTTTCCGTTAACGGGTGCGCCCAAGCACAGCACGGAACCAGGGCAGAGCCCTCTCAGTAACAGGGGTCCAACCCCTCCACAGTAACCAAACCGGGGCCTTGCCCCTCCACAGTCCGCGCACCCTCGCCTGACTACCCTGGTTTGCCCTAGTGGGCCTAACAAGTCGGTGAAGGAGGCTAGCAGAACCCCGGGGCCCGTGGGGTAGCTAGTACTCTCCTAACACTAGTAGCTCTCCTCGGTACTACGTACACGAGGGCCAACAAGTCGGTATAGAGCGGCCAATCCTAACCCCGGGTCCTTGGGGCGGCTGGCCCCACTCTGCACTAAACAGGTACAGGTACTTCCCTTGGTACTGCGTACCCAAGAGACAGTACAAACTACACCTCAGTTCCATTCCTTTTTCTTTCCAGGAGTTCCACTCCTAATTCCCCGTAGGGTTCCAGCTCTTTATCTCAGAACATCATATGTTTCACTTTCCAGATTCACATTCTCAAAATCCATGATCTCAAACATGTTTCTTTATTCATAACAGGCAGCTGTTAATTAAATTTACAGGCAGCTTTATATATTCCTTTCCAATTTTCCAAGACTGCAGTAATATACATTCCACTAGTTTTTCCACCCTAGGATTCATGCCATATCCTAGGATCTATCATACAATCTAGTTTTCCGGCCCTAGGATTCATGCAACACCTAGGAGCTATCATTCCATATATTTCTCATTCCTAGGATTCATGCAATGCCCTAGGTTCTAGTTATGGTTCCATACTTTAACAGATTTTATTAATACTTAAAGCCACTCTACCAGGTACAACGGGAGTAGCGGGGGCGTGATCGGGAATCCCGCGTGCCTCCGCGACTCTCAAGACTGCAACCGAACGAGGTCCTATCACAAGGATCAAACACAAGGAGTGTCTCAGAACAGTGTATAGCTACTGTAGGCGGGTAGAGGAATTAATTCTGAAACGAACGCAACTCGAATCGCGGAAAACGGAGCCCAAACGGGCCCTAAACGGGTCGAGAAAGACAATACTGTGCAAAATCAGACGTCTGGAACTCCTTCCAGACGTCTTAAACGGTGGATCAGAGAATTACCTATTCAGCTTGGTTCCCCGGACGTCCAGAAGTCTGCGGGGACGTCTGTCCTATACCCCAGACGTCCGATGGTCCACACGGACGTCTGTAGATCACTCCCGCCGTCTGGTACAACTTCCAGACGTCTGATTCGCAAAGGATGGCGAATCAGCGAACCTGCGCACAGCCAACCCCCCTCCCTCAGTACGGTCAGTCGACAAGAAGGAAGAAGAAAGCGGAAACTCACCTTTCAGACGTCTGTATGATCTTACAGACGTCGACCTTGCCGTCTGGCTATCAATCCAGACGTCTGATTCTGGAAATTTTTTCCAGAATCAGAACCCTGCTCGGCCTCCGCTCGCGACGCCGCCCACGTCGCACCTCGCGCGTCTGCTGCTCAGCCCGCAGCAGGTCCCTCTCCGCGTCGCTCCGCGCCCCCTGCGCCCTCCGCCGGCCGGCCAAGCCGCTCCGGCGAGCTCGCCCTCACGGCAGAGCCCCGCCCTCGCACGGCGCACCTCCTCCGCGCTCACTGCGGCTGCCGCTGCCGCTGCCGCCCTCGCGTCCGCTCGCTCTCACGCACAGGAAGGAGAAGAAGGAGGAGACGGTGGAGACGGGAGGGGAGGCGCGCCCTTTTAAGGCCGCGCGAGGAGGAGAGAGAAGGCGGCAGGCCGCCTGCAGCCGCAGAGAAAAGAGGGAAGAATCGCAGGTCTGCGCGCACAGGCGCGCAGACGAATCTCCCGTGCGAACATAACTGTTCTCCAGACGTCTGTAAACTATCCCGGACGTCTGGTCAGACGTCTGGATGTGATCCCAGACGTCTGGTCCGACGTCTGGGCCACCTCCCAGACGTCTTAAAAGGCGTCTGGGGCACGCGCTCGTTACAACCCCGCCAAGGTCGAGGCAGTGCTCAGGTGGGAGAGACCGCGTTCAGTCACTGAGATTCGCAGTTTCCTGGGACTGGCAGGTTACTACAGACGGTTCATCAAAGGGTTTTCGCAGATTGCTCGTCCTATGACACAGTTGACCCGGAAGGATGTGCCTTTCGCTTGGACAGACGCCTGTGAGGCGTGTTTTCTGGAGCTGAAGGAGAGGTTGACCTTGGCTCCCGTGCTCACCATCCCTGACAGTAGTGGCGGGTTCGTTGTGTACACGGACGCTTCCTTGCAGGGGTTAGGAGGTGTGCTCATGCAGAGGGGTCACGTGGTCGCTTACGCTTCGCGGCAACTGAAGCCCCATGAGCATACCTACCCTACCCACGATCTAGAGTTGGCAGCTGTTGTCTTCGCGCTGAAGACATGGAGGCACTACTTGTACGGTGAGACCTTCGAGATTTTTACAGATCACAAGAGCCTCAGATATATTTTTGACCAGAAGGAGCTCAACATGAGACAGAGACGTTGGTTGGAGCTCCTGAAGGACTACGACTGCAACATCTCCTACCACCCGGGAAAGGCCAATGTGGTGGCTGACGCCTTGAGCCGTAAGGCGCCCGCACGCTTGGCCAGTCTACAGTTACAGAGTTGGAGCCTTTTGGAGGAGGTGGGCAGTTGGCGACCTCTAGAGTTGCGAGGGTACTGTGGGGCAGTGACGGTGACACGGCAGACCAGGCCAGAGTTGATAGACCGCATCATCACGGGACAGATGGCCGATCCGTACTTGCAGTCTTTGCGCGACAGAGTACTAACAGGGGACCCAGGGGACTTCTCTTTCACAGACCAGGTGTTACGCTTGAGGGAACGGTTGTGCGTCCCCAGAGACGAGGAGCTGTTGAGAGAGCTCCTGACTGAGGCACACGGTTCCAGATTCACCATACATCCCGGAAACACGAAAATGTACCATGACTTGAGACGCGAGTTCTGGTGGAGAGGGATGAAGCAGGATGTGGGTGAGTTCGTGCAGCAGTGCTTAGTGTGCCAGCAGGTGAAAGCCGAGCATCAGAGGCCTGCAGGGCCGCTTCAGCCGCTTCCAGTGCCAGAGTGGAAGTGGGAGAGCATCACCATGGACTTGGTGGTGGGCTTACCTGTTACCCAGCGAGGACACGACGCAGTCTGGGTAATAGTGGATAGATTGACGAAGACGGCACGATTCTTGCCGATCCGAGTCACTTTGGGACCAGCACAGTTGGCAGAGAGGTATATCCGTGATGTGGTGCGACTACACGGAGTTCCGCGGGAGATCGTATCCGACCGAGATACCCGATTTACGTCCGAGTTTTGGGCTGAGTTTCAGCAGGCTTTGGGGACGAGGTTGAGGTTTAGCACGGCTTACCACCCCCAGACGGACGGACAGTCGGAACGCACGATACAGACACTTGAGGACCTTTTGCGTGCCTGTATACTAGACTGGAGGGGCTCTTGGGAGGAGCACCTGCCCCTGGCGGAGTTTGCATACAACAACAGTTATCACTCGAGCATCGGCATGGCTCCCTACGAGGCTCTGTACGGACGGAAATGCACGGCACCCTTGAGTTGGGTTGAGGTGGGGACCAAGTGGGAGGTTGGCCCCAGGTTGATCTGGCAGAGTCAGGAGGTAGTTGAGCAGATCCACAGATGACTCCGCACTGTCAGGAGCAGACAGAAGAGCTACGCAGATCGCAGACGCAGAGAGGTGCAGTTCGAGGTTGGGGACCACGTCTTCCTTCGTGTTTCGCCCATGAAGGGCTTACAGCGGTTTGGGGTGAGAGGGAAGCTCGCGTCGAGGTTCGTGGGGCTCTTTGAGGTCCTGGAGCGGGTTGGACCCGTTGCTTACAGACTTGCCCTTCCCCCGCAGCTTTCTGGTGTGCACGACGTGTTCCACGTGTCCAACCTCAGGAAGTACGTAGCCGATCCCAGCCACGTATTGAGTCACGAGAGCGTCGAGGTGAGCGACGACCTGACCTACCCCGAGCGGCCAGTGCAGATCCTAGACCGAGCCATCCGCAGGTTGAGACGAAAGCAAGTACCCCTGGTAAAGGTTTTGTGGAGGAGCCAGCGGTACGAGGAGGCTACCTGGGAGCCTGAGGCGGCAATGCGGGAGCGGTACCCAGAGCTTTTCGCGGGTACGTCTTTTCGGACCGGCTTCGGTCCTCTTTGAGTTTGTTATGGTTATTTGGACATCTTTTTCCCGCACCCTAGTTGGCGCAAGTTTCAGGGACGAAACTTCCTTTTAGTTTGTTATATTGTAACGAGCGCGTGCCCCAGACGCCTTTTAAGACGTCTGGGAGGTGGCCCAGACGTCGGACCAGACGTCTGGGATCACATCCAGACGTCTGACCAGACGTTCGGGATAGTTTACAGACGTCTGGAGAACAGTTATGTTCGCACGGGAGATTCGTCTGCGCGCCTGTGCGCGCAGACCTGCGATTCTTCCCTCTTTTCTCTGCGGCTGCAGGCGGCCTGCCGCCTTCTCTCTCCTCCTCGCGCGGCCTTAAAAGGGCGCGCCTCCCCTCCCATCTCCACCGTCTCCTCCTTCTTCTCCTTCCTGTGCGTGAGAGCGAGCGGACGCGAGGGCGGCAGCGGCAGCCGCAGTGAGCGCGGAGGAGGTGCGCCGTGCGAGGGCGGGGCTCTGCCGTGAGGGCGAGCTCGCCGGAGCGGCTTGGCCGGCCGGCGGAGGGCGCAGGGGGCGCGGAGCGACGCGGAGAGGGACCTGCTGCGGGCTGAGCAGCAGACGCGCGAGGTGCGACGCGGGCGGCGTCGCGAGCGGAGGCCGAGCAAGGTTCTGATTCTGGAAAAAATTTCCAGAATCAGACGTCTGGATTGATAGCCAGACGGCAAGGTCGACGTCTGTAAGATCATACAGACGTCTGAAAGGTGAGTTTCCGCTTTCTTCTTCCTTCTTGTCGACTGACCGTACTGAGGGAGGGGGGTTGGCTGTGCGCAGGTTCGCTGATTCGCCATCCTTTGCGAATCAGACGTCTGGAAGTTGTACCAGACGGCGGGAGTGATCTACAGACGTCCGTGTGGACCATCGGACGTCTGGGGTATAGGACAGACGTCCCCGCAGACTTCTGGACGTCCGGGGAACCAAGCTGAACAGGTAATTCTCTGATCCACCGTTTAAGACGTCTGGAAGGAGTTCCAGACGTCTGATTTTGCACAGTATTGTCTTTCTCGACCCGTTTAGGGCCCGTTTGGGCTCCGTTTTCCGCGATTCGAGTTGCGTTCGTTTCAGAATTAATTCCTCTACCCGCCTACAGTAGCTATACACTGTTCTGAGACACTCCTTGTGTTTGATCCTTGTGATAGGACCTCGTTCGGTTGCAGTCTTGAGAGTCGCGGAGGCACGCGGGATTCCCGATCACGCCCCCGCTACTCCCGTTGTACCTGGTAGAGTGGCTTTAAGTATTAATAAAATCTGTTAAAGTATGGAACCATAACTAGAACCTAGGGCATTGCATGAATCCTAGGAATGAGAAATATATGGAATGATAGCTCCTAGGTGTTGCATGAATCCTAGGGCCGGAAAACTAGATTGTATGATAGATCCTAGGATATGGCATGAATCCTAGGGTGGAAAAACTAGTGGAATGTATATTACTGCAGTCTTGGAAAATTGGAAAGGAATATATAAAGCTGCCTGTAAATTTAATTAACAGCTGCCTGTTATGAATAAAGAAACATGTTTGAGATCATGGATTTTGAGAATGTGAATCTGGAAAGTGAAACATATGATGTTCTGAGATAAAGAGCTGGAACCCTACGGGGAATTAGGAGTGGAACTCCTGGAAAGAAAAAGGAATGGAACTGAGGTGTAGTTTGTACTGTCTCTTGGGTACGCAGTACCAAGGGAAGTACCTGTACCTGTTTAGTGCAGAGTGGGGCCAGCCGCCCCAGGGACCCGGTGTTAGGATTGGCCGCTCTGTACCGACTTGTTGGCCCTCGTGTACGTAGTACCGAGGAGAGCTACTAGTGTTAGGAGAGTACTAGCTACCCCACGGGCCCCGGGGTTCTGCTAGCCTCCTTCACCGACTTGTTAGGCCCACTAGGGCAAACCAGGGTAGTCAGGCGAGGGTGCGCGGACTGTGGAGGGGCAAGGCCCCGGTTTGGTTACTGTGGAGGGGTTGGACCCCTGTTACTGAGAGGGCTCTGCCCTGGTTCCGTGCTGTGCTTGGGCGCACCCGTTAACGGAAACGACTGACCGCGTGCCAGTGCGGGCTAGCTACCTGTGCGTTTATCACGCGTGCCGTAGTCACCGTTACGTCTGTCAGTGACCTTGGGGTGGTTGACTGAGGGTAGGATCACCACGGGGGACTCTCCCGGCCAGGAGAGCACCACGTGCTACTTCTACTTTTGGAAGAGACTGCAATCAAGATCGTTCCCACGAGGACATTCGAGATCAAGTAAAGGATCTGAGAAATAAATGAAATAATGAGAAAAATTGAAAGATGTGAATAAAGGAAATAATAGAACATAACAGCTACTGTACACTCTACTGTTGCCTTTAGTTAGTTTGCCACTCTACTAAGTGTTTTGCTGACGTGTTACACTCGTTACCTTTTTCAGGACCAGGTGTTGAGCAGCCAGGGTCGGCGGCTGCAGAGGACGCTGGGCCGAGTAGGGTCCAGTAGAGTTACCACAGCTTTTGTACCCCTTTTGTTTCTGTTCTAGTGAGTAGTTTTTGTTTCCGCTGTACCTTCTTTACCTGCAGTTCCTGTTATATGATAAATGCTGTTTTACTGTTGTGGTGGTACCTACTGTAGTAGTTTCTTTCCTTACTGCTGTACTTTCTTACTGTTAGTTATATTCATGCTGAATGTGGTTTATTTTACTGTCTTTTGGTTACTTCCTCGTTGGACGACTAGGTCTTGGGATTAGTCGAGTCGGTCCGGTTCTCGTGTCTCGTAGGGACTTGGGAACCGGGTCGTTACAGGTCTAACGGTCTTTTCCAAAATATTTTTTATCTCCCTATTCGACACTTCAACCTGGCCACTTGTCTGAGGATGGTAAGGGGTAGCGACCTTGTGAGTCACTCCCAGACTCTTGATTAGCCGATTGAAGTGGTGGTTTCAGAAATGAGGTCCCCCATCACTTATAATGGTCTTAGGGCAGCCAAAATGGGATATGATATTGGCCTTCACAAATTTCAAAACCACAGAATGGTCATTTGTGCATGTAGGAATGGCCTCTATCCATTTAGAGACATAATCAACTGCCACCAAGATATATTCATAACCATGGGACGACAGGAAGGGGCCCATAAAGTCAATTCCCCACACATCAAAAATTTCAACAGATTGAATAGGATGTTGAGGCATTTCATTCCTCTTCCCAATCGTTCCAGTCCGTTAACATCTAATACAGGCCTT
This sequence comes from Thalassia testudinum, assembly GCA_037157565.1. Lineage (NCBI taxonomy): Eukaryota > Viridiplantae > Streptophyta > Magnoliopsida > Alismatales > Hydrocharitaceae > Thalassia > Thalassia testudinum. The sequence continues at coordinate 40,309,644 of JAZHRO010000002.1, read as the reverse complement.
AACAAAATTATGAGAATCCTTAAATAAGGAAGGCCACCAAAAATCGGACTAGAGAACCTTAAAAGCAGTTTTCTTAGCACCAAAGTGTCCTCCACAATGAAGTTCATGGCAAAAACTCAGCACACTTTGTTGTTCCTCTTCAGGTACACAACGTCTCAATAATTGGTCTTGTCCAATTCTAAATAATTCTGGCTCTTCCCAATGAAAATATCTTGCTTGGGAAATGAATCTCTTTCTTTTCTACTCATCCCAAGAGCCAGGAGTTTGTCCAGTGACCAAGTAATTTACAGTGTCTGCATACCAAGGTAAAGTTGGTGTTATCGCCATCAGAGTTTCATCGGGAAATGTCTTGCAAATGTCTCCAGAAAGAGAGTCATTAAGAGGAAGGCGAGACAGGTGGTCAGCCACAACATTTTCTACTCCTTTGTTTTCTCGTATTTCCAAGTCAAATTCTTGAAGGAGTAAGACGTGGCTTAGAATCTTTCTTAGCAATGAGATGTTTCACTGCCGCATGATCAGTAAAAATAACCACCTTAGACCCAAGCAGATAAGACCTAAACTTCTCCAGAGCAAAAACTACAGCAAGTAATTTTTTTTCAGTGACGATGTAGTTTTGCTGAGGTTCAGTTAAAGTCTTGCTTGCATAATGCAGCACATGAGGTCTTCCCTCAACCTTTTGTCCAAGGACTGCTCCCACTGCATAATCCGAAGCATCACACATCAGCTCAAATGGGAGTGTCCAATCAAGAGCTTGGAGAATAGGCGCAGAGATCAAGGCCTCCTTTAGAGTTTGAAAGGCCTTGGCACACTTTGAATCAAAATTGAAGGAAGATTCCTTCGCCAACAAGTCACAAAGTGGCCTAGAAATTTTACCAAAATTCTTAATAAAGCGCCTATAAAAGCCGGCATGGCCCAGAAAGGATCTAATCTGATGTTCGTAGGCAATGGAAGTTTGGAAATAGAATCAATATTGGCTTTATCTACTTCCAAACCTTGCTCGGATACAACATGCCCAAGTACAATTCCTTTCTGTACCATGAAGTGACTTTTCTCCCAGCTGAGGACTAAACCAGTCTCTTTACATCGCTTCAACACATTCTCCAGGTGCAGGAGACATTAGTCGAAAGACGTGCCATAAATGGAGAAGTCATCCATAAACACTTCAACACACTCGTCAATCATGTCCGAAAAGATAGACATCATACACCGCTGGAAAGTTGCAGGGGCATTACATAATCCAAACGGCATACGCCTGAATGCAAAAGTACCGTAAGGACTCGTGAATGTCGTCTTCTCCTGGTCATCAGGAAAGACTGCCACCTGATTGTACCCAGAATATCCATCGAGAAAGCAATAGTACTTATTCCCTGCCAATTTCTCGAGAATTTGATCAATAAAAGGCAGAGGAAAGTGATCCTTTTGGGTAGCGGTGTTCAGCTTGTGGTAATCAATACAAACCCTCCATCCAGTTGAGGGTCTAGTGACAACTTGTTCACCTTGGTCGTTGAATTCCATAGTAAAGCCTGCCTTCTTTGGCACCACATGAATAGGACTTACCCATTTACTATCTGCAATGGGATACATGATCCCAGCGTCCAACCACTTCAGGATTTCCTTTTTTACTACCTCGCTCATATTAGGGTTCAGACGTCTCTGCATGTCCCTAAATGGCTTGATGGAATCATCAGTATAAATGTAGTGCATGCAGAGTGTAGAGTCTATACCCTTAATGTCAACAATGCTCCAAGCAATAGCTTCCTTGTGCCTAGACAAGCATTCAATCAAGGCTCCCTCCTATGCCTCAGATAGCACAGCCGAAATGATAACGGGAGTGTATCATTGGCACCTAGGAAAACATACTTGAGAGTGTCAGGGAGGGGTTTCAACTCAAGGTCGAGGGCTTGTATGGTTGAGGGTTTCATAATAGATGTCCCCATCTCAGGTAGCAGATCTACCTTCGGCGGAAATGATGGGGGAAGAGACTCAGCAAAAACACCTAGCAATTCTTTAAGTTCCAGTATATCCCCTTCACATTCCTCCAAGAGATGGGAATGCTCATTTAGCATGACATGCTGAAGGGGGTCATCACATAACATTGAAGGGGTTGCCTCTTCAATCAGGTCATCTATCACCTCAACTTGAGAACAATCCTCAAGTCCGGCTTGTTTATAAGCATCAAACACATTAAGCCAGATTTTCCTGTTCCCAAAGCCCATTTTCAATGCCCCAGTATTGCAATTGATTGAAGCATGCGAAGTTGCAAGGAAGGGGCGACCCAAAATGATGGAGGGTTTGGTTGGCTTGTTGGTAGGGTCAGTGTCCAAAACTAAGAAGTCAACGGGAAAGAAGAAATCCTCCACTCTTATGAGGAAATCTTCCAAAATTCCCCGTGGTGCCTTAAGTGATTGATCAGCAACTTGAAGGATTACAGGGCTAGGCTTCAGATTGCCTCCCCCAAGTTGTTGATACACGTAGCTCGGAAGGATGTTCACCCCCGCACCCAGATCAAGTAGAGCCTCATCAATTTGTAAGTCACCAATAACTACTGAGATGTATGGGGCTCCTGGGTCCTTAAGTTTTGTAGGTGTGCCATGTTGAACAATTGAGCTAACAGAATCAGGTAGGACAACTTTTGATTGGACCTATTTTCTAGATTGCCGCTTTTTTGTGCACAGGTCCTTTAAGAAGCGAGCATAAGACAGAATCTACCTGATAGCTTCAAGCAAAGGCAAGTTAATCTGCACTTGCTTTAAAGTTTCCATAATCTCATCCATCTTATCTTTGGCTCCAGATGAGCCAGTAGAAGTCTACCCAAAGGTGGATAAGCGCTCTGGAAAAGGCACTCTCAATCTCTGGGTGGAAGTGTTGTCATGTCGAGTAAGGGGTGGAACGAGGGCAACTTCTTCCGTTGAGGTGATTTCAAGTGGAGAAGATTTGGGCAAGTCTTTTCCGGTGGGGGTGAAAGTCGGGGTGGATGGTTTTTTAGGGGGTGAGACTATAGGAGCATCGAGTTTGAAAATTTCTTTCCCACTCCTCAAAATAGTCACCACCTGAGCATGCTCCCTAAAGACAATCCCTTTTCCTTTAGGATTTTCCTCAGCAGCACTGGGGAGCTTCCCAGTTTCCCTCTGTCTAACGGCCTCAACAAGGTGTCCTATTTGTGATTTCATCTCATGTATAGCCTTGTCATGAGATTGGATGATGACACTTTGACTTTCTTGCATAGTTTTCAACATCGCCTTCAAGTCATCCATCTCAGAGGTCTTAGGTTGGGCAAAGGTCTGAGGTTGGTTCATTTGATGGTTTTGAAAGGATTGTGGTTTGTAATTCCCTGAATTTGAGACATTTCCTTGTCTCCATGAAAAGTTTAGGTGGTTCCTCTATCCCTCATTATAAGTGTTGGAGAAAGGGTCATTCCGAGGTCTAGGACAGAACCCTTGAGCGGCATTCAGATCCACTTGTATAAGCTCAGGGAATTGGGAGGCCAAGTGGAAATCCACAGTGGTGTGTGTATTGCCTTGACAAATTAAGCATTCGGAAGCTTGGGATGTGGAGGTGTTAGATACGAATGAACTCAGGTTCGACATAAGCCTTTCCATGTTTTGATTCAATAATTGAATCTGATAGGCTAAATTCTGGGTGTCCCTTGCCTCATTCGCCTCCAACTTTCTTTGCATGAGAGTGGGCTTTCTATCCATGTAGGCAGAATTCAAGTGAATAGAATTCTCACTCAAAGTACAAAAAGGTTCCGAGCTTCATCCTCAGTCTTAGAAAGAAAGGTTCCTACACAGGCACCATCCACAGTTTGCCTATGCGAATCATTAAGTCCGATGTAGAACCTTTCAACCAGTTGCCATTTAGGCACCTGGTGATGTGGGCAAAGTCTCAGCAAGTCGTTAAAGCGTTCCCACGCATCATGGAACGCTTCCCCATCCTTTTGAACAAAACTCATAATTTCCCTCCTAAAGTGATTGGTTTTGCTCAAGGGGAAGTACTTCTTCAAAAACTCCTTCTTCAGGGCATCCCAAGTGTTAATATTATCAAGTGTGTGATACCAATACTTGGCTTTGTCCTTAAGGGAGAAGGGAAAGAGGGTCTGCATTTGAGCGTCATTAGTAATGCCCTGCAGCTTCACCGTGGAACAAACCTCGGTGAATTCCTCTATATGCCTGTAAGGGTCTTCTCTAGCAGTACCATAAAAGGAGGGCAGCAAGGATATGGTACTGCTTTTGATCTCATAAGGATTGTCCCCTCTAGGTCTACGTAGTGCAGGGCCAGCTTGATTGGTTGGAATGAAATATTCCTTAAGGCTCCTTTGACCGGCCATTTCTACCCTTGGAAGGTTTCTTCTTAAGATTCTTTCAGGTTCAGGATCAAACACAAGTTGTCTCCTAAGAGAACGCCTACCAAGCATGTACTACAAACACAATTCAGAAGGACTTGTTTGGTCTTTACAAATTTAGGCTTTTGACTTTAGTTCAAATTGTAGGTGACAAAGCAAGTTGCCCAATCAATTACGCGCCTATTGTCAGCCTTCGAAATGCTTAAAAAGACCTAGTTGGAGCTTAGGTATTCTTCCCTAAATCTCGAATGGTAAAGCAAATCCAAAGACGGAAGATCGAGGGATGCAAGTAGGCCTAAGCCTTCCTTTGAAGGTGTACTTTCGCGGTGATTCTCAACTACCCCCAAAAATTTGTGACAGGGTATCCCCCTTTTTGGATTTACAAAGCCTTTGATCTCAAGTTCCGAACACTTCAGAATCCAATGATAGGAGGGCTCTTGTCCTAATCAATTCAAGATTTAGGAGTGTCTAAATGAGTGCTGTGGTGCAAAAGATATAAGTGTGCATTCACCGCAAAAAGATTTTGAATTTTAAATCGCACACCACATTTGAAAATCAAATCCTTGGTTTTTAGATGTCCCTCCTTTAATTAGTCCTTTTCTAGAAAATCTGTGACCACTTGTTAGATTTATTCAATACAGATTAGGTGGTCTTCAAATTAAGTCCAAATGCAATGCGTGATCAAGAATAGGATGCAAAGTAAGAGAATGCGTACCTTGCTTCCAGCAATCAATGATGCGAGAATGCACGCAATGCAGAGAAGTAAATCTAGAGGCTACTCATACAAACCTAAATGGTTCGTCCTAGGGGCAGGTAGCTCGAATTTTTTTTTTTTTAACTACTTATGCACAAGCAAATAAAAGTAAACAATCCACAAAATAAATTAAAAACCTAAATCTAAAGAAAAGGGAATAGGCTCCTAAAAATTACCCAACACGAGCCTAAAACAAAATTGGGGAACAAACCCCTCAAAATATACCCCAAAACAAGGGTTTCAAACCAAATGTGCAATGAAAAATCAAGTCTAAAATCTTAATCCTATTCTAATAAAATCAGCAACTAGATGATTGTTGTGTCCTCGTCCTTCCCCTCCTTTGCAAGGTATCTTGACCAATTCTTCCTCTGGCGACGTCAAGGGTCGCCTCTCATGATGGTGTATTCCTCGCACAAATTTTGTAGCATAGGAAAAAAAATAATAAATGGTCAGATCACTGTGCAATTGAGAAATAATCAAAAATAAAATCAGGTGAAATTATTGCATCTGTTGCCTCCCCGGCAGCGGCGCCATTTGACGAGTCGATTCTTTGCTTTCGATTAAGTTTCGTAAATGAAATAACGTGTTGTTTGTAGTTTTATGTGGTGGAAAAATCGACTAATCAACAATTAATATAACCACTCAATTAGGAGGGGGTCATGTCCACAAAGAGGCAATGATGCAATAATATCTCAATTATTTCGTATTCGTTCAATCTCGTGAGAAATCCGTAGTCAAATCTGACATGAAATGAGACGGAAAGAAGATGCACAATATCTTGAAAATGTAAGGGTAGATGTGCAATTTTTCCTCACTGAAATATTCAATAAATATGTGATGATTTTATGCAATTTTCCATTGACATGTATTAAAGAAAATTTGTGCACATTTAAATCCTAAAACCAATGTCAAACAATGTTAATTACAAAAGCCATGCAATTGTAAGAGAGCTTGAGTATGAAGTTGTAATTTGACCACAATAAACTATTCATAAATCAAAATTCTTTTTCCTGGCAATGGCATGAAATGTAATTACTAATTAGACTAAAAACAGAGGATTTTACCTCTGTCCTCGCGATCGGGAGAGAGGTTCAATAGAGGAGAGGTTTGCACACGTGGTTGGCTGAAGTGAGGCCGTCGCGGTGGTGGCAGTCGCACGTCGAGCGGTGGCCGAAGCTGGCCTGCCGGAGGAGATAGGTAGCGGTGGTTCTGGAGTTGCTGCTGCCGTAGGTTGCACATGGAGGTGGCACGCGTGCTGCAGGCTTGAGCGCGCGTACTGCTGCGCGCTAGAGGTGGCGGCGAGGCGCGGAAATGGACGCTGGAGGTGCTGCAGGTGATGTGAGCTCCGCAGGCAGTGCGCGGTCTACAGGTGGTGCGCGGCCTGCAAGCGGTGCGCGGTCTGCAGGAGTGTTGGAGAAGTGCTGTAGGCTGGCGCGAACGCTAGCGGGCGCGTCGGCTATGTGCGTGGGCTGGTGCAGGCGTGAAGGCGGTTGCTGCTGGAGAATGGAAAGGGCGTGCTGGAGTGGGCGCGCTGGAGGTGAAGTGCAGCAAGGGCGGTTGCTGCTGCAGGCTGGAGATGATGAAGAGGCGTGCATGAAGGATGCTACAGGAGGTGGGGCGGAAGTGTGTAGCAAGAGGGACGCGGGCATGAAGTGAGCGGCCGGTCCTGTTGTGTGTGGGGGCGAAGCTTCAGACGTCCGGGAAGTTAACTGACTGAGGAGTGAAATTACAGTAGCAGTTGTGGAGGTTGTTGGTGATGACGGCGAGGGTGGTGATGTTGATTCTAGTGAGGCACAGTGATGCAGACGAGCTCCAGATGGCAGTGTGGCCTGTCATGACACATGCCCACAATGGTGGCAGCTCGTCGCCACGGTTGAGGTCGGCGGTGGTGGAATGGACGAGAGATGAACTCTCTGCATAGTGTGGATTGTTGGGATGGTGGCCTGCAGAGCTCGGCTGCCTCTTGCTCTTTTTGTAGCCACATGCATGGATTTGAAAGGAGAGGCGGGAGCAGATCCAGATTCTCCACTCGTCCTTGATTGCAGGTTTTAGTGCGGCAGCTGGTGGCATTGGAGCGGTAGCAGAAGGAAATGCAGCCGTTGCTGAAAGAAGAAGAATAAAAAATAATGTTAAAATATTATGGTTATTTATGTACAAACCCTCAACTTTTATGTTAACTTAAATTAATGCATGCAATGCACATAATTGGTTAACTAATTAAATGAATGCAATTCTAAGTTAATTCTAAATGCATTTAAATATGAATGCAATGCATGAATTATGTAATTAAATTAGAAATATGAATTAACCTATTTACATCCTAATTTATGCTAAATAAATGTTAGAATTAACTTAATGTCTAGGCACTTAAATACTTAAATAGCCTACAAATATGGGCTAATCAACAGGTGTAGATGGGATGGAGATAGGCAACTTGGCTAGCATACAAAAGAATATACATAAGTGGAGAGAGCATTTGAGAAAATGGGAAAATATTTTTTAATTCATTATAAGACAAGAAAGAGATGAGCATGGTTGTTCTACATTTTAAGTGAATGTGTTCATCTTTGTTAGATTTGTAGGGTTAGGTTGGTTAAACTATTAATCAAGTAATAATTCTGGGATGAATAAGTGGTTATCAATTGTGCCTAGATTGTTATTTGAGAGTACAAAGCATAGGATAGGCAACAATTATCCAAACAAAGATTCATTAATTGGAAGTGGACATGAGAACAATCATCACATGAACAAAAACAGTGAAAGGGAGCATTGTACTCCTCAAAGGTTGCAAGCAACTCTTGAACATTTTCTTTTTCCTTAAATGGAGGAAGTTTCCTTTCAAAGAAATGAAGTTCTGTTAATCATATCTCATATAGATGATTAATAATGATCCCATCAAGCGATTCAAGCATGTTTTTTAGTGTTTAGTGCATATAATGAAGGGTGTATGCAGCAAAATTTTGCGACAACTTTTTACTATTTAAAATTGAAATTTTTATAATTTGTAAACAAACAATAATTAATCTCATGGCAAGAGAAATGATCCAAATCCACTTTAGAATGAACATAAGTTGTGATTGCTTTGAACAAAAAGAGAGATTAGCTTACTAAATGTTTCTAATTGCATGGGACATAAAATGCCAATCACTTTGATATGAAATGATAATGAGTTTGGAAAGCTTTAGGAAATTCAGTGAAGCGTGGGCAATCAATATGGGTCAATGAATACATATAGGCTTGTTGAAGGTGCTAATAAGATATTCATCATGGCTCTTAATTACCCCTAATTAACTAGATTTTCTAGTTAATTAGCTAAGAATATACTAAATACAGGGTTAATTATACTAAAGGGGATTAAATAAGAAGGATCTTCAAAATAAGTTAAAAATACTAAATTAAATATCATTTAATATTAATAATAATTTAATTAATAATTTAGACTCAAATATTAAACATTTAGCCACTTAATATTTAAACTAAATTAATTTTACGACCTAAGTACTTAATTAACTTAAGTAAATTAATCACTTAAGTAAATATAGCTAAAAAGGGCAAAAACGTAAATTCAAGGCATAAATATAATATTTACCTAATTTAGAATAATATATATAAAAAGTTGAAAAAGAAATAAATTAAAATAAGCCTAAAAACTAATGGTTTACATTTAGGTCCTTAACTTCTATGTCAATTGAGTCCTTTTCCTACAAATAGGTCATCAACTTTTATTACATAGAAGTCCCTATGTGCACAGTCACCTTCGTCTTCTTCTTCCTCAGCCTTGGACGCTGAGGAGGTCCAGTGCTCACACCGTCTGATCACCTTCCATCTTACGTCAGAACTTCTCCGCCTTTGCCGCCATCCTTCCGCTCACCTTCATCTTTTCATCCAACAACTCTGATCATCTTTACCCCAACAAACTCCGACACGGTGACTTCACCGTCACCGGAGACAAAGGCCTCTAAACCATTGTACCTAGACGCGATTGCATCTAGATGCAGATCCCCTACCCCTCTCTGCCACCTATAAATACCCACCTAGACCTCCGATCTCAGGGAGCGACTCCCTACCCTCTTCCCCCACTGAGTCACTCAATAGGATATTTGTCAACAACCTCCGGTGACTTCTACCTCCTTTCCTCCGGACTTTTCCGAAGCTCTGACCATCTCCTAATCTCCGCCTTCCTTCACCTCACCTAGCGACGAGGTTGCACCCCAGTCTTCTTCCCTCTATCGACACATTCCTCTCCACCGGAGCTCTTCCTCAACCCTCTGATTTCTTCCTTCGTCACGATCCTTCGATGGAGATCTCTCACCCTCCTTCTAGGTAATTGTATATTAGCTTAGCTTGTACTTTAAAGTAGATTTAAGTAGTTTAGTTTAGCTTTAGCGTAGATACAAGTCTTTCTTCCCCGACTCCGGCAAGGTCAATTCCGACCTCGTTGGACTTCAATTCATGATTCCAATCACCTGAGCATATTCCTCACCACTTCACGATCATCTCCCACTTCTTTTTCCTTAGTAATAACAGCTTTACGTCTAATTCAACTTCACCTCCACCTAGGACCTCCGTTGTCCATGGCGAAGGTCCATGGCTTAATGCACAACCACAAGGGGCCCTCCATCACGTTGTCATGACTACAGCGCCCCAATCCACTTCTTAATTACCTTAATTAATACCTACACAATAAATGCCTAATTCCACTGCAACCTCCTGATCTAACTGTCAATAGCAGCTCAGGAGGAGTTCTTTCACCTAATTACTCACTCCTACACCATCACTAGACTCTCCTGAGTCTTTCCCCTCACTCAATTGAGTGAGAGAGTCATTATTGAGTTCAGGCAAACACAATAGAAGTTTTTACTGGATTTTTATCAATCTTTGAGTCTGTTCTTCAATTGGATTAATTGAGATGTTTCTGAGGTTCCTTATGACCTCAGGGATCATTCAAGATCATTTTTTATGAATTTCATGGAGATTTCATCTCCAGTGAATTCAAATGGTGTTCACCGAAGCTCATCGCCGGAGCTCCGATGAGCTCCGGTGAACCAAAACTGAGCCTCAGCCTTTAGAACTCTCAGAAGTTTCAAATCACTTCTTTGTGATCATGGGAACAGGAATCAACAATTAAGTATGAGTATTAAGGAAGACTACTCTCTGTTGGATATCATCTTCCCCAACTCTGGCAGAGCTGAGGAGATCTCTTCAAAACACTTCTGATCCTAGTAACAGATCTAGAAGCTTCAGTAGAACTTTAGGAAGCCAGAATGGTATTCAGATAAGACTAGGAACCTTTAATCTAATCTATTGAACAAACCCATTCTTGAGTTTAGGCGATGAAGCTAATAGCACTCAAGGAGTCCTTAAAACCTGATTTTGAGGTGTGGAATCGTTTCCTTGAGTTGAATTAGGTCAGATTAGGTATTTAATTGGATCTGGAGGCTGTGGATTTAAAAGTCAAATTTCAAGCTTCATAGGTCAACCCTAGGTTGAATCTGAGGATTAAATCTTTGATTTTTAAGTAGAAATGAATTTTTGGATTGATTTAGAGGTGTTTAGAATTAATTTGAATAAGAATTATTGAGGAAACAGTGAGTTTAAATGATCTGTGCACTTTGGGTCATTTCTGAAACCCAAGTATTGTTCTTAGGATTACTATTGACATTTGAAATTCGATTTTGCCCAGATCAATCAAGTTTAATTCCCTGAATCTATTCAGATAGAATTGAGATGGTTTCATCTCTCTACTGAACTATTTTGAGCTTAAATTTAAGCTCTGAACACGTGCTCTAAAGCTTCTTAGCTTCTGGAGCTTTCCAAAGCTCCCTAGACATCTCTTCCTCTTCTAAACCCTGCAAAACCTCTTTTGCAACTCTCTTGGTACCTCATTTAAGAGGTATTTCATTTCTACAGGTCAAAGACCCGAGTTCACCCTCTGAAGCTTATTTCTGAGCATGGCGAAACAGCCATGTTTCTTCTCCAAATTCTTAGACCAATCATGGTCCAATCATCAAATTGGTGATAAAATCATGTTGCTGATGCAATTAGCTTTCGATCGAGCCATTATTTGCTCAATTTGGTCCAAGCGATTGATCTAAATCTTTGTTTGAAGATTGATCTGGATGTAGTTGTGCACAAAGGAGAGAGCGGCTATTTAGTCCCACCTTGGGACCGAGAGGAGAGACGCCTTAGTATATTATGAAAGCTGTGTCTTCAGCGCAGGGAGCAACTTAACTAAGCATCTGATCTGGTGTGCACGTGTGTGCACATGCATGTGTGTGCCTATGTGCGTGGGCCTGGGTGGGTGAGCGAGTGTGTGGGCTTGAATGGGCCTGAGATTGTGCGTTGGCTTAAATCGATAAAAATCCACCTAATAAGAATTAGGTTGAGCCTTGAGTAGGGTCTGGTCCCACCCCTACGTGGTGCTACGTATCCCCGAAAGAGGCCTGACCGCCCAATAACAAATTTTTGTTAAAGTTTAAAATAGGTTTAAGAGGAATCGATTAAGTGTGGATTCATGCATAGTAAAGGGAATATAGCTAAGTGCTAAATTAGCTAAGTAAAGAAGAACATAGGAAAAGAAAAGATAGAGAGATAAAGAAGTGCATAGTGACGAGAGAAGCTAAGGAAGAAAAGAGCTAAGAAGGGAAAGGAATTGAAAGAGAAAGGATTAAGATAGAGAGATTGATTTAAAAGAGAGATTAAATGAAAAGATAAAGAAGAAAATCAGACGTCTGAAATATTCATCAGAAGTCTAATTTTAATTTTTAAGTCATTTAATATTCTGAATCAGACGTCTGATTGAAGGCTGGGATATGTGAAGAAGAGTTGAGCTTTATAATGACACAAAAGGCACTTTTATTCATTGTAATTTGCTTTTATGCCTTGTAACCTTGTGAAAATTGTAATAAACATTACTCAACTTTGGTATTCATTGTAAATCTTCATGTACATTTCTTTTCTATAATGGAATAATTCCATGTTTTAATTGTCTACTCTTTTGTGCAAATATTCATGTGCTTAACATATATTATAATTATTGTAACAATTAGTTAGTCATTAATTTAACTAATAAAAATGGTGAATTAAAATTACAATTATGTCTCCCAATAAAGGACCTGGACTCAACCAGTTAAAACGAACTTAAATTTAAATGTTAGGTTAACTTGACCCTATACTACCTAAATGACAACAATTCGAGTTAACCTAAGTCATTTCCTATGAGATTAATTAAGAACTTTTACCGTAATTAACTGTGTTGAGAAATTACACATCAGGTGCTAACATTGCATGCACTCATGTCTATATGGGTCAATTTAGAAGATAACCTTTTCATGGAAAAAAATAGGGAGAGATATACACATAACAAAGATGCTAGCAAGCATGGGACATAAAATGCTAATTATTTTGATATAAAATGGTAATCAATTTGAAAAGCTCCGGGAAATTCAGCAAAGCATGGTCAACAGAGATGCCAACAGGAATCAATAGAACTTCCCATATTTATTGTAACCTAAATTAGTTACACTATATTGCCATCAAGAACAACGCAAGTTAAACTCCATTTGGCAAGTTGGACATATCCAAACAATATAATAAAAATAAAAGCTAAATTAATTATATATTACAAGTCAATGCATAAATGATTACCTAAATTAAAATGAGCATCTAGACGTCACTTCTTCAAAAATCTCCTCATAAACAACATTCTTTGTAGAATGCTTTGGATAGTTAGGTTTAATTGATAGAATATTTTCAATCCTTGTTTTGATGTCACTCTCGATAGAGCTACATATAATTGACCATGAGAGAAAATTGGCATCTACAAGTACAATCCAGCATCCTTTAAAGTTTGCCCTTGACTTTTGTTAATTGTCATTGCAAATGCTAATCTTACGGGAAATTGTCTCCTTTTTAGAGTGAAGGGGCCACCAGCTTTTGATGTGATCAACTGTATTCTTCAAATATAAAGATGACGACCAGAGTAATCCCTTGTCAGTATCTCAGCATCAATGACTCTAGATTGTAATGCTTTAATAATAAAGTGCCATTACACAGACCAATTGATTGATCGATATTTCTTAATAACATAATAGGCACACCAATTTTTATTCTCAACTCACTTGCAGGAAGTTCAGGTAAATTTATAGAGTTTAAATACTCAATCGGGTAATCAATAATGCTAAAACTTCCTATTCCATTTAATGGTATTACCTTATCTGAACTATGATAAGTGAATTCTTGACCAAATATCTTATTTAAGATAAATTGGTTAATGGAAAAGATGTCATTATTCCTTGTAGCTAATATCGCACGATCTTTAAAGTATGCTGTGTTTGTACAGTTTACAGATATGTTTGGATATATAGCATCCACCAAACCTTCCAAACCAAGTCGATCATCAACTAATACATCACCAAGTAATTTAATCAGAGAATGTTTCTCACCATCACCAAAAGGGCATGTTCAATTTGGCCTTCACCAACTTGAAGCAACCATTGTGCAAAGTCAAGATTAGATCCTTGTTGAAAATCATCTTGAACCTAAAGTTGCATGTTTCTTTTCAAAACCAACAATTTACAAACTTGCCATAAACGAGACTTGATTATAGATGCATCGACAATGTCAACATGACCACCCTTAATTACCATTGGAAGTATTTGTCGAAAATCACCACCCAAAACAACTATGATACCGACAAAAGGCAAGCTTTCAGCATTTTCTCTTACTTTTCTCATCAAGTCCTTTAAAGTTCTATCTAATACATGAAATGCATATTTGTTTATCATTGGAGCTTCATCCCAAATAATCAAATTTGTACAACAAAGCAATTGCCAAGTTCTGATTGTTGAGAGATGCTGCAAGTTGAACATTCATCACGTTCCAATGCTATTTTGAATCTTGAATGAGTTGTTCCACCACCAGGAAACAATAAAGAAGCAATACCAGATGAAGCAACAAGAGTTACAACCTCTTGTTCGGAATGAATTCTTGCAATTAATGTCTTCCACAAATATATTTTACCAACTCCACTACCTCTATACACAAAAAAGAAAGATTCAACATCATTGCTGCAAGATTCAATGATTTCATTGTATGCATGTAATTGCTCCTCATTTAAACCAAAAAATAAGCATTCAAATTCTGTAACCTTTGATTCAATGTTGTAAATCATTTCATTTAAGAATAGTTTGTTGACATTTTGTGTCAATATGCATAGGTAAAGGTGGAAATTTTGTATAATCAGCAAGCAATGTTTCATTTTTATTTAGAATTTCTTCTAAATGTTGTAAACCTTTTGATTGCAAGTTGGAATCTGATAATCTGTAAATAGTATGCTCTGAATCACCTACACACCTTTGCTGAAAATCATCAATAAATGGCCTCTAATATGCATCCCAAATTCCTTTTAGATCCTTTAATTATGATGTTATCAATATAGAAGCGAATAAATGCCTTAATTGTCATCCACTTGCCTAAATTGATGCTTCTTTTATTTCATGAATCCATTCATTGTCATCATCAAGAAGTCCTAAAATAGCACATGCATCTTTGAAGTTATTGTAGGTAACACCATTAACTATGCACAAGTCAACATTACTTGAAGGCCCACAAATCTTGTGAAAAAGCATTCGTAAGTAATAAAGTTGCCCTGATGAGAATTTAGCTGATGGAAGATGACCTATGCATTTTCCACGAACACGTGAAGTCCATTGCCTTGTTTGATCTTTCCAAACATAATATTGAGGAAATTCAACATAAGTATATGCTCTTGCAGTGGCATATTCTCTATTTACCACAAACCACTCTGTCAACATTGTTCTTTGATGGAAAGGATTGTTTACAATATTTATGATGTCTTCATTATCTCAAAAGATAATGCTATGTTCATTAGGTAGGTGGTAGGCCAAATGCTGTACAACTGGGTGCCTATCATGCAAACTAAAATCAAATATCCTCCATGAAGCTTCAGATGCTGAAATATATCTTGCATTCAAATAGTTACTACTTTTATCAAAACCTTCATTATTTTCTTTGTGGAATGCAAATGTGAACTTGTCAAAACCTTTATGGACATACTTAAAAAGATATTTGATTATTTGCATTTGATTGCAAACCTCCACATTTATATGAACATCAAACTTCGTCAAAAGATCAATATTGTAATGTACCACCCATCTATTATCAACAATAATTCCTTGAG
The DNA here is from genome assembly GCA_037157565.1 of Thalassia testudinum. NCBI lineage: Eukaryota > Viridiplantae > Streptophyta > Magnoliopsida > Alismatales > Hydrocharitaceae > Thalassia > Thalassia testudinum. Next base: position 40,294,347 of record JAZHRO010000002.1, on the reverse strand, counting down.
ACTCAATCTTCCTACCATCATCGTGCCACCTATAAATCGGATAGCCTTGTCCATCAAAAATTGTTTCATTTGCAAATCTCTTTGGATAATGCTTTGAGCACTTCTTATCTTTCATGCAAGGACTATTGGGATTGACTTTACCACATGAACTGTGAATCATGCACCTAGACACTGTCTCATATGCATACTTGTCAGAATACAGATTCGATATTTCAACTGATATAATTTGATCAACATCTTCAGTGCTTCTAATTTTACTACTTGGTTCCAAGGTGATAATCATATGCATGTGAGGTAGCCCATGCTTTTGGAACTCAATAACTGATAAATCTAAAAAATGAAAATGAAAATTGTTAATAACAGAACAATAAATTGATTGTAATGTACATCAAATCAAATAGGTAGAAACAAAAACCTTATTTTACAGGTCCAAAAAATTCTCTTTTGATAATGTCTTCTCGCAATTCTCTTGCCTTAATATTGAAAACTCTTGCAATAATATCTAGACAATCTTCTGGGCTTTGACATCTAGCTATATCAAGCAAGAAGCTGATTTCAGGCCAATTCGGATTGCAAGTGAATGTTAGAAATATATCTGAAGAACCAACCCATGCACACAAAGCCATCGCATCATAATAGTTCTAGAGTAAGTATCTTGGACCTCCTGTAAAAGATGCAAGTAAAACAATTCTTTTTCCTATATTCATAGTTGTCTCTTCTCCATCGAAAATAGCATCGTATATGTTATCAAAATTTTCAAGCCTTAATTTATCTTGGTTTCTATGCAACCAATTCAATCTATTTTGCTCAATAGATGCATACGCATCAACAATAAATTGTTGTAATAATCTTTCCTCTCTTAACAAAGCACTACCCATTTCTACAACTCTATTTTGCAGTCGAAAGATAAAATTTCATCATCGTCAACAATCTTTCACCCAGTTCAACTTCATTTGTAATAGAGCATCTTAAATCTAACCTCCAACCATGTTCTCCATATGGGAATAGCAAAGGGTATTGTAATGGCATGTATGCTGGATGGTTTTCACTTATTCGTTGAAATCCATGGCCTTGTTTGCAAACAATAACATCACAACTGGAGTTTGTTGACTCAATGACATCTCCAACCATTAGTACTGCAATCTCAGATGACATAGGTAAGGTGAATTGATCACCATTAGTTCTTCTAGTATCTAGTATCTTTAACTTCACTTCCATCACATCGTTGTTGTTGATCCAATCTTTAACTTGCTTAAAACCTGACACATATGGATTCATTGTTGTAACATAGATTGTAATGCCACCATCAACTCTCGATAACCAATTGCACCAGATGATCTTGAGAAAAAGGCACAACAATGTTCGATCTCACCATCAACATCATATATATAGATTTGAGCAAAGCTTGGATTATTTCCATCATTTGAAAGCAATGATCCAAATCGATGATACATCTACCCATGTATTGTATAACAAAATGGCCGATGGGCATCATTTACACTTGCATCAACAGAAGTTCCAACTAAAGTGAAACTAAAGCAATTATTATACTTGTGTATAAACTTCTTAAAGTGTAAAGACTGTGGATGTTGGCCAGACAAAAGTGTCCCAAGGAATAGCGAAACATTTTTTAGGAATGGTAATCTAACTTTTCCATCTAAGCAACATATCTGAAATTTCAACAATGTAATTCCTGAACGTAATACTCTCCTTAAACCATACAATTGCACAGTACTTTTGGCAACGATAATTTGGAGAACAGAAATTCCAATGATTAAAATATCTTCCTTTTAGAAAGATTCAAAGATGAATTCAAATTATAAAAAAGAAATTTCATTACAGTAAAAAGAAGTTCAATGTCATCTTTCTCCTCGAAGAAGTTGAAGGATTCTCCAAGTTTGGTGCAAGAATCGATCCATTATCTGTAAATTTTCATGTGATGGATTTTCATTACAAAGCATTTATTAGGGATGAATTCTAAGCAAAACTCATCCAAGGGAAAAGGCATTAGCAGCTATCATTATCACTTTAGAATAAATGCTGCAGGAATTGCTTGACTCTTCAATTAAAATGAAGACATGAAAGCAAAGATAACAAAAAAAAAATGATTGAAGATAAAAAGGTTCACCACCTGCTTCAGCTAAGATGCTGCTATGATTACTTGATTCAATCACTAAAAGAAGATATAAAAGAAATGATAAGATTAGAAATGTCTAATCAAACAGTAAGAGTATCATCATCAAGAATCAATAGAATGATGATAATGAAAGGTTCATAAGAGCATGTTTGAACCTGATCTAAGGTAAGTTCTCAACCTCTTCCTAACATGAAGCCCTCAAAGATGGTAGTAAATTTTTGAATGAAGTGCACACAAATTTAAAAATAAAGGACAAAGGTTAAACCAAAGTATAAAACAAATTTAAGCATAGGACAAAGATGATCCACAAATGAAAAATTTGAATCAAAAGTAGTTAGAGTTTCCACAAAAGTGGAATCATAGGAGGTTGCTATAATTTACATTTGAATTTAGTTCCATTATTTGGAAAGGTTAGGCCCTTCTTAAATCGAAGCTCAATCTAAATTTGGAAGCATTAAATGCAGTTCAACCATTTATGGTTGAAGCGAAAGACAATGGGGTGGGCATTTGCATCTCTCATGTGATCCTCAAATATACCACGGTAGTAGCATACAAAGAAATGGATCCAATATAATTTCCATGAGCAGTTCTTTGTAATTTGCTGGTTATCCCTCCTCCCTCTCCTCATCTCTCATTCTCATCTTTATTCCATTATGAAGGCTTATTGGGTGACATCCACCCTTGCCATTGGAACCAAAACACAAGCAACGGCTACAACTCCTATTGTCCTTTCATCTAAAAGCACAATGAGACCATTTTGCATCGATTTATCTTATCAACGATTATTTACCTACATATAATTCCTATAGCAAGATAAAGAAATCCGTAAAACACAAAGCAACAGCTACAACTCCTATTGTCCTTTCACCTAAAGGCATAATGAGACCATTTTGCATCGACTTATCTATCAACTACTATTTACCTACATATAATTCCTATAGCAAGATAAAGAAATCCGTATGTTATTGAATCTACTTTGTCAATAATTAATCCTAAGATCATACACCGAAAAGTCAATCTTTAGATACATGTCAACTCACTAAAAGTCGATCCAAGATAATATCGTTAAGTCATCTACAAATCTATCCTTACTTTCCTAGAAAATGACAACCCAAAATCAAGCCTACCACAAATATAAATCAATTAAAGTTAAACAAATCCAAAGATTAACAAAATGCACATTACAAAACTCATAAATTATAGACTCACAAAGGATTAGAAAATCAAAATCAAATCCAAACAAATTTTCATCCTTAAAGGAAATCAGAAGTAAAGAATCAGACACAAAGCTAGAAAATTCTGTAGAGCACAAAAATGCAGGATTAGGTGTGGACAAAGGTGATGCCACCCCTATTTAGAGTAAATGACGTGACATATTCAATAGCCACACATCAAATAGAGTATTGATAATGAAGACAGTAGAATCCAAATCTCAAGAAACTTACTTGTCTTGTCACTAGACATGGAATCAAGTATGGACAAAGGCGACACCACCCTTGTGGAAGCCGACTTAGCAGTACCTAGAGATGAGTAGTTAAAAAAATATATTCAGAGTAAACGACGTGACATATTAGGAATAAGCTTCCTAACAATTCATACAATACAAAAATTAAATACCACCATGGATAACATCAAAGGGGAAACAAAAATAAGCATTTAAGGTTCATAAAGTCAAATAAAAATACAGAGAACGAAAAAATAAAAAGCATTGCAATGACCAACACCAAGATGTCATTTTCAATAAACAATAAGGAAATCGTATTGATCAACTATGTATTAACCAAATGTTATACATTACAATATTCTACTTACCAAAAGGAGTCCCATGATTTTGTTCTCCGTCCGATGTGAGAGATTCTATTGTAATAGATTCACCTATGAAGGGAAAATGGGGAAATCCTTAGAAATCATGTTGCAACTGCATGTTCCTATAACAAATGTGGAATTGAAAGCAAAAATTTAGGTGAAACATCAATTACACTAAATCTTTTGAACGGTCGATACTACCTTATTTTGTCCAAGTCATATTTCCGATGTTGACATCCAAAATGATCAACGTTTGCACATATCATTTATTGAAATATAATTGATGAACCCACTGTCAATGCAATCATTGGATTAGCTTACATAAGTTTGGTCGAGTTTTAATCAGCATCCAATCAATGAAAAATGCATATATCAAAATCATACATATAAAATTCAGTAGGAAGAGTTAATCGAATTGAACGACTAAGTTTCTAACATAATCTATCGAAATTATAATTACTTTTGCTTGAACTATTGAATTAACATATACCAATTTAGTTGGATTTTAATTAGCATACAAATGATGGAGTTGACGAAGAAATGCAGATGCATGGTTGTCAGGGATGCTGTACAAACATATAAAAAAAAAAGTACACATTCAATGACTAACTTTTCTTTTATATCATTCACTAAAATGGAATCCATACCAATAATTCAATGATTGAATCGGCTCAAACCAATTTCGTTGAATTTGATGGAAAACTCAACGAAATTGTTATCATGATTCTTTCAGTCGCTCGGGAAATTGTTTACCCATGCGAGCCTTGTACTGAACTCATCTTTCCTCCTTTTTCGTACTTCTTTTAATTCCAGTTCTCACTGAAGTAGCCCTTTCTGCTTCGCTTTTAAAAAATGTTATAAATTCTTTCTTTCAAAAAAAAAATCAATCATTTGGCCTTGATGGAAATAACCCACTGCTGTCTGCTACTTCAACACCACATGATACAGCCGATATCTCGAGCTTCTTGCTGTGGCGAGTGAGCAAGAAGGAGAGAGAGAGGTGGGTAACGCCACTTCCGTCACTGATCGAGAGGTGTAAAAAATAAACAACAACCAACCAATTGTTACGACCCGATTTTTAAATTCTTACAGGACACGAGATCGGATCGATTCGACTGACCCCAAGATCCAGTCGTCCAACGAGAAAGGAACCAAAAAGTAGTAAAATAAACCACATTCACCATGTAAGCAACTAACAATAACAAAAATACAGCAGTAAAGAAGTAAATTACTACAGTATACACCACCAAAACAATAGGAAAGTAAACGAGTACAGGAATATAAAGTTCACAATGAAAGGGTACAGAATATAAAGGTACAAGAACTACTCACTACTACAAATGGGTACAACAAAACTACGACTACTGGGCTCTACTAGACCCAACACCCTCTGCAGCCGTGTGCTCTAGCTGCTCAACACCTGGACCTGAAAGGAGTTATGAGTATACGAAATCAGCGAACGCTGAGTAGAGTGGCAACCAACTAACTAAAACAGTAAAGGTGGACAGGTAGCTATTATTTTTCAATTCCTTCTTTCTTAACTAATTATTCTTTCTTTCATTACTTGGTTTATTTATCAAGTCTCTTTCTTAATCTCAAGTGTTCCTCGTGGGAATGATCTTGATTGCAGTATTTTCCGAAGAGTAGAAGTAGCACGTGGTGCTCTCCTGGGCGAGAGAGTCCCACGTGGTCGTCCTACACCCAGTCAACCACCCCAAGGTCACGGACAGATGTAACGGTGACTACGGCACGCGCGATAGACGCACAGGTAGCTACCCACACTAGCACGCGGTCAGTCGTTTCCGTTAACGGGTTGCCCAAAGCACAGCACGGAACCAGTATAGGGCATAGCTCTCTCAGTAACAGGGGTCTAGCCCCTCAACAGTAACCAAACAGGGGTCTCGCCCCTTCACAGTCCGCGTACCCTTGCCTGACTACCCTAGTTTTCCCAATGGGCCTAACAAGTCAGTGTAAGGCGGCTAGCTGAACCTCAGGCCCCATGGGATGGCTAGCTCTCTCCCTACACTAGTAGCTCTCCTCGGTACAGTGTACACAAGGGCCACCGAGTCGGTGCAAAGTGGCCAATCCTAACCCTGGGTCCCAACCCAAGGGCGGCTAGCTTCGCTCTGCACTAAACAGGGGGACAGTTGCTCTCCTTGGTACTCCGTACTCAAGGGCCAGCTCACTTCCCCACCCACATTTCCAGTTCCATTCCATTTATTTCCAGGAGCTCTACTCCTAATTCCCTGTAGGGTTCATACTCATGTTTCTTAGGCCAAGCCATACCAGGTTCCATCATTTCTATTTCCAATTCTCAAGTTCTACACATGTAACATGTGACTTTATTGTTCACATTCCAAGTTTATTAGCAGGTAGCTCATGTTTCCAACATTCACCTTCCATTTCCAGTTTATAAACATGTAGCTCATATTATGACATTTAACGTAAACAACATGAATTTACATGCAACAGTTTGCTAGCACAAGTACTTTACATTTCACAGGCAGCTGTTGTTCAATTACAAGCAATTGTTATCATTCTATCTACTCATCCAAGACTGCAATCCATACATTCAATATAAATATTCTAGTGTTTCTAGTCCTAGGATTTATGCCATACCCTAGGATCTAACATTCATGCCACATATGCATTCAGGTTTGTAATTAAACTAGGGGAAGCCACTCTACCAGTAATCCCAGGAGTAATGGGGGCTTGATCGGCAGGTCCACTTGCCTCAGCAATCCCCAAATTCGCAACAGAACGAGGTCCTATCACAAGGATCATTCGCAAGAGACTACTCAGAACAGTACAAAAGGTATTCTGACAAGTAGAGGAATTTATACGGGAATCAACGGTATCTTAATTATGGAAATCTGACCTCAAACAGACCCTAAACGGGTCAAAAACAGTAATTCTGATTCACATCAGACGTCTAGAACACCTTCCAGACGTCTAGAACACCTTCCAGACGTCTTAAAAGAGTCCAGAACCATACCTCACTCTTGTGCCACTCCTCGGACGTCCAGGAACCACACTGGACTGTCTGAACCCAGTTCCATACGTTCGACCACCTCTTCAGACGTCTGGGAACGCTCCCCGTCGTCTGGTGCCTCGCCCAGATGTCTGAACTGTGTGGGATGGCGTGTCCCGCGCCTTCCCAAAGCGAATCCTGCACGTATCAACACAATCTCCTTAATATGGCATGAAATAGTGCTTCGGCGGAAGGGCCTGCATGGCCTTATCCGCAAAGAAGGTGTACGTCGCGAAACATACCTTTCAGTCGTCTAGAACCTCCTCCAGACGTCGTCTGGATGTTGATCCAGACGTCTAATTCTGGGGAAAACCTAGAACCAGAACCTGCCTTCGCCTTCTCGCGCCGCGCTCGCTTGCCTGCTGCTTCGGCTGCAGCAGTGTCAGGGAGGGTCTCTCCGACGCGCCTCTCCGCCTTGCGCAGTGCCGACCAGCTGTGAGCTCTCCGGAGAGCTCCCACGTGAGCTCGCGAGCCTCCTCTCCTCTCCTTCTCGCGCCACTCCTCTCCGCCGTCCGTCACTCGGCTGCCCTCGCTGGAGGGTAGAGGAAGGTGGTGGCCGGGGGTGGGGTGGTGTGAGGGAGAGGAGGGGGGTTTATATAATGTGTGGGGGTTATGGTTTTAGCGTCGGTGAGAGGAGAGAGAGGGAGAAGACAACGAAGTCACGTACTGTATGCGCACAGCATGTGCACAGATGCGAGGATGTACACGAAATTTTTTATTTTCAGACGTCTGGGAAGGTGTCCACACGTCTGACCCAAGTTCCAGACGTCTTAAAGGACTCTAACAGCACAGGTCTTAACACCAACCAACCTCAAGTTCTCCAAGCAAAGAACCACAGGTGGTCTCCATGCTGATGCTTGCCATCCTCCTCGTAACTCCACCTGCCATCTTCCCCATCAAATATTCTCACCAAAACAGCAAAATAGACTCCCCTCCCCTCCCACCACAGCAAAGGCAAAAGACCCACTAAAGCAAACAGATCACCACCCACCAATCCTCCTCTGTGCAGTGGCTCCTTTCCCCCTCGAACCCAAGTCAGCAGCAGCACAAGAGAGAGAGATGGGAGAGTGGCAATGAGCAAGGAAGTTACCTTGCGGCGTGGCGGAGGTGGCTAACACAGATGTCGAGTTTGTCTTTTCTCGAAGGGCCTGCAAATCGTCTCCTCTTCTCATCGACCTCCTTACCGATATCTTTGGCTTCCTGCTGCGGCGACTGAGCAAGAGGGCGAGAGAAGGTGGGAGCGGGGCAGCAAGGGAAATAGAGGTGGAAGAGGGGGAGGGAACTTAGCATCTCAAGAAGGCCTAGAAAAGTTGGTGGACGAAAAGGGACACAAAATTGGTAATAATTACATGCATGTACCATTGAAAATTAGCTACAGTTGTTGCACCACGCTCTTTCAATCCTATTAAGGATATATATATATATATATATATATATATATATATATATATATATATATATATATATATATATATATATATATGCATGCAAATGTACTTTTATCTACGAGTGCATTGAGGCATGTGTCCTGATTCAATTTTTTTTCCACGCTGGTCAATCGTAATCTCCATGCTAGAAAAACCCATTGCATTTTGTTTTGGGTGGCTAAACTTAGTGTACAAAGTGGGAGGAACGATGAAACTCCTTTTTTTGCTCAGAGTTTCCCGATGAGTAAATGAAGGTAAATTAAATAAGGAGAAAAGGGAGATAAGGGTGCATGCCCCATGGACAAAAAATATTTTCGTATGCATACATTTACGAATCTAAACATGACTTCCAATTAGATTTTTTAGTAATATTTTAATTTGAACATCCAGCAATGCGGCCCTTCAAACATAGCACCTGCTGCACGTAGGAATAGTCATATTACATCCATTGCCATCTTTTTTAGTTTAATTAATTTTTCTTATGTTCCATGAATTATGAATCATCAAATTTTAATCAAATAAGCCAACTTTCTACATACATAAAGCATTCTAGAGATTAATCAAGAGTTTCCATCAGAGGTTGATTCTTACAGCTTGTCTATTAAACCCAGCCATAATATCACCGAATATGCATGCCTTGGGAAAATGTCACAGATGTAGAATTATTGACTTGGAAGAGTTGGTAGAATATTCAGCCACAATATCACCAAATATGCATGAGAAAATGTAATAGATGTAGAATTATTGACTTGGAAGGCTTGGTAGAATACTCCAGCGTTACCGATAGGGTGAAGTTCAATGAAAATTTACTAGGATGTGATCAATGAAAATATGCACTTTTCTTTATTTTTTGTTGGGCGATTGTAATTTGTGAACAAGTGAAAATTTTACTAATTTTGAACTAAATGTGAATGGTGATGCGCGTGGATTCTTGGACTTCGATGGATGTTGTTGATTTTGAGATTTGTATCTATGTGGTGATCTTTGGTGATACTAGTAGGTTTGTAATGGAGGAGGTGAGATTTGCGTAATAAATATTAAAATATAGAATATAAAAATTAGTCTCACAAAAGGATGCAATCACAAGTACACAATGATTTTTAGGTGGAAATGTAAACCCAGGTAAAAGTTACCACCTAAATCTCTCGGTTTAGGATTTCCCGATCAACCAAGTTGATCAAATCCACTAATGTACTACTTAAACGAGGGTAGTACAACATCTTACAACAACACTACTTTATACGAGGGTAGTACACCTCAAACCCCTCCTCTTCACAAGGTGTATTTTGTCTTACGAAAGAGACGGGAATTCGCAAAGTGAATACCCAACCAAGAATAAAAGAAACAACAACAGAACTATAGAGCCATAAAGTATTAATGTTATTCTAGCTTCTATAGGAAAAAGAGACTTCCCTTAGATGGAAGTGTGTAGGCGTGATCTTAGCAGAATAACGATGCTCTCAGATTTGTTGAATGGAGCTTGGAGAGCAAGATCACTTCACTTATTGATAATTGCTTCTCTATGACACAAAAGAGTGTGGACGTAGTGTTACTTGGTGTGTCTAACAAAGCAAAGGGTCCTCCTCTATTTATATGTGGCTTAGGACCCTTAGGAAGGCTATGAAAACCTTAGGTAGCTGTTGGAACCAAATCCAAGGTAAATGAGGCCGGAATTAGGGCTATTAATGATTTTGACAGGGTTATCAGATGTTTGGGTCTTCGTTTGATTTAGGATTTAGTCGTCTGATCTAGAAGGGTGGAAGATCTGAATTGGGTTAGATCAAGACGGACGTCTAAAGAAGTATTTTAAGACATCTAAGAAACTAATCAGACGTCTAATTCTAGATGTGTTTCCTTCCAGTTTTTGTCCAAACCTAAACAGAGTTCTAGGTCTTGTTGGTCAAACGATAGGTCAGTCATCTGGCACAAAGTTTTGACATCTGGAAACACAATCTTCTACGGGAATGGATTTCTCGAGGTTAAACGGCTATAATCATCTGACAAAATGTGATTTAGGCCTAACGTCTATTTATCAAACATCTAGGGATCATTACAGATGTCTAAAAGTGTATGTAGGTCAGATTAAAGGTTAATCCTCTAAGATTAATCTGATAAAGCCAACGGTCCTCTAGTTGGACATCTGGCAAGGTCATCAGACGTCTTCTAAAACATTTGAACTAAGGGCTGGACGTCTGAAACTGGCAGACAGAGAGTAGTTCTCCAGCCTAAGTGTTTTGGACGTCTGATAAAATAGTCAGACATCTTAAAGTCAAAGATCAGACATCTAATTTTCAAATTGGAAGTCTGATCAGGCTATTTGAAACCTATTTTGGTTTTCTAAGTTCTCTATGAACAGCCTAAGTATCCTAGGTTAAAATAAGTGTTCCTAGGGCTATAGTTTAGTTACTTTGAGGCTATTTAACATGTAATCTAGACAGAAAATAAAGAGCAAAGGAATAACAAATGAATACATAAATAAAGTATCTATCTTATTCTTCATCTCCTTCCTTCTTCAAGCTCTCGCTCTAAGCGAAGCTCCTTCTCCTCCATCAAGCTCCTCCAATCCGCCATGGATGCGAGCTTGAGCTCCTTTACACTTGATTGCATTTGCATTTTTCTGAAACTCATAAACTCAAATGTAAATGTTAAATAACAAGTGTTTAGTTATCATCAAAATTAACGATCGTGGTGCCCTTACAACAACAATCTCCCCATTTTTGATGATAACAAAATCATAAATAATAATCTAAAAAATTCTCCCCCTTTTTGACATTATCAAAAAGGTTTAGTCAATTTATAGATTTTATCCTATACTCCCCCTTAAGACGTGATCTTTTAATTTACTTTTTGACATAACAAGATAGCTATTCACTTATCCATTAACTCCCCCTTTCTAATAGAAATATAACTATGTTATTTAAAACCTCCCCCCTTAATGATGGATAATTAGCTCATCAATTTTAAACTCCCCCTATCTAAATGCTATAGATAAAAAGATAGGATTAAAGGTGTACCTTACCATGGCAAATAGCATGGCCCAAAAGGAGGTTGCCAAAATGGATGGGCTCCCATCTGAAACTTAGAGGTCCAAGCATCGGTGCCCGTCTCCTATCAAACGGTTGACTCATGGTAGTTCGATCACCTACCGATCTTCTCATCGATCTCCTCGTCTTCTTCCTCTTTAGTTTTGATGTTGGTCCTCTTAGTTTGAGTAGACCGTCCTGTTGGTGCTAGAGCACCACGATCATTTATTTTGATGATAACAAAACACATGTTATTTAATATTTGCATTTAAAATCTTAGATTTCAGGTTAATTACAAATGGAGACGTGTTTAGACAAAGTTTGAGCTCGCATCCATGGCGGATTGGAGAAGCTCATTGGAGGAGAAGGAAGCTTCGCGAGGAGCGAAAGCTTAAAGAAGGCATGAAGAGAAGAATAGGATAGGTTTTCATATCTTGTTCTTTATATCTTTATTTTGTTGCTCTTTATTTTCTTTCTTAGATGCATGTTAAAGAGCCTCAAAGTATCAACACAGTAGTCCTAGGAGCACCTACACAACCCTAGGATACTCAGGTTTTTCGTAGAGAACTTAGAAAATCTAAATAGGCATCAGACAGCCTAATCAAACGTCCAATCTGGAAATCAAATGTCTGATTTTGACTTTTAAGACGTCTGACTGTTGACTCAGACGTCCAATAACTTAGGCTGGACTTAGTTGCTTCTGTTTGTTGAAATTAGACATCTAGATCTTAGTCCAAACGTGTTAGAAGATGTCTGATAGTTGTGCCAGATGTCCAATTAGTGGAACGTTGGTATGCAAACTAAACGTTAAGGAAAATAACCATTGGGCTTCTATTAGACATCCGTAGAGGACCCCAGATGTCTAATTTGTGATCGTTAAGCCTCGTTGTGAGCCAAAATCACCTTTTTTAGATTATTCTAGCCGTTAACCTATCTTGGGAATCCATTCCCGCAATACAATAGGTTTCCAAACATCCAGACCTAGTGCCAGACGTCCTATACGTCGTCTAATGGTTATACATTATAACCTTGTTTAGGTCTAACCACCTAGAATCAGACGTCTGACTTAGTTCCCATATGACTTAAACTAGTTTTTCAGACGTCTGATGACCCTGTCAAAATCATAAATGATTCTGATTACGGCCTTTTTTGCCTTGGGTTCAACACCAACGTTTATGGAAGCCTTCTAAGGCCTTCCAAAGCCTTCCTGGCCCTCTATAAATAGAGGAGGACCCTTACCTTGTGAAGACACACCCAAGCAACACATTTCCACATCTCTTGTATCATAAGAAGAAGATCATCTAAAAGTGTTGCTCTCCAAACCCTTATCCACACTCTTGAGAGCTTCAGCTTCGCTGCACTCCCACTCTCTTTCTGCAATTACGAGAGCGACGAGGTGCCATCGCGTGGTTCACGCACCCGCATCGTCACGCCGACGCACTTCCACCAAAGGGAAGTTTCTAAACTCTTATACTAGCTAGGTTTAAGTTTTGTGGCTCTATAGGACTATTGTACTTTATTGTCTTTGGTTGAGTATTCGCTTTGTGAATTCTCATCTCCATCGAGAGACTAAACAATCCTCGTGAAAAGGAGGGATTTGAGGAGTACTACCCTCGTTCAAAGTAGTGTTGTTGTATTGAGGTTCAGTCACCCTCATTTAAGTGATTGGGTTAGTGGATTTGATCGACTAAGTCGATCGGGAAATCCTAAGTTGAGAGACTTAGGTGGTGGTTTTCACCCTGTTTGGGTTTCCACCTAAAAATACTTGTATCTATTGTGTCATTGCTTATTTTTATGAGATTATTTATTTTAATTCCGCATTTTATACGTCATGCATATCTCACCCCCCTCCCGTAGGGATTTATACGCCCTTCATCTTGTAGGTCCAATCTTTGATGTTGTAGTCTCCCTTAAATTCTACAAAATAAGACTAATTCTTTCTTCGGTATCTAAGTCAATTTGGATTCAATTGTGCTAGTTGATTGATGAGAGACTCATCATGGCTCTTAATTACCCCTAACTAAATAGTTTCCCTAGTAAATTAACTAAGGATATGTATTATTAAGGGTTAATTATAATAAAGGGGATTAAATACCAAGGACCATTAAAATAACATAAAAACACTAAATTAATTATCTATTAATCATAATTATAATTTAATTACTAATTTGGACTCAAATACTAAATATTTAGCTAGTTAATTAATATTTAAATTAATTTAATCAAAATCTAACCCTAAGTATGTAATTAACTTAAATAAATTAATCATTTAATTAAATAAAGCTAAAAAGGCTAAAAATGTAATTTCGAGGCATAAATATATTATTTAACTAATTTATAATAACATATAAAAATTAAAAAAGAAATAAATTAAATAGCTTTAAATGCCTCTATTTACATTTAGGTCCTCAGGTTTTTATTCAATTGAGTCCTTTTATTAATTATTGGTCCCTAACTTTTCTTGCACTTTAGTCCCCGTGTACATTGCCGACATCACCTTCTTCTTCGCACTGAACGGCTGAGGATGACCGATGTCCACATCACTCGATCACTCTCCATCTCGCATCTGAACTCCTCCGCCCTTGCCGCCAGCTTTCCACTCACCACCACCAACTCATCCGACGGACCGGATGAACCCTAAATCCTAATTAGGTGAGGAGTTTAACCTCACCGGTGTTGGAGACGACGCCGGTAGTTTCTATGCACCTAAGCACAATGCCATCCAGATTTAAGCCCCCTACCTGCATCGCCACCTATAAATAGCCCCAACTCCTCTGATGCTAAGGATCGACCCCCTTTCCCTCTACCCCACACTGAGATCGGTTAGTAGGCTTCTTCCATAACTCTGGCGTCTTCATTCTCCGTCTTGAGCACTGCCGCCGAGGTAACTATCCCTCTCTCACCTCCTCTTTCTCTCCTCCGCCCTGCCACCGGCATTAGAGCACCCCACTTCTCTGATCTCCTCCGTTTTGATCGGCCGAAGCTTCTTCCCTTACTCATTCTTGATTTTGATCCCGTTCTCGCCCTGCCAGTAGCGAGATCCCTCACCTCCTTCGTCCAAGTAACAGTAGATTAGCTAGGATTTAGCCTAGCTTAGTTAGGTAGTTAGTTAGCATAGATTTAGTGTAGTTTCAGACCTTCATCTCCGACTCTGGCGAGGTCAAGTCTGGCCTTGGTGGACCTTGTTTCATTGTTTCGTTCACTTGATCAGCTTCCTTACCTCTCCATGACTCCATTCCACTTCTTTCCCTCGAGTTTTACCAGCTTCTTCGCCTAAACACCTCACCTTCAACTAAGGTCCTCCGCTGTCCATGGCGGAGGTCTCAGACCTAATTCACACCCACTCAGGGGCCCTCCATCACTCTACATCACTTAAGGGCCCCGATCATTCCCTCAATTAGCTTAATTATCATCTATATGAAAAATACCTAATTCCACACAACCTCCTGAGCTCGCTGTCAATGGCGACTCAGGAGGAGTTTTACCATCTAAATAATCATCTTTGCACCATTGCCACATCCTACTGAGTAGTTCCCCTCAATCAATTTTGAGGGAGATCAGTTCCTAAGCTTTGTCGAACTCAGAGTTGTAATTTCACTGAATTCTTGGTGCATTCAGTGTCAAGTTCTTCAATTGATGCATCTCTCATTTTCTTAAGGTTCCTTGCAACCTCTGAAGCTTGTTTAGACCCTCACGATCTATTTTGTGGAGTTTTTAACTCCAGACACCTATTTCTGAGTTCACCGGAGCTTTGGCGAGCTCCGACGAACTAATTTTGAGCTTCAACCCTTGGGAAACTTTGAGAAGCTCTAGACTGCTTCTCTATGATCTTAGGATTATGAAACGGTAATTTGATTTGTGTTTTAATGACCAGAGCTCTCTCTTGATCTTCGTCTTCTCCAACTCCGGCGGAGTTGGAGAAACAATTTTGTTAGGGTTTAGATTCTAGGAATAGGTCCAGAAGCTTCAGCAAAACCTAGGAAACCCATCCTAGGTCTTTAATTGGACTAAAAACCTTTAGATTGCTTTGCTAAACACACCTCCTTCTCAACCCAGGCGGCATTTCCTATAGGCATTGTTTGAACCCTCAAAACCCTATTTTGATGCATTAGATCTTTTCTTGAGGGTGAACTGAGATTGAATAAGAGTTTAATTTGATTAGAGAAACTCTTATTATGAAAGTCAACCCTCAACTAGTAGAAGGTCAAATTTGGGCGAACTTGAGGAATTTAGGATTGATTCAATGATTTAATAGGATGGTTGAGTTCCTAGAGTGGTCTAGATTGCATTTAAAATGATTTGACTGAGTTATATTGAAAAAGAGTTGAGATTTCACTTACTGCATGATTTGGGTTGTTAGAGAACTGAATACTGTTCATTGGGATGCTGTTGAAATTTGAAGCTAAAACCTCTTTAGATTAGTTCCTTTTGAGTCATTAAATTAGTTTAGATCAGTTAATGATAATTAGATCTCTTTGTTGATATGTTTTGATCGTAAGTTTTAGCTATGAACCTAAGTCCAGTAACCATGAAGCTCTGGAGCTTCTGGCGGCTCTACCTTTGCTCATGTTCTTCTCAACCTGCACGAAATGGTCATCTGGAACACCTCTAACCCTCAATCAAGGGGTAATTCTTCACTTCAGGTCAATAGACCTGAGAATTTCACCTTCTGAAGAACATCTAGACATGGAGAAATAGCCATAAACCTCTCTCAAAATCTTGGATCAAATCTAATCCAAATCTTAAATTGATGCTAAAATCAAGTAGAGGACCTTAAGGGCTTTCGATCGAGCTTTGTGCACTTGATTTGGAGCAATGAGTCGATCGAAATCGATCCTTGAAGATCAAGGCTGATGCAGCAACCGTGGAGAGGGATGATGAAATTAAGTCCCACCTCGAGAAGGTCTGAAGCAATGCCTTGGTATATTACAATTTTGCGAACCCAATGCTTCAATCAACTGCGCTGGGTGCACAAAATCAAACATAACCGCTGGATCCAAATGGGCACGTGCACATGTGTGTGCCCGGGTAACCAAGCGAGCTTGTGGGCCTGTCATGGGCCTAGAACTATGCTTTGGGCTGAAACGGATAAAAATACACCTAATATAAACTAGGCCTGGCTTAGTAGGGTCTAGTCCCACCCCTCTGGAGTGCTATGTATCCCCGAAAGGCTAGGCTGCCCGTTAAATAATTTTTAAAGTAAAGAGTAAAATGAGTTAAGTGAGCAATTAAATCAGCTAAGTGTGGATGTTTAAGATGCAGTAAAGAAAAGAAGCCAAGGAAGAAGAAGGCCGTAGAGCTTAAGGGTTGAGAGAAAGAAAAGAGAATTAAAAGAAGAATGAGTTAAGCTCGAGAGAGAGAGAGAAGTAAAGAAAGAGAAGAGGCAAAGAAATTAAGTGGAGAAGCAAAATAAAGAAATAAAACGAATGAAAGAAATTAAAGAAATCAGATGTCCAAGATAGCTTTCAGAAGTCTAATTTTTACTTTTAAGTCATCTAATTTCTTTTTTAGACGTCTGATTTAGTGCTGAAGCTACTATATCTTCTGTATTCAAGTTCTAAATGTTGTATAAAGGCTTGATCATTCTTGTAAACATTTCTTAAGCCTTTTATTTTGTAATAAACATGTTCTATTTGGATTTTAATGAAAAATCTTTCTTGTATACTTGTTCTTATTAATGGAATATTGCATATTTTCATTGTTAATCTCTTGTGTAATCATTTATGTGCTTAAAGTATAATAATTATTAATCTGATTGATTAAGTAGATAGTAATTATGCCTCAGGAATTAATGATGAATTCAGTTTACTATTATGCCTCCCAGTGAACAACCTGGACTTAACCAGTTAAATGAAATTAAAAAATAGTCTAAAATGTTATGTTAACTTGACCCTCAATTACATTCACGATACTAATTCAAGTTAACCTAAGTTACTTCTGATGCATTTAATTAAGACTAATAACCTTAATTAACTATGTTGAGAAATAACGCATCATTGGTCTCCTTGATGGAGATCCTTTCTCAATCTTTTGACTAGTGCTAACTTTATTTAACAAATTTTCAAAGTTCTTCCTAAGACATGCAAGCTCATCTTCTATAATATGCATCTTGATTTTTAAACTAGTGATTTCATTTTTTAAACTGGTGTTCTCCTCAATTAATTTACTATTTTCATTGATTAGTTTATTATTCTCTAACAACAAGTCATCCTTTTCAAGAATATTAAAACTAGAACTAGTTTCTAGATCTTTAAGTTGAATCTCTAATCTTTTATTTTTAGATTTTGGAAAACTAGGATTCTTTTTAATGTTCTTATTTTCTATTTTGAGTGACTTACTAAGTTCATACAATTCAACACAAGCATCGGGTAATTCGTTAGAAGAGTTTACCTCTTTTTCGTCTTCACTTTCACTATCACTCGTCATGGCCATGAAGCCCATGCAAGCAATTTCTTCTTCGGGGTTTTCTTCTTCTTCTTCCTCCGAGGTTGAGTCATCCCAAGTAGCTTGGAATGCTTTCTTCTTGTACTTCTCCTTCTCCTTCTCCTTCTTCTTCTCCTTCTTGAGAAGAGGACATTCAGGTCGGAGATGTCCTTTTTCGTTTCAATGATAGCAACATCTTGGACTTTCCTTCTTTTCTCTCTTTGAATCCCTACAAAACTTAGAAATTTTCTTAAGTAAAATTTTAGAGTCCACGTCATCGGAACTTACCTCATTATCCGATGCAGCTTTGAATGCCAAACTCTTTCTTGGCTTTGGCTCAGGAGTATCCTTCTTCATTTTCGTCTCATAGGCCATGAGGTTGCCTAAGAGGTCTTCAATGTTGAGCTCCTTAACTTAGTTTGCCTCCTCGATAACGGTGACCTTTTGTTCCCACTCTGGTCCAAGGGAACGGAGTAGCTTTCCTTGAAGCTCCCCCTTTATGAAGGTCTTACCTAAAGCTTTAAAATTATTCACTATGAGAGTGAACCTAGTGCTCATCTCACTTAAAGTTTCATTAGGTCTCATAGAAAAAGATTCAAAATCTTGAGATAAGACATTAATTTTAGAAGCCTTTACCTTTAAGGTACCCTCATGAGTTACCTCTAATGTTTGCCAAATCTCGTATGCGGTGACACATTGAGAGATTCAGTTGAACTCCCCTGAGCTCAATGTACAGTAGAGAACGTTCATCATTTTGGCATTGAGCGAAAGTTCCCGAGTTTGTTGTTGGGAGTAACTTGCCTCGGGCTTTTCTGGAATGATGTATGGCACTTCGCATCGTTGCCATATTGTGTAGTCACTTGCTTGGAGCCAAGTCTTCAACCGAAGCTTCCAATAAGAGTAGTTGCTCCTATCGAAGAATGGCAGACGGGTAGTAGACTGCTCCTCGGATGTTCTCATCATCGTGATACATCCCTCCATGATCTCTTGCTGGTGTGTGATGCCGAAAGTGCAAGACCTGTTCTGATACCAAATGTAGGTTTCTAATGGAGGGCATGAGATTTACGTGATAATATTACAATGCGAAAATATAAAAATCAATCTCACAAAAGGATGCAATCACAAGTACACAATGATTTTTAGGTGGAAACCCAAACCCAGGTAAAAACCACCACCTAAACCTCTCGGTTTAGGATTTTCCGATCGATCGAGTCGATCAAATCCACTAATGTACTACTTAAATGATGGTAGTACAACCTCTTACAACAACACTACTTTATACGAGGGTAGTGTACCTCAAACCCCTCCTCTTCACGAGGAGTATTTTATCCCATGAAGAAGACAGGAATTTGCAAAGCGAATACCCAACCAAGAACAAAAGAAAACAACAACAGACCTATAAAGCCACAAAGTATTAATGTTAATCTAGCTCCTATAAGAAAAAGAGACTTCCCTTAGATGGAAGTGCATAGGCGTGATCTCGACAGAGGAACGATGCTCTCGGATTTGTTGAATGGAGCTTGGAGAGTAAGATCACTTCACTTCTTGATAATTGCTTCTCTATGACACAAAAGAGTGTAGAAGTAGTGTTACTTGGTGTGTCTAACAAAGGAAAGGGTCCTCCTCTATTTATAGGTGTTTTAGGAACCCTTAGGAAGGCTATGGAAGCCTTAGGTAGCTGTTGGAACCAAATCCAAGGCAAATTAGGCTAGAATCAGGGCTATTAATGATTTTGACAGGGTTATCAGACGTCTGGAACTATT
Source organism: Thalassia testudinum (assembly GCA_037157565.1). NCBI lineage: Eukaryota > Viridiplantae > Streptophyta > Magnoliopsida > Alismatales > Hydrocharitaceae > Thalassia > Thalassia testudinum. The sequence continues at coordinate 40,274,737 of JAZHRO010000002.1, read as the reverse complement.
ATTAGATGTCTAGGTCTTCATCTGATTTAGGAATTAGTCGTCTGATTTAGAAGGATGGAAGATTTGAACTGGATTAGATCAAGACTAACGTCTAAAGAAGTGTTTTAAGACATCTAGGAAACTAATCAGAAGTCTAATTCTAGACAGATTTCCTTCCTGTTTTTGTCCATACCTAAATAGGGTTTTAGGTTTTGTTGGTCAAACGACAAGTCAGTCATCTAGCACAAAGTTTTGACGTCTAGAAACACAATTGATGGAAACACCATCTAGAGCCCTAACTAGCCTATTTTGGTCTAAGAAAGATGATAAAAGATCCTACATCACCATCTGAGGGTCCTATATGCATGATGTTGTGTTTTGAGAAGAGAATAAGAAGCAGGGTTAACTCTGTAATTTTAACAACAAATCATGAACATAGAATAACCAAGGGGTTGACTAGGGATAAATTAAAGTTCAAATGAGCATTAAAATCTAATATGTGGGTCCATACAGAGAAAAATAGATTTTTATGCATTTCGAGAATTAATAGTAACCCAAAACTCTTATTTCAGGTCTGCTTAAATAACAGAGGTTCTGGATAGGATAAATTCCATCTAAACCTTCTAAAAATCATAGAAAAATATTCCATAAGATTTGGTATCCTTGATTTGACCATTGAAACCTATTTTGGCCTAAAATAGAGTTTCAAACAGAAAATTGCCCTAATTTGGGTTTCTATGTAAATTGCCTAGTAAAACATAGTCAAAACCAAAATGCAACTTCACCATCAGATTCCTTGGGTTCAAATTAGGTTTGTACCAAAATTTGGGCCCAATCAGAATCCATCTTGACCTAGTTTGCATTTTGGTCCAATCTAACTCTTTCTCTCTCATTCATATCCCCAACTTTCGAAATCCTTACAAAAAGCCCCTAACTTCTCTTCATTTTCTTTAAATGGATCCTTTCCGCCATGGTAGGTGTGAACCCAAAGGTGCCGAGCTTCAACCAGGGATACCTCCCTGATTTCTCGATCAATCCCTTCCAAAATTGGAAGGGATGATCTTGAGGTCATCCCTAAACAACTAAACCTAATTCTAGATCCCAAATCCGCCCAAGAAGCTCATGTGAATCCTTGATTTCCAAGGATCTTCTTCCTGAAAAATTGAGCCTTTCAAGCTTGTTTCCAAGCTTGGGAGTTTGCTTGAAGGCCTATAAAAGACCCTCATGGACTGCCTCACCTCCTGATGATAACATCATCATGATCCTTAACTAGCTCATTTTGACCTAAGAAAGAGAATAAAAGCTCCTACATAACCTGGAGAAGGGCCAAATTCAAGGAATAAATGTTCTGAGAAGAAAACATGAAACAAAGATTAAAACTAAAATTTTACCATTACAGTACATCAACGGGATTTCTCAGGGACTAAATATAGGTCAAATGGTCTGAAGAAGATAAAAAGTGAGTTGGTTCAATCAGAAATAGGTTATTGTGAGAGCTAGAAATTAAATACATTCTATAACCGTAAAACAGACTCACATGATTCGAAAAGGTCCTGGTTAGGATAAAAATCAACTAAACCCTCTAAAATTCATGGAAAAATATCCTCTAGGGCTTAGAACCCTCAATTTGACCTTTGGAACCTATTTTGACCTAGATAGGGGTCCTAGCTAATTATTTGACCTAATTTAGGTTTTTGTGTAAAATGTCCAATCAAACATGGTCAAACCTAAAATCCAACTTCACCATTGGATTCCTTAGGTCCAAATTAGGTTTGTACCAAATTTTGGACCTCTTTGCAAAACAGTCCACCCAATTACATTTTGACCCCTAGCTTTTGAAAACCCTTACGTAGACTCCCCTAACTTCCTCACCACCCTTTGCAATTAGGTCCCTTCACCATTAAAGCAGAGGATTCCTACTCCGGCGAGGATTTGAGGAGGATTTCTCCCCGAATCCTTAGAGATCTCCTCCCAAATTTGGAAGGGAGATTCTCTAAGGTATTCCCTTCCATCTGAACATGATCCCAAGATTCGATTCGCACCCAATCTCTCGTGCGAATGCTCGAGAGAATTGGGTATCATTCTCACCTTCCATCTATGGCGAGACTCTTGCACTTGGAATTTTGCCTTCCAAGCACAAGAGCCCCTGCCAGTACCTATAAAAGGACCCTCATCTCCGGTCACATATTTTCAGCTTAGCTTGGCCGGAGAACCACCTCCAATTTCTTCCCTTCTCCTCCGGCCAAGTGTCCAGCAGGCTTCGGCGATTCCTCCTCCCTCTTCTCTTCACTCTGCCAAAATACCAGTGGCAGAGACATCTTCGCCTCCTTCCTCTGTGTCGCGCCATACCTGCGCACACGCCAATACCCCTTCATCGTCGCCGTTCTCCCTCCATTGGAACCTTCTTCTCTGGTGGCGGTAGGTACAAGCCGTCTGCCATCCTCTCTCCTTTCGTCCGTTAATCAGGTCAAATCTCTTCCCCTCTCTCTTCTCTTTATTTCTCCTATCTTTATTACTATTTTTATCCCCTCGACAACGCACACCACCACCATCCTCTCCACCTCCGGCCGATCACCGGTGAAGGCGCTTCCATCGCTCCACGCTTCCACATGCCTCGCCACCTACCTCAGAACATTCGCCATCCCCCACTGATCATCATCCGCCCCTCCATTGACCGCCATACCCTTCACAAGTGCCCCCCGAACACACCCATCACAACGGCTACAGAGCGACCTAGGCACGCACACCTAGGCCGCCCCGCGGCCAGCCACCTACCGCAGCACCTTCGCCATGCTACAGCGAAGCTCCCCATGTGGTTTAATGGGGCCGAAAGGCCATATTCAGTGATTGCAGGTCTGAGCCTCCACCGCCATTAACGCTAGCTTGAAGGAGCTGGTATCTTCGCTCCAGGCCGCATCGCCCCAGGCAGACAAGACCCAGGTGTGCGGAATCCTTCCACGACACTTTCGCACCCAGCTATCGAGGGCTTCAGCAACTGCAGCAAAGCACCTCACCTGCAGGTGCAAGCAAAGCGGGTGGGACTTTTAGTCCCACCTCAGAAACTCAGGAGTGATGTGAGTGCTTTATATTGTTTTTGTGTTTCTAGCTGGTTGCCTCAAGGCACGGAGTGAGGTCCCCTCGCCCACGCTTACCTGCCTTGTCCATGACCCACGCCTACGCAGACCTAGTTGACCCGTTTACCATGCACTCCTCGCACACCACCCACGCCGGTGCGCCTGGACCCAGGTGTGCTTAACCCAACCCGAATACCCGATTGGCTGGTTCTGGGAGAGCGAACCCAAGAGAGAAATAGAGAGAGAGTGTACGCAAGGAGGGTAAGGGAAGGTTTTGCACTCATGTGTGCAGGGGAAGGAAGAGAAGGCTAAAGTGAAGAAGGAAAGAGCTAAGGAAGAAGCTGAAGAAGAGAAGCATGGCTAAGGTAGAGAGAAGGCAAGGCAAGAAGAAAGAAGGCTAAAGAACAGAAGAAGAGGACAAGGAAAGAGAAAAGCTAAGGCAAAGACACACAGAGGAAAGGAAGAAAGCTAAGGAAAGTCAAAGAAAGAAAGAAGGAAGAAGAAGAGAAGCCAATAAGCAGAGAAGAACCAAAGAAGAAGAAGAAAAGAGAGAAGAAAGAAGAAGCTAAAGAAGAGAGCCAAGAAAAGAATCAACCTTTTTATTCTATTCCTCTCAATTTCTCTTCTATTTTGCTACATTTTAATTCATAAACTTCTGCATTCTATTTTGAATTAGATTTTAAGTAAATTTAAGTGTTCAAATTACATTATTGAGATTGGTGAATAAATTACATTTGCTCCCTGTGTTCGACCTCGGATACTTGGGTTTTCGAGTAATAAAAACTTCTTATTTGTTTTCAACGTTTGATCAACTATACTACAACGTGATTGACTTACTCATTTAAAACCCCGATCAAGCGGTGTTAACATTTTGGCACCATTGCCGGGGACAAATTCGATCAAGCGGTGATAAACACCTCCTTAGCAAGTTTTTAGGCCAACAACCTCTTCTCATCTCCCTCTCCGGCCTACTCTGAAGCTTGCTCTGGTAACCTTCTCTGTCTGACTTCTTTGCCCACCGCCACGTACAATAGGTGCTGGGATAGTCTTCCTTAAGTTCTTTTGCGCCTTGCAATACCAGCAGGCATCTCCTTCCTCCATCTTCCTCGCCATTCTCTCCCACCAGACTATTCTCCTACTCCGACGCCTGTTCATCACAACCAACGCTTTCTCTGACTCCCCTTCGTCCATTAGCTACCAACATCGACTCCCCTGCTCCTATTGATCATCCCAGCACCATTAGTCCTTAGGTTGGATCACTCAATCGCCAGCTCCACCATCGTCTTCCAAATCACCGGCATACCTCCGGGGACATTCGCAGCACCCCACACGCCATCAAATCGCTCACTATCACTTCCTACGCCTCCGTCGAGTCCACGCGAGCAAAACCCCTCAAGAAATTAAGGGGATTGCTACACCCATCGTCTCCCAGAACACCTCCGCCTTCACCTTCACAGTCTGCCTTCGCTAGCCCACCACGACCACTCTCACAGCACGCCACCGCCACCATCACCTTCGCTGCGTTCGTACGATCATCCTAAGCATTTCTGACGTGGCTGCAAAGCAGTTTTCATCTTTGCAGGTACTTGACCTTCGCCGCCATTGACGAGCTTCTTTACAAGACCTTGGGTGCCCTGCTTCAGCACGTTCTTCCTCACATCCACCTCCAAGTCACACGGAAGCCTTCCAGAAACACACTTCGGTCGTCAATTGAAGGAGTCACCCTCTCCTTGAACTGTAATCAAGAACTTCAAAAGTTGCTGCAACGTGCGGAGGACTATAGCAAAATTAGTCCCACATCGTAGGATTGGGAGCTTACAGTGCAACATAAGAGGGATTCCTCCCCAGAACCCCTTGCCTAGTCATGAGGGGTCGGGTCCCTCCTCACATACACCTCACACCTTGGTCACTACCCCACGCCGGTGACCCTAGTCCCTTGTCCTAGATCCGTTTACCCACCTGATTACCTGCTTACCGATCCGATTAGGCGGTCTGTGCAAAGAAAGAGAAGAGAGAGAAAGGGGGGTTTTTTCTCTCTGCCTTTATGCGAGTGGCTTCACACTTAGCTGTTGAAGGATACTTGTGTTGTGCTATTGTTAATCACGCAAAATAGATGTTATAAAATCGTTCGTTGCAGTACAATTGAAATCTTGTGAAAAACAAATACAATTTATACTCAAATTTAAAGTCCGAGGTCGAACGCAGGGAGCAAGTAACAATTAACTCTCAAGATTGCAATTCCATCAATGTATAATAATAAATCCAAGCAAGAATGATATGTATGATAAAGCAAATGTTTAATGAAGCAAGAAGATTAGGGTAAAATGGTGATTTGAATCACCAATTACCCCTCACAATAATAGCAAATATCTTAACAATATCAATCAAGTTAAGAAGCTCAAATCAGATGTCTGATGGTAGGATCAGATGTCTTAAACATCTGATTCTAGAGTGCTATTCTTCTGCTCTTTGGCTCTTCTGCAGACTTTTCTATCTTCTCCTTTCTTCTTCTTCAGAACTCTTTCTTTCTTCTTTGCCTTTCTACTGCTCTCCTTCTCTTCTCCTTTCTTTCTTTGCTTCTTTCTGTGACTAAGGGTCGCACAGGTACCAGTGAGAGTGTTTGAGGTCGCTAAATAGCGTTTAAGAGTATCATGTTGTAATATAATCGAAAAAGCGTTCAAAATAAATACAATTTTATTACTCGAATTTGATGTACGAGGTCGAACACAGGGAACAAATTGGTGTTTAGAAATCAAGATGACAATTCAGAATTTAAAAGAATATGCAATAATATCAGTATCAAAGTGCAAAAATATGGGAGCAAATGTAGAGCATAAAATACTAAAGAAATCAATGTATATGAATTAAACTCAAATTGGACGTCTAATTTGTAAATCAGAGGACTTAAACTGATGCTACAGTTCTCCTTCTGCCCTCAACTTCTGCGGCTCTTCTTCTTTCTTCCTTCTGCTTCTCCTTCTCTTCTTTCTCTTTACCTTTGGCTTCTGTCTTCTTCTTCCTTTACGATCTTTCTCTGCCTTTTCTCTCTTCCTTTGCCTTTCTCTGCCGGCTGCCTCTTCTCTTTCTTTCTCTTTATCTTTGTCTTTTCTTTCCTCTGACTTCTGCCTTTTGCTTAGCTTCTCCTTCTTCTTCCTTCAGCTTCTTCCTTCTCTGCCTTTGTCTGTCGTGGCCCTTCCCTTAGCTTCTCCTTCTTCTTCTTCAGCTTTGCTTCTCCTCCTCTTCAGCCTGCAGCAAAACCTACCCCCTACCCACGTGCGCTCTCCTCTCTTTCTCTCTTAGGTTCCACTCTCCCAGAGCCACACGTATTCGGGTAATCGGGTTGGGTACGTACCTAGGACCAAGCCCACCGGCATGCGGTGGTAGGCGAGGAGTGCAGTCGGGTCGAGTCAGGCCAAGTCCGTGGGGCATGAGCGCAGACAAGACCGGGTCGGTCGGGTGAGAGGAACCTCACCAGATGGTTTGGAGGCGAATAGCTACAGGCGCAAATTCAACTTATGTGCCTTCGGTCGCTTCGCAGCCACCGATGTGGGACTAAACGCGTGCCCTTCTTCTCGCGCGTCCGCAGCAAAGGTGGTCCTCCAATTGCAGCACTTACTACGGCCTTCGACTGGAATTGAGCACCAGGAGTCATGCGCGAGGGTGTTCCACGCAATCTGGGACAGGGACCTGGAGCTGGCAAGGCCCGGAGCGATTGCAAGCAAGCTTCAAGCTTTGCTCCAATGGCGAATGACGCCTACTACCTGAAATCACCAAGACGGCCTCGCGGCCACGTCAAATTGCTCAGGAAGCTTCATCGAGGCACGACGAATGTGCTACGATGGTTGGCGTGGAGTGGGGACGCCTGTGCGAGTGTGCCTAGGGCACACTGTGTGCAAAAGTGTGGGTGTGTTCGGGGGTGAGTTTGGGTGAGTGGAGTGGTGGTATGAGTGAGGGGAAATGTTCAGTGGCGTGAGGGGATGCTTATGGACTTGTCGATGAGGAGGGGGATGGTCTGTGGTGGTGGAGCGATCTCGCCGGAGGTGGTGGCCAGAGATGAAGGAGATGAGGGTGATGGAGATCGGCAGTGGTTGATTTTGAGAAATAAGGAGTGGAGAAGAAAGTAGAAGGGGAAGGGGACTTATCCAGGGTGATAGTGAACGTAGGGAAGACGAAGATGGTGTTGGGCATGTACTGCCGATGCCGGAGACGAAGGCGCTCAGAGAGAGACGGTTGGCGAGGATGAAGGGGTGACAAGGGCGTCGGTGGGTGCTGTGCGACGCGGACGAACGCAAGGAAGAAGAGCCTGCCACTGGTATTGTGGTCAGACGACGAGGGAGAGTAAGGAAGGTCGCCGGAGCTTGACGAGCGAATTGGCCGAAGGAGGAGAGAAGAATTTGAGGGGGGTCTTCGGTCGAATTCAAGCTTAGAGGAGTCAGTTGGATCTGGGGCTTCTTAAATAGATCTCTGGAGAGGGATTTGTGCTTGGAAGCCAAGCTTCCAAGCAAGGTATGGTCGCCGGAGATGGAAACTTCAAAAGACCCAAATCTCTCATGCGTTCGCATGACAGATTGGGAAACAATTAGAGCATCAAACCGGGTTCAGATTGGAGATTACTCAGAGAATCTCCCTTCCAATTTTGGGAGGGATTCTCTAAGCAATCAAGGAGAAACCTCCTTTCAAAGCTCGCTGGAGTAGGGTGGAGGGACCTATTTGTGAAGATGATAAGAAATCAGGGGGCTGATTGTAAGGGTTTTCGAAAGATAGGGGTAGAAATGTAATCAGGCTGGGCCTATTTGCAAAGTGGGTCAAGATGAGTTCCCCTTAGGTCTAAATTTTGGTAAAAGCCTAATTTGGACCTAAGGAATCTAATGGTGAAGTTGGATTTTGGGTTTGACTACGTTTGACTAGGCAATTTATGCGAAAATCAAATTTAGGGCAAATATATGTCTGAGACCCCATTCTAGGTCAAGATGGGTTCCAATGGCCAATTTAAATGTTCTAAACCCTAGAGAATATTTTTCTATGATTTTTAGAGGGTTTAAGTGAATTTCATCCTGACTAGAACCTTGGTTAATCAAGTGGGTCTGTTTTAGGATTTCAAGAAGTCATTTAATTCACAGGATACACACAAATCTTTTTCTGCCTGATCCAACCCACTTATAATCTTATTAAGACCATTTGACCTTTGTTTAGCCCTTGATAAAATCCGTTGTTGTACTGCATTGGTAAAATTGCAGTTTTAACCCTAGTTTCTTGTTTTACTCTCAGAATGGTTATAAAGTGAATTATAACCTTCAGTAGGTTATGTAGGATCTTTTATTCTCTTCATTGGGTCAAAATGAGCTAGTTAGGACTCATGATGGTGTTCTCATCATACACCCATGCCTAGCTTTTGCTAGTCCCTTAGCAAAATTTTAAGGTTTTAACTTTGATTCTAGACCATGTAATCTTTTTGATGCTCAAAATTGTGGTGTGTGCTTTCTTTTGTAGATTAGGTTAGAATGCTAATAATAGGCCTAGAGGTACTCAAGTACCAACCAAGATCCGAACCTGACCAGCTCTAGCCTCAGTCTGCCGCGAAGGTTTTTAAGGCCCATAGAAACTATCCTAAGGTTCGTTGGACTCCGCGGTTAAAGCACCCGTGCTTATAACATATTTTAGCCTTGGTTCAGTTTGCAGTGCGTTTTTATAAGAGAGAGACAGAGGAATTTTCTTTGTTTGGATTCTTTTCTCTCTCTTTTCTTTTTATTTCTAGCTTCGGATTGGCTTCTCAACACGGTCTGTATCAGATTCCTAGTCCCCATCATCAATCCTCAAAGGGTCCCTAGTAATCGATGCTTCGAGACAGCACCGCCCATGGCAACCCCCAGAACCCTGGCTTTCGAGATTTCGAGATAATCCAGCCCATGACGTTCTGTAGCCAAATCCAGACCCTGGTAATCGACATTTCGGGATAATGCCGCCCATGGCATTTGAACTATCACAAGGTGCTTATATGACCCTAATAGGATATGTAAATATCCTAGGAGACAAGCACCAAGGAAATGATATGTTATTGTGCATCTTCGAGGGGAATTTCCAGCCTTTCCACGCTGGGAACTCATCCAAATCAACTTGTGTTGATCGACCGCTTCTAATCTAGGTGACTTTTTCAGAATAATTTAAATGCATTTACGTGATTTTGATACTTATACACACTGAACCAGACTGTGTGTGGATTGGGGTGCTTAGGTTATCGAGTCCCGCAAACCAGAGGCCAGTTAACAAGGCCGAATACTCCCTAAGCTTTAGGCCTAATACTTAAGCTTCGCATTTTCCCCAACCTATTGAGGACTATCCAGATCTTAGAGGATACTTGAATTTTTAAGCCTAGGAGTCTTTTTCTTTTCAACTTGTGCTCCTTTTTTACATTTTTCACTTTTCCCCTTTTTCTCCTCAAGATTTGTATGGCCTCAAAATTTTCTCTCCTCTCAACTTTTGTTCTTTTTCAAGAATTTTTCATTTTTTTGGTATTTTTGGGATATGTGATTTTTTGTTGAAACCTTTTCTTGTGAGATGATTTTCATGGCATTTTGCACTTTCATACCCCCCCTATGCCTACAATTTGCAATGTCCCCATTGTAAATTAGGTGGGTTCGAGTTCAGCTTAGATCATTCATTAGAATAGGTTCTGGGTGGGCGAACAAGTCGAGGTGACTGCTGCGGATGATTTCAAGCTCGGGTACGAGTACCTGAGGTAGGGTCGGTTGTTCTAATGGATGAACCCTAAAGTGTAATATGAATTCAGCATAGGAACGTCAAGAAAGGTTTCGAATTTTTCAAGAATGACGGGTTGCCTCCCGTTAAGTGCTAAGTTTTACACCGTCAGCTGGGTGCAATGAGCTCAGGGAGAATGGAGGGTAAAGGATGTCTCAGCCAAATTTGTATCGGTAAGGTCAATGAACGGTTTGAGTCTCTGACCATTCACGACAAAAGGTTCTGAATCGTGGCTGAGTGGACTGATCTCGATGGCTCCATTTCCAACGATTCGTCGGACGAGGTAAGGTCCGATCCATTTTGATCTTAGTTTTCCTGGGAACAGTTTGAGATTGGCATCGAAGAGTAGGACTTTTTGACCAGGGTGAAAGATCTTTCTGGATATTTCTTGTCGTGAAAGGTCTTAACCCGCTCTTTGTAAATTTGCGAGTTCTCATATGCATCGTGGCATAATTCATCGATCTCTCTCATTTGAAGCTTTCTGTGGGTTACTGCCTTAGAAAGATCTAGGTTGCAGGTCCGTACTGCCCAATAGGCTTTGTACTCCAACTCGACAGGGAGGTGACATGCCTTCCCATACACCAATCTGAAGGGAGACATACCTAATTGGGTTTTGTGGGCAGTCCTATAAGCCCACAAAGCTTCCGGAAGTCGAGATGACCAGTCTTTCTTGTCAGGTCGAACAGTAACCTGGAGATTTTCTTGATCTCCCGATTTGATAGCTCAGCTAGACCATTAGTTTGGGGGTAATAAGGAGTAGAGATTCGATGTGATACCCTGTATTTGGTCATCAGTGACCTGAACTGAGCATTAGTGAAATGGGTCCCTCCATCAGAGATTATAGCATGTGGCATCTCGAACCGTGAAAAGATGTTCTGATGAATGAATTTGATAACCACCTTATGATCATCGGTTCAGGTCAGAATGGCTTCAATCCATTTGGACACGTAGTCAACAACGAGTAGAATGTACTCGAAGTCATCCGAAACAGGAAAGGGTCCTATAAAATCAATCCCCCAGACATTGAAAATTTCGCATACAAGAATCGACTGTAAGGGCATCATATCACTGCAGCTCATGTTGCCTAAGGTCTGACAAAGAGTGCATGCCCTACAATGATTGTATGCATCTTTGAAAATCGTGGGCCAATAGAAGCCACACTGGAGGACTTTCGCTACGGTTTTATCACCTGAGAAGTGTCCACCGCATGCCTAGTCATGGCAGAAGGACAATATGTCATGAATTTCCACTCCCGCAATACATCATCGAATGATTTGATCAGCACCGATGCGGAAAAGATATGGGTCTTCCCAGAAGTAATGCTTGGCATCGGAAAGCAATTTGTCCTTCTTGGCCTTCGGCCAATCGGATGGGATCTGATGTGATGCCAGGTAGTTTACTAGATCAGCAAACCATGGAAGCCCTGTACTGATAGATAGTCAGGAGGTGCTCATCAGGAAAATGTTCCATAATGGGTCCGGAAGGGTCGATAATATCAGAAGGAAGGCGAGACAAGTGATTAGCTACCACATTCTATTTTCCTACTTTGTCGCGAATCTCAAGGTTAAACTCTTGCAACAACAAGATCCAGCGGATTAATCGAGGTTTCACGTCCTTCTTTGCAAGGAGATGCCTCATAGCTATGTGATTAGAGTAAATGATAACACGAGAACCTAGAAGATACGATCTGAATTTTTCCAGGGCAAATACTACGGCTAGCAGCTCTTTCTCAATAACTGTGTAGTTACGCTGAGCCTCGTCAAGTGTCTTGCTAGCGTAGTAGATGACCATGGGTTTCCCGTCAATTTTTTCCCAAGTACCGCTCCTACAGCGAAATCAAATGCATCGCACATGATCTCAAAGGGTTGAGACCAAACAGGGGACTGTAGGATCAGAGCTTGGGTAACTCGATCACGTAGGGTTTCAAATGCTTGAGTGCATTCCTTGAAGATTTCGAAAGGAACATCCTTAGATAGTAGAGTGGTCAAGGGGTGCACGATCTTTGAGAAATCAAGAATGAATCGATGGTAAAGATCGACGTGCCCCAGAAAAGATCGGATGTCCTTAATCAAGCTAGGCATAGGAAGTTTGGAAATCAAATTCGCCTTAGCTCGATCAACCTAGATGCCTTTTTCTGATATAAGATGTCCCAGGACAATTCCTTCAGGCACCATGAAATGGCTCTTTTCCAAGGAAAGAACCAAATTCACATCAATGCATTGCCTGAGGATCTGGGCCAAGTAAAGGAGGCAATCGTCAAATGATTCGCCAAATACTGAAAAGTCATCCATGAAGACTTCCAGATAATCACCTACCATATCTGAGAATATGGCAAGCATGCACCGCTGAAAAGTAGCAGGTGCATTGCAGAGACCGAATGTCATCCTTCGGAACGCGTACATCCCGAAGGGGTAGGTGAAAGTGGTCTTTTCTTGATCCTCAGGATGAATTGCCACCTGGTTATAACTGGAGTACCCATCCAAAAAGTAGAAGAACCTATTTCCTGCTAGTTTCTCATCAATCTCATCAATAAACGGTAGTGAGAAATGATCCTTCTTTATGGAGGTATTGAGTCTTTTGTAATCAATGCAGACTCTCCACAAATTTACCACACGGGTCGGTATGATTTCTCCAGTTTCAATCATGATCACGGTGAGTCCTGCATTTTTAGGCACAACCTATATTGGACTCACCCATTGACTGTTAGAGATCGAGTAGATGATCCCAGCATCTAACCACTTGATGATCTCCTTTTTCACGACCTCCTGTAGATTAGGATTCAGATGTCTCTGCATTTCACGGGAAGGTCATGTGCCCTCTTCAGTATAGATACGGTGTATACAGTAAGAAGGGCCGATGCCAGTCAAATCATCGAGAGTCCATCCAATGGCTCTACGATGTTCCTAGAGAGCATAAATCAGACGGGATTCTTGATCCGGTGTGAGTCTAGAGTTGATAATCAGAGGAAACGTCTGATTGGAACCCAAAAAGATGTACTTAAGATGATCAGGAAGAGGCTTAAATTCCAAAATTGGGTTATCAGCAGCAGCGGGTGGTTCAGGGTGTGTGTCAGGAACAAGGGAAGGAGTTATGAGTGTGTCTAGGTCAAGTTCGGACTCCTCTGATTGTGAGTTTTGATCCTCTTGTGATTGATTAGAAGTAGTCAGGTTTTCCTCAATATATGGATCGTCAACCACAGCCTTGATATCACATATCTATTCTATAACATCGTAATTAATCCCTTGTTTGGCCTTAAATATGTCAATCTTTAATGTTTGGTTCCCAAACTTCAGTTCAATTTGACCCTCCTCACAATTTATGTTGGCCCTAGCAGTGGCCAGAAAGGGTCTCCCTAGTATGATTGGTGTGTTCCTCAGATTTTCTAGAGCATCCATATCCAAGACTACAAAGTCCACTAGGAAATAGAAATCCTGAACCCTAACAATGACATCCTCCAGAACTCCTTTAGGTGACTTGATAGATCGATCAGCCAACTATAATGTCAACTCTGTCGGTTTGAGCTCAGATTCCTCAAGATGGTCAAGTAGGGATGCAGGTATTAGGTTTATGGAGGCTCATAGATCCAATAAAGCTCTATCAAATTAGATATCACCAATTGTACAGGAAATCAGGGGAGTGCATGGGTCTTTTGCCTTAGGTGGGAGTTTGCTCAAAATTACAGAGCTGGCTTGCCCTAACAATACAATTAGGCTCCCACTTTTGGTTTGCGGCTTACACTTAGGTGTACACACGTCTTTCAGAACTCGTGCGTAAGCCGGTACATGGCGAATCTCATCCATCAAGGGGATGTTTATCTGGACCTGTTCAAAGAGCTTGACTAGGTCCTCCTTAAGTGCCACGGGTTTGTTTGTCCTCTTTCCCTTAGTCAAGGCCTCGGGAAATGGAACCTTGGATGGTTCCTCTAGAATAGGTCCAGGTTCTTGATCTGGGACAAGGGTGTCCTAGATAACTAACCTAAGGTTTGGGTTAGCACTACTAGGCTGAAAGTGGTTTGGATAAGGTGGGTCTTGTGTTGCTTTGCCACTACAGGTTGTTACTGAATTTAGTCCTGCCTGATTCTGGTTCAGTGTCGGTAAAATAGGTGGCTGCTGCTGAAATCCCAAATATGATGTTGAAACTTCCATCCTGTCAGGTGATGGAACAGAAGGGGCCTGATAAATCATGTGGGTTGTGCCCAGATTTGGGTTCATAACACGCCTCTGGTTCGGCACATTATTCGGATCCGGTAGAGGTTATGAAGGGAGTGTGCCAGGTTGGCGGGAATTCGCCATCTGGGCGAGTTGATGGCAAACCTCTATGATCTCATCTTTGTACTATTTTTGCATAGCCTCATTCGTCTTTTGAATGTCAGCCAGAGTCTGAAGGATAAGAGTCATTTGATCTGTCTGAGTTGGCCCAGATTGATAGGTGGGGTTGGGTCGAAGCTAAGGCGGCTGAAATGGACGAGAAGCTTGTGGACGAGATTGATATGGTGGTCTCTAATTCTGATTATTTCCCGCCCACAGGAAATTGGGATGATTCCGCCATCCAGGGTTATAGGTGTTAGAGAATGGGTCATTCTGGATGGCGTTGAGGTCATCGCAGGTCTGAGGAACCTTAGAAAAATTAGAGTACAAGGGTTCAGAGTTCCCCCAACTAGAGTGTGTAGGGTCGGAGTTTCCTCCAGTCTTAGAGTCAGACAGGGGTGGATATGGGTCCATCCCCTGAGAAGATCGGTGATAGATGTTATGCACAGCTTCCCTCTCAGAGGGCGGCTGTGCGAACGGGTTTTGCGCAGAGGTGGCTCGCTGCAGATGTCGAGTTAGCTCATCCACCTTCTTCTCAATGATAGAGACCTTGTCCAAACGACTGACCATTAATTCCAAGTCAACGGATGCGGACAGGCCCTGCGTCCCGTGTGTTCCCCTTGGATTCGTCGATGCGCGGGCATTCGTCTGGTCAAATAAGCCCATGGAGTCATTATTGATGGAGTTCTTGTACATATTCTTGAGAATCTCCCACACAGTGTCTTCGTGTTGACCCATGATATTTCCTCCACAAGTTGCATTGACAGATAAACGGATATCTTCATGGAGTCCCTGGTAAAAAGACTGGACTTGTTCCCATTTAGGAACTCCGTGATGGGGCCACTTTCACATGAGATCTAGGAAACTGTCCCATGCTTCATGAAGTAGTTCTCCAGGCTGCTATGTGAAGTGTGTGATCTGGTGTTGTAAGGCATTCGTTCGACCAACTAGGAAGAACTTTTTCAGAAAAGGGTTCATGTGAATTATGGGAATTAAATGACTTCTTGTAACCTTAAAACAAATCCACTTGATTTAACAAGGTTTTGGTCAGGATAAAACTTACCTAAACCCTTTAAAAATCATGGAAAAATATTCTCTAGGGTTTAGAACCTTCAATCCGGCCCTTAAAGCCTATTTTGACCTAAATTGGGGTCTCAAACAAATATTTACCCTAAATTAAGTTTTTTTGTAAATTGCCAAATCAAATATGGTTAAACCCAAAATCCAACTTCACCATTGGATTCCTTAGGTCCAAATTATGTTTGTACCAAAATTTGGACCTAAGGGGAACTCATCTTGACCTACTTTGCAAATAGGTCCAGCCCAATTACATTTCTACCCCTATCTTTCGAAAGCCTCCGCAAAAACCCCCTTAGCTTCCTCATCGTTCTTTGCAATTAGGTCCCTCTGCCATTATAGCGGAGAGAATCCTACTCCGGCGAGGTTTCAAAGGCAAGAACTCTCTGATCTCTTAGAAAATCCCCTTCAAAATTGAAAGGGAGATTATCTGAGAAATCTCCTCCAATGTAAACCCATTGATGAGCCCTAATTCCTACCCAATCTCTCTTGCGAACGTATGAGAGATTTGGGTCACTCTGAGTTTCCATCTCCGACGAGATTGCCGTGCTTGGAAGCTTGGCTTCCAAGCACAAACCCAACCTCCAGGACCTATTTAAGAAACCCTAATTCAATTCCGCACCTACTCAGCTTGGAATTGGGCCGGTCCACCCCACTTTCTTCTCTCCTCGCCGGCCACAACCCATCCGCAAGCTCCAGCGGCTCCGCCCCCTCTCTCTCGTCGCCCAACCACAATACCAGTGGTTGGGTTGCCTTCCTCTCATTCATCCGCGTCGGCCACACCAGCTTAGACGCTGCCTCTGCCCCTATCGTCACCGCCGCCTCACCTACAGAGAACTTCTTCTCAGGTGACGACAATACTAGCTGGCCTCCATCTCTGCCTCCTCCGTCCTTAGGTTAAGTCAGATAACTTCTCTTTTCCTCCTCTTCCTGTTCCCCCTCTTTATTTCTTGAAAATATCCCTCGACGCCACAAATCACCACCACCTTCTCCACCTCCGGCGAGGCACCCCCGTCGCTCCGCACCTCCATCCGCCTCGCCAACCACCCCATAAGTTTCGCAACACCCCACTGAACGTAACCCCTCACCTCACTCACCACGCCACACACCCAAACTGCCCCCCGAGCACACCCATACACACAGCCACAGGTTGCCCTAGATTCGCCACCACAACCACCCACACGCCACGCCGACCCCCGCAACACACTCGCCGTGTCTCGGCGAAGCATCTTAAGCTTTCTGACGAGGCCACAAGGCCGTTTGCGTGACTGCAGGTACAGAAGGGCTGCCGCCATTGTTAGGCAGCAAGGAGCTTGCTCGCAAGCCTCCTCCAGGTCCGTCCGCTCCAGGCACAAGTCTTAGGCAACGCAGATTTGAGGCAGGAATGTACCCAGGATACCAATTGAAGTCGACTGCCTCTGCAGTGTAGCCAATTGGATCGGCCATCTGCTGCGGACGCGTGCAATAGGAAGGTGGGACGTTTAATCCCACCTCGAAAGTGGATGAGCGGGCGCAACAAGATAAATTGAAAAAGTGCATATGCGTCTTCGCCTCTTGACCACAGGGTGAGGTCCCACTCACCCTCTCACCGCCTCGTCTGCGACCTGATCCCTACGGACCTGGCTTGACCCGTATACCCGACCTGCACTCCTCACCCACCACCGCACGCCGGTGGGCCTGGTCTCGAGCGCGTACCCAACCCGATTACCTGAGAAGCGGCTCTAGGAGAGCGAGCCCAAGAGCGAAAGAGGAAGAGAGAGAGTAGGCAAGTAGGGGTAGGTTTTGCTCTCTCGCAGGCAAGGAGAAGAAGAAGAAGCCAAGGAAGAAGAGGGAGGAAGCCAGCGAACACTAAGGAAGAAGGCAAGGCTGAAGAGGAAGAAGCTGAAGAAGGGCTGAAGAAGAACGAAAAGGAGAAGGAACTGAAGGCAAAAGAAAGAGCGCCTCTAGAGAAAGAAGAAGAAGAAAGAGAAGAAGCCAAAGGCAAAAGAAAAAGGTAAAGGCACAGGCTGAGAACAGAAGGAAGGAAAGAAGGAAGGAAGAGATCAGAGATAGAAATCAGAAGAAGAGAAAGAAAAGAGAAGACAAAGAGAAGAAAGAGCCAACGATAGAGAAAGGAAGAAGAAAAAGAAGAGAGATTGCAAGAGAAATCAGAGAAGAAAAAGACAAATCAACAGAGAGCACTGTAGCACATACTTTTAAGATGTCTGATTTTATAATCAGACGTCCAAATTTCCATAAGTTCTCATTATATCTCTTGCTGCATTTACTCCTATTATCCATATACTCATGCTTTATATTTTTCATTAGATTTTTGAGTAATATTATGTGTTCAAATTGCATTCATTGAGCTTAGTGTATGAATTCCATTTGCTCCCTATGTTCGACCTCGGACTTAAAACTTCGAGTAATAAAATCTATTTATTTTTTAGCGATTTCAACCTATACTACGACGCATCGATTTTAAAACATTGATCTCGTTCGATGAACAATACCCCTTAGTCAGAAAGCCGTCCACCTGAGAAATACCTGGGCAGCCGGAGAGGGAGAGTCCTGCAAAGACCCCTACATGGTAGAGCACGCCCACGAGGGTTTCCCCCACCCGACCTCTCTTGTCACTGATGTTCCAGGTAGACCAGAATGGGGACTTGACCTGTTAAGTCTACCAGTTTTATTAAAGAGCAAGGGTGCTTAAGATTTCACTTGAACTTTAGATGTATTGAGTGCAAAAAGTGACCTAATTTCAAGGTTGGTTGACCCAACAAGGTGGGTTAACTTCACCTATTTGTCCTTTGAGAAATTTTAGGTCCCTTCTTTTAGGATTCAAGTGAGATTAAGAGCCTGAATTTTAGGGTTTGCTAGAATAAATCACTTCAACCAAGGCTTAGGCACACATCTTTTTGGAGAGTTGATTCTTGCTTATGAAGGTGTGTCTCTAAAACCCTAAATTGAAATCCTTAATTTGGCTCTAATCTTGGTCCAATTTAGTTTGCCAAATGTGGTATCTAGGGCTCAAACAAGAATGTGGTAGCCTTAGTTACCTTAACTGGGTGCACAAATCAATTTTGTTGTTGAAATCAAATCAGGCAACTTGATGGATTAGCCAAAAATGGAAAGCAAGTAGCCATAATTGATTTTATCCTTTTTTTCCTTTTTAGAATGAGGGGCTTAAGAGAAAGTACGAAGAAATTACCCGCCCCTGGCGTGTTTGATGTGTGGCTATCTTTCTTTGAATCTTCTCCCTGAAACAACCACAACAAAAAGATATAGCAAGTTAATACCAAATCAGAAATTGTAATCAAGAATTCTAAATTTCCCATTGCTCCTCGGCAATGGCGCCAAAATGTTTGAGGTCGCTGAATCGAGTTTAAGAGTATCGCGTTGCAATACAACCGAAAAAGCGTTCAAAACAAATACAATTTTATTACTCGAATTTGAAGTCCGAGGTCGAATATAGGGAGCAAATTGGTGTTTAGAAATCAATATCACAATTCAGAATTTAAAAGAATATGCAATAATATCAATATCAAAGTGCAAAAATATGGGAGCAAGTGTAGAGCACAAAATAGTAAAGAACTCAATGTATATGAATTAAACTCAAATTGGACATCTAATTTGTAAATCAGAGGACTTAAACTGATGCTACAGTGCTCCTTCTGCCTTCAGCTTCTGCGGCACTTCTTCTTTCTTCCTTCTTCTGCTTCTCCTTCTCCTCTTTCTCTTTACCTTTGGCTTCTGTCTTCTTCTTTCTTTACGATCTTTCTCTGCCTTTTCTCTCTTCCTTTGCTTTCTTTGCCAGCTGCCTCTTTTCTTTCTTTCTCTTTATCTTTGTCTTTTCTTTCCTCTGACTTCTGCCTTTTGCTTAGCTTCTCCTTCTTCTTCCTTCAGCTTCTTCCTTCTCTGCCTTTGTCTGCCGTGGCCCTTCCCTTAGCTTCTCCTTCTTCGTCTTCAGCTTCGCTTCTCCTCCTCTTCAGCCTACAGCAAAACCTACCCCCTACCCACGCGCACTCTCCTCTCTTTCTCTCTTAGGTTCCACTCTCCCAGAGCCACACGTATTCGGGTAATCGGGTGGGGTACGTACTCGGGACCAAGCCCACCGGCATGCGGTGGTGGGCAAGGAGTGCAGTCGAGTCAAGTCAGGCCAATCCGCAAGGCGTGAGCGCGGACGAGACCGGGTCAGTCAGGTGAGGGGAACCTCACCGCGTGGTTTGGGGGCGAATAGCTACAGGCGCAAATTCAACTTATGTGCCTTCGGTAGCTTCGCAGCCACCGATGTGGGACTAAACGCGTGCCCGCAGTAAAGGTGGTCCTCCAATTGCAGCAGCTACTATGGCCTTCGATTGGAATTGAGCGCCAGGTGTTGTGCGCGAGGGTGTTCCGCACAGTCTGGGACAGGGGCCTAGAGCTAGCAAGGCCTGGAGCGGTTGCAAGCAAGCTTCAAGCTTTGCTCCAATGGCGAATGACGCCTACTACCTAAAATCACCAAGACGGCCTCGCGGCCATGTCAAATTTCTTAGGAAGCTTCGCCGAGGCACGGTGAATGTGCTGCGGTGGTTGGCGTGGCGTGGGGATGCCTGTGCGAGCGTGCCTAGGGCACACTGTGTGCGAAGGTGTGGGTGTGTTTGGGGGTGCATTTGGGTGAGTGGAGTGGTGGTATGAGTGAGGGGAAATGTTCAGTGGAGTGAGGGGATGCTTATGGACTTGTCAGCGAGGAGGGGGATGGTCTGTGGTGGTGGAGCGATCTCGCCGGAGGTGGTGGCTGGAGATGAAGGAGATGAGGGTGATGGAGATCAGCAGTGGTTGATTTTGAGAAATAAGGAGTGGAGAAGAAAGTAGAGGGGAAGGGGACTCATCTTGGGTGATAGTGGATGAAGGGAAGATGAAGATGGTGTTGGGCGTGTACTGCCGACGCCGAAGATGAAGGCGCTCAGAGAGAGACTGTCGGCGAGGATGAAGGGGAGACAAGGGCGTCGGTGGGTGCTATGCGACGCGAACGAACGTAACGAAGAAGAGCCTGCCACTGGAATTGTGGTTAGACGATGAGGGAGAGTAAGGAAGGTCACCGGAGCTTGACGAGCGAATCGGCCGGAGGAGGAGAGAAGAATTTGAGGGGGGTCTTCGATCGAATTCAAGCTTAGAGGAGTCAGTTGGATCTGGGGCTTCTTAAATAGATCTCTGTAGGGGGATTCGTGCTTGGAAGCCAAGCTTCCAAGCAAGGTATGGTCACCGGAGATGGAAACTTCAAAAGACCCAAATCTCTCATACATTCGCATGACAGATTGGGAAACAATTAGGGCATCAAATCGAGTTCAGATTGGAGGAGATTACTCAGAGAATCTCCCTTCCAATTTTGGGAGGGATTCTCTGAGCAATCAAGGAGAAACCTCCTTTCAAAGCTCGCCGGAGTAGGGTGGAGGGACCTATTTGTGAAGATGATAAGAAATCAGGGGGCTGATTGTAAGGGTTTTCGAAAGATAGGGGTAGAAATGTAATCAGGCTGGGCCTATTTGCAAAGTGGGTCAAGATGAGTTCCCCTTAGGTTTAAATTTCGGTAAAACCTAATTTGGACCTAAGGAATCTAATGGTGAAGTTGGATTTTGGGTTTGACCACGTTTGACTAGGTAATTTATGCAAAAATCAAATTTAGGGCAAATATATGTCTGAGACCCCATTCTAGGTCAAGATGGGTTCCAATGGCCAATTTAAATGTTCTAAACCCTAGAGAATATTTTTCTATGATTTTTAGAGGGTTTAAGTGAATTTTATCCTGACCAAAACCTTAGTTAATCAAGTGGGTCTGTTTTAGGTTTCAAGAAGTCATTTAATTCATAGGATACACATAAACCCTTTTCTGTCTAATCCAACCCACTTATAATCTTGTTATGACCATTTGACCTTTGTTTAGCCCTTGAGAAAATCCGTTGTTGTACTACATTGGTAAAATTACAATTTTAACCCTTGTTTCTTATTTTACTCTCAAAATGGTTGTACAGTGAATTATGACCATCAGTAGGTTATGTAGGAGCTTTTATTCTCTTCATTGGGTCAAAATGAGCTAGTTAGGGCTCATGATGGTGTTCCCACCAGAGAGAAAAAGCCCCCCTGTCCCCGTGCTCTCTCTCTCTTTCTCTCTCTGGGTTCCACTCTCCTTGAGCCTTCCACAGTAACGGGTAATCGAGTATTTGGGTCAAGCACGTACCCGAGTTCAGGCTCACCGGTAGTGGGTGGTGAGCAAGGAGTGAGAGCTTAGGCAGGTCAAATCGAGTGAGGCTAATGGGACCTTACCCCATGTTCTGAGGCAATAAGCCTAGAACACAAAAATAACTTATACACTTCAAGTGCTCGGCTGCTTCCGATGTGGGACTATGTCCTTACTTCCTTCCGCGTGCAGCAGCTACTGGTGGATCAGTCAATTGTAGGTGGAGGAGCAGTCGATGCTCCTAATTAACTAGCTGGTTATAATCCTAGAATGAATCCGCATAGCCTGGAGCAGATGCCTGGAGCTAGCAAGCCAAGAACATGCTTTGGAGCTTCTTCGAAGGACTCCAGCAATGGCAGCTTCACCTGTGGCCTAAAAACAAGAACAAGGCCTAATGGCCACGTCAAAACAGTTTAGAACCTTCGTCGAACTCGTGGAGTGCAATGGTGGTGGTGGTATGGTGTGAGCGTGTGTGGAGGTCGTACGACCTCGAAAAGGGTAGACGAAGGTGCGTGAGTTCGGCAGAGGGTTTGGAGGAGCAATCGACCTAACTAAGTTAGGGCTTTTGCTCCTGAGGTTGAGGCAAAGGTGTAGAGATAAGTGGCAGCCGTTTTGGAGACGTGTGGTGGCCGTGCAAACTCGTCGGTGGTACACTGATGAGGTGGAAGACGAAGTCGCTGAGGGCGGTGTGGAAGTCAAAGCGGAGTGTCGGAGGTGCTGTCGTGAAGAGAAGCTAAGGAGTCGATAGAGATAAGTAGCGGACGACAGGGATCAGAGTTGGCACCAGTTGCGGTATGGCCGGTGCCAGAGACGAAGATGGCTTCAGTGGGGTGATGACGGTGAGGATGAAAGAGATAGGGACGTCGGCCGATATTGCGCGATGCAGAGCAAGATGAGGAAGGAGTATCTGCCACCGATATTGCAGTCAGATGATGATGAGAGGCAGGGAGAGTCGCTGAAGCTCGAAGAGCCTTTCGGCCGGATTAGGAGGAAAGAATTTGGGGTAGATCCGGTCGAAATCGAGCTTGAGGAGAACGGTCTGCCCTGGGGAGTCTTATATAGGCTGTGAGAGGGTGATTAGAGCTTTGTAAGCAAGCTTCCTAAGCTTGGAATGCCGCCAGAGTTGGAAACCCAACTCTTTGAAGGATTCACATGAGGATTTGGGCGATTTCTGGGACTTCGGATCTGGTTAAAAAGGAGTTAGTTTCTTGACGAATTCCCCTTTCAAATCTGAGAAGGATTCGTCAAGAAATCAAGGAGATCTTGCCAAATGAAGCTCACCAGAGTTGTAGGAATAGGATTTTGGTGCGATGGGGGCCTTTTTGTGAAGAAGACAAAGAAGTTGGGGGCCTTTGTGTAAGAAATTCAAAAGCTGAGGAGCCATGTGAAATAAAGAAAATCAGACTTTGACTAAAGTGCAAACTAGGTCGAAACAATCTTAGATTGGGTCCAAATTTTGATACAAATCTAATTTAGACCCAAGGAATTAAATGGTGAAGTTGAATTTTGGTTTTGACCTCATTTGATTGGGTAATTTATGCAAAAACCCAAATTGGGGCAAAAGTTTGTCTGTGGCTCTGTTTGAGGTCAAGATGAGTTCTGACGGTCAAATTGAAGGTATCAAACCTTAGAGAATATTTTTCTATAAATTTTAGAGGATTTAGGTGAATTTTATCCTGACCAAAACCTCAGTTAATTAAGTGGGTCTATTTTTAGGGTTTCAGATGTCCATTAATTCCTGTAACGTATGAAAACCCGTTTCGTTCTGCATGAACCCCCTTAATAGACTCTAAAGCGTATTTGACCTTTATTCAACCCCTAAGAAAATCCGTGGCTATTCTATTTTTATGATAGAATGGTAAATTTGCATAAATAACCCTATATTCTTATCTTCTCAAATTTGTGTTTTGTACCCTTAAGAGCTTCTGAAAGATATGTAGGAGCTTTTATTGACTTAATCAGATCAAAATGAGCTAGATATGGCTCATGATGGTGTTCCCATCAACTATGAAGGAGAAGATATTGAAGAAGAGAAGGTTCTATCTGAAGAGCCTTGTGCTTATGCTGGTTAAGGTGTCTGGGCTAATTTTTGATGTCTGATACTTGGCATTTGATTTGATTCTGATTACTATTCATATATTTGAATAATTGTGAAGTTTGAACTTAAAGGGTAATTTGGTGATTCAAATCACCATTTTACCCTAATATTTTTGCACATTGATACTTGATTTTATTAATATATCTTGATTATTCTTCTGGTCTTAATTGCTTATATTTTGCTTAGAATTGTGATATGTGAGAATGAATTGCCATTATTGCTCCCAGTGAACAACCTCGTACAATCGAGTTATAAATTTTAAGTGTTTATCGCTATTTCTCAACTGTACTGCAACGCATTTCCTTAGATTTGACGATTCTGCGTTAACAATTTTCTACGGGAATGGATTTCCCGAGGTTAAACAACTATAATCATCTGACAAAAGGTGATTTGGGCCTAACGTCTATTTATCAGACATCTAGGGATCACTACGAATGTTTGAAAGTGTATGTATGTTAGATTAAAGGTTAATCCTCTAAGATTAGTCTAATAAAGCTAACAGTCCTCTTAGTTGGATGTCTGGCAAGGTCATTAGACATCTTCTAAAATGTCCAGACTAAGGGCTGGACGTCTGAAATTGGCAAACAGAGAGTGGTTCTCTAGCATAAGTGTTTTAGACATCTGATAAAACAGTCAGACGTCTTAAAGTCACAAATCAGATGTCTGATTTTCAGATTGGACGTTTGATCAGGCTGTTTGAAACCTATTTTGGTTTTCTAAGTTCTCTATAAACCACTTTAAGTATCCTAGGTTAGAGTAAGTGTTCCTAGGGCTATAGTTTAGTTACTTTAAGGTTCTTTAACATATAATCTAGACAGAAAATAAAGAGCAACGAAATAACAAATGAATACATGAATAAAGTATCTATCCTATTCTTCATCTCCTTCATTCTTCAAGCTCTCGCTCCAAGTGAAGCTCCTTCTCCTCCATCAAGCTCCTCCAATCCACCATGGATGCGAGCTTAAGCTTGATTGCACCGCAAAAATACACCTACAATTGTGTCGTCTTGTGCTATTTCCTAGCATTACCAGTAAATATTAGGTATCCATAGTCGCATTTGTAAAAATACATACATGCATGCATTTAATTGAGAGGGGAGGAGAGTGAAATAAATGGCCTTGTAATTTACATTTTCTTCAAGTGTTGCTTCGCAAAATTTCCATCTTTATTTTTTATTTTATTTGATTTTGAATTTCTTCTCCGCGGCTACAATGCATGGCAGCCTCTTCCTTGCGCCATGTCCTGCTCAGCATGCTCTGCAAGCCACTCCCTGCAGCCGCATGCACAGCCATGCATAGCCAGGGCATGGCTGTGCATGCCTTCTTCCTCTATAAAAAGAGCTCGGCTCTCTTCTTTGCGGGGAGCCTGGTCCACGCCAAAAACACAACAGCTCTTCTTCTCCAGGCCGTCTCCTCCCCTCTCCCTCCATATGCAGCCTCTCCTCCTCTGAGGTGCCACGCTGCGAGCAGGAGCAACTCACAGTGGTGCACAACCACCACTGTGAGTCCACCACCGCCCAGCCCATCAAAGAGCCGGTGAGCGTGGTGGTCTTCTCTGTTGAGCCACTTCCGCCATTGCCGCAGGCTTCCAGGTCTGAAGCTCTGCGGCAGCAACAGCAACGCCGGCCACCACGCGCCTCAAGCACCTGTCCCGTGTCCACCGCGCATGCCAGCAGGCCACCCGCACCCCTCTCCGTGTGCTCTGTCGCGAAGTCCCGTCCGCAGCCTAGCCGGCACAGCCTCTTCCGTGAGCGCGCCGAGCCGCTCCACACCACCCGCACTCACGGAACCGCTGGCACCCGGTCGCGCGAGCCGAGTGGCACTGTAGCCACTGTTCACGCCAATCAGCGGAACACTGTGGCTACAGTGCGGTGACCGGTAAGTTTCTCACTTACCCGGTCACCCGGCACGTCGCTACCGGCCCCAGCCCGTGCCAGCGTCTCTCCCGCGTACGCCAGTGCCCGCCCGCGCGTCTGCGTGCGCCCGCGTCTACCAGCGCTCGAACCCACCTGCGTCTTCACCCGCTCCCAGCGCCTGTGTCTACACGCACCCGCCTCTCCACGCAACGCCCTGCGCTGCGGTTCCTCCCACGCCCGCTCCCTGCTGCGTGCGCGTGCCCTCGCACGCCTACGCGCCTGCACGTGCGCGTGGATCATCAGACGATGCCCTACTGTGCGCGGACGACTTAACTTTAGCCTTCTTCACTCCAGCAGAACCGAGCACCCTCTCTCTCTCTCTCTCTCTGCAGATACACATACACACACACTCACACTCTCGCACACACACACTCTCACTTATACATTATTATATACTTATATATATATACATATACATATAGATATTGATACATAGACATATATTTATATACATATACATACATACATACATAGATATATATATATATATATATACACACACACATATACTTATACATACATATATATATATATATATATATATATCTATAATTATAAATACATATATATATATATAGATCTACATAATATACATAGATACTTATACTAATATATATATATACATATCTACATACATATAACTATATACATATATTACTATGTATATATACATATATATATACATCTATATAGTTATATATACATACATATACATACATACATATATATATATATATATATATATATATATATATATATATATAACTACATATATACCTATATATTTATAACCATATATATATATATATATTTACATATCTATATATATATATATATACATATATATATACATATATAACTACATATATACCTATATATTTATAACCATATATATATATATATTTACATATATACATATATATATTTTTTCATATCACTTATCATACGTTGTATCGCGGGAATATCTGCACCAGTTACTGATATTCCCCAATACACGCGTACAGAAAGCATGTTCGCACTCATCTTCACCAATCCACCTTACACTCCATGCGGCACTTGTCTTGTTGGTTGCGTCTTTCTAGACGACGACCAACTCGACATCATGCTACACGCCATCTCCGCCTCCACCCCCACCCCTTTATACATATATAATATATACATATACATATATACTATATTTACTCTATTTCTGTTTCTCTTTCCTGCCATTAAAAAGATAAAAAAAAAATACACAAAAGAGAAAAGATAATCTTTGACTTGCAGGTACTCAGTCTTGCGAATAGCAAGACCAGTTTTGGGAACCCTAATTTGGCTCAAAGCCAAGAACCTGATTTTGAGGGTGTACCTCAAGGATAAAAATTATCAGAAAAAATCTTAAATAGAAAAACACCAAAAACACAATAAACGAACGGAAGAGATTCGTTGTAGGAAAGGTGTAGAAACTTCTTCTAATCCCACTTCCCTGAGTTCGACCTTGGGCCTAAAAGTGACCAAGATAAAATCAAGTAGGCCAAGTAAAAAATTTTGTAAACAGATGGTTAGGCTCGAATTAGGTTAACCACTATACGCATTTCAATGATAAAATCACCATATTAACACGACCTATCCGGGCCCAACAACATCTTTCTGGCGCTGTTGCTGGGGAAGTGCGCATTCAAGTAAGTTTTTACTCCATTCCTTTAATTTTTCTCTTCTCACACCCTTCTCTTCACAAGTATTTTTGTTTATTGATGTGCAGGTAAACCTGTTGCAAGGAGAAGGCAGGTAGACAAAGTCAGAGACGTGGGCAGATCCAAGGCGGGAACAAGAGCGTGAAGTCGCCAACACAGCACTGGAGCTTCGCACACGTTGCTGAATAAGTAGGTCTTTCTTTCTTAGCAACCTAGGTTAACTTGTAACCTTAATAAAAATAAACTAAAAAAAAAAAAACTAGAAAAACTTCTTGGGATCTCTTGGGGCAAGTGGATTAAAATTCACTTGTTTGATTGATTGCCTTTACTCCCACCGCCCCTGGATTTCCCGCCAAACTTCGCATGGCGAAGAGCTAAGAATCTTGATTCTTGAATCTTTCACCATGTGAAGTATTCTTTGAGGCAAATAAAAAGATTGATTACCACCCCTCTTTGCCTCACTTATCTGCAATTCGGGATCACATTTTTTGGTGGGAAGACTTGGAATTGAGTTGATTCCAACCCTACCACGACTTTTCACGTGCCTAAGATTCGATCCCGAATAATTCAACCCCAACAATTTGATTTTCTTTATCTTTTGTTTAAGCCTTGTGTGTGGAAATCATTTTGGTGATTGGGAGCACTTGAATTGAAGTGCTTTGGCTCCCTTTCACATTAATCTAAAATTGATTCGTGCATCCACACATAGAAATCTCCATCTAGGGAAGCCCATTGCATTTTAGCATGCATTAACCAACTAACATTGAAGAAGGGTTTGTTGGGCTTAGAAGAAAACTTGTATTCTCTCAAAACCAGGAGATTGGCTGAATTGGTAATTCAGCGAAACCCTAAAATCCATACTACTTAAGGCTGAATTCTAAAAATCATTCACCAATTAAAACTTCAATTCGGGGAGATTTCCCTGTTGCATGTTTGATTTACACACTCTAAAAATCAATCACTTGGGCATTACCCATAAATAACACCCTTCATATTCCAGAAGCACTTGATCTTAAGCCTCTAACTAAAGCTGGTAGCAACTTGACCTTTATTAAGGATTGGAGGTCTAACTACCTGCGTGTAGCACCTACATGCTGGTGAGGGTTCCCGTGTGCTATCGGGTGTCTAAGACTGGGGCAAACGGCCTTTCAATCTGGCCCGGTGGTTCCGCGGTGCTCGCATTCGGTTCCGTAGGTCGTGATAGTAGATAACTTAGATCTTTAGGTCTAAGGGCACACTGTAGAGGTTAGGAATTTGATTGTATTGATTTGTCATCAAGTGTACCTTTGTGGCGTCATTTCTCTCATCTCTTTTCCCTTCGTATCTCCCCAATTCTTCCTACGGTAGTGCATGTTTGAGAGGAGGTCACAAAACCCTAAATTGTGTGAATTGTCTGATAAATCTAGAGAAGCCGACTCGTCCTCCTCCTCCACAGACATGGCTACACACCCACCCCCAAATCCCGAGGGAGGAAACCACCCTCAAAACCCACCAGGTGGTGGAGCCTTGGATCCTATAACCTGCCTCCAAGCTCAAATGGAAATGTATAATGAACAAATTGAGGCCATTAGGGAAACATTGGAGGAAATGCAGAACCCTCCCGAACGGGAGGAGCCTAGGTCTCTTAGCTCATATCAGAATCTCGCTGCTACAGAGACCATAGGACAAATTCAGGTCCCCATGGGTGGGGACGACTTTAAATTAAAACCTAACATAATTGGCTTGATAAATTTTCACTTTCATGGTCTTGCAATTGAAGATCATTTTCTCCACTTGGAAGACCTAACCCGATTGGCTGAAACTGTTAAACCAAGAAATGTCGGGTTACCTATAGTCCTCATGAAAATGTTCCCGTTTTCACTATGGGATAAAGCGTCGCAGTGGTTACGCACCCTTGGGAGAACCATCCACTCTTGGGAAGAGATGCGAACAGCGTTTCTCAAGAAGTTCTTCCCAATCGGGGGAACCAATGCGCTTCGTCGCGCTATCACTTCATTTACGCAACAAAACGGCGAATAGTTTCATGAGGCATGGGAGAGATATAATGACCTCCTCAGGAAGTGTCCGCACCACAGTCTGCCTAAGTGACATATAGCCCAGATTTTCTACTATGGGCTAAATGAGACTTTGAAATAGATTGCAGACACTTCCTGCGGAGGGAATTCCATGAATAAAGATGAGAATGGAGCATTCGAATTATTTGAAAATATGAGCGAAAACTCAATGAACAATGCCTCCATTGTCGCATTTAATCGTACCAGCCTGCCCCGTAATGTCCACGAAGTTAACACAGGACCCTCCCATTCATCTACAGATCTCAGCCTTATCGCACAGAAATTGGATGAAGTCTCCGTCGTGCACAAGAAGCTAGACGAGCTTCTGACCAACCCCACCCGTTCTATGGCAAACACCCCCACTTCACCACTTCGTCACAATCCCAATTCTTCCAACACCAGGCTTATCCCGAGAAACCCCGTAAGACCATCCTTACCGAGTGTCGCACCAAGCGACTTGGTAAGTCATGTGGATCTAGCTTCTGCGAGCCAATATTTCGACATGGAGGACCAAGCCTCTGTGTGCTCGGACGCATATTTACATGCGGACGCGTCTTCTGGCATAGAAGACGCTTGCACCCTGGGGAACAACCCGTTCTCTGCCACTTATAACCCAGGGTGACGAAATCATCCGAACTTCGCATGGTCCAACAACCCACAGGGCCAAAACCCCGCTGGTGGACCAATGCGACTGTCTGCACCCGTAATCCTAAGGGCCCAATCTAATCCTATGGCGAATCCGCCATCAGGTCCTTGCGTACCGCCAACAGAACACGCATCAAGTCCTCTTGACAAATTGATGCGAATGATGACGGAAATGTCAAAGTGCCATAAAGAGAACATGACCTCTCTTCAGCACCAATTGGCGCAGCAGAATGTTGAGATAAGTCAACTACGCATGATGACTGGATCTCAAGGCACTCTTCCAGCCCAACCTGTTCCAAACCCGCGAAATTTCGTACCCCGTGGTCCTCAACCACAGGTACGACCTTCTCAGGGGCAGGTTCATCAAATTCTGCAGGCTCCGAGCATTCCACCGGGATTTCAGGCTAATCCCGCTGTAGCACCTCACTCTTATGTCCCTATTGCAAACCCTCCTCCACCTTATGATCCCACTTGACCTGCATCGTCCAATGCTATCACTACGAGGAGCGGTAAGCAAACCATCGATCCGCCTCGACCTGATCCTGGCCCATCTTCTTCATTGCCCTCTCATTCAGGATGCGCACTGCATTCGTGAGAGGACGATACACCCAAATTGGTGCCAGAATCAGTCCCATTCCCTGAGGCTCTACTGAGGGAGCTAAAAGGCAAAAAGAAAGATACGCAGGCCTTTGATAACCTGCGTAATTTGTTCAAGGATGTTGAAATCAAGGTACCCTTGCTAGAGTCTATCGACCACATACCTACTATCGCCCAATTTTTCAAAGACTACACAACACCCAGGCAACAGTAAAAGAAAACAAAGAATCCGGTGGTTCTCTCGCCTCATGCGAGTTGTGCTATACTGTCAAATCTACCACCGAAGCAGAAAGATCCGGGCACACCACTTATTTCCTGTAGCATCAAAGGCTGCAATTTTAACCGTGCCCTGCTTGATATAGGATCTTCCATCAATCTTATACCAACCATCATGCTCAAAAAATTTTCCTTGGGAAATCTAAAACCCACCCCTGTCACGTTACAGTTGGCAGATCATTCTGTCAAAATTCCGAAGGGTGTGGTGGAAGACGTGGTGGTTAGGGTCAACAGTCTCTGTTTTCCTGTTGACTTTCTTGTTTTAGATATGGAAGTTCCTAGCTCACTTTCTGATTGTCCGATCATCCTTAGTCGACCTTTCTTGTCCACAGCCTGCGCCCATATCGACTGCGAGTCGGGCTGTATTTAGATTGCCATTGGATCTGAAAAGATCAAGCTTAACATCTTCAAGGCAGCCAAGAACTTTAATTGCGATTGTATCGAGGATGACACGTCTGACAAGGACATGGCCGTCAGTGCGTGTATCAAACTAATTGGGACCTATTCAGACTGCTGCGGATTACCTATAAACACTGACGACTGTCTGACCGACACATATTGTGACGTTCCCCCATCCCTCCCTATTCCCGTACCTTCTCCTGACCAGACTTCTGACGAGGTTTTCTCCGCTTCCCATACCTCGTGGTCTGAGTCATATCCAGTCTACTCACCGTCAGTCCACACTCTTGAAGACCGGATTGCCCTTTCTTTCCCGCCAAAACAGGCAGATTTGCAACTCCACACTGGGACCTTGAGCCCATATACTTCTCACTGGGGCTATTCCTTTTTGGATCCATCTATCCAAGAAGCCCCTCTTCTTTGCCAATCTAAGGGCCAATTTCTTCCTCCTTATTTGTTTTCTGATCCGCCTGGGACACTCTCGTCCCAATAAATGCCAGACCTTTCACCATCCACTCCCGAGCTGAAAGAGTTGCCTAGTACACTTAAATATGTTTTCTTGGGACCAAATGAAACGCTCCCTATAATCATTAGTTCAAAACTAACCAGGGAGCAAGAGTGTGAACTAACTGAGGTCCTCATAGAACACAAGGCAGCCATTGGATGGTCTTTATCAGACTTATCTGGCATTAACCCCTCCTACGGCACTCACCATATATATATGGAGGAGGAGGCTCGACCTTCCCGCGAGATGCAGCGATGTCTCAATCCTAACATGCGGGAGGTCGTTAAGAAGGAAATCATTAAGTGGCTGGATGCGGGTATAATCTACCCGATCAGCGATAGCCCCTGGGTGAGTCCGATTCACGTTGTGCCCAAAAAGGCAGGACTCACCCTCCGTGTCAATGACAGGGGCGAATCCATCCCTACACGCACTCCTACATCTTGGAGAGTGTATGTAGATTATAGGAAACTCAATGCTGCAACTAAGAAAGATCACTTTCCGCTACCTTTCATTGACCAAATCTTGGAGCAGTTAGCGGGAAATAAATTTTTCTGTTTCCTGGATGGATTCTCAGGATATAACCAGGTGGCAATTGACCCCCGGGACCAAGAGAAAACCACTTTTACCTACCCATTCGACACCTTTGCATTTAGAACGATGCCATTTGGACTTTGCAACGCGCCAGCAACTTTCCAGAGATGTATGATGGCGATATTCCAGGACATGGTGGGTGACTTTCTCGAGGTCTTCATGGATGACTTTTCGATCTTTGGACCATCTTTCGATGAATGTATTGCCAACCTGACCCGTATCCTTAGGGGATGTATTGATGTAAACCTCGTGCTTTCTTGGGAAAAAAGTCATTTTATGGTACACGAGGGAATTATTCTCGGGCATATCATCCTCAATAGGGGTATCGAGGTTGACAGAGCTAAGCTTGATGTAATTGCTGATTTACCTGTGCCTAGCTCTGTCAAACAAATCCGCTCTTTCCTGGGACACGTCGATTTCTATAGGAGATTCATCAAAGATTTCTCCATGATTTCTCTACCTTTAACTCATCTCCTATAGACCGACGTACCCTTCGATATGGGCCCCGACTGTAAACGAGCATTCACGCAGCTGCGTAATGCTGTCACCAAGGCCCCTGTTCTCCAGCCACCTGATTGGTCCCTCCACTTCGAACTCATGTGTGACGCTTCCGACCTTGCAGTTGGAGCCATCCTGGGACAAAGACGCGATAGACACCCCTTCGTGGTGTACTACGCCAGTAAGACGTTGGACGAGGCCCAACGTAATTACACTACCACTGAGAAAGAACTACTGGCGCTCGTCTTTGGGCTGGAGAAATTCCGCTCTTACCTTCTGGGCTCACATGTTATTGTTTTCACTGATCACGCAGCCATTCGCCATCTCATGCACAAGAAGGATGCCAAGCCTAGAATGATTCGTTGGATCCTTCTGCTCTAAGAATTTGACATTGAGATCCGCGATAAGGCCAGAGCCCAGAATGTTGTGGCTGATCATCTTTCCAGACTGGACCCTGACCATATTGGACTCACTCTGCCGATCAATGAGATTTTCCTGATGAGCACCTATTGGCAATTAATGTGGCAAGTGGACCTTGGTATGCCGACATTGCCAATTACCTTGCTTCTGGATCCCTTCCACGTGGCTGGCCTAAAAACCAACGCGAGTGTCTCATGGCAGAAGCAAAGTATTATTTCTAGGATAATCCACTTCTTTTTCGGATAAGTGCAGATCAAATCATCCGTCGCTGTATTCCTGACAGCGAATTCCCTAGTGTGCTATCCTTCTACCACGATCAGGACTGCGGAGGCCATTTCTCTGGAGGAAAACTGCAGCCAAGGTGTTGCAGTGCGGTTTCTTTTGGCCCTCCCTTCACCAGGATGCACACAATTATGCCAAACATTGCACTAGGTGCCAGTCGTTAGGGTCAATGTCACGCCGTGACATGATGCCATTGCAACCCATCCTAGCTGTAGAAATCTTTGACATTTGGTGAATTGATTTCATGGGTCCCTTTCCTCCTTCCAACGGCTTCGAATTCATTCTCGTGGCCGTTGATTATGTTTCGAAATGGATCGAGGCTATTCCCACGCGCCGTGCTGACCATGTTATATCCACTCGATTTGTCAAAGACCACATCTTTGCGCTCTTTGGGATCCCTTGAGCCATTATCTCGGATGGAGGAAGCCACTTTACCCAAGCTTCTTTTCGGGCACTTCTAAGGAAATACGGAGTCCACCATCGGATCGCATCCCCGTATCATCCTCAGACAAACGGCCAGGAAGAGGTGTCGAACCGGCAAATCAAGCAAATTCTCCAGAAAACGGTTCGGCCTGACCGCAAGGACTGGTCCAACAAGCTGATTGATGTACTTTGGGCATATCAGAACGCCTTCAAGGCTCCCCTTAGTATGTCTCCTAATAGAATCGTTTACGGGAAGCCTTGTCATTTGCCCGTGGAGTTGGAGCACCGCACTTATTGGGCGATTCGCCAATGTAACCTTGACCCAGACCTGTGTGGTTGAGAAAGGAAACTCCAACTCCAGGAGCTGGAAGAGCTCCGTCGTGAAGCCTACGATTCTGCCTTAACTTTCAAGTAACACACTAAGGCTTTTCACGACAGTCGTATTCGGCGGAAAGAGTTTGAGCCATCTCAGCAAGTTTGGCTCTACAATGCCCGGCTCAAATTCTTTCCTGGGAAATTGAAGTCCAAATGGACTGGTCCTTTCCTGGTATCAAGACCATTTTACAACGGGGCCGTTGAGATTGAAGATCCCAAATCTGGGCGTAAATTTACAGTCAATGGGCGGTGTTTGAAACCTTATCTTACTCATGAACCTGCCCTCGTTGGAGAAACTGTTGCCCTGCTAGAGGGTAACTAATTTTGTACCTCATTCTGAGTCCAGCTGGGGACGTTAAATTCAGTACTCGTTGGGAGGCACCCCAACAACACTCACCATCCACCATCACTTTTCACACCATTGTCATGATCACTTCACTTTTCACTTTACCACCCACCATCCACCCACCCTACTACCCTGCTGTATACCCTGCACCTCAGCTCTCGTTACCTGATCTTTCATCCTTTCTCTACCCTTCCCTGCATGCAAATGAGGACATAGCATCGTTTGGCATGGGGGGGTGGATAGGCATCCTTAGGATCCGGGTATTTTATGGTATCATGCAGTTTCTATCTATATATATATAAAAAAAAATGGTGTTTAGTAATGATCTGAGGGCTGAAACAAAAATACAATAAGTGTTTATGGATATTCAACCGCTGTTTTGAAGACTTTCCAGGCCACAAAAGCTTGATTCGCTTAGGCTCGGCTTAATTCACTTAAGCATTGACAAGATAGATCGGAATCTCTCCTAACTAAGGACGTATTCTTGTGCCTGAGACACCAGTACAGGATCCGTTGGTTTGCTTCTACTCAAGAGCCTAAGTAATCTTGGTTCACATTACACATATCAAGAAAAACCAGGTGAACATAAGATCCAACCCTAGTGTTCATTAGGGAATGTGGAGTCCTTACCTATGCGCGCAGGTAGACGTTTTATCCCAGGCTTTAGTCTTGTGTTTAGGAGAGACTCTTTCCACCAAAAAGAAAACTGTGCTCCTCCAAATAATGTTGTAAGAGATATACTGACACATGTTTCAAAAAAAAAAAAAAGATGCAAATAAGTCAGTATATCTCACAAATATCTGTAAAGTCTTCCCCCTACAAAAGTTCTTCAGGGCAAATACCCTGTTTTCTTTGAGCCACAAATGTCAGAAAATGGGAGTTGAGTTTTCCATCATCTTTTTAAGGGTCAATCCAAAGACACGAGCTGAAACTAGGACTAACCTGTACTTAAAAATTTGTGAAACCCTGGGCTTGATTCTTAATGTTCATCTGGTCAGTCTTGATCCTTCACTAAGCACAAGCCATAACCTCTTGAGCTCTCGAGTACGGCAAAACCACCTGGGTCCTGGAAATCATACTTAAGATTTAAATATCAAGAGTCCTGGTTAGTCGAGAGATGATCTATGTCATGTGAGACTTAAAGTACTGGTAGTCTTCTCTGCAATTGGTTCTCACAATATCCAACAATAAACACACTTACGTCGCCTCAGCAGAAAATCATTAGTTTCAGATCATTTCTAAATACAATACAAAAAAATATTTTGCTAGGGACTAGCAAAAGATATGCATGGGGGTATGATTACACCGCAAAAATACACTTGCAATTGTGCCGTCTTGTGCTATTTCCTAGCATTACCAGTGCATGTTAGGTATCCATAGTCGCATTTGTAAAAATACACGCATGCATGCATTTAATTGAGAGGGGAGGAGAGTGAAATAAATGGCCTTGTAATTTACATTTTCTTCAAGTGTTGCTTTGCAAAATTTCCATCTTCATTTTTTATTTTATTTGATTTTGAATTTCTTCTCCACCGCTGCAATGCATGGCAACCTCTTCCTCACGCCATGTCCTCCTTAGCATGCTCTGCAAGCCACTCCCTGCAGCCGCATGCACAGCCAGGGCATGACTGTGCATGCCTTCTTCCTCTATAAAAAGAGCTCGGCTCTCTTCTTTGCGGGGAGCCTGGTCCACACCAAAAACACAGCAGCTCTTCTTCTCCAGGCCGTCTCCTCCCCTCTCCCTCCATACGCAGCCTCTCGTCCTCTGAGGAGCCACGCTGTGAGTAGGAGCAACTCACAGTGGTGCACAACCACCACTGTGAGTCTACCACCGCCCAGCCCATCAAAGAGCCAGTGGGCGTGGTGGTCTTCTCTGTTGAGCCACTTTCGCCATTGCCGCAGGCTTCAAGGTCTGAAGCTCTGCGGCAGCAGCAGCAAGTCAGCAGCAGCGCCGGCCACCACGCGCCTCAGGCACCTATCCCGTGTCCACCGCGCACGCCAGCAGGCTGCCCGCATCCCTCTCCGCGCGCTCTGTCGCGAAGTCCCACCCGCAGCCCAGTCGGCATATGTTACGAACGCGCGGCTTCAGACGTTTTTAAGATGTCTGGGAGGTGTCCCAGACGTCTGACCAGACTTCTGGAACCCCTTCCAGACGTCTGACCAGACGTCTGGAACCCCTTTCAGACGTCTGGGATTCGGTTATTCTCGGCACGCGTGTTTCGTCTGCGCGCCTGAGTGCGCAGACCTGCGAGCGTCTCTCTCTCTCTTTTTCCCTCTCCCTCCTGCACCCTCTGTCCTGCTCTCTCTCTCCTCCTCACGCGGCCTTAAAAGGCCATGCCCTCCCCCTCACTCCCGTCACCTCCGCCCCCTTTCCTCTTCTCCTTCCAGCCGGTGCGCGAGAGCGAGCGCGAGTGAGCGGCGGCAGCGATAGCCGCGGTGAGCGTGGGAGGAGGTGCTAAGCGTGGGAAGAGGCGCTCGACCATGAGGGCGAGCTCGCCGGGGCTTCTAGGGCCGGCCGGCGGGGGAAGCAGCGGACGCGGGGTGACGCGGGAGGCCTGCTGCGGCTCAAGCAGCAGGCGGACGAGTCGCGGCGCGACTGAGTGTCGCGAGCGGAGGGCGAGTCTGATAACACCACGCAAGGGGGTAGTAATTAGGTTGAATATGGCCCATCTTTAGAATAAAAGGCACAACATAAAGTAGAATAGGAGCATTGCATGCATCAAGTACCAAGATTGCTTATAAACTATATTAATGGCCATTTGTGTAAAGCATTTGTCAAAGCAGGCCTCAGATGAGCAATCGGACCGCACGGATGGATTCAGGACGACGAACGGAGTCTAACGGACTCAAAATCGGCAAAAATCCGACATCCGGAGCTCCCACAATGGGCCCAAGAAATCCTGACCGTTGATTTGGAGATCAACGGCCTAGAACGCGCCACGTCGCCCCGCCATCGCTGCCCGCACGCCCCCAAGCCAGCCAAGGACGCATCTCGGCCGTTGATCTTCGATCAAACGGCCGAGATCCGCGCGCTCGCCCGCGGTCGCCGCGACAAAGCGCGAGCGTGGCGCAACGGTTAGCGCGCACGCCTGCGTCGCGGCGACGCGCGTTCGAATCGCGCGGAGCGGAAATCACTTGCGGGCGAAGGGCGCGGCAAAATTGAGCCGCGCGATCAGAAGAGAGCGGCTAGGATTGCGCCACGCGGTGCGACGACAGCGCCCCACCTCCCACGCGCGCGTGCACGCCGGGCGGAAACGCGCGCGCGCACGCGCGCCCGAAGCGCGATCCTAGCGCAGGCGCGGGAGGATCTCAGCCGTCCGATCATCAATCGGACGGCTCTCGTTCGACATCCACGGATCGCGCCTGAAGATAGAGAGGGGCGGGCGGTTGACCGGCGGCAGAAGGCCTTC
The DNA here is from genome assembly GCA_037157565.1 of Thalassia testudinum. Classification (NCBI taxonomy): domain Eukaryota; kingdom Viridiplantae; phylum Streptophyta; class Magnoliopsida; order Alismatales; family Hydrocharitaceae; genus Thalassia; species Thalassia testudinum. The sequence continues at coordinate 40,236,844 of JAZHRO010000002.1, read as the reverse complement.
ACCGACGTATCTGGAAGCGGTTTTAGCGACGTTCTGGATGTCGCTAAAGCACATTCTTCTTTTAGGAAGCCCTTAACTCTATTTAAACCCCCTTCTACCACCATTCAAGGCATCCTCTCCCACTTGCAACTACTCCACTCCTCTCCTAGCTAGTCTTAGGCACTCTTGTAATCGCCGGAGACGACGAGCCGCCGACGGAGCCTCCTCCACCGCCGTGGCTGCCTCGTCGCTCTCCACTCTCTCTTTACCTCTCTCTCTCTCTTTTAAGCTTTCATTTACTTTTGTTGAAGCATGTATTTAATATTGTAAACCATGAACTATGAATGCATGTTTAATGAAATTATTTTCCATTTAGTTGCCTTTTTAATTTCTGTTTAAAGTGCATGATCAAAACCAAGAGCTTTCTAACCCTAAACTCTCTCTATCTCTCGCTTTTCAAAACCGTCTCTTTCTCAAGCAAAACTCCGCCTTTTTCGTGACAACAAGTGGTAAACAAAATCCGATTTCCACGCCTCCCTGAGATCGACACTCGGACTCACCTCCGTTTACTTCTTTTAAAACCGACGTATCAAGTGCAACTATAACGACACCTCTTAACACACACGCACGAAGGCACGTCAGTTTTTGGCGCCGTTGCTGGGGAGGCAACGGATTTGTTTTATCACCTCCATTCCACCTTCATTCTCATATCGTCTAATGCCCTATTTTCCTTTTTACTTGACGGTTGCAGGAATTCGGCGCATGGACGGCGAAGCGACGCATTCCACTATGGTAGCAAGGAAGTAGGCACCTCGAGGACCGATAGTAAGTACTCTCTCTCTCTCATTGTTTGCTTGCGTGAAAAAGCTAAAAAAAATCATAAAAACTAAAAAAATTGGCGTGGTGAATGATTGCTTGACCCACATTCTTAACACATCACCCTACAAAAAAATGTACACTCTAATATGCTGAATAAATTCTTGGAGTGCTCTTTTCTCTTTCTCTTGAGTGGTATTTGCGAAGCCACCGTGAGTTGACCTGGGCCGCACCACTCAACCCTAAAACTGACTCATCTAATAGAAGCTACATGATTATCAAGATGAGTACACTAGGGTTTTAGAGCCTCTACAAAATAAAAGGAAATCTACTTTCACTAAGTTGTGTGCAGAACTTGACGTGCCCACTGAAACTTGTTTGAAAAAATTAAGACACGTCAACCCTAAAAAGTACTTAAGTAAGGATGAAACACTAAAAAGACACTATATCTTAACAAATCATTGCTTGAAAATCATGTTTTGCTAGAAGCACACACTTTGAAAGTAGAACATTAAGAGGCACCACCCCAATCAACGCCTCATCACATCACCCTAAGCACAAGCACTATCCTAGCCCTTTAAAACTGAGTAGACGTGCCCTAGGCAGGACTGAGTTAAGTCTCAAAAGGTGAGGTTTTGTCTGCTAGGCACGTGGCTTTCATTCCCTTGGTAGAATCTGGTGACTAGGCTGCGGGGCAGTGTCAAACGACCGTGGTTGTGGGGTCTATGGAACCGGAGGCGCAAGCCAAAGGAAGAACCTTCCCTGCAATCCCCTCGTAATCAACCTGGCCAGATTAGCCTTGAGAAGGGAAGTCCAGTGCTTACGGACTTAATCACCCTTTGCGAGATTTCTAGGTCTCCTAAGGAATACACCATAAGGATTAGGCTTGCGTGCTTGATTGAAACACATTTCTCGCATCTGTCGCCCTCCGCATCCCCTCCAGTTCTTCTCTAGTGTATGCACGGGAGGCGCTCACTGCATCCCGAATTGTGTGTTTTGGGGCAGGAATCTAGGCGACGTAATTCTGTTGAAAACATGGCTGAACCTAGGGTAGATGAGGCTGAAAATCAACCCCCACCAGATGCTATGGCTGTCGTCCAGGATCAAATCAATGCTAACCATCGGCTTCAGCAACAACAAATCCACACCATCATGCAAGCCATACAACGGTTACAGAACCCGCAAGAACAACCACCACCTTTCAATGACATACCAGGACAACCACCACTTGATTTACCACCATTTCAGAACCAGCCAAGACCCCTCCGTGATTTCTATAACCCTTCTGCCATTAGAGTCAAGCCACACCTTAGGATCCCCGAAGGGGGAGACGATTTTGAGCTAAAACCTAATGTATTAAGTCTAATCCAGAGCCACTTTCATGGAAGCTCAAATGAAGACCCCTTTCAGCACCTAGAAGATCTCGACCGCATAGCAAGAACAGTAAAACCTAGGAACATTAGCCTTGACATTGTTCTAATCAAGATGTTCCCTTTCTCATTAAGAGACAAGGCTTCTCATTGGCTTAGAACCCTAGGTAGACCCATCACCACCTGGGAGGAACTGAGGCATGCATTTTTAAAGAAATTCTTCCCCATAGGAAAGACCAATGCCCTCAGAAGAGCTATCACTACCTTCACACTCCAGGGTGGGGAACAATTTCATGAGGCGTGGGAAAGATTCAATGAACTTTTGAGGAAATGCCCACACCACGAAGTTCCAAGGTGGCAATTGGCCCAGATCTTCTACCACGGTCTGGATAGCAACCTACGAAACTTCGTCGATGCCTCATGCGGGGGAAACTTCCTAAACAAAGACGAGGAGAGCGCGTTTGAGCTCTTTGAGTCTATGAGCGAGAATTCGCTCAACAATGCCTCCATGAACCAGTTTAACAGATCCAGTCAACCCCGTGGTGGGATTTATGAGGTGCAAGCAAATTCTGGAATGGTTGACATGGACATTATTGCCAAAAAGTTGGATCGAGTGGAATTGGTGGACAAGAAGATTGATGAGCTTCTAAACCAGACCAGGAACCCCTTGCAGACTTTCACCCTAGCAAAAGGAGCACATAATGTTGACCTGGTCCAACCCTTCACCCAACTAAACCTGGAACAACCCCCAACCATGTTCCAAGGAGGGACGTTTGCTCCCTCGACCCTTGATTACTCCCTTCCTTCTTCATCAACATCGGCTATTATAGAAGATGTGCAAGCCGTCCAAGGATATGCAAAACCTGACCCTTTCTCCAACACTTACAACACCGGCTGGCGTAATCACCCCAACTTTGGTTGGACAAACCAGAAACTACCGCAATTCCAAAACCAGCCCAGGCCAAACCAACAGCCACACTTGCCCCCCTATCAGCAAGGACCACCAGTTAGACCCCAATATAACCAAAATAAGGCGGCCCCTCCCCCACAAAACCAAATGGACACCCTAATAAAGATGATGGCTGACATGAACCAAAAACATCAGGAAGAAATGGCCTTGGTAAAGGGACAGTTAAGCCAACTCTTGGATTGTAAACAGCAAGGATCTCTACCTTCCCAACCGCAACCAAACCCGCGAAACATAATTAACAGAGGCCCCAATTCGCAAGGGTTCCAAGGCAACCCCGGGCAGGCTCATATGGTCCAACCGGCCCCACAAACACCTCCTGGGTTTGGCGCTTCTTCATCCTCGTCTCCTCAAGGATCACCCCATGGCCCCAATGCCTCTGCGAATGCGGTGACCTTGAGAAGCGGCACCAAAACCCAGGATCCCAAATGGCCGACTCTCCCCGAGACTTTACCCGACTTAGAAGAAACACCAACCAAGGACCCAAACATGGAACCAATTCAGACACCCTATCCTGAGGCCTTGGAAACAATCAAGAGAAAAAAGAATACTGTGGAAACTGAGGAGCTGATGGAAATTTTTAAACAAGTACAGATTAATATTCCGCTTCTAGAAGCTGTCAAACACATCCCCGCTTACGCCAAGTTCTTAAAGGATGCCTGTACACCCAAGCGTAAGCCGAGACCTCAAGCACCTAGGAAGGTTGTACTCTCTGAGCAAGCCAGTTCCGTGATATCAAGCAACCTTCCACTCAAACGAACTGACCCAGGAGCACCCCTGATTTCCTGCAACATCGGGGACATGACATTTGATAGAGCGCTCCTGGACCTAGGTGCTTCTATCAACCTAATTCCCACAACCTTGTACCACCAATTTGGTTTTGGGGAGCTGGCACCAACCCCTGTCACCATCCAGCTGGCAGATAGATCAGTGAAAACCCCGAAGGGGGTTGTCGAGGACGTGATTGTACGGGTCAAGGACTTCTATTTCCCAGTCGAATTTTTGGTACTCGACATGGAAGTCCCTGAAAAATTACAGAATGCACCCATAATCTTAGGCAGACCTTTCTTAGCTACGGCTAAAGCAAACATCGATTGCGACACGGGATGTATGGAAATCGCCTTCGGAGACAGGAAAATGCAATTGGATATCTTCCGGGCAACAAAGTCTTTTGATTGTGATTACATTGAGGAACATGATCCCGTGGAAACTTTAATCGAGGAATGCCTTACCCTCAGTTCTGTCTCAGACCACCAAACCCGTAGTTCTGACTCGTCACCATCATTACCTGTGGACTTCTGTAAGGCTGAGTATCATCACATGACACCATTTGAAGAAATCGATGTTGATCAACTATCGCCCTTTCCATTCCCATCGACTGTGGTCCCACCCGCACCTGAACTTAAACCATTGCCCGAGAATCTCAAGTACGTCTTCTTGGGACCTGGCCAGACCTTCCCAGTGATTATTAATTCCCATCTAACCAAGGATCAGGAACTAAGGTTGACTGCAACTCTTTCAGAACATCGGGCCGCCATTGGTTGGACCATCTCAGATCTAAGAGGAATTAGCCCCACCTATTGCACCCACAAGATTTACCTGGAAGACGGGGCCCGACCTTCCCGCCAGATGCAGAGACGGTTAAACCCTAACATGCGGGAGGTCGTTAAAAAAGAAATTATCAAGTGGCTCGACGCCGACATCATCTACCCTATCTCTGATAGCCCCTGGGTGAGCCCCACTCAAGTGGTTCCAAAGAAGGCTGGGCTCACCGTTGTCACTAATGATCATGGCGAATCCATTCCCACCCGCACCACCACCGCATGGCGGGTGTGTATTGATTATAGGAAGCTTAATGAGGCCACTAAGAAGGACCACTTCCCCTTGCCATTCATTGACCAAATCCTTGAAAGATTGGCAGGGCAGAAGTATTTTTGCTTCCTGGATGGATATTCAGGATATAACCAAGTCGCAATTGCTCCGGAAGATCAGGAAAAGACCACATTCACTTGCCCGTATGGCACGTTTGCATTCCGTCGAATGCCGTTCGGGTTATGCAACGCACCCGCGACCTTCCAGCGTTGCATGCTAGCCATTTTTTCAGAAATGGTGGGTGAATACTTGGAGGTCTTTATGGATTAGTTCTCTGTATTCGGGAATTCATTCGACCATTGTTTGAGCAACTTGGAGAAAATCCTGAAACGATGTATCGAGGTTAACTTGGTGTTAAGTTGGGAAAAGAGCCATTTTATGGTTCAAGAAGGAATTGTCCTCGGACACATCGTTTCGCATAGGGGCATCGAGGTAGATCGAGCTAAGGTTGATTTAATTTCCAAACTTCCTCCACCTAGTTCGGTCCGACAGATTCGCTCTTTCCAAGGACATGTTGGCTTCTACCGAAGGTTCATCAAAGACTTTTCCAAACTTTCCAAACCCTTGACCGACCTTCTAGCCAACGACGCCACTTTCCACATGTCTCCTGATTGCACCCAGGCTTATCATACCCTCCGGGACTTAGTCTCCACCGCACCTATACTTCAACCCCCAGACTGGTCCCAGGATTTTGAGATTATGTGTGACGCATCAGATTTTGCCATAGGCGTTGTCCTAGGACAAAGGCAAGACAAGAAGCCCGTGGTGATCTACTACGCGAGCAAAATGTTGGACGAGGCCCAACGTAATTATACGGTCACAGAAAAAGAGTTGCTTGCTGTAGTCTTTGGACTGGAAAAATTCCGATCATACTTGCTGGGATCCCACGTGACTATCTACACCGACCATTCAGCCATCCGGCACCTGTTGGCCAAATAGGACGCAAAACCCAGGCTCATCAGATGGATCCTGCTTTTGCAAGAATTTGACCTGGAAATCCGAGACAAGGCCGGATCGAAAAATGTGGTGGCTGACCACCTGTCAAGACTTCATCCAGACCACATTGGACCCTCCCTACCTCTATCTGATACCTTCCCTGATGAACACATCCTAGCCGTGCAAGACAAGAAAATGCCATGGTATGCTGACTATGTCAACTACCTGGTTATAGGACAAACCCCGCACAGCTGGTCCAGATAGCAACGGGACAGGTTCCTGGCTGAGGCCAAGCACTATTTCTGGGATGATCCCATGCTATTTCGCCTCTGTGCTGATCAGATCATCAGGAGGTGCCTCCCCGAAGACGAAGTTCAGAGTGTGCTTTCCTTTTGTCATGACCAAGCGTGTGGCAGCCATTTCTCTGGCAAGAAAACAGCTGCAAAAGTTTTGCAATCTGGATTTTATTGGCCGTCCCTATTCAAGGATGCACACATCTTTGCCAAGACTTGCTCACGATGCCAAACACTAGGGACAATGACCAAAAAAGATATGATGCCCCTTCAGCCCATTTTGATTGTCGAAATTTTCGACGTTTGGGGTATCGATTTTATGGGCCCCTTTCCACCATCCAACAGCTTCGAGTATATCCTGGTCTCGGTAGACTATGTTTCCAAATGGATTGAAGCCGTCGCCACCCGACGATGCGATCACAAGACGGTCATGGACTTTGTAAAGAAGAACATCTTTTCCCGATTTGGAATACCCAAGGCCATGATCAGTGATGGTGGAAGCCATTTTATCCATTCCTAGTTCCGTGCCCTACTTAGAAAATACGGGGTAAACCACCGCATTGCCACCCCATATCATCCACAAACAAATGGGCAGACTGAGGTCTCAAACAGACAAATCAAGAACATTTTACAGAAGACTGTGAGACCTGACAGGAAAGACTGGTCCACACGACTTGATGATGCCCTGTGGGCATACAGGACCACTTTTAAGACCCCGATAGGCATGTCACCTTACCGCTTGGTCTTTGGCAAAGCTTGCCATCTCCCTGTCGAATTGGAACACCGGGCTTACTGGGCTGTTAAGCAATGTAACATGGATCCCCAGTTAGCTGGTGCGCAAAGGACTCTTCAATTATCTGAGCTTGAAGAAATTCGTCGGGACGCCTTTGACAATAGTCGGCTATATAAGGAGAAAATGAAAGCCGTCCACGACCGACTCATTCATAGGAAAACCTTTGAGCCAAACCAACAAGTCTGGCTATTTGATGCACGCCTGAAACTCTTCCCAGGGAAACTTAGGTCCAAATGGACAGGACCATTTCGGGTGGTCAAGCCCTATTCCAATGGGGCAGTCTAAATCGCCGATCTTACTACCGGGCACACCTTTACAGTCAATGGTCAAAGATTGAAGCATTTCCTGGCCCAGGTACCCCCCAAGGAAAGTGTCACCCTTGTTGAGGGCTGACACCAAGCACCGCCCAACTGGAGGCATTAAACTCAGCGCTTCCTGGGAGGCAACCCAGCGGATTCAAACTGATCTGGTAGTTTACGTCACTCAGGTACTATCTTTTTGAACCCTTCTGCATCCATGCATCTGCCAATGAGGACATTGTCCAACTTAAGCATGGGGGGGATGGTAAATTGCATAATCCTGAGCTTAATTAATCAGTCTGAATGAATAAATTAATTGATTAAAAAAAAAAAATTGAATTTAGGAAGAAAAACTTAGGCATTAGAAACTTGTCAATAGTGGAAAATAATACAAAAAGAACTTAAACGCTTAGACTTTTCAGGCCTTCAGGCTTAATCAGCCCTAGTGTCCATTAAAATATGGATTTAGCGGCGAATCCTTGCAACTTTAAGCTATTCTAATCCACCTAATAAATAAGGTAATAAGTATACAACTTATCAACTCACCCTCTAACTCAGGAAAACTTTGAGTCTAAGCATCTACACACATTTTTGCACAGACTCACTTCTTGGAGATTTTGACAGAAATTGGGTAGCTAATGAACTCTCTAGGGTGGTATGGCTGGCAAGTTGTCGTGGGTAACAGCCCATTGGCAGGTTGTCCAGAACCCAGCCACAGGCCATTTCTTTTTCGTTGCCTTTGGGTACATTTGAGATTAGGGAAGCCACCTACGAAAAAAAAAAAAAAAAAAAACCACACTTCACCGCACAAGTATGGCTGGCAAGTGATCGTGGGTAACAGCCCATTGGTCGGTTGTCCAGAGCCCAGCTCAATAATTGCACAAAAAAGACCAAAACACCTAAGGACGAAGCGGGGAAGTAGTACAAGCCGGGGAGATATACACTGGAAAATCCTTGTGTTGACCCCAAGTAAAATGAACGTAGGGAGAAAGCTACCAGTCGAACAAATACACCTTCAGGCAAAAAATTTATTTTCTTTTCCGGACACCTAGAGGCGTAGAAACTCGAAGTCTGTCTCAATTACCGTTAAGTGAGTCTATCACAACATTCACACCAAGATGCTTAGCACTTAGGGTTTTGATCGAGTTTTGGGGTGGGTTGGATAGCCGTAAAAAGTTACCAACCCACACTAAATTCCGAAAATTCTAAAAAGACATATATAGACATATACGTATACATATGTATAGTTATATATACAAAGCAAGGATTCGGGCGATTTGTATTTTGGAAGACACCCGGGCGCTGGTTAGTCTTTGTAGATTAAGATCTTCGTATATTTCCTCTTATTGACGAGTAACGAAGTGCCGAAGCAATTACTTCTTGAATTCCCCAAAGAAATAAATGCTAGAATAAACCTTGCTAGGGACTATCAAGGAGTAAGCATGGGGGTATGATAACACCACGCAAGGGGGTAGTAATTAGGTTGAATATGGCCCATCTTTAGAATAAAAGGCACAACATAAAGTAGAATAGGAGCATTGCATGCATCAAGTACCAAGATTGCTTATAAACTGTATTAATGGCCATTTGTGTAAAGCATTTGTCAAAGCAGGCCTCAGATGAGCAATCGGACCGCACGGATGGATTCAGGACGACGAACAGAGTCTAACAGACTCAAAATCGGCCAAATCCGACATCCGGAGCTCCCACAATGGGCCCAAGAAATCCTGACCGTTGATCTGGAGATCAACGGCCTAGAACGCGCCACGTCGCCCCGCCCCCGCCGCCCGCACGCCCCCAAGCCAGCCAACGACGCATCTCGGCCGTTGATCTTCGATCGAACGGCCGAGATCCGCGCGCTCGCCCGCGGTCGCCGCGACAAAGCGCGGCCGTGGCGCAACGGTTAGCGCGCACGCCCGCGTCGCGGCGACGCGCGTTCGAATCGCGCGGAGCGGAAATCACTTGCGGGCGAAGGGCGCGGCAAAATTGAGCCGCGCGATCAGAAGCGAGCGGCTAGGATTGCGCCACGCGGCGCGACGACAGCGCCCCACCTCCCACGCGCGCGCGCACGCCGGGCGGAAACGCGCGCGCGCACGCGCGCCCGAAGCGCGATTCTAGCGCAGGCGCGGGAGGATCTCAGCCGTCCGATCATCAATCGGACGGCTCTCGTTCGACATCCACGGATCGCGCCTGAAGATAGAGAGGGGCGGGCGGCTGACCGGCGGCAGAAGGCCTTCACCGACGTATCTGGAAGCGGTTTTAGCGACATTCTGGATGTCGCTAAAGCACATTCTTCTTTTAGGAAGCCCTTAACTCTATTTAAACCCCCTTCTACCACCATTCAAGGCATCCTCTCCCACTTGCAACTACTCCACTCCTCTCCTAGCTAGTCTTAGGCACTCTTGTAATCGCCGGAGACGACGAGCCGCTGACGGAGCCTCCTCCACCGCCGTGGCTGCCTCGTCGCTCTCCACTCTCTCTTTACCTCTCTCTCTCTCTTTTAAGCTTTCATTTACTTTTGTTGAAGCATGTATTTAATATTGTAAACCATGAACTATGAATGCATGTTTAATGAAATTATTTTCTATTTAGTTGCCATTTTAATTTCTGTTTAAAGTGCATGATCAAAACCAAGAGCTTTCTAACCCTAAACTCTCTATCTCTCGCTTTTCAAAACCGTCTCTTTCGCAAGCAAAACTCCGCCTTTTTCGTGACAACAAGTGGTAAACAAAATCCGATTTCCACGCCTCCCTGAGATCGACACTCGGACTCACCTCCGTTTACTTCTTTTAAAACCGACGTATCAAGTGCAACTATAACGACACCTCTTAACACACACGCACGAAGGCACGTCAGAGTCGCGCCCTGATTCTGAAATTTTCTCAAGAATCAGACGTCTGGGCTTACAACCAGACGGCGGGGAGGACGTCTGGAGGACTGTCCAGACATCTGAAAGGTGAGTTATTCCATCTTTCTTCCTCTTCTTCGACTGACCATACTAAGAGAGAGAGGAAATGGGTACGCGCAGGTTCTGAGATTCGCAACCAACGCGAATCAGACATCTGGCTGCAGTGCCAGACGACGGGAATGACTTCCAGACGTCCGGGGTGACCATCGGACGTCTGGGAACTAGGCCAGACGGCCCCGCAGTCTTCTGGACGTCTGAGAAACCACGCAGAGCAAAGGTAACCTCTGATCCACTTTTTAAGATGTCTGGAAGAGGTTCCAGACGTCTGATTTTGTACTGTTTCGTCGTTTTCGACCCGTTTAGGACCCGTTCGGAGTCCGTTTTCCGCGTTTCGAGTTGCGTGCTTTTCGAAATTATATCCTCTACCCGTCTACAGTAGTTGTATACTGTTTTGAGAAACTCCTTGTGTTTGATCCTTGTGATAGGACCCCGTTCCGTTGCAGTCTAGGGGGTTGCGGAGGCACGCGGGATTCCTGACCACGCCCCCAGTACTCCTGTTGTAACCGGTAGAGTGGCTTTTAAGTTTATTAGTATAATCTGTTAATTATGGAACCATAAATAGAACCTAGGACATTGCATGAATCCTAGGAATGAGAAACTAGAATGAATGGTAGATCCTAGGGTATTGCATAAATCCTAGGAATGAGAAACTAGAATGAATGGTAGATCCTAGGGTGTTGCATGAATCCTAGGGCTGGAAAACTAGATTGTATGATAGATCCTAGGGTATGGCATGAATCCTAGGATGGGAAGAACTAGTGGAATATATGAATACTGCAGTCTTGGAAAATGTGGAAAGGAAATAATAGCTACCTGTAAATTGGTTTAACAGCTGCCTGTTATGAATAAATGAGCATGTCTGGGAATATGGGATGTATGAATGTGAAACTGGGAAGGTGAAATCTGAATGTGCTGAGTTAAAAGAACTGGAACCCTACGGGGAATTAGGAGTGGAACTCCTGGAAAGAGAAAGGAATGGAACTGAGAAAGAAAGACGTGGTAGTGTGCTGTCTCTTGGGTACGTAGTACCAAGGGAAGTACCTCTACCTGTTTAGTGCAGAGCGGAGCCAGCCGCCCCAGGGACCCGGGGTTAGGACTGGCCACTTTATACCGACTTGCTGGCCCTCCTGTACGTAGTACCGAGGAGAGCTACTAGTGTAGGGAGGTACTAGCTACCCCACGGGCCCCGGGGTTCTGCTAGCCTCCTACACCGACTTGTTGGCCCACTGGGCAAACCAGGGTAGTCAGGCGAGGGTGCGCGGACTGTGGAGGGGCAAGGCCCTTGTTTGGTTACTCTGGAGGGGTTGGACCCCTGTTACTGAGAGGGCTCTACCCTGTACTGGTTCCGTGCTGTTCTTTGGGCGCACCCGTTAACGGAAACGACTGACCACGTGCCAGTGCGGGTTAGCTACCTGTGCGTTTATCGCACGTGCCGTAGTCACCGTTACGTCTGTCCGTGACCCTGGGGTGGTTGACTGAGAGTAGGATCACCATGGGGGACTCTCCCGGCCAGGAGAGCACCACGTGCTACTTCTAATGTTCGAAAAAGACTGCAATCAAGATCATTCCCACGAGGAACATTTGAGATCAAGTGAAGGATCTGAGAAATAGATAAATTGTGAGACAATAGAAAGACGTAATTAAAGAAAGTAACAGAACATAACAGCTACTGTACACTCTACTGTTTCTTTTGTTTTAGTTGCCACTCTACTCAGCATTTTGCTGACGTGTTACACTCGTTACCTTTCAGGACCAGGTGTTGAGCAGCTAGGGTCAGCGGCTGCAAAGGACGCTGGGCCGAGTAGGGACCAGTAGAGTTACCACTGTTCTCTTGTACCTCTTTTTGGTTCCACTGTAGTGAGTAGTTCTTGTTACCGCTGTACTTTTCTTTACCTGCAATTTCATATTATATTATGAATGTTGTTCTACTGTTGTGGTGGGATATACTGTAGTGGTTTCTTTCCTTACTGCTATATTTTCTTACTGTTAGTTATATTCATGCTGAATGTGGTTTATTTTACTGCTCTTTTGGTTACTACCTTGTTGGACGACCAGGTCTTCGGATTAGTCGAGTGGGTCCGGTTCTCGTGTCTCGTAGGGACTCGGGAATCGGGTCGTTACAGCGCAGCCTCTTTCGCACGTGCGCCGAGCCTCTCAACACCACCCTCACTCACGGAATCGCTGGCACACAGTCGCGCGAGCCGAGTAGCACTGTAGCCACTGTTCATGCCAGTCAGTGAAACACTGTGGCTACAGTGCGGTGACCGGTAAGTTTCTCACTTATCCGGTCACACGGCGCGTCGCTACCGACCCCAACCTGCACCGGCGTCTCTCCCGCGTACGCCAGTGCCCGCCCACGCATCTGCGTGCGCCTGCGTCTGCCAGCGCTCGAACTCGCCCGCATCTTCACCCGCTCCCAGCGCCTGCATCTACACGCACCCGCCCCTCCGCGCAGCACCCTGCGCTGCAGTTCCTCCCACTCCCGCTACTTGCTGCGTGCACACGCCCTCGCACGCCTACGTGCCTATGCGTGCGCGTGGATCATCAAACAACGCCCTGCTGCGTGCGGATGACTTAACTCTAGCCTTCTTCACTCCAGCAGAACCAAGCACCCTCTCTCTCTCTCTCTCTCTCATAGCACTCTCTCCCTCTCTCTCTGCAGATACACATACACACACACTCACACTCTCGCACACACACACTCTCACTTATACATTATTATATACTTAGATATATATACATATACATATACATATTGATATATATATATATATACATACGTATATAAGTATGTATATATGTAAATATATATATAAGTATATATATATATATTATTACCTATATAACTAGGTATAAGTATAGATACATACATACATATATAGATATATATATATATATACATATCTACATACATCTAACTATGTACATATATTACTATGTATATATACATATATATATACATCTATATAGTTATATATACATACATATACATATATATATATATTTTTTCATATCACTTACCATACGTTGTATCGCTAGAATATCTGCACTAGTTGCTGATATTCCCCGATACACGCATACAGAAAGTGTGTTCGCACTCATCTTCACCAATCCACCTTACACTCCACACAGCACTTGTCCTGTTGGTTACGTCTTTCTAGATGACGACCGACTCGACACCGTGCTATACTCCATCTCCGCCTCCACCCCCACCCCTTTATACATATATAATATATACATATACATATATACTATATTTACTCTATTTCTGTTTCTCTTTCCTGCCATTAAAAAGATTAAAAAAATATACAAAAGAGAAAAGATAATCTTTGACTTGCAGGTACTCAGTCTTGCGAATAGCAAGACCAGTTTTGGGAACCCTAATTTGGCTAAAAGCCAAGAACCTGATTTTGAGGGTGTACCTTAAGGACAAAAATTATCAAAAAAAATCTTAAATTGAAAAACACCAAAAACACAATAAACGAATGGAAGAGATTCGTTGTAGGAAAGGAGTAGAAACTTCTAATCCCACTTCCCTGAGTTCGACCCTGGGCCTAAAAGTGACCAAGATAAAATTAAGTAGGCCAGGTAAAAAATTTTGTAAAGAGATGGTTAAGATCGAATTAGGTTAACCACTATACGCATTTCAACGATAAAATCACCATATTAACATGACCTATCCGAGTCTACACCAAAGCTCCCTCACACTTGATTGCATTTGCATTTTCCAGAAACTCATAAACTCAAATGCAAATGTTAAAAAATAAGTGCTTTGTTATCATCAAAATTAACGATCGTGGTGCCCTTGCACCAACAATATGCATATTGTCAGGATTTACGCAATCCAAAGCATGGAGGTTCCTTGGCATGAGGGAAAAAAAATAGCCCAAGTGGGGGTTGTTTCACGTTGGAACAGGGAGAGGAGGAGCAGCAGTAGCTGATGGTTGTTGTTGGATGGTGGCAAGCCAGTGGTGACTCTTCCCTCCGCTGGAGTCATCTTCCTCTTTTCTTCCTCCTTAGCCACCGGCTAAGGACCCCTAAGTCCCATTCTTCCTGTTAGATCAGGTTTTTAATTCTGCATAATTAGTTTTAGCTGTAGTTAAGTAGTTTAGAGTAGAATTAGCATAATTGTTAGTGTTAGCTGTAGTTAAGTAGTTTAGAGTAGAATTAGCTTTAATTGTTAGTGATTAATTTTAGCTGTAGTTTAAAGTAGCTGTAGGAGTAGAATTAGTTTTAATTCCCTCCCCTCACCTCCTCTGATCAGTCCAGATCAGAGGAGAAGAATTCATCAAATCATGTTTCAAATTATCTCCCTCTCCATTTTTTTTCCACAATCCAGTTCTGATTTCTTTTTAACGACAAGTTTTTCTCATCCTTCACCCACACACCCTGATCCAATTTCAGATCTGGATGGTTTACAACCTCAGATCTGAAATTGGCGTCACAAGCACCTAAGGGGCTTCTCACTCACCCCATATTTGATCACAAAAGCCCCTTGATTTTGGGTCGAATTCCTCAGTTTGTCAGATTTCTTTTCAACATGGATTTTAAGGATTTTTGCTTTCTGGATTTCACTGCCTAATCTGACAGATTGAAGATGATTTGAATTTCTTGTTGGCAAGGACTCTTAGAGGATTTCTGGTGACAGAAATCATCTCAGAAGAGCCATTCATTAATCTATTTTGATAAGCCTTGAATGCATTGAATGCAAGTTAGATCTAAGGATAATTACTATGGTAATTTGAAGTCTGATCTTGCATTCATAAGTTTTCTTGTGGATGTCTAATTTGTATGGTGATCTCCTAACCAAAGGAGTTCTCAATACTCCTTGAGGTTGCAAGAAAATGGGATCTGATCTTATGGTTTTAACTTGACTGATTTAAGTCTTCCTTCATGCTGTCTATAGCATTAGGAAGAATTAATTCAGTGCTGTTTTTGGATTTAATCTGAAATGAGATTTTTGATGAGGGTGTTTGGGCATTTGAATTGAGACATTTTGTGATTTTCGTTAGAATTTAAACCCTTGTCAGATTTGGGATTCACTTATCTACTTTTTAGTTGGTTTTGATTGCTTTTAATCCCAGTTACACAGTGAAGTGCTGCATCTGGCAGCTACATATTTCCCTCTTCCTAATTCTTCCCTTCTTTCCTGTTGAACTCACCTTCCTATTCAAAATGGACTAACTGCAGCAGCAGTTAGCCCATTTGACAGTGGCTTGAGCTTCTGATTAAAAACACAAAGAAAAAAAAAAATTCTGAACTGAGGATTCTCTCCTCAGTTAGCTTCTTGTTTCTTTCTCTCACTGTTGTAGGATTTTTAGAACCTACTGCAGTGAGAAAAGTAAGAAAAGCAAAATCTAAAAACCTTGCTTCTAAAACATTGAGCACTCTGAACACATTCCCCTCTTCTTCACCCGCTCTGACAGTGGTTGGAGCTGCTGTTAGAAAAGATGATTAAGATTAGGTCTTTTCTTTTAGGGTCCAAGTGTTTTTAAGAGCCAAATTGTTTAGGGTTTCTCTGAATAGGTGCTTTCAGATAATGGCTTGGGCACACCTCTTTTGGGAATTTTCCTTTCTTGCTTAGAAAAGTGTGTCTCTAAAACCCTAGCTTTGAACCTTATATTGGCTCTAATTGGTCCAGTTAGTTGCCTTTAGATTAGGTAATTAGGGCTCAAGCAAGAAGGTTTTAGCCCTAACTACCTTTAATGGATGTACAGATAGAGTATGTTGAAATTTGAAAAACAGGCAACTCTTGTGATTTACTAAGTATAGAAGACAGGTTATTCCTAGATAGCTTTTTCTTTCTTTTTCTTCCTCTTGAGAATTTAGGGGTTTAAATGAGAGGATAGAAAATTACCTGTCCTTGGTGTGGTTGTTGTGCGGCTGCTTGTTTCCTTCTTGATTTCCTGTGCCTTCACAATAAAAGAGAAGAGATTAGTCAATAGAAAGTCAAAAACTGTGAATTACTAGCTTCTAGAATAGCCGTTGCTTCCCGGCAACGGCGCCAAAAACTGGTGTCGTTCTATTGCTATAATTATTATATTCGTTGTAGTATATGGCATAAAATGGTCACCAGCTTAATATAATTTATTATTCGAAATGAAAAAGTTTCCCGAGGTCGAACTCAGGGAGCAAACTATAATTCCAGAAGCGTATAAATTCACAATATCTATATATAAGGTTTTACAAAAAATTGAGAGAAAGAGAGAGAGAGCAAAAATATCCTCTTCTTGGCTTTTTCTTCTTCTCTCTTCTTCTTCAGCCTGTCTTCTTCTTTCTACTTTCTTCTACGTCTTCTCCTTCTTTGCTGTAGGGGCTTCTTTTTCTTTCTTAAGTCCTTCTTCCTTCTTCTCTACGGTTCCTCTTTCTCTTTTCTTCTTTCTTCTGCTCTGGCCCTTCTTCTTTCTTCTTTTTCTTCTTCTCTGTTTCTTCTTTCTTCTTTCTTCTTCTTCAGCCTGCAGTTCCTTTTTCTTCTTCTTCTTTCTTTTTCCCTGGCCCTCCTTCTTCTTTCTTTTCTTCTTCTCTTGCTACTGACTCTCCTTCTCTTTCGCCGACATCTGATTCAGTGCTCAGACGACTTAACTGCTCGGTTGCTACAGTGCAGCTCCTCTTTTTCTTCAACTTCTTTCCTTCCTTTCTTCTTTCACCTGCTTCTTCCTTCTTCTTCCCTTTCCCCTGCGGCTAAGTCCTACCTGCTGCTTCTCTTCTTCTTTCTTCTTTCCTGCACACACATGCAAACATCAGCGCAAAACCTACCCTACCCCTTCCCCGCATCTCTCTCTCTCTCTGGATTTCTCTTTAGGAAGCTCTCCCAGAGCCGGGTAATCAGGTCGGGTCGTGTGCCCAGGTCCAGGCGCACCGGCGTGGGTGGTGCGCGAGGAGTGCACAGGAGGGTATTGGGTCAGATCGCGCCTGATCCTTGTGGTGAGCTCATGGACAAGGGCGGTGATAGGTGAGGGACCTCACCCCGTGTGGATTCGAAGGTGAAGACCCTATACCACTTTTTCAATTTAAGTGGTAGCGCTCACTCCTACGCTTACGAGGTGGGACTAAATTCCCACCTCCACTCTACTTGCTCGTAGGCGAGAAGCATCCGTCAATTGGGCAGCAGCGAAGGATTCGCGCTCCCAATTGAGAATATGGGTGCCTTTGCGGACTTGCCCAGCGTTGCCTGGAGCCCTCGCCTGGCATCGAAGAGACCTGGAGCTGCCTACGAAGAAGCTCCAGCAACTTGTCAATGGCGGCGAGGAGGGTGAACCCTGAAGTCACGAAGACAGCCTCCCAGCCATGTCAGACAACACAGGGGGCTTCGCCGGAGTGTGGCGAAGGCGGTGCGAGGGGCAACATGTGGTGAGAGTGCCTGTAGGCATGTACCTAGGGCAAACTGCGTGCGTAGAAGTGGGTATGTTCGGGGGGTGTACAAAGTGTGCAGGGTGATGGATGGAGTAGGGGAATCGCTAGAGTGGAGTGAGGGGAAGCTTCTGGGCTTGCCAGCGAGGGGTGGAAAGGTCTATGGAGGTGGGGCAATCTCGCTGGAGATGGTGGCCGGAGGCGGAGCAGATGAAGGTGGTCATGGTAGTCGAGGGGTTTAAAAGACTAATTCAAGAAGGGAAAAGTGAGAGGAGAGTAAGGAGAAAATTTCGACCTACTTAGTCGACGAAGGGGGAGAGGGAGACTGCCCGGCGCGTGCCTACCGAAGCTGAGGACGAAGGTGCCCAGGGGAGGAGTGACGGCGACGAGGAAGAGATCTGAGGATGCCAGCTGGTGTGGCCTGGCGTGGGACGACGAGGCAGAGTGGGCTCTGCTGCAGGTATGGCAGCAGAGCGACGAGGAGGAGGAGGAGAGTTCGCTGGAATCTTAGGGCAATCTAACCGGAGAGAGAGGAGACGAAAGAGGAGGGTTTTCTCGACCAAAAGTAGCTTCGAGTGGACGGCAGCCCCTGCCGCTCCTTATAAAGGCGCTGGCACAGAGAGTGGCCCGAGGGAGCGATGTGCGAAGCTCGCCGGAGATGGCCGGAGATGGTGACCCATGCCTTTCGTGTGTCCGCACGAGAGGCATGGGCGATTGCAGGACACAGGGGAGGGTCCCGACGACAGAGGACGACGTAGGGAACCCCTCGTTCATTCCTGAGAACGGGCGCCATGCCCTACGCGGCGCCATCCTCCACGCAAGGTCGCCAGAGGTATGGCGCTGCTCAGAATGGCAGGGAGGACCGTTCTGCAAAGAACGACGAGAAAGATAGGGGGCAATGTGTAAGGGTTTCAAAAGATAAGGGTCAAAAAGTAATTCAAGAGGACCAATTTGTAAAGTCGGTCAAGATGGTCTTCTCTTAGGCCCAAATTTTTATACCAGCCTCATTTGAACCTAAGGAGCTTAATAGTGAAATTTGATTTTAGGTTTGACCACGTTTGACCAATCAATTTGCGTAAAAACCCAAATTAAGTGATAAATTAGGCATTCTTCTCAATTTAGGTCAAAATAGGTTGCAAAGGCCAAATTGAAGGTTCTAGACCCTAGGGAATATTTTTATATGAATTTTAGAGGGTTTGGTTGATTTTTATCCTATCTCAAACCTCGTGAACTAAAGCAGGTTTGTTTTAGGGTTACAGAATGTCATTTAATTCCTAGAAGTTGCTATAACCCTTTTTAGATCAGATCATCCCACTTCCTTCCTTATTAATCTTATTTGACCTGTGTTTAGACCCTTAGATACCCTGTTTGTGTACTGCATTGGTAAAATTACAATTTTACCCCTTATGATTTGTTTTATTCCTTGATTCAGAGTTTTCTGAATTAGGCCTCTCTTTAAGTTTTGTAGGAGTTTTTTTCACACTTATTTAGATCAAATTGTGCTAGTTAGGGTTCATGATGAGGCTCTCATCACCGAGGTCACTGTCAAGATGTAGCGGTGACTACGGCACGCGTGATAAACGTACGGGTAGTTATCCTGCACTAACACGCGGTCAGTTGTTTCCGCTAGCAGGTACGCCCAAAGTACAGCACAGAATAGTATAGGGCCTAGCCCTCTCAGAAACAGGGGTCTCGCCCCTCCACAGTCCGCGCACCCTCGTCTGATTACCTCGGTTTGCCCAAAGGGCCTAATGAGTCTGTATAGGGTGGCTAGCTGAACCCCGAGACCCGTGGGGTGGCTAGCTCCCTCCCTACACTAGTAGCTCACCTCGGTATCGTGTACATGAGGGCCAACAGAAGTTGGTGTAGAGTGGCCAATCCTAACCCCGGGTCTCAACCCAAGGGCTGCTAGCTCCACTCTACACAAAAAGGGGACAGTCGCTCTCCTTGGTACCACGTATTCAAGGGCCAGCACACTTTCCGTCTACATTCCAGATTTTCCATCTAACCACAGGAGTTCTACTCCTAATTTCCCCTAAGGTTCATGCTCATGTTCACCACATTATTCCGATCCAGATTCCATCATTCACAATTCGGTTCTCGTTTATATACAGGCAGCTCGTGTTTCCACAATTCAATACATGCAACTGACGATTTCACAAGTAATTGTTCATTTATCTCAGGCAACTCATATTCTAACAAGCAGCTCACAACTTTATTACAGGCAATTGCTAGCAGTTTAACTTAATCATGTGTACAAATACAACATGTAGTACAATTGGTTTATTCATTTCTCTGTCCTAGGGTTCATGCCACATCCTAGGTTTCCAGTTGACTAATTCCATAGACACATTCTTATTTAATATGACTAACAGAAGTAGACCACTCTACTAGACAATTCGGGAGTAATGGGGACTCGAATCGCAGACCCAGGCGTCTCTACGAGCACCAAATACATAGCAGGCCAAAACCCTAAACTAGGGAATACATCACAAAGGAGGATTCAGAATAGTGTATAATGATTTCTAATACATAGAGAAACTCACAAGGAAACTACAGATGCTTCGTTTGCGTAAAATGGATCCCGATCGAACCCTAAATGGGTCAAAAACGTGTCTACTGACCAAAACCAAACTTCTGGAAACAAGTCCAGACGTCTTAAAAGATACAGAACATCACCTCAAGTCCCTGCAGTGTCCTCAGTCGTCTAAGACTCCCCTGTGATTGTCTGAAGGCAGTTCCAGACGTTGGACCACTCCTCCGATCGTCTGGAAGCACCTCCGGTCATCTAGTGAGCAGATCAGACATTCGAAAGTGCATGGAAGGGCATTTCGCGCTCCTTCCCAAGGCTGCTCATGCGTACGACAGAGCAGCCACGCCAAAATCAGGCCAGCATATCTTCTGCAGTGCGGCCTACATGGCTAAAACCACGAAAAGAACGTACCTTCGCGATAAAGGTACTTTCAGACATTTAGTCTTAACTCCAGACGTCCAGATGCACTGCCAGTCATCCGAACTTCACTCCAGACATCTGATACTGGAAAATTTCCAGTATCAGAATGCACTCCCAACACTCTTCGTCGTGCTTCTCCTCGCTCCATTGCAGCTCCAGCTGCTACAGGTGGTCGAGGACGCCGCTCCGGACTCCCTCCTCCTCCCGCACACGCCCGCGGTAGCCGTGCGAGCTTTGACGAGCTTCCACCAAAGCTCCCAACCTCGACCTCCTCCTCCCGCACTTCTCTTTCTCACTCTCTCTCGCTCACCCTCGCTCTCGTGGCAGTGAAGATGGGGTGTGGTGGTGGTGTGTGGAGTGGAGAGGAGAGGAGGGGAGGGTGGCTTTTTATAGAGCTGAGGGGGTTAGGGTTCGGGTAGGAAAGAGGAGAAAGGAGAGAGAGAAAAGAAGTTCTGCGCACTGCCCGCGAACAAGGCGTAGAGTGTATACAAAAATTTCATTTTCAGACGTCTGGGAAAGGGTCTAGATGTCTGGACAGACATCTTAGAAAGCTAATAGTGGGACGGGTCTTTACAGCGTCCATCATCTTCTATGATCTTCCTTTTCTATGTAAGATGCCAAATTTGTTGAGGAAGATTTGTTAGAGACGGAAACCACATGTGTGTGGTCAAAGAATATGTGCACGTCAAGGAGCTTAGATCGTAAGCTCGGATACATCTCAAGATTTGTGCAATCTGAAGTGTGGAGACTCCTTGGCGTGAGGGAAAAAAACAACCCAAGTGAGGGTTATTCCACGTTGGAATAGGGAGAGGAGGAGCAGCAACAGACGGTGGCTATTGTTGGATAGTGGTGGTAGACCGATGGTGCAGGTAGCCGACGGTGAAGGTGGTGGCCAACTGGTTGGTTAAATGCTCAACACAGTTAATTAAGTTATTTAGGCTTAATTAATTGCATGAGAAAGTAACTTAAGTTAACTCGAATTAATGTCGGTTGTGTAGTATAGGATCAAGTTAAACTAACATTTTAGATTTTAAATTCTTTTTAATTGGTTGAGTCTAGGTCGTTCACTGGGAAGTATAATAGTAGCTTAATTCACCATTAATTCCTAAGCATAAATTACTAACTACTTAATCAATCATACTATATTAAAATACTTTAAGTACATGAATCTTGCTTAAGAGATATTGATGTAAACATGTCTACACTACTTAAGATGTCTATTTATGCATGTTCTTAAGCATAGGATTGCATTACATACTATAAATATTACATAGCATGCATCATCTTGCATTTAGATTAGTTTGAATAAAATGGAGGTTAATTGTCTCCTTTTATGTTTAAGGACAAGGCAAAATTTTTATTGGAGCCTCGGATCAAAGCTCCAACCATACAGATGTGATCAGGGCGACGATTGGAGTTCAACGACTCCAAGATCGCCCTAATCAGACACCGGTGGCATCAGATAGAGACTGAGGAATCCTAGAAGATCAGGGGCCAAGATGGTGTGAATCCTCACTTCAAACAACAAATCCAACCGCACGGATGGATTCGAATTGAAGATCGCAGCCTAACGGTGCAAAAATTGACTCAATCCAACAACCGTGGCACCATCTACATCATCCAGAAGATGGATGGCCAAGATGGCGCCATGTGGCGCCATCTCAGCCGCCCAACCGACCGCTACACCCTCCGTACCCTCTCTTCCTCGACGATTCTCCACCATTGGATGCACATCCAACGGCTGTGAGAGCGCGCGCACACAAAACCTAAGCGCAACACAAACGCGCTGATAGCGCCTTAGTTAAACGTGCTCACGAGAAGTCACAGCGCGCGTTCGATTCCTCGCGAGCGGCCGCTGAGACGCGTGAGTGAGTGCGATTGACTACTCGATCGCGATCGAGTGGTCGCGCGCGTGCAATAGCGCTCATACCGTATCACACACCCGCGCGTGACGCACCATCAGATGAGGCGAGCGCGAGCAAAGGAGGCGCGACAAGGAGCGCCCTCAGCCGTTCGATCTTGCGATCAAACAGCCGAGATTTAAAGAACGTGGAAAGGCGTTGAGCGCGCAGAAGATGGGCGAGCGGCGCACGTCGCCCACGATGGGGCTTTAGCGATGGTTTTATCCATCACTAAAGACCCCTTATTTTTTGTTTTGAGATTTAAAAGACCAAATTGCCCTCACTCCTTGCAACTATAAAAGGAGACCCCCTCCACATGAAATTCGCATCCCTTCTTTCTCTTCTCTCCCTCTCCAAAGCTCAAGAGAAGCTTGTCCCACACCCGGGATGCTTCTCAAGAGATAAAGTCCAATTTTCGTCCTCCTTTCGGAAGTGGATCCCGCGACAACGATGGCGTGCTGCCCTATTCCCTTTCTTCCCACTTCGTCTTCCTTCGTCCTGCTCCATTCCCTATTTTCCAGGCATCCTTCCATCCGGCTCATCCTCCAAGCAACCATCGAGGAGGATATTTCTCTCTCCATTCTTTTTAATGCTTTCTAGAGTAGATTTACTGCTTTCTAAAGTAGATTACTGCTTTCTAGTGTAATCATTTTCTATTTTCTAGTCAAAATGAGTAGTGTAACAAACAATTTCTTTGATAATGAATTTCATGTTCATTCTACATCTCTTTTTGATTTTTGTTTGTAACATTCTCTTTCTCTCATTCTCTCTCTCTCTTCTATTTAGTGTAAATAAATAGATAGTTTTAATCAATTAATTTACTTCATGACAAATAAAACAAATGCGTATTTTTTAACTCAAACGTTCGCCTCCCTAAGTTTGACCCGAAATTTCTATTCCGGTATAAATTTTATTTGTTGAACACGAGTTCTTCGCTTTCATACTACGACGACAGGTTTTTCAAAAACCAAATATGTTAGCGTAGCAACTCGTAGCGTTCAACATTTTGGCACCGTTGCCAGGGAGGAGACTTTATTTGAATTTTTTTTTTCACACTTTCCAACTTACGAATCATTTACCTCACTTCTCTCCTTTCTTATTGTGATTGCAGGTACTCTTTTGAGACGAACAAAAGCGGTAGATTGGAGCAAAGTGCTGTTGAAGGTTTGTAATTTATCTCCTACCTCCCACCCATTAGTTTTCATTTCACCACATAATAACACAAACATCAATCAACCTAGGTGTTCTTATAAACTTTAAGGTTAGTTTTGTTTGTTTGTTTGACACCCACACCCGCCTCAACCTCCACATTTAAAACGAAAAAAAAAAATCTCACAGAGGTACACAACCTCATCTGATTTTCAAACTCAACCGGTAAACCGATCTTTGGAGCCGGTACACACATCCAAACACATAATTGAGTAGAAATCAGATTAGGTAATCACTTGTGTGCCTAATTAAGTGGTGCAACAGGCCAATTGTTTGAGTTGATTGGGCCACACCACTTCAATTAAAATCAACTCATCAAGTAGCTGCCATTTAGGTTCAACTCTTAAGGATTTACCAGGCACTCCACATTCTTTTAAGTTTCAAAGGAAAACATCTTCCCCTGTGCTTTCAAAAGTTGGTGTCCCAACAAAACTTGTTTGAAAATACTTAAAGTTGAATCCTAAAAGCTACTAAGCAAGATTTGAACCCTAAAATTCACCACATCAAAAATAATCTTACTTGAAAACCACTGGTTGTGCACGTACACACACATCAATCAATCATTAAGGGCACAACCCAGATAAAGGGCCCATTACATTCCAAAGCACATTCAAACCTAGCCCTAAATAAAATCAAGTAGACATTGGCCTTAAGGATTCAACTCGCTCTTCGAAGCCCAGAATGAGATTATTTTCGATTAGTCT
Source organism: Thalassia testudinum (assembly GCA_037157565.1). Taxonomy (NCBI): domain Eukaryota; kingdom Viridiplantae; phylum Streptophyta; class Magnoliopsida; order Alismatales; family Hydrocharitaceae; genus Thalassia; species Thalassia testudinum. The sequence goes on along the minus strand of JAZHRO010000002.1, from coordinate 40,212,434 downwards.
GTTTCTACTGTTCAATCTGATGTCTAACTAGGGGAGCAGAATCAAACGATCGCAGCTGAGGGGTACACTAGGAACCGGAGGCGCAAGCCGAAGGAAGAACCTTCTCCCCAATCCCTCCTTCTAACTGGTTGGATTGAACAGACAGAAATAGATCAAATCGTTTCTTTATCTCAAGACGGGTTTTGGGTGTTTGTAGGTCTTTAGGCTAGCCCACTTAAGGATAGGTTTGATTGTTTGTATTGCAGGGCGCCTTTCTTCCTCCCGTCTCTCATGAATCCTTCCACATTTTATACGCATTCCCGCTCTCTCCCTCCTGTTATGAGTTATCCTCAACATGACGATTATCCCTACTCGTACTGTAATCAACCATCAGTTAGTTGGGATAATTCAGATTGGGGATACAGTTTCGAACCTCCGTGTTTAGGGTCTAACCCAGAACACTATAATTGTGATTTCTATCCTTTTCAGAGCCACATCGATTATAGATCGTCACCCTTTCATGGACAACCTAATACATTCTACAATCAAGAAGGATACACCGATTCTTACCCATCCTCTGATTACACTGCCTTTAGGTCATCACCACCTTTTGAATAATCTGAAATGACCTATTATCAGGAAGGGTATAACGAATCTCAATGCGTTAACTCCTCTGCATTGATCCCAAACCCACCCAACCCTAATCCAACTCATTTGATTCAGGGTAACCAGGTTCAAGATAAGATTCTGGCTAACTTGAGGAATATCATACAATCTTTAGAAGTTCAACCAATACCTTGCATTGAAAGATTGGAGCCCCTGATTGAAATGATTGATGATCTAAACAAGTATTTCTTAGATTGGTTCCAGGATGTTAAGGATAAGAACCCGGGTGAGTTTCTACTTGGGAAGTTAGCGAAATTGAGGATGAGATTTGTGGTTGCTTTAATTCAATCGTGGGATGATTCCCCGGATGAACCCCCTTCAGGCGAGCCAACGTCTGAACCCACTCAGGCACCTGTTGGGGGGGATAAGTGTTACGAGGCTGACCAGATTGAATTAGAGCAACCAATTAAGGATGATCTGATTTCTTCACCTAAGATCTATAAGCCAGGGTACGAGGAAACGTATGTCTCCATGGATCAGAAAGTGACAGCTGATTTTGGGACATACATTAATACGGATCTTGATTTCTTTGATTATGATGGTGAAGATTCAAGTTGCGAAGTCTCACGCGAGTTTACAGAACACGATTTCTATGAGATGATTGGGCCTGAGGAATCTGATAGATCATTTGATAGCCTAATAACTGAGGAAACTGATCTTACCAGGGCTCACATTACGAATCCAGAATCGCATTTTCTGGAGGATTCAATCTAATGCCCTGATTATCAGTTACACCCCATTGAGCTTATCGATGACTCTGTTCTTGAGATAACTAGACCCAAGTCAATTCTGATTCAGTCACATCATTTAGACTTGGAAATTTCAGACGGGGTGACTAATATGCAGAAGGTCTCGGAATTTAACATTCTGAATGAGGAGGATAGGAGTTGGGAAATTATGATTTGGGAAGAAAATTCCGAAGGAAGTAGAAGACTGCATCTAAGGGTTCCATTTCATCTGAAACCATCAAACCAAAACCCTTATGACATTTGTTCTAAGGATGTTCAACCTAAGCATACATTCATTGATTATCCTTTCGATATCGAATTCTATGTAACCTGACTTTTTGATCTTGGGTTGCATCCTCATAAATCGCAGGCCCGACCCCACTTGCATACTGATTTTAGGTTTTAGGTAATTTTTATTCAGAACCTGAGATATTCTCGATTATGGGGTATTGGTCTGCACCACAATCTGGTCCACATCTGTGGACATCTACTGGCAGGTCAGAAGTTTCTTCTCTTTATTCTGATTCTGACCTGTACCTGTGAATTCTTTATTTCTCTTCTTTGTATAGTGTGCCTAGCTGAAGGCACTAAATTCAGCACGTATACAGTTCTTTTTAGTTTTTATCTCGGAGCGGACCCGACATTCACGCAATTCAAGTGCTTTCTACTCTATTCCACTCTATTTTATGTCTTTTTAATACAATGAGAACATTGCATTAGATAGGCATGGGGGGTGGATATTCATCTCTGAATTTATTCGTCAGCTCTGTAGATTTGTTTTATTTTCTTTTATTTATATTTTAAAAAAATGAAATTAGGAAAGAGAATTTGGGTTTAAGAAAATTTTCAATATTAGGAAATACTACATTATGATCTGAATACAAAGACCCTTCAGGTCTTTAGACTTAATCAGCCCGTGTATCCACTAAAATGTGGATTTATTTTTCAAGTCCTTGCCATCTTAATTCTATCGTAATTGGAGTAAATAAGTTTGGGTGATAAGTATACGACTTATCAACCCACCCTCTGATTTGAGGGAACTTTAAGCCTAAAGCATCTACATACTATCTTGCCACTGACTCATTGTTCGACGATTTTAACGGAAATTGGGTAGCTAATGAACCTTCTAGTGTGATATGGCTGGCAAGTTATCGTGGGTAACAGACCATAGGTAGGTTGTCCAGAGCCCAATCACTGGACCTTTCTCTTTTTGCTGCCTTTAGGTAAATCTTAAACCAGGGAAGCCACCTACTTAAAAAAAAAAATAAAAGAAAAAGAAAGACAAAAAGAAAAGAAAAAAAAAAGAGAAGAAAATAAAAGAAATAAGCCACACTTCGCCGCATGGGTATGGCTGGTAAGTTGTTGGTGGTAACAGCTCATCGACCGGTTATCCAGAACCCAGCTCAATAAATGTACTGAAAATTCCCAAAACACTTAGGAAGAAGCAGAGAAGTAGAATAAATCGGAGAGATATACACTGGATTCACCCTTGTGTTGACCCTGTAAAAATAAAAGTAGGGAGAAAGCTACCGGTTGTAAAGATACACCTTTAGGCAGAATTCTCTTTTTAAGGTCACCTAGAGGCGTAGAAATCCGAAGTCTGTTTTTACTGCCGGTCAACGAGCCTATCACATCCACAATAAGATGCTTAGAACTTAGGGTTCTCATCAAATCTTGGGTGAGTTGAAAGGCCGTAGAAAGCCACTCTTAAACCCTAAAACTTGAAAATCCAAAAAAATTAGAAAAGAGGAAAAAGAGAAAAAGAAGATTTTCTTTAAATAAGGTGAGGGCTTGAGGCGGTCTGTATTTTGACAGATACTCGGGCATTGTTGTGTCTTTGAAAGTTTAGATCCTAAGTAAATATTTTCTTAATGATTGAAAATAACTCATGCCTAAATAATACAATATGATTCTTTTATAAATAGCATGTAGTTTTTGCTAGGGAGTAGCAAAAGATAGGCATGGGGGTATGATGTAAACATGTTTACACTACTTAAGATGTCTATTTATGCATGTTCTTAAGTATAGGATTGCATTACATACTATAAATATTGCATAGCATGCATCATCTTGCATTTAGATTAGTTTGAATAAAATGGAGGTTAATTGTCTCTTTTTATGTTCAGGGACAGGGAAAAATTTTTATCGGGGCCTCGGATCGAAGATACAACCATACAGATGTGATCAAGGTGACGATTGGAGTTCAACGACTCCAAGCACCCTAATCAGACACCTGTAGCATCAAATAGAGATCGAGGAATCCTAGAAGATCAAGGGCCAAGATGGTGTGAATCTGCACTTCAAACTACAAATCCAACCGCACGAATGGATTCGGATCGATGATCGCAGCCTAACGGCATGAAAATCGAGTCAATCCAACAACCGTGGCACCATCTACATCATCCAGAAGATGGACGGCCAAGATGGCACCACGTGGCTCCATCTCAGCCGCCCAACCGGCTGCTACACCCGCCACACCCTCTCTTCCTCGACGATTCTCCACCGTTGGATGCACATCCAACTGCTGTGAGAGCGCACACACACAAAACCTAAGCGCGACACAAACGAGCTGATAGCGCGTTGGTCGAACGCGCTCGCGAAAAGGCAGGGCGCACGTTCGATTCCTCGCGACCGGCCACTGAGGCGCGGTGAGCGGGTGCGATTGACCGCTCGATTGCGATAAAGTGGGCACGCGCGCGCGATAACGCTCACGCCGTATCGCACGCCCGCGTGTGACGCGCCATCAAATGCGGCGAGCACGTGCATAGGAGGCGCGACAAGGAGCGCTCTCAGCCGTTCGATCTCGCGATTGAATGGCTGAGATTTAAAGAACGTGGAAAGGCGTTGAGCATGCAGACGATGGGCAGGCAGCGCACGTCGACCACGATGGGGCTTTAATGACGGTTTTATCTGTCACTAACGACCCCTTATTTAATGTTTTGAGATTTAAAAGACCAAATTGCCCTCACTCCTTACAACTATAAAAGGAGACCCCCTCCATACGAAATTCTCATCCCTTCTTTCTCTTCTCTCCCTCTCCAAAGCTCAAGAGAAGCTTGTCCCACACCCGGGATGCTTCTCAAGAGATAAAGTCCAATTTTCGTCCCTCTTTCGGAAGTGGATCCCGTGACAACGATGGCGTGCTGCCCTATTCCCGTTCTTCCCACTTCGTCTTCTTTCGTCCTGCTCCATTCCCCGTCTTCCAGGCGTCCTTCCGTCCGGCTCATCCTCCAAGCAACCATCGAGGAGGATATTTCTCTCTCCATTCTTTTTAATGCTTTCTAGAGTAGATTTACTGCTTTCTAAAGTAGATTTACTGCTTTCTAGTGTAATCATTTTCTGTTTTCTAGTCATAATGAGTAGTGTAACAAACAATCTCTTTGATAATGAATTCCATGTTCATTCTACATCTCTTTTTGATTTTTGTTTGTAACATTCTCTTTCTCTCATTCTCTCTCTCTCTTCTATTTAGTGTAAATAAATAGATAGTTCTAATCAATTAATTTACTTCATGACAAATAAAACAAATGCGTATTTTTAAATCAAACGTCCACCTCCCTAAGTTTGACTCGGGATTTCTATTCCGGTATAAATTTTATTTGTTGAACACGAGTTCTTCGCTTTCATACTATGACGACAGGTTTTTCAAAAACCAAATATGTTAGCGTAGCAACTTGTAACTTTCAATAGATATTCAACTAAGAACATGCAACATTCCATTAAAAAGAAACACATTTACACATATGATTTAGTATTAAAACTAAGTCATGTGTTTATTACTTCAAATGTACCTATTTACAGAAGATAAAGGCAAGAAATTGCTAAACAAATGAATACAATGCCTTTATTACATCAATTAAACTCAAAATAGCAAGAGGAGACATGTTATAGCAATAAAAGCACAAATTTGACGTCTAAAAATATTATTGGTCATCTTAAAAGTAGAAATTAGAAGTCTGATTACAACAAGAGACATCTGATTCTCTCTTTACTCTTACTTCTTAATCTTCAGCCCTCTCTGTTTATTCTTTACCTCTATTCTTTACTGCTACATCGTTGTTCTCTCTCTCTCTTTCCTTTGTTTTTCTTCCTTTGTTCATTTCTTTAGCTTAACTTCTTCTTACTGTGCTTAATGAATTCCACACTTAGCCATTAAACCTTCAATTGCAAAAATTTGGTTTTCTTATTGGTGGCTCAGACCGGTCGGGGATACACAGCACCCCTTAGAGGGTTGGATCAGACCCTACTGGGTCCAAACCTAGTTTTTCTTAGGTGTTTTATTTTCCAATTCAAGCTTATGCACAGCAACCGACCTCCCAGGTTCACTCGCCCACTCACGGGCCCACGCTCACACCCACAGGCTCACACACACCCGTGCGCAAGCATGTGCAACACACGCACCCACACCCATTACTCATTTCATTTCACGCCCTGTGCTGACAACCAAAACGTCGTCTGCACTTTTTCATAATATACCAGTTCGTCTTCTCAATAGTTCCCAAGGTAGGACTATGTTTCCCAAGTTCTGGCCGATCTTCGGCTGGCAATTTCGGCCAACTTCGTTGATGGTTTCGACCGAGCAAAGGCGCAATCGAGAGCCCTTTGGATGCTTTACAGGATTATAACACCAATTTGGTGTTCAGATCAGATCTGACCCTTCGATTCGAAGGGCGAATGTCAAGGATTCGCACGACCCTAATGGCCTACAGAAATGAATTCCAGGTCTTTTGACCTGCGGAAGAGGCTTCTGACCACCAAGGGAGGTCCAGACTCAATTCAAGAGAGGTTTCCGCTTCTAAAGGGGAAGGAAGGGAGCTTTAAACAGCTCCAGGAAGCAACAGAAGCTTGAAAGCTTCATTCCAGTATTAAGAGCTCAGAATTGAGATCTAATTCATCCATCAGAGAGAAAACAACATCAACAGGTGATTTGAACTGAGTCAGGAGACTAAAAACAATCGATCTAGGCAGATTTGGCAATCAAAACTTGCCAAGAACCCACTGAACACAGCATTGGGTTCTAAAGAACCCAAACTGTCCAGAATCACGATTTGCACTAAATCCTTAATAAACCTGAATTAAATCAACTCTAAAACACTTCAGGTCATCCCAGAATTCCATTGCATCCCTTAAAACACAGAATTAATCCTTAAATCCTCAAATTGGACCTGGAGTTGACCAAAACCAGCTCGGAGTTGACTTTCTATTCTAGGCTTTCTCAGATCAAATTAAAACCCTAAATTGACCTAATTCTTCCTCAGGAATTATTCTGGGACATCAAAATCATATTTTGAAGCTCCTAATGGGATTATTAGACTTCGCAGCTTGAGCTCACAAGCTAGGGTGTTCGGTGGAACAACCTAGGGACTTTCCTGGCAAACAGAGATCAAGGATGGACTCTATAGGTTTTTTTTGAGCTTCTGAACCTATTTTTGAAGTCCTAATCCTAACAAAATAGCTTCTCCAACTCTGCCGGAGTTGGAGAAGACACAGATCAAACAAGTACTCTAGATGTTGAAACTCAAATTAAAGCACAGAAAATTAATCCTGAAGCCTTATAAGTGTGCTCTGGAGCTTCTCAGGTCAATTCATGGGCTGAAGCTCAAAACAACCTCGCCTGAGCTTCGGTGAGTCCAAAAATTAGTTTCAGAGTTCAAAATCTTAAGAAACTGACCATTAAAGGTCTCAAGAGCTTCCTGAGGTCACAGGGAACCTCAGAAGCTCATCAATTTGTCCAATTGATGATCGAATTAAGGATTCATCAAAAAATTTAGAAAACTTTATTCCTGAGTTTGCATGAACTCAAAGTCAGCTGTCTCACTCAATTGAGTGAGGGCTAAGGCTCAATAGAACCTTGCGATGCTCTCTGGGGGGTTAATTAGGTGGAGTAACTCTTTCGAGCTCTCCATTGACAGAGAGCTTGAAAGTTGGAATGGAATTAGGTGTTTACTTACTACGAGTTAATTATACTAATTAGGAATAGGATCGGGGCCCTTAGATTACGGAGAGGTGATGGAGGGCCCCAGCGAGTGCTCTAAGCTTAGAAGCCTCCGCCATGGACAGTGGAGGTCACCGGTGAATATGTAAGTGATCTAGGCGATAAAGCTAAAAAAAATGAGGGAAAAACAGTGCTATGAAATCATGATAAGGAGAGGAAGGTGATTAGTGCGTAAAAAATGGGAAAAGAGTGGCCCTGACGAGCTCAAAGAGCTCACCAGAGCTGAGGAAGATGGCATACAAATTGAACATTTAAACCTAACTAACTACCTAATCTACTGAACCAAGCTACGCTGCACTTACCTAAACCTAATCCTACTGTTACCTAGATGAAGGAGGTGAGGAATCTCCGTCGAAGGTTCTTAATGGAGGATGCAATCAAAAGGTTGGAGGAAGAGCTCCAACGGGCGATTTCGTGACGTGGAAGCGAAGTCTGGTGTCGACGCTTCGTCAGAGGATGCAACGGACGATGGCGGAGATCGGAAGTGAGTGGAGATGATCGGAGGAATAGGACAGAGACGGGAAATGGTCGTCGGAGTAGGAAGAATAGCCTATTAGTTAGCTACAGTTGAGGAAGAGGGTAGAGAGCTAACCGCTCAAATCGTAGGGGTCGAGGGATATTTATAGGGTTCGGCGATGGCTAAGGGGTTTGAATCTAGATGGGTTTGCATCTAGGTGCAGCTTAACCTCCGACGTCATCACTGATGTCGGTAAGGTTAACACCTATACCTAATTAGGATTTATGAATAATCTGGACAGGTGGATGGAGTTGAAGTGGTGAGCGCATGCTTCAGAAGCTTCGCAAGGGTGGAGTGGCGTCAGATGAGCGGTCATTGGAGGGTGACATCACCGCCGAACGTCAGCCGTTCAAGCGGCTAAAGAAGAAATGAAGAAGACGGTGTTCACAGGGACCTGAATGAAAGGAAAGATAAGGACCTAGGTGAAAGGAAAGGACTCAAATGTAATAAAATATAGGGACCAAAGTACAAACAGAGGCTTTTAAGGTTAATTTAAATTATTTTCTTTTCTAACTTTTTATATATATTTATAATTTAGCTAAATATTATATTAAAACCATGTATTCACATTTTTTACTCATTTATTTATATTTATTTACTTATTAAGTTACTTAAGTTATTTAAGACTTAGGTCTTAAGTTATACTTAAGTTAAATAAGATATTAATTAGGTAACTAGTTAGTGGTATTTGGAGCTAATTTATTAATTAAATTATTAATAATATTAATTGACTTATAATTTAGCATTTTTAACTTATTTTAAGGTCCTTTAATGATTTATCCCTTATTCTATAATTAACCCTTATATATGCATATTCATAACTAAATTAACTAGGGAAACTAGTTAATTAGGAGTAATTAGAAGCTATAATGAGCCTCTCATCATCAACTGCCAAGGAGGGCCGGTGGCCGTTGGAGAGAGAGGGAGAGAGGAGTTTTGGAGGAATAGGAAATATTATTGCTAATTAAAAAAGAATTACAATAGGAATGCTCTCTTTTATAGAAAAGAGAATATATCCTTTAAAACAAGAAACTAATAAAATCAAATCCCAAATAAAATAAATCCACTAAAACAACTTTCCTAAAAATCAACTTAACAAATAAACAAAACTTAAGACCTAAGCAAAACCAAGACTAGGACTCTAAGACCAAAACCGGTGGCCCTGATGGCCTCCTGATATGTGCCATGTGGGTTGGCTGGCTACCATGTTGCAGTCCATGTAGCCTTCCTTATTTCCAACACATACATTATTGGATGTCTTTAGCTGAAATGTAGTAGACTGATGAACCTGACGGCTATTCTTTCTCATTAAGTTTTTGCATGAGGTCATTTTGTTTTAGATGGGCTCCTACTTTGTATCTAGTATGCTTTCTTAGTTGGCTATTAACGTGTATTGGTATGAATTTTCGACAATGGATAGAAAGTTCATAAGTTGTACATATTATTTGAATTTCACTAAATTTAGAATCTCTTACCTTCTAGAAGAGTAACCATTCCATGGTAAAGATTTGTTGAAATTGCTGCGAATTTATAGAGAAAGAGGTTTTAATATACGTGTTATAGAGTATGTTGTGTTGATGGTTTGAAGTTCATGTTAGAAAATATGTTTAGCCCGTGCAAATGCTTGTTAGAAACTACTCTAGAGCTCCACTTGTTTTATATTGATTTTTAACGTAAAAATGTGGTAATGCATCTCGTCAAAAATAAAACGGAATGTTCTGCTTATGTCTTGGGAAAAGATTGCTTTTAGTTTTATGTTTCACTTGCATTGTTGATTAACATTGAAGCAAGCAGAGTTTCATCTCCTTGAGCAGTTTCATTTGATTTAAATGTTAAACACAATTTATTTTTACTTAGAAAAGGCAATGGTTGTTATTTGTAAATTCAACAGAATGCAAATTTCCTGGATGTGGTAAATTTCATCTGTTTAACTGAAATCCCACTTTATCAATATGAAAATTGCATCTATTGGGTTCTGCTCTTTAGCTGGCAGGTGATATGGCAGATGGCAGTAGAACCATCTACCGAGTATGGTGCCATGAAGCCTTATCCTAATCACTTTGGTAATGGAAATGTGAAGGATTATCCACATGGTGATCCCAAATCTTGTCAAAGCGATGACAATGACATGGATGAGTCTCACTTCTCCAATGCAAAGGACAACCAATGTAGCTATTGCTTGTGATGATGGTTGCATACGTATGTATAATTCATCTGCTTCAGGCGAATTTTCTTAAAAGCGATCATCCCCCAAAGTTAGCGATAAGATAGTTTTACCTCTTCAGACTTGTGTTTGGGTGTCATATTGCACTCTATGGTGACATACTTCTGCGCTTCATGCTTTCAAGGTGCATTCTGAGTGTTGTATGGAGTATTAATACTAAGTTCTTGCTTCCTGGGATAAGTGATGGGTATGCATAATGGAATTATCTTTTATTATATAAATGATTTTAATATTCTTGTTCAGGCATTTATAAATGGGGCTTAAACATCATTTGTTTTACCTCTTTTCAGAAAAATATTTTCCCTTATCTCTATATGCTGGCTCGTAGCAAAAACAGGGAAGCATTATTTTAATTTATCATGTAGAGAGACACTTGTGATCATTTTTTATTGCCAACAATTGTTCTTATAGCATTGTTCTTTGCCCAGAATGACTAGATGCTGGGATATTACTTCTTTTGATGATTGTTATCATTTTTTTTTTGAAAGAAATGATTGTTATCATTTTACTGTTGGAATATTGCATCAACCATCCGAATTAAATCTAGCCACAATATCACCAAATATGCATGGCTTGATCCAACAAAACATACCATGAAACCATAACAAAAGAACCAAAATCCCAAACTCACAAACAGAAAAGCACAAAAGGAAAACCAAAAACCACCATTATACTTGGAAAACCTCCAAACTAAGGATTTTACAAAGCCATAAATCCAAAAATTCAAAACACATCCACAAGAGAAAAAATACTAAAATACCTTCCCAATACGGTGGAGATGGCCTTGATGGGGCTAGGAAGCAGCCGATCGGAGGGAGAATAGCCAATGGTGGTCGTTGCTGATAGGAAAGAGGTGGATGGTGAAGAGAAGTAATGGTAGGAGGAGGTTGGGTGTGGGCAAGGGTGGATCGAGGAATCAAACAAGGGAGAGGAGAAGATGTAGGGTATCGATGATGTTAGACCCTGTTTGGTTGATGGGTTAAGTGGGTTTGGATTGGATTAAACATTTAACATGTCACTTAACCTGCCGTGACATGTTAATTAATTCATGAATGCCACTTGCATTGAGTTAACTAAAACTTAACTTGAGTAAAATTATCTCACTCTCCGTGAAATAACTTTAACCTACTAAAATATTTAAACAGGTTAACTCATTTATTTCAGTATTTATTCCACTCCCTTTCTATTCCTACTTATTCCACAAATTTATTCCCTTTATAAAACAAGGATTTAATTTACTTTGGAGGTTAACCTCTATTTAATTTACTACTTAAGATTCTTTTACTTAACATTGATATGACTAATATTGATATATAATTCTCTCTCTTTGACATCAATTCCTCCCATTTCTAACACTATTATCAAGTAAATACCGCAAAGCTTGATACCATAATTTAACATCAATCTAAATAAAGATAAACTAATATTAATATCACTTTAAGAATAAATATAATTTAAAATAAATATTAAAAAATTTACAAAAATTATTTTGGGCATTACATATACACAGAAATACAAACACTTTTATATAGATATACAAAAAATATATACACTTCGTGTACAACAAACACTTTCCTTTTGACATTATTTCCATCGAGCTTCATTTTCAACTTACGTAATTAATAATTAATTATTTCAAATTACCTTCCGTTCATTTTATTGGTTTTTTTTTTTTTTTTTTTCACAGCTCCAACGACACGGCCTCCCCCCGGCCACCACGAACCCAACGACATGATGCTGCTCTTACCTCCAACCAACACCAATCCAACGAGATGATGCTCCTCTTAACTCCAACACTTCTCTGCACGGTCCTCCCGCTCCACTCCCCACCCAAAACCCTTTCCTTCCAAAGACCCCTCCCCATCCCCTCTCACCAGCAACACCACCGCCCCCTCCTTCCAATTCCCACACGCCCCTGCGCCTCCCTCTCCTCCACGGAGGAACGTGTCGCCGTTTCCATCCTCTCCGTCCTCCGCAGCCACGACATCCCCGAAGACGCCTGCACCGCCATCCTCTCCACGTGGCCGGACCGCTTCCTCCGCATGAAGCCCCTCAAGAACCTCGACCCCAAGCTCCGGTTCCTCCGCTCCTCCGTGGGCCTCTCCGGCGTCGAGGTCGCCGAGATCCTCCTCGCCAACCCCTACCTCCTCAGAAGCCGACTTCACCCTTCCCTCTCCTCCTTTGTCACCTTCCTTGCCTTAATCCTTCCCTCCAAGGAGGACCTCGTCAAGGTCCTCAAGTCGGTCATCTGTTACTCCACCAATCGGGTGAAGGACAACCTCCAGGCCCTCCGCGACTGCGGCGTCACCGAGAGCGTCATCCACAAGATACTCCTCCAGTACCCTCGTTCCCTCCTCAGCTCCACCGAGAAGTTCGTCGCCACATTAGAGGCCATCGAGAAGCTCGGCCTCGGTCCTACCAGCAAGACCTTCGTGTCTGGGGTGGGTCGGTCGCCCTACATCACGAAGGCGACGTTCTCGACAAAGGTCGAGCTCCTCAGGGAGCTGGGTTGGTCCGAGGAGCAAGTATTCTCCATGTTCAGGAGGAATCCCGGAAATCTCACCATCTCTGACGCTAAACTAAGGAAGAATGTCGCCTACTTCCAGGAGGTGCTCGGGTGGGGACCGGAGCTCCTTTGCTCGTTTCCAAGGATAATTCAGAACAGCCTGGAGAAGAGGATCATCCCGTCGTGCGCGGTACTCAACGTGCTCATGATGAAGGGACTGCTGAAGAAGAGGACGTGGCATCCATTGAAGTTCAGGATGGCGAAGAAGCGCTTCTTTGAGGAGTACGTCGACAAGTACAGGGAGGAGGTCCCTGAAGTGCTGGAGGCTTACCAGGGGAACATCGAGTTCACGGGATGGGGTTGGTTGAAGGACGTACCAGCAGAAGAAGAAGAAGAAGAAGAAGCAGTAGCCCCGAAGAGCTCGTGATCGTATAGGATTGATTCCCATTGGCACAATCTATTTATTTCAGCAGCAGCCTTGAGCATCGTGCTTGCTTCCTTCAGGTAAGAGTGCTGCTGATGATGCCTCACCGGTTATATATTTTTCTAGTCCATGATCGATATTGGTTTTCGCCTAGTTGTGGGAAACACGATTACTTGATGATGCTTGTACTCTGGAGATCTCTAACAGCGCATATGATTTTTTTTTTTTCCGCCTCCCAGAAGAAATATCGAATAGTTTAATCGATTTGTCCCTTGCATGATACATATTGAATCTGCTCGTAAGAAGTAGCATGCAATAGGCATCACAAGGGAAAAATTTTTATGAATCTCAGTAATGGATGAGAAAGGGAGAAATGCACTTAAGGAGGTAAGCAATCAACTGAAGAAGAGAGTGAGAGTGAGGGTCGGGAATAAGAGAGATATTTTGAATTGGGCTAGATCAGTTTGGCTGGGACCTAAAAAAAACAAGCCTAGCCCATGGGTAACTGGGCCATTGGTTCATTTCCTAAGCCCAAACCCAACCATAGGTCGGCTAGACAGGTCAAGTGGGTAGGAGCTCAGCTCATTGGCCAGATTTAAGGACAATACCTGATCTCAAAAATATTTTAATATGTTTATGACGTTCATGTGGTCAGTTGTAACTACAATCAAATTAGCTTGCAAAACACAAGTTTTAGTTGCATTCCAAACGCACTTCCATACGAATAGACAAAAAGTTCTCATTTCAGACTTTCTAATTAGATCACAAAAGTGCTGTCACGGTAATCTGCTATATATATGTTTGCAACAGCAAAGACAGCAGCATCTAAGACTTCTTAAATCTAATAACTGCTGTCATCACCGAATTTGATAGTTCACAAGCAAAGGCATTGAACTCAATAGCCTAGATATGAACCCTATTTGTATCACAAAACTAAATTTGATAGGTTACAATATGCTGGAACAAGTATATTGTCCAAAAACAGATTGAGGTGTCATATTTGCAATATAAAACACAGTTTTTGAGTCAATTTTTGAGTAAGGTAGCTTGTCCAATCTATGTATTGGCTAGAAAAGATCAGGTTCAACAACTATACATTGAAATTTCTGTAAGCAAGAATCAATTATCACAAATTAAAACTTCGTAGAAGCAAAATGGGTTTAGATAGAAAGAAAAAAGACCTTTTCTAGAGTGAAGATAGATCTAACTTTGCAACATTTGATGTCTAGAGTGGTGTTTAAGATAAAAGAATTCTAAGCAGTAGGAAGAGCTTTTGTCACTAAAATTTACATTGTAAAAAAGAAAACGATCTTGAAGCATTTACAATGTGATTCTATTTTCTATGATTATTTTTTCTCTTGGACAAACTCAAAATCATCAAGGTGTTTATTTTCACCATCAAGTCTCTTATGAAAGTCCTCCTTACGAGGCTGCTAAGAACTAGCTCAGAAAAAAGTAAAAAAAAAGGAAGAAAGAGGTAGGAGGAAAAAGAAAGTTGAGCACATTAAGTGCAACATTTGTGCAACATAGAGGATGAAACTAAGCACTCATTTTATCCAGTCCAATTTTTTTCATTTTTCTTAGAAAAAAATATAGTCCTTTTAAGCACTTTATGGGCATATCCTCCTCAGTGTTACGTGAGTACCAAAGCTTAGTCAAGGCATGAAAAAGCAAATAAGGACTAGGATGAAAAAAAAACAAAGATTATATGTTCTACCTTCACAAGTTCGTTTTTTTATCAAGAAAGGAGGTATTGTCCATGAAGGGGAAGGGGCACAAGACTAAGAGGTTATCATGCCTATGCTGCCCCTTCTTGGAGGGTTTGAACATAAAGAACTCAAATTTGGAAGATTAATGGGATCAGGCAATTCTCAAGCCTCGACCAGTTCGGCAGTAATCCCCTCATCAGCGTGAGGTGGGGATGTTGGTCTCATCACTTAAGGCTAGTTTACTTCGTGAGTTAGAAAATTGGTGTTAAAAAATATGAAACTAGTGTTAATCATCATTTTTATTTATTTAAAAAATGGTGTTAACGCTAATTTCTCTTTATTTGAATCGGTGCTAAACTATAGTTTTAACTCTTGTAATATTTACTTGAATTGGTGTTAACACAAGTTTTTAGAGAGTGGAGTTTGAGTGTGGGGGAGTTACAAAGTTAACATTGGTTTTGCTAACACCCTTTAAAACTAGTGTTAGCAAAATGAATGTTAACCCCCAAAATAGATGTTAAGATTATGAGGGCTAACATTTCAAGTAAACAGGGGTTAACCCCCCAAAAAAGGGATTAACCCCCCAAGTAAATTAGCCCTTAGGGTTAGTTTACTTGGAGGGTTAGGAAAGTAATGTTAAGAAATGTGAAATTACTGTTAACCTGCAATTGTGTTTACTTATAGAGTGATGTTAACACTAGTTTATGTTTACTTTAATTGGTATTAAGTTGTGTTAACTCTTCTAACGTTTACTTGATAGTGGTGTTAAGTATATAAAATATGAAGGATGTCAAAGATACTAGTGGTGTATAATTTTAACACGGGTTTGGTAGATGTTAGACAAATCCGTGTTAAAGTGAGTAAACCCAGGTTAGTAAATTATGGATTAAGTAGTCAAGTAAACGAATGTTAACCCTCCGAGTAAACTAGACTTTAGGATTCGGACGATAGCAATCAACTTGTTGGCAATTGCCTCATAAGGCAAAATGGTGTTGGTGGAAGATTGCACCTCCGCATTGTTTTAGATGCATAGCAAGTAGCAAAAAAAAAAAGATTTCTTCTATAACATTATCGAGAATGTATGATTATTATGATCTCCTGTCGAGACTAGAATCGTAGAGCACTCAAAGGGGATCATCACAATTAAGAGTAGAAAAGCACATTGCACTTTACTTCCATTCATATAATAACCACATGAGAGCCCCTCATGTAACGTGTATCACTTAATTTCATTGTGACCCTGCTTGGGAACTTTTACATCCTTTGTCTGATTGTTCTCCTTTTTTCTGTCTTCCATATTCGGTTGCGGTTTCTAGGTATGGACTTGGTGACTATTTTCTTTGGATCTATCTCAACATCGAGGAACTCTCAAGAGGAAGCTACTGATTTTTTAACAACTTCCTACTTGATTGTCCTATGCCATATTAACTCATCCAATGTCATGCTAGAATAAAGCTAAGTCATGAAGGATAAATCTTAATTTGCATACAAATGCCAATGCCTCGCATATGATAGATTAAAAGTAATTGTGCTTCATATCTTGACGATGTGCCACATAATGTGCCTTTATATCCAATGATCACTATTTCCCTCTTCCCTCTTTTCACCGATATGTTGTCCTTCGTATCTTCACCAATATTGCCTTGATTTATTTCCCTGTCATTCTCATTTTCATCAATACTTAACTGTGAGTAAAAATCTCTTTGATAAGGTCAAGACATGTTTGAAGGATTTTGGCATATTGAACCTGGATGGTAACATAATCTTTAGGATTAAGTTGTTGTCAAATCTTAATATATATCAATAGATGCAGAGGTTGAGTTTTAGAAGACATTGTTCCGAAGGTATATAATATTTAATTTTGCATGTAAAATTTAACATGTGGTGATTGCAATGGAGTTGATCAAAGTAATTCAATTTAGTATTTGATGGAAGCCTACTTAGTTGGGCTCTATTTGGGTTCGCAACAGGGGAAGTAAGTTCAATTGAACAAAAAATCACACAGGAAAGATAAGAGGTTTAGTTACCCAATTTCATCTAGAATGGTATTTGTTTGAGGAGAGTAGGGGTACTCTCAAATTTCACTGGCTTTTGATTTGAGTGCAAAAAAGTCTCTCTCTCTTTGTGCACACATGTCCCTACATCTTGGGGGAACATTGACCATTTATTTGAGGTCCACCCTGTAGTGTACGTAACGTCACATCCGTAGATTTTTCAAGCAATGGTAATTGTAGTCATTCAAATGGTCATCAAAAGATAACTAGCACAATGCCACGTTCCCAATAATTGCAAAGCCATGAATATAGTTGCTTGCAACCATCATTCTCTAAGTGATAAACAAAAGAACTCACCTACCTGGTTCCTAGATGAAAGTGGGGAGTCAACTTGTCCTTCCATGCGTCCTAGGCTTATGTTGCTTGATATGTCTTCGTTTGGATTGCAAGGCGGATGGAGCTTATGCTGCATATTCGTCAAATGGAAGTATGCCGCTTGATTTATTTAGGTGGAATATAACTAGGATGCCCATCATCAGGCAAATTAGGTATCTTGCCGAATGTACTCCTTGATGGATGGTTCTCATTTGTCCTACTAGGATTGCCTAGGAGGGCTTTCGTGTATTACCCAACTACCTACCTAAGGAAGATTTTGCGTGTTTTATTTGTTGAGCCTTTTGAAGCTTATTGTTAAGCCTTAAGCTTAAAGTGCCTTTTAAGAATTGGGCTTAAGTAAGAGATTTTTCTTCCCTCATTGATGCTACACTTATTTTAATTGGGTTCGAGCCTTCCATTAATCTAATTTTTTATTCTTTCTAAAACTTGCAAAGGCACTACTAATCCGTAGATATATTAAAGGTTGAAAAAATGGTTGAAACTCTTAACTTTGAGAGGAGAGACTAATGTTTGAATCCCCACACTTGCTTTACCTAGAGATTGGTTGTGGAGATAGGGTTGGTAAAGGAAAAAAAAAAAATGAATCAAATCAAAAATTTGAATTGAACTAAAATTGAAAATTTTAATTTTTAGAAGATTAAAATCGATTCTCGATTCCATAAATTGATCGAATAGATTTTGCAGTTCAATTTCTACAATTCAAAGAATTGTTTCAAATCAAATCATTTGGATATTTATATATTATTATTAAATATTATACATTTAAAATGTATATAAATGTCATACATTTGTTTCCTCACCTATTCTTTTACTTGTTTCCATCCATCCATTTCTATCCGACGACTCCCATCTCTTTGTAATTCACAAAAATATGCAAATGTTGACCAATTTCATCGTGACCTCTTCAACCAATAATAGCTTTTTACCTACTGATATTTGTTGCCCTCCGGTCTGCCTACTTACCCACGACATTCTCAAATTCAATTTTGGGTTTTTGCTTTCTTCCTTGACCTTTTCTATTGTATTTTAAGTATACCTTTTTCAAATTGGTTTATACCAAACTTAACCGGTTGTAATCAATTTTTGAACCAAATCAAAAAATTTGATTTTTAGGAAGAATAATTTCAATTACGATCTGAACTCTGTAACAATGGAATTTTTCATTCAATTCAAAATTGAACCAAATCAATTCTTTACACTCTTAGGTATTGCCAATTTCTTTTCAATTTACCCAGACAGGATTCCGATCGAAAGCGGAAGAATTTAAGGAAGAAAAAAGGTAACATGAGTGCATTTTTTATTTTAAATTAATTTTATATTACTTTCTACGCCAACAATCAAGGGAAAAGGCTAACGTTTGTGCGTGCCGTGCGCAATTCTCTCTCCCCTTACCGACGAGAGGTGGTGTGCCAAACATTTCTCCACGCTGAAAAAAAAGGGCTTCAGACTTTGCATCGCGGTGGCCATAGTCAACCACCACCACCCACCAAACGAGATAGTGCTCCTCTCACCTCCTTTCACAATTCTCCCACTCCGTCCCCATCCCAAAACCCTTTCCTCCCAAATAACACTCCCCATCCCCTCTCACCAGCAACAACAGTTACACCACCCGCCCCCTCCTTCCAATTCCCACACGCCCCTGCGCCTCCCTCTCCTCCACAGAAGAATGTGTCGTCGTCTCCATCCTCTCCGTCCCCCGCAGCCACCACATCCCCGAAGACGCCTGCACCGCCTTCCTCTCCAAGTGCCCGCAACCCCATCGAGAACCTCGACCCCAAGCTCCAGTTCCCCCGCTCCTCCACTGGCATCTCCGGCATCGCGGTCGCCGAGATCCTCCTTGCCAACCCCTACCTCCTCGGAAGCAGACTCCACCCTAAGCTCTCCTCCTTTGTCACCTTCCTTCGAAGAAGGACCTCGTCAGGGTCCTCAAGTTGGTCCTCTGTTGCCCCACGGATCGGATCAAGGCCAACCTCCAGGCCCTCCGCAACCTCGGCGTCTCCGAGAGCGTCATCCACAAGATACTCCTCCAGTACCGTCGCTCCTTCGTCTCCTTCACTGAGAAGTTAGTCGTCACATTAGAGGCCATCGAGAAGCTCGGCCTCAGTCATACTAGCAAGATCTTAGCGTTTGAAGTGGGTCGGGCTCCCTACATCACGAAGGCGACGTCCCCGACGAAGGTCGAGCTCCTCAAGGATCTGGGTTGGTCGGAGGAACAGGTGTTTTCCGTGTTCGGGAGGCGGCCGCATTGCCTCCGCCTCACCCTCCCCGATGCCCTCTCAAGGAAGAAGGTCATCTACTTCAAGGAGGTGCTCGGGTGGGAACCTGAGGTCATCGCCTTGAATCCAGCGATGATAACGTTGAGCCTGGAGAACAGGATCATCCCGCCGTGCGCGGTACTCGACGTGCTCATGATGAAGGGACTGCTGAAGAAGAAGACGTGGTGTCCGTGGAGGGTCATGATGGCCGAGAGGCACTTCTTTGCGGATTATGTCGACAAGTACAGAGAGGAGGTCCCTGAAGTTCTTGAGGCTTACCAGGGGAACATCGAGTTCGCGGGATGGGGGTGGTTGAAGGACTGATCGTATGGGATTCCCATTGGCACAATCTATCTTACTCAGCAACAGCCTTGAGTATCAATTTTGCTTCCTTTCTTCCTTCAGGTAAGACTAGAGTACTGATGATGCTGATGTCTCACCTGTTATAGATTTTTCTATGTATTGGTTTTCACCGTGTGGGAAACATGATTACTTGATGACGCTTGTACTCTGGAGATCTCTAACAGCGCATATGATTTTTTCTTCCATCCCAGAAGAAATATCAAATAGTTCAATTGATTTGTCTCATTACAATTTTGAGGAGTTTTTATCTGTTTCCCTTCCATTTTTCCTCTAACAATGTAGGGCAAAAATTTCTTGGCGTTTATCTGCAATCTGTGTCAATTGCCTCTGTTTAAAGGGATGAATTGCCCCAATTGTGTCCATGTATGAGATACACTTTGGATATCATGAAACATAATGTTGGCTTATGAAGTTGTATTGATTAAAATAAATATCAGCATTACCAATTCTTTCATTTCCTTGTGAGATTAATTGTACCGATGTAATTGCCTTCATGTTTCACCATTAGAAATCGTCAAACTTTACTGTCTCTTGCATATCTTTGGATGCTTTGGAATTTCTTAGAAAAAAAGGGTAGCCCAGTGCATGAAGCTACCACAATTCGTGGGCTCCATGGAAGAGTTAGACTACTTTGGGTCTATTGTATGTAACCTTACCTTGTTTCTTCAAGGGTGCGAGTATGGAAATGTGTGTTGCAACGCATTTTGCAATGTACGGTCTTTACTCAAGGTTCCACTAAAAAAAAAGTAAAACACATTGGTTAAAAATTAAAACACTGATTGAAAATCAAAACACATCGATTGAAAATGAAAACACATGATGGAAAATGACTTTTCACCTATGGAAAGTGATTTTTCATTTCGAAAGTGATTTTTCACCCATAGAAAGTAGTTGTCACTAGTGGAAAATCAAAACACACCGATTGAAACCACCACGTACAGTGGTTCACCACCTTCTTTCACTTTGCACGTTGCAATAGGGAGGTCAGGGCGAGGATGTCAAAGGTAGTGCAGGAGGAGGACAGGAAGGCAAAGATAGAATGGAAGATGAAGTCGAGACAGAGGTGGTTGAAAGAAGGCGACTCCAGTACCAGGTTCTTCCACCAAATGGCTTCTACCAGGAGGAGAAGGAACTGGATAGAAAAGATGTTGATTGGCGGGGTGTCTTTCTCGGGTAGGGAGGAGGTGGGGTAGGCGGCGGCAGATTATTTTAGAGAGTTCACTGGGAGGCGTTTAAGGGGAGGATGGAGATGGAGGGGGGAGGATGTGCAGCATATCACGGAGTCTTAGGTAGAGGGTCTTACGACTGGCTTTTCAGAGGACAAGGTGAGACAGGCAGTTTAAGGGCTGAATGCGGAGGGATGCCCCAGCCTAGACGGTTTCCCTATGTTCTTTTTCAAAGAGTTCTGGCCCCTGGTGGGGGCAGATGTGATGCGGATGATGGAGGAGTTCGCGGTTGGAAACAGAGGGTTTGATAAGCTGAATAGATATTATCTGTTTTTATTGCCTAAGAAGGAAGAGGCAAAGGTGATTCAAGATTTTAGACCAATTGCTCTTTCTAATGCAGTTTACTTTATTATGGCTAAGGTCTTGGCTAACAAACTGAGGGGCCTTCTTGGAGAGCTAATCTTCCCTGTTCAGACAGCTTTTATTCCTGGGAGAGAAATTTTGGATAGTTTTGTGATTGCACTGGAAGCTTTAGCCACATGGAGGAGGGAGAAGAAGCAAGCCTTTTTGTGAAAGGTTAACTTTAGCAAGGCATACGACTCGATTTAGTGGGATTTCTTGTGGTCATCCTTGCTAAGGAGGGGTTTCCCTGCCGTCTGGATTGATTGGATGAAGAGATGTGTGACGACAACATCCTTCTCAACCCTTATCAACGAGAACCCGACGAGAGGTTGGGTCTAGCCTAGAAGAGGGGTCAGGCAGGGTTGCCCTCTTGCGCCTATGTTTTTTGTTCTTGTAATAGATGCTCTTGCACGGGCAGCACATATGGCATGTAGTAGGGGCTTGTTTAGGGGTTTTGAGTTTAGTGGAGGCAGGGTAGTGGTGGTCCTGCAGTATGCTGATGATATGCTCTTTCTAGTTGAGGGAACGGAGTTTGAGGCGAGGAGGATGAGGATCCTTCTGGAGCTCTTTGGTGAGGCATTCAAATTGCAAATTAATTATCAGAAATCGACTTTTGTTCCTTTCAATTTGTCCACCACGGAGACGGAGAGGGTGGGTGCTGCCTTAGAGACAAAAGTGGGTTCCTTGCTGTTGGTGTACTTGGGCCTTCTGTTGTCTGACCATCGTCTCAAAGTACAAGATTGGATCCTGCTACTGGAAAGGATGGAGGGAAGGTTGGTAGGGTGGTCTTCTAGGCTCCTGTCTAGATGTGGGCGATTGACCCTGGTGAAGGTAGTTCTGGCTTCCATGCCATCGTACTTCCATTCGGTCTTCAGATTGCCGCGTTAGATTGAGAAGTTCTCGGGGTTGATGAGGGACTTCTTCTGATCTATTGCAGGATCGTTTGGAAGGGGGGCGAGATTGGTGACCTGGGAGGAGGTGTGCAGACCGACCCAGGAGGGGGGTCTTGGGGTTAGAGATGTGGACAAAACGAACATCAGTCTTCTCATGAAGTGGGTTGCGAGGTTGGTGGGGCAGGAGTAGGGGCTTCTTGGTGATGTTATGCGGCGTTGTTATTGCGACTTCCTGTCTTGGGGGTCGATGTTTTCCCCTCCACCTGGAGCATCACACTTCCTCAGGGGCTTAGCGGCGGTGGCAGTGAAGGTATGAGGCTTCTTTAACCCGGTGCTTGGTGTGGGGGACTCTTTTCACTTCTGGCAGGATGACTGGCAGGGGGTTGGCTCTACCTTAGGGGAATGGTTCCCTTGCCTCTTAGGAAGTGTGGTGGATCCATTGGCCAAGGTTGGGGAGTGCTGGGATGGATCTTAGTGTTCGGGGGGTCTCTCCAATCAGAGATGTGAGGACCTCCAGCGACTGATGCAGGAGCTAGTGGGTTGGGCACCGAATGAAGGTCTTGATGCTTTTTCTTGGGAGGAAGGAGATTTCTCGGTGACAAAGGTTTATCACAGGTTAGGGAGTGGAGCAGTTGGTTTGGACGTTGATTTGTTGCGGGACTGCAAACTGGTATGGATGGCAAAATGCCCGTTGAAAGTGAAGATCTTTGCCTGGTTGGTGAAAAGATGAAGGATTATGACAAAGCAGTGGAGAGCAAGATAGGCCTAGATGGAGGTAGCTATTTGGTCATGAATTATGGTTCGGATAAAGGTACTTACTACCCTTATGAAAAGATGGCGGTTAAACTTAAGAAAAAGAAAGGGTGTCCGATGGAATTGGTGAATGCCACCCGGGCAAGCGTGTCTTATGCATGTATTAGGCACTAATGATGGCCGTCATTTCTGGAGAAGCAGCAGCCTGCCACTTTTCCTCAACTCCTGTCTCCTTTCATATGAAATGCTGGAGACGGAATGCTGTGAAACTGGGACACTGAACAAAGGAACGTGCTCGGATTCCCCATCTTAACAAACACAACAAATCTCTTCTTTCAATATGCCAAAACACCACAATTTGAACAACTAAATACTTCTGTAGTCAAATACAGTGTGCCTGAGCACTATATCCCATGTAATTCTTAGAATCAATTACTTTCTTTCGAAAAATCATCCATATGTTTTTCTTTTGTTTAGTAGTCAGTTAATAACTTCTCTGCAACAAGTAGTAAATTTATCTCGTGTAGTTTATTAGTAGAGATTGAACCTGATAAGCTCAATAGTGACGTTGTCAGTGGCACACTATTCTCCATCAAGGATCATGCAACTGTTGGTTGTTTTCGGTAGGGGTGTACACAAGTCAAATTCAACCTAAATTTTTTTTACTTCTTTTTTTATGACGAGGAACCCTCCATGCAATTGGAGGTAAACCCTGAAGAGCTCACCCTGTGCCAAGGAGTTTCGGATGTATCAAATAGATTGCCACATTGACACAACCACCCCCAGAGCTCTATGCAAGTATGGGTAAGTCGCAGGGGATCGAACCTGCACACCCCTCACAGGGAGAGCCTTATGGGACATGGGTGCACCAACTGTGATAACCTTACTGCTCGGTTCAGCCTAAACTTTAACCCCACCCAACCTGATTGGGTTGAGTTGGGTTAGGTTGTGAGTTATAATGAGTTGGGTTGAGATTTTTCCAATTTGATAAAAAATGGGTTGGGTTGAATTTGAACTTTAACAAATCTAATCCGACACACAATCCAATACAACCTGATATATATATATATATATATATATATATATATATATATATATATATATATATATATATATAATGGACATCAAGCTACAAATCGAAATTCAAAACCTCCGAACATCTCCTATATAATAATAATAATAATAAAATAACTCGGCAAAATCTCCATCTTGTCGATCTCAACATCTCCTCATTTATGCATCTCAAATTTTCAATTTTCAACCCTCACTGTCTCATCTCTTCCATAGTTACCTCCATCGACTCTAAGCAGTGCCCTCTGCCCTCACCTCACCTTCGAGCTCTATTCCAAGTAGTGTCTTTCCTTAGCTTCAAGTTCTAGGTGGTGCCCTCTCCTCTCCTCAGTGGTGACGACACCTCGTGCTCTTTAGGTAACCCTTAAACTTTCCCTCTCTTAGCTCCCCACTTTCACCTGAGTCCCTGACGAGCAACCTCTCCTCTCTTCCTCTTCACTGGGAACATCCCCACCCCCCTAATGTCGGACGACCCACCTATCCTCTCTTATTTGCCACAAGGGCCCCACCACTACTGTTGAACAGCCCACCTCTCCTCTTTGCTTTCCCACAAGGATCCTACCACCACCACTAAAGCACCCCCTCTATATTTGTTGTTGGTTATTAATATACACCTAAGCTTTATATACATCTATCAATTTTATTATCGGGTGCATCTTTATCTTTTTCTCATTACTTTTAAATCATCTTTATTTTTTTATTTACTTATTTTATTCACCATTTTATAAGATACAAGTTGTTTTTAAGTATAATTTTTTTGTTATTAAGTACCAAAGATATGGAAATCATGTTGAAGATAAACATAAGTTTCAACTAGTCAATAACCTATTCAACCTAACCCAACCCAACTTGATTTTATGTGTAAGGTTGGGTTGGGTTTGACAGCTTAAGACCATATACACCCCTAGTTTCTAGTAGCTCCATGAGATAGGTCTGTTGCTCAGAAAAATTATCAATGCAATGTTACTTTTTCTATTGTCAAGGTAGGATGCCTAGGCAGAGTTAGAATATAGTTATAGCCGGTGTAAACTTGTAGGGAATAGATATACCAAATCTAATTGTTCCTTGGAGATAACGAGAACCCTCTTAAGGGCATGGGAATGAACATCAATTGGTTTGTGCATAACTTGACTAAGTTGATTAACACAAAAGCAATATCAGGTCATGTGAAAAGTAGATATTATAGGCGTTCCACTATTTGTCTCAACATAGTTGGGTGAGTTATTAGGATTCCATATGTTCTTGTAAATTGCTATAGTGGAGGCCATTGATGTTTGAGCAAGCTTCATGCCATTGAAATTGTGATTGGTCAACAAATCTACCATATATCTTTCTCGTGATAATAGAGGACCGGCTTGGTTGTATATATAATTTCAATGTTAAGGAAGAATGATGGCCTGCTAAGGTCTCTAACAGGGAATTCACTTGATAGTATGAGGAATATACCGTGGACAACTAACAAGGAGCTAATTAATAATATATCATCCACATAAATTAGGTAAATTGGGTACTTTGATAAATAAAGAGTGACATGTCAAATTTATAGCGTTTGAATCCAAGCAATTCAAGAAATTGTGATAAGCGACTAAACCAAGCATGGGGGGCTTGTTTAAGAGCGTATAATGACTTTAACTTTCATACATAGGTTGGATAGTCTAGGTGAACATGACCTTGTGGTTGTATCATGAGTACTTCCTCATTGATTGTTCTATGGAGGAAGGCATTTTGAATATACAATTATTTCATTGTCCAATTGTACATTGTTGCTAGAGTTAAACATTTCATAGTGATCAATGTCATCTCATTGTGAACCAACCAAGCTTTGTATCTATCAATGATGCCATTGGAATTCCTTTTAACATGTACGCAATGTGCTCATGACGAAGGGGTTGCTAAAGAAGCTGACTAGAAATTTGAGGAGGTCCATGATAGCAACGAGAGTTTCGTTGAGAAGTATGTCGAGAACTATAAGGGAGACGAGAGTTTCGTTGAAGTATGTCGAGAACTATAACGAGAGGAATATCAAGTTCATGAGATGGGGATGGTTGAAGGATTGATTGTATAGGATTCTCATTGGCACAATGTATCTAATTCAGTAGCCTTAAGCATCTTGCTTCTTGCAAGTAAGTGTACTGATGATGATGTCTTATTGGTTATAGATTTTTCTAGGCCATAATCGATATTGGCCTTCACCTTATGGGAAATGTCGTCCCTTGGTAATGCTTTGTATCCTAGAGACCTTTAATAGCTCATATGACTTCTCTCCCATATAGAAAATATTAGAGAATTTAATTGATTTGACTCTTGTTACAATTTTAGGGTGTTTGTATCCCATCATACACCTAGCACTGTATTGGAACCAAGGATGTGGGAGTAGTACTACAAATTCTTATAGTGATTGTCACTTTGCAAGAGATCCACCAGTTGGAAGTTGATGCATATAATAGTGCGTACGTTTCACCATACGTTTACCATATCTCAATCCAAAACCCACTTTGAAAGGACTTCTCTGCTTGCACCATTTGCTTTGTCTTATTTGATATTACTAAATCGCTGACATCCTCCTTGCAACCCTTATCTCCTCCACAAGAGCCTCCACAACTCCATCTCCTCTGTCACCTTCTTTGCCTCCATCCTCTCCTCCAAGGAGGCCCCCATCAGGGTCCTCAAATCCACCAGCTTGTTCCTCACCGACACGATTGAGGCCACCATCCAACTCCTCCTTGACCATGGCATGACCAAGAGTGTCACCCTCAAGCTCCTCTAGTACCTTCACTGCCTTGCTAGATCCAGCAAGGAGTTAGTCACTACGTTGGAAAACCTCAACAAGCTTAGCCTAACATCCAACAACACAATCTTCACCTTGCCATGGGCATAGTGTCTTATGTGTCAAGCACCAAGTTCACAAGAGGGTTGATATGCAAGGAATGGGTATTCTATGTGTTTAGGAGGCCTAAATACCTTGGCCTCTCAATAACATCTTAAAGACGAAGATCGAGTTCTTTAAGGAGGTGCTCGGTGGGTTCCAAGCTCCTTTGCTTGAATTCACTGAAAATGCAGATGAGCTTGGAGGAGAGGATCATCACATGATGCAAGGTGCTCAATTTCGTCTTGATGAAAGGCTTCCTAAAGGAGATGGCTCTCCATTTAAGTTCATGGAGAACAAGGAAAGCTTCTTTGTTGATTACTTTAAGAAGTACAAGTAGGAGGTCCCTAAAGTTTCGAAGGCTTACAAGGAAAATATTGAGTTTACAAGATAGGGGTGGTTAAAGCATGCAAAGAAGCAACAAGGGGAGGGCTTGCATTCGTAGGCTTCCATTGCCACAGTCTAATTCAATGATTTGACCATCTTGCTTCATTCAGGGTAAGTATGATGACAATATGATCACTTGGTGATGCTTTGTATCCTAGATAGCTTTAACATGAGGACACTTCAACATGAACTAAAAGATAGTTTAAAGAATTTGTAAATAGTCTAAACTTGTAAGTATTTAAGACAAATATTTCTGAATATTTGTTGACTTTGTACACTACTATGTAAAATATTTGATTATCTTCGTAAGGTTTAAAGACAAATTTATGAAAATTCTTTTTGGTCAAATTAAAATTTCCTCAAGCTCGTTAGAAATATCTATCTCTAAAAAATGGTTATTTGAACACCAATCCTCAACTAATGGATCTCAATTAAATGGTTATTAATAAGGCCACCATATTTGAATTGAGTGATTTCTACATCATGTAAGAATCTAAAAATACTACAAAAAGTAACATAGCACATCAATGATAAAGATCGCTTCCTTAAATAATTGAGTGGTTGGTATTTCATATAAAAAAATTGAAATATTTCCTAAGGAGCACACTGATACCCCCCACATGATAGGATCAAAATTATAATACAATTGTAATATAATTGCATAAAATGTTGTAATGTAACTATATAGCTGTATTACAACTATATAGAAGTTGAAATACATTGATTAGATAAATTTAAGTGTGATACTTGTAATACGACTGAGATAATTGTAATACAACTTTGTTCTAGTTAAATAAGAAAGTTGTAATATAACTAAGCATTAATACGATACAGTTATTTTTCAATAATAATTTAATGATTGATTGGTTGTATTCTAAATATGATTCATAGACAGAGTTATAATGCAACTTGGTATTTATGTAAAATGATACTTTCTAGAAATAGTGTAATAATTATTGAGTGCATTCCAAATATGAAGGGTAGTTTTCTAAATCAACTTTTGACATATCCGATGGTTTCTATCAATGACAACAATAATCCAACAAGCATGGTTGCACCCTTATTTAGTGTCTTTTGAGCATGGTGCTCAAAAGATACTTTAATATCGGGGAGGAGAAATGTAAAAAAAGGAGGGTTAACATGTTACGACTCGGTTCCCAGATCCCTACAGGATTCGAGATCGGCTCATCTCAACTAATCCCAAGACCTAATAGTCCAACGAGAAATAACCAGAAGTAGGAAATAAACCACATTCACACATGCAATATAACTAAACATAAGGGAAAAGAAAAAAAAATGAGACGTAAAGGAATAGCAGAGCTAAAAGTCTCAACAAAGTAATACATGCCATCATAACAACACAGTGAAAAAGAAGACAGAAAGTAACAGGAACAGTAAAATAGATGTCTATTACTCACTACAACAGCAGAAAACTAAAGAGCTGGAACGAAACTACTACGGTTGGGCCTAGCACCCTGTGTAGCCGGAAACTTGGGTTGCTCAACTCCTAGTCCTAAACAGGGTTACGAAAAGACAGAGTCAACGAACGCTGAGTAGAGTGGTGTTTACATTATTTATGTTCAAGTAAAGTAAAGCAAGCAACTAGGTTTTATTCTCATTTCTATTTATCTCATCTATATATTTCTGGTTCATTTATTTCACAAAGGATTCAAATATTTCTTGATCTTGCTTGTTCCTTGTGTGAACGATTTTGATTGTAGTCTTTTCCGTGGAGTAGAAGGTACACGTGGTGTTCTCCTAGCCGGGGAGTCCCCCGCGATAGTCCTATACCTAGTCAACCACCTCGAGGTCATTGTCGCGACGTAGCGGTGACTATGGCACGCGTGATAAGTGCACGTGTAGCTACCCGCAGTGGCACGTGGTTAGTCGTTTCCACTAGCAGGTACACCTAATGTACAGCACGGAACAGTATAGGGCCTTACCCTCTTAGAACAGGGGTTTCACCTCTCAAAACCAAATAGGAGTCTCGCCCCTCCATAGTCCACGTACCCTCGTCCGACTACCCCAGTTTGCCCAGAGGGCCTAAAAAGTCGGTGTAAGTTGGCTAGTCCTAACCCCGAGCCCCGTGGGGCGGCTAGCTCCTTCCCTACACTAGTAGTACACTTCGGTACTAAGTATGCGAGGGCCAAACGGGAGTCGGTATAGAGTGACCAGTCCTACTCGGGTCTCAACCCAAGGGGTGGCTGGCTCCCCCTCTACACTAAAAGGGACAGTAACTCTCCTTGGTACAGTGTACACAAGGGCCATCTCACTTCCCGTTTACATACCAGATTCCTTTCATACACAGGAGTTCTACTCCTAATTCCCCGTAAAGTTCATGCTCATATTCATCTCATTATCAATATCCGGATCACACTATCCAATTCTCAATTTTTCCATCATATACAAGTAGCTCGTGTTTTCATGTCTAAAACAGTATCTCATAGTTACACTAATACCATTACTAGCAATTTAGTTAAACATGCATCTCAAGTGAACAGTATAGCTCAACATCAGGCTCATACATTTCTACCATAGGATTTATTCCACATCCTAGAGTTTCAATCAATTCAATCTAAGAAAGCATAATCTTTATTTACATCTTAACAACTGAATTAAACCACTCTACCAGGTATCACGAGAGGAATGGGGGCTTGCACCGCAGATCTCATCATCTCTGCAAGCCCCGAACACGCTACCGGCTAGTAACCTGTACCTGCGACTAATTTACATCAGACGAGTCAAAAACAGTAGGTACTCAACTCTAACACATAGAGAAACTCGAGTGGAAAACAACGGTACTTCATTTGTGAAAATCTGATTCCGTTTGGACCCTAAACGGGCCAAAAACACTGTTAATGTCAAAAATCAGACATCTGGGACTAGTCCCAGACGTCTTAAAAGATGTCAAATCTTACCTCTCACTTCCGGCGGCTACCTCAGACGTCTGGACTCCTCTACAACTATTTGAGGAGGGTTCTAGATGTCTCACCTTCCTTCCAGTCGTCTGGAAGAGCCGTTGGATGTCTAGCGATGTGGTCAGACATCCAAAAGTGCCTGAAAAGACGTACCGCGTGCCTTTCCAACGCCCTGCACCTACGTACAAAATTGCAAACCTATTTTCAGCCAAACACTCCTGTGCTACGGTCTGCATGGTGGAAAGTAGCGCAGGGAACGCGTACCTCCACGCGATAATATGCTTTCAGACGTCCGGCTTCAGCTCCAGTCATCTTGATGCCTCTCCAGACGTCTGATCGACGTCCCAGACGTCTGATACTAGAAAACCAGTATCCAAAACTCCCCTGCACAGCTCGCCCCGCTCGCGCCTCCACCCTCAGACGACGCAGTGGCAGCTGCAGGAGCTTGAGAAGCTCCCCACCAGTGTCCTCCTCTGTTACGACCCGGTTCCCGAATTCCTACAGGACCCGAGACCAGCTCGACTCGACTAATCCCAAGACCCATTCGTCCAACGAGAAAGTAACCAAAAAGCAGGAAAGTAAACCACATTCACTATCCTAAGCAACTAACAGTAAAAAGGTACAGCAGTAAAGAAGTAAAAACTGCTACAGTACATATCACCACTACAATAGTAGAGACATAACAAGGTACAGGAACATAAAGTAGAGAATGTAAAAGTACAGAACATAAAGGTACAAGAGTCTTACTTACTACAACAAAAAGAGTACAACCAAAAGACACTACAGCTACTGGGCTCTACTGGCCCCAGCACCCTCCACAGCCGTAGACTCAGGCTGCTCAACACCTTGACCTGAAAAGGGTTATGAGTACACAAAGTTAGCGAACGCTGAGTAGAGTGGCAACCAACTAACTAAAGTAGTAAAGGTGAACAGGTAGTTGTTTATTCCATTTACTTCATTTCATAATTTATTCCTTTTCACCCACTGGTTTATTTATCAGATCTCTTTCTTGATCTCGAATGTTCCTCTTGGGAACGATCTTGATTGCAGTCTTTTCCGAAGAGTAGAAGGCACACGTGGTACTCTCCTGGCCGGGAGAGTCCCCCGTGGTGATCCTACACCCAGTCAACCACCCCAAGGTCATGGACAGACGTAACGGTGACTACAGCACGCGCGATAAGCGCACGGGTAGCTACCCCGCACTGGCACGCGGTCAGTCGTTTCCGCTAACGGGTGTGCCCAAAGTACAGCACGGAACCAGTATAGGGCCTAACCCTCTCAGTAACAGGGGTCTAGCCCCTAAGAACCAACAGGGGTCTCGCCCCTCCACAGTCCGCGCACCCTCTCCTGACTACCCTAGTTTGCCCAGTGGGCCTAACAAGTCGGTGTAGGGCGGCTAGCTGAACCTCGGGCCCCGTGGGGTGGCTAGCTCTCTCCCTACACTAGTAACTCTCCCCGGTACAGTGTATGCAAGGGCCAAGAAGTCGGTGCAAAGTGGTCAATCCTTACCCTGGGTCCCAACCCAAGGGCGGCTAGCTCTGCTCTACACTAAAGAGGGGACAGTCACTCTCCTTGGTACTCCATACTCAAGGGCCAGCACACTTCCCCACTCACATTGTTCGGATCCATTCTATTTATTTCCAGGAGCTCTACTCCTAATTCCCTGTAAGGTTCATGCTCATATTCCTTATGCCATTCCATACCAGGTTTCATCATTTCTATTTCCATTCTCAGGTTATACACTTGCAGCTTGTATTACTATCGTTTACATTTCCATACTGAGGTTATATACAGGCAGCTCGTATTTCCATCATTCACATTTTCATTCTCAAATGATATACATACAGCTCGGATTACGTCATTTAGTGTATACAACAGGAAAGTTACATGCAACAGTTAACTAACACAAGTATTTCATATTTCACAGGCAGCTGTTATTCATTTACAGGCAGTTGTTATCATTTCTATCTACTCATTTAGATTGCAATTCAATCATCCAATACAAACATTTCTAGTATTTCTCGTCCTATGATTCATGCCATATCCTAGGTTCTAATCATTCATTCCACACATACATTCAGGTTTGTAATTAAATTAGGGAAAACCACTCTATCAGTAAACCTAGGAGTATCAGGGGCTTGAACAGCAAGCTCACGTGCCTCAGCAAGCCACGAACCCGTAACGGAACGAAGTCCTATAACAAGGAGCAATCACAATAAAACATTCAGAATAGTATAAAAAATCTTCTAATAAGTAGAGGAACTCACAAGGAAAACATCCGTATCTTATTTATGGAAAACGGACCTCAAATGGACCCTAAACGGGTTAAAATTAAGGTTTCTGACTCAAATCAGACGTCTAGAACAACTTCCAGACGTCTTAAAAGTGTCCAGTATCATATCTCAAGTTCTGTGCCAATCCTCAGACATCTAGGAACTCTTCTAGACCATCTGGACCCAGCTCCAGACGTCTAACCACCTCTCCGGACGTCTGGAAGTGCTTCCAGTCATCTAGTAAGCTCCCCAGACGTCTGAAATGCGTGGGAAGGTGTGTCCCGCGCCTTCCTGAAGCGAATCCTGGATGCCACCGGCAAATCTTCTCAAAAAGGGCATGCAACAGGGTATCAGCGGAGCGGCCTACATGGCCGTATCCGCAAAGAGGACGTACCTTCGCGAAGCCCTCTCCTCAGATGTCTGGAACTGCCTCCAGATGTCCGCTCTGTCGTCTGGACGTCACTCCAGACGTCTGATTCTGGGAAAAATCCAGAACTAGAACCTACTTCCGCTCTCTCGCACCGCGCGTGGCCATGCCTCACCTCCTCGCTTGTAGCTCCGACTATAGCAATGTCGGGGAGGACTTCCACGACGCACTCCTCTTCGCGCACGCTCCGCTCCGGCCGTGCGTTCCCCGGTGAGCTCCCACAAGAGCTCGCGAGCTCGCTCTCCTCCTCCTCTCCTCACACTGCTCCTCGACGCCACTCTCTCACTCTGGCTCACGCTGGCTCTCTCGCTGGAGTGGAGAAGAAGAGAGGAAGATGGCTGGTGGTTGTGAAGTGAGGAGGACGAGAGAGGAGGGGGTTTTATAAAGTTGGGGGTTTAGGGTTTGCTAGAGGCGGGTAGAGAGAGAAGGGAAAGAAAAATGAGAGTACTGTCTGCGCGCAACACGTGCGCAGACGCGAGCTCATACTCAAAATTTTGATTTCCAGACGTCTAGGAAGGTGTTCAGACGTCTAACCAGACATCTGACCCACAGTCCAGACGTCTTAAATGGCTCAAACGACACGGGTCTTAACATCCTCTCCCACAAACTCCTCGAGCTCCACCGAGCTCCTACGACCATCGCCCCTCTCCCTCGCTCTCCTCTCACTCCCTCGCACTCTCTCGCACTCGCTCTTCCCCGTTCTCCCTCGTCGGCTCCTTTCCTTCCTTGCCGTAGCTGCAGCAGAGACGGGAGGCTGGTGAGGCGTGGCCAAACTCTAGGAGAAGGTAGAGGTGACGATAGCTTGAGTGGTGGGGGGTGGAGTGTAGATGGGGGGTTTAGATAGGAAGGATTTAGGGTTCAAGGTGAGGGGATGGAGGAGAGAGAAAGACTTTGCGCGTCACCTGCGCACAGAGCGAAAAGAACGTACGATATTTTCCTACTTTCAGACGTCTGACCCTTCATCCAGACGTTCGGATAGACGTCTGACGATTAATCCAGACGTCTTAAATACCCCAAATAGGCACCGGGTCATTTCATAACACCAATTCCATCTTAACACCAATGTGAACTCAGGTTTTGCAAAACTCATGTTTTCTCTCCAAAACATGGATTTTGGAAGGTGATGTTAACACATGAAGTAAACAGAGGTTAACGTCTGTTTACAAGAGCTAAGCCTCCAAGTAAACTAGGCCTTGAGACTAGTTTACTTGCCTACTTAACCTTCCTTTTGGGGGAGTTAACCCTTGTTTATTAGCCTACTTGGCCACCTAGATTAATACCTAGGTTTTGCCCATCGAAACCTGGGTTACGCTAACACCAATTGAGAAGGGTGTTATGCAAAATGCAGGTTTTGTATACTTTCTAAAGTATTTGACACTAGTTTTAAGTAAACAAAAACTTGCGTTAACCCTTACCTACATAGTAAACAGAAACAGGGATTTACCCAAGTTTCACTTTGCAAAACTGAGGTTCCTTAATCCTCCAAGTAAACTAAACTTTAGGTTTTCCATTCTTTTCTACCGCATACAAAAGAAAGGCATGAAGGACAAAATTCCCCACTTTAATCACATTTCTTCAAGTTTTGACATACTAAGTTTTTATAACATTACGATTTTATTCTAGCCCAGAATAAGCCATTTAAAGACTAATATCATTCTTTTTTGTAAAGGATGTGCACCATTTACATGAACGTAACGATGACAAGCATTGTACAATATGCACAAGCTCTTGTCATATTTGTCCAGCACACTTTTTTATTGCAGCTAAAATTTGCAACTGACTTTTCCCTTTCTAAAAATTCAAAATGTGCAAGGGAATATTTAAATTTATGTAGACTATATTTTGGCATGCATTGATTATTATTGAAGTATACTGCCAAATCAATTTGGTTTTTGTATGATTTTTTAGCAGATAAGCTTAATTTTGTTCTCTGGTTGTATCAAAATCTTGATCAAAGCAAAAACTTTATATGTACGTTGACATCAAGAAAGTTTTAAATGTTAATTTTGATGTCAATTCCACACTTTAAAAAATATTTATTTTGAAGGTATGTTTAGGGTATATTGAGGAAATGTCAAAATTTTGATGTTAAACTTTGAATACTTTGATATTTTAAAAAATAGGTACGTCAGAGACACGTTTGAATCATTATTATAATTATATTGAATTCATATAATTATGTTTCCAATACTTAATAAAGATTGGATTATTAATCATATAAAAAAAGTAAGCATTAAATTTTAGACCTAGCTTGATAAAGGAGATAATCTATCAAAATAAAGGTTAATCTTATTTGGTAGGAAGGATATTTTGACTCGAATTAAAACTCAATTCAGGATAGGTTATTCTGGAGTTGATGTGGGATAAGTTATTTTTGTGGATTATCTCATGTATTTTCACAGGTTAATTTAGAAACTTTTCAAACAGCCACAGATTAATCCCATCAGGATAATGTTTATGACCTCTAAACAAAAATGGAGGATAATCCTTCTAAAAAAAAATTATCCCATGAAATCTATCCATCCATCCAAACTAACCCTTAGTGCTAACAATTTTAACTTTGTAAAACATAGAACAACTAATCATAAAACTAGTTAATCTACCATGAATTTATAAATTTACGAATGTAATCTTTAAAACCCATAATAAGATCAATCAATGTTGAGATTGTAGCTCAAATGTAACTTAAAAAAATAAGAAATAGATACTAGTTAATTTTAGAGAATTTTAAATACCTTAAAGTTTTAACAAAAAGGAGAGATAGTCGTTGAAAGAGTTCCATCACTTCAACAAACATGTAATTACAATAAGAGATAAAAATGGGTTACTAAACTACCCATGTCGGCCTTAAGGTATGAAAATAATTTAAGAATGGTACATAATACTACTAATTTCATCAAAATTGTCAACGTATCATCGAAATTTGATAAAATAATACTAACACTCCTATATTTTGACACTACATATGTGTCGGTATGGCCTCACATTAGAAAGAAACTATTTCCTCCGCCATGTCATGCACACACTGTAGACATTTAGAACACTATTCTAAACCCTTGTGCCAAACCGCTCACTATAGAGCGTTTGTAATATTCGGGAAAGCAGCCTGATGCTGCAAGATCCCATTT
Organism: Thalassia testudinum; assembly: GCA_037157565.1. Classification (NCBI taxonomy): domain Eukaryota; kingdom Viridiplantae; phylum Streptophyta; class Magnoliopsida; order Alismatales; family Hydrocharitaceae; genus Thalassia; species Thalassia testudinum. Next base: position 40,176,394 of record JAZHRO010000002.1, on the reverse strand, counting down.
TTTTACATTTAAGTCTTTTTTCATACGGTCCTGATGGCAACTGAAAAAGGAATCGAGCCATCCCATTCTAGATTTATTGATCTAAAGAACTCATCATGTAAGAGTGGAATCGGGCCACCTATCAGGAAGGCTCTTTCAAAGCCGCCCGACTACATCAAATGTGAAACTTTCTAGTTCACATGAATCTAACTTATCTTTAGTTCAACTTCTATTGATATTCATACAAAGAAGGAAATTAGCCATTGTCTTGAAATGATTATGGGTGCTGCAGTTGCTGTTAATTTAAATTTTCAAATCTGGAAATCAAATGAAATAGGAGAGGTCAACAAGAAAGCTGGACATCAAATGAGGAGCTATAGGGATTTGCAATCTATGTTGGAGGTGTCATATTTGTTTTGGATATCTACCTAAATATGCACATAAAAGATTTAAAAGATATGTTTCTTTTCTCTCATCTTTTAAGTTTCCTTATGAAATTAAATAGCAGCTACTAGCCTTTCAATTTCATTTTTCAGATTGCCTCTAAATCATGATATTGAGCATCTCTTGGGAAATTAAAAGCCTTGTCCAGTTTGTGTAATCTTGTTTAAATTCAAGATCTGATATGGACAATAATGGCCTGTTGTTGCTTCTTATGGAAAATTGGGATGGGACACCTTTTGTTTAACTTCTCTCAATCCAAGAGAAATCTAAGAGAAGATCCAGACTAAAAGTCAATTAGGCAACCACTGTATTAATGGTTATGGTTCTAGTCAAATAGAAATACTCACTACAGTAAAAACTGTTGAAAGAGAACTAGCATTGGAAACTAAGGTTGAACTCGACTCGGCCTAACACCCTCTGCAGCCGGTGGTGCTGGCTGCTTGACTCCCTGACCTGTACATGGTTATATATAATAGGGAGTCAGTTTACGCTGAGTAGAGTGGCATGTACAACAGTTATATCATTTACACAATAAAGAAAATCACAGATTTACATGTAACTATCTAATTATCTAAACAACAGTTAATTTAATAATTAATGTTTTTCTAACAAAAGTCCACAATGTCTCTCAATCTTCCTGTTCCCTAAGGGAACGATCTTGATTGCAGTTTTCCCGCGATGTAGGACGTACACGTGGCACTCTCCTTGTCGGGAGAGCACCCTGTGGTAGTCCTATACCCGGTCTACCACCCCGAGGTCACAGTCGCGATGTAGCGATGACTATGGCACGCGCGATAAGCGCACGAGTAGCTACCCCGCATTAGCACACGGTCAGTCGTTTCCGCTAGCGAGTACGCCCAAAAGTACAATACAAAATAGCACAGGGCCTTGCCCTCTCAGGACAGGGGTCTCGCCCCTCCACAGTCTGCGTACCCTTATCCGACTATCCCGGTTTGCCCGGTGGGCCTAACAAGAGTCGGTGTAGTGGGGTCAGTCCTAACCTCGGGCCCCGTGGGGCAGTTAGCTCTCTCCCTACACTAAGTACAGTAGCTCTCCTCGGTACCGTGTACGCGAGACATCCGATATTTATTCCGTACACGTGAGTTCCGCTTGTAGTTCCCCGTAGGGTTAGTGTATAGGAATTTCTTACGTCCATACCTTACACATGCCTCTATTCATATCATGAGAATTTTAGGGTATAACAGGCAACTCATAGTTTCACAATTCAACACTTATCTCATCAATCAGCTAAACAGGATACAACATATATTTCAGTTTAAGCCATAATTCAACGAATGTAATCAGGTAGCTTGTAATTTAGCATATTCAGGAACATTACCAGAATTTAATATTCACGACATGTATAATTATTCATTTTTTTATCTTAGCCCTAGAGTTCATTGTACATCCTAGAGTTCAACCAATGAGTTCTAAATAACATGCACTTTCATCATCTAATTCACAAGGGATGGTAAAGACCACTCTACCCGAGTAACCGGGAGGTGTGGGGGCACGAACGGCGGACTGCGTAGCCTCTGCGAGTCCTGTGCACACCACGGACGAGCGTCCTATTAACACGGACGGTCAGACCAACCGTTTCAATATTTCTCGAGACAGGAAAAAGAGTTCAAAATAACTAGAACAAGGCTCCATCACATCGGAACTTCCAATAGGAATCCAACGGTACCTTATTTACAAAAAATTGACTTTGTTTGGGCCCTAAATTGACCCAAACACCCTTCCCGGTTCATTTAAACCGGACCAAGCAGGCGAGGCCAGCTGGATCAGCTGCCTGGTGCCTAAATCCATCAAATTAGACTAACATCAAACGTCTGGGAGAGGTCCCAGACGTCTTAAGCGATAATAGGAAGCTCACCTTGCATTCTGTGCTGAAGGCCGAATGTCTGGAACCCCTCACAGTCGTCTTGGGGTTTCTCCAAACGTCTGGCAATGTACTCGGACGTCTGGGACGGGTGTCAGTTGTCTGGAGAGACGGCCAGACATCCTAAAGTGCCTGGGACGTCGCACCTACACACCTTCCCAACGGCTCTGCATGCGCACAGTGATGTTTAGTCACTCGCAAACAATACGTACAAAAAGAAACAGGCGGTCAGGACCTTATCGTTTGAATCTGCTTTATCGGACGTCAGGTGCTACCTCCAGACATCCGGTCAGACGTCTGTTGAGAGACACAAACGTCTGATCTGAGGAGGAAACTCTCCCAGGGCCCTTTGCGAACCCTCCTTCCCTCGCGGGGGGTCTTCCCCTTGCCCTGCGCCGCACATGCACAACCCTCAATGCACTTAGGTCTACAGCGGGGTAAGGGGAGACGGTACGAGAAGTACAGTCCTTGAGTAGGGTGTTACCTTTGATTTTTGTGTAGGATTAGACGTTTGGATGTAACTCCGGACGTCCTACAAGACGTCTGAGGTTCCTCTCAAACATCCAATTCTGCGGAAAAATGATTCCGCAGAACCTTCTGCGAGGTTTTTTCCCTTCGCAGCGGACTCCCTCTGTGCCTACCTGCTCCCACCTCGCGCAGGAGCTTCAACAGCAGCTAGCTCCGAACACGCTCCCAGCTTCTCACGAACTCCTCGCGATCAAGCTTCAACAGCTCCTCCCCCACACGAGCTCGAGCTCTAGCAGCTCAGCTCCTTGCACAATAGAGGAGACACGAGAAGAAGGGGGAGGAAGGTGTACCTACAGGGTGAAATGTAGGGAGAGGTAGGCTCGAGTTCCAAGGGAGGGGGGAGGTTTTATAGGTTTGAGCCTAGGGTTAAGGTTTAGGGTGTGCGTTGGAAGGGTGTGGGACCAGGGTAAATTGTAAAAATACCCTCCCACTAGTCCTATTTTATCCGCAAGTCCCCCAGACAAGTTTCAGGGGGTTGCAAACTATAAAGACCCGTCACACTTTTAGCCTTTTAAGATGTCTAGAGTCTCAATCAGACGTCTGGACCCTTTCCCGGACGTATGAAAATGAAATTTTTGTACACGATCTGCGCTCTGCGCGAGGGCGACGCACAGAACTTCCTCTCTCTCTCTCCCCTTTCTCTTCCTTCCTACCCGAACCCTAAACCCACAGCCTCTATAAAAGGCCACCCTCCCCTCCTCTCCTCTCCACTCCACACACCACCATCTCCACCTTCAAAGCACAACGAAGCGGCGAGAGGAGATGAGCGAGGGAGCACGTGAGAGCAAGGAGGAGGTCAAGGTCAGGAGCTTCGGTGGAAGCTCTTCGTAGCTCGCACGGCCACCACGACGCGTTCGGGAGGAGGAGGGAGTCCGGAGTGATGCCCTCGACCACCTGCAACAGCTAGAGCTGCGGCAGAGAGAGGAAAAGCGCGAAGGAGCGCGATGAGGAGCGCTGGGAGAGCGTTCTGATACTGGAATTTTTCCAGTATCAGACATCTGAAGTGAAGTCCGGATGACTGGCTAAGCATCTGGACGTCTGGAGTCAACACCAGACGTCTGAAAGCACTTTATCGCAAAGGTACGTTCTTTTCACTGTTACAGCCATGCAGGCCGCACCGCAGAGAGATTTGTCGGCCTGATTTTGGGGTGGCTACTCTGTCGTACGTAGGAGCAACCTTGGGAAGGTGCATGGAACACCCTCCCACGCACTTTTGGACGTTTGATCAGCTCACCAGACGACCGGAGGACTGATCCGACGTCTGGAAGTGCTTTCAGATGGTCGCAGGGAGTCCTGGACGTCTGAGGATACCGCAGGAACTTTAGGTGAGGTTCTGTATCTTTTAAGACGTCTGGACGTATTTCCAGATGTTTGATTTTGGTCAGTAGACACATTTTTGACTCGTTTAAGGTTCGATTGGGATCCGTTTTACGCAAACGAAGTATCTGTAGCTTCCTTGCGAGTTTCTCTACGTATTAGAAGCCTTTATACACTGTTATGAATCCTCCTTTGTGATGTGTTCCTTGGTTTAGGGTTTCGACCTGCTGCCTGTTTGGGGCTCGCAGAGGCGCCTGGGTCTGCAGTTCAAGCCCCCATTACTCCCGGATTGTCTGGTAGAGTGGTCTACTTTTGTTAATTATATTAAATAAGAATATGCTTGTGAAATTAGCCAACTAGAACCCCTAGGATGAGGCATGAACTCTAGGACAGAGAAATGAATGAACCTGTTGTACTGCATGATTGTATTTGTATACATGATTAAGTTAAACTACTAGCAATTGCCTGTGATATGGTTGTGAGATACCTGTTAGAGCATGAGTTGCCTGAGATAAATGAACAATTACATGTGAAACCATCAGTTGCATGTATTGAATTATGAAAACACGAGCTACCTGTATATAAACGAGAATTGATTGTGAATAATGGAATCCAGATCGGAATAATGTGGTGAACATGAGCATGAACCCTACGGGAAATTAGGAGTAAAGCTCCTGTGGTCAGATGGAAATCTGGAATGTAGATCGGAAGTGTGCTAGCCCTTGAGTACGTGGTACCAAGGAGAGCTACTATCCCCTTTTTGTGTAGAGCGGAGGTAGCCGCCCTTCGGTTGGGACCCCGGGTTAGAATTGGCCACTCTACACCGACTTCTGTTGGCTCTCGTGTACACGATGCCGAGGCGAGCTACTAGTGTAGGGAGGGAGCTAGCCACCCCACGGGACCCGGGGTTCAGCTAGCCACCCTACACCGACTTATTAGGCCCTCTAGGCAAACCGGGGTAGTCAGATGAGGGTGCATGGACTGTGGAGGGACGAGACCCCTATTTGGTTCTGAGGGGCTAGACTCCTGTTTCTGAGAGGGCTAGGCCCTATACTGTTTCGTGCTGAACTTTGGGCATACCCGCTAGCGGAAATGACTTACCGCGTGTCAGTACGGGGTAGTTACCCGTGCGGTTATCACGCGTGCCATAGTCACCGCTACGTCTTGACAGTGACCTCGAGGTGGTTGACTGGGTGCAGGACTACCACGAGAGACTCTCCCAGCCAGGAGAGCACCACGTGTACCTTCTACTCTTCGGAAAAGACTGCAATCAAGATCGTTCCCGCGAGGAGCATGCAAGATCAAGAAAATCTGAAAGTTTGAGGAAAAGGGGTGAAAAGGAAATGCATGTAAAATAAAATAACTAGAAAAGAGAATTAAACATGTTGCTTTTACTGCTTTAGATAGTATAGTTACCACTCTACTCAGCGTTCGTTGACTCTGTCTTTTTCATAACACTATTCAGGTACAGGAGTTGAGTAGCCTGAGCTTCCGGCTGCGAAGGGTGCTAGGCCCAGTCAAGCCCAGCCGTAGTTTCTTGCACCCTTTGTTGTACCCCGTTTTTCCTGTTGTAGTGAGTTTCAAACTTCTAGTTTCTGTTGTTGTTACTATTGCTTTTGTTTCCGTTGTTTTTGTTGATTGTGGTGGTATGTATTGAAACGTCAGTTTTTACTTTCCTTTACTGCTTATACGTTTTTACTGCTTAGTTATATTGCATATGTGAATGTGATTTCCTTTCCTGCTTTTTAGTTATTTCTTGTTGGACGACTAGATCTTGGGACTAGTTGAGGCAAGCTGGTCTCAGATCCTGTAGGGATCCGGGAACTGGGTCGTAACAAGATGGTATCAAAGCAAGTCATCCCGAGAAATGAACCAACTAGCTTGAGAATAATCATTCACGTGCATGTAACTAGGGTAGCCACCACAACGTATCGCTTCGATATCTGTTCTGAGTCCTTTTTCGAAGAAATTCGATAGCGTTGACCCTTTTGTTCTATCTTTCGCGTCTCCTTGCAGGAGATGCCTCGTCGGGGAGTTCTCGAGGCGGGCCGTAGTCGCTGTCGTGGACGAGGTCGGAGGGGCGGACGTGCTGGGCCTAAGGTGCCAGTTGACCCACCTCTTCTCCCAAGTGTTCAGGCTCAGGATCTCGCCTAGCTAATCAAAGACATTGTGCGAGAGTTCCACTAGCCTCCACGGGCGCCTCTCCCTGAGGACGTGGAGGGGGAGTTTTCGGTGGGACAGAGAGATCGCCGTAGCATTGGACGAGCAGGAGGGGGAGGGGGTGGTCCTCCACCGCCCCCACCGCACTCCGACACTTCTGAGCACGAGCCCTCCTTGCCTGGAGGCGTGCCCATACCCCCACTGCAGCTGCACCACGAGCTTTCCGGACATTTCTGGAAGCTGAAGCCCCCCTCCTTCAAGGGGGATGAGGACCTGTCTAAGGCAGAGGACTGGCTGGAGCAGATAGAGAAGGTGTTTGACACCCTTCGCCCTCCTGCAGAGTGCTGCGTGGCCTTTGCCACGTACCAGCTAGAGAGCGCGACACACAGGTAGTGGAGGGCAATTAGAGGCCAGGAGAGGGGAGAGCCGACGTGGGACCAATTCGTGACCCTCTTCTGCGAGCAGTACTTCCCGCAGACTTGGCAGGACTAGAGGAGGCGGGAGTTCCACACTCTCCACCAGAAGACGATGACTGTTAACGCGTATCACATGCCCTTCTTGGAGCTGTCACGTTTTGCTTCGACAGCCGTGGCTACAGAGGAGGAGCACCTGTGGAGGTTCATTGAGAGGCTCCGACCTGTTATTCGGGGGTATGTCAAACCCCTGAAGCTGCCCACCTTCTCGAGAGTGGTGGAGGCAGCCATGACATACAAGGAGACCAACCCAGCCGCACGAGACACCGATAGCGGACGAAAGAGGCCCCACCAACCAGAGTACTCTCAGGGCCATCGAGAAAAGAGGCACGCGGCACCCACAGGAGAGCCATCTCATTTTGCGAGGCCGTCAGTGGCCTTTGGGGGCCCCAGACAGGGGCCAGCTACCAGCACTGGACCCCTGCTCAGCCGTCAACAGGGACCTACCGAGGGAGGGAGTCGAGTTCCTCTCTGCTACCAATGTGGCCAGCTGGGCCACATCAAGAGGGACTACCCATTTAGGGCTGGAGCACAACAGATGCTCCCCGCATCAAGCGCTGGAGGCCGAGCTGGTGGTTGTGGCCCCCAGGCTCGTGGGGGAGGGCAACAGTCACGAGGAGGGTACCGATCAATGGCTGCTCGCCCAACCCAGAGTGTAGCTGCTTCACCTGCACCGAGGACTGAAGGGCATATCAACTCTTTGACACACAGAGACGCCAGGGCTTCTGGTTCAGTGGTGGCAGGTATGGTTACTATTTTTGGCAGATTAGTGTACGTACTTTTTGATTCCGGCGCCACACACTCCTTCATCGCTACGAGTTTCGCCATCAGTTTGAGGCAAGGCAGTGTACTATTAAAGGATCTATTTGTGATCAAGGGCCCAGGTGGCCAGTTGTTTGTAGCTGAGGAGATCTACACGGACTGCGAAGTCTGTACAGGGGGACACAGCCTCCCTGCTGACCTGATTGTGATACTGATGGAGGATTTTGACGTGATTCTCGGGATGGACTACCTGTCCGCCTACCACGCCTTGGTGGACTGTTTCGGGAGGAAGATCGTCTTTTCCATACCGGAGTTGCCTTCCTTTGAGTTTCATGGACAGCTGGTGGACGAAGGTTTCAGGTGCATATCTACGCTTCGGGCAGCGAGGCTTTTGAGCCAGGGGTGTAAGGGCTTTCTAGCTTGTGTAGTGGCAGAGCCTAGCCTCGTGGCTGACTTTCAAAGCATTCCGGTGGTTTGTGAGTATCTCGACGTGTTTCCAGAGGAGCTGCCAGGACTACCACCCGAGCATGAGATCGAGTTTGAGATCTCACTGGTACCGGGGACTAGCCCCATTTTTACTGCACCGTACCAGATGGCACCACTTGAGCTGAGAGAGCTCAAGTAATAGCTACAGGACTTGCTGTAGAAGGGCTTTGTGAGGCCCAGCGCATCCCCGTAGGGAGCCGCTGTGTTGTTTGTAAAGAAGAAGGATGGTACCCTACGACTTTATGTTGACTACAAACAGCTGAATAGGGTCACCATCAAGAATAAGTATCCGCTACTCAGGATTGATGACCTTTTCGACTAGTTACGAGATGCCATAGTGTTCTCCAAGATAGATCTAAGGTCAGGCTACCACCAGTTGAGGATCAGGGAGACCGATGTCTCCAAGACAGCTTTCCGTACCCGGTACGGGCACTACGAGTTCTTGGTCATGCTGTTTGGGCTGACCAACACCCCCGCTGCCTTTATGGATTTGATGAACCGGGTTTTTAGGCCGTACTTGGACCAGTTTGTGGTGATATTCATCGATGACGTACCCGCTTACTCGCGGGATTAGGCATAGCACGGACAGTATCTACGGATGATTCTGGATACTTTGAAGCGATGCAGGCTGAATGCCAAGTACAGCAAGTGTGAGTTTTGGTTGAGGTAGGTGACTTTCTTGGACCACGTGATCTAAGGGGATGGCTTGGCTATGGACCTAGCCAAGGTTCAAGCCGTACGCAGGTGGGAGAGGCCATGTACAGTGATAGAGATATGCAGCTTTTTGGGACTAGCAGGTTACTATCGGCGGTTTATCAGAGGATTCTCATAGATTGTGCATCCTATGACCCAGTTGACTCGGAAGGACGTGCCCTTTGCCTGAACAGATGCATGTGAGGCATGTTTTCAGGAGTTGAAGGAGAGGCTGACTTTAGCTCCTGTGCTCACCATCCCGAACAGCAGTGGCGGTTTTGTGGTCTACACAGACGCTTCGTTGCAGGGGTTAAGGGGTGTGCTCATGCAACGGGGTCATGTTGTCACTTACACCTTGCGGCAACTAAAACCCCATGAGCATGGCTACCCTACCCATGACTTAGAGCTTGCAGTTGTTGTCTTCACGCTGAAGACATGGAGGCACTACCTTTACGGTGAGACTTTTGAGATTTTCACAAATCATAAGAGCCTCAGGTACTTGTTTGACCAGAAGGTGCTTAACATGAGACAAAGATGTTGGTTAGAGCTCCTAAAGGACTACGATTGTAGCATCTCCTACCATCCAGGGAAGGCCAATGTGGTGGCTGACGCCTTGAGCCGGAAGGCACCTGCCCACTTGGCCAGTCTACAGGCATAGTTGGAGACTTATGGAGGAGTTGGGCAGTTGGCGACCCTGGGAGTCACAGGGGTATTGTGGGGCGGTGACAGTGACACGGCAAACGTGACTAGAGCTGTTACGACCCGATTCCCGAATCCCTACAGGACCCGAGACCAGCTCGACTCGACTAATCCCAAGACCTAGTCGTCCAACAAGAAATAACCAAAAAGCAGGAAAGTAAACCACATTCACTACACTAAGTAACTAATAGTAAAAGAGTACAAGTAGTAAAGGAAGTAAAACTGCTAACAGTACATATCACCACCACAACAGTAAAGTAGAAACAAAGTACATAACAGAAACAGTAACAACAGTCTGAACTCACAACAAAAGGAAGTACAACAACAGGAAGCTATGGCTGGGCTTGACTGGGCCCAACACTCTCTACAGCCGGTGACTCGGGCTACTCAACTCCTGGACCTGTAAAGGGGTATGAGTAAAACGGAGTCAGCGAACGCTGAGTAGAGTGGTAACCAAACTAACTAAAGCAGTAAAAGCTAACAAGTAATTTATCTTTTCCAATTATTTTATTTTACTAGTCATTTCTTTTCACCCATTGGTTTACGTTTCAGATCTCTTTCTTGATCTCGTATGTTCCTCGTGGGAACGATCTTGATTGCAGTCTTTTTCGAAGAGTAGAAGGCACACGTGGAGCTCTCCTGGCCGGGAGAGTCCCCCGTGGTAATCCTACACCTAGTCAACCACCCCGAGGTCATGAACAGACGTAGCGGTGACTACAGCACGCGTGATAAGCGCACGGGTAGCTACCCCACACTGGCATGTGGTCAATCGTTTCCGCTAGCAGGTACGCCCAAAGTACAGCACGGAATAGTATAGGGCCAAGCCCTCTCAGTAACATGGGGTCTAGCCTCCCAGAACCAAATAGGGGTCTCACCCCTTCACAGTCCGCGCACCATCGTCTGACTACCTCGGTTTGCCCAGTGGGCCTAACAAGTCGGTGTAGGGTGGCTAGCTGAACCCCAGGCCCCGTGGGGTGGCTAGCTCCCCCCTACATTAGTAGCTTTCCCCAGTACAGTGTACGCAAGAGCCAAAGAAGTCGGTGTAGAGTGGTCAATCCTAACCCTGGGTCCCAACCCAAGGGCGGCTAGCTCCGCTCTACACTACACAGGGGACAGTCGCTCTCCTTGGTACCACATACTCAAGGGCCAGCACACTTCCCACTCACATTTCCAGATCCATTCCATTTATCCACAGGAGCTCTAGTCTTAATTCCCCGTAGGGTTCATGCTCGTATTCCCCATGTCATTCCATACTAGGTTTCATCATTCACATTTTCATTCTCAGATTATACACATGCAGCTCGTTGATGAGAACCTCATCATGAACCCTAACTAGCACAATCTAACCTAGGTATGTAAGAAAAAAGCTCCTACATAACTCAAAGAAAGGCTTAACTCAGAGAATTCTGAGTTTAAGAAGAAAACAAGTCATAAGGGGTAAAAATGCAATTTCACCAACACAATCAGCAAACAGGGTAACTCAGGATTCAAACACAGGTCAAACTAACCTAATAAGAAGGAAAGTGGGATGATCTGATCCAATAAGGGCTACAGCAACTCCAGGGAATTAAATAACATTCTGTAACCCTAAAATAAACCCACTTCAATTCACGTGGTTCGAGGTAGGGTAAAAATCAACTAAACCCTATAAAATTCATAGAAAAATAATCTCTAGGGTTTAGAACCTTCAATTTGGCCTTAGAAATCCATTTTGACCTACATTAAGAATCATGCCCAATTAATGATTTAATTTGGGTTTTTTACGTAAATTGGTCAGTCAAACATGGTCTGACCTAGAAACAAAATTCACCATTAAAATCCTTAGGTCCAACTTAGTCATGTATAAAAACTTTAGCCTCAGAAGAGACCTCCTTGACCGACTTTGCAATTTGGTCCTCATCATTTACTTTTTGACCCTCAACTTTCGAAACCAATGCATTTTGGCCCCTAATTTCCCCTTCATTCTTTGCATTCTTGCAAGTCTCTGCGCAGCACCATGCTCTGGCGACTTTGCGCGAAGCATGGTGTTACGAACGCACGGCTTCAAACGTCTTTTAAGACGTCTGGGAGGTGGCCCAAACGTCGGACCAAACGTCTGGAACCCCTTCCAGACGTCTGGGATTCATTTTTTTTCGACACGAACGGTTTCTTCTGCGCGCCTGAGCGCGCAGACCTGCGAGCGCATCTCTCTCTCTCTCTTTTTCCCTCTCTCCTGCGGCCGCAGGCTGCACCCTCTGTCCGCTCTCTCTCCTCCCCGCGCGGCTTTAAAACGCTACGCCCCCTCCCTCACTCTCATCACCTCCGCCCCCATCCTCTTCTCCTTCCAGCCGATGCGGGAGAGCGAGCGCGAGTGAGCGGCGGCGGTGACAGCCGCGGCGGGAGGAGGTGCTGCACGAGGGAGGAGGCGTCGGCCGTGAGGGCTCGAGCCTGCCGGGGCAGCAAGAGTCGGCCGGCGGGGGCGCAGCGGACGCGGGGTGATGCGGGAGGCCTGCTGCACGAGTCGTGGCGCGGCTGAGCGTCGCGAGAGGAGGGTGAGTCGCGCCCTGATTCTGGAATTTTCTCCAGAATCAGACGTCTGGGCTTACAACCAGACGGCGGGGAGGACATCTGGAGGACTGTCCAGACGTCTGAAAGGTGAGTTATTCCGTATTTCTTCCTCTTCTTCGACTAACCGTACTAAGAGAGAGAGGAAATGGGTACGCGCAGGTTCGGATTCGCCATCCAGTGCGAATCAGACGTCTGGCTGCAGTGCCAGACGACGGGAGCGACTTCCAGACGTCCGGGGTAACCATCGGACGTCTGGGAACTAGGCCAGGCGCCTCCGCAGGCTTCTGGACGTCTAAGAGACCACGCAGAGCAAAGGTAACCTCTGATCCACTTTTAAGACGTCTGGAAGAGGTTCCAGACGTCTGATTTTGCACTGTTTCGTCGTTTTCGACCCGTTTAGGGCTCGTTCGGAGTCCGTTTTCCGCGTTTCGAGTTGCGTTCTTTTCGGAATTAAATCCTCTACCCGTCTACAGTAGCTATATACTGTTTTGAGAAACTCCTTGTGTTTGATCCTTGTGATAGGACCCCGTTCCGTTGCAATCTCGGGGGTTGCGGAGGCACGCGGGATTCCCGACCACGCCCTCAGTACTCCTGTTGTAACCGGTAGAGTGGCTTTTAAGTTTATTGGTATAATCTGTTAAATTATGGAACCATAAATAGGACCTAGGACATTGCATGAATCCTAGGAATGAGAAACTAGAATGAATGGTAGATCCTAGGGTGTTGCATGAATCTTAGGGCTGGAAAACTAGATTGTATGATAGATCCTAGGGTATGGCATGAATCCTAGGATGGGAAGAACTAGTGGAATATATGAATACTGCTGTCTTGGGAAATGTGGAAAGGAAATAATAGCTACTTGTAAATTGGTTTAACAGCTGCCTGTTATGAATAAATGAGCATGTCTGAGAATATGGGATGTATGAACGTGAAACTGGAAAGGTGAGACCTGAATGTGCTGAGTTAAAAGAACTGGAACCCTACGGGGAATTAGGAGTAGAACTCCTAGAAAGAGAAAGGAATGGAACTGAGAAAGAAAGACGTGGTAGTGTGCTGTCTCTTGGGTACATAGTACCAAGGGAAGTACCTGTACCTGTTTAGTGCAGAGCGGAGCCAGCCGCCCCAGGGACCCGGGGTTAGGACTGGCCACTTTGTACCGACTTGCTGGCCCTCGTGTACGTAGTACCAAGGAGAGCTACTAGTGTAGGGAGGTACTAGCTACCCCACGGGCCCTGGGGTTCTGCTAACCTCCTACACCGACTTGTTAGGCCCACTGGGCGAACCAGGGTAGTCAGGCGAGGGTGCGCGGACTGTGGAGGGGCAAGGCCCCTGTTTGGTTACTGTGGAGGGGTTGGACCCCTGTTACTGAGAGGGCTCTGCCCTGTACTGGTTCCGTGCTGTTCTTTGGGCGCACCCGTTAACGGAAACGACTGACCGCGTGCCAGTGCGGGTTAGCTACCTGTGCGTTTATCGCGCGTGCCGTAGTCACCGTTACGTCTGTCCGTGACCCTGGGGTGGTTGACTGAGAGTAAGATCACCACGGGGGACTCTCCCAGCCAGGAGAGCACCACGTGCTACTTATACTGTTCGGAAAAGACTGCAATCAAGATCGTTCCCACGAGGAACATTCGAGATCAAGTGAAGGATCTGAGAAATAGATAAATTGTGAGACAATAGAAAGACATAATTAAAGAAAGTAACAGAACATAACAGCTACTGTACACTCTACTGTTTCTTTTGTTTTAGTTGCCACTCTACTCAGCGTTTTGCTGACGTGTTACACTCGTTACCTTTCAGGACAAGGTGTTGAGCAGCCAGGGTCAGCGGCTGCAGAGGACGCTGGGCCGAGTAGGGTCCAGTAGAGTTACCACTGTTCTCTTGTACCTCTTTTTGTTCTACTGTAGTGAGTAGTTCTTGTTACTGCTGTACTTTTCTTTACCTGCAGTTCATATTATGTTATGAATGTTGTTCTATTGTTGTGGTGGTATATACTGTAATAGTTTCTTTTCTTACTGTTGTATTTTCTTACTGTTAGTTATATTCATGCTGAATGTAGTTTATTTTATTGCTCTTTTGGTTACTTCCTCGTTGGACGACCAGGTCTTGGGATTAGTCGAGTCGGTCCGGTTCTCGTGTCTTGTAGGGACTCGGGAATCGGGTCGTTACACATGGCGCCGCATAGGGTGAGGGGGGCGTCCTGCAAAGAGAACACGGAGTTCCCTGCGATGTCTGCTATCGCAGGGACTCGGCCATGCCACCTGACGACGCCCACACCTTCCGTGCGAACGTGCGGAAGGTATGGGTCTCAACTCCAACCATACTCCGGCGAGGGACGCACGTCGCCAGCGTGCGTCCGCCCCTCCGCCACCGCCTTTATAAAGACCAGCGTCGCCAGCCGTTTCTCCCAGCTCGGTCTTGACGGAGAATCCCTCAACCCTTCCTCTCTCTCCACTCCGACAGGAACCCACCAGCTCCGACGGCTCCTCCTCCTCCTTCTTGTTGTTCTGCTACAATACCAACAGCAGAGCCACCTTCGCCTGATCTCCCCGCGTCGCGCCGCACCAAGCGCACGCTTCCCTGCCCTCTTCCTTGCCGCCTCTCTCTCCCTCTGGGTATTTCTTCTCTGGCGACAGTCGATACGGCTGTCTGCCTCTTCGGCCCCCTTCGTCCCTGCAAGTAGGTTACAATTACTCCCAATCTTCCCCTCTTTCTTCTCCCCACATTATTTCATTCAAATCGACCCTGGACTGACCCTGACCACCATCACCTTACCCATCTCCGGCCACCCTCCAGCAAGTTGCCCCTGTCGATCCACAGCTCCACACAACTCGCCGACCGTCCCACAAGCTCCGCCTCATCACACTGAATGCCCTCCGTCCCTCCACAGTCCCTCCACACTCACTCAACACGCCATCGATCACACCCACTTTTCCGACCGCAGGACGACCTAGGCACGCACGCCTAGGCCATCCCAGGCCTGCTGCACTTCGCACCACCTTCGCCGTGCCACGGCGAAGGTCTCCCAGTGGTTTGATTAGGCCGAGAGGCCCTTTTTGTGCTAGACAGGTCTGCTGCCCCGGCCGCCATTGGCGATGACTTGAGAGGCTCCCAAGCGTGCTCCAAGCTTCAGAGCTCCAGGCTATTAGTTGCTGCGAAGGCGGGCGAGTCGTGTGAAGGCAGGCAGCTGGCGAGCGAGGGGAATCGAGGCTGCAGCTGCTGAAGCAAGGCTGCGGTCTTCCTGCGGGCACGCGCAAGGAGAGGCAACCGTTTAGTCTCACATCATAAGTTCTCGAAGCACCGCACCGATTTAAATTGATTTTATGCATACGGCTTATCGCCTCCGAATGCACATGGGGTGAGGTCCCTCGCCCATCACACCCACCTCGTCCGCAGATTCACCTCGCGGACCTGGCGGATCCGACCCAACACTACCCTATACTCCTCGGGCACCACCCACGCCGGTGAGCCTGGTCACGGGTACGCTATCCGACCCGTTAACCTGGCTCTAGGAGAGCTTCCTATGAGCGGTTTACAGAGAGAGAGACGTCCGGGTAGATGGAAGGGGTTAGGTTTTGCTGTGCCTTGTGTGCAGGAACAGGGCGCGAAGGAGAACGGCTAAGTGCTTAGCCGCAGGAAGGAGAAGGAAGAAGATCTGAAGAGAGGCTGAGCAGAGGAAAAGGCAAGGCAGAGAAGGAGCAGACCTGTAGAGACACTGCAGCTGAAGAAAAGCCAAAGAAGAGAAGAAGACAAGCAAAGAGAGAAAGAAGAGAAGAAGAAGAAACCAAAAATCGAAATCTATCTCTCTCTCTCTTATTTTTGTAATAAAGAAAACTCTATACTTCTAGAATTCTAGTAGCTCCCTAAGTTCGACCTCGGGAAACCAAACTATTTCCGAGTAAATTTTGATAGTAACGACAATCGTAACTGTCTTATTTTACACTATAACGACATTACTGTAATAAGCACTAAAACGAACAAAGATTAGCCGCGGTTGAAAAACCCGTTACCATTCTTGGCGCCGCTGCCGGGGAGCAACGACTATTCTAAAAGCTTTAAAATTCTTTTAAACAATTGCTAATCTTTTTCTCTCTCTTGTGTGCAGGTAAACGGAAAGAATTGGAAGAGCAGCCGCACAACAAACACTCCAACAAACAGGTAATCTTCATCAACCCTCTCTTAAACTCCCTTGAAATCTGAAAAGAAACAAAGAGAATCAACTTAGGGCTACCTGTGTTATACTTAGTAATTCCTCAAAGTTGCCTAAATTTTTCATTTCAACACATTTTAATTGTCCATCCAACTAAGGTAATTAGGGCTAAAACCTTCTTGATTGAGCCCTAGTTACTAAATTTTGAGGCAACTAAAATGGACCAACTAGAGCCAACTCAAGGATTGAAAAGCTAGGGTTTTTAGAGACACACCTTCTATTAACAAAGAAAAGATCTTCCCAAAAAGAGGTGTACCTAAACCTTGTTTGAAAAGATCTATACAAGAGGAACCCTAAGCAAATCAGGCTCTTAAATCCATTTGAACCTTAAAAGAAAGGACCCAAAAGCTCTCAAAAGGAACAAGAGGTGAAGTTGACCCCCTTGGGTCAACCAACCTTAAAATTAGGTCACTTTTTCACTCAAAATACCTAAGAGTTCAAGTGGAACCTTAAGCACCCTGATCTTAAAGTAAAAGAGGTAGACTTAAGAGGTCAAGGTCCCCATTCTGGTCTACCTGGAACCGCAGTGACAAGAGAGGTCGGGTGGGGGAAACCGTGTAACCCGTGGGGACGCTCTACCGTGTAGGGGTCTTCGCGGGACTCACCCTCTCTGGCTGCCCAAGTAATTCTTAGGTGGACGATCTTTTTGATCAAGGGGTCCATCTGCCCCGCACCTCTATAGTCACCCAACAATTTTTGGGTGTCTCGATTGGGTCCAGCACCTTCTAAACTCATCTATTCCAACATTGCATGTACGGTAGGAGGTCCTTAAGATCACCCTTAAGACCTCCTTTAGAAATTCACTCTCGTCAAGGCCAAGCCTCGACGCCCGTGTTTGTGCAGCAACCCCACCACATTATTCTCTCATCTGATTCAGAACCAAGCTCTTCTTCTTCCCCCATCATGGCTCAGCCAGTTGAGGAAGAAAACAATCTGGAGCACCAGCTCCAGCGACTCAATGACCTCTTCCAAAACTTTGTGCACCCACCGCAGCGTCCTATGATGAGGGACCATTATAATCCTACTGCAGTGGCCATTGAGCCTCGAGTCAGAATCCCGGCTGGAGGACCTGATTCCGAATTAAAGCCCAATATGATTCATGCTATACCTAAATTCCATGGGCTTAATTCCGAAGATCCCTTCCAGCACATCAAACAGTTGAAGCATCTGGCCCAAAATTTTGGGTCAGATGCACAAAATCGGGACATTCTTCTCATGAAGATGTTCTCCTTCTCTCTTATGGACAAGGCATCTCATTGGTATCAAACTTAGACCCAGCCGATCAACACTTGGGAAGAACTTCAGTCCGAATTTTTGAAGACTGCAGACCTAAATTCGACGTCTGGCACAAGGTCCAAATGTCTTAAAAGTAACTAGAGTCTCACCTCAGGTTCCTACGTCAACTTCAGACGTCCAGAACCCCTTCTTGATCGTCTGGACCCAGCTCCAGACGTCTGACCTCTCCTCCAGTTGTCTGGGAGTGCTTTCGGTCGTTTGGTAAGCTGTTCAAACATCCGAGATGCGTGGGAGGGCGTGCCCCGAGACTTCCCAAATCTATCCCTGCACGCGATAGACCATATCACCTATCTTTAGCCATGCAGATCAAAGTTGCGGTGCGGCCTACATGGTCATATCCGCAAGAGGAACATACCTTCGCGGAATACTGCTTTCAGACGTCTGGTGTCGTCACCAGACGTCCAACCCGTCGTCTGGACAGCACGCCAGACATCTGATCTTGGGAAAATCCCAGAACCAGAACTACCTTCTGATCCTCGCCAGCCTCGCCTCCTCGCTTACAACTCCGACTGCAGCAAGCGTCGAGGACGTCTCCTCTGACATGCTCCTCCTGCACGCACCACTCCGGTTGTGCGCCCTCTGGCGAGCTCCCACAAGCTCACAAGCTCAAGCTCTTCCTCCTCTCCTCACGCCGCCTCTCCTCCTCGTCACTCGCTCTCGCACTCGCCCCTCTCACTACAGTGGAGAGGAAGGAAGGAAGGTGGCTGTGGTGGAGTGGGGAAGAGAGGAAGGGGGAGAGGGGCTTTATAAGGGTGTTTTAGGGTTCGAGTGGATGAGAGAAGTGGGAAAGAGAAAGGAGCGGTACTGTCTGCGCGTAGACGCGAAGTTACGTACCAATTTTCAACTTCCAAACGTCTGGGAAAGGGTCTAGACGTCTGACCGACAGTCCAGACATCTTAAAGGGCTCAGAAGAGAACAGGTGATGAGAAACTCATCATAAACCCTAACAAGCACAATCTAACCCAGATATGTGAGAAAAAACTCCTACATGACTCAAAGAAAGGCTTAACTCAGAGGATTCTGAGTTTAAGAATAAAACAAATCATAACGGGTAAAATTAAAATTTCACCAATGCAGTTTGCAAACAGGGTAATTAAGGGTCCAAACACAAGTCAAACAAGCTTAACAAGAAGGAAAGTGGGATGATCTGATCTAAAAAGGGTTGTAGCAACTTCTAGAAATTAAATAACATTCTATAACCCTAAAACAAACCCACTTCAATTCAGGAGGTTCGAGGCAAGATAAAAATCAACTAAACCCTCTAAAAATCATATAAAAATAATCTCTAGGGTTTATAACCTTCAATTTGGGCTTAGAAACCTATTTTCACCTAAAAAGAGAACCATGCCCAATTAATAACTTAATTTGGGTTTTTACGCAAATTGGCCAGTCAAACATGGTCCAACCCAGAATTAAAATTCACCATTAAAATCCTTAGGTTCAAATTAGTCTTGTATAAAAACTTGAGCCTAAGAAGAGACCTCCTTGACCGACTTTACAATTTTGGTCCTCTTCATTTACTTTTTGACCCTTATCTTTTGAAACCCTTGCATTTAGGCTCCCAACTTTTCATCGTTCTTTGCAAAACAGTCCTCCCTGCAACTTCTGCGCAGCGCCATACTCCGGCGACCTTGTGCGGAGCATGGCGCCGTGCAGGGCAGGGCTGCCGTCCTTCAAAGCAGAAGCGGGGTTCCCTGCGACGTCCTCCGTCGTAGGGACCCACCCATGCCCTCTGCCGTCCGTTCACACGGAAGGTATGGGTGTACCTTCCGGCCATACTCTGGCGAGGCGACCCCCTCCTCACCTCGCCTCTCTCTGTGCGCCGAACCCTTTATAAGGACCGGCAGACCTTGCCAGCTCCTTCAAGCTTCCTCTGGCGGAGAAATACCCCACCGTTCGTCTCTTCCTCCTCCGGTCAGAGTGCCCGAAGCCTCCGGCGACCTCCTCCTCCTCAGTCTGCTGCCTTACCTGCAGCAGAGTTCGCTCTGCCCTGTCGTCTGCGCTAGGCCGTACCAGCTGGCGCCCTCCGTCTGCCTCCTTGTCGTCGATATCCTCCTCTAGGGCACCTTCATCCCCAGCTTCAGCAGGCACGAGCCGGACGCTGCTCTCTCCCCCTTCGTCGAGTAAACAGGTACAAAGTTTCCTCTCTCTCTCCCTTACATTTTCCCTCTCTTAATTTACCTTTTACTCCACCGCACGCAACTTCCACCTCCACCTGCTCCGTCTCCGATCACCTTCTCCGGCGAGTCCACCCCACTTCCACAGACCTCCTCACCCCTCGCCGACTACCCCAGAAGCTTCCCCTCGCTCCACTCGACCATTCCCCCCACTCCATTCACTGCCAATCACCGCCTGACTGCCCCCCGAGCAAACCCATCTACCCGCGCACAGTCTGACCTAGGGCTACCTCCACACGTGCCTTCGCGCCTCGCCGACCCCCGCACTGTCTTCGCCGCACTCCGACGAAGCTCCCCCTGTTTTCTGATGTGGCCGAGAGGCCGTCTTTCTGCTTTCAGGTCAGCATCCCCTCGCCGCCATTGCTGAGCTGCTGCAGCACCTTCACCTGCTGCTCCAGGCTTCCTCCAGCCCAGGCGCGAGTCCCAGGTGGCGCGGATTGCGTCCGCGAACTCGCCCAGGCCTGCAATTGGGTTGCAAGCCTTGCGGCTGCCCCAATTGGCAGCAGTTCCCTCGCCTGCGAGCGCGAGATTTGGGAGGTGGGACTTTAGTCCCACCTTGTAAGTGTGCGGCCGCGCGCCCACACTTATATTGAAAAAGTGTCTAAGGCTGATCGCCTTCGAACACAAGGGTCAAGTCCCTCCTCCACACGCTGCGCGCCACGCGCTCGCTCACCCTCGCCCGCGCTCACGCCCCACGGGTCTGGGCAGGATCCGATTACCCAAACCGCGCACTCCTCACCCACCACCGCACTTCGATGGCCTGGTCTCGGGTGCGATACCCGCACCAGATTACCCGGCTCTGGGAGAGCGATCCTAAGAGAGAAATCTGAGAAAGAGAGAGACGCGGGGAAGGGTAGGGGTAGGTTTTGCACTAACCACTATGCGTGCATGCAGGGAAGAAAGAAAGAAGAAGAAGAAGTAAGCTGAGGAAGGAGAAGAGAGGAAGAGCGGCCGAAGTCTTAGCTGCACAGAGGAGCTGAAGAAGAAAGGAAGGAGAGGAGCTGAAGAAGAGAAGAAGCCACACTGTAGCAAACCAACAGTTAAGTCGTCTGAGCATAAAGTCAGACGACGAAAGGGCAGCGACCAGAGTAGAAAGAAAAGAAAAAGAAAAGGAGCAGAAGAAGATAAAGAAGAGGGAAGATACAGCCGCTAGGAAGGAAAGAAAGAAGGAAAGGAAGAAAAAGAAGAACAGGAAGAAGAAGCAGAAAAGAAGAAGAAAAGAAGATTCTGCAGCTAAAAGAAAGAAAGAAAAGAAGAAAGAAGAAGAAGAAGAGGAACGGCCAAGAAGAAAAGAGGAAAGAAAGAAGAGAGAAGAAGAAGAAGCCAACAAAAAGACTTTTGCTCCCTCTCTCTCTATCTCTTAATTTTTGTAAAACTTTATATTGTGAATTTATGTTTCTAGAGTTATAGTTGCTCCCTGAGTTTGACCTCGGGAAACTTGCTATTTCGAGTAAAAAAATTTGTATTAAACTAGTAACTGTTCTGTCGTATACTACAACGAATATAAATAAAGACAGAAGTCACGCCGCCAACAGGTCTTTACAAGAGCTGATTGACCATGTCATCGTAGGACAGATAACAGATCCATACTTACAGACGTTGCGGAACAGAGTGCTATTAGGGGACCCAGGAGACTTTTCTTTTACAGACGAGGTGCTGCGCATGAGGGGACGCTTGTGCTTTCCCAGGGACAAGAAGCTGTTGAGAGAGCTCCTAACGGAGGCGCACGGGTCCAGGTTCACCATACATCTCAGGAACACAAACATGTATCATGATCTGAGGCGCGACTTTTGGTGGAGAGGGATGAAGCGGGATGTGGGTGAGTTCGTGCAGTAATGTTTCGTGTGCCAGCAGGTGAAGGCTGAGCACCAGAGGCCTACTGGGCTGTTGCAGCCACTTCCTATGCCAGAGTGGAAGTGGGAGAGCATCACCATGGACTTGGTGGTGGGTCTACCTGTTACCCAACGAGGACACAACGCAGTCTGGGTGATAGTGGACAGGCTGACGAAGACGACGCGTTTCCTGCCGATCCGAGTCACCTTGGGACCTGCACAATTGGCAGAGAGATACATTCGCGATGTGGTACACCTGCATGGAGTTCTGCATGAGATTGTATCTGACAGGGATACCCGTTTTACTTCCCAATTTTGGGCTAAGTTTCAGCAGGCTTTGGGGACGCGGTTGAGGTTCAGTATCGCGTACTACCCCCAGACGAACGAACAGTCAGAGCGCACCATATAAACACTTGAGAACCTTTTACTTGCATGTGTACTGGACTGAAGAGGCTCCTGGGAGGAGCATTTACCCCTGGCAAAGTTTGCATATAATAACAGTTATCACTCGAGCATCGGCATGGCACCTTACAAGGCTCTGTACGGACGGAGGTGTACTACACCCTTGAGTTGGGTTGAGGTGGGGACCAAGTGGGAGGTTAGCCCCAGGCTGATCTGGTAGAGTCAGGAGGTGATAGAGCAGATCCACAGATGACTCCGCACTGTCAGGAGCAGGTATAAGAGTCATGCTGACTGAAAACGCAGAGAGGTGCAGTTCGAGGTTGGGGATCACGTCTTTCTCCGCATTTCGCCCATGAAGGGCCTGCAGCGTTTTGGGGTGAAAGGGAAGCTTGTGCCGAGGTTTGTGGGGCCCTTTGAGGTCCTGGAGTGGGTAGGACCTGTTGCTTACTGGCTTTCCCTTCCTTCCCAGCTTTTTGGAGTGTACGACGTGTTCCACATGTCCAACCTCAGGAAGTATGTCGCGATCTATCTAGATGTATGGACCCTTTCCCGAACATATGAAAATGAAATTTTTGTACGCGATCTGTGCTCTACTCATGGGCGGCGTGCAGAACTTCCTCTCTCTCTCTCCTTTCTCCTCCTTCCTACCCGAACCCTAAACCCACAATCTCTATAAAAGGCTACCCTCCCCTCTTCTCCTCTCCACTCCACACACCACCATCTCCACCTTTAGAGCGTGGCGGAGCGGCGAGAGGAGATGAGCGAGAAAGCGCGTGAGAGTGAGGAGGAGAGTGCGGGAGAAGGAAGAGGAGGCCGAGGTCGGGAGCTTCGGTGGAAGCTCATTGAAGCTCGCACGGCCATCGCGGTGCGTGCGGGAGGAGGGAGTCCAGAGCGATGCCCTCAACCACCTATAGCAACTGGAGCTGCAGTAGAGCGAGGAAAAGCGCGGAGGAGCAACGCAAGGAGCGCTGGGAGTGAGTTCTAATATTGGAATTTTTCCAGTATCAAACGTCCGAAGTGAAGTCCAAACGACTGGCTGAGCATCTGGACATCTAGAGTCAACACCAGACATCTGAAAGCACCTTTATCGTGAAGGTACGTTCTTTTCGCGGTAACGGCCATGCAGGCCACACCACAGAGAGATTTGTCGACCTGATTTTGGGGTGGTTGATTTGTCGTACGCAGGAGTAGCCTTGGGAAGGTGCACGGAACACCCTCCCACGCATGTTTGGACGTCTGATCAGCTCACCAGACGACCGGAGGACTGGTCCGACGTCTGGAACTGCTTTCAGATGGTCACAGGGGAGTCCTAGACATCTGAGGACACCATAGGAACTTGAGGTGAGGTTCTGTATCTTTTAAGACGTCTAGATGTATTTCCAGATGTCTGATTTTGGTCAGTAGACATGTTTTTGACCAGTTTAGGGTTCGATTGGGATCCGTTTTACGCAAACGAAGTATCTGTAGTTTCCTTGCAAGTTTCTCTACGTACTAGAAGCCTTTGTACACTATTCTGAATCCTCCTTTATGATGTGTTCCTTGGTTTAAGGTTTCAACCTGCTGCGTGTTTGGGACTCGTAGAGGTGCCTAGGTATGCGGTTCAAGCCCCCATTATTCCCGAATTATCTGGTAGAGTGGTGTACTTTTGTTAATTATATTAAATAAGAATGTGCTTGTGAAATTAGCCAACTGGAACCCCTAGGATGTGGCATGAACTCTAGGACAGAGAAATGAATGAACCCGTTGTACTGCATGATTGTATTTGTATACATGATTAAGTTAAACTGCTAGCAATTATTTGTGATATAGTTGTGAGCTACCTGTTAGAGCATGAGTTGCCTGTGATAAATGAACAATTACCTATGAAACTATCAGTTGCATGTATTGAATTATGGAAACACGAGCTGCCTGTATATAAACGAGAATTGAATTGTGAATAATGGAATCTGGATCGAAATAATGTGGTGAACATGAGCATGAACCCTACGGGGAATTAGGAGTAGAGCTCTTGTAGTCAGATGGAAATCTGGAATGTAGACAGGAAGTGTGCTGGCCCTTCAGTACGTGGTACCAAGGAGAGCGACTGTCTCCTTTTTATATAGAGCGGAGCTAGCCACCCTTGGGTTGGGACCCGGGGTTAGGATTGGCCACTTTACACCGACTTTTGTTGGCCCTCGAGTACATGATACCAAGGTAAGCTACTAGTGTAGGGAGGGAGCTAGCCACCCCACAGGGCCCAAGGTTCAACTAGCCACCCTACACTGACTTGTTAGGTCCTCTGGGCAAACCGGGGTAGTCAGACGAGGGTGCACGGGTTGTGGAGGGGCGAAACCCCTGTTTGGTTTTAAGGGGCTAGACTCCTGTTTCTGAGAGAGCTAGGCCCTATACTGTTCTGTACTGTACTTTGGGCGTACCCGCTAGCGAAAACGGCTGACCACGTGTCAGTGCGGGGTAGCTACCCGTGTGCTTATCACGCATACCGTAGTCACCGCTACGTCTTGACAGTGACCTCAAGGTGGTTGATTGGGTGTAAGACTACCACGGGGGACTCTCCCTGCCAGGAGGGAACCACGTGTACCTTCTACTCTTCGGAAAAGACTGCAATCAAGATTGTTCCCATGAGGAACATGCAAGATTAAGAAAATCTGAAAGTTTGAGGAAAAGGGGTGAAAAGGAAATGCATGTAAAATAAAATAACTAGAAAAGAGAATTAAACCTATTACTTTTACTGCTTCAGATAGTATAGTTACCACTCTACTCAGCGTTCACTGACTCTGTCTTTTTCATAACACTGTTCAGGTCTAGGAGTTGAGCAGCCCAAGCTTCCGGCTGCGGAGGGTGCTGGGCCCAGTCAAGTCTAGCCGTAGTTTTCTGCACTCTTTGTTGTACCCCCTTTTTCCTGTTGTAGTGAGTTTCAGACTTCTAGTTACTGCTGTTGTTACTATTGCTTTCGTTTATTTTGTTTCTATTGATTGTGGTGGTATGAATTGGAACAGTAGTTTTTACTTTCCTTTACTACTTGTACGTTTTTACCGCTTAGTTATATTGCATATGTGAATGTGGTTTCCTTTCCTACTTTTTGGCTATTTCTTGTTGGACGACTGGGTCTTGGGATTAGTCGAGGTGAGCCGGTCTTGAGTCCTGTAAGAATTCAGGAACCGGGTCGTAACACAAACTGCAACAAATCCCTCCCAAATCTCCCAAAATGGTCCAATGACCCTTGGGAATGGTCATTTCATCTAGAGAGCCAACATTTCGATAGAAAGCACTTTCATCCAATTGAGCTCCATAATATCTTTAATAATCTCCTTTTGGGAGACCATCTAAGCCTTTGGGTCTTGGTCCTAAGTCTAAATGTAGGTTGTAATGATCACCAGGAGTCAATACCTTGGATGTCTCGGAGGCTCTGCCTGAAGCTATATAAGGGGATGTTACGACCCTGTTCCCGGATCCCTACAGGACCCAAGTCCGGCTCACCTCGACTAATCCCAAGACCTAGTCGTCCAATAAGAAATAACCAAAAGTAGAAAAATAAACCACATTCACACACGCAATATAACTAAGCAGTAGAAAAGAGTGAAACAATAAAGAAAGTAGAACAACTATCTCAAAACATAGTACATGCCACCACAACAACAATAGAAAGCGTAAAGGAACAGGAAGTAAAAGGAATAGTAAAGCATATGTCCATTACTCACTACAACAGTAAAAAATGAAAGAACTGAAAAATGACTATGGCTGGGCTCGGTTGGGCCCAGCACCCTCTACAGCCAGAAACTCGAGCTACTCAACTCCTGGTCCTGAACAGGGTTACGAAAAGATAAAGTCAGCGAACGTTGAGTTGAGTGGTGTTTACATTATTTAAGTGCAAGTACAGTAAAACAACATGTTTATTTCTCATTTTTATTTATCTCATTTATATGTTTCTGGTTCATTTATTTCTCATTTCTATTTATCTCATTTATATGTTTCTGGTTCATTTATTTCTCAAGTATCTAGGTATTTCTTGATCTTGCATGTTCCTCGTGGAAACGATTTTGATTGCAGTCTTTTCCGTAGAGTAGAAGGTACACATGGTGCTCTCCTGGTAGGGAGAGTCCTCTGTGGTAGTCCTACACCCAGTCAACCACCCCGAGGTCACTGTCAAGACGTAGCGGTGACTACGGCACACGTGATAAGCTCATAAGTAGCTACCCCGCACTAACACACGGTCAGTCATTTCCACTAGTGGATACGCCCAAAGTATAGCACGGAATAGTATAAGGCCTTGCCCTCTCAGAACAGGGGTCTCGCCCCTCCAAACCAAACAGGGGTCTCGCCCCTCCACAGTCCACGCACCCTCGTCTAACTACCCCGGTTTGCCCAAAGGGCCTAACAAAGTCGGTGTAGGGTAGCTAGCTGAACCCCAGGTCCTGTGAGGTGACTAGCTCCCTCCCTACACTAATAGCACTCCTTGGTACCACGTAGGTGAGGACCAACAGGGGTCGGTGTAGAGTAGCCAATCCTAACCCCAAGTCTCAACCCAAGGGAGGCTAGCTCCGCTCTACATTAAAAATTGACAGTTGCTCTCCTTGGTACCACGTACACAAGGGCCAGCATACTTCCCATTTACATTTCATATTTCCTTTCATCCTCAGGAGTTCTACTCCCAATTCCCTGTAGGGTTCATACTCATATTCATCTCATTTATCCAGGTTCAAATCTCATGTTTCATAACTCGTTCCTCATTCATATACAAGCAACTCGTGTTTTCATAATTCAGTTCTCAATCATAACATGCAACTTGTGGTTTCACAGTTCAATTCTCATTTACATACAGGCAGTTCGTATTTTAACATGCATTCAAGTAAACAGTACAGCTCAAACAGGTTCATTCATTTTTACCCTAGGGTTCATTCCACATCCTAGAGTTCAATCCGACTATTCCAACCAAGTACATTCTTATTTAAATATTATCAACTGAGTTCAACCACTCTACCGGGTATCACGGGAGGAATGGGGGCCTGTGCCGCAGATCTCGTCATCTCCACAGGCCCTGAACATGCCACTGGGTGGTAACCTGTACCAACGACCAATGTACATTAGACAAGCTCAAAATAGTAGATACTCAACATGAATATGTAGAGGAACTTGAGTGGAAAATAACGGTACTTCGTTTGCGGAAATATGATTCTATTTGGACCTTAAATAGCCAAAAACGTGGTTACTGATCAAAATCAGACGTCTGGGACTAATCCCAGATGTCTTAAAAGACGTTAAAACTCACCTTGTGTTCCCTGCAGCTGATAAGATGTCCAGACTCCCTCTGCGACCATCTGGGGGCAGCTCCAAATGTCAGACAAGGTCTCCGGTCGCTTGGAAGCACCTCCGAACATCTGGCGACGTGATCAGACGTCAAAAAGTACTTGGGAAAGCGCACCACGCGCCTTCCGAAAGCCTGCCCTGCGTACGAAAATGCAGGCACGATTTTAGCCCAACGACTCCTGCGCTGAGATCTTCTTCATGGCGGAAATTAGCACAAGAACATACGTACCTCGTGCGATGCGTGCTTTTAGACGTCTGGCCTCAGCTCCGGACTTCACTCCAGACGTCTGATACTGGAAATTTCAGTATCAGAACTTCTTCACGTTGCTCGCCCCACTCGCCCTCTGCCCGCAGCGGCAGGTCCAGTAGCTACAGGAGCTTGGGCAGCTCCTCACCGGCTCCTCCTATCTCCCACGAGCTCCTCCTCGAGCTCCATAGAGCTTCCACGGTCGTCTCCCTCCTCACCCCCGCTCTCACTCCCTCTCACTCTCTCGCTCTCACTCTTCCCCATTCTCCCTCACCGGCTTCTCTCTTCCTCACCGCGGCTGCAAAAGCAGGGATGGGAGGCTGAAGGATGCGGCTGTCGCAGGAGAAGGTGGAGGTGGCGGTGGCTAGAGTGGTGTGAGGAGGAGAAGAGAAGGGAGGGGGGTTTATATAGAGGGGTGTTAGGGTTAGATGGGGGGTGAAGGAGAGAGAGAGAGCGGCCTCTGCGTGCCGCCCGTGCGTAGAGCGTAAAGCGCAGTATGAAAATCTCACTTTCAGACGTTTGGCCACGTGTCCAGACGTTTGGACAAACATCTGACTGAAACTCCAGACGTCTTATCCCGCTAAAAATGTAGCAGGTCATTACATCATAACAAACTTAAAGGAAGTTTCATCCCTGAAACTTGAGCTAGCTAGGGTGCGGGAAAAGGAATGTAAAAGCGCATAACAAACTTAAAGAGGATCGAAGTAGGTCCAAAAAGACGTACCCTCAAAAAGCTCTAGGTACCGCTCTCGCATCGCCACCTCAGGTTCCCAAGTGGCCTTCTCATACCGCTGGCTTCTCCATAGGACCTTCACCAGTGGTACCTGCTTCCGTCTTAGACTCCAAACGGCGTTGTCTAGTATCTGTATTGGTCTCTTAGGGTAGGTCAGGTCGTCACCCACCTCGATGCTCTCGTAGCTCAGAACGTGACTGGGATCGGCGACGTACTTCCTGAGGTTGGACACGTGGAACACGTTGTGCACTCTAGAAAGCTGGGGAGGAAAGGCAAGCTGGTAAGCAACGGGTCCTACCCACTCCAAGACCTCAAAGGGCCCCACAAACCTCAGCGCAAACTTCCCTTTCACCCCAAAACGCTGCAGGCCCTTCATGGGAGAAACACGGAGAAAGACGTGATCCCCAACCTCGAACTGCACCTCTCTACGCTTCCAATCAGCGTAGCTCTTCTGCCTACTCCTGACAGTGTGGAATCGTCTGTGAATCTGCTCTATCACCTCCTGACTCTGCCGGATCAGCCTGGGACCAACCTCCCACTTGGTCCCCACCTCAACCCAGCTCAAGGGTGCAGTACACCTCCATCCGTACAGAGCCTCGTAAGGTGCCATACCGATGCTCGAGTGGTAATTGTTATTGTATGCAAACTCTGCCAGGGGTAAATGCTCCTCCCAGGAGCCTCTCCAGTCTAATACACAGGCGCGCAAAATGTCCTCAAGTGTCTGTATGGTGCGCTTTGACCGTCCGTCCGTCTGGGGGTGGTAAGCGGCACTAAACCTCAAATGCGTCCCCAAGGCTTGCTGAAACTCAACCCAGAACTGGGAAGTAAAACAAGTATCCCTGTCGGATACAATCTCACGTGGGACTCCGTGTAGGCACACCACATCTCGGATGTGTATCTGTGCTAACTGTGCTAGTCCAAAGGTGACTCGGATCGGCAAGAAAAGCGCCGTCTTCATCAACCTGTCTACTATCACCCAGACTGCGTCGTGTCCCCACTGGGTAACTGGTAGACCCACCACCAAGTCCATGGTGATGCTCTCCCACTTTCACTCTAGCACAGAAAGTGGTTGCAATGGCCCTGCTAGCCTCTGATGCTTGGCCTTCACCTGCTGACATACCAAATACTACTGCACAAACTCACCAACATCCCGCTTCATCCCTCTCCACCAAAAGTCGCGTCACAAGTCATGGTACATCGTTGTGTTCCCGGGATGTATGGTGAACCTGGACCCATGCGCCTCAGCTAGGAGCTCTCTTAACAACTCCTCCTCCCTGGGAACGCATAAGCATCCCCTCATGCGCAGTATCTCATCTGAAAAAAGTCTCCTAGGTCCCCTGTCAACACCCTGTCTCACAACGTCTGTAAGTACGGATCCGTCATCTGCCCTGCGATGATGCGGTCTATCAGCTCTGGTCGTGTTTGCTGTGACACTGTCACTGTCCCACAATACCCTTGTGACTCCCGGGGTCGCCAACTGCCCAACTCCTCTATGAGTCTCTAACTCTGTGCTTGTAAACTGGACAAGTGGGTAGGCGCCTTCCGACTCAAGGCATCAGCCACCCCATTGGCCTTCCCTAGGTGGTAGGAGATGCTGCAGTCGTAGTCCTTCAGGAGCTCTAACCAACGTCTCTGTCTCATGTTAAGCTCCTTCTGGTCAAACAAGTACATGAGGCTCTTATGATCTGTGAAAATCTTGAAAGTCTCACCGTGAAGGTAGTGCCTCTATGTCTTCAGTGTAAAGACAACATCTGCCAGCTCTAAGTCATGGGTAGGGTAACTATGTTCATGGGGCTTCAGTTGCCGCAAAGCGTAAGTGACAACGTGACCCCACTGCATGAGCACACCCCCTAACCCCTGCAACGAAGCGTCAATGTAAACCACAAAACCGCCACTGCTGTCTGAGATGGTAAGTACAGGAGCTGAAGTCAGTCTCTCCTTCAACTCCTGAAAACACGCTTCACACTCATCTGTCCAGGCAAAGGACATGTTCTTCCGGGTCAGCTGGGTCATAGGACGCATAATTTGAGAGAATCATCTGATAAATCGCCGGTAATAACCTGCCAATCCCAAAAAGTTGTGTATCTCTATCACTGAGCGTGGCCTCTCCCACCTGAATACGGCCTCCACCTTGGCTGGATCCACAGCAAAACCATCCCCTGAAATCACGTGGCCTAAGAAAGTCACCTGCCTCAACCAAAACTCGCACTTGTTGTACTTGGCATACAGCTTGCGTCATCTCAAGGTATCCAGGATCATGCGCAAATGCTGTCCATGATGTGCTTGATCTAGCGAGTAAACGAGTACATCATCGATGAATACCACCACAAACTGGTCTAAGTACGACCTGAAAATACAGTTCATCAAGTCCATGAAGGCAGTGGGGGCATTAGTCAGCCCAAACAGCATGACCAAGAACTCATAGTGCTCGTACCAAGTACGGAAAGCTGTCTTGGAGATGTCGGTCTCCCTGATCCTCAACTAGTGGTAACTTGACCTTAGATCAATCTTGGAGAACACTGTGACATCTCGCAACTGGTCAAAGAGGTCGTCAATCCTCGGCAGCGGATACTTATTCTTGATGATGACCATATTCAGCTGTCGATAGTCGACACAAAGTCGCAGGGTACCATCCTTCTTCTTCACAAACAGCACAGGGGCTCCCCACGGGGATGCACTGAGCCTCACAAAGCCCTTCTCGAACAGGTCCTGTAGCTGTGACTTAAGCTCTCGCAGCTCAAGTGGTGCCATCCGGTATGGTGCAGTAGAAATGGGGCTAGTCCCCGATACCAATGAGATCTCAAACTCAATCTCACGCTCAGGCGATCGTCCTGGCAGCTCCTCTGGAAAAATGTCAAGGTACTCGCAGACCACCGGGATACTCTGAAAGTCAACCACAGGGCTAGGCTCTGCCACTATACAGGCCAAAAAGCCCTCACACCCCTAGCTCAAGAGCCTGGTCACTCGAAGCGTGGGGATGCACCTGAAACCTTCGTCCACCGGCTGTCCGTGAAACTCAAAGGGAGGGAACTCTGGTATGGAGAAAACGATCTTCCTCCCGAAACAGTCCACCAGGGCATGATAGGCGGACAGTCAGTCCACCCTTAAGATCACGCCAATATCCTCCATCTGTATTACAATCAGGTCAGCGAGGAGGCTGTGTCCCCCTATACTAACCTCGCAATCCGTGTAGACCTCCTCAGCTACAAACAACTGGCCACGTAGACCCCTGATCACAAACAGATCCTCTGACAGTACACTGCCCTGCCTCAAACTGATGGCGAAACTCATAGCGATGGAGTGTGTGGCGCCGGAATCAAAAAGTACGTACATTAATCTGCCAGAAACAGTAACCATACCTGCCACCACTGAACCCGAAGCCCTGGCGTCTTTGTGTGTCAAGGCGTTGATACGCCCCTCAGCCCTCTGTGCAAACGAAGCAACTACACTCTCGGTCGGGCGAGCAACAGCTGGCCGATACCCTCTTCATGACTACTACCCTCCCCCACACACCTGGTGACCACGACCACCAACTCGGCCTCCAACGCTCTATGCGGGGAGCATCTGCTGTGCTCCGACCCTAGATGGGCAGTCCTTCCTTATGTGGCCTGGCTAGCTACACTGGTAGCAGAGGGGTACACGACCTCCTCCCTTCGTAGGTCCCTACTGGTGGCTGGGCGGGGGTCCAGTGCTGACAACTGGCCCCTGTCTGGGGCCCCCAAAGGCCACTGATGGCCTCGCAAAACGAGGCGACTCTCCTGCGGGCGTCGTGTGCCTTCGCTCCCAATGGCCCTGAGAGTACTCTAGCTAGTAGGGCCTCTTCTGTCCGCTGTCAGTGCTAGCGCGACCGGGTTGGTCTTCTCGTAAGTCATGGCTACCTCAACCACACGAGAGAAAGTGGGCAGCTTCAAGGATTTGACATACCCTCGAATAGCAGGTCGGAGCTCCTCAGTGAACCTCCACAGGCGCTCCTCCTCTGTAGACACAGCTGTCGAGGCAAAACGTGACAGTTCTAGAAAACATGTGCGGTACGCGCTAACTGGCAATGTCCCCTTTCAAAGAGTATGGAACTCCCTCCTCCTCTAGTCCTGCCAGGTCTGCGGAAAGTACTGCTCGTAGAAAGAGCCACATATTGGTCCCACATCGGCTCTCTCCTTTCCTGACCTCTGATTGCCCTCCACCACCTGTGTGCTGCGCTCTCTAGCTGGTACGTGGCAAAGGCCACACGATACTCCGCGGGAGGGTGAAGGGTGTCGAACACTTTCTCTAACTGCTCTAGCCAGTCGTCTGTCTCAGACGGGTCCTCATCCCCCTTGAAGGAGGGGGCTTCAGCTTCCGGAACTGTCTGAAAAGCTCGTGGTGCAACTGCAGTGGGGGAACGGGCACACCTTCCAGGCAACGAGGGCTCGTGCTCGGAAGTGTCAGAGTGTGGTGGGGGTGGTGAAGGACCACCCCCTCCCCCTCCTGCTCATCCGACACTGCGACGGTCTCTCTGTCCCACCGAGGACTCCCCCTCCACGTCCTCAGGGAGAGGTGCCCATGGAGGCTGGTGGAGCTCCTCTCGTACAATGTCTCTAATTAGCTGGGCGAGATCCTGGGCCTGAACGCTCGGGAGGAGAGGAGGGTCAACTGGCACCTCAGGTCCAGCACGTCCACCCCTCCGACCTCGTCCATGGCCTCGACCACGACCTGCCTTGGGAACTCCTCGACGAGGCATCTCCTGCAAGGAGATGCAAGAGATAGAACAAGAGTGTCAACGATACCAGATTACATCGAGAAAAAGACTCAGAAATGAAAATCAAAGCGATACGTTGTGGTGGCTACCCTAGTTAGCTACTCAACTCCTGGTCCTGAACAGGGTTATGAAAAGACAGAGTCAGCGAACGCTAAGTAGAGTGGTGGCATGTACTATGTTTTGAGACAGTTGTTCTACTTTCTTTACTATTTCGCTCTTTCCTTCTGCTTAGTTATATTGCATACGTGAATGTGATTTATTTTTCTGCTTTTGGTTATTTCTTGTTAGACGACTATGTCTTGAGATTAGTCGAAGCAAGCCGAACTCAGGTCCTGTAGGGATTCGGGAACCAGGTTGTAACTGGGGACAACATGAAAGTGGGTGAACTAAAGTGACACTAGATCATGGTAAACATGGTTTTCCAAGAAATGACAGAGTTAGCCAACTCTTTAAGTACGTGGAAGTGATGAAGAGGCATAGGGATATTAAATCAGGATTACTTTCAGATTTTAGTTTGATTTCATTTAAAGAGAAGGGGCAAAAGGAAGACGAATTAGGATTTATAATTAAAAGTGTGCATGTCTAGTTGGGATATGCACACATCAGTTGAGTTGCTTTTTGTTCCTGGTTTTATTCATTTCAAAAATGAGAAGAGGCTATTGCGTGTTCATTTTTATCTTTCAGAAAATTCTGTATTGGAGCATTAAATGCAATGAGCTTTGGAGTACTGCTTTATCCTTCAAAAAGTTCATCATAACATGAACAATTCAGTCCTTTTATCTTGGAAGCATCTACTTATAATGCAATCTTTCTTTTAACGCTATTATTCTTTTTTACCTGAAGCTTGATAAATGAGACAAGATCTAAAGAGTAAAGAAGAACCTTACTTAAATTTGGTGAGAAAGACCATCGGTAAAGATGAACTCATAAGATTCTGATAAGCAAGGTACTTCTTGAATAATGCTAGATAAACTATTAGCTCCTCTGTTGTTCAAAAAAGAGGTTGCTTCCTTTTGCATTATATTTCCTATTAATAATATTTATCCATGATAGAACAAAGAACTTGAGGGACAACTGCACTCGAATGAGGTTCTTCCATGGTCATTGGAAAGACAACTTCTAGACAAATTGAAGTGAAAGGAGGAACACTGCATGGATCTTGAACATAAGGTGTATTGTTCAGATAGATTTAACAACCTTGGTGTCATGGTTTTGGCTGAAGGATAGCTGCTCTTGTTTGTTGTCTCGGATAATAAACTTGAAAACACGCTAAAAGAGAATAATCAAGATTCTTTAGTGCTTCAATGTGCAATGTTGGAATTGTGTTTATGTTGTATAGTTTCATTCTTTTCATCTGGAAATAAACTTTCTTGTGCATGTGTGTGTGTGTGTCTATCTATCTGTCTTTGTATACATGTGTGTTCCTATCATAGCAACAGCGCCTTCTGCATTTGGTGGTGGTTCCTCCCAGTAGCGTTGACCTGGTAATAATCTCTGGCTTGATTGCATCTACTTTGTTGTGCATGTGGGTTTTATTAGTGTCACAATGACAAAACAAACAAATCCCCACTCGGATACTTGAAACAGTGACTAACCTAGTACTAGTGAAGGAGCTTTGAATAGTGTTGCAGGATGCTGATCTAGCCATTTCGAGATAGATTCTCTTAATTGGCTGCTAACAGTTTTTCACTTTTGTTTCTACATTGAGATATGTTGCTTTCCATTTTCTTCTATGGCATACATTCATCATGTTAATGTTTTGATGTGGTCACTTTCCTAATAAAATATATAGAGTGATTTGGTTGGTTTGGTATTCAAATGTAAATGCAAGTATAGCTCAGAGATTGTGGAAGTGAAGATTCAACACTTGTGTCATTGTCACGAGGGTTCTACATCATCCATACGGTTTGTTGGATGTTGGTTACACAATCAATATGTAGCGATATTTTCTTTACGATGTTGGATTCCATTTTTAATGGTTCATTTGGTACAAAAGTTTCATTTTTGGAGTGGTTCATTTGGTGTACAAGTTCCATTTCAGAGCCTCAATCTGGAAAAGCTTTCTCACTATATCCTATGGCAACAACAAAAATTTGAAGCTCTATGACCTCTCAATAATTTTTTATATCCATAAAGCTTTTTTTGTAAAGGTACTAAATAGCTTCTTTGTCCTTTTCACCATGTGCCAACTTAGAAGCAAAATTAGGTTATTTCATTGCGTGCGGGTTTGTAAGGAATTTTATCAGTTTATTAGATTGAGGTGTTGAAGATTTTTAATTTTTATAAAACTCTTGCAAAACTCATTTTGTATTATTGGCTAGCAACTTTTATATTCTTTAGCTTTATATGTATATTAAATGGCAGACGGATCTCAAATCCAACTTTGTGAAGCACCCCAAGCCTACATTAAAATGTCAATAAGTAAAATTGGAAACTTACCATAATGGCAACGACACATAGGCTCTATAACCAATGCACTTATGCAATGGTTCATCTAATTTCTTTTAGCTAATGACATTGGTTCAATCCTTTAATGAATCTTTAACTTGCTACTTGAGGATGGCTTTTTGAGAAGGGCAATGTGAAGGATCGGAAGTATGTGAGGCTTCACTTATTAAAGAAACTATTATTATCTCATGTTCAACAAATGCGGTTGCGTAAACAAATAAAAAACACACCATAGGTATTATATAAAAGGAAGTTTAAAGAGAAATAAGCATAATCATTGTCAAATTTAATTAAGTTTATTCACATTCAAATATGGTAAAGTACTTTATATAACTTCCTCTTTAGTCATTGGAAAGGAGACTGTGCTGAGTTAACATGTCATTCGAAAGTCCTTTCTCGAAGATCTTTCAATATTCATTACTTTGAAAGGTGCTTGCGAAGATGGTAGCTAAATAAAGGTAACAAATGTCATTTTCAATGCCTCTCTCTCTTTATATTCGTATCCGTATCGTAAAGATGTAATGCTGCATACATAAGATCCTTTTCCACATCTGAGTTCGTTTCACATTTCGGATGGGGGGTGTATCCGTATCCAACCATCTGCATTACTAATCTGATTTTGGATGGTCCCTCTTCTCAACCGTCGCATGCCTCTCTTCCCTCTCCCTCTTCTTCCTCTTTCCAACACAAACGCTCGAGCCGTCCTCCCTCCTCCCTCTCCCTCCAATACAATCCCCTGGTTATCTCACTCACCAGTTACCGCTTCCCTAACGAGATGCTCCTACTCTCCCTCCCCTGCAGCAGCAGATATCTACCCTTCGACACCCTTCCCTTCCCTACACCTCCTCTTCCCTTCCCCTCCCACGAATACAACCCCCGCCACCACCTCCCCCTTCCCATTCACACGCGGCGCCTTTCATACTCCTCCTCCTCCTCCTCCTCCTCCTCCGCAGCAGCAGAAGAAGAAGAACCTGCCGTCTCCGTCCACTCTATCCTCTGCAGCCACGAGGTCCCCGAGGACGCGTGCATCGCCATCCTCTCCAAGCACCCGGACCTCTTCCGAAGCATAAGGAGGACCGCCGAGAACCTCGACGCCAAGCTCCACTTCCTCCGCTCCTCCGCGGGCCTCTCCGGGCCGGAGGTCGCCCAAGTCCTCCTCTCCAACCCTTCCATTCTCGGCGTGAGACTCCATCCTAACCTCTCCTCCTGCGTCACCTTCTTCACCTCCATCCTCCCCTCCAGGGAGGACCTCGTCAAGGTCCTCAAGCGCTCCCCCATTAGCTGCGCCGACAGGATGGAGGCCAACCTCCAGGCCCTACGCGACCGCGGCGTCCCGGAGAGCGCCGTCCTCAGGTTCATTCGCCAGCACCCTCGCTGCCTCCCCAGGTCCACCGAGAAGTTCGTGGCCGCGTTGGGGACCGTCAAAAGGCTCGGCCTGAGCCCCACCGACAGGGCCTTCACTCATGCAGTGGGCTTGGCGTGCTACCTGTCCAAGGAGACGTTCTCGAGGAAGCTCGAGCTCCTCAAGGGGTTGGGTTGGTCCGACCAACAGGTATTGTCCATGTTCAGGAAGCTGCCCAAGTGCCTCGGGATCTCCGACGCCAAATTAACGAATAATGTCACCTTCTTCAAGGAGGTGCTCGGCTGGGGACCGGACATCCTTTGCTTGTATCCGTTGATAATGCTTATGAGCCTGGACGAGAGGATCATCCCTCGGTGTGCAGTACTCAACGTGCTCATGATGAAGGGACTGCTAAACAAGCAGACAAGATCTTTCCCGAGGTTCATGATGACCGAGAAGGACTTCTTTGCGGAGTACGTCGACAAGTACAAGGAGGAGGTCCCTGAAGTTCTGGAGGCTTACCAGGGGAACATCGAGTTCACGGGATGGGGGTGGTTGAAGGACGTACCAGCAGAAGAAGAAGCAGTGGCAGCCCCAAAGTTCTCGTGATCGTTTAGGATTGATTCCCATTGGCAGAATCTATCTAATTCGGCAGCAGCCTTGAGCATCACTTTTGCTTCCTTCCTTCGGGTAAGACTAGAGTACTGATGATGATGATGTCTCACTATTTATAGATTTTTCTAGGCCATGATGGATATTGGTCTTCACCTTGTGGGAAGCATGATCCTTTGTTGAATGCTTGCATGCACTCTGCATTGGAACAGAGAGGGCTGGATGCAACTGGGAAAGTAATGGTGGTGGTTGTTATGCCACCAACTAAAGTTAAGCTCAATATCTAGATAGATGTCTATACAAATCACACAATGACCCTTACAGATATGCAATTTTTACATAAGATGTCTACACCTCCCCTCAAGTTAAAGATCTCTTACAGAGCTTTAACTTGCAACGAAAATCCTGAAAACTTTGCCAAGATAAGTCTTTGGTCAGACCATCTACAGTTTGAAGTTTAGATGACAGTAGACGAACTAAAAGATCCTTGCAGGCAACTTTGTTGTGCACAAAATGAAAATCGACTTCAATGTGTTTGCTCCATGCATGAAAACAGGGTTTGTTGTTGTCAAGAATTGGCACGGAAGCAGAACGTGGAGACTCCCCGTACGTGAGAAAAACAGCCCAACAGGGTGGCTATCCACGCGTGCAGAGAAAGAGCAGCAGGTGGCTACTGTTGCAGGAGGTGCAGCAGGTCCCGTGGACCACTGGAGATGGCCTGCAAAGGCTGAAGAAGGGTCCAGTCTGCTGCAGACTGGAATGCAGCAGACCGGTGGACTGCTGGGACTTGCTGGCTGCCGGCAGGATGGCCTCCTGCCTCCTGTTGGTGGCTGGCTGCCACTCGTAGAAGAAGTAGAGAGGAGAGGAGCACTTGATTATGGAAGAATTTAATTGTATTGCTCTAAGAAACAATAGTTGGAGAGGCTCTCTATTTATAGAGAGACCATACCCACTAAAAATAGTAAAGACTCAAATCCTAAAACTTGTTTCCTAAAGAGATAAAATCTTTTCTCATTTGGAAAGA
The DNA here is from genome assembly GCA_037157565.1 of Thalassia testudinum. Lineage (NCBI taxonomy): Eukaryota > Viridiplantae > Streptophyta > Magnoliopsida > Alismatales > Hydrocharitaceae > Thalassia > Thalassia testudinum. Next base: position 40,138,065 of record JAZHRO010000002.1, on the reverse strand, counting down.
TTTTATCTCTTAACAAAAGAACTAATCCCACAACTTTTATTCCTAAACCCACTTTACTAAAAATTGGAAATCACCAATTTGGGTGCACTCATGTTTGATTCTTGGGAACCTAATGCTGGTCCTGCTGGGCATCCAGATGGTTGCCACGTGGCACTTTCACCGAATCCCAACAGTTGTCATATATGTAGCCCCTAAATTGTCATGCCAAAGCACTAAAGTTGTTGGGAGATAAAGATAAAGCTCATTCAAAACAGATTGTAACCAAGTTAATTTGGCTGTGGTATTGGCCAATGCATGATATTCAGCCCCAGTACTAGATCTAGCAACAATACTTTCCTTTTTGCTAGACCAAGAAATTGGGTTTGCTCCTAAATATATCACATAACCTGCGGTAGAACGTCTGTCATTAGGAGAATTAGCCCAATCAGCATCTGAGAATGCTTCCAATGTCATGGAAGACTTGGTAGAATAGAGCAGAACTTGGTCGATGGTTCCCTTCAAATATCTGAGAAGACGTTTTGCAGCAGCAAAATGATGCTCAGTTTGGGCAATGGATAAATTGTGAGAGTTTGTCTGTGGCACATTGAATATCCAGTCTTGTAAAAGACAATTATTGCAGGCTCTCAACAAGCTTCCTATAAACTGTAGGATCAGAAAAGGGCAAGGAATCATGCTAATAGAGCTGGTCAGTAGCTAACAGGGTCTTAATTGGTTTGGCCGCATCAAAATTATGCTTCAGCAGTAAATCAACAATATACCGTTGTTGGGAGAGGCAAATGCCATCAGAAGAATAGCTCAATTCAATACCAAGAAAGAATTGAGGTCTGCCCAAATTTCTGGCAGGAAACTCAAGGCTGAGCTTGCAAGTAATATCTTGTAGAGCTTAAGAAGTATTGCTGAAAATTAGGATATCATCCACATACACAAGGAAATAAATCCTCACAGAATTAGAAGAATATATGAATAAGGACGAATCGGTCTTGGATCCATAAAAACCATATTTGTGAAGAAAAGAGCTAATCTCGTAAGCCAAGCTTGAGGAGCTTGTTTGAGTCCATAAAAGGACTTCTTAAGAGCACAAACATACTCATTGTATTCGGGATGAATAAACCTTTGAGGTTGAATCATAAATAAAGACTTCTTCATCAAGAGTGCCATGAAGAAAAGCATTTTGGATGTCAAGTTGACACATATACCAATTGTTAGTAGCTACAAGGACTAAGAGCAGATGCACTGCAGTAGCTTTCACAATAGGGCGAAAGGGTTCATAATAATTGACCCCTTCATGTTAATGGAAACCAAATGAGCTTTGTAGCGATCGATGGTGCCATCTTGTTTCCTTTTAATTTGGTAGACCCATTTATTTCCTGGAACATTCATTGATGGAGTTAGAGGAATAAGTTACCAAGTATGATTACTCAATAAGGCTTTGATTTCCTCTTGCATAGCTTCAATTCAATGAGAATGCCTCTTTGCTTCTAAATAAGTGGAGGGCTCAAACTGAGGTGCCTTGAATTAAAAAGGCGGCTGGGAAGGGATGTAAAGTTCTATGAATGGCTGTCTTCTTGAAAATACCTCTCATAGATCTTGTTGCCATAGAATGTTTGCACACATTATTGGGCTCATGAGCAGTTGGTGGAGGATCCTGTAAAGGTGATGAGGAAACCAAAGGAACAAGTGATGGAATTGGAGCAGCTACTGGAATAGGAGGAGAAGGAGCCTGTACTGGAGCTGTATTATCTACTGGAGGTTGACCGTGAACATCAGGAGCTGAAGCTGTAGGTGTCAAATCGGATACAGGTGCTGAAGCAGGAGCATAGACTGCAGGAGCTGAGCTGGTGCTGAATTGGAATTTACAGAATGAAATTGATGCACCAAAGTAGAAGGTATTGCCGGTAAAACAGGAGCTGAGACTGCTGATTGAGATGATGTACAGGCAGATACTTGCTTGAAAGGAAATAAGGTCTCATCAAAGGAGACATGTCTGACAATTAGGATCTTATCAGTGTTGAAGTTGTAACACTTATAAGCCTTGTGACTTGGGCTATAACCAAGGAAGATATGCAAAGTAGACCTTGTTGGTATAAGATTTCAATAAGGGATAACACCCACATCCAAACGTGCGCATGAAGTTATAATCAGGCTGATGTCCATAAAGTAGCCAATAAGGGTTGTCACCATCCAAGACAGGTGAAGGTAAAGTATTGATTATATAGACTGTAGTGTGAATTGCATGATACCATAGGCGAAGGGGAAGACAAGCACTATAATCAATCTCCTAGCCATTTCAATAATATGTCTATTCTTCCTTTCAGTGCCCCCATTCTGCTCAGGAGTATGTGGAGCAGAAATTCTGTGTTGAGTGCCTTGTTGTTGTAGCCAAATAGAGAAGCATTCATATTCCCTACCAAACTCAGAATGGAAAGCCTTGATAATCTTGTGAAATTGTGTTTGAACATATTTGAAAAATTGAACACAAATTGGATTGGCATCAGATTTCTGTCCCAAGGGAAAAATCCACACAAACCTTGAGTAATCATCAATAAAAGTAATAATATACTTATATCCTTCAGAAGATAATATGAGAGAAGTCCACACATCAGAGAAAATGATATCAAAAGGACTGGCACTCTTTGAAGCAAAGGCTGGCAAATGAAGTTTATGTTGCCTTCCTTGCATACAAGCATCACAAAGCTTATTAGAGACATCATTGTGAACAGAAAAACCACAAGAGTGAACTTTTGTAACGGTGGAAAAATTTGCATGACCAAGTCTAGGATGCCATGTGGACAATGAAGCTTTATTAGAAGAAGATTCAGTAGTACTAGCAGCGGGTACAGAGACTGCAGGAGTATGGATGACCTTGTGAGAAACAACAGCAAATTAGGATTTGGAGAAGTCCCTAGGAAGCCAGAGTTTATATAGTCCTTCATGAACTTGGCCTTGGAATAGGGGCAATTGATTACACTTGTCCTTTACAACAATAGACTCAGCATGCAATTTAAAGAAGCAATTGTTATATTTAGCAAACTTGTGTACAGATAAAAGATTCTTGCAAACCTGTGGCACTCTTTTGACTTCCCGAAGATGAAACTGTTTATTTTTAAGAGAGAAGTGTTTAGTTCCAATATGAGAAATATTCTCACCTGCTTGACTTCTTCGGAGCCATTATACTCAGTGGCTAAATCAAGGTTAGCCGAAGAGTTTGTAACATGACGTGATTCCCCATTATCTGTATACCAAGGCTGGAAATTAATATACGTGGAATCAGTGAAATTAGCTTGAGGAGTTATAGCATGATTGAATTGTTGACAAGGTTTTAAATGTTAATGTCGACGTCGTGTTGATAGGTCAAAAGGGGGGCATGTCATCGACATTGAGGAAATTTTGGAAAAATCGTTGAAACGGTCCAAAATGGCTCAAAATATCACAAATTTGATGAAATGAACATTTTAATAACTACTACATACATGAACAAATGTCTAGAAGACCAAAATCATATATTTCGAATGAAAAGATAATATAAATGTGCTATTGACATAGTTACTGACATATCGATAGAGCTATAACATTAAAAAAAAAAGACACAAAGCAACCATATACAATTTTAAAGTTTATGTGGTATCTGTACTTTTACCTTCTTCATATCCTTTCATATCAAAAAAGAATCCCCAATATTGAAAATCTTAATGCAAAAGTAGATAACTAAGGCACAGGATTATAGCCTCTAAATTTTCAAGATACGATCAATATAGCTGCAATCTTAGAATGTTTCCTTCATCCTTTCTTTTGGAGGACGAAAGAGTATTTGGGTAGATTGTATCACCATGGATATTTGTAGTCTCTATTTGTGATGATTTCCACAAAACGTATCAAGGAGAAGGATCTTGAAACTTAATGTTCAAGCTTTTACTTCTATTTTGTATCACCATCATCAGTCAAATTAGATTTGAAGTATGTGATCTTAGATATATGGCATGTTGTTGCCAATAGGCTCACTGCCAATAACATTGCCTCATGATGACAATTCCTCAAAATCTTTATAAATTAGGAATCACTTACACATACAAGGAAATATTTTTTCTTTAAGGAAAGATATGTCAGCAACATGTTAGCGATATATCACCGATATGTTGAAAATTTTGTTCTTAAGAGCTCCAATTTTAGCAACATGTCGTTCCATTCTTTGGTAGTTATTTTTTCATTCCTTTCTTTTCTCAAAGAGAATCATCGTACATTATTAGTAATTTGTGTTGATTGCCCCTTGTTTAGGGGTAGAATCACCGCAGCCTAATCCGTGAATGAATTATTTTGGATATCATGAAATCCACCACTAGTTCATAAAGTCGTATTGATTATTAGTGTTAGCAATTCTTCCATTCCCTTGTGAGATAAATCATATTGTTGCACTTATTTTCATGTACCACTATTAAAAATCATCAAACTTCGCTTTCCTTGCTCGAGCATATTTATGCTCCTTTGAGATATCTTCATATGCTTTAGAATTTATTTGTGAAACAAAAGAAAAAAAATGGCAAGACTCTGGTAGATTTCACCTGGTCTTAAAGGATTTGTTTGTTGGTACTATTTGCTTTAAATTATTCGATACCCCTATATCGCCCATATTGGGGGTATCAACCGATATTAACATTGGTCCTTTCCTTGCAAATTTTTCATGAATGTCGACGATACGCTATCAATATGGACAATATTTTGCCTAACCTATGCACAATCTCCATTTATGTTCTTTCTTCCCCAAGTTCCTAACTTGTAGGCAACCTTTTTGCTTTTCTTCTCTCTCGTGTGGTGAGTGATGTTTAGCAATCCTTTAGCTCTCAAGTTGGTAATCATCCTCAACTCACCTTATTTTCTTTAATTTCTTTGCAATCTTAGCTCCTAATTAAATGACTAAAGTGTTTGTTACTATTAATTACAAGTTTTTTTGTCTTGATCTATCATTTTTTGCATGATTTGTATCCATTTTTTCCGCAAATCATGAACTTATGTTGTATCTCTACTCAAATCACGCATTAAAGTATGGTTTAATCACGAGTTCGCAATCTAAATCACCATGTAGAACTTTTTGTTTGAGGTTTCTTGGAGTAATGAATGGATTAATGTTCTCTACACATTATCTTACTAAAATTACTAATTACATTCCAATATAACCATGATTTCATGGCTTAAATCTTATTTTAAAACCACATTTGTTGTTCATTCCAAATATCAATCTTTAGATCTACTCCATTATTGGGTAAATTGAGTTTCTTTATCCATGATATTAGTTAAATCATGAATTAAGCTTGAAGCCTCTAATTGAATCATAATTTTGTGTCTTAAATCTCACCTAAAAACCACATTTACTATTTATTCCAAGTTATATGTTAATAGATCTTATCTCCTTACAATATGGACCATGGTTAATGGTTTGAAAACCTAATCATGTCAAAAAAAAAGAAAAGACTCAAGGGATGAGGAAAGAAAATGAAAGATGTTGAGAAGTCAAGGAGTGACGCATGAGAGAATGTAAGAAAAATAGTATGTTGATATAGATGATTGATGACTATTTCGATATTTAGTACTTTGGTGATGTTGAAACTCTTGTATAGAGAAACATAAAGGAATGCTATTAGAGAATCTCCAAGGAGTGAACATAAAATACACGAAGAAGAAGAATTTGCCCATAGGAAGTTCTATGAGAGAGGAAGTGGAAGTGTTGCCTGCGTCACCATCCTTGAGCATCTTGCAAAACAACAAAGGGAGGCAGAAGTTGATAGAACAGCTAGTAGCCTAGTATGAGATAATGGCGAAGCATAGACCACAACCAAATGACCATTAAGGATATGCTTGGAAATGTTAGAGAAAAAGTAGGTAAGGCTATATCTACACTCTTGTTTGCACATGTGATTCTAGTAAATGTAGTAGGCAGGTCATTTCTGCAACATACTATAGATGAGATTGCCCAAGGAGGAACAGGGGTGAAGATTCCTACCCTGCACAAGATCATGAACAAGTATTTGTACATATGGAAGATGTCTTCAACAAATACATAAATGAGTTGAAGAGGCTATGGTCGGGTTATGGAATTTCCATTATGTGTAATAGGTTGACCAGCTTTACAAGAAGGTAAATAATAAATTTTCTTCTTTATTGTGATAGAAAAATCTTTTTGAAATCTATAAATGCATTTGATCAAGGATTGTAAGTACATATATCATTTAATAGTGAATGTTGTGAAGGAGGTTGGATCTAAATATATGATACAAATTGTTACTAATAATGATAGCAATTTTAAGAAAGTTAGGAAGAAATTAATGAAGTCTAGTAAATATAAGGTTTTTTGGAGTCCTTATGCAATCCATTGCCTTCATCTAATTTTGAAGGACTTTGGAAAAAGAAAGATGATAAATGCGTTTATCCAAGATGTCTATTCAATCACAAGTTTTATTCACAATCACTCACATATACCAGCAATGAGGAGGAAATTATGTAAGGGTGAATTGGTAAGACCAGTAAGTCAGGACTTAATTTGAAGCAAATTACATTACATTGCAAATTCATTTGGACAACAAAGTTGGATTGAAACAAATATTTATCTCCAATGATTGGAAATAAAAAAGAGAATAAATTGGAGATCGGGAAGGTGGAGGAATATGTGACCTTCACAAAGTTGTACGACAATTGTTCACTCGTTGTGAACATTATGGAACCTGTTGTAGTTGTGCTAATGGTGACAAAAAATCAACCTTAGCAAGTATATATGCAGCTATGGAATTGATGAAGCAAAAGGTCAAAGAAAATCCTGGGAAGTCAGCTCGGCAATATGTGAAGATAATTAGTGAGAGACTATAAAACAAGTTTACGTCTGCTCGATAGAATTGGTATGAATTTACTTAACTATTAAGTTTCATAAAATTTTCATCATGTCTTTGTAGTGATTAATTGTAAATCCTAATTTTGCAGCATATTGTCTAAATCTAAAATCACTATAAATATAGATTTCGTAGTAATCACGAGTTCTTTAAAGCAGTGCAAGTAGTTCTCTAAACTCGTGAAAGACATCCAATAACAAATAGATTATATGAGTGAGGTGATAAATCATCGTACTTCTAGCCTAGGTTGTTATACATTTACTTGTATAGTTGTATTGTTGTAGAGGAGATAATATAGTTCTAATTTATTGTTCTTTACAAGTAAGTATTTTTTTGAAAAGGTTTACAAATAAATATTTTAGAGATGAGTTACCTTTCAGGAGAAACAATGCTATATATGCGTGAAGACTTTTCAGCATGGTTGTGATTTAAATATGAAGATATATTTTGAGTTTATTTCACAATTCACAAGTTACATAAGTTCATTTTCATTTTTCTATTGTAGCTTAATGATGACACTTACATGGCGTTGATGCTCCTAACTTTCACCTAGTTACCATTAAAATCTTATCTAAGACAGCATATGTAGGAGGGTATGAAAAGAACTAGAGCACCTTTAACTTAATTCACTTACAGAGAAGAAATCCCCTCGGTAGTGATAAGTTGATGGACTTAGTATTTGTCCAGTACAACATTAGATTAAAAATTAAACATATACGAGAAAAACGTAAGGAAGAGCACATGGACCCAATTGATGTTGCATATCCTTTTGGAGACAGATGATGAAGATGTTTGACAAGTATGATTAAATAGCAATGGAGAACTATTGCTTGATAAAAATGGTTGTTCTGATAATGAAATAGCAGAAAAATGAGTACAAATGTAGACAAATTTATAGGTAGTAGGTCTAATAGAAGAGTAATCCATGGCATTGAAGAGAGTCCAAATGAAGAGGAAGATTTACCTTCTGGAACAAAAGATGATGCAATGATGATAATGATGGAGGCAGTGACGATGCTAATGCAATGATGGTTGAATCTCAATAATAAGAAAGTAATAAAGGTGGGAGATATCATCCTAATAGGGATGAAGAGGATGCTGGACGAGAACATCGAGAGCGACATAGAACTATCCATGGAGATCTCTTGCCAAGTTGATCTCGTGACCATGGTGTAGGTTATGGCTCAGTTTCTATGATGTATATAATTGTTTAAGTTTATCAATGGGATCCCTTAATCTAACAAAATCAATCTTTAGAGGTGACCCAACATCATCGTCATGGAGTTTTTATTGTTATAGATCTCATTACACCAGTCCTCCTCTACACCAACCTTCCACTAAGATGAGGCATAAAGTTCATATAGTTTCTTCCCTAACTACTATTCACAAGTCAACATCCAACCTATTATGATTCCTATGGTTGTCGATATAATGATGAGTAAAGTAATACTAGCTAAAGTGATCTTGCAGCACAAAGATATGGGATATTCCTAGAATATTTTGCATTGCAAGGTCCCCATCATCTTATTATGATTAGTCTTCCCAGTCTATTACACAACTTCCTCCTCAACCACCACGAACTTTATCAACAAGACAATGTGATTGTCCCAAATCTTCAGGTTTTACCTTGAGATGAGGTGGTTCTACCAAATATTCAAGAAGACCAATTAGACATTGTTTAGAGTTATGTAACATGAGAGCGTGTGTGCTTGTGAACTCTTCTATTTTGCCGTTTTGTATGGACTACCTTGTACTTTTCCCACATCCCTATATATTGGGGTGTAAGGTTATGAGATAGAATAGAATGCTCATCTTTTCAACTTGATATCAAAGGAGTGATACCCACTTTAATTTTTCACACAAAAAACAACCAAGCCGGGGAAAAGGAGAGATGAGAGGTCTGGCGATGGGGTGGCGGGCGTCCAGGCGACTAGCGAGTAGGGTTGGGAGAGATGGCCCAGGCTAGACGATGGTGGGCAGGAGGTCGTGGAAGGGTGCGGCACCGGTAAGGTGTTTCAAGTGCCTTGGGGAGGGCCACTTGGCGGCGGTATGCAGGGATCCGATGCGGTGCTTGCGTTGCGGCGCTCTGGGACATCGGAGGTCGGGTTGCAGGCGTCGGGGGTCGAGTGAGGTGGTCTCATCGAGGAGGGGGGAGACACCTCCGCCCCCTCTGGAGGGGGCGCCCCTCGTGGAGGTCAAGGCTCCGTGGTCGGAGGAGATAGGAGTGCTGGAAGGGAGGCTGGCGTCGGCGCTAGTTGCGGTGGTCTTGGAGGGGAAGGTGGAGGTGGAGGCCTTGAGAGAGGCGGTCACCGCCTACTTGGGGATTGACGGGAGTCGGTTTGGGGTGGCCTCCCTGGGAGGTGGGCGGTTGGTGATGCTGGGGCTGAGCTAGGTGGAGTTGAGGCGGCTGGTCTTCAAGGTGCTCCGGTGTGGCAGTGGAGTGGTGAGGTGCCGGTGGCCGGTCAGGTCAGATGGCACTTTGGCGGAGAGGCCGCCGTTTGGCACGAGAAAGGTCTTGGTTGAGGGGGTTCTGCTCTTCCTCCGTACGGTGGAGGTGGTGGCGGCAGTGGTTGCCCCTTTTGCGAGATTGCGTGGGTGCGAAGGCCTGGGCCTGAAGGCGGCCGATCTGTCGCGAATCGAGGCTTGGGTGGAGATGAGACTGGGGCAGCAGCGGGTGGAAAGGTCGGTGCTCAGGTAGGGGAGCTCCGCCTAGCTTATCCGCGTCTCGTGGGGTTCCGGGAACCCTAGGTCCTTTGTTGAGGTGATGGGTGGAGCGGCGGCGACGTGTGGAGGCGGTAGTGGCAGGCGAGCGGAGGAGGGCCAGGCTGCTATTGGGAAGGTCGAGGATTGCAGCGAGGATTGCGGCGGTGATCTTGGGGCGGTTGCGATTCCCGTGGCGCAATCGGTGGCAGGCGAAGGGGCGAGGATGGGGGAAGCTATTGCGGATTTTGCGGAGGGATCGGGGGAGGTGAATGTGGCGCTGAGGTCGGGCGTCCCCGCTGACTGCGGGTGTGTTGGTGGCACCGCGTTGGCCCCCGGTTTTGTGGGAGAAGCTGATGGCGGACTCGGGTGGGGTGGGCGCGACCCAGGTACGGGAGTTGGGGACTCCGGTGCTGGTGTCGGGTCGGGTCCTCCAGTGCGCTCGACTCCGCGACTCCAGGTCTCTGCGAAGGAAGGGTGGAGAACTGTTGTTGGAGATTCGAGGCGCACTTTGGCCGGTCTGATCCGAGTAGCGGGGAGGGGAGCGGGCGACGGCGAGAGCGGAGGCTGTCTGGTTCACAAAGGCTCGTCTACAGGCCGCGGTGGTCTTACCGTAGGGGGCTGGCTCGAAAGACCTCATCTGGGGGAGTGGCTGGGGTCGACCGACGTCGGTCGCCGGTGGGGCTGGGTACCTCTGGTGGAGCTGGGTCGTTTGCGGCGGCTTTTGCTGGGGGCGGGGACGGGGGTTTCTCTGCTCCGGGGTCCCCAGCAGTGGCGGAGGGGTGACAGGTGGCGGGTTGGGGAGTTGGTGGATGCGGGGGCAAGGAGGAGGACAACTGCGGCGGCTGGGCTGCCTGAGGGGGAGGCTGTGGTGCTGGGGGACGCAATTTTGTTGGCTGTAGGAGATCTGGAGGCTGCGGGGAGAGGAGGGGAGATGGGTGGTGGTAAGGGGAGCCCGGATGACCAACGTTTATTGATGGAAGAGGAGGATGATGTGGCCGCAATGATGGGGTTTAGGCAGTTGACGTCTGGAGGTGATTCCCGGAAGTCCTCATGACTAAGGTCTTGTCATGGAATGTGAGGGGACCCGTCGAGGTGGGTAGCTTTGCGGGGGCATATTCAGAGATGGGGGCCTGATGTGGTCTTTCTCCAAGAGACGAAGTGGGAGCTGTGATGGAAGGTTGTAGAGGGAGGTGGGGGGAGGAGTTTGTGGGGGTTTCTTAGCCCTGGATGCGGATGGGAGTGCGAGGGGAATTGCTGTGGGATGGAAGGAGTTTTCCTTGCTGGACACTCTGGTTGGATCCCATGTTGTCATTGTTAGGCTTCAGAGACGTCGGGACGACACATGTATGCTCCTTTCCTCGGTTTATGGCCCGACAGACGGTCGGAGAAGACAGGTCTTATGGGAAGATCTGAGCCAGGTTGCAGCAGCTTTTCAGGGAATTCCTTGGCTGGTTGGTGGCGATTTTAATGTTACTCTGCGGGCTAAAGCAGACCGGGTGACCGAGGGGGGTTGGACCAGGGCTCTGAGGCGTTTGCAGGCTTTGTGGCAGACCAGGGGTTGGTTGATATGCCTCCGTTGTCCTGTCTTTACACATGGAGGAACTCTGGAGGGCAGCGATCCCGTATTGACAGATTTCTGGTTTCGACGGCGATGGCGGAGTTGTTCCCGATGGCGAAGGTTAGACCTTTGGAGCGTTCGTTCTCGGATCACATCCCCTTGCTGTGGGCATCGAACGAGGGATGGAGACATGGTACTTACTTCAAGTTCGACAAGGTGTGGCTCATGGAGGAGGGCTTCAAGGGTTTGATTGAGGAACGGTGGAGGTCATCTCAGGCGGATGGTTCGGCGGCTGCCAGATTGGAAGCGAAACTGAGGGATTTGAGATCTTTCTTGAAGGCCCACATCAAGCAGGTTAGGGAGGAACGTGGGAGGAAGAAAGAGGAGGCTCTTGCTGAGATTGCACGCCTGGACAGGGCAGAGGATGTTGGGCTCCTTTCAGATGATGATAGGGTTCACAGAGCGAGACAGATTCAGGTGATACAGGAGGAAGACCGGAAAGTGGAGATGGAGTGGAGGGTGAGGTCTAGGCAGAAGTGGCTGAAGGAGGGTGATTCCAATACCCGATTTTTTCATATGGCTGCATCAGGTAGGAGGAGGAATTGGATTGACAGATTGGTGGTGGATGGGGAGGAGTTTGTGGGAAGGGAGGCGGTGGGAGGGTAGCTGCGAGTTATTTTAGAGATTTTACTGGGTGGAGACGACGGGGAAGGTGGAGATGGTTAGGGTCTGAGATACCACAGATCCGGAGACAGACGCCAACTTCTTGACAGGTTCTTTTGGGGAGGATGAAGTCCGTGAGGCAATTTGGGGGTTGAGTGCGGATGGTTGTCCAGGGCTAAATGGCTTTCCGGTTGTCTTCTATAGAGAGTTCTGGCCGGTGGTGAAAGAAGACGTGTTGCAGATGGTGCAAGAGTTTAGAGCGGGTAACTTGGGATTTAATAGGCTGAACAAATTCTACATGTTCCTGTTGTCGAAGAGGGAGGGCGTTGAGGAGATTCAAGAGTACAGACCGATAGCTCTTTCGAATGCTATCTACTTGGTGGTGGCGAAGCTTCTAGCAAATAGATTGAGGACGCTGGGTGGGATTGTAGACTCGGTGCAGACGGCCTTTGTTCCTGGCAGGAATATTTTGGAGGGTTTCGTGATGGCCTTGGAAATCCTTTCGTCCTGGAAGAGAGATAAGAAGGCTTTCTTATGGAAGGTCGATTTCAGCAAAGCTTATGACTCGATCCAGTGGTCGTTTCTTTGGGCGTCCTTGGTGAAGAGGGGGTTCCCGCCGGTGTGGATTGACTGGATGAAGAGGTGCGTCACCACGACGTCTTTCTCGATTCTTATCAACGGAAACCCAGCTGGGGGTTGGATCCAACCTAGGAGGGGGGTGATGCAAGGTTTTCCGTTGGCCCCGATGCTCTTTGTGATTGCTGTGGATGCTCTTGCTAGGGCAACGAAGAGGTCTTGTGAGAGAAACTTGGTGAGAGGTTTCTCCTTGAGGGATGGGATGAGTATCCCATTGCTTCAGTATGCGGATGATACGATCTTCTTCATTGAAGGTGGAGAAAAGGAGGCCAGAAGAATGCGGTTCCTTGTTTTCTTACTGGGTGAGGCGTCGGGATTGCAGATTAACCTGGCTAAGTCGGATTTTGTCCCTTTCAATATGACTGAGACGGAGGCGAGGGGGTGCAGTTTAGGTCTTGGCACAGAGCAGGATAAGCTTCCGATTAAGTATCTGGGCTTACCGTTGTTAGATGGGAGGATTCTGGTGAGAGACTGGGCCTCCCTGGTGGAGAGGTTGGTAGGGAGGTTGGAGGGGTGGGCGTCCAGGCTACTGTCTAGAGGTGGGAGGTTGATCTTGCTCAAGGCGATTCTGTCAGCAATGCCGTCGTACTTCATTTCCGTACTGAAGATGCCTTGACAAGTGATTGCAAAGATTGAGCGAGCTATGAGGAGTTTCTTTTGGTCCAATCAGGGGACGAGTGGACAAGGTGCCAGGTTGGTTGCTTGGGAGGAGGTCTGCAGACCGTTGAAAGATGGGGGGCTTGGCGTAAGGGATTTGGAGAGATCTAATGACAGTCTGTTGGCGAAATGGGTGGGGTGCCTGTTGGAAGGAAGGGGGATATGTTGGGCAAGGTGTTCGAGACGGCGTATGGTTGTCCGGTGCGGTGGGATCTCCTGGTGTCTCCGCCTAGGGATGCCTCTCACTTCTTGAAAGGCTTGTCGACGGTGGCTCCTAGGGTGAGGAACTGCTTTGTTCCTGTGTTGGAAACAGGGGAGATTTTCAAATTTTGGCAGGATGACTGGACGGGTGATGGAGCGCTTTGTAGAAGATTTCAGAGACTGTTTGCCCTGTCCCAGAACAAAATGGTGTCTGTGGTTGAGGTATGGGAAGATGGGTGGTGCCCGCGCTTCGTTGGCAGTCTGTCAGATGCGAGAGCGCATGATTTTCAGGTCTTACTTGATGAGTTGGAGGGACTGCATCCGGCAGCTAGTACGGACATGTTTGGTTGGGACGAAGGTGAGTTTTCGATAGCGGCTGCATACAGGAGATTGTCTGCTATTGGTCCTGGGGTGGAGCTGGATCTGGTAAGGGACTGCAGACAGATTTGGAAAGCCGCGTGTCCGCTGAAGGTCAAGATTTTTGCCTGGCTGCTTAGGAGAAGGCTGGTGACTAAGGCGTGGAGGGCGAGGTAGGCTCCTGGAGATTGTAAGGTGTGCTCTTTGTGTGGGGGTGATGAGGAGGACGTTGACCACCTTTTTTTCACTTGCCCTTTTGTGGTGCAAATTTGGGGCAGGATGGGCGGGAGGTGGTGGGAGTGTCGGCTATTTGAGGAATTCTGGCATAGTTTCAGAAGTGGAGGTGGTGTTGGTGGACATTTCGTTTTCCGTACGAAGAAAGAGAAGGCCAGGCCATTGGCAGTTCTTTGGGGTATTTAGTTGGGCAGAAATGCGATGGTTTTCAGGGGCCAGAGACCTTACGTAGAGAATTTTGTTGAGTCTATTAACTCCTTGTTTTCTCTTTGGGTTGAATCTTTGTGAGTGGGGGACCTTGGCGTCTGCATGTATTGTTGTTTATTGTTGATTCTATTATATATAGTTTTGGGTAGTTATCACTCTGGATAACTACCCTTTCCTTTTTCAAAAAAAAAAACAACCAAGCCTTCTCCCATGCTGAGGGTTGGCTACATGGATTCTTCGCCTCCACTCAGATCTATTTTGAGCCATTTCTGGACTTAAATTGAAAAAATTGATATCATACTTAATAGTTTCCTTCCAACACAAAAAAAAACCTAACCCTAACCTTAAGGAGAGAACCACCAGTAGCCACCACCAGACACCAAGCCAGTTGATGGCCTCGCTCGCAATCGAAGATGGCCACTTAGCACTACCATCAGCCAGAATCTTCCTTTCCTCAGCTCGAGCTTGCCTTGGGAGGGGCTTCACAGCGCTACCAACCCCCCCTAAAGTCCCAGCAACGTCGCCAAGCACAACCAAGGGCCTCCACATGTGTGGCTCTTCCTCCTAGGGCATCACCTTCCCACCACTGGACATCTCCTACCTACACCGTCGCTGACCCACCAGAGCACAACCACACGTTAGCAAGCAATATGAGCACTAGGTGCTATGGGACCCGTGTGCAGTTGTTGGGACTTTGCGCTGTCGTAAAGGGGCGATCTCCCACAAGGCCACCACCTGAGTGATTGCTTGGAGGAGGAGGGTCGGCACTGATGATCAGTCATTGGAAGGGAATGCCATAGAGCAACTTCAGGGTTGTCGATGATGTTTTGGGTTAGCTGGAAGTAAGTTACCATGTTTTTGCCTATGTAAAGGTCTTAGAAACCCTATTTTTAGAAGTTTTTGTTCTGATTAAGATCCTATGTTGGAAGACGTGTGTCTGTGGTAGTAGCCAGACTTGATCAGTTCACAGATAATGGTTTGTTGATGACTCTGTGAGGCTTCTAGGAGATTTATTTTTGGATGTGTTGGCTGATCTCATAGGCTTAAATGGCATCCTGAATTGAGCATTGTGACATGCTTACTCTTTCCAGGAGCGAGTATAAGATACTACTCCAAAGACTTCGTCAATATGATACATCTCAAGCATGAAGTGCATGCTAGGCCCATGCAGAGGAAGTAGACTAGCTAGTTGACTCAGGTGCATCCAGGCACATATGTGGCGATGCAAGGCAATTCTCCACACTTAGATAGGTCCCATTCGGGAAGACTAGTTTGGTAGCCAATGGGTGAGATTTCCCTACTGTTGGTCAGGGGGAGGTTCAAGTGGGTCCTTACATAAAATTGGAGAATGTCCTGCAATCTCCAAATTTTCCTTCGAGTCTTCTTTCTATCAGTCAGATCATGAAGGAGTTAAATTGTAGGGTGATATTTGATGTTTAATATCTCACATTCAAAGATGCGTTAACAAGACGCACTATTGGGTGCAGTCACCAAGACGGTGGTCTCTATCACTTGTTGCGGTCTCTTTATGCAAGTCATGTCACTCTTCCTTCGAGAAGTGTCTTAAGATACCTGTGGCATCTCCGATTTGGTCATCTTCCTCTATCCAAGCTTCGAAAGATGTTACCACAAATTCCATCGATAGCCACATTCCAATGCGAGGCATGCCAACTTGGAAAACATCATAGGAGTACATTTCCAGAGAGCTAACTTCGGGATTCTGAAGAGATGTTTCAGTTACTTCATCTGGACATCTGAGTACCCAATCAAACTTCATCTGGCCATCTGAGTACCCAATCAAACTCTAGATAGAATGGGACATTTTATTTAGCATTGGTGGATGACTTCTCCCGACTTATTTGGATCTTTTTGTTGAAATCCAAGTTTGAAGCCAGCAATATGATTAGAGCTTTCCTAATGGAAATTAGGAATTAGTTTGAGGCTACAGTAAAAATCATTTCATTGGACAACCCCCTAGAATTTTACACTAGCTTTCTTCATGCCTTCTATCGGGACCATAGGATCATCCACTAGACAACGTGTCCATACATATCATAGCAAAATGGTGTAGCAGAAATGAAGCATTGTCACATCCTAAATGTTGCAAGGACGCTTTTGATACAAAATAGTGTATCGGATAGGGTACTGGACAAGTGCAGTGTTGATAGCTTGCTATCTCATTAATTGGATGCCTTACACCATTTTGGACGAGCAGGTTCCTTATTCCATTCTATTTCCCGATCTTGCATTGTTCGGGGTATCACCTAAGGTATTCGGATTTGCGGCATCTATACATCTTTGTGGTCCCAATAGGATAAGCTTGCTCCTCATGCAGTCAAGTGTATCTTTCTAGGATATTCAAAAATCCAAAAGGGATACCGATGCTATGGCCCAATTGGGAGACATCATTACATTAGTGTTGATGTTACATTTCATGAGTCGGTTCTCTACTATTCTACGTTTGGCTCTTACATCTGTACTCCTATGCGTAAGGATGTTGCAGGCATTCCACTTCCTGCATCCTCCAATATTCCACAACAGAAGTCACCTGAGGGTCCCGCTTCTCCTCATAGTCATCCTGATAGCATGTTCCAGAAGGTCTACTCTCACCATCCTAGACAGGATCCTCCTCCACCAAGGCCATGACTAGGGCTAAGGCTATCACCTACTCCTGATATTCAACTTTGTCATGGTGTATCAGATATTGTCCATGACATTCCACCCTCTCAGGTAAACCCTCCACCACCAGAGGTGGATGAGCCAAACACGTTAATAGGTGGCCAAAGTGATGTTGATCTTGATCTATCAATTGCCTTGAGAAAGCAAACCAGGACATGCATTATCCACCCTATTTCCAAGCATGTCTCTATGGTCGATCTGTCCCGAGAATATGAGAAGTTTACCATCGCACTCTCTGGTGTACATGTTCCTACTCTGCATCAGCAGGTTCCTCTCAATATGAAGTGGTGATGCGTCATGGAGGATGAGATGTCTACTCTTATATCTCATCATACCTAGGAACTTACTGAACTTCCTCCTAAAGCGAAAGTGGTTGGATGCAAATGGGTGTTTACCATTAAGCATAATCTAGATGGTACTTTTGCTAGATACAAGGTCCACCTAGTTTCTAGAGGCTTTACGTAGATGTATAGGGTTGACATTTTTGATACCTTCTCTCCAGTAGTATGCTTGCCAACTGTTAGGATCCTTATCTCTATTGTGGTTTAGTGAGATTGGCTATTGTATCGGCTGTATGTCAAAAATACCTTTCTATATGGTGATTTGCAAGAAAAAATCTATATGTAACAACTAGGTTATGAGACTAAGGGGGAGTATCCCAATGTCTACCGTCTGCACAAGGCAATCTATAGCTTGAAGCAAAGCTCCAGGGTTTTTGGTTTCAAAAGTTGTCATAGGTCGTTGAGACACTAGGGTTCTGCAGATACTCATTAGATAATTCTTTATTTATACAAAAGACTATGCAGAGGCTGGTGGTCATTCTAGTATATGTGGATGATATTATTCTTACAAGTGATGATGAGCAAGACATTTCTGATATGAAAATGTACCTTGCAAAACACTTTGTTATCAAAGACTTGGGATCACTTTACTATTTCCTTGGGATACAGGTGGCTTGCAGCAAAAGAGGAATTGTTCTATCTCATATGAAACATGCCATTGATTTACTACAGGAGATAGGCATATTAGGGATCAAGCCAACAAATATTCCTATGGATTCGAAGGCACACCTGTACGATGAGCAGTCCCAACCAGTTCACACTTGTCAATATAGAAGCTTGGTTGGGAAGCTTCTTATCTACCAATCACATGACTTGATATCTCTTTAGCAGTTGGGAAACTAAGTTAGTTTGTTGATAGGTCCACCAAGCAGCACTGGGATGCTACTATGATGGTACTGAGGTATCTAAAGAATGCCCCAGGGAGGTGATTCTATTCACAAAAGGCACCTCTCTAAATAGTGTGGCATTTATTGATGCAAACTATGTAGGTTACGTTGCTGCCAAGAAGTCTACCACATGTTTTTGTGTTTATGTGGCAAGGAATTTAGTCACATGGAAGAGTAAGAAACAGATCATTATCTTCCAGTCTAATGTAGAGTCTGAATATCGAGCAATAGCCCAAACCGCCACTAAGTTGATGAGGATACGGTCACTCTTGTCATATCTACATACCTCTATTGAGTCTTCGATGGAGGTGAGGTGTGACAATTGAGCTGCCACGTATATAGAGAATAATCTTGTGTTTCGTGAGAGGACCAAGCACGTGGAGATTGACTGCCATTATACGCGTGACTTAATCCAACGGGGATTCATTCACACTACCCGTGGCTTCAAAGGACTAGACTGTTAATATCTTCACCAAGTCACTTCCACAAGCTTTCTTTGACAAATGTTGTTCCAAGGTTAGCATGATTGATATCTATGTTCCAGCTTGAGCAAGAGTGTTGAGGGTCATGTAACGTGAGAGCGTGCGTGGCTTATGTGCTCTTCTATTTCCTTTTTGTGTGGACTACCTTGTACTTTTTGGACATCCCTATATATTAAGGTGTAGGGTTATGAGATAGAATAGAATGCTCGTCTCTTTCAATTGACATCGTAGATAGGATAATTATAGTCAAAGTCAATCTAGAATCAACTATGATAATCAATATCCACGTCTTGAATTACTTGTATGTTGGAATGATGAAGACTACCAACGATACATTCATGAATATAATATTTGATACAATTTCATGATGTAGAACTATTATGGCTATGTTAAAATATCACAGTCAGAGAAAGAAAATCAAATGAGTGATATTCACCAAGGTCAAAATTTCACATGATGTTGAAAAAGTCTTCGTTTTATGAATCATGATTTGGTGGTACTAGTATTATTATATTTCATTTTTTATGAATATTATTATGAATATCTTAAGTTATTATCATTATTTGCTTTTTTCTTTTCAATGCTATGGCCTACAATGATTGTCGATATGCTAGTAGGACATTTATATTTTGCTTTTATTCCAAATTTATGATTTTAGCCTTCTAAGTATTTCTTTATACATGTAGTGGTTATTAAAATATTAATTTCATCAAATTTGTGACGTTTTAAACCATTTTGGGTCATTTTAAGCGATTTCTCCAAAATTTCATGATATTGACGATATATCCCCAATATATTCCTTGTTTGACTCGTATCATCGATATTGACATTCAAAACCCTGATCGCCAATATCCTCCTCTCCAACCCCCTCTTCCTCCACAGGAGACTCCATCCCTCCCATCCTTCATCACCTTCTTTGCCTCCAACCTCTCCAAAGAGGCCCTCATATCCATGAACATGCCCCTCACCCATGAGCCAGAGGCCAACCTCCAAGTCCTCCAACAATCATATGGTGTCTTCAAGAGTGTCACCCTCAAGCTCCTCCTCCAATAGCTTTGCTCCCTTGCTAGGTCTACCAAGGAGTCAGTTGCCAATCGCCACATTGAAGAACCTCGGCAGGCTTGGCTTGAGGCCTAACACCACAATCTTGGCCTTTGCAATGGATGTAGCAAGCTACAAGTTGAGTGCCAAGTTCACTAACAAGGTGGAGATCCTTATGGAGATGGGTTGGATTGATGAGTAGGTATTCTCCATGTTTAGGAGGCGGCCCAAGTACCTAAGCCTCTTGGATGCAGTCTTAAGGTTGAAGATCAAGTATTTTAAGGAGGTGCTCAGGTGGGGACCAAGCTCTCACTCAAATGCAGTGGTACTGTAGATGAGCCTCGGAGCTTAGAAAGATCGAGAAGAGGATCGTCCCACGGTGCTCGTGAAGTATGTGAAGGAGTACAAGGAGGATGCTCCTGAAGTTTTTAAGGCTTACAAGGAGAAGATTAAGTTTCAGGAATGGGAGTGGCTGAAGGAGAAGAGGCCAAAAGCTTGGAAATTTTAGGAATTCTGTTGATATGGAGGTTGGAGGTGGAATTTCACCCCTTCATATGATTCACTGATTATTCATTCTATTCAGTCTCAGTTTCTGGAGATTCGTTCTCTGACATACAGACGGTAGAATATCATATTCATGGTAGTTACTAATCTTGACCTTATGCAACCTTTGGTTTATGTGGGATGTTTTTTTTATTTCACAAAACCAACAAGTGTTGCTATGAAAACCATAAGTGAATGATTAATTCGACTTGTACAACAATATGGAGTCTCTTCTTTACAAGTAAGAGTGTGGACGGTTGTGCTTATGATGTACAATGCCTTGTTCCTACCCACACACAAAAAAAAGCCTTGTTCCTTGTAAGACAGTTCAGTATTTAGAGCCTTAGAAAGTTAGATGTTTGCTTAGAAAGGACCTATATGCAGGACTCAGCACTGTTGTCTGGATTGTTAAGTATTAATTTCAGTTGCTTCTTTTGTTGACTATGATTGTTATCCACAGAAATGTTGTTAATACACAATGTTCTATGTTCTGTAATTTTTCCAGTAGTCCTGTGTCCAATGGTAAAATGAACAGTTTGATGCTTTTGTGAATTTTGCAGCCTTCCTTGTATGATATTTGTAGTATTTTGGAGCTTTTGTAAATGAAAAGTCTGCTTGGGAATTTGTCAAAAAAAAAAAGTCTGCTTGGGAAGGACCCTTATGTGAGACTCGACCTTATTTTCCATCTTACCAAATTTCAGTTTAATCTTCCCATACTTTTTTGAGTAATAGTTATCAGGAGAATATTGTTAAATAACAATGTGATATGTTGTCCAGTTTTGTTAATATTTCATAATCCAATTGTTGAATTGAAGAGTTGAATGCTTTTGTGCCTTTTGCAGCTTTTATGCACTGGCTGTCTTTTTTTCATTGAGTAGTATTATATATACTTTATTATATACCTCAAAATACACCCTAATCCTAGGTGAAATCCTACTCGGATTCCATGTGTAACCCCTCCCCCTACCCCCCTCCCCTAAATTTTGGCTATAAAAGAGCATCCCAACCACAAATCCCCCCCCCCCCCCCACCGCCACACCACACACCCACTCACAGCCTCTTCCGGTCACCTCCGCCGCCCGCCAACGCGACGAGGAGCACTATCGTTGCCACCGCGCCGCCGTCGCTCACCAGCGCAACGACGAGCTTCGCAATCGCCACCACACCTCCACCACCCGCCAATGCGATGAGGAGCTCCGCACCAAGCAGCGCCTCGCCGAGGAGCAAAGCTGCTGCCACCATGCCTTCACCGCTCGCCAACGCTATGAGGAGCTTCATGCCAAGCAGTGCCTCGTCGAGTAACAGAGCTACCGCTCCTCCCCATCCGATTTCCTGATCTGCACCCACCACCTCGAGGACCACCTCGATCTCCTGCATGCACATTGCTAACCACCTCCTCCTCATCGGTGACCTCAAAGATGAGGCCCTCCTCGTCGCGCAGCCCAATTCCATCCTCGCCTTCGGCCGTCATCTAGCTCGGCCTCTCCGGTCGGGTCCACGGTGCCCCCCTTCGGCCCCGCCTCTCCCTCGACAAGGCTTTTGATGTGATTGCTTTTTTTGCCTTTTGGAAGCAGAGTGTGTATTTATGAGCTTGCAATCGGTGCTCTTGATGCTATAGGAATTTTTTTTTTCTTTTTCTGGTTGTTCAAGTGTTGCAACTATGAAATATGGTTATGTTTGTTTAAGCTGAGTTTTCTGATTTACTGATCTACTAAAAATGGAACTTATCAGTTGAATTCTTTTATGTAATTGTGATCCATGCATAGGAATCAAAGTGTTTGTCCAATGATCTTAGTTTGAATTACCGACCTGAATAACTGTAGTAACATTGATGCCGTCAGCACTAATGGTGGTGCTGTCAACACCTACTTGTCTTCACCGAAATTTGAACTGGTGGTGCCGTTAGCATCTATTATAGTGCTGACAATACCTATTGGAGACAGAGTTTCCCTCTCCCTCTACCAAAATTTGAATTCGAATATGAGGGGCACATGTGACTACATGTGACTTTCCTTTCTCTTCGTTAAAAATGGTAATGGTACTTTTAGGGTCTACAAAGAGTTGAACTTTTTATATCTATGAGGACATGTGATTCTTCTATGTGGCTCCACCTCATCCACATGGCATTCACCTCAACAAAATAAGTGGTAAGTAATCAATGCCAACAACATAAAAATGTATGTGGTAACATTGGTATCTAAACTTACGCGACTGGTGATGATGCTATTCGCAGCAATGGTGGTGCCGTCAGCATCTGCAGTGGTGTCATCAGCATTTAGCTATTTTTACCAAAATTTGAGATGATAATGCCGTTAGCATCTATTGTAGTGTTGGCGGCACCTATTGAAGACAGTTTCTCTCCCTCCACCAAAATTTGAATTCAAATGCGACGAGCACATGTGACTCTGTGTCCTCTTAGTTAAAAATGTTAATAGTACCTTTAGTGTATAAAAAGTTGGTTTAACCTTTTATATCGATGAGTACATGTGACTCTCCTATGTGGCTCCACCTCATCCACATGCCATCCACCTCAATAAGATAAGTGATAAGTAATTTATGCCAACAACATGAAAATGTTCGTGGTGACATTGGTATCTAAACTTACGCGATTGGTGGCGATGCCATTAGCACCAATGGGTGATGCCTTTAACACCTATGGTGATGCCATCAGCACTACAATAGGTGTTTACATAATTGATGCCAACAATATGATAAGTGATGCGTAATTGATGCAACAATACCAAGAAAAGTGAAGTATTTTTAATAGATACTTGAGCATTATAAAAGTTACCAAATAGGTGACAAGGGCACCAACATGAAAATGTACGTGGTAACATTGATATCTAAACTTACGTAACTGGTGGTGATGCCATTAGTAGCAATGGTAATGTCATCAGCATTTACGGTGGTGCCGTCGGTATCTATTAGATATAGAGTCTCCCTCTCCCTCCATCGAAATTTGAATTCGAATGTGAGGGGCACATGTGACTCTCCTTTCTCTTAAAAATGATAATAGTATTTTTAGGGTCTAACAAGTTTGGTTTAACCTTTTATATTCATACGCACATGTGACTCTCCTATGTGGCTATACCTCATCCATATGGCATTCACATCAACAAGAGAAGTGATAAATCATTTAAATTTACGCAACTGGTAATAATGCCATTAGCACAAATGATGATGCTGTCAGCATCTACTTGTCTTCACTAAAATTTGATATTGTGGTGCCGTTAGCATCTATTATAGTGCAGACGGCACCTATTTGAGATAAAGTTTCCCTCTCTCTCTACTGAAATTTGAATTTGAATGTGAGGAATGCATGTGACTTTATATGACAGATCTTTCTCTTAGCTAAAAATAGTAATAATACTTTTAAGATCTAAAAAGGTAGTCTAATCTTTTATATCTATGAACACATGTGACATTCTTATGTGACTCTACCTCATCCACATGACATCTACCTCAACATGCCATGTGAGATGGGTACAATGGTGAGTATAAAATAGAGCACCTCTTCCTTTGTTCTTTTTGAAATTTTATCACTCAACATTTTCATGTCAACTCTATTGAAGTAGGTAGGGTACAGAAGAACAATATTTATTCCTTGCATATATCAGGGTGAGTTGCCATTCCTAGAATCAAATTAGAGGAAGAATCATTTACCCCTATGGTTTACTTCCCAAATCAAGTTAATCCCTAACCTTTAAAAGCCCATCCCTCCACATCCACTTGATAACACCGCTGAAATAGGTATGAGATTTCCAGGTTTGCTGCATAATTCTCTTAGATTGCTAATCAAACCCCTTTCTCTGCGATTGTCCATTCAAATCCCACCCATGAAACATGTTCAGATGCTTCATATCCCACCGTCGGTGCATGCCTACACCCTTGTCAGCCCTCACACGTAATTTGGGGAGTGTACCGTGGGTACTCTTGAAATTGTCTACCAGACTATCAGTTAATAAGATGGTGGGGTTTTTTTCTCATTATGGATGGGAATTTTTCTGTTTAATGTTGTACTTGGTATTCCAGCTTTTATTCTGATGGTACCAGACACCATATTGCGTCAACTTTACCTGATGGTACAAGAAGATGGAACAATTTTGACTTTCATTGATTCTAATAACTTGCAGAACACTTGGATATTCGAGATCGGTTGTTGTGCATTCAAGATGCATTCTAATATCTTCACCTTCTCCCTGATGAAAACTTTCTCTTCTTGCTTCTCGTACTCGTATCTCTCTTGCTCCGATGCTGCATTAACTCCCATTTATATGGAGGACGTAATGAGGGGGATCAAACAATCGTCACACATCAGAGAAGTCCCACCCCCGACAAAAGTTTGATGAGTCAATGTGAAGGGACCCAGATGAGTCAATGTTCAAGGTACAAACCTACAAAGCAGTACGTGGTCAAATGTTGGCAGAAACTGGGAGATCTACTTGGCATACACCTGCAAGCTTCGGAGAGTTAGGGGACAACACAGATTCTTTTCCGAAAATGGCCCTG
Source organism: Thalassia testudinum (assembly GCA_037157565.1). NCBI lineage: Eukaryota > Viridiplantae > Streptophyta > Magnoliopsida > Alismatales > Hydrocharitaceae > Thalassia > Thalassia testudinum. The sequence continues at coordinate 40,113,495 of JAZHRO010000002.1, read as the reverse complement.
AAGCTCAACTTCCCCCACTATGGCAAGTGGAGCGCTATCTTGCCTTCCATGCCATGGCTGAGGACGAGAAGGTGCAACACCTCAAGGAGAGGTCGTTCAGTGGCTTCACTTAGGGGAGTAAAGCGGGCGAGTCCGCACATGGTCTGAGTTCTGTGAGTTGCTCGTGAGGTTTCAGCAAGGGCATCCACAGCAAACCGATAGGCCAGCTGTCCAAGCTCTACCAAACTTCCAGAGCATACGAATATTATATATTCAGGATTTGGGGCCCTGCAGGATCGGGTACCACCCACGTCAGAGGATCAGTTTGCCTAGATTTTGTCTCTGGGTTTTGGAGGAGTTGCAGATTGAAGTGATGATCCTGGAGCCAAAAACCATGGCCCAGGCTGTCAAGTATGCAAGGACCTCCGACGGGGACGGGGATTCACTGGGGGAGGAGGATCATTGAGTGGTGCTACCAAGACGACACCCACAGGGGGTCAAGGCAGCTCGAGTGGAGGACACGAGGAGAAGGTAGGAGGCCAACCTCCAATACAGCAGGTCACTCCCGCTGAATTGATGCAAGTGCAACCTCTGCTACAACCATGACTAGACGTACAAACCACGTCATCGATGCAAGGTGAAAACCTTGTATCTGATGATCAAAGACGACGGAAATGTAAGGGTAGGATGTATTTGGTGGAAAGGGGCATCTGGAAGGTAGTAATTGAGAAACAAATGTGCCTTTGAGTAACTCCTCTGCCATGTAGGGGTAGCCCCTTGCCAAAACTAGGATTTCAAGGGAAACTGATCAGGGAGCTGCATAAGAAATTTGGAGTCAACTCCTACATACGTATCTCTTCCTTGGATTAGCTCAATTACTTGTTATGAGATGCATCCTTTGCTCTGAACAGAGCTAAGAGGCTATTATTAGGGATATTTTGTTTTCAAAGAAGTTTCATTTGGTATTTGCACGTTGAGGAGAAAACATATATATGTTTATAGAGATAAAGAGGAAATGGATCTGCTCCAGGAAGGAAAAAAAGTTGATCCTCTTACTCGTCATGTGATCTTACCACCTCGTTGCCCATCTGGCCATCTCCACGTCATCTCTAAATGCACTTAACTCTTACGAACAACTCTCAATTTACATCCTATTCACTTTTCCTAAATCAATCTGTTTGTATAGAGCTTTCGACAAGCCAATTGTGTTACAATTGACGAGCGCTCCCTCCCTTTAAAATGAAGGTTTGAGGCTCAAATCCTACTTAGTAACAAGTGAGAGTAGAATTCTACTTATAATATACACTAAAATTGAGATTAATAACTTGGTCGTTACATGCAAGTGCTTTCAGCAAAACGCAAGATGGATGGCCGTCATGGTACATTATTAAGAATGCTTGACAACAATATCGAATCTGAAAAAATCAAGTTCGTGCCTCCCATCCATGAATGGGATTATCAGTATCCCCTCCTATGTGCTGCATGCAGAAATGCCATCCTCCTTGCATGAACAGTGTCCCTTATCTCCGAGTAAATGCCAAGTCCAGGTTTAATTGGTTCTCAAGACTAACAAATTCCTAGCCATCAGTTGGATGGAGAGACGTGTAGGTAAAACCACACTTTTCGCGTGAAAAATACTTGTACTTACAAATTTCTAAGTTGTGGACTTCGCCAAGCAACAACTTAGTGCAAGGACCTGACAGACACCAGAGTCATACCATTAGAAAACACCGCTGTAATACGACCAAGATATTTCACGGTTACGTACAAGTTACAACTTTCACATTGCCGGGCACCGATTGATTTAGGAGCCCATCGGCTTATATTTCAGGATGTGGATGCACAGATCTATCACAAACCGTATTGAAGCTACAATCAGCATCTCCAGAGCATATTCCTATAGATCCGTACATATGCATTTTCTCCCATATATAGGTATTTCTACTCCTTTTCTATTATTTGCACAAGGGTATATATTGATTACTTGTAGACAGCATTTATGTGATTGTTTCTGCTGCTACCTTCTTACTTTTCCGTATACCCCAGAGGATAACAGACTTTTAACGGACAATCTAAAAGGAAGTTTGATGTAATTCCATGTCATTTAACGGTTCATTTTCATTATTACAAATATAAGTCGGCGAACAATTTCTATTGGGTCAACATGTTGTATGATGGCAGATCTTTTATGCTGAATACATCTTCCAAAATAAGCTCCCTCTCCAACTGTGCCCTCGTAGAGTTCAGAACATCCTAATAAACAAAAAAGAATCAGTATATTTTCTAATTGAAAGTACCTTGTATAAATAAAGACCTATATGATATTTACATTGAATTCCATATAACTTGCACGCTTTGCAAGCCACTGAGCATCCATTAGCCGGAATGCAACACAATATAAATTATCAAATGCCATCTCATCAACTGCAAGAAGCTGCAGGAAGCGGATTCCTATAGGAGAAGATGGCATTCCTGTAAAAGAGCCTAAAAGCATTAATACACCATTCAATCTCTTTCAGGGAGATAACAATGTTTATCTCCAACATAGCCGCACCTGACTGAATATTGAGCATCTGAACCAACATAAAAGATATGTTGATGCCAGCTACTGCAAATGGATATTCCCATTCGGATCTTCTTCCTTCTTCTTTGTGTAGCAGTCTCTGGAAAGATTCCTACACAAGAGGACTGAACGTTAAGACTGCATGACTTGCCTCTGTTTGCTTTTGAAGGGAGAGAGGAAAAAAATGCTATGGAAGAGGTTGGTGAAACTGACAGGGTATTGCTTTGCAAAGAATATTAGATTCTCCAAAGATATAAATCCACCACCCCTGTGGGCAAACAGCGTAAATCTCCATTAAAACAAACGTATATACATCTGAAATGATGGATCTGGCTAAAATAAACATCAGTCTCACAAGGGCACTTGGATGCCTTCTCAAAAAAAGAAAGAAAAAAAGGACACTTGGATGTACCTGAAATCAGTTGATGGATCAGTACCTTGCCAACCCATCTCTTTCCATAGCTCAGATTTAAGAGGAGGAGGTTCTCGACCTGGATAGGCAAACTTCCACAGTTCTCTCAGAGCATCCTGATATTGAACATAACCGTTTTCAATAAAATTCAACAATATATTTATAAAAGATCCACAAAGATATCACATGGTAAGGAGACATAACATGTGGCATCTATTGGAGAAGATACGATAAAGATGTGTGACAAAAGAAAACAACTAGATTGAGCTCATTACCTGATGGTCCATCTGAGATCCATCATAGGGAACTTCTACTCGTCGCCTCAAATTATCCAACCTTTCTTCCTGGTAGATTGAATGCACGATGACATTGTTATTTACCTTTACGTAAAATTATGAAAAGTAAATTCTAGAAAAAAACTAGCCATGCCAAAATTAGAAATCTTCCATCCGCATTTTCACCTTTTTAAGTAATGCCAACATGCAATTTACATTTTACGGCAATGGCAAAAGTTAAGTTGCATAAAATTCAAACCTGGAATTATGATGCCCATCAGTGAGCACATGTCAAACATGGACTTAGCAGAGCACGGTAACTAATACCAGGTGTGCTACCAAAGAAGCATGTAAGTAAACCCTAATCTCACCAAGATTTGGTTCATCTTTAGAGAGGTAAAAGCAAGGCACAAACAGTTTGCATCTGCTAAATCATTTTTAAAAAGGAAATATATCCAATTTTGGTGTGTTGATTTGTTCAAGCATTATCTTCTTGCAGATATATTGGAGGGAAGTTTTTTTCCCTTTTAACCAAACTAAGATATTATGGCTTTGGTGATAGAAATGGAGGGAAAACTTTTCTCGATTTTGTAATGGCTTGTGATCTTTCTTCTAGCAAATACCTTCGTCGGAAAATAAGAAAAGCATCTCATCACCTACAAGAGCAGTCTAACAAGAACATAGATTGATTATTTTACTTTGAAAAGAAGAGATCAATTATGTTATAAGTGTAGATTGAAGAGCACACACATGAGAGCTACAATTTATGTGAAAAACCCCTCACGGGGAAAAACCATTGGAGCACAACTAGGTGTGGAAGACAAGATGCTTCCAGTTGCTTCCTATCCTTCGGACTTAAACAGTAAATTGCATCAACTAGGTGTGGAAGCAAGTCTACACCCAAGTTTCCCCTCTTCTTTCAACAAATCAAGAACATACTTCCTTTGACACTAGGAGACTATCCCTAAACCTTTGACACATCATGAGGAGGGTGATCCATTATTTGAAGACAAGATGAGATATAGAAGCATTGTTGGCAAGGTACTATATGTTACTATGACCAAGCCAGACATCAACTTTGCCGTCAACAAAGAAAGTCGATTCATGGAGAATCTTGCTCAAGTATTTTCCTAGAAAGGGTCTCTATATGAAGAACAATAGGCATGTGGACCTGCACTCATATTTTGATGTAAACTATGCAGGATCTGTGGAGGACAGAAGATCCACTACTAAATATGCCACCATTCCTAGTAGCAATCGTTGTACTTGGAGGAACAAGAAGAAGATCGTGGTTGCAAGATTCAATGCAGAGGCTAAGTACTAAGCCATGGCTCATACATCTTGCAAAGTCATGTAGCTAGTACATTTCTTGGCAGATCTGAGGATCCATGTTTCTCCTTTAGTGCCTATAGTTTGTGACAATCACTCTGGCATTTTTATAGCCTCCAATCCTATCTTCCATGAGCACACGAAGCATATTTAAGTTAACCACCTCTTCATTAGAGACATAGTTAGTACAGGGAAGATTAGTACCCCAACAAATACCTCAGAGAGACAGGTTGCTGACATCTGCACAAAAGCACCCCCGCGAAAGCGTCGTGACTATTTATGTAAAAAGATGGGCATGCTTGATATATATGCTCTAGTTTGAGGAGAAGTGTTATATGTAAGGGTGTTTTTGTTATTTCTTATTTTCTTGAGGGTGTTCCCTGTATTTTACCCATAAACTCTATATATAAAGAGGACTAGGTTTTTTTTGAGAATTAAATCATTTTCATTCTCTTCCAATCCCATGCCTAACATATTTACCTTCTCAAAAAGCTATAGACATGACAAAAGATATCCGTGGTAGAAATAAAGATGTTAAAATGAATGTGTATCCATACAACGAAAGACTATTTCTAATCAGATTAACCAGGAAAAAGTTAAGGTGACACTAATAGGATAAAATGAGAGATGCATCTAAGATGATTTAAACATTTGTAGAAAAGGCCAATAAATGCTCAGATTAAGTGATCCGAGGAGTTGGATGTTGAACCTCCTAGGAGAGTGCAAGGAAGACCAAAGAAATGTTGAAAGAAAATTATTAAGCATGATCTCAATTACTTTAATTTAAGCCTAAAAATGACTCAAAATAGATCTAAATGGAGGTAAAGAATCCATATAGCTTTCTTTTAGACCAGTGCACTATCTAACACGACCTACCTCATCGTGGCTAAGGTACTGGTAAACAAGCTTTAGGGTACTACAGGAGATTATCTCGTCTGTGCAAACGACCTTTATTCCTGAGATAAATATACTGAATGATTGTCATAGCCTCGGAGATTTTGGCCTACTGAAGAAGGATGAAGAGGAAGGCTCTCCTTTGGAAAGTGGACTTCGACAAGGCATATGATTCAATGCAGTGGTCATTTCTATGGGCGTCCTTGGCAAAAAGGGGCTTTCCACCACTTTGGATTGATTAGATGAAGCACTATGTAACAACCACTTCCTTCTCCGTGTTGGTCAATGGTAATCCAACTAAAGGTTGGGTGTAGCCCAGGAAGCGAGTCAGGTAAGGGTGCCCCTTTGTGCCTATGCTATTTGTGTTGGCAATAGATGCCTTAGCTAGGTCAACATACAGAGCATGTTTCGATAACCTTTTTAAAGGATTCTCTATTGGCAATGATGTAGTGATCCCTGTGCTTCAATATTATGATGATATGTTATTCTTTATTGAAGATTCCATGGTTGAAGCAAGGAGGTTGTGCCTTCTTCTAAAGTTTTTTAGAGATGCTTCAGGCCTGCAGATTAACTTCTCCAAATCCACTTTTGTGCTGATACAGATGGCACCAGAGGAGTCACACCAATGTAACGCTACCTTTCATACACTAGAGGGGCTACCTCTATCATACTTTGGCCTCTCGCTTTTTGATAAATGGATTCCCTTGCAAGAGTGGTCTCCCCTCATTGAAAGAATGGAAAGAAGGTTGTCTAGTTGGATGTCTAGGATCTTGTCCAGGGGAGGAAGGCTAGTCCTCCTAAAGGCAGTTTTACCATCTATGTTTACTTTCTTTTTGTATTCAAAATACCTCATAAGATTGAGAAAAGAATGTTAGGCCTCATGAGGGAATTTTTCTAGACCAACTATGGGTCGGAATGGCAAAGGAGTTAAGATGGTGACTTGGGAGGAAATCTGTAAGCTGTTAAAAGAGGGGGGCTCGGGAGTTAGAGATGTTGGAGTGATGAATGAAAGTTATCTTGCCAAGTAGGTGGCTAGGGTGGTGGGCCACAAGCAAGATCCTTTTGCTAAAGTGTTCTCTGCTTGCTATGGTTGTTCACTGAACTAAAATCAAAGAGCATCTCCTCTAAGTGGTGCATCTCACTTCCACAAAGGAATCACTTCAGTGACGCTTAAGCTACAACAAATTTTCTCGTCGCACCTGGGCATGGGAGATGTATTTTGCTTTAGGTGTAATTACTAGTTGGGGCAAGGTGCCTTGCGATCTAGATTTTCGAGACCATACACACTGTTTGGCAATAAGGAGGTGACAATAAGGGAGTGTTGGAATGGTTCATGGTGCCCTATCTTTGTTGGGAACCTATTGGAGGACCAAGATGTTGCACGACCTGGAGGGATACCAGCCAGAGGGTAGGATTTTTACATGGCTTCCCAAAAGAGGATGCCTAATGACGAGGACGTGGAGGGCTTGATGGGCATTTGATGCAATTACAAAATGCCCACCCTGTCACACAGAAGATGAAGACATTGATTACCAATTCTTTCAATTTAGGTTATCAACGTAGATTTGGAGATACTTCCACTTTGGTTGGATCGCACATTCATCATAACATGAATTTTGGAACTCTTTTAGGAGAGGAAGTCAACACCCATGCCAGAATTTCTTCCGACCAAAGAAAGAGCGAGTCTTGGCAATGCTATAGGACATTTTGCTAGGGAGAAATGAGACAATGTTTACTTGTGACAATTTTGTTGCTAGCATTTTCTTGCTCTTTAATTTTTTGGGAACATTCATGTAGCTTGACACCATTCTGATAAATTTAACAAATGGATTTGGGTGGCTAACCACAATCCGACCTGATTAGGTTGGATCAAGCTAGATTGGGTTGAGAGTTTTAATAGTTTGCATTAGATTAGAAAAATCTCAACCCTTTCAATACAGGTTGAGTTGAGTTGGACTTTCAAATTGACCCAACCTAACTTGCAACACATATGATTTTTTAATATTTATTTTTCATATTTATGTATGTATTATATTCAAGAGTCATGAGATTCCTTTGAGAGGAAAATTTTTGTGTGATGGTGAAAGTATGTTAACTCTAAGAAATTATTCGCCTCACATCATTTGAAACCACAATCTTCCCAAGACCAAAGCATCCTCGTCTCCCTTCCTCCACAACTATCCACTCAACGCCCCCTCAACCCTACCACCCCAAGCCACTCGCAACCTCCTTCCCTCACCTCCTCTCAATTCCTCCAACCTCCTCCCTTCCCCTACCTCCTAACAACTTGAACCTCCTTAACTTTGCAAACCCCCTCCCTCAACATCCTCCCTTTTCGTGACCTCCTCCCAATGCATTGCCATCTATCTCCTCTTCCCTCCACTTACATTTATTTTTTTCTAGTTTTCTATTTTTTTAAGAATGATCCATTTTTATCTTTTATTGCAAGTTTTAAATCATTTCCTTATTTTTCTTTGAATTTTTATTAGTTTTTACTTATTTTATTTGCTTGGTTACAATTTAGAAGTTGTGATGTGGATTTAAATTTTTTTACTGAATATGAAACATATAAGAAAGAAGCATAAAGTTTCTTTTGACTAATCAACAATCTATTTAGACCTAACCCAACCAAGTTCTCTGGGCTTGCTTAGGTAGAACAATGAGTTAAGTTGGAAAAATCCCAACTAGTAAACCTTGGGTCAGATTGTGAGTTAAGTTTCAACCAATCCAACCCAACCAGTGTGCAGCCCTACTTTCAGCACATTATCCACCTAGCACATCCAACCATTACTTATTGTACTTTCCAACAAGACAAGAACAAAAACCAAGCAAATTTTAAATATGAAACAAATAAACTAAATCCCCTTTTCAACTTTTAATGACATCAACTCATCCATCATATCAAACCCATTATCTTTTTTTTTTTCAATAATATCAAGCCCATTACTTATCCAATCGCATAATGCAACACCTAGGAATTAAAACTAACAAAAGGTTTTCCAGTCATGAATTTAAAATTTTGGAAATAAGTTCCAACGGCTTCTTGGGTTCCATGGGGAGGAAAAAATAATAGCACTATGCTCTACAATGCTACTGAATAACACAAAGTACATACACCGAACACAAAATACATACATTTTCTCAGGATTGCAAAGTAATGTCAGAAGACTATCATTTATATCAGCCATTGACATGTAAAATAGCCTCTGCTTATAAATTTACCGAAGAAAAATTAACTTACGTGAAATAACAATTTACTGAATTAAAAATCTTCTTCGAAATATTGTGAAACAAATTCATTCAAAATAACAAGACAAAGAGCTCTAAACACATCTTTAAAAATTTGGCAATAAATTGATAAAATAGTAAAAAAAAAATCATAGTTGTTTAACACTCAAATAACCCTTTAAAAAAAGAAAAAAAAAAAAAAAAACACTCAAATAATCAGAAATTCACATTTCTTTTTGATGTTAATGAAAGAACCCTCTTCAAAATAACATGGAAATGGTTGAAGAAAAAAATCATCCTTGTTATTACCAAGCTATCTCTATATCTCTTTATACTGAGAGTTGAAAGAAAAATAACATAAATCTATCAAGGGAAATAAAATAACAAATAACCCCTAAACAAGTAGTGTGTAGCTCAACACTTCTCCTTGAGTTGGAACATATATATCCATTATACTCAGCTTGTTTCTACACTTTTCAAATTGAGGGTGAGGCAACAGTTTGGTCGATGAAAGCAAGGCATGTAGTACGAAGTAGATCCTACTAAATCAAACTCTTGGTATAGTGACAGTTCACTTCCACATGTTCCGTCCTCTCATGAAACATGGGATTGTTAACAATGTATATCGCAGCCCGATTGTCACAATGCATCTCCATAGACTCCTGAATATCAACATGAAGATCTCGTAGCAAAGATATAATCCATATCATTTCAGCTGTAGTATGAGTTATAGCTCTATATTCGGACTCAGCACTAAAGCGTAAAACACTCTGTTTCTTGCTCCTCCAGGTCACTAAGTTCCCAACAACAAATATATAGAAACCAGAAGTAGACCGCCTATCTCCACCATCCCAGCATAACCAGCGTCAAAGTAAGCAACTACAGACGTAGGAGCTTTCTTATGGAATAGGATGCCTCTCCCTGGACATCCCTTGATGTACCTCAATACCTGCATAGCAACCTGCCAGTGAACATCAGTGGGCTTGTCTAAGAACTAACTTAACTTACCCACTGCAAAACTAATGTCTGGCCTAGCGATAGTTAGAAATAGATAAACTTTAGAATCCATAGGAACGTTGGCCTCCTTAGATCCCAACATTTCTGTCTCCTGAAGAATGTTAAGTGCATACTTCCTCTAAGACATCACTATGTCATGCTTGCTCATGGCAATCCCAATGCCCAGAAAATATCACTACTTCTCAAGGTCCTTCATGACGAACTAGCGAGCCAAATAATCCTTCACCTGAGTAATGCCATCTGCATCATCACCTGTAAGGATAAAGTTATCAGCATATACCAATAAAGCCACAGTGTTAATACTAGTCTTCCTGACAAACAAGGAATGATCAGAAGATCTCTACATCCCAAAAAGAGATAGTGCTAGTGCCTCAGACAGACGCTGAAACCAAGCTCGGGAGCTCTGCTTAAGGCCATAAATGACCTTACGAAACCTACACACACACTCCCCCTAAACCTCAAAACCAAGTGGCTACTGCATGTAGATCTCCTCCAAGTCTCCATATAAAAAGGCATTTTTGACATTCCGCTGGTATAAATGACATCCATGATGAGGTACAACAGAGATAAGAATGCGGGCAGTGGAGAGCCGTGCCACTGGAGAGAAAGTGTCAAAGAAATCCACCCCATAGATCTAAGTGAATCCTTTGGCCGCAAGATAAGCCTTATATTAAGAAATAGACCTATCAGGGTTGTATTTCAGGGCAAAAACCGATCTAATCCCAACCAAGGCGTGCCAAAAGGTAGCGCAGATAGCTCCTAGGTGTCTCTATCAGTAAGCGCAGACATCTCTTTCATAGTTGCCTTCCATTGTGGATGTAAGAGCACTTACTGGTAGGAGGTAGGGATCTCAGTACTAGAGATTGCAGCTGTGAATGCATGAAACTCAGATCTGAGAGAGCTCGCAGAAACAACACTGCCAGCAACACAATACTGTGCACAAGATCGCGAAGCCTTCTTTGACAGCAATGGGAATATCCTCATCTGTGGGCAAAAACAGAGACCCTGAAGACATATCAGCAGGAGAATCGTTAGTAGCCTCAACACATACCTGAACGGAGGATGATGGTAGCCCAGTAGGAACTGAAGATGAGAGGAGGTGTCTTACATTTGTAAGTGACTGGCAACTGATATGTAGCACCCTTAAATGTCTTCTCATTAGGTGGTACAAGTCTCAAGGTGCCCACAATCTGATCTATAATAAATACACAACTACTCTGAGAAAAGTCTTCCAAGGGTATAGGAGGTACAAGCATAGGAGCAGCCACCTCCACCTCTCTCAACTGATTACCTGAGGTAGAAAAATAAGGGATAGATTCATGAAAAGTTACATCCGCACTCACATAGTACCTCTGGTGTATGGGATCAAAACACCTGTATCCCTTCAGTGTATGCGAGTATCCCAAAAACACACACTTAACCACCCTTAGTGCCACTTTATCACGACCAGGCCCAAAGAGGTGTACAAAGGCCACACAACTAAAAGTTTTTGGTGGCACAAGAAACAAGTCAGCATCAAGATATAAGATACTCCATGAGATCTGCTCATATAGCACAGAGGAAGGAAGCATGTAAATAAGGTAACATGCAGTAAGATTGCATCTCCCCAATAACTATGTGGAACACTGCTTTGGATAAGTAATGCTCTCGCTATATCCAGAATATGGCACTACTTCCTCTCACCCATCCCATTCTGTTGTAACGTGAGGATAGGATGTCTAATGCACAATACCAAGTGATCTATAAAAATCAGCCAATTTCTTTGTATAAAATTCTAATGCATTATCTATTTTGATTTTCTTAATGCACATATCAAATTGATTTTTCACAAATATCACAAATTGCTGAATCAAGGAACCAACTTCAAATTTATTTCTCATAAAAAAGGTTTATGATAAACGTGAAAAATTGACAATTAACAATAATATTTAAAATTCTAGTGGTCTGCAACATGACTAGGACCCTAGACATCACAGTGCAATAAATCAAAACAAGCAGAACTGGTAGAGTGGATAAAGGCTGGAAAGCTGGAATGGTGATGTCTTCCCAGCTGACAGCCATCACATTGAATCTTCATGGTATGAGACAAGTGAGGGATGATACGGCATATGTAAAGAACCGTTCTGTTTTGAACCTTTTAAGACGTCTGGACTATCTATCAAACATCTGGGCAGACGTCTGGACCCCTTCCCAGACGTCTGGAAATTGAAAAATCTGTACGCAAGGTCGAGTCTGCGCACTGGCTGCGCGTAGACAACTTTCTTCTCTCTTTCTTCTTTCCCCCTCATCGAACCCTAACCGCTCTCTATATAAGAGCCCTCACCCCCTTTCTCTCTTCTCCATTCCACCACCACCACCTTCCTTCCTCTCCACTGCCGTGAGAGGGACGAGGGAGAGAAGGGAGCGAGAGCGAGCGAGGAGGAGAGGCGGTGTGAAGAGAGAAAGAGGAGGTTGAGCTCGCGAGTTCGTGGGAGCTCGCCAAATAGCACATGGCCGAAGCGGCGTGTGCGGGAGGAGTGTGTCGAGGGAGCCGTCCCCGACTTCCTGCTACAGCCGGAGCTGCCGACGAGAGGGAGGAGCCGCGACTACGCGCAGCGAGAGGAGCGGGAGCTGCTCTGGTACTGGGATTTTCTCAGTATCAGACGTCTGGAGTACCGTCCAGACGACGGGTTGGACGTCTGGTGATGACATCGGACGTCTGAAAGCAAAGTTTCGCGAAGGTACGTTCTTGTTGTTACGATCATGCAGGCCGCACCGCAGAGCCAATCTGTTTGACTAAAAGGGGGAGATTTTATCTGTCGCACGCAGGGGTAGCTTTGGGAAGGCGCGTAGCACGCCCTCCCACGTGTTTCGGACGTCTGGATAGCTTACTAGACGACTGAAAGCATGTCCAGACGACTGGAGGAGAGGTCGGACATCTGGATCTGAGTCCAGACAGTCAAGTAGGGATCTTGGACGTCTGAGGTCGACGCAGGAACTTGAGGTGAGACCCTGATGACTTTTAAGACGTCTGGGCCTTGTGCCAGACGTCTGATTTGGTTCTACAGTTCTATTTTTGACCCGTTCAGGTCTGTTTGGGGTCTGTTTTACGCAAACAATATATCTATGATTTCTTTGTGAGTTCCTCTACATGTTAGAAACCTTTATATACTGTTCTGAACATTCTGTTGTGTTATGTTCCTTGGTATAAGAGTTCGATCCGTTGCGTGTTAGGAGCTTGCAGAGGCACGTGAGTCCGTCGTTCGAGCCCCCAGTACTCCCTGATTATCTGGTATAGTGGTTTCCCCCTGTTTTAATTATAAAACATGAATGCATATGTGAAATTAGATAACTAGAAACCTAAGATGTGGCATGAATCGTATGACGAAAAACAGTTGCACTGTTTGTATGCATGTTTGATATTACAGTCATAAATAAATGAGTAGAATTGTAAACTATTATTTGTTAATAAATATGAGTTGCCTGTTGAAATATGAAATGTCAGTGCTAGTTAACCAGTTACCTGTGATCACTTGTTGCATATGTTAATTGTAGAAATACGAGCTGTATGCGTATAATACGAGAATGAAAATGTGAATGATGAAATCTGGTATGAAACATGGCGAACATGAGCATGAACCCTACGGGGAATTAGGAGTAGAGCTCCTATGGATGAATGGAAAAGATCTGGAAATGAGTGGAAAGTATGCTGGCCCTTGAATACTTGATACCAAGGGAGAGAGACTGTCCCCTTTTTAGTGTAGAGCGGAGCTAGCTGCCCTTGGATTGGGATCCAGGGTTAGGAATGACCACTCTACACCGACTTCTGTTGGCCCTCGCGTACACAGTACCCGAGAGAGCTATTAGTGTATGGAGGGAGCTAGCCACCCCACGGGGCTCAAGGTTCAGCTAGCCACCCTACACCAACTTATTAGGCCCACTAGGCAAACCGGGGTAGTAAGACGAGGGTGCGCGGACTGTAGAGAAGCAAGACCCCTGTTTGGTTCTGAGGGGCTAGACCCCTGTTACTGAGAAGGCTACGTCCTATATTGTTCTGTACTGTACTTTGGACGTACCCACTAGCAGAAACGACTAACAGCGTGCCAGTGTGGGGTAGCTACCCGTGCGCTTATTGCGCGTGCTGTAGTCACCGCTATGTCTAAACAGTGACCTCGGGGTGGTTGACTGGGTGTAGGATTACCACGGAGGACTCCCTGCTAGAAGAGCACCACGTGTGCCTTCTACTCTTGGAAAAGACTGCAATCAAGATCGTTCCCACGAGGAACATGCTAGATCAAAAAAGAAATCTGAAAGTAAACCAATGGGTGAAAAGGAATCACATAAAAAATAAATAAAATAATCGAAAAAGATAAGCTTACCCGTTAGCATTTACTGCTTTAGTTAGTTTGGTTACCACTCTACTCAGCGTTCGCTGACTCCGTTTTACTCATAACCCTTTACAGGTCCAAGAGTTGAGCAACCCGAGTCACCGACTGCAGAGGGTGTTGGGCCCAGTCAAGTCCAGATGTAGTTTCTTGTTTTTATTGTACTCTCTATTCTACTAGTGAGTTTTAGACTGTTACCGTTTCTGTAACTGTACCTTTGTTCTACTTTACTGTTGTGGTAATGATATGTACTGTTAGCAGCTTTTACTCCATTACTGCTTGTACGCTTTTACTGTTAGTTACTTTGCATAGTAGATGTGGTTTATTTTCCTATTTTTCGGTTATTTCTTATTGGACGACTGGATCTTGAGATTAGTCGAGTCGAGCCGATCTCGGGTCCTGTAGGGATTCGGGAACCGGGTCGTAACAACATAACTTGTCTAGTGACAGGTGACCTAGTCGTCTATGCCACTGCAAACACCCCCCACAGTAGTCGTCTGACAGGCCATAGCAACTGAACTCTGAACGGCCGATACACACCCCCTCCTCATGGCCACCACCAATCGTCATCCCCGTCATGCGATCCTGAAATGTGCATCTAACAGCATAAAAAATAACATGACAATTCAACTACTTAGTAATAGAACTAACAAATAACAGTTGCACTATCATATCAGGCACAATATACATCAGCATGTACCCCTCCCTTACCACAGATGGAAGCATATTTACCGTCTCCCAGCTGTACTGAATGATCATATGGTGTCTTCTGCAATTCCCCAAAGCACTAAAAATTTCATGTCAAATGATCAGATGCACCTAAATAAATTAACCATGACCCACTCATACTTGAAGAAGCATAGGCTACAGTGCTAGAGGGCTGAGGCTGCTCTGTGTTAATTATGCTAGCCGCTACACAACTACATCATAGTCAACCTCTGCAAGTGATTGCCTCCGTGATCACACCTGGAGATGCTGTAACAGAGGCTTGGTTGACAACAGTAGAACGGTCATTTATTTCAACACTTGACCTCAACATGACCAAATCTACCACAGTAAGTGCAAGTAGGCTTACCACAACCACCATCAGTTCGCCCCCTGCCCTTGCCACGAAAGAAGCTACCTTAACCACCACGAATGCTAATAACTGCATGAGTCGAAGATGCATTGGTAACCACCGCATCATGAGTAGGCTGATCTGCATCCTACTCAGCCTCCTATAAATTTCCTCAATAGGAGGAAGCTCGGAGAGAGTCAATCTAAAAACGAGCCGCAAAATAGTAATCACTAAGCCCTACAAGAAACATATGGGCTGCAAACTCCTTCATTTGATCCCTACATGTATAGAAAGCACACATCGACATACATGTATTATATTTCTCTAATAGCCCCTTCATAGTGGAGTAGTACTGTGACAGACTCATCTCCTCCTACCTGAGATGGCATAAATCATAATGGATCTAGAATACTTGAGTTGAATTCAACTCATGTGAATAGGCAGTCTTTAAGGCATCCCACATCTCTTTAGCAGTGGTGTAATACATAACTTCATCACCAATACGAGGAATAACGCTATTCAAGATACAGGCTCTCACCATAGCATCATCCCGATTCAACGTTGCATATTTTCCTGTTTTCTGCTCCGATGGTGCTTCCATAAGCACATGTTTCTTCTCATGACCCTCTATAATGACAAGGAAGGTTTAAGACCAACGGAGATAATTGATCTTATCCAACTTAGTAATCGGAGCAAAGAATGGACTATTGTACACCCCGCTTTGTGTACTCTGTCCTGAAGACACATCAGATGCCTCAAATGTAGCCATAGTAACTCCAGACACAAACAAATCCAAACAGCAGATCTGAAATCCTGGATCAAACACTAGAAACATAGGGAATACACACCCCGTAGTCCACAAGCACTATCTCCAAAACTTCACTGAGGAATACACACCCCACTAATCATGCAATCAGGAGAATACACACCCCAAAAATCATTAACAAAGGGGAATACACACCCCAAATCAGACTACAAGATCACAAAGAGTAATACCACACATAGGAAGGTTCTTGATTCAAACCTTCATCTCCACAACACTCAAGAACCTCCCTACAACATGATGGTGGCCAGTAGCTTGCTCTTCGATGGCCTGGGTGGCAATTGGGAGAGAAGGCGGTGGTGGCGTGCTACTTTGGAGCAGTGGCAATGACCTACAAGGTTGCAACGACTTGCTACTATGATCTACAATGCAGCGGCGAGCGGTGGCGTGCTACAGCAGTGCAAGGCGGTGCTACGGGAAGCTGCTTAGCCATAGGCAACGCTACAGAGTGATAGAGGTGGCTATTGCAACTCGAGGCTACACTGTAGCAATGCATCGATGGCGGCTACAACAGTGCAAGGTGGCGCTACGAGAAGTTGCTACAGCAACAACAGCGATGGACGATGTTGTTGCTGCAACGGCGGCAACACAGCGCTGCCGCCAGTGGTAGCGGCGGCGTCCGACGGTGGTGGGGCTTGAAGGTAGGGTTAGAGTTTATTTGGTGGTGTCTCCAACCTGATACTCTAATACCAAGTTGAAGAAAAGAATCATTCTTATTATTACCAAGCCGTCTCTGTACTTCTTTACATAGAGAGAGGTGAGGGAAAAATAACAACATAAGTCCATCAAGGAAAAATAAAATAACAAATAACCGTTCAACAAGAAGCATGTAACTCAACAAAAATAAGACAAACAACCAAACATTTTTTTACTGTATAAAAAGGGTGGTAACACAAGGTTAATGACCATCCACTTCACTAAAAATAATCAAAAAAGATACAATGCAGGCTTACAACTCAACCCGCAGCCTTCTAAAGGTCTCCACCAGCGAGATGGCATTCTCTATAAAAGCCTGCTCCACCCTAAAGATCACGTTATTTCTTTGTAACCAGAGTAACCATACATACTTCTGGGAAGAACCACCAAGCATTGTTAACAGTACCAATTAACAAACTTAAATGCATGACTTAACTATGTACTCTTTCAAAAAGAAACAATTTATTGTGGATGGATTTCTCTATTAAGTAAAATTCAATACCATGCCTAACTTCACATTATCCAATTTGCTGCAGAAGAAAAGCATATTCAAGAGATTATACAAATCTTGGCTCCTTGAATTTACTTTACAGGGCAACCAAAAAAGAACCCTTACCTGTATAGGGCTGAGAACAACTGAACTATCTTTCCCATACTGAATAGAGGGAAGAGCCAATAGCCTTCCTATGAAGGAACTTGATCCAGCTAGAATGCTTGCTGTGCAGGAAGAAGATCGGTAATTAGGAGATGACAATGCGTATTCTCCAATTATAAAAACACTATTACAAATTTCATTCTTCTCAAAGTATTCTACCAGAACTAAGGATACACTTCTGCCTTAAAGATTATGCATGTTAAGTAATTTAAATGGCAGCGTAACCTCAACATTTTTTCTCATTTCCGGTTTGAATGGTTGTGGAGTCAATTGATATTTTTATTAATAAGAAAGCTTACAGTTACGAGCGTGTGTGTGAGAGAGAGAGAGAGTGAGGGGTTTGGCAGTACTTTTGATGCCAAATTAAGCACTTACGTTTGGAAACATCTGTTAGCCAGTTAAACATACTTGGCTTGCAATCAATGTTGCCAAAGATGAGAGGCGCTAAAAGGTGATGGAGGTCCAAAATGCCTGCAGCGATGGGTGCTTGCCGGCGAAAAATGAGGCACTAATATATATATATATATATATATAGAGTAACCAAAATATAATATGTTATGATTACTTATATATAATATAAAAGATATATAAATGATTAAACAAATAGGCATAATGCACATACATATGCGGATTGATACATATCATAGGTGTGTATACAATTTCGTACATTTACACATACACATATGTATATGTACACATTATATTTATATGCTATACTTATGCACATATGTGTATGTACATATATATTTGTATATATAAGTTAACATGTACATACATACATACACAAATATACAATATATGTGTGTGTGTGCACGCGCGTGCCTATACATACGCATATGTGTGTTTAACTAAGAGAGAGTATTTAATAATTAGGTGAAAAAAATTAAGTCCTTAAATGTATTTAAAAAAATGAAAAATCGGCAAACTTCATTCAGGCGCTCGCTTGGGATACCTAGCGCCATGGCTCCAGCACTCACCTAGGCAGCACCTTAGGCAAATCAGGTGAGGAGAACCTTGTCGAGGCACTAGGGCCTCACCTTGCCTCAACCTGGTACCTAGGCGAGCGCCTTGACAACACTACTTGCAATGTTGAAAAAACTCAAGTGTAATGAATCCAAAGATATGTTGAATCCAGAAATTCAGTCACCAAAAAGGAACTAATATAAAGTTAGGTTCCCAGATTAAGGAACTTCTACCGGTAATAAATAAGAAATGAACATCATATGTCAAATAATATCCAAGAAATGGACGTGAGAATTTCAGACAAAATAATTTGTAAAACCAAGAAAAATAAGGGAATTTTACATAAATGCTGCTACAAAATTCGACACTGCATTTATGCCCTTACGAAGTCCGCAATTACAAAGATGCCCCTTAAAATTAGCTCAAGCATACACCCTTCTTTAAGGTTGGAGATTGGACTAATAATATCACAGGTTGGATTAGATTGAAATTCTGA
Source organism: Thalassia testudinum (assembly GCA_037157565.1). Taxonomy (NCBI): domain Eukaryota; kingdom Viridiplantae; phylum Streptophyta; class Magnoliopsida; order Alismatales; family Hydrocharitaceae; genus Thalassia; species Thalassia testudinum. The sequence continues at coordinate 40,094,744 of JAZHRO010000002.1, read as the reverse complement.
ATCTTAAAGCCCATCCAGAGGCTAAAATCAATTGAGATTAACATACAAAAAAGAATTTCCGCTCTTCCCCCCATCCCCTTCTCCATGTATGCACACACCACTCAAAATCCTCTCTTTCCCCACCTGTCATCCTCGTCATCCCCTCTCGCATCCCATGTGCACACCTCAGATCTAGTGTCTACCCCATGACCATCGTCACTTGGCACCTCCCATACTATTCCTCCACTATGAACACCACCAAGACCTCTTTGCAATCCCATTGATGCCACCTCCCACATTCCCTTACTCCTCCCCACATCCAGTCTCAATACCTAGACCTTCCATCACCTGGTCGACACCTAACTCAATAAGAGTAGATCCAAATTAGCACCCCACAAGTATTGCCTCCCTATTCCAATTCTTTTTGCATCTTGTTGAATCATAAGGGTCAGGGTCTCATTATGGATGGGAGGTGTACTTATTATGGTTATGGGACCATCCTGTTAGTACCTTGCAAGATTAGGAGCCAAGCAAGATGCTTTTATGCAAGTAATATCAGTACCCTTTTTTTACTAAAAGGGATCTACTAAAGGATCCGAGAGGGCAGTGTGCACTTTTCCATCTATAGATTACAGTATAGGAATGACAGTTAGGTGTGTTAACAATTCTCCTTGGCATGAAAAACAAGAGTAAGACTCGGTGGCGGTGAGCTTTGAGGATTGCAGTGATGACAAGATCACAAGGTGGCATCAAGCAAAAAGGGCAGTAGCAGCAACAAGTTAACATCCAAGGCATCAAGGGCTGCAACGACGATGGCATGGGGAAAGATGGATGAAGTAAGGAGAAGGTAGCATAAGGATGAAAAAATTTGTAAATTACTGAACAAAAAAATAGAAAAATAGACAATTTATTGAAATTTTCCATTGAAGATAATCATTAGTTTGATGGATCTTAATTTCAGGAGCATTTATGAATTAACCATGAATTTTATCAAGGGCATACATTTTTTTACCATCTTTTCAAGGACATACATGTAATTGCAAAGTTTGCAAATGTATACGCGTACTTTTCAAACTCCGCAAAGTATACGTGCAGATGTTTGCAAAGGTTGTAGATTGTTCTTGTAAATGGGAAGAATTTGTTGTTTGGGCTAATAAATGGATCAATCAGATAGTTACAGTGGTTTCCATTTATTACAATAGCAAAGTTGAAGCAAATGTGTATATCTTGTATATAGGAGAGACCACTTGAGGACCTGCAACATAAGTGGATTATTCCAGAGACATGCGATTAAACAAACAGAACGAAAAACTATAGACAATGCTAATACGTATAGCCAAATATTAGAGCTTGGAGTTCTTTGGACATGATCATGATTTGCTTAAAGTCTACCCCTTCTGGCGAAGGAGTTGGGTATCTCCTAATTGAAACACGATTTGGTCTATATTAGGCCCCATAATAGGGGTGTGCATGGGTCAGGTTCAACCCAAACCCGACCCAATCCGATTGGGTTGGGTTGAGAGTTATAATGGGTTGGATTAGATTGAGATTGTCCCAACCTGATAAAAAATGGATTAAGTTCGATTTGTGGTTTAGCCAACCCAACCCAACCCATAATTCAATTTATACATGCATATATATTGTTGGGAATAAAGCTGGCCACGTGGCACTACCACGTGGTAGCCAGCAGGCCACGTGGCAGAATCTCAAGGTCCTTGTGGGTCAGTAGTTCATGGTCCAACAAGACCAATTTTGGTACCTTATTTGGTTTGGTTTTTTTAGTAAAGTTCTTTTTAGGAAATATGTTTGAGATTTGTTTTAATTAAGAGATAAGATCTTTCCTAATGAAATAAGATCTTTTCTCAACAGGGATAGAATCTTTTATATCTATTTGTAGGGATATGTTCTCTCTATAAAAAGAGAGTCTTCCCAATTTTTCTTCTTTAAGAAATATACAAATATTTCCAAGAAGCCAAAGCTCCTCTCTCTCTCTTCTTCTCAACAGTCGGTCACCCTCTGTAGACGCCCAAATCAGACGTTCGACATGCAAGCCGAACGTCTTAAAATAGTAGCAACCGACTGCTGCTACTACTAGCGCTCCCTCTCCCTGACCACACGTGAATAGTCCCCTATTGGGATTATTTTCCCACGCACACAGAGTCTCCATGCTCCACTATTTTGTCAAATCTTGACATATATATAATATGCATATAATATATAAGATATATAATATATTATATGTATATATATTATGTATATAAAATATATAAGGGGCACCAAGCTATATATAGAAATTTAAAACCTCATCTCGAGTCTCGACATCTCCTATATATATATATATATATATGACCCAACAAAATCGTCATCTCATCGATCTTGGCATCTCCTCACTCATGCATCCCAAATTCCTAATTCTCAACCCTCATCAACCCCTCATCTCTCCCATGATTACCTCCATCAACTCCAAGTGATGCCTTCAACCCACACCTCACCTCCAAGCTCCACTCCAAGCAATGTTTCTCCTTAGTTCCAAACTCTAGGCATTGCCCTCTCCTTTCTTCGGTGGCGACAACCATCATTTTAAAAAATGAGCCTCAAGACGAGGCAGAAAGAAAAGGCCTCGATACGGTAGCCTCGATCTACCCCAGTGAGGTGTGTGCCTCGGCTGAGTGAGGTGTAGGCGAGGCAAAAAGGCGGTGCCTAGTGTATAAGGTTGGAGGCTGTCACGATGTTGAACCATTGCTGAAGGTTGGAGTTGCTTGTTGCAACGTCGCTGGAGTTGGTGCAGCATCGCCAAAGGAAAAGAAGTGTTGTCGAAGGTGTAGGAGCGTCACCGGAGGTTGAGCAGTGCTACCCTAGCATCGCCCTAACACCTTTTCTTAGTCTTCTTTAGTTTGAACTTTAAAAGTTCAACTTTGATTTCTTATTCGGTGATTAAGGTCATTTAGGTTCCTTCATTTCACTTATTTAGGTCATTTAGATTCGTTCATTTCACTGATTTAGGTCATTTAGGTAGTTTTTGTTGGTGTTTTATTTTGACTCAAAATGATTAATTTATCATGAAAGATTTTGTTATGCTAACAACCCCCTTCAAGCAAAGGAACTATGATTACAAATTGATGCAAGCATTGTATTATAGAAATACATCTTTGGAAGAGGCTTCATAAGAATGCCAACATGATGGTTATTTATTTCTCAAATTTAGGCCATTTAGGTTATTTATTTGATTACTAATTTCTTATAAATTATATTACATTTCATGTTTGTAGTTATGTTTAGGTTAGGTCTTTTAAGTTCATTTCTTTGTAGGTTACTAACTTACCATGTTCATTTAAATGTCACCTCTTATTTAGTTTCACTCTTTCAATGTTGTGATAAAGAAAAAATAGTATGAAAATATGTTCTTTATATTATTATTTCTTTATTAGCACTTAATAAGTATATATCATATCATTTTTCCATATTTTCTATGCAAAACTTGAGGCTCACGCCTCAACCGCCTTAAGGCTTACGCCTCGCCTTGATGAAGGCAAACCACCTCGGTACCGCCTCACGTTTTTTAAAACCTTGGTGGCAACACCTTACACTCTTTAAGTAACCCTCAACTTTCTCTCCTCAACCCCCCACCTCCGCCTGAATCGCCGACGACCCACCTCTCCTCTCTTCCTCCTTGCAATGATCCCCCCACCACCATCAGACAACCCACCTCTTCTTTCTTCTTCCCTACAAGGACCCCACCACCATTGTCAAACAACCCACCTCTCCTCTCTTTTTCCCCACAAGGATCCCAACAACCCACCAAGGGCCACCACCACAGGATGACCCCCCTCTCAACACCACCACCCCCTTCCCTCCTCTTCCCCTAACAACCCTCCCCCCACTGGCCACCACCATTAGACTTCCTCCTTTTTTTTCTTTTAAATCTTTGTATTTGTAAGTTTGTATTATTGGATGGCGGTAAGCGATGCAGTTATGTATTATTTATGTTTTGTTAAATTTTAATTTCTTTTAGATGGATGATGAAATTAAGGTGCACAATAAACCTCAGGCAACCAACCCTAATGTATCTAAATCAAAGGTAACTCAAAAAAGATCTAATGTGTTAGAATCATAGATATTCCCTTGTCTTTTTTCGTTACTTTTATATCATATCTTTATTTTTTTGTTCGAAATTTTTTTACTTTTACCTTTTTTCTAAAAGATTACTTTTACTTCTTTTATTCACTTTTTTATAAAATACAAGTTGCTTATGAGTTTAAATTTTTTTTATTATTAAATATAAAAGATATAGGAAGCATACATTAACTGGTCAACAACTCACTTAACCCAACCTAACCCAACCCAGATTGGGTTAGGTTCAGTAGTGTAATGGGTTGGGTTGTGTTTGGTTGGAAAAATCCTAACTCACAAACCGTGGGTTAGGTTTGGGTTGAGTCTCAACCTAACCCGTGTACACCCCTACTACTGATCACTGCCTCTTCCAGTTAATGTGATCCAAAATGGAGAACAAGAAGGTGCACTAAAGCAATCATTGGGCATCACAATAGTCATTTCTAAGTAGCATATCTTCTAGCCAGACATGCAGCCGTTGACTTAGCAACAAGAAAGCTTTCTGGCTGTTGAATCTTTCAATTTCAGCATCATCAATGTGCACCATTTCTATAGTCCTTAAAAAATGTTCAAGAGAAATTAAACAATGTATTGGTCCAAAACACTACAAATTAAACACAGATGCAGCAGAATGGAGACTAATTTTTTTTTTTTGAGATGAAGAGGGTGACATCTTTTGGGGAGAGTTTCACACGAATGCCATAAAAAATGCAAATCTTCCAACCAGATATGCAGCTGTTGACTTAGCAACAAGAAAGCTTTCTGGCTGTTGAATCTTTCAATTTCAGCATCATCAATGTGCACTATTTCTATAGTGCTTAAAAAATGTTCAAAAGAAATTAAACAATGTATTGGCCCAAAACACTATAAATTAAACACAGATGCAGCAGAATGGTTACGATTATTTTATTTTTGAGATGAAAAGGGTGACAATTTTTAGGGAGAGTTTTACACAAATGCCATAAAAAATGCACATCTTCTAGCCAGATATGCAGCTGTTGACTTAGCAACAAGAAAGCTTTCTGGCTGTTGAATCTTTCAATTTCAGCATCATCAATGTGCACTATTTCTATAGTGCTTAAAAAATGTTCAAGAGAAATTACACAATGTATTGGCCCAAAACACTATAAATTAAACACGGATGCAGCAGAATGGTGACAATTATTTTATTTTTGAGAGAAAAGAGACATTTTTTGGGGAGGGTTTTACACAAACACCATAAAAAAATTTTGATACTACATAATTGCCATCATAATTTTCATTTTTATGTCATAAGCCACTATAAAATTGATTACCTTTACAAAAATGCCACTCAAATTAAGTTCCATCAAAATGATTTGCTATTTTTGACTAAAAATATATTAGTAAAATGATTGTTTTTGGCTCTAAATTACATCAAAAACTTGAAAAGAAATGTAATTATCATGCCATTTTTGTAAAGATAATCAACTTTATGGTGGCACCTACATAAATGCAAAAATTATGATGACAGTTCTGTAATATCAAAAGTTTTTGATGAAATTTTGTAAAACCCCCTTTTTTTGAAAGGTGGAAAGGTGACATTTTCACTCAGGCAAAGCCAAGGATAGCTACTCGAGATCAATAGACATCCAACATTATTAATAAATGATTACAGCAACTTAAGGAGCTTGGAACAGGATTCCACGGATTACACAGAACTCATGAACAACATTTTCTGACATAAGCACATGATCCAACAGAAATGGGCTTGTTTACAGAAGGGTTAAGTTAGCTATTGTCTTCCTGATACATGGATAAGAATGCAAACTATCTTTTTGTTCATTAAGACATTTTAATGGAAAAAAAAAGAAAGAAATGCCACCTAACAAATTAAGAAGCTTTCAGATGTTGAAATTAAAAGACAGATATTAACTAAAGCTCACTAATAAACAAACTCAAATGATAACAACTACCTATCCACTGCGCCCATTGGGCAATCAAGTGGGTGAAGAGTAAGGTCCAATGGAGGTTTTCCTTCTTTTTATCATCCCAGGGGTCATTCTCATCCTGACTTCTGCTCGCATATCCCTGTTCAATGAAAATGTAACCAAACAAATATCATGAAGTAATCATCTCAAAGCTTCCAATTGTCTATTCCACACTAAAGAGTGAACTTGAAAAGAAACATTAAAAAAATAAATTGTCTCTATTTGATGTTTTCTTTGAAATGTATAAATCTAAATACATATTATACACATATGTAAAATGCATACCGATCTTCATTGACAATTAGAGAGATGGACATAAGGTCTGCCTCTCACCTTTTGCGGTAGAAAAGAGTGAGATAGCACTTGCAGCATTTAAATAATCTCTCTTAATGTCTAGGATTTCTTTATGCTTGCAATAGTTAATAGGCCTTGAAAGTTATCTCCACATAACCAATTATAGATAAGTTTCCCTCAATTTCTCCCACACCAGATTATGAGAAAGATTATCCTGCATTCTTTCATGCTCTTGCTTTATTTAATTTTCGTCGTGTACTATTTGCTGCTCCAGGAGAAACTAATTGAACAGATATACATGTGGAACAAAGTAGTACAGCACTTGCACTAAGTCTTATTTATCTCATCACTCAAAATCTATCCATGCCTAGAGCATAATCGGAAGTACAAAATCGTTGTTCAGTATCCTTCATGTTTACAAAAGTAATCCTGCATTGATATTTTCAACATTATTTCTTTATAGCTTTGACAATTACAATATGGTCTACTTGCATAATCAAACATGCTTTATTCCATATCTGCATATTCACAAGTCAGCTCCACAGATTACAAGGGAAAAACTTTGTCAAAAAAGTGCATTGACCAACAAAAGAACAAGTTAGAGACTGGGGGAAGAAAATTCTAACCTCCACATACTTGTCACCATAACCATAACTACTTCCAAGGAGAGGTTCACTAAGGGAATCTGATTTCCACGAAACGAGTTGATCATTTTCTCCTCCATCAACATCACGATGATGAAGCCGCCTCCTTAAAGTCTTCGATGTCATGTTGTGTTTATTTATTTTCTTGTGTTCACCTTTACATAATTTAAGAATTAGATTATACTAGGATATACAAATTGACTATCTATGAACACATCAGACAAATTGACAATAAAGAAAATGTACTAGCTGTTGCAAATCAAGAAAGAAGCCAATACAAATAATAAGGTAGACACCAGAAAAGCTAAAACATCAACCTCAAAAGGAATGTGATACCTCACAGCTTCAAAAAGATCATGTGAGCACATCAGCAAGCATGAACAAGAATGATTACAAAAATTTGAAGGACAATATATGCCATTTTTTTATAGTTTGACAAAAAAAGAGCGAAGACAAATCAAATGCCAGCCTATATGGCTCATGTCCTTATTAGACAATGCTTCTTTTCGAAGGGTCCTATTATGGGTGGTACAGGTGTGCCCTTGGTGACCTAGGATGCTATCTGTGGGCTACTTGTAAATGTGACCCTGGATCCTGCATTTGAGGGCAATGAACTTTGTCTTGTTGATGAAATGACAGTCAAAGTTAAATGCAAGGCACGACCTGAATTGGAGCACTAGAAGATTTGCTACGCAAGGTGCTTCCTTCTTTTGGAAAGGGATGACAACTATTATGCCTCTTCTGGAGCAGCAGTTACCACTGCAGAATGATGTTAGGATTTTTTTTCCAAAAGAAACAGGATGATCACATTAGGCTAGTGACCATTTAGATGATGGGGGGACTTGGCGGCTCTTTCCACTTTTAGAAGGATGATTGGTTGAGAAGAGGTATTCTGGATTATTTCAACCATGTCTATGTACTTTGGTTTATTGGCTGCTCGTTTGACAGGTTCAGAAAGGATCCTCGGTACCATTTTTCCATGGTGCTCTTGGAAAGCATCGGTTGAAGGAGTCTCTACATGTTTTCTTGCCAAAGGGATAGCTCAGAGTGCACTAAGGGGAGGTATTCAGTTCACAGGGTATGTGTGCACATGCACACAAGCTCGTGTGAGAGATAGAGGCTTAAATGATGGGTAAGACTCAGGTTTTTCCTCCTCTTGCACATGCAACAAGAGTACAGAATCAATCTGCAGATTCCACACATCCACGAGATAACCATAAAGGAGAAGAATCCTGTTCATGTGCATTTGCAGCTATGGTTATATAGCCATCACAAGTTGTCCTTGCCATATGGATTCAAGCTGGACTTCTGAGTGAATGTGAAATTGGCAGGGAGGAGCTTCACAGGATTGGCAGGGGAAGCTACACAGGAAGAAAGATCAAGGTCTGCATAAGGAAGCATGTGCAGCCACTCATGTTTGCAGGACCTTTGTTTCTGGTGGGATCTGCAAAGCTGCGTATCTGATATCAAGAAAAAAACTCTTCACATACAGGGCTAGAAAATCACACTACCACTAGAAATTTGAATCAGGTTTCTCACTTCTACTCCATACCATAATGTAAATTCTCGAATTCTCAGACATCTCCCAGGTTGACCAGGTGTTGACTTCTGATTGTTGGAAATTCTAGAGAGTTCATATTGCCACTTAAGGTTAAAATCTTTACGTGACTACTGAGAAAAAAGAGATTGGTCACCTGCAGCTACAAGCATCGCTGGGCTCCTGACTCAGATGACTCGTGTGTTCTTTGTGGTAGTGAGACAAAGGACACAGAACACTTGTTCTTCACGTGCCTCTTTCTCGCAAGAGTGTCAGTCTTCTATGATGGATGAGCCATCCACTACACCACAGAGTCCACCCTCTGATTCAGTATTCACTTGCCCCTCAGTGATGAGAGGTCTCTTAGGAAAGCTGCTACCTTGCTTTGCCATATTTGGGTAGAGTGTAATGGTGTTATTTGTTAGAGGGAAAAATTTTCTATAAAGGCTATAAAGCATATACATTCTTCCCTTTGTAATACTTGGAGCATTTAGCCCTCCTTATTAATTAACACATAGGGCGTCAACAATCCCCTTTATATCTACTAAAAAAAAATCTAATTCTCCATCTACAAGAAATTCTATGCCAACAAGCACTTGCAACCAAGGTATAGTGCACATACACAAGAGCACAAGCCTTGATATTGCGCTCAATAGCATATGCCGAATATGTCTCATTCAAAATTATAAGGGTGTCCATGCTTCAGAACAGAAGAAAAGAACTTTAGGGCTCAAATGGAAAGCTTTGGAAATATAAAAGCAAAGGAAATCTCAGTTGCCTTTGACCAAAAATTTGTGTATCTATGCTTACAACAAAAGCAGAGGGGAGATAAGAGCAATATGTTTGTGCATACAATGTTACTAGATGGGAAGTCGGTTATATGCCTTTGTATTTGTAATGTCTCTTTTTTTTTTAAGAGAGGAAGGATGGTTACTGGATATCGGTAGACATCCGCTACATTAAAAGCTTAGAATAAAAGGAGCATACTTACAAGTGTTGGGACCAAAAAGTAAAGAAATAGAACACTTCCCTTACAGCATTCTCTAACTAAACCCATTCTCCTTTGAAAACTACTCAATTTCCTTACACCCAAAGCAGTCAAGGCATTTGGTAGCTGCAAGACAACAAGCTCCTTAATCGCTTGAGGCAAGGGGCGACAAAAAGACGATTGCCCGATTGAATTGAGGTGACAAATCTTTTTATTTCTTAAAATATTGAATATGTCTAATAAACGCATATGGTAACATTGACTTTCATAAGAAACATATGATAATACTATTTAAGTGAACGAAAAAACAATGATCATATCATATTTAAGTAACAATAACATAGATATTTATATTATCATACAATGTATAAACATATATATTACATTTATAATTATAAGCCAAAACAAATAACCAAAATATATATCATATGTATCTACCAAAATAAGATAGTGACATATATTTATTTTTAAGAAGAAAAGAAGGGTTAACAATGGATATTAACCCTCCACTGCATTAATAAAAGGAGTTAATTACATCAAAAATTATAAAGAATATTATAATAACAAAGCACTCCCTCTATTAAGACTCCCACTCCATTGAGTTTAAGCCAAATGCACTACAATAAAGTGAAGGCCTTCCTCAAGGTAGAGGCATCCACCAATGGCCCACAAATGCTAGCCCAAAAGGTTATCTTCAAGTCGTACTCAAGACAATAACATGTATTATAATATGCTCTATTTACAATACAATACAAACTTAATACCATAACTTATACATATATTGTAATATATCATTAGACAGTTGTAGACAATAACAAATATATACATACATACATCGTTAAACTGCAATATATCATAATTATATCATTATAGACATACAATAATGTCTATGTATAACTTAGACAATGATCTAAGTTATGAAGAGAAAGTAAAATTGAGCATATAAAAGCTGTCAATAACATATATGTATGTATTATGTATATACAAACATATCTATAATATATGTAACTTAAGACCAAATAAGAGTCTTATGATCTTACCTAAAGTGAATTAGGAGTAAGGCAACAAGGCGCAAGGCAACCCAGGCGACAAAGAAGGCAACTAGGCGATAGCTTGGATGAAGCCCCTAGCCTATAATAGCTATAAGGCGACCTTTGGCTTTCTCACCTGACCTGGTAGCCCAATAGCCTGAGGCGATAGCCTTGATAACATAATTTACACCCAAGAGGACCACAAAACATCAGCCAGCTTCACCCAAACAGCTGGATCTGCTAATACTCCACTCTGGACTGCTAATCGGAAGTCTTCCACATTGGTCCCTTCCACAACAAGTCGATCCAAGCACCCCATCAACTCCTTTATGAAGTCACACTGCAGCAAAAGATGTTGCAAAGTTTTGCTTTCCAAACCACACAAGGAACAAGTGTTGTCACCCTCCAAGAACCACTTCTGTAGTCTAGACTTGGAGGATAATCTATCTCACCTCAAGAGACAGAAAAATTTTAATCTTCAGCAGAAACTTTGTTTTCCAGAAAACGAAGCAATCCACTCTCAAGAAAGCATCATTCAGCGGTGTCGTTCCTCCAGGGACCTTGCAACCCTTCTTGGTAGAAAAGCTTCCATGTGTCCAGGTCAGGTGGTCATTTCTCCCCTGTGGAGACTAAAATGCAGCCAAAGATGCCAGAAGCTCATGTAAATCCATCATTCTTGCTTCCAATAAGATACCTCCAAATGTAGGCAGCCAAGATCCACCACCCCTGGCAAAGGGGCCATCCCAAACCCGAGCAACCTGTACATGTTTCCCCAAAGCCAAAGCATACCATCTAGGGAGCTTAAATGCAATAGAACCTGCCCCTGTCCAATCATCTTCCCATAAGCAGAACGTCTTCCCATCCCCAAGGACCAGCTCAAAGCAAGGCAAAGTTCACCCCATAACCATGGTCAAACCCCTCCAGAAACTAGAAGCACCACGTGGAATCACTCTCATTTCATCCCAATTTAGTGTGTTACCATAGGAGTCCCATAGCACCCTGCTCCAGCCTCCATAGGTCATCATGGTTTGCCATTAGTTTGACCACCCACTTCGACAATAAGAATTAAGAAGTCTCCAAAATCACATACGTGCAACACTCCAAGACCTCCCTACTCAACTGGTCTAGAAACATCTTCCCAGCTCACAAGATGTAAAAATCTCCCCTCACGGCTTGGACCCTTCCAGAAGAACCTTCCCCTAATAGTATCCATCTTTTCAATAATTTTCTTCATGATTTGTAATATCTTTTTTGATGGGATACCTTTATAATATTTGGTCTTATCTCTTTGGAAATGGCCTACCCATGTTGCAGATTGGAGTGTTGTTATCCAACAGGTGAAAAGGAGGTTAGAAGGGTGGAGTCAAGGCTTCCATGGGTGGGCAATTGGTCTTGCTAATGCCTATTCCTTCTACTATACTGATATTCTTCATGTCCACATTCTTTATGCCCTAGAAAATGCTCCACAAACTGGACCATATCAGCTAAGGTTCTTTCAAAAGAGTACAAAAGGAGCAAGAGGTATGGTTACAGTTCCCTGGGTGGAGGTGTCACGTGTGCAATACAATATATAAAGATGGTTTGCAGTTGCTTGATTCAAGGACAATGAATTATGCCTTCTCGGCAAAGTGGATTGTCAGAATTATGGGTAAAGAGTGTGGCTTGTTCTGCTTTGTGAATGAAGCCTACTACAGAAGGAAAGTAAATTAGGCAAACAAGATGGCTCCAGTAAAGGGAGCCTCTTCATTTTGGAGGGGGAAGTTACAAGATGCTTTTTGTGGTCTGTTTCTCTGTTGAAATTAGTTATGGCTCTATCTTTCATTGGTCCTCATATGGCATTTCGGCGGATATGTTTCCACAATTTTTTGTACAAGCATCAAAACTTTAGGCAGTGGAGGCTGATTATTGGGACCCTTCCGCTAGTACCTAGAGTTCTTTATACTTAGGAACCTTCAAAAGGTGGAGGATTTCTTAAAAGTATAGGAGATTTTCTCTTCCAGAAGGCCACAACTTGATGTTCCTGACAGTTTTAGGAAGATGGTGAGTTCATGGTCAAGACGGCATACAAATACCTCTCTAATCCTTTGAAAAATAGGGATGAAGTGCTTAGCCAGGATTATAGGCTGATTTGAAAGACAGATGTGCCTTTTAAGATAAAGATCTTCGGAAATCTGTTGCAAAGGAAAAGGATTATGACTAAGGCCTATTGTTTGAAGATCACTCCCTACTTGCTTATTACCTTTTTTTTTTTTTTTTTTTTTTGCGCGGCCGATCAGGGAGATTGAGATTACCTTTTCTTCTCTTGCCCATTTGCAAAGGAGGTTTGGGAGCATACTGAGGTGCGTTAGGCTGATTTTTCGTCTTAGCTGGCTTTTCGGGGGAGTTTTGGTAGTACCCCTTTCCATTCCAAACAGAACGGAAACACAGCGCTTGCTATGCTTTGGGCTATTTGACTTTCAAAGAAATCTGAAATGCCTATATTTTCAATGGAGGTTTGGGATCTACAGAAGGAATGGAACAAAAACAGGAATATGGAGGTCCTCAATAGAGCAACATCAAAACCACATATTGCACAGAAAATCACAAATTCAATTGCAAACCACGAAAGAGCAGAGAAAACTTGAAAGAAAAGAACATTGCAACAACCAATATCGGATTCTGAGAGGGGAAAGGGGGGAAAATCGAACCTTTTGGGTTCCGCGGAAGATTCGATGGAGGAGGGAGGCCGGCCACTGAGTTCCGGCCTTTGACGTTGATGGAGATCGCCAATGGAGAGGGGGACCGCCCGCCGTGCTAGGGTTTGGACGGACGGAAGGGGAAGAGGAGGGAACGAACCGAGGGTGGAGGGGAGAAGGGTGCGAAGGGCGAGGGCGAGCACGGGGGCGGGGGCGGGGAAGGAAGGAAGGAAGGAGGGAAGCGAGGAAGGGAGGCGAGGGAAGATTGGAGGGAGAGGAGGGATGTAACGGAGGTTTGTGGGTTGAGGAAGGTTTTCTGTAGGAACGGGAGAGGGAAACTTGCGTGGGATTACAAGGCCGCGGAGTCCTTGGAAGGAGAATCTCGCGTGGAAACCAGCGGGAGGAAACGGTGGAATGGAATCCTTCTGAAGGAAGGTAAATGTACGGACCCGTTTACAGACATTTTCCAAGTTCTATTCATCAACGGTCTTCGTGGGTCGGGTGCTCACGTCTTTTTCATCTGACCCGACTTGACTCAATCCAATCTCAACCGGGTTATGATCACACCCAACCTATTCAAATAGGTACCTAATAGATATAGTATCTAATTATATCAAATTAATTTATAGGTACCCATTGGATACCCAATTTACTAATTTAATTAAAATATAAAAATATAATGACATAAAATATAATTTAAAAAGATAAAAAATATATATGAAAATATTCATTAAAATGATAAAATACTATAATAAATATTTAAGATATATATAATTTATTAAACAATAACTTTATATAAATATATGTTATTAAATAAAAATAAGTTTAAAATACTAAATAAAAATAAAAATAATTTGCTATTGAGCTACGTGCATATTGACGATAATAGGGAATGACTCACGAGTGTCGTGCATTATCAAGAAAGCATGTTCGAGGATGGTGAGGAGGGGGTTTATTACATTGGAGGATCGAGGGAGGGAAGAAACATTGGAGGATCGAGGGAGGGAAGGAAGTACCAAAGCACTGAAGTTACCATGACGAGACCTTCTTTGGCAGCTACGTCACCTTCCACGTATCTGCCTATTCCCGATCTGAGCTCCGCGACCTCAATTGCTGCCTTGCCTCCAAGTTCGATTGCATTCATGGCGTCGCAAGTTGGATCGAGTCTGAATCCAGCAATTGATCGTTTAATTCTCGATACAGTTAATTAAGGTTATTAGTCTTAATTAATCGTGTAAAAATTGAACTTAGGTTAACTTAAATTGTTAGGATATTGTAGTTAATTGTAGTACAGGATTAAGCTAACATAATATTTTAGATTTAATTACTTTTTAACTAGTTGAGTCTAGATCGTTCACTAAGAGGTATAATTGTAATTTAATTCATCACTTTTATTATTTAAGTTAATGATTAACTAATTCCTACAATAATTATGAAATATGTCAAACACATGAATATTTGCACATGAAATTCAACAATTAAAACTTACAATTATTCCATTAATAAAAGGGTAACTACATGAAAGATTTACAATGAATAACAAGAAATCTCAATTATTACGTCTAATGTTTATAAAAAGCATAAGAGATGATTACACTAATTACAATACATATGCTTTAATTACAAGTAAGCTCAAACACTAAACCATCTACAATCCAACCTTCTCTTAACATTTCTCCCTTATTAGACATCTCTTTATAAAATCAAACAACTTAAAAGTTAGAATTGGACTTTTGATTAGATCAACAGACATCTAATTCTCTTCTTTCATTTCTCTTCATTCTCTCTATCCTTTCTCTTATTTTCCTTTCTTCTTCAACTTTATCCTTTTCTCTTCACCTTTCCTTAACCCTCTTTTAGCATACTCTCTCTCTTTCTTTAATTCTTCAATTCTCTCCTCTTTTCTTTTTCTCACTGTGCACTGTCTTCTCCACATTTAGCCAATTTTCAAACTCAAACCCTACTCTCACTTAACTAAAAAGTTGGTTTAATGGGAGACCCAGGCCTTTCGGAGATACATAGCACCGATAGGGTGGGACCAGACCCTACTCAACCCAAGCTTAATTTTATTTAGGTAGATTTTAATCTTTTTAAGCAATGCACAGTATCAAGCCCATACCTGGCCCATGCACACACAGGTGTGCGCACACACACAGGTGTGCGCACACACACTTGCACACGCATGCGCTTAGAATGATTAGATGCATATAGGTAATTCACACCCAGCGCTTGACGACTGAAGCGTTGGGATCACAAATTCCAATTATACCAAGGCACGCGTTCATGCACTTTCGAGGTGGCACTATATCTAGCAGATCCTTCTTCAGCACAATGTGTTCTGGCCAAATCTTCGAGGAATGATTCCAACCGCCACAAAACTCCAAATCGGGCGTGTAATAGCTTGATCAAAAGCTATAAGATTCGGCTACACAATTTTAATGTCAATTTTGACATTGGATCATAATTGATCCATAGAATCAACGCCTGAACATGCCTCTGTTGCCATGGCCTAGAGACAACTTTGAAGAAAGATTTCAGGTCATTTGACCTGCGAACAGGGTTAATACCCTCAATTGAGGGTTTGAGATACTTCAATAATGCATTCCGCAATGATTAGGAGAGAGAATGAAGTTGGAAAAGCTTTAAGAAGCTCAGAAGCTTCTTAGCTCTCGAATTCACTATTCAAAACATTAATTCCAGTGTGAATCAGCCCAGTAGATAATTTAGTCATTATGAAGTGATTTAGATTGATTCAGTGAATCAAAAAGAGCTGATCTGAGCAGTTCTTAGTTCTAAATCTCAATAGAAACTTAGAGAGCAGTGTTGGGTTCCAGAAATAACTTAAATTGGACATAATTTGGAAACTCAAACAAATCTAGATGGAATAACATCTAATCAGTTCCAAATTACTCACAAGTGATTTAGGATCTTAATAATCCTCATAAATCAAAGATTCAAACCATCACACCTTAAATCAAGCTCAGAGTTGACTTACGAAGGTTGAAGTTTGACTTTTCGATTAGCAACTTATTATATCCAATGAATGACCTAATCTTACTAAAATCACCTCAAGGAATATGTTGCACTCTTCAAATTTTTATTTTGATCACTCTAGAAGTGATTTTAGACCTCATCGCCTGAGCTCAATCAGTGAGCTGTTCGACAGCTTATTCTAAAGCTTCTCAGACCTATCTGAAGACAATTCTTAACTCCTATAATTCTGCTAAAGCTTCTAGATCTATCACTAAGATCAGAAATGGTCTAAAGAAATCTCAGCTCTACCGGAGCTGAGGAAGACAAAGATCAATAGTATGATATAAACATTAAAACTCAAGTCTAACTACTGGAATACGATCCTTCGATTAAAAATAGATGATCTGAAGCTATATAGGAAGATTTAAAAGCTGTAACTCAAGTTAAAGTCACCAGAGCTCCGGTGAAGGAAATTCTAATCGACGGAGACCGAATTTCCATGAAATAGATTGTAGAATGTTTTAAAAGCTTCCTGAGATTGCAAAGAACCTCAGGAATAATTCAATCCGATCAATTGATGGGTTGATGCAAGCATTTATGTAAAATACAATAGAATCATATTTTGAGTTCGTCTGAACTCAAGAGTTTCCCTCTCACTCAATTGAGTGAGGGGAAATAGTTAGGGAAATACAATGATGGTGTGTGTGTGTTTGATTAAGTGGAAACACTTCTCCAAGCTCACCATAGACAACGAGCTCAAAGATTGATAGTGAATTAGGTGTTTTAGATGTAGTGAATTATAAAGCTAATTAAATAGTGGAACGGAGCCCTATTGTGATTAGGTGATGTAGGGCCCCAATTGAGTGTAGAATAGGTTGGAGTCCTCCGCCATGGACAACGGAGGTACTCCGGTGAGTGTGGTGTGATTTAGGCGTGTAGGTGGCTAATTGAACGAGGGAGAAGATGGATTGTGATCGTGAAGGGATTAGAAAGATGATAAGGTGGATGAAAGCATGATTCAAAGTCCTGTGATGTTAAGACCCACGAAATCAAACGCTTTTAAGACGTCTGGGAGTTGGTCCAAACGTCTGGTCAGACGTTTGGACTCCTTCCCAGACGTCTAGAATTTAATTTTTACAGCGTACATTTGCGAGTCTGCGCACATGCGCGCGCAGACTGCGCCCGCTGACCTGCAGGCATCCCTCCTTCCTTTGTCTCTCCCCCGATGCCTTCAAATATACTCTTCCCACCCTTCCCTCTCCCTCACCACCACTCCACCGTCTCCTCCTTCTTCTTCCAGCTTGAGCGTGAGAGAGAGAGAGTGTGTGGGCAGCAGCTACTGCCAGGCGCACGCGGGGAGGAGGATGTATAGCGAGAGGGAGAAGAGATGAAGCGCATGAGGAAGAGAGAGCGAACTCGCCGGAGCTACCCAGGGCCGGCCGACAGGTGCATGCAATGGGAGAGTAGCACTGAGGAGATGCTGCTGCATCTCAAGCAATAGGTGAGCGCGGCACGGCACAGCCGTGCGCAGCAGGTGGAAGGCGAGGAGGTCCTGATTCTGGGAAATTTTCCCTGAATTAGACGTCTGGACCTATGTTCAGACGGCGCGGGGGACGTCTGAAGTGAGATCCAGACGTCTAAAAGGTACTATATTCCTCATCTTCTTCCTTTCTGCGGATGCGGCCATGCAGGCCGTTCCGCCGAAAGCCCTGAGACATGTCGTGTTATAATCGTTTACGTACGGGTGCAGGTTTCGTTCGGGAAGGTGCAAGGGCTGTAGATTTCCCTACTTGGAGGGGGTGAGATCAGCGTGACGTAAAAAATGCGGAATTTAAAAAATACCAATCTCACAAAATAGACAAACACACAAAGTACACAATTATTTTTAGGTGGAAACCCAAATCGGGTGAAAACCACCACCTAACCCTCTCGAGTTAGGATTTTCCGATCAACCAAGTTGATCAAATCCACTAAACGAATCACTTTAAACGAGGGTGATTCAACCTTAATTACAACCACGCTACAAGTGCGAGGGTAGCGCTCCTCAACCCCTTCTCTTCACGAGAAGGATTTTGTCCCACGAAGGAGACGGGAATTCGCAAAGCGAATACCCAACCAAAATAACAAAGTAAAATAACAAATCTAGTCCTATAGAGCCAACAAAGATTTAAACCTAGCTTCTATAGGAATTAGGAAACTCCCCTTTGCAAGGAGTGCGTCGAATTGATGACGCGGGTGCGTGAGCCACGCGACGGCGCAACGTCGCTCTCGTGAACTACGGTGGGAGAGCGGGTGCGCAAAGGCTTGATGCTCTCAAGATGTAGAATTGGAGCTTGGAGAGCAAGGGCTTCTCTTGGACACAAAAGAGTGTGAAAGTGTATCTAGGTGTCTTTTGGTGTCTCTAGGTGTGTCTGGATGTGCAAGAGGTTCCTCTCTATTTATAGAGGCCTTAGGAAAGCTTTGGAAGGCTTAGGAAAGGTTCCATAGCCGTTGGGAGCAAAGTCCAAGAGAATCAGGCCGAAATCAGGAACAATGATTGCACTGACATGCTTATCAGACGTCTGATCCTGGCATCAGACGTCTGGAAGATCACTTTAAGACGTCTGAAAATAAGGTCAGACATCTGATTTTGGGTGGGTCTCTTCCTGACTTGGATTATATCTAAACAGGGTTCTAGTGCAAGTCCATCAGACGACATATAGGACGTCTGGCACTATGTCTGGAAACCTACTTTTTCGTGGGAATGGATTTCCAAGAGAGTGCAACGGCTAGAAAATCTTTGAGAAGAGATTTTGGGTCAGCCGAGGCAAACGGTCATTTATCAGACGTCTGGAAAGGCCTAAGGATGTCTGATAAGGCTCTAACGGTCATATCCTTGAGTGTTTGCTAAGCCAACCAACGGTCCACTAATTGGACGTCTGGCAAGTCCATCAAACGTCTTCTAAGACATTTGGACTAAGGTCTGGACATCTGATTTCATCAGACAGAATAATTATGTCCAGCCTAATTGTTATCAGACGTCTGAATCAACAGTCAGACGTCTAATTTTGGAATTAGACTTCTGGAAATGCTGTTTGAACCCTATATTGGTTTTCTAAGTTTTCTACAGAAAACCTAAGTGTCCTAGGGTTGTGCCGGTGTTCCTAGGACTACTGTTAGGGTACTTTGAGGCTCTTTAACATGAATCTAGGTAACAAAAATAAAGAGCAACAAAAGAAACGAAAAATACAAGGAGTACAAGAGAAGAAAATCTATCCTATTCTTCATCTCCTTCCTTCTTCAAGCCATTTCTCCTCGCGAATCTCCTCTGTTCTCCATCAAGCTCCTCCAATCTGTCCTGGATGCGAGCTCGAACTCCGTCTAATCATGTCTCCATTTGCAATTGACCTGAAATCTAAGACTCCAAGTGCAAATGTTAAATGACATGTGTTTTGTTATCATCAAAACAAATGATCGTGATGCTCTAGCACACAGATCAGACGCCCTCCCACACAGATCAGACGTCTGGACACAGCACCAGACGGCGGAGAGAGTCTCCAGACGTCCGGAGTGACAGTCGAATGTCTGGAACTAAGTCCAAACGGTTCATTGGGATCCTGGACGTTTGAAGAGCAGCGCAGAAGTAAGGTATGATCTGAACCATCGTTTAAGACGTCTGGAAGGTGTTCCAAACGTCTGATTTGGGGTAGAGTTGTCGTTTTTGACTCGTTTAAGGTCCGTTCGAAGTCCGATTTCCGCGTTTGAGATTCCATTCTCAGAAATTATTCCTCTACTTGTTTAAAGTACTTGTATCTTGTTCCGAGTGGTTCCTTGTGTTGATCCTTGTATTAGGACCTCGTTCTATTGCGGATCTGGGGGTTGCGGAGGCACGTGGACCTGCCGATCACGTCCCCATCACTCTCGATTTTGTGGGTAGAGTGGCTTCCCTTGTTTGTTTACCAACATTAATGCATCTTTGAGATAAATAATAGATTCTAGGGTATGTCATGAATCCTAGGACTGTAAAACTAGATTGAATGATAGATTCTAGGGTAGGGCATGAATCCTAGGACTGGAAAATTAGATTGAATGGTAGATCCTAGGGTATGGCATGAATCCTAAGACTGGAAAACTAGATTAAATGATAGATCATAGGGTGTGGCATGAATCCTAGGAACAGAAACACTGAAGCGAATGTTGTGAATACATGAGTTGCAGTCTTGGAAAAGCAGATGGAACAATGATAATTGCTGTAATTGGATAACGGCTGCTTGTATATGAATGTATATTAACTGTTGGGAAGAAGGGCTATATGAGAATAAAACTGGAATGATGAAACCTAAAATGGCTTGGCTAGAGAAATATGAGCATGAACCCTACGGGGAATTAGGAGTAAAGCTCCTGAAGGGTAAATGGAATGGAATTGGGGAAGTGAGCTGGCCCTTGAGTACGGAGTACCAAGTAGAGCGACTGTCCCCCCTTTTAGTGCAGAGCGGAGCTAGCCGCCCCAGGGACCGGGGGTTAGGTTTGGCCACTTTGTACCGACTTTTGGCCCTCGCGTACACAGTACCGGGGAGAGCTACTAGTGTAGGGAGAGAGCTAGCCACCCCACGGGCCCCGGGGTTCTGCTAGCCGTCCTACACCGACTTGTTAGGCCCACTGGGCAAACCAGGGTAGTCAGGCGAGGGTGCGCGGACTGTGGAGGGGCAAGACCCCTGTTTGGTTACTGTGGAGGGGCTAGACCCCTATTATTGAGAGGGCTCTGCCCTATACTGGTTCCGTGCTGTGCTTTGGGCGCACCCGTTAACGGAAACGACTGACCGCGTGCAAATGCGGGATAGCTACCTGTGTGTTTATTGTGCGTGCCGTAGTCACCGTTACGTCTGTCAGTGACCTTGGGGTGGTTGACTGAAGGTAGGACCACCACGAGGGACTCTCCCGATCAGGAGAGCACCACATGCTACTTCTACTTTTCGGAAAAGACTACAATCAAGATCGTTCCCACGAGGAACATTCAAGATCAAGAGAAAAATCTGAGAAATAATTCGAGAACGAGTAAATAGAGGAATAAAGAAAGAAACTAAAAGCAACAGCTACTTGTCCGCCTTTACTGTTTTTCTTAGCTAGCTGGTTGCCACTCTACTCAGCGTTTCGCTGACGTGTCACCTTTTCAGGACCAGGTGTTGAGCAGCCAGAGCCTGCAGCTGCGGAGGGTGCTGGGCCTAGTAGAGCCCAGTAGTTCTACTTGTATTGTACCTACTGTACCGTTTTTCTGTTGTAGTGAGTATATCCTATTACACTTGTACTCTTTTATTGTAAGCATCATGTTTATATACCTGTTTAAATTCTCTACTGTTGTGGTGGTGTGTACTGTAGTAGTTCTTTTCCTTACTGCTGTACTTTTGTTACTGTTAGTTATATGCATGATGAATGTGGTTTATTTTACTATTCTTTTGGTTACTTTCTCATTAGACGACTGGATCTTGGGATCAGTCGAGTCGGTCCGATTCTCGTGTCTCGTAGGGATTCGAGAGTCGTGTCGTAACAAGATGGTATCAGAGCAAGGTCGTCCCGAGAAGTAAACCAATTAGCTGGAAAATAACCAATTCACGTGCCTGTAACTAGAGTATCCACCACAACGTACCTTTTGACGTCTGCTTTTAGACTTCTTTGTTAAATGTCGATTCGTATTGACGTCTTTTTTGTTCCGTGTTTGCGTCTCCTTGCAGGAGATGCCTCGACAAGGAAGTAGCGAGGCAGGCCGCGAGCGCGGCCGAGGACGAGGTCGGAGGGGCGGGCGCGTTGAGGTCGACGCTTCAGTGGACCAACCACTGCTCCCGGGCATCCAGGCCCAGGACCTCGCCCAGCTGATACGAGACATTGTGCGAGAGGAGCTCCACCCGCCGCCATGAGCGCCTCTCCCTGGGGATGCGGAGGGGGAGTCCTCTGTGGGACCACGCGATGGACATGGCGCTGGACGCGGGGGAGGGGATGGGCTTCCACCGCCCCCACCTTCCTCCGGCACTTCCGAGCACGAGGCTTCGTTACCTGGAGGTGCACCGGCATCTCCACTTCAGCGCCACTTTGAGCTTTTCGGACAGTTCCGGAAGCTAAAGCCCCCCTCCTTCAAGGGGGATGAGGACCCGACCGAGGCGGAGGACTGGCTCGAGCAGATCGAGAAGGTTTTTGATACCCTTCGCCCCCCTATGGAGTGCCGCGTGGCCTTTGCCACGTACCAGCTGGAGAGCACGGCACACAGGTGGTGGACGGCGGTCAGGGGTCAGGAGAGGGACGAGCCAACTTGGGACCGGTTCATCACCCTCTTCTGCGAGCAGTACTTTCCCCAGACGTGGTAGGACCAGAGGAGGCGGGAGTTCCACACTCTCCGCCAGGGGACGATGACCATGTGCGCATGCCGTATGCGTTTTTTGGAGCTGTCTCATTTCGCAATGACAGCCGTGGCTACTGAGTGATTAGCCCATAGTTGTGGGCTATTTAAGTATTTAAGTGCCTAGACATTAGGTTAATTCTAACATTTATTTAGCATAAATTAGGATGTAAATATATTAATTCATATTTTTAATTTAATTACATAATCCATGCATTGCATTCATATTTTAAGTGCATTTAGAATTACCTTAGAATGGCATTCATCTAATTAGTTAACCAATTAGGTACATTGTTTTCATTAACATAAAAATTGAGGGTCTGTATATAAATAACCATAATATTTTAACATTATTTTCTTTATTCTTCTTCTTGCAGGAACGGCTACATTTCCTTCGACTGCCGCTCCAACGCCACCAGCTGCCGCAATGAAGCCTGCATTCAAGGACAAGCGGAGAATGTGGATCTGCTCCCGCCTCTCCATTCAAATCTATGCAAGCGGCTACAAAAGAAGGGAGGCAGCCGAGTTGGGGAGGCCTCCACCAACGACCCACCACTGTGCAGAGAGATCTTCTCTCTTCCATTCCACACCGCCGGCCTCAACCGTGGCGACGAGTCTCCACCACCGTGGGCGTGTGGTGTGACAGGCCACACCGCCATCCGGAGCTCGTCCGCATTACCGTGAGCACCTTAGCGTGCATCTCCCTCGCCGTCGTCACCAACAACCACCGCCGCAGCCTTTGTGCAATCACCTTCTCAATCAGTTAAGATGTCCGGGAAATT
The DNA here is from genome assembly GCA_037157565.1 of Thalassia testudinum. Taxonomy (NCBI): domain Eukaryota; kingdom Viridiplantae; phylum Streptophyta; class Magnoliopsida; order Alismatales; family Hydrocharitaceae; genus Thalassia; species Thalassia testudinum. Next base: position 40,071,415 of record JAZHRO010000002.1, on the reverse strand, counting down.
TCGCGGACGTCTGAAGCCACACCCCCCCACTCCAGCAGCAACCACTGTCCGCCCACTTCACCTCCAGCACCTAAACCGCAACCTCACCCACTCACTCCCTCATCCACTCCAGCCCGCGCGCATTGCCTCCAGCCGCACGCAAGGCGTGCACAGCCTGCAACGCCTCACCGCTCACGCCCGCTCACCCTCCCGTGCCTGCAACACGCACCCACGCCTGCAGTACTTCACCCATGCCCTCCAGCCTTCGAACCACCCGCCCATGTGCACCCACGCCTGCAACCTCACCCGCGCTCACCGCCAACAGGCCGCGCGTGCCTACGCCTCCAGCCAGCTCGCAGCAGCAGAGCCGACAAAGCCGCCCATCTCCCGCACCTGGAGCCCCCCCCGTGCCTGCAGTGCCTTCCGCCAACAGTGCGCGCTCCCGCTTGCCGCGCTCACCGCCAACAGCATCTGCAGCACCGACTGCAGCCACCTCCGTCGGAGCTCGTCCGGCCGGCTCCGGCCGCCGTGCAACACGCCACCACCACCGCTTCGAAGCCCTCGGTCCAAGGAACTTCCTCTGAGCTTCCCGCGTCCGGCCGTCCACTCCTCGTCGCGCACGACAAAGGGGAAAAAATCCCCTGTAACATGGCCATTAAAAATTACATTTTCTGCCATTGTCAATTTTTAATAATATTTTATTGATTCTGCATTGCGACAAATTTCCTCTAGTTACTCAGAATTGCTATTTCAGCATGATTTCTTGATTCAACCTTAATCTGAAGGCAATTTTGGCTTGATTCTTGTCCAAACTAACTACGAACCAACGTTTTTAATTGGTGCGAATTTAAATACGTCATTGCCTCCCTATGGATACGACCCGCTCTTTTGCGAGTGGTTATTTCTTTTTAAATATTGATTAGTCTATTTTTCCACCACGTAAAACTGCAAACGACTTTAAAGCGAACAATCGACTCATCACTGAGGAGGAGCACCTTTGGAGGTTCACCGAGGGGCTCCGGCCTGCTATTCAGGGGTATGTTAAACCCCTGAAGCTACCTACGTTCTCGAGGGTGGTAGAGGCAGCTATGACGTACGAAGAGACCAACCCGTCCGCACGCGACACTGACAGCGGGCGGAAGAGGCCCTATCAGCCAGACTTCTCACAGGGCCGATGAGAGAGGAGACACGTGGCGCCCGCAAGAGAGCCGTCACGTTTTGCGGGGCCATCAGTGGCCTTTGGGGGCCCCTGACAGGGGCCAGCTGCTAGCACCGGACCCCCCACCCAACCGTCAGCAGGGACCCACTGAGGGCGAGAGTCGAGTCCCCCTTTGCTACCAGTGTGGCCAGCTGGGCCACAGCAGGAGGGACTGCCCATCTAGGGTAGGAGGTCAGCAGATGCTTCTCGCGCCGAGCACTGGAGGGCGAGCACGAGGCCGCGGTTACCAAGCGCGAGGAGGAGGACAGCAGTTGCGGGGAGGGTACCGGCCGGCGGCTACCCGTCGACTCAGAGTGTGGCTAATTCGTCCGCACCTAAGGCTGAGGGGCGTATCAACGCCCTGACACACAGGGATGCCAGAGCTTCGGGATCAGTGGTGGCAGGTATGGTTTCAGTTTCCAGCAGACTCGTTTATACGCTTTTCAATTCCGATGCTACGCACTCGTTTGTCGCTGCCAGTTTTGCGGTTAGTTTGGGGCAGGACTGTATGCTGTTAGAGGATCCGTTCGTGATCAGAGGTCTGAGTGGTCAGCTGTTTGTAGCTGAGGAGGTATACATGGGTTACGAGGTCAATGTTGGGGGACACAGCCTTCCTGCTGACCTGATTATGATACAGATGGAGGATTTTGGCATAATTCTGGGGATGGACTGGCTGTCCGCTTACCACGCCTTGGTGGACTGCTTTGAGAGAAAGATCGTCTTCTCCATACCGGAGTTGCCTACTTTCGAGTTCCACGGGCAGCCAGTGGACGGAGGCTTCAGGTTCATTTCTGCACTTCGGGTGGTGAGACTTTTGAGCCAGGGGTGTGAGGGCTTCCTAGCTTGTGTGGTAGCGGAACCCAGCCTTGTGGCAGACTTCCAGAGTATTCTGGTGGTCAGAGAGTACCCCGACATGTTCCCAGACGAGTTGCCAGGACTACCGCCTGAGTGTGAGATTGAGTTTGAGATCTCACTGGTACCGGGGACCAGCCCCATCTCCACAGCACCGCACAGGATGGCACCTCTTGAGCTGTGAGAGCTCAAGTCTCAGTTGCAGGATTTTCTAGAGAAGGGCTTTGTGAGGCCCAGTGCGTCTCTATAGGGAGCCCCGGTATTGTTCGTAAAGAAGAAGGATGGTCCCCTACGCCTTTGTGTGGACTATAGACAGCTGAATAGGGTCACCATTAATGACCGGGGTAGGCTTATTTACGTTTATTATACTTTAAATTATAGTCGTTGTAGTAATAAGACAACTACCACCTTATCATTACAAAATTTTTTACTCGGAAATAGTTTTGCCGAGGTCGAACTCAGGGAGCTACTGGAATTCTAGAAATACAAAGGTTCTCTATTAGATTTACAAAAATAAGAGAGAGAGAGAGTCTGCCTTGGCTTTTTCTTCTCTTCTCCTTTTTCTTCTTCTTTCAGCTGCTCTCCTTCTCTTCTTCTTTCTTTTCTTCTTCTCTGCTTATGGCTGTGTCTTCTCTCTTCTTTCTTTGCCTTCTTCTTCTCTGCTTATGGTTGTGTCTTCTTTCTTTGCCTTCTTCTTCTGTTCTTCTTTTCTTCATTTTCTTTCTTTGTTCTTCTCTTTCTTTCTCTCTGGCGGCTATGTTTTCTTCTGTTCTTCTTTCTTTGTTCTTCTCTTTCTTTCTTTTCTCTTCTGGCCGCTACCCAACCGTCGTCTGATGCAGTGGTCAGATGACTTAACTGTAGGTTTGCTACAGTTCCTTCCTTTTCTTTTGTTTCTCTCCTTCGTTTCTTCTTCTTCGGCTGCCTTCCTTTTTCTTCTTTTCTGTTCCTGCACGCTCACACAAGGATTAGAGAGCAAAACCTACCCCTACCCTTCCCCGCGTCTCTCTCTTTCTCAAATTTCTCTCTTAGGACCGCTCTCCCAGAGCCGGGTATTCGGGTACGGGTTTCGCGCCCTAGACCAGGCCCACTGGCGTGCGGTGGTGGGCGAGGAGTGTGCGGTTTTGGGTAATCGGATCTGACCCAGACCCGCGGGGCATGAGCGCAGGCAAGGGCGAGCGCGTGGCGTGCGACGTGCGTGAGGGACCTGACCCCTGTGTTTGAAGGCGAATAGCCTTGAACACTTTTCAATTTTAAGTGCGGGCGCTTGGCCACGCACTTCCGATGTGGGACTAAAGTCCCACCTCCCAGATTGGCGCTTGCAACTGAGGAAGCTGCAGGAAATTGCAGCAGCACGCGGGGCCTTCACCTCAACTGCAGACCTGGGATGGTTCGCAGCAGCAACCCGCGCGTCCTGGGGTGCGGACCTGGGCGGAACAGCACCTGCAGCTGCAGGAGAAGGAGCTACAGCAGCTCGGTAATGGCGGCGAGGCGGCTTCGTCCTGAAAATAGGACTACGACCTCTCGGCCTAATCAAAAGATGCAGGGAGCTTCGCCGAAGTGCGACGAAGGCAGTGCGGGTGGTGGCGAGGTGTGAGGATGAGTGTGGAGGTAGCCCTAGGTCGAACTGTGGCCGGAGAGATGGGTCTGTTCGGGGGGTAGTCGGGTGGCGTTTGGCAGTGAGTGGGAAGGGGGGATCTGTTGAGTGGAGTGAAGGGAAGCTTTTGGGGTAGTCGGTGAGGGGTGAGGAGGTCTGTGGAGGTGAAATGGGCTCGCCGGAGAAGGTGGTCGGAGGCGGAGGTGGAAGTCGCGTGCAGTGGGGCAAAAAGGTAAACTGATAGAGGGAAAATGTAAGAGAGGAGGAGAGGAAGCTATTTACCTAGGTTTTGGACGAAGGGGGGAGGGCGGAGCCGCTGACTCGTATCTACCGGAGCTGGAGAAGAAAGGACCCTGGAGGAGTGTGGCGACGAGGAAGCAGGCGGACGGCGCCGGTGGGTACAGCCCAGCGCAGACGAGAGGGCAAGGAGAACCCTGCTGCAGGTAAGGCGGCAGAGCGACGAGGAGGAAGAGGAGGAGGTCGCCGGAAGCTGCGGGCCTTCTGACGGAGGAGGAAGGGATGAAGTGGGGGGGTGTTCTCCGTCAAAAAAGAGCTTCAAGGAATCGGCAGGGGGTGCCGGTCCTTATAAAGGGGATGGCGCAGAGGGAGGAGCGGGCTGGAGATGTGCCAGCCTCGCCGGAACATGGCCGGAAGGGGCACCCATACCTTCCGTGCGTTCGCACGGACAGTATGGGGGTCGGCAGAGAGCATGGCCGGGTCCCTGCGATAGAGGATGTCGCAGGGAACCCCGCGTCTGTTTTGCAGGGCGATAACCCCTCTCTGCGCGACGCCATGCTCCGCGCAAAGTCGCGGGAGCATGGTGCTGCGTAGAGTTTTGCAGGAGGGACCGTTCTGCAAAGAACGATGAAAAATCTAGGGGCCAAAATGCAAGGGTTTCGAAAGGTAAGGGTCAAAAAGTAAATGAAGATGACCAAATTGCAAAGTCGGTCAAGGAGGTCTCTTCTTAGGCTCAAGTTTTTATATAAGACTAATTTGAACCTAAGGATTTTAATGGTGAATTTTATTTCTAGGTTGGACCATGTTTGACTGGCCAATTTACGTAAAAACCTAAATTAAGTCATTAATTGGGCATGGTTCTCTTTTTAAGTCAAAATGGGTTTCTAAGGCCAAATTGAAGGTTCTAAATCCTAGAGATTATTTTTCTATGAATTTTAAAGGGTTTAGTTGATTTTTATCTTGTCTCGAACCTCGTGAATTGAAGTAGGTTTGTTTTAGGATTACAGAATGTCATTTAATTTCTTGAAGTTGCTATAACCCTTTTTAGATCAGATCATCCCACTTTCCTTCTTGTTAGGCTTATTTGACCTGTATTTGGACCCTTAATTACCCTATTTGCAAACTGCATTGGTGAAATTGCAGTTTTACCCCTTATGATTTATTTTCTTCTTAAACTCATAATTCTCTAAGTTAAGTCTTTCTTTGGGTTATGTAGGAGCTTTTTCTTACATATCTGGGTTAGATTGTGCTAGTTAGGGTTCATGATGAGGTTCTCATCATACCCTCATGCCTAACTTTTGTTAGTCCCTTAGCAAAAACTTAAGGTTTCAACCCTTGTTCTAGACCATGAAGTTCTTAATGATTTCAGATAAGTGTTTTTTCATTTAAAACCTAGATTAGGTTAGAATGCTAACCATAGGCCTAAAAGGTACTCTAGTACCAACCAAGATCCAGATCTGTTTAGCCTCAGCCTCAGTCCTTAGCAAAGGTTTTTAAGGCCTACAAGAACTAACCTAAGGTTTATTGGACTTTGTGGTTAAAGCACCCATGCTTGAAATGATTTTAGCCCTGGCTCAGTTCGCAGTGTGTTTTGTAAGAAAGAAAGATAGAAGATTTATCTGCTTGGAGAGTTTTCTCTCTCTTTTTCTTTTTAATTCTAGCTTAGGATTGGCTTTTCAACACTGTCTGTATCAGATTCCTTGCCCCCATCATCAATCCTCAAGGGTTCCTGGCAGTCGATGCTTCGAGATAGCACCGCTCATGGTAACCCCCGGAACCTTGGCTATTGAGATTTCAAGATAATCCCATCCATGGTGTTCCGTGGCTGAATTCAGACCCTGGCAATTGACATTTCGTGATAATGCCATCCATGGAATCTGAACCAACAGATTGCTTACATGCCCCCAGTAGGATATGTAAATATCCTAAGAGACAAGCACCGAGGAGATGATATTTTGTTACGCATCTTTGAGGGGAATTTCCCACCTCTCCGCGCTGGGAACTGGTCCAAATCAACTTGTGTTGATCGGCCACTCCTACTCTAGGTGTTATTTTTAGAATTTTGCGACGCTTCTGCGTGATTTTGATTTTTACGCTTACTGAACCAGGCTGTGTGTGAGGTTATGGTGCTTAGGTTACTAAGTCCCGTAAACCAAAAGTTAGTTAATAAGGCCAAATACTTCCTAAGCCTTGGACCTAATACTTAAGCTTTTCATTTTCCTCAACCTCTTGAGGAACGTCTAGATCTTAATGGGTACTAAGAGTCTATCCAAGAATGCCTAAGGTTTGCGTTCTTACTAATCTTACTATGCACTTTTCAGTTCTTTTCTTGAATGAGGTCTAGAACTTAGGTTAATTCCTTAGTTTCTTACTAATGACTATCACTTTTCTCTCATTTTTGTGCTCCTTTTTCATTTTGTTTCTTTTTCCTTCCTCCACAAAATTTCTTTCCTCCTCTTATTTTATTATTCTTTTTCAAAAAAATTTTTAATTTTTATGGTGTTTTTGGCATATGTGAATTTTTTTGTTTAAAACCTTTTCTTACAAGTTTTGCACTTTCATACCCCCCCATGCCTAAGATTTGCAATGTCCTCATTGTGACTTAGGGGGTTTTTATTCAACTTAGTTCATTCCTTAGGACAGATATTTTGGTGAGTGAATGGGTCGGGATGACTGTTACGGATGATTTCTAATCTCAAATGCAAGCACCTGAGGTGGAGCCGGATGTCTTAAAGGGTGAGCCTTAAGTGCACAAAGGTGTCAAAAAAGGTTCAGGTTTTCAAAGAGAATGACGGGCTACCTCCCATTGAGCGTTGAGTTTTACGCCATCGGTTGGGCGCAATAAGCTCATGGGGAATGGAGGATATAAGATGATTCAGCCAAATCAGTAGAAGTTACATCAATGAACGGTTTGAGTCTCTGACCGCTCGTGATGAAAGGTTTGGAATCATGGCTGAGCGGACTGATTTCGACGGCTCCATTTCCAAAAATCTGTCGGACCAAGTATGGTCCGACCCACTTGGATGCAGCTTCCCAGGGAAAAGTTTGAGTCTGGCATCAAAGAGTAGGACCTTCTGACTAGGATAAAAGATCTTTCTAGAGATATGCTTGTCATGGAAGGCTTTAACATGCTCCTTGTAGATTCGCGAGTTCTCGTATGCATCAAGGTGTATTTCATCAATCTCACTGATTTGAAGCTTTCTGTGGGTTCCAGCCTTCGAAAGATCTAGATTACAATTCCGTACTGCCCAATAGGCTTTGTGCTCTAATTTGACGGGAAGGTGACACGCCTTCCCGTACACCAGTCTAAAGGGAGACATGCCTAATTGGGTTTTGTGGGCGATCCTATAAGCCCACAAGGCTTCTGGAAGTCGGGATGACCAATCCTTCCTGTCAGGCCTAACAGTGACCTGCAGGATTTTCTTGATCTCCCGATTTGATAGCTCAGCTAGGCCATTAGTCTGAGGGTGATAAGGAGTAGAGATTCGATGAGACACCCCGTATTTGGTCATCAGTGACCTGAACTGAGTATTCGTGAAATGGGTCCCCCCATCTGAGATGATAGCACGAGGAATCCCGAACCGTGAGAAGATATTGTGATGAATGAATTTGAGAACGATTTTGTGATCACAGGTTCGGGTCGGTATGTCTTCGATCCATTTGGACACGTAGTCCACAGTCAGTAGAATGTATTCGAAACCATCCGAAATAGGAAAGGGGCCCATAAAATCAATCCCCCAAACATCAAAGATTTCGCATACGAGAATCGGCTGCAAAGGCATCATGTCACGATGGCTCATGTTGCCCAAAGTTTGGCAACGACTGCATGCCTTGCAGTGACTGTATGCGTCCTTGAACAAAGTGGGCCAATAGAAGCCACACTGGAGGATTTTCGATGCGATTTTGTACCCAGAGAAATGGCCGTCGCATGCCTGGCCATGGCAGAAGGAAAGAATATCATTGACTTCACCTTCCAGGACACATCTCCGGATGATTTGGTCAGCACCTATGCGGAAGAGGTACGGATCTTCCCAAATGTAATACTTGGCATCAGAGCGCAATTTGTCTTTCTTGGCCTTCGGCCAATCAAACGGGATTTGATGAGATGCCAAGTAGTTTACTATATCAGCAAACCATGGAAGTCTAGTACCAATAGTCAGCAAGTGCTCATCAAGGAAATGCTCTGTGATGGGTCCGGAAGGGTTGATAATCTCAGAAGGAAGCCGGGACAAATGGTCAGCTACCACATTTTGTCTTCCCACCTTATCGCGAATCTCGAGATCGAATTCTTGCAACAGCAAGATCCATCGGATTAGTCGGGGCTTCGCATCCTTCTTGGCAAGGAGATGCCTCACAGATGTGTGATCCGAGTAGATGTTGATGTGGGAACCCAGGAGATAAGATCGAAATTTTTCAAGGGCAAATACTACGACTAGTAGCTCTTTCTCCGTAACTGTATAGTTATGTTGAGCTTCATCAAGTGTCTTACTAGCGTAGTAGATGACCACGGGTTTCCCGTCAACTTTCTGCCCCAGAACCGCTCCTACAACGAAATCAGACGCATCACACATGATCTCAAAGGGTTGAGACTAATCAGGGAATTGTAGGATCGAAGCTTGGGTGACTCAGTCACAAAGGTTCTCAAAGGCTTGAGTGCATTCCTCGGAGATTTCAAAGGATACATCCTTAGAGAGAAGAGTCGTCAGGGGGCGTGCGATTTTCGAGAAATCAGGAATGAAACGACGGTAAAAACCGATGTGCCCCAGAAAAGAACGGATGTCCCTGATCGAGCTAGGCATAGGAAGGCGAGAGATTAGATCAACCTTAGCTCGATCCACTTGGATGCCTTTTTCAGAAATCAGATGTCCTAGGACGATCCCCTCAGGCACCATAAAGTGGCTCTTTTCCCAGGAAAGAACCAAATTAATGTCGATGCAGCGCCTGAGTATATAAACCAAGTGCTGGAGGCAATCATCAAATGATGCCTCGAAAACTGAAAAGTCATCCATAAAGTCTTCCAGATAATCACCTACCATATCAAAGAATATGGCAAGCATGCACCGCTAAAAAGTAGCAGGTGCATTGCAGAGACCGAATGGCATCCTTCGGAATACGTACGTTCCAAAGGGGCAGGTGAACGTGGTCTTCTCTTGGTCCTCAAGATGAATAGCTACTTGGTTATAACCGGAGTACCCATCAAGGAAGTAGAAGAATCGATTTCCTATTAATTTCTCGAGAATCTGATCAATGAAAGGTAATGAGAAATGATCCTTCCTCGTGGAGGAATTGAGTCGTCGGTAATCTATGCAGACTCTCCACAAGTTGGCTAATCGGGTAGGTATGACTTCTCCGGTTTCAGTCGTTATGGTGGTGAGCCCTTCCTTTTTGGGCACAACCTGGATTGGGCTCACCCAACGACTATCGGAGATCGGGTAGATGATCCCCGCATCTAACCACTTGATGATCTCTTTTTTCACGACCTCCTGCAGATTGGGGTTCAAACGTCTCTGCATTTCACAAGAAGGTCATGCGCCCTCTTCTGAGTAAATATGGTGTGTGCAATAAGAGGGACTTATTCCAGTCAAATCATCGAGAGTCCATCCAATGGCTCTGCGATGTTGCTGGAGAACAGCAATCAGACGGGATTCCTGTTCGGGATTAAGCTTGGAATTAATAATCACAGGAAAGTTCTGATTAGAACCCAGAAAGATGTATTTCAAATGATTAGGATGGGGTTTCAGTTCAAGGACGAGGTTCTCAGCAGCAGCGGGTGGTTCAGGGTAAATGTGAGGTTCAAGGGTAGGAGCTATGGGTCTGTCTAAATCTGGAATTGACTCCTCTGATTGCGGTTCAAGATCTTTCTACGGTTGATGAGGTATAATCAGGTCATTCTCAAAATGCGTTTCATCAACCAAAGCCCTGATGTCACAAATTTGTTCGATGACACTGTAATTAATTCCTTGTTGGGCCTTAAATATATCAATTTTTAGGGTTTGATTTCCAAATTTGAGCTCTATTTAGCCCTCCTCGCAGCTGATGTTGGCTCTAGCAGTAGCCAGGAAAGGTCTCCCTAGAATGATTGGTGTATCCCTAGGGTTTTCAAGTGCGTCCTTGTCTAAGACTATAAAGTCTACTGGGAAATAGAAATCCCGCACTCTTACGATAACATCCTCGAGAATCCCTTTTGGTGACTTTATAGATCGATCTGCTAATTGTAATGTCACCTCAGTCGGTTTTAGGTCAGATTCTTCTAGGTGGTTAAGTAAGGATGTGGGTATCAGATTTATGGAAGCACCCAAGTCTAGCAATGCTCTGTCGAATTGGGTATCACCTATTTTGCAGGAAATCAGGGGAGTACCAGGATCTTTAGTCTTGGGTGGGAGTCTGCTTAGGATTACAGAGCTGGCTTGCTCTAACAGTACAATTGGACTCCCACTCTTGGTTCGCGGCTTACGCTGGGGTGTACACACATTCTTTAAGAATCGTGCGTAAGTCGGTACATGGCGAATCGCATCCGTCAAGGGGATATTTATTTAGACCTGCTCAAAGAGCTTGACCAGGTCCTCCTCAGGTGCCATAGGCTTGGTTGTCTTCTTTCCCTTGGTCAAGGCCTTGGGAAACAGAACCTTGGTTGGTTCTTCTAGGATAAGTCCAGGTCTTTGGTCTGGGACAGGGATAGGAACATCCTGGATTACTGTCCTAGGGTTGGGATCACTACCAGGATTGGAGTGGTTTGGATAGGGTGGATCTTGGGTTTCCTTACCACTACGGGTTGTTACAGAATTTAGCCCTGCCTGGTTTTGGTTCGGGTTGGGTAAGATGGGTTGCTGCTGACAGCCCGTATAGGAAGTGGAAGCCTCCATCCCGTCGGGTGAAGGAACAGAGGGGGCCTGATAAATCATGTGTTCTTGGCCCGGGTTTGGGTTCATAACGCGCCGCTGTGTTGGCACGTTATTCGGGTTAAGAAGAGGTTGGGAAGGAAGTGTGCCCAGTTGGTAGTTGGCGAGAATTAGCCAACTGGGCCAGTTGATTTCGAACCTCTGTAAGTTCGTCCTTGTGTTGTTTTTGAATAGCCTCATTCGTTCTTTGAATGTCAGCCAGAGTCTGAAGGATGAGGGACATTTGCTCCTGATTTGGCCCTGATGGATAGGTAGGGTTGGGCCGAGGCTGAGGCGGTTGGTAAGGACGAGGGGGTTGTGGACGGGGATGAAAGGGTGGTCTTTGGGTTTAGGAATTTCCCACCCACTAGAAATTGGGATGATTTCTCCATCCAGGGTTATAGGTGTTGGAGAAACGGTCCTTCTGGATGGCGTTGAGGTCCTCACAGGTCTGAGGAACCTCCAAAGAATCAGAGAGTGGGGGAATGGAATTCCCCGAGCTGGTATAGAAAGGATCGGATGATCCTCCAATCCGAGAATCAGATGGGAGTGGATATGGATCCATCCCAGGAGAAGATCGGTGGAGAATGTTTTGCATAGTTTCCCGTGTGGAAGGAGGCTGTGCAAAGGAGTTATGCGCAGAGGTGGCTCGCTGCAAGTGCTAAGTCAGCTCGTCGACCGTCTTTTCGATGATGGAGTCCTTGTCCAATCAACTGGCCATCAATTCCAGGTCGATTGATGCGGACAAGCCCTGCGTCTCGTGTGCTCCCCTAAGGTTCGTCCATGCACGGGTATTCGTTCTGTCGAATAAGCCATGGAGTCATTATTGATGGAGTTCTCGCACATGTTTTCGAGAATCTCCCACACGGTGTCCTCATGTTGACCCATGATATTTCCTCCGCAAGTTGCATTGACGAAAAGCCTGATATCCTCACGGAGTCCCTGGTAAAAAGACTGGACTTGTTCCCATTTTAGAACTCCGTGATGGGGCACTTTCTCATGAGATCCTGAAAGCGATCCCATGCCTCACGGAGAGGTTCTCCCGTTTGTTGAGTGAAGTGATTAATCTGATGGCGCAAGGCATTGGTTCGACCAACGGGAAAGAACTTCTTCAAAAATTCGGACTGAAGTTCTTCCCAATTGTTGATCGGTCGGGTCTGAGTCTGGTACCAATGAGCGGCCTTGTTCATAAGGGAGAAGGAGAACATCTTCATGAGGAGAATGTCTTGATTTTGTGTATCTGACCCAAAAGTTTGGGCCAGATGCTTCAGCTGTTTGATGTGCTGGAAGGGGTCTTCAGAATTAAGCCCATGGAATTTAGGTATAGCATGAATCATATTAGGCTTTAATTCAAAATCAGGTCCTCTAGTAGGGATTCTGACTCGAGGCACAATAGCCACCGCAGCAAGGTTATAATGGTCCCGCATCATAGGACGCTGCGGTGGGTGCACAAAGTTCTAGAAGAGGTCATTGAGTCGCTGGAGCTGGTGCTCCAGATTGTTCTCTTCCACAACTGGCTCAGCCATTGGGGAAGAAGAAGGTGAGTTGGGTTCGGAGTCGGAGGAGAGGTCGATGTGAAGTGTTGTTTTCTCAAACAAGGGCACTGAGGCTCGGCCTCAAGGAGAGTGAAGTTCTAAAGGAGGTTTTAAGGACCTCCTACCAAACATACACTGTTGGAAGAGATGAGTTTAGCAGGTGCTGGACCCAATCAAGGCACCCAAAATGTTGGGTGACTATAGAGGTGCGGGGCAGATGGACCCCTTGATCAAAAGATCGACCACCTGAGAATTACCTGGGCATCCAGGGAGGGTGAGTCCCGCGAAGACCCCTACATGGTAGAGCGTCCCCACGGGTTACAGGGTTTCCCTCACCCGACCTCTCTTGTCACTGAGATTCCAGGTAGACCAAAATGGGGATCTTGACCTCTTAAGTCTACCAATTTTAGTTTAAGATCAGGGTGCTTAAGTTTTCACTTGAACTTTTAGCTTTTTGAGTGCAAAGAGTGACCTAAGTTGAAGGTTGGTTGACCCTAAGGGGTCAACTTCACCTATTGATTCCTTTGAGAACTTATTAGGTCTCGTCTTTTAACGTTCAAGTGTTTTTAGAGAGCCAATTGCTTAGAGTTTTTTCTGAATAGGTATATTCAATCAATGGCTTAGGCACACTTCTTTTGGGATTTCTCAATTCTTGATTAAGTAGTGTGTCTCTAAAATCCTAGTGTTAATTCCTATGTTGGCTCTACTTGGTCCAGTTAACTCCTTGTTGGGTAATTAGGGCTTCAGGCAAGAAGATGTTAGCCCTTAATTACCCTTAATAGTGTGTGCAGGAATAGTGGTTTTGAAAACATGCAGCTGTTACTAAGTATGAAAGACAGGTTATACCTATATTTCTTATTCTTTTCTTTTTCTTCCTTTTTAGAATTTAGGGGTTATTAGTGAGAGGATAGAAGTTACCTGTCCTTGGAAAGGTTGTTTGTGTGGCTGCTTCTTGATTTCCCTGTACCTGCGCACAATAAGAAAAGAGATTATTAGAAGCTTAATAGAGAATTTATACTTCTACAATAGCCGTTGCTCCCCGGCAACGAAGCCAAAAATGATGACCGAGGTAGGCTTGTTTACGTTTGTTATACTTTAAATTACAGTTGTTGTAGTAATAAGACAGCTACCAGGTTATCATTACAAAATTTTTTACTCGGAAATCGTTTTCCCGAGGTCGAACTCAGGGAGCTACTGGAATTCTAGAAATACAAATGTTCTCTATTAGATTTACAAAAATAAGAGAGAGAGAGAGAGAGTCTGTCTTGGCTTCTTCTTCTCTTCTCCTTTTTCTTCTTCTTCTTTCAGCTGCTCTCCTTCTCTTCTTCTTTCTTTTCTTCTTCTTCTCTGCTTATGGCTGTGTCTTCTCTCTTCTTTCTTTGCCTTCTTCTTCTCTGCTTATGGCTATGTCTTCTTTCTTTGCCTTCTTCTTCTGTTCTTCTTTTCTTCATTTTCTTTCTTTGTTCTTCTCTTTCTTTCTCTCTGGCGGCTATGTTTTCTTCTGTTCTTCTTTCTTTATTCTTCTCTTTCTTTCTTTTCTCTTCTGGCCGCTACCCAACCGTCGTCTGATGCAGTGGTCAGACGACTTAACTGTAGGTTTGCTACAGTTCCTTCCTTCTTCTCTTTTGTTTCTCTCCTTCGTTTCTTCTTCTTCGGCTGCCTTCCTTCTTCTTCTTTTCTGTTCCTGCACGCTCACACAAGGATTAGAGAGCAAAACCTACCCCTACCCTTCCTCGCATCTCTCTCTTTCTCAAATTTCTCTCTTAGGACCGCTCTCCCAGAGCCGGGTATTCGGGTACGGGTTTCGCGCCCGGGACCAGGCCCACCTTTTAAATTTTTACAAATCACAAGAGCCACAGATACCTGTTTGATCAAAAGGAGCTCAACATGAGACAGAGACGTTGGTTGGAGCTCCTGAAGGACTGACTGCAACATTTCCTACCACCCGGGAAAGGCCAACGTGGTGGCTGATGCCTTGAGCCGGAAGGCGCCGCCCACTTGGCCAGTCTACAGGCGCAGAGTTGGAGCCTTTTGGAGGAGATGGGCAGTTGGTGACCCCTTGAGTTACTGGGGCACTGTGGGGCAGTGACTGTGACACGACAGACGATGCCAGAGCTGATAGACCGCATCATCACAGGGCAGATGGCCGACCCGTACTTACAGTCGTTGCTTGACAGAGTGCTGTCAGGAGACCCTGGAGACTTCTTTTTTACAGACCAGAAGCTGCGCAAGAGGGGACGGTTGTGCGTTCCCAGAGACGAGGAGCTGTTGAGGGAGCTCCTAACTCAGGCACACGGTTCCAGATTCACCATACATCCCGGAAACACAAAGATGTATCATGATTTGAGACGCAACTTTTGGTGGAGGGGGATGAAGCAGGATGTGGGTGAATTCGTACAACAGTGTTTACTGTGCCAGCAGGTGAAGGCCGATCATCAGAGGCCTGCAGGGCCGTTACAGCCACTTCCAGTGCTTGAGTGGAAGTGGGAGAGCATCACCTTGGACTTGGTGGTAGGCTTACCTGTTACCCAGTGAGAACACGACGCAGTTTTGGTAATCATTGACAGATTGATGAAGACGACACGTTTCTTGCCGATCCGAGTCACCTTGGGACCAGCACAGTTGGCAGAGAGGTATATCCGCGACGTGGTATGTCTACACGGAGTTCCGCGGGAGATCGTATCCAATCGAGATACCCGTTTTACGTCCTAGTTTTGGACAGAGTTTCAGTAGGCCCTGGGGACGCGGATGAGGTTCAGTATAGCGTACCACCCCCAGACGGACGGACAGTCTGAGCGCACGATACAGACACTTGAGGACCTTTTGCATGCTTGTGTACTGGACTGGAGGGGCTCTTGGGAGGAGCACTTGCCCCTGGTGGAGTTCGCATATAATAACACTTATCACTTGAGCATCGGCACGGCACCCTACGAGGCTTTGTACGAACGGTGGTGTACGGCACCGTTGAGTTGGGTTGAGGTGGGGACCAAGTGGGAGGTTGGCCCCAGGCTGATCCGGCAAAGTCAGGAGGTGATCGAGTAGATCCACAGGCGACTCCGCACTGCTAGGAGCAGACAGAAGAGCTATATAGATCGAAAACGCAGAGAGGTACAGTTTGAGGTTGGGGATCACGTCTTCCTTCGCATTTCGCCCATGAAGGGCCTGCAGCGGTTTGGGGTGAGAGGGAAGCTCGCACCGAGGTTCGTGGGACCCTTTGAGGTCATGGAGCAGGTTGGACCCATTGCTTACAGGCTTGCCCTCCCTCCCCAGCTTTTTGGTGTGCACGATGTGTTCCACATGTCCAACCTCAGGAAGTACGTCGCCGATCCCAGTCACGTCCTGAGCCACGAGAGCGTTGCGGTGGGTGACGACTTGACCTACCCCAAGTGGCCAGTGCAGATTCTTGACAGAGCCGTCCGGAGTCTGAGACGGAAGCAAGTACCCCTGGTGAAGGTTTTGTGGAGGAGCCAGCGATATGAGGCTACCTGGGAGCCTGAGGCAGCGATGCGGGAGCGATACCCGGAGCTCTTTGAGGGTACGTCTTTTCGGACCGGCTTCGGTCCTCTTTGAGTTTGTTATGCGTATATCATTCTTTTCCGCACTCTAGTTCGCGCAAGTTTCGGGGACGAAACTTCCTTTGAGTTTGTTATGTTGTTAAGACCCATGACATCAAATGCTTTTAAGACAGCTGGGAGTTGGTCCAGACGTCTGGTTAGACATCTGGACGCCTTCCCAGATGTCTGAAATTTAATTTTTGCGGCGTACATTTGCGAGTCTACGCGTGTGCATGCACAGACTGCGCCCGCCGACGTGTAGGCATCCCTCCTTCCTTTTTCTCTCTCCCCCGACGCCTTCAAATATCCTCTTCCCCCCCTTCCCTCTCCCTCACCACCACTCCACCGTCTCCTCTTTCTTCTTCCAACTTGAGTGAGAGAGAGAGAGCGTGGGCAGAGAGAGAGAGAGAGAGAGAGCGTGAGAGAGAGAGAGCGTGCGGGGAGGAGGTATAGCGAGAGGGAGAAGAGGCGGAGCGCGTGAGGAAGAGAGAGCGAACTCGTCGAAGCTGCCCAAGGCCGACTGACGGGTGCGTGCAGCAGGAGCGTAGCGCTGGGGAGGTGCTGCTGCAGCTCAGGCAGCAGGTGAGCGCGGCATGGCACGGTCGTGCGCAGCAGGCGGAAGGCGAGGAGGTCCTGATTCTGGGAAATTTTCCCAGAATCAGACGTCTGGACCTACGTCCAGACAGCACAGGGGACATCTGGAGTGAGATCCAGACGTTTGAAAGGTACTATATTCCTCATCTTCTTCCTTTCTGCGGATGCGGCCATGCAAGCAGTTCCGCCGAAAGCCTTGAGACATGTCGTGTTATGATCGTTTACGTACGGGTGCAGGTTTGTTCGAGAAGGTGCAAGGGCACGCCCTCCCACACAGATCAGACGTTTGGACATAGCACCAGATGGCGGAGAGAGTCTCCAGACGTCCGGAGTGACAGTCGGATGTCTGGAACTAAGTCCAGACGGTTCAGCGGGATCCTGGATGTCTGAAGAGCAGCGCAGATGTAAGGTATGATCTGAACCATCGTTTAAGACGTCTGGAAGGTGTTCCAGACCTCTGATTTGGGGTAGAGTTGTCGTTTTTGACTCATTTAGGATCCGTTAGAAGTCCAATTTCCGCGTTTGAGATTCCGTTCTCAGAAATTGTTCCTCTACTTGTTTAAAGTACTTGTATCATGTTCTGAGTGGTTCCTTGTGTTGATCCTTGTATTAGGACCTCGTTCTGTTGCGGATCTGGGGGTTGCGGAGGCACGTGAACCTGCCGATCACGCCCCCATCACTCCCGATTTTGCGGGTAGAGTGGCTTCCCTTGTTTGTTTACCAACATTAATGCATCTTTGAGATAAATAATAGATTCTAGGGTATGGCATGAATCCTAGGACTGGAAAACTAGATTGAATGATAGATTCTAGGGTATGGCATAAATCCTAGGACTGGAAAACTAGATTGAATGATAGATCCTAGGGTATGGCATGAATCCTAGGACTGGAAAACTAGATTGAATGATAAATCCTAGGGTGTGGCATGAATCCTAGGAACAGAAACACTGAAGCGAATGTTGTGAATACATGAGTTGCAATCTTGGAAAAGTAGATGGAATAATGATAATTGCCTGTAATTGGATAACGGCTGCTTGTATATGAATGGATATTGACTGTTGGGAAGAAGGGCTATATGAGAATAAAACTGGAATGATGAAACCTAAAATGGCTTGGCTAGAGAAATATCAGCATGAACCCTACGGGGAATTAGGAGTAAAGCTCCTGAAGGGTAAATGGAATGGAATTGGGGAAGTGAGCTGGCCCTTGAGTACGGAGTACCAAGGAGAGCGACTGTCCCCCCTGTTAGTGCAGAGCGGAGCTAGCCGCCGCAGGGACCGGGGGTTAGGTTTGGCTACTTTGTACCGACTTTTGGCCCTCGCGTACACAGTACCGGGGAGAGCTACTAGTGTAGGGAGAGAGCTAGCCACCCCACGGGCCTTGGGGTTTTGCTAGCCGTCCTACACCGACTTGTTAGGCCCATTGGGCAAATCAGGGTAGTCAGGCGAGGGTGCGCGGACTGTGGAAGGGCAAGACCCCTGTTTGGTTACTGTGGAGGGGCTAGACCCCTGTTACTAAGAGGGCTCTGCCATATACTGGTTCGGTGCTGTGCTTTGGGTGCACCCGTTTACGGAAACAACTGACCGCGTGTTAGTGCGGGTAGCTACCCGTACGTTTATCGCGCGTGCCGTAGTCACCATTACGTCTGTCAGCGACCTTGGGGTGGTTGACTGAGGGTAGGACCACCACGGGGGACTCTTGCGGCCAGGAGAGCACCACGTGCTACTTCTACTTTTCGAAAAAGACTGCAATCAAGATCGTTCCCACGAGGAACATTCGAGATCAAGAGAAAGATCTGAGAAATAATTCGAGAACGAGTAAATAGAGGAATAAAGAAAGAAACTAAAAACAATAGCTACTTGTCCACCTTTACTGCTTTTCTTAGCTAGCTAGTTGCCACTCTACTCAGCGTTTCGCTGACGTGTCACCTTTGTCACCTTTTCAGGATCAGGTGTTGAGCAGCCAGAGCCTGCGGCTGCAGAGGGTGCTAGGCCTAGTAGGGCCCAATAGTTCTACTTGTGTTGTACCTGTAGATTTGCCCTACTAGGAGGGGGTGACGTGATAAAATTACGGAATAAAATATAAAACAATCTCACAAAAATTCAATCACACAAGGTACACAATTATTTTTAGGTGAAAACCCAAATCGGGTGAAAACCACCACCTAACCCTCTCGAGTTAGGATTTTCCGATCAACCAAGTTGATCAAATCCACTAAACGAATCACTTAAACGAGGGTGATTCAACCTCAATTACAACCACGCTACATGTGCGAGGATAGCGTTCCTCAACCCCTTCTCTTCACAAGAAGGATTTTGTCCCACGAAGGAGACGGGAATTCGCAAAGCGAATACCCAACCAAATAACAAAGATAAAATAACAAATATAGTCCTATAGAGCCAACAAAGATTTAAACCTAGCTTCTATCGGAATTAGGAAACTCCCTTTTGCAAGGAGTGCGTCGAATCGATGACGCGGGTGCGTGAGCCACGCGACGACGCAACATCGCTCTCGTGAACTACGGCGGGAGAGCGGGTGTGCAAAGGCTTAATGCTCTCAAGATGTAGAACTTGAGCTTGGAGAGCAAGAGCTTCTGTAGGACACAAAAGAGTAGAAAGTGTGTTGCTTGGGTGTGTCTTGTGTATCTCGGTGTATATTTGTGTGCAAGAGGTTCCTCTCTATTTATAGAGGCCTTAGGAAGGCTTTGGAAGGCTTTGGAAAGCTTCCATAGCCGTTGGGAGCAAAGCCCAAGAGAATCAGGCCGAAATCAGGAACAATGATTGCATTGACATGCTTATCAGACGTCTGATCCTGGCATCAGAAGTCTGGAAGATCAGTATAAGACGTCTGGGATAAAAGTCAGACGTCTGATTTTAGGCGGGTTTCTTCCTGACTTGAATCAGATCTAAACAGGGTTCTAGTGCAAGTCCATCAGACGACATATAGGACGTCTGGCACTATGTCTGGACGTCTGGAAACCTAGTTTTTCATGGGAATGGATTTCCAAGAGAGTGCAACGGCTAGAAAATCTCTGAGAAGAGATTTTGGGTCAGCTGAGGCAAAACGGTCATCTATCAGATGTCTGGAAAGGCTTAAGGACATCTGATAAGGCTCTAATGGTCATATCTTTCAGTGTTTGTTAAGCCAGCCAACGGTCCACTAATTGGATGTCTGGCAAAGTTATCATACGTCTTATAAGACGTCTGGACTAAGGTCTGGACGTCTGATTTAATCAGACAGAGCTAACTATGTCCAGCCTAAATGTTATCAAACGTCTGAATGAACAGTCAGACGCCTGATTTTGGAATTAGACATCTGGAACAGCTGTTTGAACCCTATATTGGTTTTCTAAGTTCTCCACAGAAAACCTAAGTGTCCTAGGGTTGTGCCGGTGTTCCTATGACTACTGTTAGGGTACTTTGAAGCTCTTTAACATGATGTTCTAAGGAACAAAAAGAGCAAAAAAATAAAGACAAAAGTACATGAAACAAATAAACAGAATTCTATCCTATTCTTCTTGTCCTTCCATCTTCAATCTATCTTTCCTCGCGAATCTCCTCTGTTTTCCATCAAGCTCCTCCAATCCATCCTGGATGCGAGCTCAAACTTCGTCTAGTCACGTCTCCATTTGCAATTTGCCTGAAATCTAAGACTTCAAGTGCAAATGTTAAATGACACGTGTTTTGTTATCATCAAAACAAATGATTGTGGTGCTCTAGCACCAACAATACCTACTGTACTGTTTTTCTGTTGTAGTGAGTATATCCTGTTACACTTGTACTCTTTTATTGTAAGCATCATGTTTATGTACCTGTTTAAATCCTCTACTGTTGTGGTGGTGTGTACTGTAGTAGTTCTTTTCTTTACTGCTGTACTTTTGTTACTGTTAGTTACATGCATGATGAATGTGGTTTATTTTACTATTCTTTTGGTTACTTTCTCGTTGGACGACTGGATCTTGGGATCAGTCGAGTCGGTCCGATTCTCGTGTCTCGTAGGGATTCGGGAGTCGGGTCGTAACATGTGAGGTCGGATTTGGCCTCACCGGAGATGGGGAAGATGGAGTTGCAGCTAAGCTTATACTAAGCTAATTAACTACCTATCTAGCTAAATCTAATCTAGACTTAAAACTAGGCTATCTACGAGTTACCTAGACGAATGGGGAAGGGGATCTCCGTTGATGGTGCATAATGGAGGAAGAACTCTGACGAGGTCTGAAGCAGAGTAGAGAGAAATGTGGGGCACACAGGAGCCCTGTCACGACTCCTGAAGGAAGAACAGTTGAGAAGCGACAAGTTCTTCTGGTGGAGGTGCTTCGAAGAAGGGGAATTAGGTTGCTAAAAAAGAGGAATAGCCTATTGTCGTGCTCAATGTGGGGAAGAGGGATAGGGAGCCGACCCTTACAATCGGAGGGGTAGGGGATATTTATAGGTGGAGGAGGTGGTCAAAGGGAGGTGTACCTAGATAGAAATAGGTTTAGGTTCATCGTAACTCAGTGGCGTCGGACGACGCCGGCGAGCTTCTTTACCTAGGTTAAATAGGATTAAGGAAAAATCCGGTTCATCAGATGTGGAGGAGATGGTGAGTGTAACAGTGGCGGCAACGGCGAGGGCTTTTTGACACTGGATTGGTGGTGATCGAGAGGTATGATCACCAATTGTCCTCAGCTGTCCGAGGTTGAAGAAGATAACTGTGTGCACAGGGACATTTTTGTAAATAGAAAAGGACCTATTTGTAATAAGAAGGACTCAAATGAAATAAGAGTTAGGGACTTAAACGTAAGTAGTGAATTTAAAGGCTTATTTTAATTTGATTGTTTTTTAAATTTTTATATGTTATTATAAATTAGGTAAATGTTATATTTATGCCTTGAAATTACATTTTTTTCACTTTTAAGCTATATTAATTTAAATGATTAATTTAATTAAGTTAATTACATACTTAGATCTTTAAGTTGTTTAAGTTAATTTAAATATTAAATATCTAGCTAAATGATTATTAATTAAGTCTAATTTATTAATTAAATTATTAATATGATTAATGAATATTTAATTTAGTATTTTTAACTTATTTTGCAGGTCCTTGGTAATTTAACCCCTATAGTATAATTAATCTTGTATTTAATGTATTCCTAGCTAATTAACTAGGGAAATTAGTTAATTAAGGATAGTTAGAAGCCATGATGAGTCTCTCATCACCGACCCAGGGAGCTCCAACGTCGCCCTCTCCCACGTCAACCGCAACACGATCTTCTCCTCCAACCCCCGCTAACAGCCGCCTCCCCCCAATCTGCCTGCCCCCAAGAAGCCCCCTGGCTCCACCTCCTCCAAGCAACCCCCTCCCAAAGGTTGGAAGGGCCTTGTTGCATTGGCCATCGAGATGGGTGGAGTTGTGAATGAGGGATCGAGAGATCGGAAGGGTTTAAAGGGATAAGGGTTGTAATGGCCAATGGGTTGGGACTGAGTGGTGAGCATAGTGAGGACTGAGGAGAGGGGAATCGCAAGTTGGCTTAGTTGGGTCACAGGATTGGATGGATCGCGTACGAGTCATTTGATGAATACCTGACAGGTACCCAAATGGAGACCCGAGAAGTGATGGGTCATATTCAATGTATTCATGACGCCTCCCAAACCCCTCCACAAGCCAACGATACTCGGGCCCGAGTCGGCCTCCACTTGCCGGTCGATCCCCCCCACCCTCTTCTCGTTCTCTCCTCCCCCCTTCCCTCCTCTCCTAGTCACCTCTCATTGTCAATCTTCGCTCATTGCCTTCCTTTCTCTCCGATCATGTTTGCATCTGCGACAAGTCCCTCTTGTTGCCAGTGTGATCGAGCGTGGTTATCTACGAAGCTTGGCTGCTGCTGTGATGGTGTGGGGGAGGCTTGTTGTGGTCATTTGCGACCATCGTGGAGTTGGCATTTGTGCCCTCAGCGATGGTGTCCGTGGCGTGGGTTCTTGGTTTAACTAGCCTGGAAGTGGTCGTCAGGGGTGGTGTTACCTTTCTCATCCCTTGGGATCACATGAGAACCCGAGCCTACCATGATGAGATTTACCAACTCTAGTCGATTGTCGATATATATCGGTTTCTCTTTAGCGCAGATCGTGAAGATCGCTAAGATTAATTTCTTGGTAGCACTGTCATATCATTAAGCATAGACTTGTGACTCTTTCATGCTTGGAGGACTGCAATTGATTCTCATACCCTAGACACTTTCTTTTTCTTTTAGGCCTCATTCGGATATAGGGTAAATTTTATCCTATGTGAATAGGATAGCTTGTGGGATATGGGAGATTTTTTTCACATACATAAATTCTCATGCAGTTCGATTTGACCACTTATATTGGTAATATTCATTGCACCCACCTTCATGAACCGTCACTTGTACTCTCCTTGTATACACCGTAATTCACTAAAATCACTATCTCATCACTATTCATCTTATTCATAATACATCAACTATCCCACCTAATTACCCCACATCTAAATGAAGCCTTATTGTGCTTTGGATTGTTTTTCCTTCTTTTCTTTTTAGTTTTGTGTGACCCAATTATGGTGGAGTCCCCCTAAACCGTTGAATCAGGGAGTAACTTAACCTTACTCGTGAGGGAGTTTGAATCTCTCTTTCTTCCTCTCCTTTTTAGATTACTTCATTTGTAATGAGTTCCTCCCTTGTCAATGAAGTGCTTTATCTTAAAAAAATTATATTCATGAGGTACGTTGCATTGTCGAACATTGATGTAAGGTCTTTTACTTTTCATATTTAAGGCTTTAGGCTTTTTATAGAAATAAATTACAGTTTAATATCACTAAAAACTCCAACCATTCATCTCTTCCGCCAAAAATGGACAACGGCATGTGCATTTCTTCTCTACAATGGAGAGCAAATTTACCTTTGGAGATTAAAAATTCATTCAATGATTTAAAACAAAAGATCACCGAAATATTTTCCATCATGGCCCTAATGGAATCTAACGTGGAATAAAATTAGAATTATATAATTTTTTTATAATTTTCAAGATCAATATATTCCTCGTATCATCAGCTATAATAAAAATCGAAAAGAAAATGATAGAAGGATATCTGAATTTATCGTAGCAAAAGCGTTAAGATCATGGAGATTCTCTAGAGCTGTGGGTTTACTTCTCCAACAAGAGGCGATGGCAATGGTATTTCTAGAGGATTCAGAAAGCAAGAGCAGAAGAGAATTGAATGGGGGCATGCCCTTTGGATTCTGTCACGGGCTCTATTTATAACTTTTCTGTGATAGAATGCAGAAAATCGAATGCCCACTCTGCCCCCACCCATCCAGGGACCATAATTGCTTAAAATAAAAATGACAATTTCACCCATGACAGAATTGCATTTTTCCCTTAAGAGTTCTAATTATTAAACCACATATCCTAATGAGACATGAATTGCCAATTTATATAATTAAACCACTTTAATGACCATAAATGTGATGTTTAAACATATGTATACATTTAACGTATAATTCCGTAATAATAATATATGTAGGTTCACATTATGATTCTAACAATCTCTCACTTGAACCACATATATCATCTTTATAATCATACATTCATATATACTTGCATGAGCTCATTAATACAACATCACAATAAACCACATCTCCAACAATCTCGTCCATACTTCGTTAACATATGACTAAAGTTGATTTTCGCCATTATGAAATCAACTAAACCAAACAATGATCATATACATTAACACAAGAAATGACATAGATCTGATATAGATACATAGCATGAAAATTGCATGTTAATGTGATCTACACATACCTATTTTCAACTGGTCCAAAAACCTTATCATACAAGAGATCACATGGCAAGGACTAATGAGTTTAAAGAATGGAAAACTTTATTATTATGTGCATAATCCAAAACATGTTCATACATGAAACACCAAAATAGAACAAACTCCTACTGAATTGTTGTATCACAAAATAGATACAACACCCATATAGACAACATGCTCATGAAAAACCTTTGGCGTTAGCCCTTTAGTAAGCGGATCTGCTACTATGGAGTTGATTCCAATGTGTTCAATGGACACCTATCCACTTTAAACTCTTTCCTTGACTGCTAAATACTTGATATCAATATGCTTCGACCTCGAAGAACTTTTGTTGCTGTTGGAGTAGATTATTGTTGAATTATTGTCACAGTAAAGCTGAAGTGGTCTTTTGACACCATCAATGATCCGTAGTGCTGTGACAAAATTCCTAAGTCATACTCCATGATTTTAAGCCTCGAGACATGCTATAAATTATGCTTCCATAGTTGAGCTAGCTATCAAGGTTTACTTTGCACTCCTCCACCAGATAGCCCCTCTAGCCAGCAAAAAAATATATCCCAAAGTAGATCTTCGGGTATCCTGACATTCCGCAAAGTCAGAGTCAGAATATCCGAGGACCTCCAAATTATCTACTCTCCTATATGTGGGCATGAAATCCTTTGTTCTTTATAGGTAGCGCATGACCTGTTTGGCTGCCTTCCAGTGGTCGGGTCTAGGCTTCCTTAAATATCTGCCTAACATGCCAACAGTGTATGCTAGTTTTGGCCGTGTGTAGACTTGGGCATACATCAAACTTCCCATTACCGATGCATAGGGAACATTTTCCATCTCTTTAGCTTCAAACTCATTCTCGAGGCATTGGTTAAGAGAGAATTTATCTCCCTTAGCCACTGGAGTATCTCCTGGTTTGCAATTCTCCATGCCAAATTGCCTTAGAATGGTATCAATGTATCTCCTTTGTGATAATCCAGGGATACCCTGAGAACAATCTCGTTGTATCTGAATTCCTAATACAAAAGAGGCTTCACTAAGATGCTTCATTTCAAAATCACTAGAGAGAAATGTCTTGGTTTCCTGAAACAAACCATTGTCATTACAGGCAAGGAGGATGTCATCCACATACAAAATCAGGAAAATATATTTTCCCCTACAAAATTTGTGGTATACACAATCATCAATCGGATTTGTCTCAAAACCAAATAAGACAATTATTTGATGAAATTTGTAATAGCATTGTCTTGAAGCTTGCTTTAGTTCATAAATGGCTTTCTTTAATTTGCAAATCACTTTTTTTGCGTCTCCTAATACAAAGTTTTTTTGTTGCACCATGTAAATTATTTCATTAATGTTTCCATTAAGAAAAATTGTCTTTACATCCATGTGATGTAGCTCTAAATCAAAAATGAGTTACTAAAGCTATTATGGTTTTAAATGAATCCTTAGATGAAACTGGCGAAAATGTCTCTTTATGGTTTATGCCTTCATTTTGAGTAAATTCCTTAGCAACAAGACGAGGCTTATATTTGTCTACATTGTCTTGTGAATTCCATTTGGTTTTAAATATCCATTTACAACCAATGAGCTTCACACCTTCAGGCAATGGGACAACATCCCAAGTCTCATTGTTACTCATGGATTTCATCTTTTCGTTCATGGCATTGATCTAGTCTTGAGGATGGGAACTCCTCATGGCATGAGTGACCGAAATGGGATCCGTATTCATTTGGTCTGTCTCTAGTTCCTAAAGAAATATAACGTAATAACTAGATATTGCACTTCTCCTTTCTATGCTGGATCTCCTAATGGGTGCAAGATCTTGAATGTTTTGAGGTTGTTTGGTTTGATTAATGGGAAGATTATCCACATTACTTTCTTTCCTTGATACTGTTGGAACAACGCTTGGAATGAGAACTTGACCCTGTTAAATGATTTCCTTATGAACAGGATCTGGTTCTTCAAATGTAATGTGGTGACTATCACCCCCCAAACCAACATCCTCAAGGAAGTGGGCATTCCTCGTCTCAAAAAATGAGTGAGTCGTTGGGTCATAAAATTTATAACCCTTCGACCTCTCAGAGTACCCTACAAAATAGCAGGTGACTGTCTTAGAGTCCAGTTTCCTTTCAACAGGCCTATATGGCCTAGCCTCAGCTGAACACCCTTAGATATGAAAATATTTCAGACTAGGTACCTTATTAGTCCACATTTCATACAAGGTTTTAGTCACTGCTTTAGTTAGTACTCGATTGAGAACATATACAGTTGTTTTAAGTACTTCTCCCTATAGAGACTCAGGTAAAGAAGAACAACTAATCATACTCCATACCATATCCTTAAGGGTCCTGTTGCGGCGTTCAGCAACACCATTCATGCTTAGTGTTCCAGGTATGGTGTACTGAGGCACTATGCCACACTCATCTAGAAAAGAAGCACATGGTCTTGGACGTTGTTCTCCTGATCCATCATATCTGCTATAGTACTACCACCATGATCAAATCTGACGGTCTTAATCATTTTCCCGAGTTGGTTTTCCACCTCGACCTGATAGGACTTGAACACATCTAAAGACTGTGAGTTTTCGTGTAGAAGAAATAGATACCCATATCTAGAGTAGTCATCTATGAACGTAATAAAATACTGTTGCCCATTCCAGGAAGTCATAGGGAATGAACCAAAGATATCCGTATGTATTAGTTCCAAGACATCTGTAGCTCAGTGGCACCTACACCTCTTTTGTTTGTTATTTTCCCCTTTAAACAGTCTACTCAAACATCTAAATCCTTGTAATCAAGGGAATCAAGAATTCCATTCAAAATAAGCTTATCCATTATCTGTTTAGAGATATGGCCTAAACACTTATGCCACAATAAAGCAGAATTCTTTTGAGTTATTTTATACTTTGTACCACTCAAAGTTGCATTGAAAGTTTCTAAGTTGGAGGAAAAAATATGCAGCATATATAATTTATCATTAACATACAAATAACCAGAACCAACTAAATTTGAATTAAAAAACAACTGAAATTGTCTATCTCCAAATGAACAAGAATAACCAGATTTGTCCAATAGATAAACAGAAACTAAATTCCATCTAAATGACTGTACAATGAACGTTTCTTTCAAATCTAATTGATGATCGATAGTCAGTAACAGCCTGAAATCTGCAATGGCTTCTACCTCCACCTTCTTGTCTTCGCCCACACAGATGTATCTTTCACCATCACTTGGCATTCGACAACTTAGGCAACCCTGCACAGACACACTGATGTGAATAGTAGTTCTCGAATCTATCCACCAAATGTTTGAGGATACAGAAGTATAATTAACTTCTGAATAAACCAAAGAGAGTGATGTACCTTTCTTTTCATGCCACGCGTGATACTTGGTACAATCCTTCTTCACATGTCCTTCTTCCTTACAGAAGCAGGATGCCTTAGGCTTCTTCTGACTCCATTTGGAGGAGGATGAACTTACAGCAGTTGTATCCTTATCCCGCTTCCTTTTGGGCCCAAAAACCAGATGAGCACTTTCTGGTTTGTCCTGTTTCAGCCTTTCTTCCTCTTGCACACAATGAGAAATGAGCTCGTTAAAAGTCCACTTCTCCCTTTGGCAGTTATAGTTGACCTTAACTGCCCATATTGTGCAGGGAGGGAGATCAAAACTAATGTACGAGGAGGTCATCTGACAACTCCAACTTAAGTGCTTTTAATTTCGAGGCTAAATAGGGCATTTCCATAATATGCTCCCTAATGTTTCCAGTACCTCTGTACTTAAGTGAGACAAGTTTGCTAAGGAGATTGTTTGTCTCAGCTTTCTCATTCTTAGGAAATCTTTTCTCATTCTCAACAAGGAATTTTTTAGCATTCAACCTAAAGTTTTTTGGAATAGCACGCTTCATGATCATCAGACACATGTGATTTGATCGCTCCCACCTCTTAGAGTTCTTTATTTCATCAGAAGAACTCTTATCCGTAAGAGGGGAGGGAGGATCAATCCCAAGTACATAGTCCAGATCCATGCATTCCAGAATAATGACACTTTCTTTCCAGAACTTAAAATTAAATCCATTTAGTTTTGGAATAGAATTTGAGTTGGCAGTTATGGTGGATGTAGAGGAGTTAACTGAAAACAAAAAAAATAAACCAAATACATGCTCAGAATAAAGTAAACTAAATAATACAATCATTAATATTTAGCCTTTGGACAATAAACATTAATATTGTAAATGATAGTCTTAAGAATGATAAATAACTATTGAAAATACTCATGTAAGTAATTAAGTCATCTTTGGATTAACTTAACTACCCACACAAAACTTAATAATGCAATACATAATTTATTAGTAAATATGTTCATATGCATTTTAGTCATGAGGCAGTTCACTTTTGGGTTAAGCACGCCATACAAGAATGTAACATATACAGTTGCTTTAATGTTTTAAATAAACTAGCACAAGAAGCAACTCGCTTTGGCAAGAGTATCGGTACGGTACCGATACTCCTTCAATACTGGCTGTGCTCCTTGGTGTAACAAGTATCCCACATGCACCGGTACTCATGATGAGTACCGATACCATACCGATACTGGCAATGCTTTAGGAAGCACCCAATCGGTAACCATGCCTAGTCAGTATCGATACTAATCATGAGTATCGGTACCGGACCGATCACGACTCGATTCCAGGGCGACGATCTGAAATTGAGATTTGGGAAAAACACTCCAAATCATGATTCCGATCGAAAAACTCGATTTAATTATCAAATATGGGATACAAATGAACATGAAAACTGAAAAATAAACATTAGTTTCATTGATTCATCAAAATGGGATTTAATCAATCCAAAAACTAAACGAAAAGCAATCTCCCAAAACCAAATGGAAAATTGTTTTTCTCCAAAATCGAATCATTAAGGCAATGATATAATAAATAGAAAGGTTCTGATACCACTTGATGGAATCTAATGTTGAATGAAATCAGAACCATATGATTTTTCTATAATTCCCAAGACTAATCTATTCCCCATATCTTCAACCATAATAAAAATCGAAAAGAAAACGATGAAGGGATACCTGAATCCATCATAGCGAAAGCGTTGAGATTATGGAGATCCTCTGGAGTCATGGGCTTACTTCTTTAACGAGAGGCGGTGGCAATGGTACTTCGAGGCGGTTTAGAGAGCAAGAGCTGAAGAGAACTGAATGGGGACGTACCCGTTGGGTTCTATCATGGGCTCTATTTATAACTTTTCTGCGATGGGATGCAGAAAATCGAATGCTCACTTTGCCATCACCCCTCTAGAGACCATAATCGCTTAAAATAAAATGACAATTCCACTCATCACGGAATTGCATTTACTCTTAAGGTTTCTATGCATTAAATCACATATCCTAATGAAATGTGAACAATCAATTTATATAATTAGACTACTTTGGGTCCATCCATTTGACATTATTAGAGAAGTACTTGAAAATTGTTAGCCTTATAATAGTTTCTCTCCAATCAACCTTATATGAAACAAATAAATCTTAGTGGGCCTCCTTCAGCATCAAAGGCTACGGAGACAACCCTGGTTACCTTTAAAATGGCTAGTGGAATCCTGGCTACGACAAGTTCTTGGGATCAAGATCTTAGGACACAAGCGACAAAGAAAATAGCTTTGGAATAGCTCCTTGCTTAGTGAATTTCGCTTCACCTTTAGATTCACTATGTATTCAATAAACATTATTAAAATTTTCGATAAGCTTTAATTGTGAGGGCCTTAACATGGATGATAAGTACATCAACTTATCTACTGTAAAATTCCTTGTCAGCATAGAACCTATTCTTATATGAGCATTAACTTATCTCATTTGGCTATGAAATACATAGTAGGGTTTTATCCCTAAGCTTCTCCCTCCATCATTAATTAAACCACGAATAATCCTCACATCATTCAAAGTAAGATTAATTGCCCATCTACTTTATCGAGGAATTTGTCATAGGAGAAGAAATGACCAATTGATCCGTAAGTCAAGGCAAGCACTAGTAGTTGATCCCTAGGTCAAGGCAAGCACTAGTAATGTTTGGATCAATTCAAACTAGAATGGAAAATTTCTGCAACCTAAATGACCAAAACCTAGATCTATCTATGACAATGGAAGCTGTTTTGGAGAAGACATCCTTAGTGTAATGTGAGAGATCCATCCTCCATTGTAAAACATAGTGCAAACCAACTTGATGTCGTCAATAAAGCAATTGTTATGCTGATCTAAAAATAGTTTTAGCTTCTCCATGGAAGACCGTGCTGGGCTAAGAGTTACACCAATTATTAACTACCAGACCCTTGAAGATAGGGAGCTTTGGATTGATGTAAGCAAAGCGACTTGCAAAGCCCTGTCAAAACACCATGTCAATCACACACCCCCATCATTTTGCTAGAACCTCCAGAAATGAGATTGATGGACAACAACCTGTCTTTTAAGTAAAACTGCAATCTCATGTACATATAGGCCTTGATGATTTTGAGATAATTTTAAATGATGATTGCAATAGAGTTAGTTTTGTTAAAAAGTTTATGAATTAATAATTGATATTTCTTTTTTCACAATTTGTTGTTTCTATTATTTACATCCCTCGTTTCTGCTTATTTCTCAAGATGGTTGCATTTCTTGTAACCAGAAGGACGTTAGGGGTTCCAATACCCAAAACTGAGTTTTAAACCGCATAGGTAGGCATAGAATAAGTATACTTTGCTCCAAGAAATGAAAATCAATGCCTTAGCTCAGACTCCAGTCTTCGTTAGCAACAAAATTAACAAATGGATTCTTTACCATCTACCGGCTTGAGTGAGGATTTGTTTACAGATTGAGATTCTTATACTTTAAATTGTATACTGAAATGACCCGTTGCCTTGTTAGTCAGATAAGACGTCTAGAGTTTTAGTCAAACGTTTGGACATAGGCCCAGACGTCTGAAAGTGGGAAATTTCGTATGTTTCTTTATGCTCTACGTGTTGGCGGTGCACAGCGCTTCTCTCTCCTCCACACCCCTCACCCCAAAACCCTAGCCCCCTTCTATTTAAACCCCCCTTCTCACCACCCTCACCCCCTCACCACCAGCCACCGCCACCTCCAGTCGTCCTCCTTGTACAGCCGTGGCCAGGGAGAACGAGAGTGACGAGAGAGAGGGTGAGTGAGGGAGAATGAGGGGGAGAGAGGGAAAGAGGAAGGAAGAGAGGGAGAGAGGAAGAAAGAGCGTGAGAGAGGAGGACCAAGGGCGGTGGACCTTCGGGGAGCTCGTGTGGAGTTGGAGAGCCTCGCGCGAATCTCGGGGAAGCTTCGACGGGAGCTCGATGGAGCTCGCGCGGCCGGCGGCGGGCACGCACACGAGGAGGAGGGGCTCGGGGAGGCAGCCTCCCGGCCCTCTGCAACTGTTGAAGCTGCTGTGATGCATTGTGGATGGCGCTGCGAGGAGAGCAGCATCGCAGAGGAGATTCTGGTACTGGAAAAGTTCCAGTATCAAACGTTTGGAGCATCAATCAGACATCTGGAGAGGCATCAGGATGTCCGGAGTTGAAGTCGGACATTTGAAAGCATAATATCGCGCGAGGTACATATTTCCTATGCTACTTTCCGCTAAGCAGATTGTAGCACAGGAAATGTTGGGCTGAAAATGGGGTCTGTGCTCTGCATGCAGGTGCAGAGCGTCGGGAAGGAGCGAAGTGCGTACTTCCAAGTGATTTTGGATGTCTGACTGCATCGCCAGACGTCCGAAGGTACTTTCAAACGACTGGAGAGGTAGTTCGACGTCTGGAACTTCCTTCAGACGGTCACAAAGAGATCCAAACGTCTGAGAAACCCGCAGGAGATACAAGGTAAGGTCTAACATCTTTTAAGACGTCTGGGACTAGTCCCAAACGTCTGATTTTGGACAGTAACCGTGTTTTTGGCCCGTTTAGGGCCCAAACAGAATAGGATTTCCGCAAACGAAGTACCGCTATTTTCCACTCGAGTTTCTCTACGTGTTCCTGTTGAGTACCTACTGTTTTGAGCTCGTCTGATGCAAAGTAGTTGGTGGTACAGGATACCATCCGGTGGCGAGTTCGGGGCCCGCGGAGACGATGAGATCTGCAGTGCAGGCCCCCATTCCTCCCGTGATACCCAGTAGAGTGATTTAATTCATTTGTTAAGATGTGAATAAAGAATATGCTTGCTTAGATTAAATTGATTGAAACTTTAGGATGTGGAATGAACCCTAAGGTGGAAATATATGAGCCCGATGTTGAGCTACTCTGTTTACTTGAGATGCATGTTAAAATACGAGCTGCCTGTATGTGAATGAGAAATTGAACTGTGAAACCACAAGTTGCATGTATATGATTGAGAATTGAATTGTGAAAACATGAGCTACCTGTATATGGATGAGGAATGAGTTATGAACTATGAAATCTGAATATGGATAGATGAGATGAATATGAGCATGAACCCTACGGGGAATTAGGAGTAGAACTCCTGTGTATGAAAGGAATCTAGAAGGTAGACGAGAAGTGAGCTGGCCCTTGTTTACACGGTACCAAGGAGAGCAACTGTCCCTTTTAGTATAGAGCGGAGCTAGCCACCCGTGGGTTAAGACCCGGGGATAAGATTGGCCACTCTACACCGACTCCTGTTAGCCCTCGTGTACGTGGTACCGAGGCGTGCTACTAGTGTAGGGAGGGAGCTAGCCACTCCACGAGGCCCGGGGTTAAGCTAGCCACCCTACACCAACTTTATTAGGCCTGCTAGGAAAACCGGGGTAGTCGGACGAGGGTACACAGACTGTAGAGGGTGAGACCCCTATTTGGTTCTAAGGGGCGAGACCCCTGTTCTAAGAGTGCAAGGCCCTATACTGTTCCGTGTTGTACCTTAGGCGTACCCGCTAGTGGAAACGACTGACCACGTGCTAGTGCGGAGTAGCTACCCTTGCACTTATCATGCATGCCGTAGTCACCGCTACGTCGCGACAATGACCTCGGGGTGGTTGGCTGGGTGTAGAACTATCGCGGGGGACTCTCCTGGCCAGGAGAGCACCACGTGTACCTTTTACTCCACGAAAAAGACTGCAATCAAGATCATTCCCACGAGGAACAAACAAGATCAAGAAATACTTAGATACTTTGTGAAATAAATGAACCAGAAATACATAGATGAGATAAATAGAAATGATAATAAAAACCTGATTGTTTGTTTTACTTTACTTGCACATAAATAATGTAAACACCACTCTACTCAGCATTCGCTGACTCTGTCTTTTCGTAACCCTGTTCTGGACCAGGAGTTGAGCAACCCTAGTTTCCAACTACAGAGAGAGCTGGGCCCAGCCATAGTCGTTTCTTTCCAGCTCTTTCATTTTTCTACTGTTGTAGTGAGTAATGGACATCTATTTTGCTGTTCCAGTTACTTTTTGTTTCCTTTCCGCCGTTGTTGTTGTAGTGGCATGTACTATTTTGAGACAGTTGCTCTACTTTCCTTTACTATTTCATTTTTCCTTCTGCTTAGTTATAATGCATGTGTGGATGTGGTATTATTTCCTGCTTTTGGTTATTTCTCGTTGGACGACTCAGTCTTAGGATTAATCGAGGCGAGCCGGTCTCGGGTCCTGTAAGGATTCGGGAACCGGGTCGTAACAAGAGGGTATCAGAGTAAGGTCGTCTCGAGAAATGAACCAATTGGTTCGAGAATAACCACTCACATGCATATAACTAGGATAGCCACCACAACGTATCTCTTTGATATTCGTTTCGGAGTCTTTTTCTCGATGTAATTAGGTATCGTTGACAACTCTTGTTCTACCCTCGTCGGGGAGTTCCCAAGGCAGGCTGTGGTCGTGGCCGTGGACGAGGTCGGAGGGGCGGACGTGTCGGACCTAAGGCACCAATTGACCCACCTCTCCTCCCAGGCATTCAAGCCGAAAATCTCGCCCAGTAGATTAGAGTCATCGTGCGAGAGGAGCTCCACCAGCCTCCATTGGCACCTTTCCCTGAGGATATGGAGGGGGAGTCCTAGGTGGGATAGAGAGAGTCGTAGCACCGGACGAGCAGAAGGGGGTGATCCTCCACCACCCTCACCACACTTTGACACTTCCGAGCACGAGCCCTCCTTGCCTGGAGGTGTGCCCGTTCCCCCACTACAGCTACACCACGAGCTTTTCAGATAGTTCCGGAAGTTGAAGCCCCCTCCTTCAAGGGGCATGAGAGCCCGTTTGAGGCAGAGGTCTAGCTGGAGCAGATAGACAAGGTGTTCAACACCCTTAGCCCTCCTGCGGAGTGTCGTGTGGCCTTTGCCACGTACCAGCTGGAGAGTGCAGCACACAGGTGCTGGAGGGCAGTCAGAGGCCATGAAGGGAGAGAGCCGATGTGGGACTGATTAATGGCTCTCTTCTGTGAGCAGTACTTTCAGCAAATCTGGCAGGACCAAAGGAGGCGGGAGTTTCACACTCTCCACTAGGGGACGATGATGGTTAGTGCGTACTGCACGCGTTTCCTGGAGCTGTCACGTTTCGCCCCAACAGCTGTGTCTACTGAGGAGCACCTATGGAGGTTTATGAAGGGGCTTCGACTTGCGATTCGGGGGTATGTCAAACCCCTGAAGCTGCCCACTTTCTGTCGTGTGGTCGAGGCAGCCATGACTTATGAGGAGACCAACCCGGTCGCGCAAGACACTGACGGTGGATGGAAGAGGCCCTACCAGCCAAAGTACTCTCAGGGCCGTCGGGAGAGGAGGCACACGGCGCCCGTAGGAGAGTCATCTCGTTCTGCGGGTCCACCAGTGGCCTTTGGGGGGCCCAGATAGGGGCCAGTTGCCAGCACTGGACCCCCGCCCAGCTGCCAACAGGGACCTACTGAGGAGGTCGTGCACTCCTCTGCTACCAGTGTGGCTAGCCGGGTCACATTAGGATGGACTGCTCATCTAGGGTCGGAGCACAGCAGATGCTCCCCGCACCAAGCGCTGGAAGCCGAGCTGGCAGTCGTGGTCACTAGGTGCGTAGGGGAGGATAGTAGTCACAAGGAGGGTATCGGCCATTTGCTGCTCGCCCGACCCAAAGTGTAGCTGCTTCGCCTGCACCGAGAGTTGAGGGGCGTATCAACACCCTAACACACAGAGATGCTAGGACTTCAGGTTCTGTGGTGGCGGGTATGGTTACCATGTCTGGCAGATTAGTGTACGTACTTTTTGATTCCGGCGCCACCCACTCTTTCGTCGCTACGAGTTTTGCCATCAGTTTGACGTAGGGTAGTGTGCTATTAGAGAATCCGTTTGTGATCAGAGGCCCAGGTGGCCAGTTGTTTGTAGTCGAGGAGGTCTACACGGACTATGAGGTCAGTATAGGGGGACCCAGCCTCCCCGCTGACCTGATTATGATCCAAATGGAGGAATTTGGCATGATCCTAGGGATGGACTGGTTGTCCACCTATCACTCCCTATTGGACTGTTTCGGGAGGAAGATCGTCTTCTCCATACTAGAGTTGCCTCCCTTTG
This sequence comes from Thalassia testudinum, assembly GCA_037157565.1. Classification (NCBI taxonomy): domain Eukaryota; kingdom Viridiplantae; phylum Streptophyta; class Magnoliopsida; order Alismatales; family Hydrocharitaceae; genus Thalassia; species Thalassia testudinum. The sequence continues at coordinate 40,035,688 of JAZHRO010000002.1, read as the reverse complement.
AGTTTCACGGTCAGTTGGTGGACAGAGGTTTCAGATGCATCTCCGCGCTTCAGGCAGCGAGGCTTTTGAGCCAGGGGTGTGAGGGCTTCTTGGCCTGTGTGGTGGTAGAGCCTAGCCCCGTGGCTGACTTTCAGAGTATCCCGGTGGTCTGTGAGTACCCTGACTTTTTTCCAGAAGAGCTGCCAAGACTACCGCCTGAGCGTGAGATCGAGTTTGAGATCTCACCGTTATCGGGGACTAGCCTCATTTCTACTACACCATACCAGATGGCACCGCTTGAGCTACGAGAGCTCAAGTCACAACTACAGGACCTGTTGGAGAAGGGCTTTGTGAGGCCCAGTGTGTCCTCGTGAGGAGTCCCTATGCTGTTTGTAAAGGACGGTACCCTGCGACTTTGTGTCGACTACCGACAGCTGAATAGGGTCACTATCAAGAACAAGTATCTGCTGCCAAGGATTGACGACCTCTTCGACCAATTGCGAGACACCACAGTGTTCTCTAAGATAGATTTGTGATCAGGTTACCAACAGTTGAGGATCAGGGAGATCGACGTCTCCAAGACAAATTTCCGTACTCGGTATGGGCACTACGAGTTCTTGATCATGTTGTTTGGGCTGACCAATGCCCCTGTTGCTTTTATGGATTTGATGAATCGTATTTTCAGGCCGTACTTAGACTAGTTTGTGGGGGTGTTCATCGACAACGTACTCATTTACTCGCGGGATCAGGCATAGCATGGTCAGCATTTACGCATGATCCTAGATACCTTAAGGCGACGCAGGCTGTATGCCAAGTACAACAAGTGCGAGTTTTGGCTGGACAGGTGACTTTCTTAGGCCACGTGATTTCAGGAGATGGATTGGCTGTAGACCCAACCAAGGTAGAGGCCGTACTCAGGTGGGAGAGGCCACGCACAGTGACAGAGATACGTAGCTTTTTGGGACTAGCAAGTTACTACCGGCGGTTTATCAGAGGATTCTCTCAGATTACGCGTCCTATGACCCAGCTGACTTGGAAGGACGTGCCCTTTGCCTGGACGGACGAGTGCGAGGCGTGTTTTCAAGAGTTGAAGGAGATACTGACTTCAGCTCCTATACTTACCATTCCAGATAGCAGTGGCAGGTTCGTGGTTTACACTGACGCCTCGTTGCAGGGGTTAGGGGGTGTGCTCATGCAACGGGGTCATGTTGTCACTTATGCTTCGCGGCAACTGAAGCCCCATGAGCATAGCTATCCTACCCATGACTTAGAGCTAGCAGCAGTTGTCTTCACGCTGAAGACATAGAGGCCCTACCTTTACGGTGAGACTTTCGAGATCTTCACAGATCATAAGAGCCTCAAGTACTTATTTGACCAAAAGGAGCTCAACATGAGACAGAGACGTTGGTTAGAACTCCTGAAGGACTACGACTGCAGCATCTCCTACCACCCAGGGAAGGCCAATGTGGTGTCCAACGCCTTGAGCCAGAAGGCGCCGGCCCACTTGGCCAGCTTACAAGCGCAGAGTTAGAGACTCATGGAGGAGTTGGGCAGTTGGCGACCCCAGGAGTCACGAGGGTACTGTGGGGCAGTGACAATAACGCGGTAGGCACGACCAGAGTTGATAGACCGCATCATCGCAGGGCAGATGGTCGACCCGTACTTACAGACGCTGCGAGACAAGGTGTTGACAGGGGACCCAGGGGACTTTTCCTTCTCAGACAAGATACTGTGCATGGGGGGAAGCTTATGCGTTCCTAGAGACGAGGAGTTGTTGAGAGAGCTCTTGACTGAGGCGCACGAGTCCAGGTTTACCATACATCCTGGGAACACAAAGATGTACTACGATTTGTGACGCGACTTCTGGTGGAGAGGGATGAAGAGGGATGTTGGAGTATTTGTTCAGCAGTGTTTAGTATGCTAGCAGGTGAAGGCCGAGCACCAGAGGCCTGCAGGGCCGTTGCAGCCACTTCCTGTGCCAGAGTGGAAGTGGGAAAGCATCATCATGGACTTGGTGGTGGGTCTACCAGTTACCCAGTGGGGACATAACGCAATCTGGGTGATAGCAGATAGGTTGACGAAGACGACGCGTTTCCTGTTGATCCGAGTCACCTTTGGACCAGCACAGCTAGCAGAGAGATACATCAGAGATGTGGTGCGCCTACTCGGAGTCCCACATGGGATCATATTCGACAAGGATACTCATTTTACTTCTCAGTTCTAGGCAGAGTTTCAGCAGGCCTCGGGGACGCGTATGAGGTTCAGTACAGCCTACCACCCCCAAACCGACGGGTAGTCAGAGCGCACGATACAGACACTTGAGAACCTTCTGGGCGTTTGTATACTAGACTGGAGAGGCTTCTGGGAGGAGCATTTACCCCTGGCAGAGTTTGCATACAATAACAGCTATCATTCGAGTATCGGCATGGCACCTTACGAGGCCCTGTACGGACAGAGGTGTACTGCATCATTGAGTTGGGTCGAGGTAGGGACCAAGTGAGAGGTTGGTCTCAAGCTGATCTGGTAGAGTCAGGAGGTGATAGAGCAGATTTATAGGCCACTCCGCATTGTCAGGAGCAGGCAGAAGAGCTATGCTGACAAGAAGCGCAGAGAGGTGCAGTTCGAGGTTGGGGATCACGTCTTTCTCCGTGTTTCGCCCATGAAGGGCTTGCAGCGTTTTGGGATGAAGGGGAAGCTTGCGCCAAGGTTTGTGAGGCCCTTTGAGATCCTGGAGTGGGTAAGACCCGTTGCTTACCAGCTTGCCCTTCTTCCCCAGCTTTCTGGAGTGCACGACGTGTTCCACGTGTCCAACCTCAGGAAGTACGTCGTCGACCCCAGTCACGTTCTAAGCCACGAAAGCATCAAGGGGAGGGACGACCTGACCTATCCGGAGAGGCCAGTGCAGGTACTAGACAGAGCCATCCGGAGTTTGAGATGGAAGGAGGTACCACTGGTGAAGGTTCTATTGAGAAGCCAGCGGTATGAGGAGGCGACCTGGGAGCCTGAGGCGGCGTTGCGAGAGCGGTACCCAGAGCTTTTTGAGGGTATATCTTTTCGGATCTACTTTGGTCCTCTTTAAGTTTGTTATGCATTTTTACGTTACTTTATCCGCACCGTACGTACCTCAAGTTTCAGGGATGAAACTTCCTTTAAGTTTGTTATGTTGAAATGACCCATTGCCTTATTAGTCGGATAAGACGTCTAGAGTTTCAGTCAACGTCTGGACATAGGTCTGACATCTGAAAGTGGGAAATTTCGTACGTTCCTTTGCGCTCTGCGCGCGGGCGGCGTGCAATGCTTCTCTCTTTTCCACACCCCTCACCCCTAAACCTTAACCCCCTTCTATTTAAACCCCCCTTCTCACCACCCTTACCCCCTCACCACCAGCCACGGACACCTCTAGCCGTCCTCCTTGTGCAGCAGCGGAGTGGGAGAACGAGAGGGACGAGAGAGAGGGTGAGCGAGGGAGAACAAGGGGGAGAGAGGGAGAGAGGAAGGAAGAGAGGGAGAGAGGAAGGAAGAGCATGAGAGAGGAGGACCAAGCTCCGTGGACCTTCGGGGAGCTCGTATGGAGTCGGAGAGCCTCGCGCGAAGCTCGGAGGAGCTTCAGTGAAAGCTCGGGGAAGCTTCGACGGGAGCTCGAAGGAGCTCGCGCGGCCGGCAACGAGAATGCGCACGAGGAGGGGCTCGGGGAGGCAGCCTCCCAGCCCTCTGTAGCTGCTAAAGCTGTTGTGGTGCGATGTGGATGGCGCTGTGAGGAGAGCAGCATCGTGGAGGAGATTCTGGTACTGGAAAAGTTCCAGTATCAGACGTCTGGAGCATCGACCAGACATCTGGAGAGGCATCAGGACGTCCAGACTGAAGCCGGACGTCTGAAAGCATAATATCGTGCGAGGTACGTATTTCCTACGCTACTTTCTGCCATGCAGATTGTAGCATAGGAAATGTTGGGCTGAAAATGGGGTCTGTGCTCTGCACGCAGGTGCATAGCATCGGGAAGGAGTAGAGTGCGCACTTCCAGGTGATTTTGGACGTCTAACCGCATCGCTAGACGTCCGAAGGTACTTTCAGACGACCGGAGGCGTAGTCCGACGTCTGGAACTCCTTTCAGAAGGTCGCAGAGTGATCAAGACGTCTGAGGAACCCGTAGGAGACACAAAGTAAGATCTGACGTCTTTTAAGATGTCTGGGACTAGTCCCAGACGTCTGATTTTGGACAGTGACCGTGTTTTTGGCCCATTTAGGGCCCAAACGGAATCAGATTTCCTTAAACGAAGTACCGCTATTTTCCACTTGAGTTTTTCTACGTGTTCGTGTTGAGTACCTACTATTTTGAGCTTGTCTGATGTAAATTAGTCGTTGGTACAGGATACCAACCGGTGGTGTGTTCGGGGCCCGTGGAGACGACGAGATCTGCGGTGCAGGTCCCTATTCCTCCCGTGATACTCGGTAGAGTGGTTTAATTCATTTGTTAAGATATGAATAAAGAATATGCTTGCTTAGATTAAATTGATTGAAACTCTATGATGTGGAATGAACCCTAGGGTAGAAATATATGAGCCTGATGTTGAGCTACTCTGTTTACTTGAGATGTATGTTAGAATACGAGCTGCTTGTATGTGAATGAGAAATTTAACTGTAAAACCACAAGTTGCTTGTATGTGATTGAGAATTGAATTGTGAAAACACGAGCTGCCTGTATATGGATGAGGAACGAGTTATGAACTATGAAATTTGAATATGGATAAATGAGATGAATATGAGCATGAACCCTACAGGGAATTAAGAGTAGACTCCTGTGTATGAAAGGAATTTGGAAGGTAGATGGGAAGTGAGCTGGCCCTTATGTACACGGTACCAAGGAGAGCAACTGTCCCTTTTAGTGTAGAGCGGAGCTAGTCGCCCGTAGGTTGAGACCCGGGGTTAGGATTGGCCACTCTACATCAACTCCTATTAGCCCTCACGTACGTGGTACCGAGGCGTGCTACTAGTGTAGGAAGGGAGCTAGCCACCCCATGGGACCCAGGGTTAAGCTAGCCACCCTACATCGACTTTGTTAGGCCTGCTGGGCAAACCGGGGTAGTCGGACGAGGGTACGCGGACTGTGGAGGGGCGAGACCCCTGTTTGGTTCTGAGGGGCGAGACTCCTATTCTGAGAGGGCAAGGCCCTATACTGTTCCGTGTTATACCTTAGGTGTACCTGCTAGCGGAAATAACTAACCACGTGTCAGTGCGGGGTAGCTAACCATGGGCTTATGACGCGTGCCGTTGTCACCGCTACGTTGCAACAGTGACCTCGGGGTGGTTGACTGGGTGTAGGACTACCGTGGGGGACTCTTCCGGCCAGGAGAGCACTACGTGTACCTTCTACTCCATGAAAAAGATTGCAATCAAGATCGTTCCCGCGAGGAACAAGCAAGATCAAGAAACACTTGGATACTTTGTGTAATAAATGAACCAGAAATACATAGATGGGATAAATAGAAATGAGAATAAAAACCTAATTGTTTGTTTTACTTTACTTACACATAAATAATGTAAATGCAACTCTACTCAGCATTCGTTAACTCAATCTTTTCGTAACCCTATTTAGGACCAGGAGTTGAGCAGCCCGAGTTTCTGACTGCAGAGAGAGTTGGGCATAGCCGAGCCCAGCCGTGGTCATTTCTTTCTAGCTCTTTTATTTTTCTGTTGTTGTAGTGAGTAATGGACATTTGTTTTACTGTTCCAATTACTTTCTATTTCCTTTCCGCTGTTGTTGTTGCAGTGGCATATACTATTTTGAGACAGTTGCTCCACTTTCCTTTACTGTTTCATTTTTCCTTCTGTTTAGTTATAATGCATGTGTGGATGTGGTATTATTTCCTACTTTTGGTTATTTATCGTTAGACGACTAGGTCTTGGGATTAGTCGAGATGAGCCGATCTCGGATCCTGTAGAGATCCAGGAATCGAGTTGTAACATATATTATCTTCAATCTGAAAGATGTGATTTTACTTTAACTTGTACAAACAAACCTTGTTGGGTTGCCATCTATTAGGCCATCGAATGACATTGAAAATAGTCCTTAAATGACCTACAAATTCTTTTTACTAACCGTACTTCCATATTGGTATCAATGATTTAAAAGCAATCAAATGCCCTTCGGATAGATTTTTTAGGGGCTCCTCCGCCCAAGACGCAAATTCTTTCAACTAGATTATAGACGATTTTGCACTTCATGAATTGTCCACCTAAAGCATCACCTTCACTTGGATTGACCGTCACTTCCCACCAAATTAGGCAAAATTAACAGGGTGTTGTGCTCACACAATGTCTATTCAACCTTCACTTGTCACTTTGAGGGGACTCCTTAATACATTTTCAAATCAAAACCTTTTACTCTTAAATTTAACTAAGTTGAAACCAAAACAAAATTCCTTTCATTTTGGAATTTTTTGGCTCAATAGAATGCAATACTTTGAAACCATTTCCACATTGTAGTAGTTTGAAACTATCTACGAAACCTAGAGAAACCTATCCTCTCAAAAATCTAGTATATAAAATCTCCAAAAGGAAATTGCAAAAGCTTGTCTAAAAACTTAACAAAAGAAAAAAAAAAAAGCACATGTTCATCCATCAAAAGCAGAAACTTGAAATCAAACAAGAAACTCCTTTACTTGGGGCAAAAAATATGTTGTAGAAAATTTGAATACCTATAAGGAAAAAACTGTGAAACAACTACACAAACCTCGTGAGGATATCCTAAGGTTTTATTCTCTCCCTTAGAAGCAAAGGGCGAAAAACAACTATCTTATCAGGGGAGATAAAACTACTTCGTTTCTTCAAAAAATAACGACAAAAAGGAAAAAGAAGGCCTACATTTTTGAAGTGGAAGAGGACTTAAGGATTATGAAACGATGTAAATATCCAAACCGTAAAATTGTAATTCTTTTTAAACAGCTTTGCTTTTTAAATAATTGAGTACAATCAATTCTTAAGTTAAAGCAAAACTTACTACTAACTTTTCAAAGAAGCATCCTCTATGGCAAAGTAAAATGTGCTATGCTCACCCTCTAAAAAGAAAAGGTTGGCTCCAAATGGATTCCATATACAATTCTATACCTCTTCTTGAAGCCTCGTAAAAAATGGCATCTGAGGAATCTTCTCCTATCTACGCTCAATCTTTTAAACCTACAAACAACAAATTTATTAATAATGTATTGATGTCCCTCGCCTAGAAAAAGGGGTACAAAAATAAAATAGAAATAAAATTGAATATTATAGATCTATCAATTTGATTAACTATCCCCTCAAAATCATTACAAAGATCTTGGAAAATCTCCTCTTCTAACAATTACAAGGCACCATCCCCTTAATTAAAATGCTTTCCTCCCAACTAAGGGGCTATATAATTGATTTGTAGCTATCCATGAAATTCTCGACCACCAATACAACTTTAATAGAGATGCTATCTTACTAAAAATTGATTGTACTAAAGTCTTTGATCGTATCACAATTTTATATAATTTCTTCACCTATTTTAGCATTTGTTGTCTTATTAAATAATCTAATTCTTTAATTTTGAATATAGGAGAGAGAAAAAAAAATCCAATATTAGTCTTAAATGAAAGAATACAAGAAGAAGAAATCATTTGCCAAGATAGAAAGTGAAAACAAATGCATGTGCAAAATAGGGTAAAGAAATGAAGAAAAAGGAAGGAAAAAATAATAAGAGGAGAAAAAGAAAATAAAAAATAAATAAATAAGGAGAGAAGTGCACATGAGGGGGCATCTCTCTCTCCTATCTAATCTCTCTCACAAGCATGCGCAAGTCAGTTTAGGAATGACCATTGAGTTGGGCCCTTGCAGGCTAAGCTCAACCCAACCTAAAATAAAATTTTTTGCCTTAAGTCTGGCTCGACCCATAAAATAATGGGCTCGGGTCAGGTCGAATTGACCCATTTATTAATGGTCTAATTGTTTATTTCACTTACGCTTGTAAAATAATGTGTAAGTAAAGTTTCACGTAAATAATTATTTTAAAAGTATAGAAAATAATATGATTTTGTATAAGTAAGAAAAAAATATCTATCTTTTTTAGTTATGTAAATGATGTGGTTATTATATTTGACTTTTTTGTATATTAAAATATCTTTAAGTCTTCCTAGGTACACGCCCAACTAAAATAATCTAACTATTTGCATTGTAAATATTTGGCTTGATTATTCAACATATATATTATGTGACAAGCCAACCAAATGTAATCAAATAGAGGGAAATTACAATAAAAAATAGAAGTTTCCACCTTGTATGTTCATATTTAGTTCGAATTTGGATGTTCACGCTTTCTCTATGGCAAGAAGTTCATAATTCATATCTAGTTCGAACGAGATTATAGGATTGCATTGTACAACTAATAGTTGTAGGGACAATGGGAGTTAAGGTTTTGTTGGTTAAAAAATAGCAAAAGTGATCAATGTTTATTTAGTATTTAATGTATGATGCATATATGATATATATTTTGATAGACATCATATATATATATATATGTATATAATTGGGCAACATGCTAGTCCTTTAAGGTGACCCCATAAATGGCCCAATGGGTCAAGCTAGGTTTGGGCCACCTTGGTCCAATGCGCAATCCATTTAATAAATGGTTCATATTTATAATTCTCTCTCTCTCATTGTAATCTAGTTATTAATCTCTACATTAATAAAATTTTACTTTGGTGATTCACTTTTTTTTTCATCAATTTAAGTGATTAGTTTAGTAGTTTGAAGTTCATAGTTAAATGGTTAGTTTCTTGATTAGCGTGCAATTTTATTTATTAAGTTAAATTAGTCTTTAGCTTTAGAATTAGTTCCTATTTCCTCATTATGAAAATTGAAAATTTTTGAAAAATCCTTAAAAATCCAAAAAAAGGTTTAGGTTGGTAATTAGTAATTTAGATCATTTTTGTCTCCCTGAGGATGACTTAAACTTCTATTATACTTATTTCTATTTGTTTCAAGAGTTTAGAAATCTTGTAAACAATCATGTTTTCACGTACAATGATACTTCTTTATCATCTTGCGAATTTACGATTAGCCTATAACACCATCCATTGCGACTTTATCATTCTTGCCTATTAAGGAAGATATATTATGTCAAGACAAGACAAGGTGAATGTTGAAATAACATTAAGCAAATTGATGACTTTCAATGTTGATAAAATGTAGAAGCATTATTGTTACAACCCAAATCCCTTACTCAAGTAAGGACTCGAGTCGATTCGTCAAATATCGAAGATCTGGTCATCCATTTCATACACATAGAATAATAATGCATTCATAGCATATCGTATCACAATAATATGAACAACAAAAGAATGAAAGACATTTTATTAAAGAGAAAGTTCATAGCCATCATAAATAGAGATGCAATAGAAAAAAACTAAACATGAATTGAATCTGACTAACAAACTACAAAGAAAACATGAAGAACAACAACTAGAATTGATACTACCAACTATGATATTGTGCTCAGATCGGCACTATCAACTCCTGCAATCGTAGAGCCTAGCTGCAACTCTCTAAGACATAAGTATAGAGTCCATAGAAAACGTGAGTGTTGATCGAGTAGAGTAGCAAAACGGTAGAAAGAATAAAGCTAAGCAAGTATGAACAGGGCAAGAGAAAAAAAGGGTACTGTTCTTATTAATTTAGTTCATTTATTATTTATTCTAATGTTGTGCCTTGCTATCATTCCAATCAATTATTTAATCAAATTGTTTCCTTGGAAGGCGCGAGGAGATCTTGCTATGATGTCTTAGATGATAAACTGTATATAGCCCACCTCCTTGGCCGTGGGGATGACCCATATCCATTCTATCGCTTTATTAATCGCCCAGGGGTCCTAGCTAATAGTGTGGATTTGTGACTATGGTTCATGTAATAAATATGCGGGGAACTACCTCGCATTGGCACATAGCCACTCCTTTCCACTAGAGGGTTGATGAGAGACTCATCATGGCTCTTAATTAACCCTAATTAACTAATTTCCCTAGTTAATTAGCTAAGAATATACTAAATACAGGGTTAATTATAATAGAGGGGATTAAATACTAAGGACCTTCAAAATAAGTTAAAAACACAAAATTAAATATCAATTAATATTAATAATAATTTAATTAATAATTTAGACTCAAATATTAAACACTTAGCTATTTATTTAATATCTAAACTAACTTAATTTTATGACTAAGTACTTAATTAACTTAAGTAAATTAATCATTTAATTAAATATAGATAAAAAGGGTAAAAACATAAATTCAAGGCATAAATATAATATTTACCTAATTTATAATTATATATAAAAAGTTGAAAAAGAAATAAATTAAAATAACCCTAAAAACTATCTATTTACGTTTTAGTCCTTAATTTCTATATCAATTGAGTCCTTTTACTACAACTAGGTTCTTTATTTTTATTACAAAGAGGCCCCTATGAACACTGCCTTCGTCTTCTTCCTCAGCTACGGACAGCCGAGGAGGTTTGGTGCTGACATCGCTCGATCACCTTCCATCCCACGTTAGAACACCTTCGCTTTGGCCGCCTACCTTCTGCTCACCGCTGCCATCTCATACAATGGCATCTTCTCCATCCTAACAAACTCCGGCATAGTGACCTCACCGTCACCGGAGACGAAGATCTCTAAACCATTGTACCTAGACGCGATTGCGTCCAGATACAACCCCCTACCCCTCTCTGCCACCTATAAATAGACCTCCACACCTCCGATCTCAGGGAGCGACTCCCTACTCTCTTCCCCCACTGAAGTCGTTCAATGGGCTATTCCTTTACAACCTCCGGCGACCTCTACCCCCTTCTTCCGGTCTTCTCCGAAGCCCTGATCTTTCCTTGATCTTCGCCACCCTTCGCCGCATCTAGTGATGAGGTTGCGCCGCCATCCTCCTCCTACACGTCGCATTCCTTTCCGCCGGAGCTCTTCTTTGATCCTCGGATTTCTTCCTCCGTCACAAGCTTTTGACGGAATCTTCTACCCTCCATCCAGGTAATAGTAGAATTAGGATTTTAGATTAGTGTAGATTTGTTTAGCCTAGTTAGTTAGTTAGTTTAGTTAAATGATCTAATTTCCAATGTCTTCCTTAGCTTCAGCTAGTTCCTTGAACTCGTCAGGAGCTTCCTTTCATCTTTTAATTCCATTAATCACACTCTAAACCTTCTCACGATCATTTCTACTCTATTAATTTCATGATATTATCATCTTACCGCCTAATCCACTACACCTCCACTAGAGACCTCCGCTATCCATGGCGAAGGTCCTACGCCTTAGATCACCTCCACTAAGGGTCCTCCATCACCTTTCTACAACTATAGGGCCTCGATCTTGCCTTTAATTAGACAAATGATCGCCTGTATTTAAAACACTTAAATCACTTCAACCTCTTGAGCTCGCTATCAATGGCGGCTCAGGAGTTCTTTCGTCTAATTAGCTATTACGAAACTATTGCCACATCCTTACGACCATTTTGTTGGTGCTAGAGCACCACGATCGTTTATTTTGATGATAACAAAACACGTGTTATTTAACATTTGCACTTGAAGCCTTAGATTTCAGGTTAATTGCAAATGTAGACGTGTTTAAACGGAGTTCGAGCTCGCATCCATGGCGGATTGAAGGAGCTTGACGAAGAATAGAGGAGCTTCGTGAGGAGAGATAGCCTAAAGAAGCGTGAAGACAAGAATAAGATAGATTTCCTTTTATCTTGTTCTATGTAATTTTGTTTCTTTGTTTTGCTCTTTATTTCTTTCTTAAACCTTATGTTAAAGAGCCTCAAAGAACCCTTAAAGTAGTCCTAGGAATACTCGTGCAACCCTAAGATACTTAAGTTTTCTGTAGAAAACCAAAATAGGGTTCTGACAGCCTAATCAGACGTCTAATCTAGAAATCAAATGTCTAATAGTAATTTTTAAGACGTCTGACTGTTGACTCAGACGTCCAATAACTTAGGCTGGACTTTGTAGCTTTTGTCTGATGAAATCAGACGTTTGGACCTTAGTCCAAACGTCTGAGAAGACGTCTGATGTTTGTGCCAGATGTCCAATTAGTGGAACGTTGGCTTCCTATACAAACGTTGAGGAAAATGACCGTTAGGCTTATATCAGACATCCATAGAGGACCCTAGACGTTTGATATGTGATGTTTTGCCTCGACTAACCCAAAATCTCCTTTGTAAGGTTTTCTAGCCGTTAACCTATCTTGGGAATCCATTCATGCAATACAATAGGTTTCCAGACGTTTAGACTTAGTGCCAGACATCCTGTATGTCGTCTGATGGCCATACACTAAAACCCTATTTAGGTCTGAACCAAGTCGGGAAAGAAATCCTCCTAAAATCAGATGTCTGATACCCAGACCAGATGTCTGATGACCCTGTCAGAATCATGATTGATTCTGATTACGACCTGTTTTGCCTTGGGTTCAACCCCAACGGCTATGGAAGCTTTCTAAGGGCTCCTAAAGCCTTCCTAGGCCCTCTATAAATAGAGGACCCTTGCCTTGTAGAGACACACCTTGCAAGACTACTTTCCACTCTTATTGTGTCACATTAATACTAAGAAGAAGTTCTAAGCTCGCTAAAGCCTATGTCCACACCTGACAGCTTTATCTTCGTTTGTGCACCCGCTCTCCCTCCGAGATTATGAGAGCAACCAAGCGTCGCCGCGTGGTTCACGCACCCGCGTCAAGCCGATGCACTTCCAAGCAAAGTTCAGTATCTTTACCTATAGTAGCTAGGTTAATCTTTGTTGGCTCTATAGGTTGTTTTATAATCTTTCTTTGTTATTGGTTGGGTATTCGCGTTGCGAATTCCTGTCTCCTTTGTGAGACAAAATCCTCCTTGTGAAGAGGGGTTGAGGAACGCTACCCTTGTACTTGTAGCGTAGTTGTAATAAAGGTTAAACTATCCTCGTTAAAGTAGTTCGTATAGTGGATTTGATCGACTAGGTCGATTGGAAACCCTAACTCGAAAGGGTTAGGTGGTGGTTTTCACCCGGTTTGGATTTCCACCTAAAAATTCTTGCACCATATTGTGTGATTGCTCTTTTTGTGAGATTGCTATTTATTTTTCGCATTTTATTACGTCAAGCTTATCTGACCCCCTCCCGTAGGGACTTACACATTTCCCCTCACTCAATTGAGTGAGAGAAATGCTCTTGAGTTCAGATGAACTCAAGAGGCAGATCTTCTGAATTTTGGATTAATCTGTGTACTTGATCATCAATTGTATCAATTGATGTTTTCTTGAGATTCCTTACGATCTCAGGAACTTGTTGAGACCATTGTTGGTCCATTTCTTGGAGTTTTGATATCTGTCAAGCAAGATCGGTGTTCACCGGAGCTTCGACGAGCTCCGGTGAACATTTATTCAGCCTCAGCCTCTGGTATGATATGGTAAGCTCCAGATCAATACTCTGTGATCTCAAGATCACGAACCACATATTACATTAGTGCGCATGTGATTAATTCTCTCTGTTGAACTTCATCTTCTCCAACTCCGGCGGAGTTGGAGAGATGATTCCATTAGGGTTTAGGTTCTGGGAATCAGTTCTAAATCTTGAGGAGTTCGTTTAGAACCTAATTAAGCTTTCAACTATGACTGAAAACCTCTAGTCTTATCTGATGAACACAACCACTTCAGACCCTAGGCAGTGAGTCTGGAACCATCTCTAGAATCACCAAAACTCTATTTTGAAGTATGGAACAATTTCTTGAGGTTGAATTAGTTCAAATAGGGCCTTTAATTTGAATCTATGAGATTGAGGATTAAAAGTCAACTTTATAGCTTCTAAGGTCAAACCTGGGATAAATTTGAGGAATTCATGTTTGAATCTCAGATTTCATGGGTTAAATAAGTTCCTGGATTAATTTAGAATTGCTTAGATTTGATTTAATTGAATTTTATTGAGGATTTTAAGAGATTCAAAGATCTGTTAGTTTGGGTTCCAGAATGAACCCAACATTGTGTTCAGTGTTTCTGACGAGATTTGGAGCTAATTCTTGATCGGATCAATTCCTCTTAACTTCTTAACTTGATTCATATCAGTTCCTGATGGTTTAATTTTTCTATAGGATAGATTTGAGCTTAAAACTAAGCTCTAAGCTTCCAATTCGAAGCTCCTCAGCTTCTGGAGCTTTTTAGGTACTTTCTTAACCTCAGTCTCTCTTCCTAAGTATGCAGAATGGTTCATTGAAGCATCTTTGACCCTCAACTGAGGGTATTAGCCCTCTCTGTAGGTCAAAAGACCTGAAATTCTTCCTCTAAAACATGGCAAATGTGTCATGTTCAGGTCTCAAATCAATGGATCAATCATGATCCAAAGCCTAAATTGAGGCTTAAATCAAGTAGAGCCCTTGTTTGCTCGATTTGAACTAGTGTGCTACTCAAAATCTTCATTTGAAGATTTGACTGACGTAGCTGCGATGAAGGAGGGAGCGGTAGGATTAGTCCCACCTCGGGAGTTCATGGACGCACGCACTGGTATAATACGAAAAAGTGAATGTGCTTATTCGGTCGTTAGCGGAGGACGCAACTTATAAGAGCATTGGTTCTGAGCACGTGTTGTGCACGTGCATATGTGTGTGTGTGCAAGCGTGTGCCTGTATGCGTGGGCCCAGGTGGGCGAGTGTGTATGTGGGCCTGTGATGAGCCGAGACTATGCATAGGGCTTAAAATGATTAAAACGTACCTAATAAAGCTAGGCTTGGGCCGAGTAGGGTCTGGTCTCGCCCCCTTATGGGTGCTGTGTATTCTCGAAAGGCTTCGGCCACTCACTAACCAAATTTTTGGTTGAGCATTAAAAAATGGATTAAGGGTTAAGAGAAATTGGTTAAGTGAGGATCGTAGTGGTGCACTGTGTGGGGAGTAAGGAAGCACAGTAAAGAGAGAAGGAAGAGAGGTAAAGAAGAAGTTAAAGGAGAGAGAGCTTAAGAGAATGAAAAAAGGAGTTGAAATAAAGGGAGAAATTAAATGAAGAGTTAAAGAAGTAAATCATACGTCTGAAGCATTAAATAGAAGTTTAACTTTTAACTTTAAGTCGTCTGATAATATTAAAGAACATCTGATTAAAGGTTGAGAGAAGAGAAGAGCTTGAGCCTATTGATAAAGAAGGCATCTTTATTCATTGTAATTTGTTTTTATGCCTTATATTCTTGTGAAAATTGTAATAAACATTCCTCTACCTTGGTATTCATTGTAAATCTTTCTTGTACATTTTCTTCTATTAATGGAATAATTGCATGTTTTAGAGATTTAATTTCTTGTGCAATTGTTCATATGCTTAACATATATGTAATTATTGATTTGATTAATTAAGTAATTAATAATTTAAGCATTAGAATGAAATGGTGAATTAAAATTATGATTATACCTCCCAGTGAACGACCTGGACTCAACCAGTTAAAAAGAATTAAAACTAAAATGTTAGGTTAACTTGACCTTATACTACCTAAATGATAACAATTCGAGTTAACCTAAGTCATTTCTTACACGATTAATTAAGACTTTTAACTTTAATTAATTACGTATCAAGGGTACGAGAACAAAACCAATCCAACCTCTCGTAACGGCAACATGTAGCCACCACCTTGCTACCTGGTTGGCCAAAACGACCCGACTCACTTGTCAAAATTGATTCACACCCTAAAATCTACACTTTCTTAGAAGAAGCATATCCATAGAGCACTAACTCTAAGGTTCTGTTTAATCTTCTTGAAATTGATTCACACATTGCATACGCTTCTAAACCCTTAAAGTTTAAAGGAAGAGATATTTCACCCACTACAACTTGGTTGAAAACTTGATTGACCCCTTTTGAAACTTGTTAATAAAAAGGCAAAGCACAAACCTAAAAGTCACTAAACAAGGTCCAATCCTAAAAGACATTCATCTTTTAAAATAAAGGACCTTGTTTGAATTGTTTGCCACTGCACTTACACTTCTTAATTGATCTTTAAGGGCATTACCCCACTAAAAGACCCATCACATTCCATAAGCACAATTTCCTAAGCCTTTAAAACTGAGTGGATGTGTCTTAGGTATGATTACTTTTTTAGCACATTAGGGTTTGGGTCAAGTCAAATTGGGACTTTGTCTACTTGGAACCATCAATGATAAGATGGGTCAGTGCGGTAACCATGTCAACCTCGAGGGTGAACCGCCATGTAGATTGTCCTATAGGGTCCCACCCATCTAGTCGGCCAAGTAATTCAAAGGTTAAGGATATTGGACTTGAATTTTATTTGTGCTAGGATTAGGTCCTCTTAGGTGTACCTATTATGGATTGGGTTTTGTTTGCTTGAGTTGTTTAGTTAGGGGCACACACTTTCTCTCATCTGTCCCCTTCTCATCTCCTTAAATTCTTGTAAGTTGTATGCAAGGTAGGAGATCACAAAATCCATAGGTAGAGGAACCTTTGGATTCTAAATCTAGCAAGAAGCTTGATTATGGGACATCTGATCCAATGGTTGAGCAACAACCTGAGATACTTAAACAATTGGCCCAGATATAGGAAATGCAGGAAGGGATTGTAGTCCAAATGACCAAACCAGAGGTGAAACAACCCAAGCCTTTGAGAGACTTCTTTGACCCATCCAATCACATAGTTTGACCAGTCTTAGAATCCCAGATGGTGATTACAAAATTAAACCACAAATCTTGGGTCTTATTCAATATTTTCATGGACTTAGTAATGAAGACATGTTTCAACATTTGGAAGATCTCACCATCATAGCCTAAACCACCAAGGCTCGGGATACTGATGATGATCTAATGGTAATGAAGTTATTCCCCTACTCTCTTAAGGATAGGGCTGCACATTGGTACAAGAACA
This sequence comes from Thalassia testudinum, assembly GCA_037157565.1. Taxonomy (NCBI): domain Eukaryota; kingdom Viridiplantae; phylum Streptophyta; class Magnoliopsida; order Alismatales; family Hydrocharitaceae; genus Thalassia; species Thalassia testudinum. The sequence continues at coordinate 40,018,831 of JAZHRO010000002.1, read as the reverse complement.
TAGGAAAGGCCATCAACTCTTGGAAAGAATTGAAGAGTGCTTTCCTTAAAAATCTCTTTCCCATAGGATGTACCAATGTCCTTAGGAGAGCCATCACCGCCTCTTCACAAAAAGCTGGGGAACAACTTTATGAGGCTAGGGAGAGATTCATGGACTTAACCTAGAAATGTCCACACCATGAGGTGCCAAAATGGCAACTTATGCAAATCTTCTATCATGGGCTTAATGACCAGAACTAAAACTATGTGGATTCTTCTTGTGGAGGCAATTTCCTCAACAAGGATGCGAATAGAGCTTACTAGCTATTTGAGGAAATGAGCAAAAATTCCTAAACCATGTCTCCATGGATACATTTGGTAGATCCATGCAGCTTAAATCGTGGATATATGAAATTAAGGATCATTCTGGTAAGGTTGACATGATTATCCTCTACCAAAAGCTGGATAAGGTGGTCTCAAAGAAGTTTGATGAGCTAATTTCATAAAACTAGAATCCACTAGGTCCATTATCTAGGGAACAACATCTGATTGTCCTTCTTCTTTCCAAACTTCCTCTGGGAGGGAGCTTGTGAACAATTTGGACATGGCTCAACCTATAAGTCTAATCGAGGCCTTTCATGCTGTGTATTCTTATTCTTTTACTCTATCCTTAACCTTTGAGGGCGTCCAAGATATCCATGACAACTCTAGAAATAACCCATACTCCAACACGTATAACCTGGGTTGGAGAAACCATCCAAATTTTTCTTGGAAGCCTCAAGGCCAAGTGAACACCCAAGTGATTCAATCCAAACCTTATTATGGGTACCAGAACTAGTAAATATCAATGGGTCAGAGTCAAGCTTACCTAACCTTGCCTTCTAACCAATTTAACCAGCCTAATTGAAATAATCCGAACCAGAATAGTCAGGCTGAGTTGCATCAAAAGATGGTTGAAATGCATGTACGGTGACACGAGGTAAAGTGGTTCTACCTCTTTTTCTTAAATTTTTTTGTGTATTTTGTGACATTTCAAGTGCACGGATAAACTGGTGTTTTCTGACCATATTTGGACTAGTTTGTGGTAATGTTTATTGACAACATGTTAGTCTATTCTTGCGACAAATCTCATCACAAATAGCACCTTCGCGTGATTTTGGACACCTTGAGGCAACATAGGATGTACACCAAGTACAACAAATGTGACTTTTGGCTAAGACAAATTACTTTCTTGGGGCATGTGATCTCTTCATACGGGATAACAATGGATTCAACTAAGGTCAAGGTCATATTCAGGTGGGAGAGGCCACAGACAATTATAGAGATATGTAGCTTCTTGGTTCTAGTAGGCTACTACAGGCGGTTCATCAGAGGATTCTCGCAAATCACGTGCCCTATGACATAGCTAACATGGAAGGATGTGCCGTTCATGTGGGCAGGCGAGTGCGAGGCCTGCTTTTAGGAGTTGAAGGAAAAGTTAACTTCAGCACCTGTGCTCACCATTCCCGAGAGTAGCGGCGGGTTTGTGATTTACATCGATTCCTCCCTATATGGGTTGGGTGGTGTGCTCATGTAGAGGGGATACATGGCTGCTTATGCCTCTTGATAGCTAAAGCCCCATGAGCACAACTACCTTACACACGACTTGGAGTTGGCAACAATAGGCTTTGCTTTGAACACTTGGAGGCACTACTTGTATAAGGAGACTTTCGAGATATTCACGGATTATAAGAACTTCAAATATTTGTTTGATCAGAAGTAGTTGAACCTGAGACATAGATGCTAGTTGGAGGTCCTAAAAGACTATGATTCCAACATCACCTACCACTCAGGGAATACCAATTTGGTAGTTGATGCCTTGAGCAGGAAGGCACTCGCTTAACTGGCTAGTTTGTAGGTATAGGGCTGGCGATCGATGCAAGAGGTCGATAGCTGGCGACCTCGTAAGACGTGTGGCCTAACGAAGTGTTTGCACAGGAAAGTCGGCTCCCTTACCTGGGTCCAACCTATGGAGCCTAGGTTCTTACCAATGCCATGGTGTGGTTAGCTCACCATGGTACTCGCATACGCGAGGGCCAAGGGAAGGCCAACTTTGTGACCTCCCGCACTCAAAGCCAGGAAGTAGCCCAGCGGTAGCATCTACTCTATACAAGCAGTCAAAGTGCACTACACAAACCTTGGAGGATCTATTGCAAGCCTATGTATTGGATTAGAAGGGCTCCTAGAAAGAGCATTTACCTCTTGCAGAGTCTGCATACAATAATAGTTACCACTCGAGTATTGGCTTGAGTTGAGCTAGTGGTGGCATAACCCCTGCCTAGGGGCCAATTAGATCACCTCCGCAATCGCGTCTACAAATGTGTCCTTGACCGACTCCACGAGCCATGCGTTGAGGCATCTCCTATGAAGGAGAAACGAGAAATTTAGTTCTAGTCTAAAACAAGGTCAAGACTCGAATTCAAGATTATGAAGGAAGAAAATGATGGCTATGTTTACTACGATTGCATGTGTTAATTTACCAAGTCCTCCTTACTTTCTTACTTGGGACGATTTTTTCTCTGATACCAAGTGTTACGACCCAACTTGAACCCGGATGAGAATTGGGCCAAACTGAGGTTTGCTACCCAAGATTTAGTCGTCTAGTAAGTAATAAATATAAGGCACAACATACATTCAACATATGCAATCGCAAACAAAAAACATGATAATTTAAAGAAAGCAGGAAACACATTTACTAGTTGAAGATAAGTGCAGTATAGGGCTATCATAATTGGATTTAGAGTGCAAAAAGGAAACAATTTCATTTCAAAAACATCACAGAACTATAGCAGAAATGGAAACCACCACTACTAAATGGGTAACTACTACCACTACGGTGCATGACTAGGTCCTACATTGTCTCCCTTTGCAATCGTAGAAACTAGCTGCCCACTAGTCTAACCTAAGTACACAAAACCAAGGTAGACGTTAACAAAGCTGAGTAGAGTGGTTCAAGAAGAAGTATGTGTGAAAAATGGAACACGGTGAAGTAAGGAGACAGTACGACCCAATAGTGGTTGTCGTTATTAATATTATTAACTTTGAAATTTTACGCTAGTTCCATTTTTATTCATTCAATCCCTTTTGTAGTTCCTCTTTCTAATTGTATTAGAATAGAAACTCTTTTAATTTCCCCGCTTTGTTTCATATAATGGCTATGTATCGCATTTACATTTCAGTAGTGGATGCTCCTTATTGCTTTCGTTAAGTGCATATCTACTTTACTGCGAATGAGATTGTGGATTGTATATGCGTGTTGTGCCTTATGTATATTACTTGTTGGACGACCAAGTCCGTGGGTAGGAGATCATTAATTCAGACTATTTCTCCGTATAGATTTGGGTCAGGTCATAACATTGGACCCAGGACTAAGGGTTGATGGGAACACCATCATAGGACCTAAATAGTCACTTTTAGTCAGGTTTGATGGATAAATGCTCCTACATAATCATTCGAGGGTTATAATTCCATGATATTCTGATTTGAGAAGAAAATAGGAAATCAGGATTACTTCTGTAATTTTAATAGCACATCTTGAACACAGATTAACCACGGGATTTCTCAGGGGTTAATTAAAGGTTAAATGAGCATTAAAGTCCAAAACGTGGGTCCATACAGATAGAAACGGGGTTCAAGCATTTCGAGAACTGCAACAGCACACAAAATCCTAATTTTAGACCTACTTAAATTAAAGAGGTTATGGTCATGATAAAATTTATCTAAACCTCCTAAAATTCATATAAAAATATTATGAGAGGTTTGGTATCCTTAGTTTGACCATCTAAACTTATTTTGACCTTGAACAGAGTCGCAGACGGAATTTTGCTCTAATTTGGTCTTCTATGCAAATTGCCCAGTCAAACGTAGTCAAACTGAAATCTGACTTCACCATCAGATTCCTTGGGTCTAAATTAGGTTGGTACCAAAATTTGGGCCCAATCAAAGTCCATCTTGACCTAGTTTGCATTTCAGTCCATTAAATCTCTATTTCTCTCAGTTAAACCCCTAAGTTTCAAAATTTTTTGCGTTCAGGTCCCTAACTTCTCGTCTTTCTTGCAAAAAGGGCACTGTCGCCATTGGAGGTTTGAAAGCACCTTCAGGCCAGATTTGAGAGAAGAAATCTCTTTCAATTCAAGACCAAATCCCTCCAAATTTGGAGGGATTGATCTTGAGAGATCCTTCAATCTTTTGGATCAAATATTTAACCTTGATTTGCACCATAGAGCTCAAACGAAATCAAAGAAATCGAGGGATCCGTCTCCCTGATTTCTCGACTCAATCAAGCTCTTTTCCTCATCTAGAGCTTGATTTGAAGCTCTATAAAAGCTTCCATACGCACGATCGTTCTTTCTAGCTCAAAAAAGACCAAGAAATCTCTTTTTTTCTCTTCTCCAATCGTCCACATCTCGAGCTCTAGTGAGCTTCTCCAACACCTTCCTTCGACTAGCCAAGGGTCAAATTGACTGGCCCAACGTCCTCCCCTCTTCCTCACAACCGTCGCCAGCCAAAGCGCAGTCGCTCTTCCCCTCTCCTTCCTCGCCGCCATGTCATTGTCGCCTTCACCTTCTCCAACTCCTGCCCATCACAGCTGGGCGTCCCAAACCTCTCTCTGTAAATTTCCTAATCGCTCTCTCTCTCTCTCTCTCCCTCGATCATTTCTATGCCTCTAGATCTTCATTTTGACCGTTGCTTCATCCCTGACCTCACTGTCTTCCCAACGTCTGGCTTGAGCTTCGGGGAGCTCGCACCAACGCTATACTGCACCAAACACAATGCCACCACCTCCATTAGCTCCTCCCTGACCCACTGATTAGAAGCCCTAACTTTATTAGGACTTCTGACCACGCACACGCACCACCGAACAAACTCACCTTGCCTTGGCCTCTCCATTACCAGCAGCCCACCACACACACACACACCAAACCGTAGCCACCGTCGCACTCGCCATGGTCCGGTGAAGCATCGAGCATCCTAATTGGGGCCCAAGGCCTGTTTTCTTGCTTTTCAGGGTTGGCTGGAGCTCCCCCCTCGCTATCACCTTTTCCGACTTCGATCATAGTCCTCTGACTGTCTCCAACCACATAGCTTCGTCCAAGACTTGCGGACTCCCCTCAGCGACACTTCCAAGTCTTCGAACAAGAGCACGCAGTGACGAAGTAGCCGAATTCTTTAAATTTTTGACCTGTGGCTATGCGTGAGGAAGCTATAGAGTTTTAGTGCCACATCGGGTATTTACGAAGCGGTTACAACATATATTACACAAAAGTTGCGTTGGCTGTTCGCCTCGAACGCCCGGGGGGTGAGGTCCCCCACGCACACCCCATTGCATTGCATCACACGCGCTCTCGCTCGCGCTTACACCTCGTAGGTCTGGGTGATGGATCCATTTACCCGGATATACGGGTCTGACCTGTTTTGAAGAGAAAGAAGAATTTGAAGAGAGAAAAGGGGGAGGGTTTTGCTCTACCTTGAGATTCGTGCCCTCTCTCTCTCTCTCAACACTTAGCCTCTGAGGGCTTTGTACGAGGCCCGTGTGCCTCTATCGGTGTGCTGCTGCTTTGCCTCTTATGTGAGGCTCAGGGCAAGGCCTTATGCCTTGTGAGGTGTTGCTGGTTAAGGCATCTGATGGGAACACCATCATGAGCCCTAACTAGCTCATTTTGACCCAAAGAAGAGAACAAAAGCTCCTACATAACCAACTAGAGATCTTAACTCAATGAATAACCATTCTAAGAGAAAAGCAAGAAACAAGGGGTAAAACTGCAATTTTACCATTGCAGTACAACAACGGGTTTTCTCATGAGCTAAACATAGGTCAAATGATCTTAACAAGATAAAAAGTGGGTTGATTCAAACAGAAAAGGATTCATGTGAATTTTGGGAATTAAATGACTTCTTGTAACCCTAAAACATACCCACTTGATTTAACAAGGTTCTGGTTAGGATAAAATTTACCTAAATCCTCTAAAAATCATAGAAAAATATTCTCTAGGGTTTAGAACCTTCAATTTGGCCCTTGAACCTATTTTGACCTAGAATGGGGTCTCAAACAAATATTTGCCCTAAATTACGTTTTTGCATAAATTACCCAGTCAAACGTGATCAAACCCAAAATCCAACTTCACCATTTGATTCCTTAGGTCCAAATTAGGTTTGTACAAAAATTTGGACCTAAGAGGAATTCATCTTGACCCACTTTGCAAATAGGTCCAGCCTAATTACATTTCTACCCTATCTTTCAAAAACCTCTACAGAAACCCCCTATCTTCTTCTTCATTCTTTGCAATTAGGTCCCTCCACCATTATAGCCGAGGGAATCCTACTCCGGCGAGATTGCAAAGGAAAGATCTCCCTGATCTCTCAGAGAATCCTCTTCAAAATTGAAAGGGAGATTTTTTGACAAATCTCCTCCAGTATGAACCTAATTTGAGGCACATTTGGTATCCAATCTCTCATGCGAACGCTTGAGAGATTCGGGTCTCTTTCAAGTTGCTCCATCCTCAGAGGCCTATTTAAGCAAACCCAAATCACCCTGCATCTCCCAAGCTTGAAATTGGTCGGAAACACCCCTCAAATTCGTCTCTCCTCCTCCGGTCAGTTGGCTCATCAAGCTCCGACGACTTCCCTCTCTCTCCCTCGTCACCTAGCCACAATACCAGTGGCAGGCTTCTCTTCCCCCCGCTCGTCCGTGTCGCACCGCACCTGCTGATGCCTTTGCAGCCCCTTCGTCCTCGTCGACCTCCCTCACCGAGCACCTTCGTCTCCGGCGTCGGCAATACGAGTCAGCCGCCATCCCTGCCTCCCCCTTCGTCTCTTTTCACCTAGATAAGTTCCCTCTCCCTTCTACTCCTTTTTCCCCTCTTTATCTCTCAAAAACACCCTCCGACGCACTCCATCACCATCATCCCCTTTATCTTCGGCTAGACCTCCGATAAGGCGTCCCCGTCGCTCCGCAGCTCCATTCGCCTCGTCAACCACCCCATAAGCTTCGCAACACCTCACTGAACGTAACCCATCACTCCATACACGCTATCACTCAACCACAAGGGTCCCCAAACACACCCACACACACGGCCACAGGTTGCCCTAGGCACGCGCACTCAGGCAGTCCCACGCCACGCCGACCCCCGCAGTATACTCGCCATGCCTCGGCGAAGCCTCCTAAGCATTCTGACGTGGCCGTGAGGTCGTTTGTGTGATTGCAGGTACAGGAGGGTCATCGCCATTGACGAACAGCAAGAAGCTTGCTTGCAAGCTCTCTTCAGGTCTGCCCTCTCTAGGCCAATAGTCCCAGGTTGCGTGGACTTCCCTCGCGCACAACTCCAGGCAGCTAATTGGCATCGAAGGCTGACTGCAGCTGCAATCAAGCGAAGCATCCCTGCTGCAGGCACGCACGAGGGAGGTGGGAAGATAGTCCGACCTTGAAAACTTTTGAAGCGCTGCACCTGCATAAGAGGAAAAACTGCATAGGCCTTATCGCCTCAGTTACCACAAGGTGAGGTCCCACTCACCCTTCACCTGCCTTGTCCGTGACCTTGCCTCCGCGGACCTGGCTTGACCCGACCCGACTGCACTCCTCGCCCACCACCGCACACCGGTGGGCCTGGTCTTGGGCGCGTACCCGACCCGATTACCCGAGATGATGGCTTAGGGAGAGCGAACATAAGAGAGAAAGAGGAGAAGAGAGTGCACGCAGGTAGGGGTAGGTTTTGCTCTACAGGGAAAAGAGAAGAAAAGGAAGCCAAGGAAGAAGAAGGAGGAGGCTGAAGAGGAAGCTAAGGAGAAGACAAGGTTGAATAGGAAGCTAAGGAGTTGAAGAGCTAAAGCAGAGAGAGGAAGGAAAAGGCTGAACGTAGAAGAAGGAGCCGCCAAAGAAAGAGAAAGAAGGAACTGAAGGAAGGAAAAGGTTGAAGAAAGAAGAGGAAGAGAAAGGCTAAGGCAGGAATCAGAAGAAGAGACAAAAGATAGAGAAGGTAAAAAAAAGAGAAGACAAAGAGAAGAAAGAGCAAACAACAGAGAAAGGAAGAAGAAAGAGAAGAAGAGAGATTGCAAGAGAAATCAGAGAAAGAAGAAGAAAAATCAGAAGAAAGCATTGTAGCACACAAGTTTAAGACGTCTGATTTTATAATCAGACGTCCAATTCTTCATAAGTCCTCCATTATATTGTTAGCTACATTTATTCTTATTATCTATATACTTCATTAGATTTTTGAGTAATATTATGTGTCCAAATTGCATTCATGGAGCTTAGTACATGAATTCCATTTACTTCCTGTGTTCGACCTCGTACTTTAAAATTCGAGTAATAAAATCTATTTGTTTTCAAAGCGATTTCAACTATATTACAACGCTTTATTTTAAAACTCGATTTCACCTTGTTAACAGCATCTGAGGCCTTCTGTTATCGTTTAATCTGGCATTTGATTGAGTACATTGGTCTGATAATTGATTGAGATTACTGTTGGTTTATTTAAGTTGATTTGTGAGCTTAAACTTAAGGATTAATTTGGTGATTCAAATCATCATTTTAGCTCAATCTTTTTGCACTGATCTTTATTGAAATATTATTTTGAGCATTTCATTGGTTCAATTGCATACTATTATTACTATTGTGACTAGTGGATTGAAATTATCATATTTGCTTCCTGCGAACGACCTCGGATTTCAAATTGATTTCGAGCTTTACAAATTTAAGTGTTTCATGCGATTTCGTCTTATACTATAACTCACATTTCTAAATATCGACAATTTCTCGTAAATATTTTGGCACCGTTGCCGGGGAACAATGTGCAATTCACCACTAATCATGTCTTTTTTGATTGATTTGAGCACTAACTTGCCCTATTTGTTTTGCTGTGATCTTGCGAGGTACATCACCAGAAGATCTTTCGTGTAATTAACCACTCCAGGGGCAGGTAAAATTTCTCTTCTACCGTAATCAACCTCTTAATCTTGGGAAGAGAAAAAGGAAGCAAATGAATTAGGATTCACTTGCCTTACTTTTCTAGTAATTATCATTCAAAGGCAAAAATTTCCTGATTTATGAAATTGATTTGATATCTAATTGAAGTTGAGACAATTTTGATTAAAGATTCCCTATCTTGATTTCTTGTACCTATTAGGGACTTATGCTTAATTTTTCAAACATCTCGGACCACTTGTTCGAGTCCAAGGTGTTACATTTGAGATCGATTGGACTTGAAATAGAGCCAATCAGGGCTTCCACTTTAGGATTTTTGAAGTATTATCACACATTTTCCTGCATTAAACGAAATTGATTTCCCCGCATTTGTGTGCCATCCAAGCCCTTATTTGAAAAGATTTATTCAAGTAAACCCTAAAATTAGGCTCTAAATTCACTTGAACCCTTAAATTTTTGACCTAATAACTTGAGAGTCAATTCAAGGTTATTTTGAACCTTGACCCAAATGTCATCCTCCATCTTTAGGGCAGATCAGGTGAAGTTGGTCTACTTTGTGGACCAAGCAACCTCCAAATTAGGTCAAAAATTGAATTAACTTCTAATCAAGTGAAATTGAAGGTACAAATTAGGACTAAAATTGGTAGACTTAAGGTCTCAATTCATACATTTCAGTCTACTTGGAACCGCAGTGACAAGGAAGGTCGAGTGGGGGAAACCCTATAACCCGTGAGGATGCTCTACCATGTAGGGGTCTTTGCGGGGCTCTCCCTTCCTGGTTGCTCAAGTAATTCTCGGGTTTGTGGATTTTTGATTCAAAGGTATCATCTGCCTTGAAATAGCCTTAGTCATCCAAAAATATTTGGGTGTCTTGATTGGGTCCAATTCATATCTAGTCCCTCAACTATTTTCTAGAGCACATACATAGTAAGAGCACATACACAGGAAAGATCCCTAGGTCTGACCTAGAGACCTTCATTAGAGTTGATCTTCTGTGGGATTTCTGATCTGCTCTAATCAATTCAATCTGAACTTGGATTTGATCCTACATCTTGATCCACCATCTGATTTGAAAATGCAACCTAACAATTTAGGAAGACTATTTAGGAAGCTTGAATCCCAAATGAGCATAAAAGAGAAATTGATCGAGGCTGCTCTTGGACATCATGATGAGTATTACAAATCCTCAGATCCATCTATGAACATTCAGGTTAATGTGTCAGAAACAACAACCTTCATTGTGAATCATGCCTAGCTGATAATAATGCAAATGATAAATGGTTCAACCCGGGATGTTCACATGACAGGATACATTGAATCAGAGAGATTACATAATTTTGAGCATCTCCAATGTATGGTGTAATGACCCGTCACACTTTTAACCTTTTAAGAAGTTTGGAGTCTCAATTAGACTTCTGTCCAGATGCCTGGACCTTTTCCCGGACGTCTAAAAATGAAATTTTTGTACGCACACTGCACTCTACGTGCGGGCGGTGCGCATGACCCTCTTCTTCTCTCTCCCTTCCTTTTCTTCCCCAAACCCTAAACCCCCCACGCCGTCTATATAAGCCACCCCCCTCCTATCTCCTCTCCACTCCATACACCAGCCACCACCACCACCTTCAGTGCTATGCGGGAGTGACGAGAGGGGGTGAGCGAGGGAGAGTGCGAGGGGGTGAGCGGAGGAGGGCGTGGGAGGAGGAGGCCGAGGTCGAAGGAGCTTTGGTGGAAGCTCGGTGGAGCTCGCACGACCACCACCGGCACGTGTGGGAGGAGGAGAGAACTTGGGGAGGCAGCCTCCCGGCCCTTTACAGCGGCTGGAGCTGCGGCGGTGTGAGGTGGAGTGAGCGGAGAGCGCTGGAAGGAGTTCCTGATACTAGAAGTTTTCCAGTATCATACATCTGGAGTGAAGTCCAGACGACTGACGGGGTACCTGGATGCCTGGAGCTAAGGCCAGACGTCTGAAAGCTCATTTATCGTGAAGGTACGTATCTCCCCGTGCCATGCATATCGCAGTGCAGGGGTATATGTCGGCTGACTGTGCCTGCGACGTTGTACGCAGGTGCAGCCTTGGGAAGGAGGGTGGAACACTTTCCCATGCACTTTTGGATGTCTGATAAGATCACCAAACGTCCGGAGGTGCGTCCAGACGATCGGAGGCATTGGTCTGACGTTTGGAACTACCTTCAGATGATCGCAGAGAAGGCCTGAACATTTGAGGATACCGTAGGGACTTAAGGTAAATATCTGGCACCTTTTAAGATGTTTGGGAGTATCCCTAGACGTTTGATTTTGAACAGTAGGCACATTTTTGACCTGTTTGGGGTCTGATCGGGGTCCGTTTTACGCAAACGAAATACCTGCATTTTCCTTGCAAGTTTCTCTACGTACTAGAGTCCTTTGTACACTGTTCTAAACTCTCCTTTTGTGATGTATTCCCTGGTATAGGGTTTCAACCTGCTGCATGTTTGGAGCTTGTAAAGATGCCTGGGTCTATGGTTTGAGCCCCCATTACTCTCATATTGACTTGTAGAGTGGTTAATTATGTTAATAATATTTAAATAAGAATGTGTTTGTGGAAATAGCCAAATGGAACCCTAGGATGTGGCATGAACCTTAGGATAGAGAAATGAATGAACTGTTTGTGCTGTATAATGTACTTGCATGCTTGATTGAGATAAACTGTTAGCAATTGCCTGTATTATAATTGTGAATTGCCTGTTAGAATATGAGCTGCTTGTAATTAATGAACAATTACCTGTGAAATCACCAGCTGCATGTATCGAATTATGGAAACACGAGCTGCCTATATATGCATGAGAGATAAATTGTGAATGGTGAAATCCAGATCGGAATAAATGAGGTGAACATGAGCATGAACCCTATGGGGAATTAGAAGTAGAACTCCTGTGGATAGATGGAAACCTGGAATGTAGATGAGAAGTGTGCTGGCCCTTGAGTACGTGGTACTAAGGAGAGCAACTGTCTCCTTTTTGTGTAGAGTGGAGCTAGCCTCCCTTGGGTTGAGACCCGAGGTTAGGATTGACCACTCTACACCGACTCCTGTTGGCCTTCGTGTACGTGGTACAGAGGCGAGCTACTAGTGTAGGGAGGGAGCTAGCCACCCCATGGGGCTCGGGGTTCAGCTAGCCACTTTACATCGATTTGTTAGGCCCTCTGGGCAAACCGGGGTAGTCAGACGAGGGTGCGCGGATTATGGAGGGGTGAGACTCCTATTTGGTTCTGAGGGGTGAGACCCCTGTTCTAAGATGGCAAGGCCCTATACTGTTCCATGCTGTACTTTGGGTGTACCCGCTAGCGGAAACGACTGACCACGTGTCAGTGTTGGGTAGCTACCCGTGTGCTTATCATGCATGCTGTAGTCACCGCTATGTCTTGACAATGACCTCGGGGTGATTGACTGGGTGTAGGACTACCACGGGGGACTCTCCTGGCCAGGAGAGCACCACGTGTACCTTCTACTCTACGGAAAAGACTGCAATCAAGGTCATTCCCACGCGGAACATGCAAGATCATGAATATTTGGATGTTTGAGAGAAATGGGTGAAATGGAAATACATATAAAACAGATAAATAGAAATGAGAATTAAACTTATTGCTTTTTGCTGTTTTTAGATAATATAGATACCACTCTACTCAGCGTTTGCTGACTCTGTCTTTTCATAATATTGTTCAGGACTAGGAGTTGAGTGGCCTGAGCTTCTGGCTGCGGAGGGTGCTGGGCCCAATCAAGCCCATCCATAGTTTTTCAGCACTTCCTTTTCATTCCTTTACTGTTGTAGTAAGTATTAGACTGTTAGTTACTGTTCTGCTTCTACTGTTTACTTCTGCTTTCCGTTATTGTTGTTGTGGTGGTAGGTACTAAAACAACAGTTTTATTTTCCTTTATTGCTTTATATGTTTCTTCTGCTTAATTATATTGCATATGTGAATGTGCTTTACTTTCTTGCTTTTGGTTATTTCTTGTTGGACGACTGGGTCTTGGGATTAGTATAGGCGAGTTGGACTCGAGTCCTGTAGGGATCCGAGAATCGGGTCGTAACATATGGTAAATCCACTACTTTGGGAAATGCACCAAGATGACATTGAGAAATGGGAGAATTTGATAAATCTGTTGAAACAAACCATCAATCAATGTTACAACTCGATTCCCGAATCCCTACAGGACCTGAGACCGGCTCGACTTGACAAATCCTAAGACCCAGTCGTCCAATAAGAAATAACCAAAAAGCAAGAAAGTAAGCCACATTCACTATGCTAAGAAACTAACAGTAAAAGAGTACAACAGTAAATAAAGTAAAAGTTGTTACAGTACATATCACCACTACAACAGTAAAACGGAAACAAGGTACAGAAAGGTGAAGGTACAAAAGTCTGAAACTCACTAACAACGGAAAGTACTACAACAGAAGACTACAGCTACTGGGCTCTACTGGGCCCAGCACCCTCTACAGCCGGAGACTCGGGCTGCTCAACACCTGGACCTGAAAAGGGTTATGAGTAAACACAGTTAGCGAACGCTGAGTAGAGCGGCAACCAACTAACTAAAGCGGTAAAGCTAACAGGTAAACTAGCTATTCCAATTCATTAATTTACAAGTTATTCCTTTTCACCCATTGGTTTATAAATTTTCAAATCTCTTTCTTGATCTCGAATGTTCCTCATGGGAACGATCTTGATTGCAGTCTTTTCTGAAGAGTAGAAGGCACACGTGATGCTCTCCTTGCCGGGAGAGTCCCCCGTGGTGATCCTACACCCATTCAACCACCCCAAGGTCACGGACAGACGTACCGGTGACTATGGCACGCGCGATAAGTGCACGGGTAGCTATCCCGCACTGGCACGCGGTCAGTCGTTTTCGCTAACGGGTACGCCCAAAGTACAACATGGAATAGTATAGGGCCTAGCCCTCTCAGTAACCGGGGTCTCGCCCCTCCACAGTCCCCACACCCTCGCCTGACTACCCTGGTTTGTCCAGTGGGCCTAACAAGTCGGTGTAGGGTGGCTAGCTGAACCCCGGGTCTCGTGGGGTGGCTAGCTCTCTCCCTACACTAGTAGCTCGCCCCGGTACAGTGTACACGAGGGTCAAGAAGTCGGTGTAGAGTGGCCAATCCTAACCCCGGGTCCCAACCCAAGGGCGGCTAGCTCCGCTCTATACTAAATAGGGAACAGTCGCTCTCCTTGGTACCACGTACTCAAGGGCCAGCACACTTCCCCACTCACAATTCTAGATCCATTCCATTTATTTTCAGAAGCTCTACTCCTAATTCCCTGTAGGGTTCATGCTCATATTTCTCATACCATTCCATACTAGGTTTCATCATTCACATTTCCATTCTCAGGTTATACACATGTAGCTCGTATTTCTATCATTCACCTTTCCATTCTTAGGTTATACACATGCAGCTCGTATTCTAGCATTTAACGTATACAACAGGTAAGGTCACATGTAACTGTTTAACTAGCACAGGTAATTCATATTTCACAGGCAGCTCTTGTTCATTAATAGGCAGTTGTTAACATTTCTAGTTGCTCATTCAAGACTGCAATTCAAACACGCATACAGACATTTCAAGTACTTCTCGTCCTAAGATTCATGCCATATCCTAGGTTCTAGTTATTCAGCCCACACATGCATTTAGGTTTATAATTAAATTAGGGAAAGCCACTCTACCAGACAATCCACGAGTATTGGGGGCTCGAACGGCAGGCTCACGTGCCTCAGCAAGTCTCGAACCCGCAACGGAACGAAGTCCTATAACAAGGAAAATCACAATGGAACATTCAGAACAGTATAGAAAGCCTTCTAACAAGTAGAGGAACTCATAAGGAAAACACCGATATCTTGTTTGCGCAAAACGGACCTCAAACAGACCCTAAAAGGGTCAAAAACAGAGTTACCGACTCAAATCAGACGTCTGGCACAATGTCTAGATGTCTTAAAAGTGACTAGAAACGCACCTCAGGCTTTGCGTCGACTTCAGACGTCCAGAACCTCTTATGGACTGTCTGGACCTAGCTCCAGACGTCTGACCTCCTCTCCGGACGTCTAGGAGTGCTTCCAGCCGTCTGGTAAGCTGCCCAGATGTCTGAAACGTGTGGGAGGGCGTGTCCTGCACCTTCCTGAAGCAATCCCTGTGCGAGACAGCAAATATCCCACAATAATCCACGCAAAACATAGCTGCGGAGCGGCCTGCATGGCCGTATCTGCAAAAGGAAATGTACCTTCGCGAAGATCTGTCTTCAGACGTCTGGAGTTGCCTCCAGACGTCCACTCCGTCGTCTGGACGTCACTCCAGACGTCTGATTCTGGGAAAAACCCAGAACCAGAACCTCCTCCTGCTCGCCCTTGCCGCGCACAGCCGCAGCCGCAGCCTCGCCTCCTCGTCTGCAGCTCCGGTTGCAGCAGTGTCGGGGACGACTCCCTCGACGCTCTCCTCCTCTCGCACGCGCCGCTCCGGCCGTGCGCCCTTCGGCAAGCTCCCACATGAGCTCACGAGCTCAAGCTCCTCCTCCTCTCCTCACGTCGCCTCTCCTCCTCGTTGGCACTCTCGCGCTCTCTCTCTCGCGCTCGCTCCTCTCACTGTGGTGGAGAGGAAGTGAAGAAGGTGGCTGTGGAGTGGGGAGAACGAGAGAGGAGAAGAGGGGTTTATAAAGGGGTGCATTAGGGTTCAGTGGAGGAGAGAAGAGGGAAGGAGAGAAAGGAGAGTACTGTCTACGCGCAGCCCACGTGCAAACGCGAAGCTCGTACCAAAAATTTTGATTTCCAGACGTCTGACCGATAGTCCAGATGTCCTAAAAGGCTCAGGACAGAACGGGTCTTTACGTCATAACAAACTTAAAGGAAGTTTCATCCCCGAAACTTGAGCTAGATAGGGTGCGGAAAAGAACTATATACGCATAACAAACTTAAAGAGGACCGAAGCTGGTCTGAAAAGACGCACTCTTAAAAAGCTCCGGGTACCGCTCTCGCATTGCCACCCCAGGCTCTTAGGCAGCCTCCTCGTACCTCTGGCTCCTCCAGAAGACCTTCACCAGGGGTACTTGCTTCCGTCTCAAACTTCGGATGACTCTGTCTAGTATCTGTATTGGTCGCTCGGGGTAGGTCAGGTTGTCACCCACCTCGACACTCTCGTGGCTCAGAATGTGACTGGGATCAGCGACGTACTTCCTGAGGTTGGACACGTGGAATACGTCTTGCACACTGGAAAGCTGGGGAGGAAGGGTAAGCCTGTAAGCAACGGGTCCTACCCGTTCCAAAACCTCAAAGGATCCCACAAATCTCGGCACAAGCTTCCCTTTCACCCCAAAACGCTGCAGGCCCTTCATGGGCAAAACACGAAGTAAGATGTGATCCCCAACCTCGAACTGCACCTCTTTGCTCTTCTGATCGGCATAACTCTTCTGTCTGCTCCTGACAGTGCGAAGTCGTCTGTGAATCTACTCTACCACCTCCTGACTCTGCCGGATCAGCCGGGGGCCAACCTCCCACTTGTTCCCCAACTCAACCCAACTCAAGGGTGCAGTACACCTCCGTCCGTACAGAGCCTCGTAGGGTGCCATGCCGATACTCGAGTGATAGATTTTATTATATGCAAACTCTGCCAGGGGTAAGTGCTCCTCCCAAGAACCCCTTTAATCCAGTACACAGGCGCGTAAAAAGGTCCTCAAGTGTCTGTATCGTGCGCTCTGACTGTCCGTCCGTCTGGGGGTGGTATGCCGTACTGAACCTCAACCGTGTCCCCAAAGCCTACTGAAACTCAGCCCAACACTGGGAAGAAAAACGGGTATTCCGGTTGGATACAATCTGACGTGGAACTCCGTGCAGACGTACCACGTCACGAATATATCTCTCTGCCAACTGCGCTGGTCTTAAGGTGACTCGGATCGGCAAGAAACATGCCGTCTTCGTCAATCTGTCTACAATCACCTAGACTACGTCGTGTCCTCGCTGGGTAACGGGCAAGCCCACCACTAAGTCCATGGTGATTCTCTCCTACTTCCACTCTGGTACAAGAAGTGGCTGCAATGGCCCTGCAGGACTCTAATGCTCGGCCTTCACCTGTTGGCATACCAAACATTGCTGAACGAACTCACCTACATCCTGCTTCATCCCTCTCCACCAAAAGTCACGTCTCAGATCATGGTACATCTTCGTGTTCCCGGGATATATGGTGAACCTGGATCTGTGCGCCTTAGTCAGGAGCTCTCTCAACAACTCCTCGTCTCTAGGAACGCACAAACGTTCCCTCATACGCAGCACCTTGTCTATAAAGGAGAAGTCTCCTGGGTCCCCTGATAGTATTCTGCCTCACAACGACTGCAGGTACGGATCTGTCATCTGTCCTGTGATGATGCGGTCTATCGGCTCTGGTCTCATCTGCCGTGTCATTATCACTGCCCCACAATGCCTCTGTAACTTTAGGGGTCGCCAACTACCCAACTCCTCCATGAGTTTCCAACTCTATGCCTGTAAGCTGGCCAAGTGGGCGGGCACCTTCCGGCTCAAGGCGTCAGCCACCACGTTGGCCTTCCCCAGATGGTAGGAGATGCTGCAGTCATAGTCCTTCAGAAGATCTAACCAACGTCTTTGTCTCATGTTAAGCTCCTTCTGGTCAAACAAATACCTGAGGCTCTTATGATCCATGAGTATCTCAAAGGTCTCACCGTAAAGGTAGTGCCTCCATGTCTTCAGCGCGAAGACAACAGCTGCCAGCAATAAGTCATGGATAGGGTAGCTATGTTCATGGGGCTTCAGTTGTCGCGAAGCGTAAGCGACAATGTGACCCCGCTGCATGAGCACACGCCCTAACCCCTGCAACGAAGCGTCCGTGTAGACAACGAAACCGCCACTACTGTCTGGGATGGTAAGCACAGGAGCTGAAGTTAGCCTCTCCTTCAACTCCTAAAAACATGCCTCACAAGCATCTGTCCAAGCAAAGGGCACGTCCTTCCGGGTCAACTGAGTCATAGGACGTGCAATCTGTGAGAAACCCCTGATAAACTGCTGGTAGTAACCTGCCAGTCCCAAGAAACTGCAGATCTCTATCACTGTACGTGGCCTCTTCCACTTGAGTACTGCCTCTACCTTGGCTGGATCCACAACCAAGCCATCCTCTAAAATCACATGACCTAAGGAGGTCACCTGCCTCAACCAAAACTCGCACTTGCTGTATTTGGCATATAGCCTACGTCGTCTCAACGTGTCCAGAACCAACCGCAAGTGCTGTCCGTGCTGCGCCTGATCCCGCGAGTAAATGAGCACGTCATCAATAAATACCATCACAAACTGATCCAGATACGGTCTGAACACCCGGTTTATCAAATCCATGAAGGCAGCGGGGGCGTTGGTCAACCCAAACAATATGACCAAAAACTCGTAATGTCCATACTGGGTGCGGAAAGTTGTCTTGGAGACGTCGGTCTCCCTGATCCTCAACTGGTGGTAGCCAGATCTCAAATCTATCTTGGAGAATACCGTGGCACCTCACAATTGGTCAAACAAATCATCAATCCTCGGCAGTGGATACCTGCTCTTGATGGTGACCCTATTCAGTTGTCTGTAGTCCACACAAAGGCGTATGGTACCATCCTTCTTTTTCACAAATAACACCGGGGCTCCCCACGGGGACGCACTGGGCCTCACAAAGCCCTTCTCCAATAAGTCCTGCAACTGGGACTTGAGCTCTCACAGCTCAAGTGGTGCCATCCTGTAAGGTGCTGTAGAAATGGGGCTGGTCCCCAATACCAGTGAGATCTCAAACTCGATCTCACGCTCAGGCGGTAGTCTTGGCAGCTCCTCTGGAAACATGTCGGGGTACTCTCTGACCACCGGGATGCTCTGAAGGTCTGCCACGGGGCTGAGCTCCACCACTACACAAGCCAGAAAGCCTTCACACACCTGGCCCAAAAGTCTCGCCGATCGAAGTGCAGAAATGCACTAGAAACCTTCGTCCACCGGCTGTCTATGAAACTCAAAAGAAGGCATCTCCGGTATGGAGAAGACAATCTTCCTCTCAAAACAGTCCACCAAAGCGTGGTAAGCGGACAGCCAATCCATCCCTAGAATCATGCTAAAATCTTCCATTGGTATCACAATCAGGTCAGCGGGGAGGCTGTGTCCCCCAACACTGACCTCACAGTCTGTGTAGACCTCCTCAGCTACAAACAGCTGACCACCCGGACCTCTGATCATAAAAGGATCCTCTAACAACACACAGTCCTATCCTAAACTGTTAAGACCTGTGCTGTTAGAGCCCTTTAAGATGTCTGGAACTTGGGTTAGATGTCTGGTCAGACGTCTGGACACCTTCCCAGACGTCTGGAAATCAAATTTTTCGTGTACGTCCTCGTGTGCACGCATGCTACGTGCAGACAGTACGCGACCTCGTTTTCTTCTTTCCTTCTCTCTCCTCTCGCCGACGCAAGCCCTAACCCAACGCCTTATTTAAACCCCCTCCTCTCCCTCGTTCACCCCACCTCCAGCCACCCTTCTTCCTCCAGTGAGAGCAGTGAGTGGCAAGTAGCGGGCAGCGGGCGTGAGCGGTGTGGGAGGGGAAGTGAGGGGAAGAGAGGAGAGCAAGCACGCGAGCTCGTGTGGAAGCTCTCCGGAGAGCTTACGGCAGGTCGGCGCGTGCGCGAGGGGGAGAGGTGTGTCGGGGAGGTCCTCCCCGACACTACTGCAGTCGGAGCAGCAGGCGAGCGGGCGCGGCGCGAACACGTGCGGCGCGAGAAGGTGAAGGCAGGTTCTGATTCTGGGATTTTCCCAGAATCAGAAGTCTGGACCAACGTTGACGTGGTCTCGTGCGTGTGTGTTAAGAGGTGTCGTTATAGTTGCACTTGATACGTCGATTTTAAAAGAAGTAAACGGAGGTGAGTCCGAGTGTCGGTCTCAGGGAGGCGTGGAAATCGAATTTTGTTTATCACTTGTTGACACGAAAAAGGCAGAGTTTTGCTTGCGAAAGAGACGGTTTTGAAAAGCGAGAGATAGAGAGAATTTAGGGTTAGAAAGCTCTTGGTTTTGATCATGCACTTTAAGTAGAAATTAAAATGGCGACTAAATGGAAAATGATTTCATTAATCATGCATTCATAGTTCATGGTTTACAACATTAAATACATGCTTCAACAAAAGTAGATGAAAGCTTAAAAGAGAGAGAGAGAGGTAGAGAGAGAGTGGAGAGCGACGAGGCAGCCACGGCGGTGGAGGAGGCTCCGTCGGCGGCTCATCTTCTCCGGCGATTACAAGAGTGCCTAAAACTAGCTAGGAGAGGAGTGGAGTAGTTGCAAGTGGGAGAGTATGCCTTGAATGGTGGTAGAAGGGGGTTTAAATAGAGTTAAGGGCTTTCTAAAAGAAGAATGTGCTTTAGCGACATCCAGAACGTCGCTAAAACCGCTTCCAGATACGTCGGTGAAGCCCTCCTGCCGCTGGTCAGCTGCCCGCCCCGCTCTCTCTCCATGCGCGATCCGTGGACGTTGAATGAGAGCCGTCCGATCAAAGATCGGACAGCTGAGATCCTCCTGCGCCCGCGTTGAGATCGCGCTTCGGGCTCGCGTGCGAGCGCGTGTTTCCGCCAAGCGTGCACGCGCGCGTGGACGCTAGGGAGCTGTCATCGCGCCGTGTGGCGCGATCTTGGCCGCCCGCTGCTGATCGGGCGACCCAATTTTGCCGTGCCCTTCGCTCGCGCTTGATTTCCGCTCTGCGCGATTCGAACACGCGTCGCTGCGATGCGGGCGTGCGCGCTAGCCGTTGCGCCACGCCCGCGCTTTGTCGCGGCGACCGCAGACGAGTGCGGATCTCGGCCGTTCGATCGAAGATCAATGGCCGAGATTCGTCCTTGGCTGGCTTGAGGGCGTGCGAGCGGTGGGGGCAGGGCGACGTGGCGCTTTCTGGGCTGTTGATCTCCAGATCAACGGTCAGAATTTCTTGGGCCCATTGTGGGAGCTCCGGATGTCGGATTTGGCCGATCTTGAGTCCGTTGGACTCCGTTCGTCGTTCTGAATCCATCCGTGCGGTCCGATTGCTCATCTGAGGCCTGCTTTGACACATGCTTTACACAAATGGCCATTAATGCAGTTTATAAGCAATCTTGGTACTTGATGCATGCAATGCTCCTATTCTACTTTATGTTGTGCCTTTTATTCTAAAGATGGGCCATATTCAACCTAATTACTACCCCCTTGCGTGGTGTTATCATGCCCCCATGCTTACTCCTTGATAGTCCCTAGCAAGGTTTATTCTAGCCTTTATTTCTTTGGATAATTCAAGAAGTAATTGCTTAGGCACTTCGTTACTCGTCAATAAGAGGAAATATACGAAGATCTTAATCTACAAAGACTAAGCAGCGCCCGGGTGTCTTCCAAAATACGAATCGCCCGAATCCTTGCTTTGTATATATAACTATACATATGTATACGTATATATTTATATATGTCTTTTTAGAATTTTCAGAATTCAGTGTGGGTTGGTAACTTTTTACGGCTACCCAACCCACCCAAAACTCGGTCAAAACCCTAAGTGCTAAGCATCTTGGTGTGAATGTTGTGATAGACTCACTTAACGGTAATTGAGACATATTTCGAGTTTCTACGCCTCTAGGTGACCGGAAAAGAAAATAAATTTTTGCCTGAATGTGTATTTGTTCGATTGGTAGCTTTCTCCCTACATTCATTTTACTTGGGGTCAACACAAGGATTTTCCAGTGTATATCTCCCCGGCTTGTACTACTTCCCCGCTTCGTCCTTAGGTGTTTTGGTCTTTTTTATGCAATTATTGAGCTGGGCTCTGGACAACCGACCAATGGGCTGTTACCCACGATCACTTGCCAGCCATACTTGTGCGGTGAAGTGTGGTTTATTTTCTTTTCTTCTTTTTTTTTTTCGTAGGTGGCTTCCCTAATCTCAAATGTACCTAAAGGCAGCGAAAAAGAAATGGCCTGTGGCTGGGTTCTGGACAACCTGCCAATGGGCTGTTACCCACGACAACTTGCCAGCCATACCACCCTAGAGAGTTCATTAGCTACCCAATTTCTGTCAAAATCTCCGAGAAGTGAGTCTGTGCAAAAATGTGTGTAGATGCTTAGACTCAAAGTTTTCCTGAGTTAGAGGGTGAGTTGATAAGTCGTATACTTACTACCTTATTTATTAAGTGGATTAGAATAGCTTAAAGTTGCAAGGATTCGCCGCTAAATCCATATTTTAATGGACACCAGGGCTGATTAAGCCTGAAGGCTTGAAAAGTCTAAGTGTTTAAGTTCTTTTTGTATTATTTTCCACTATTGACAAGTTTCTAATGCCTAAGTTTTTCTTCCTAAATTCAATTTTTTTTTTTAATCAATTAATTTATTCATTCAGACTGATTAATTAAGCTCAGGATTATGCAATTTATCATCCCCCCATGCTTAAGTTGGACAATGTCCTCATTGGCAGATGCATGGATGCAAAAGCGTTCAAAAAGATAGTACCTGAGTGACGTAAACTACCAGATCAGTCTGAATCCGCTAGGTTGCCTCCCAGGCAGCGCTGAGTTTAATGCCTCCAGCTGGGCGGTGCTTGGTGTCAGCCCTCAACAAGGGTGACACTTTCCTTGGGGGGTACCTGGGCCAGGAAATGCTTCAATCTTTGACCATTGACTGTAAAGGTGTGCCCGGAATTAAGATCGACGATTTCGACTGCCCCATTGGAATAGGGTTTGACCACCCGAAATGGTCCTGTCCATTTGGACCTAAGTTTCCCTGGGAAGAGTTTCAGGCATGCATCAAATAGCCAGACTTGTTGGTTTGGCTCAAAGGTTTTCCTATGAATGAGTCGGTCGTGGACGGCTTTCATTTTCTACTTATATAGCCGACTATTGTCAAAGGCGTCCCGACGAATTTCTTCAAGCTCAGATAATTGAAGAGTCTTTTGCGCACCAGCTAACTTGGGATCCATGTTACATTGCTTAACAGCCCAGTAAGCCCGGTGTTCCAATTCGACAGGGAGATGGCAAGCTTTGCCAAAGACCAAGCGGTAAGGTGACATTCCTATCGGGGTCTTAAAAGCGGTCCTGTATGCCCACAGGGCATCATCAAGTCGTGTGGACCAGTCTTTCCTGTCAGGTCTCACAGTCTTCTGTAAAATGTTCTTGATTTGTCTATTTGAGACCTCAGTCTGCCCATTTGTTTGTGGATGATACGGGGTGGCAATGCGGTGGTTTACCCCGTATTTTCTAAGTAGGGCACGGAACTGGGAATGGATAAAATGGCTTCCACCATCACTGATCATGGCCTTGGGTATTCCAAATCGGGAAAAGATGTTCTTCTTTACAAAGTCCATGACCGTCTTGTGATCACATCGTCGGGTGGCGACGGCTTCAATCCATTTGGAAACATAGTCTACCGAGACCAGGATGTACTCGAAGCCGTTGGATGGTGGAAAGGGGCCCATAAAATCGATACCCCAAACGTCGAAAATTTCGACAATCAAAATGGGCTGAAGGGGCATCATATCTTTTTTGGTCATTGTCCCTAGTGTTTGGCATCGTGAGCAAGTCTTGGCAAAGATGTGTGCATCCTTGAATAGGGACAGCCAATAAAATCCAAACTGCAAAACTTTTGCAGCTGTTTTCTTGCCAGAGAAATGGCCGCCACACGCTTGGTCATGACAAAAGGAAAGCACACTCTGAACTTCGTCTTCGGGGAGGCACCTCCTGATGATCTGATCAGCACAGAGGCGAAACAGCATGGGATCATCCCAAAAATAGTGCTTGGCCTCAGCCAAGAACCTGTCCCGTTGCTGTCTGGACCAGCTGTGCGGGGTTTGTCCTATAACCAGGTAGTTGACATAGTCAGCATACCATGGCATTTTCTTGTCTTGCACGGCTAGGATGTGTTCATCAGGGAAGGTATCAGATAGAGGTAGGGAGGGTCCAATGTGGTCTGGATGAAGTCTTGACAGGTGGTCAGCCACCACATTTTTCGATCCGGCCTTGTCTCGGATTTCCAGGTCAAATTCCTGCAAAAGCAGGATCCATCTGATGAGCCTGGGTTTTGAGTCCTTTTTGGCCAACAGGTGCCGGATGGCTAAATGGTCGGTGTAGATAGTCACGTGGGATCCCAGCAAGTATGATCGGAATTTTTCCAGTCCAAAGACTACAGCAAGCAACTCTTTTTCTGTGACCGTATAATTACGTTGGGCCTCGTCCAACATTTTGCTCGCGTAGTAGATCACCACTGGCTTCTTGTCTTGCCTTTGTCCCAGGACAGCGCCTATGGCAAAATCTGATGCGTCACACATAATCTCAAAATCCTGGGACCAGTCTGGGGGTTGAAGTACAGGTGCCGTGGAGACTAAGTCCCGGAGGGTATGATAAGCCTGGATGCAATCAGGAGACATGTGGAAAGTGGCGTCGTTGGCTAGAAGGTCGGTTAAGGGTTTGAAAAGTTTGGAAAAGTCTTTGATGAACCTTCGGTAGAAGCCAACATGTCCTAGGAAAGAGCAAATCTGCCCTACCGAACTAGGTGGAGGAAGTTTGGAAATTAAATCAACCTTAGCTCGATCTACCTCAATGCCCCTCTGCGAAACGATGTGTCCGAGGACAATTCCTTCTTGAACCATAAAATGGCTCTTTTCCCAACTTAACACCAAGTTAACCTCGATACATCGTTTCAGGATTTTCTCCAAGTTGCTCAAATAATGGTCGAATGAATTCCCGAATACAGAGAAATCATCCATAAAGACCTCCAAGTATTCACCCACCATTTCTGAAAAAATGGCTAGCATGCAACGTTGGAAGGTCGCGGGTGCGTTGCATAACCCGAACGGCATTCGACGGAATGCAAACGTGCCATACGGGCAAGTGAATGTGGTCTTTTCCTGATCTTCTGGAGCAATTGCGACTTGGTTATATCCTGAATATCCATCCAGGAAGCAAAAATACTTCTACCCTGCCAATCTTTCAAGGATTTGGTCAATGAATGGCAAGGGGAAGTGGTCCTTCTTAGTGGCTTCATTAAGCTTCCTATAATCAATACACACCCGCCATGCGGTGGTGGTGTGGGTGGGGATGGATTCGCCATGATCATTAGTGACAACGGTGAGCCCAGCCTTCTTTGGAACCACTTTAGTGGGGCTCACCCAGGGGCTATCAGAGATGGGGTAGATGATGTCGGCGTCGAGCCACTTGATAATTTCTTTTTTAACGACCTCCCGCATGTTAGGGTTTAACCGTCTCTGCATCTGGCGGGAAGGTCGGGCCCCGTCTTCCAGGTAAATATTGTGGGTGCAATAGGTGGGGCTAATTCCTCTTAGATTCGAGATGGTCCAACCAATGGCGGCCCGATGTTCTGAAAGAGTTGCAGTCAACCTTAGTTCCTGATCCTTGGTTAGATGGGAATTAATAATCACTGGGAAGGTCTGGTCAGGTCCCAAGAAGACGTACTTGAGATTCTCGGGCAATGGTTTAAGTTTAGGTGCGGGTGGGACCACAGTCGATGGGAATGGAAAGGGCGGTAGTTGATCAACATCGATTTCTTCAAATGGTGTCATGTGATGATACTCAGCCTTACAGAGGTCCACAGGTAATGATGGTGACGGGTCAGAACTACGGGTTTGGTGGTCTGAAACAGAACTGAGGGTAAGGCATTCCTCGATTAAAGTGTCCACGGGATCATGTTCCTCAATGTAATCACAATCAAAAGACTTTGTTGCCCGGAAGATATCCAATTGCATTTTCCTGTCTCCGAAGGCAATTTCCATACATCCCGTGTCGCAATCGATGTTTGCTTTAGCCGTAGCTAAGAAAGGTCTGCCTAAGATTATGGGTGCATTCTGTAATTTTTCAGGGACTTCCATGTCGAGCACTAAAAAGTCGACTGGGAAATAGAAGTCCTTGACCGTACAATCACGTCCTCGACAACCCCCTTCGGGGTTTTCACTGATCTATCCGCCAGCTGGATGGTGACAGGGGTTGGTGCCAGCTCCCCAAAACCAAATTGGTGGTACAAGGTTGTGGGAATTAGGTTGATAGAAGCACCTAGGTCCATGAGCGCTCTATCAAATGTCATGTCCCCGATGTTGCAGGAAATCAGGGGCGCTCCTGGGTCAGTTCGTTTGAGTGGAAGGTTGCTTGATATCATGGAACTGGCTTGCTCAGAGAGTACAACCTTCCTAGGTGCTTGAGGTCTCGGCGTACGCTTGGGTGTACAGGCATCCTTTAAGAACTTGGCGTAAGCGGGGATGTGTTTGACAGCTTCTAGAAGCGGAATATTAATCTGTACTTGTTTAAAAATTTCCATCAGCTCCTCAGTTTCCACAGTATTCTTTTTTCTCTTGATTGTTTCCAAGGCCTCAGGATAGGGTGTCTGAATCAGTTCCATGTCTGGGTCCTTGGTTGGTGCTTCTTCTAAGTCGGGTAAAGTCTCGGGGAGAGTCGGCCATTTGGGATCCTGGGTTTTGGTGCCACTTCTCAAGGTCACCGCATTCGCAGAGGCATTGGGGCCATGGGGTGATCCTTGAGAAGACGAGGATGCAGAAGCGCCAAACCCAGGAGGTGTTTGTGGGGCCGGCTGGACCATATGAGCCTGCCCGGGGTTGCCTTGGAACCCTTGCAAATTGGGGCCTCTGTTAATTATGTTTCGCGGGTTCGGTTGCGGTTGGGAAGGTAGAGATCCTTGCTATTTACAGTCCAAGAGTTGGCTTAACTGTCCCTTTACCAAGGCCATTTCTTCCTGATGTTTTTGGTTCATGTCAGTTATCATCTTTATTAGGGTGTCCATTTGGTTTTGTGGGGGAGGGGCCGCCCTATTCTGGTTATATTGGGGTCTAACTGGTGGTCCTTGCTGATAGGGGGCAAGTGTGGCTGTTGGTTTGGCCTGGGTTGGTTTTGGAATTGCGGTGGTTTCTGGTTTGTCCAACCAAAGTTGGGGTGATTACGTCAGCCGGTGTTGTAAGTGTTGGAGAAAGGGTCAGGTTTTGCATATCCTTGGACGGCTTGCACATCTTCTAAAATAGCCAAAGTTGATGAAGAGGGAAGGGAGTAATCAAGGGTCGAGGGAGCAAAGGTCCCTCCCTGGAACGTGGTTGGGGGTTGTTCTAGGTTCAGTTGGGTGAAGGGTTGGACCAGGTCAACATTATGTGCTCCCTTTGCTAGGGAGAAAGTCTGCAAGGGGTTCCTGGTCTGGTTTAGAAGCTCATCAATCTTTTTGTCCACCAATTCCACTCGATCCAACTTTTTGGCAATGATGTCCATGTCAACCATTCCAAAATTTGCTTGCACCTCATAAATCCCGCCACGGGGTTGACTGGACCTGTTAAACTAGTTCATGGAGGCATTGTTGAGCGAATTCTCGCTCATAGACTCAAAGAGCTCAAACACGCTCTCCTCGTCTTTGTTTAGGAAGTTTCCCCCACATGAGGCATCGACGAAGTTCCGTAGGTTGCTGTCCAAACCGTGGTAGAAGATCTGGGCCAATTGCCACCTTGGAACTTTGTGGTGTGGGCATTTCCTCAAAAGTTCATTGAATCTTTCCCACGCCTCATGAAATTGTTCCCCACCCTGGAGTGTGAAGGTAGTGATAGCTCTTCTGAGGGCATTGGTCTTTCCTATGGGGAAGAATTTCTTTAAAAATGCATGCCTCAGTTCCTCCCAGGTGGTGATGGGTCTACCTAGGGTTCTAAGCCAATGAGAAGCCTTGTCTCTTAATGAGAAAGGGAACATCTTGATTAGAACAATGTCAAGGCTAATGTTCCTAGGTTTTACTGTTCTTGCTATGCGGTCGAGATCTTCTAGGTGCTAAAAGGGGTCTTCATTTGAGCTTCCATGAAAGTGGCTCTGGATTAGACTTAATACATTAGGTTTTAGCTCAAAATTGTCTCCCCCTTCGGGGATCCTAAGGTGTGGCTCGACTCTAATTGCAGAAGGGTTATAGAAATCACGGAGGGGTCTTGGCTAATCCTGAAATGGCGATAAATCAAGTGGTGGTTGTCTTGGTATGTCATTGAAAGGTGGTGGTTGTGCTTGTGGGTTCTGTAACCGTTGTATGGCTTGCATGATGGTGTGGATTTGTTGTTGCTGAAGCCGATGGTTAGCATTGATTTGAGCCTGGATGATAGCCATAGCATCTGGTGGGGGTTGATCTTCAGCCTCATCTACCCTAGGTTCAGCCATGTTTTCAACAGAATTACGTCGCCTAGATTCCTGCCCCAAAACACACAATTCGGGATGCAGTGAGCGCCTCTCGTGCATACACTAGAGAAGAACAGGAGGGGATGCGGAGGGCGACAGATGCGAGAAATGTGTTTCAATCAAGCACGCAAGCCTAATCCTTATGGTGTATTCCTTAGGAGACCTAGAAATCTCACAAAGGGTGATTAAGTCCGTAAGCACTGGACTCCCCTTCTCAAGGCTAATCTGGCCAGGTTGATTACGAGGGGATTGCAGGGAAGGTTCTTCCTTTGGCTTGTGCCTCCGGTTCCATAGACCCCACAACCGCGGTCGTTTGACACTGCCCCGCAGCCTAGTCACCAGATTCTACCAAGGGAATGAAAGCCAAGTGCCTAGCAGATAAAACCTCACCTTTTGAGACTTAACTCAGTCCTGCCTAGGGCACGTCTACTCAGTTTTAAAGGGTTAGGATAGTGCTTGTGCTTAGGGTGATGTGATGAGGCGTTGATTGGGGTGGTGCCTCTTAATTTTCCAGTTTCAAAGTGTGTGCTTCTAGCAAAACATGATTTTCAAGAAAGGATTTGTTAAGATATAGTGTCTTTTAGTGTTTCATCCTTACTTGAGTACTTTTTAGGGTTGACGTGTCTTAATGTTTTCAAACAAGTTTCAGTGGGCACGTCAAGTTCTGCACACAACTTAGTGAAAGTAGATTTCCTTTTATTTTGTAGAGGCTCTAAAACCCTAGTGTACTCATCCTGATAATCGTGCAGCTTCTATTAGATGAGTCAGTTTTAAGGTTGAGTGGTGCGGCCCAGGTCAACTCACGGTGGCTTCGCAAACACCACTCAAGAGAAAAAGAAAAGAATACTCCAAGAATTTATTCAGCATATTAGAGTGTACATTTTTTTGTAGGGTGATGTGTTAAGAATGTGGGTCAAGCAATCATTCACCACACCAATTTTTTTCAGTTTTTATGATTTTTTTTAGCTTTTTCACGCAAGCAAACAATGAGCGAGAGGGTACTCACTTTTGGTCCTCGAGGCGCCTACTCCCTTGCTACCGTCGTGGAATGCGTCGCTTCGCCGTCCATGCGTCGAATTCCTGCAACCGTCAAGTTAAAAGGAAAATAGGGCATTAGACGATGTGAGAATGAGTGTGGAATGGAGGTGATAAAACAAATCCGTTGCCTCCCCGACAACGGCGCCAAAAACTGACGTGGTCTCGTGCGTGTGTGTTAAGAGGTGTCGTTATAGTTGCACTTGATACGTCGGTTTTAAAAGAAGTAAACGGAGGTGAGTCCGAGTGTCGGTCTCAGGGAGGCATGGAAATCGAATTTTGTTTGCCACTTGTTGTCACGAAAAAGGCGGAGTTTTGCTTGCGAAAGAGACGATTTTGAAAAGCGAGAGATAGAGAGAATTTAGGGTTAGAAAGCTCTTGGTTTTGATCATGCACTTTAAGTAGAAATTAAAATGGCGACTAAATGGAAAATAATTTCATTAAACATGCATTCATAGTTCATGGTTTACAACATTAAATACATGCTTCAACAAAAGTAGATGAAAGCTTAAAAGAGAGAGAGAGAGAGGTAGAGAGAGAGTGGAGAGCGACGAGGCAGCCACGGTGGTGGAGGAGGCTCCGTCGGCGGCTCGTCTTCTCCGACGATTACAAGAGTGCCTAAAACTAGCTAGGAGAGGAGTGGATTAGTTGCAAGTGGGAGAGTATGCCTTGAATGGTGGTAGAAGGGGGTTTAAATAGAGTTAAGGGCTTTTTAAAAGAAGAATGTGCTTTAGCGACATCCAGAATGTCGCTAAAACCGCTTCCAGATACGTCGGTGAAGCCCTCCTGCCGCCGGTCAGCTGCCCGCCCCACTCTCTCTCCATGCGCGATCCTTGGACGTTGAATGAGAGCCGTCCGATCGAAGATCGGATGGCTGAGATCCTCCTGCGCCCGCGCTGAGATTGCACCTCAGGCGAGCGTGCGCGCGCGCGTTTCCGCCCGGCGTGCGCGCGCGCGTGGGCGCTCGGGAGCTGTCATCGCGCCGCGTGGCGCGATCTTGGCCGCCCGCTGCTGATCGGGCGGCCTAATTTTGCCGCGCCCTTCGCTCGCGCTTGATTTCCGCTCCGCGCGATTCGAATGCGCGTCGCTGCGATGCGGGCGTGCGCGCTAGCCGTTGCGCCACGCCCGCGCTTTGTCACGGCGACCGCGGGTGAGCGCGCGGATCTCGGCCGTTCGATCGAAGATCAACGGCCGAGATTCATCCTTGGCTGGCTTGAGGGCGTGCGAGCGGTGGGGGCAGGGCGACGTGGCGCTTTCTGGGTCGTTGATCTCCAGATCAACGATCAGAATTTCTTGGGCCCATTGTGGGAGCTCCGGATGTCGGATTTGGCCGATCTTGAGTCCGTTGGACTCCGTTCGTCGTTCTGAATCCATCCGTGCAGTCCGATTGCTCATCTGAGGCCTGCTTTGACACATGCTTTACACAAATGGCCATTAATGCAGTTTATAAGCAATCTTGGTACTTGATGCATGCAATGCTCCTATTCTACTTTATGTTGTGCCTTTTATTCTAAAGATGGGCCATATTCAACCTAATTACTACCCCCTTGCGTGGTGTTATCAAACGTCCAGACGACGTAGATGACGTCTGAAGGAGGTTCCAGACGACTGAGAGGTAAGTTTCATGACGTACACCTTCTTTGCGGATACGACCATGCAGGCCATTCCGCCGAGGCACTGGTTCGTGTCATATTGAGAAGATTTCGTTGACGCGTGTAGGATTCGCTTCGGGAAGGCGTGGGACACACCCTCCCACTCAGTTTAGACTTCTGGGCGAGGCACCAGACGACGGGAAGCATCTCCAGATGTCTAGAGAGGTGGTCGGACGTCTGGAACTGGGTCCAGATGGTCCAGCAGAGTTCCTGGACGTCTGAGGAGTAGCGTAGGGGTTGAGGTATGGTTCTGGACTCTTTTAAGACGTCTGGAAGGTGTTCCAGACGTCTGATGTGAATCAGAATTTCTATTTTTGACCCATTTAGGATTCGTTTGAGGTCCAATTTCCGCTATTAAGATACCGTTGTTTCCCGTATAATTCCCTCTATGTGTTGGAATACTTTTTATCCTATTTTGGGTAGTCTCTTGTGATTGATCATTGTGATAGGACCTCGTTCCGTTGCAGGTTTGGGGTTTGCTGAGGCATGTGGAACCGCCGATCAAGCCTCCACTACTCCTGGGTTTACTGGTCGAGTGGCTTCCCCTAGTTTAATCACGAACTTGAATGCATATGTGGGATGAATGTTAGATCCTAGGGTATGGCATGAATCCTAGGGCTAGAAATACTAGAATATTTGTATTGAATGTATGGATTGTAGTCTGGATGAGTAGATAGAAAAATAACAATTTCCTGTAACAAATAACAACTGTCTGTGAAATGTAAAGTACTTGAGTTAGCAAACTGTTGCATGTAAATTCCTGTTGTTTACGTTAAATGTCATAATATGAGCTGCATGTATATGAACTGGAAATGGAAGATTGAATGTTGGAAACACGAGCTACCTGCGAATAAACCTAGAATGTGAACAATAAAGTTACATATTACATGTGTAGAACCTGAGAAATGGAAATAGAAATGATGAAACCTGGTATGGCTTGGCTTGAGAAACATGAGCATGAATCCTACGGGGAATTAGGAGATGAGCTCCTGGAAATAAATGGAATGGATCTAGGAATGTGCTGGGAAGTGTGCTGTCCCTTGAGTACGTGGTACTAAGGGGAGCACATGTTACCTCTTAGTGTAGAGGGGAGCTTGCTACCTTCGGGTCGAGACCCGGGGTGGGTTTGGCCACTTTGCACCGACTCTGTGGCCCTCGTGTACACTGTACCGGGGAGAGCTACTAATGTAGAGAGAGAGCTAGCCACCCCACGGGGCTCGGGGTTCAGCTAGCAGCTCTACACTGACTTGTTAGGCCCACTGGGCAAACTAGGGTAGTCAGGCGAGGGTGCGCGGACTGTGGAGGGGCAAGACCCCTGTTTGGTTCTTAGGGGCTAGACCCCTGTTATTGAGAGGGCTATGCCCTATACTGGTTCCGTGCTGTGCTTTGGGTGCACCTGCTAACGGAGACGACTGACCGCGTGCCAGTGCGAGGTAGCTACCCGTGCGCTTATCGCGCGTGCTATAGTCACCGTTACGCCTGTCCGTGACCTTGGGGTGGTTGACTGAGTGTAGGAGCACCACGGGGGACTCTCCCGGCCAGGAGAGCACCACGTGCTACTTCTACTCTTAGGAAAAGACTGCAATCAAGATCGTTCCCACGAGGAACATTCGAAATCAAGAAAGAGACCTGATAAATAAACCAAGTGATGGAAGAAAGAATAATTAGTTAAGAAAGAAAGAAATTGGAAAACAATAGCTACCTGTCCACCTTTACTGTTTTAGTTAGCTGGTTGCCACTTTACTCAGAGTTCGCTAACGTTTTGTACTCATAACCTTTTTTAGGTCTAGGTGTTGAGTAGCCAGAGCCTACGACTGCAGAGGGTGCTGGGCCCAGTAGAGACCAGTAGTTGTAGCTTTCTGTTGTACTCCATTTCTTGTTATAGTGAGTAGTTATTACAATTCTGTACTCTCTCGTTTTGCACTTTATATTCCCGTACCTGTTTAATTTTCTACTGTTGTGGTGGTGTGTACTGTAGTAGTTTACTTCTTTACTGCTGTACTTTTGTTACTGTTAGTTGCTTGCATGGTGAATGTGGTTTATTTTACTGCTTTTTAGTTACTTTCTCATTGGACGACTGAGTCTTGGGATTAGTCGAGTCGATCTGGTCTCGTGTCCTGTAGGGATTCGGGAACCGGGTCGTAACATAAATTGACAGCAAAACTTGTAGCAACAAACAAGTGCGTGGCGCGGAAATCAAAAAGTACGTAAACTAATCTGCCGGAAAGTGTAAACATACCTGCCACCACTAAACCTGATGCTCTGGCATCTCTGTGTGTCAGGGCGTTGATACGCCCCTCAGCTCTCGGTGTAGAATAAATAGCCACACTCTGCGTCGGACGGGTAGCTGCTGGCCAGTACCCTCCCCGCGACTGCTGTCCTCCCCCACGCGCCTAGGAACCACGGCCACCTGCTCGGCCTCTAGTGCTCTGTGCGGGGAGCATCTGTTGCGCTCCATCCCTAGACGGGTAGTCCCTCCTAATGTGACTCGACTGGCCACACTGGTAGCAGAGGGGAACTCGACTCCCACCCTTGGTAGGTCCCTACTGACGGCTGGGTGGGGGTCTAGTGCTGGCAGCTAGCCCCTGTCAGGGGCCCCCAAAGGCCACTAACGGCCCCGCAAAATGAGACGGCTCTTTTGCGGGCGTCGCGTGCCTCCTCTCTCGTCGGCCCTGTGAGTACTCTGGATGGTAGGGCCTCTTTCGTCCGCAGTCAGTGTCTCGTGCAACCGGGCTGGTCTCCTCATACGTCATAGCTGCCTCCACTACCCTCGAGAAGGTGGGCAGCTTCAGGGGTTTGACATACCCCCGAATGGAAGGCTGGAGCCCCTCAATGAACCTCCATAGGTGCTCCTCCTCAATAGCCACAGCTGTCACAGCAAAACGTGACAGCTCCAGAAAATGCGTACGATACGCGCTAACAGTCATCGTCCCCTGGCGGAGAGTGTGGAACTCCAGCCTCCTCTGATTCTGCCACGTCTGTGGGAAGTACTGCTCGCAGAGGAGGGTCACAAACTAGTCCCACGTCGGCTCTGCCCTCTCTTGGCCTTTGACTGCCCTCCACCACCTGTGTGCCGCACTCTCCAACTAGTACGTGGTAAAGGCCACGCCGCACTCCGCAGGGGGCGAAGGGTGTCAAACACCTTCTCGATCTGCTTCAACTAGTCCTCCGCCTCAGACGGGTCCTCATCCCCCTTGAAGGAGGGGGGCTTCAGCTTCCGGAACTGTTCGAAAAGCTCATAGTGCCGCTGTAGTGGGGGAACGGGAATGCCTCCAGGCAGGGAGGGCTCGTGCTCGGAAGTGTCAGAGTGCGGTGGGGGCGGTGGAGGACCACCCCCTCCCCCGCGTCCAGCACTGCGACGGTCTCGCGGTCCCACAGAGGACTCCCCCTCCACGTCCCCAGGGAGAGGCGCTTGTGGAGGCGGGTGGAGCTCCTCTCGTACTATATCCCTTATCAACTGGGCGAGGTCCTGGGCCTGAACGTCCGGAAGAAGTGGCTGGTCCACTAAAACCTCGGGCCCAGCACATTCACCCCTTCGACCTCGTCCACGACCGCGTCCACGGCCCGCCTCAAGGACTCCCCGTCGAGGCATCTCCTGCAAGGAGACGCGTAAAATAGAACAAAAAGACGTCAGCCCTAACGGGCATTCAGCAAAAGAACCTCAGAACAGATGTCAAAAGGTACGTTGTGGTGGTTATTCTAGTTACATGCATGTGAATTGGTTATTCTCAGGCTACTTGGTTCATTTTTCGGGATGACCTTGCTCTGATACCATCTTGTTATGACCCGGTTTTCGAATCCCTACAGGACCCGAGACTGGCTTGACTCGACTAATCCCAAGACCTAGTCATTTAACAAGAAATAACCAAAAAGCAAGAAAGTAAGCCACATTCACTATGCTAAGCAACTAACAGTAAAAGAGTATAACAGTAAAGAAAGTAAAAGCTGCTACAGTACATACCACCATCACAACAGTAAAACGGAAATAAGGTACAGAAAGGTAAAGGTACAAAAGTTTGAAACTCACTAACAATGGAAAGTAATACAACAGAAGACTACAGCTACTGGGCTCTATTGGGCCCAACACCCTCTGCAGCTGGAGACTCGGGCTGCTCAACACCTGGACCTGAAAAGGGTTATGAGTAAACACAGTCAGCGAATGCTGAGTAGAGTGGCAACCAACTAACTAAAGCAGTAAAGCTAACAGGTAAACTAGCTATTCCAATTCATTAATTTACAAGTTATTCCTTTTCACCCATTGGTTTATAAATTTTCAAATCTCTTTCTCGATCTCGAATGTTCCTCGTGGGAACGATCTTGATTGCAGTCTTTTTCGAAGAGTAGAAGGCACACGTGGTGCTCTCCTTGCTGGGAGAGTCCCCCGTGGTGATCCTACACCCAGTCAACCACCCCAAGGTCACGGACAGATGTAATGGTGACTACGGCATGCACGATAAGCGCACGGGTAGTTATCCCCGCACTAGCACGCGGTCAGTCGTTTCTGCTAACGGGTGCGCCCAAAGTACAACACGGAACAGTATAGGGCCTAGCCCTCTCAGTAACAAGGGTCTAGCCCCTAAGAACCAAACAGGGGTCTCGCCCCTCCACAGTCCGTGCACCCTCACCTGACTACCCCGGTTTGCCCAGTGGGCCTAACAAGTCGGTGTAGGGCGGCTAGCTGAACCCCAGGTCCCGTGGGGTGGCTAGCTCTCTCCCTACACTAGTAGCTCGCCCCGATACAGTGTACACAAGGGCCAAGAAGTCGGTGTAGAGTGGCCAATCCTAACCCCGGGTCCCAACCCAAGGGCGGCTAGCTCCGCTGTACACTAAATAGGGAACAGTCGCTCTCCTTGGTACCATGTACTCAAGGGCCATCACACTTCCCTACTCACAATTCTAGATCCATTCCATTTATTTCCAGGAGCTCTACTCCTAATTCCTCGTAGGGTTCATGCTCATACTTCTCATGCCATTCCATACCAGGTTTCATCATTCACATTTCCATTCTCAGGTTATACACATGCAGCTCGTATTTCTATCATTCACGTTTCCATTCTCAGGTTATACACATGCAGCTCGTATTCTAGCATTTAAAGTATACAACAGGTAAGGTCACATGTAACTGTTTAACTAGCACAGGTAATTCATATTTCACAGGTAGCTCTTGTTCATTAATAGGCAGTTGTTAACATTTCTAGTTGCTCATTCAAGACTGCAATTCAAACACACATATAGACATTTCAAGTACTTCTCGTCCTAGAATTCATGCCATAACCTAGGTTCTAGTTATTCAGCCCACACATGCATTTAGGTTTATAATTAAATTAGGGAAAGCCACTCTACCAGACAACCCACGAGTATTGGGGGCTCGAACGGCAGGCTCATGTGCCTCAGCAAGTCCCGAACCCACAACGGAACGAAGTCATATAACAAGGAACAATCATAATGGAACATTCAGAACAGCATAGAAAGCCTTCTAACAAGTAGAGGAACTCACAAGGAAAACACCGATATCTTGTTTGCGCAAAACGGACCTCAAACAGACCCTAAAAGGGTCAAAAACAGAGTTACCGACTCAAATCAGACGTCTGACACAATGTCTAGATGTCTTAGAAGTGACTGGAAATGCACCTCAGGCTTTGCGTCGACTTCAGACGTCCAGGACCTCTTCTGGACTGTCTGGACCTAGCTTCAGACGTCCGACCGCCTCTCCGGACGTCTAGGAGTGCTTCCAGTCGTCTGATAAGCTTCCCAGACGTTTGAAACGTGTGGGAGGGCGTGTCCCGTGCCTTCCCGAAGTAATCCTTGCGTGCGACAGCAAATCTCCCATAATAAGCCACGCAAAACATAGCTGTGGAGCGGCCTGCATGGCCGTATCTGCAAAAGGAAACGTACCTTCGCAAAGATCTGTCTGCAGACGTCTGGAGTCGCCTCCAGACATCTACTCCGTCATCTGGACGTCACTCTAGACATCTAATTCTGGGAAAAACCCAGAACCAGAACCTCCTGCTCGTCCTTGCCGCGCACAGCCACGACTTTGCCTCCTTGCCTGCAACTTTGGTTGCAACAGTGCCGGGGACGACTCCCCCGACGCTCTCCTCGTCTCGCACGTGCTGCTTCGCCCGTGCGCCTTCCGGCGAGCTCCCAATCGAGCTCGCGAGCTCAAGCTCCTCTCCTCACGTCGCCTCTCCTCCTGGTCGCTGCTCTTGTGCTCTCTCTCCTACGCTCACTCCTCTCACTGTGGTGGAGAGGAAGTGAGGACAGTGGCTGTGGAGTGGAAAGAATGAGAGAGAAGAGGGGTTTATAAAGGGGTGCGTTAGGGTTCGGTGGAGGAGAGAAGAGGGAAGGAGAGAGAAAGGAGGGTACTGTCTGCGTGCAGATGCGAAGCTCGTACCAAGAATTTCGATTTCCAGACGTTTGGGAAGGGGTCCAGACGTTTGACCAGACGTCTGACCGACAGTCCAGACGTCTTAAAAGGCTCAGGACAGAACGAGTCTTTACAATAAAAAATATCCATATATCTATTCAGAAATTGATGAGACATCTTGGAGCAACATTGAGGATCAATATGATTTCCTAGAGCTCGAGTTAGAAAATCGAGGTTGTTGTGGACCCCCAACCCAAATGGAATCAGATTCAAACTTTGTGCAGAATGACATACCTGATCTTGACATTGGTTGGGTGAATCCAGTTGCAGGTGTTCTTGATTTTGAACTACCTTTAGAGAGCCATGAAGCTGGTCCATCATGCCTTGATTTCCCAAACACCTATGATGAGCATGAATCAAAACCTCTCAAGGATGTAATTCCTAAACCTTATCCTATTAAGTTAATCCTCGAGATTGATTCTGACAGCCCAATAGAACCACGTCCAGATTCTAGTGACCCAATCCCTACCTTTAACCTAGAATCTATATCTGAACCTATTTGGGATGATCAAGAGGCCCAATTTAATGAGAATCAGATTTTAGATCGGGACTATGATTCTAGGCCTGTATTTGATGATTACACCTCTCCAAACTCCTCAGAGGTACAAATTGATTTATCAGAAGTCACACTAATTTGCGATATAGAAACAGAGGAGTTGGAAGAGTTGGGATTTAATTGGGTTTATCCTAGGAGCCAAGAACCCAAGCTTATGCCTAATAAGGACACCTCTTTGAGTTCGGAATTTGAAATTAGGTTAGATCCAAGTTAGGTTGTTGATTCTATGCATCATGATTCATTCTGTGGTGGAAATCCTGATATAGAATCAGGTTTAGAAACTGATTTTCGCAAATTCTCTGATGATTTCGAATCTTACTCTAATTTCGGAGAACCATTGTTTCCTAATGATTACGAGCTAGTTTACGACCTCAGCATCCATAACCCGTTCTTTGATTCTGATGCTGAGGCTGATGATTTGGATCTCAATGCAGCCACATCGTAGCCAGAGCCTTCCAAAATCCAATCTCAACCACGACCCTCCACCGAAATCAATTTCTACTCTGATTCACCTTTCTTTGATCCGGTTGCATATGATTCACCTCCATCTTTTGATCAGGAATCGGATATTGATTAGACCAAGAATCACGTCTTATCCTTCTCTGATCCTACAGTAGGGTTCCTACATCCTCCACAAATCTATTTTCTTTTGAGGACCCTTACTTTGATCAGGCTGAGTCGATTCACCCAAACCCTAGATTCACATTTCCATATCTTTTTGAGTCATAAAGTATCTGGTGGGCTCCACACTTACTGATTCATATTCATCAACCCATCAGACTGATTGGGTTTGGTTTACATCATTAGCTTGTTGACATGAACAAGCACCTGGTTGGACCAATCCGGCTACTTATCAAGGTGCTTGTTCTACAAAATTCCTTTGATTTGAGCACCCCTTCTCCTTGATCACCTTCTGCTCGACTGAAGGCATTGAATTTAGTACTTAACGGGAGGCAACTAGTCATTTTCCAAAAACCCAAGACCCTTCTGATTCTCTTTTTGGGCTACATCTTATTGCACTTTTGGTTTAACTTTAGAATAGTCGACTCCACCTTTGGTATTC
Organism: Thalassia testudinum; assembly: GCA_037157565.1. Lineage (NCBI taxonomy): Eukaryota > Viridiplantae > Streptophyta > Magnoliopsida > Alismatales > Hydrocharitaceae > Thalassia > Thalassia testudinum. Next base: position 39,979,979 of record JAZHRO010000002.1, on the reverse strand, counting down.
GTATCAAAGCTTGAAATCGTCCGCAAATAGTCATTCTTACTCGTTCACTCACCCTTCTGACCCTATTCTAATCTTTGAACCAAGTTGAATTCATCTCTCTTAGTTTACAATGAAGACATTGCAAATTATAGGCATTGGGGGGTAATTAAGTGCAAAACGTTGTGAAAATCAATACATGGAAGGGTTTCATTCAAAGAGAGAGAGAGAGAAAGAGAGAAAAGAGGAAAGGAGAGGTCAATTTGAGTTGAATGAAAAACAATTAAGGAGAAGAAAAGAAAAAAAAAAGAAAAGAGAAAAAAGGAGTAAACAAAAAGAAAAGAATGAAATAGTCCCTTGAAATTGAGTATGGAACTTACCTAACTTCTAGGTTGGATCGGATGATGAATTAAGACTTGAAAGGCTGAAACTTAGGAGAGTAGTGACGAGTATCGACTTTAGGTCTTTTGGACTTATTTCAGGATTTAAATACTCACATATTTGATAAAATCCAGATTAGTCCTCAGGAAGTTGAGGAAAGTGTGAGGCTGATGTAGTAAGTCTAAGGCTTAGGGATTCTTTGGCCCTGTTGTCTGTCCTTTAGTTTGCTAGACTTGATAACCTAAGCACTTAAAAAACCACACACTAAGCATGGTTCAATGCACTTAACGAAGAAATAATGCCAAAAGTATTTTGTTATGAAAAAATCTATCTCGAAAATCTAGCTTAAGAGCGGCCTGAAAACACAAGTTGATTAGACGAGTTTCCGATGCGGAAAGGTAGGAAATTCGCCTTGAAGATGCATAATAACATATCGTCTCTTCGGTGTTTGTCTCCTAGGATATCTAAATATCCTACCGGGGGCATGTAAGTACCTTGTGTTGGTTCAGATGCCATGGGCGGGATTATCCCAAAATGTCGATTGTCAGGACTTGAATTTAGCTCCATAACTCCATGAGCAGCACTATCTCGAAATATTGAAAGCTAAAGTTTTAGGGATTGCCATGGGTGGTGCTATCCCGAAGTATCGAAAACCAGGGATCCTTCGAGGATTGATGGTGGTGATAAGGAATCCCCTAAAAACTATGTTTAGGGCATATCCAAGGCTGGATTTAGGGAAATCTAAGAAGAAAAAGAGAGACACTACAAAAAAAAATTGCCTTTAGTGGCAAATTAGATAGTGACATATGATATATTTATCACTAATTCCTTTGATTTAGTGACAAATTTTTTGTATATGCTACTATAACATTTCGTCAAACAATAATTAGTACTAGTGGCAAATATATTTGCCACTATTACCTTTGATTTAGTGACAATTATTATTTATGTCACTATAATATTTTTATCAAATGACAATTAATATTAGTGGCAAGTATATTTGCTACTATATTATTTAATTTAGTGATAATTTTTAATTAATTACACTACTATAATATTTATGTTGAACATTGTAGGTGAAAGAAAGTCAATATTTCATTTTCAATATTTTTCTTTTAATCACATAAAGAGGGAAAAATTAAATTCAAACTTATTCCTTTAAATATAAAAAAACCTTCTAATTTCATTTAATATTGAGAAATATATAGGTATGAATTAAAATAACGTAACAACAATGTTGAAAACTTATGTTAATTAATGCACTGAGCTATATTTTAAAATATATTTTTAAAAAAATAATAATTTTTTTTGATAGTTATGTTTACGGTAAAATGTAGCTTTTTCAATTATAATTCATAGGTGAATTTTATTCTAGAGAGCAAAAGTGATCAATTGCCCTCTCTTCTTCCCAAAATTTCTAATTCCCTTTCCCTCCGTCCAAATTAACATATGAGTCATCTATTCACCACCACCGCCACTCCATAGAGGACCCCTCCTCCTCGTCATGGCTGCTGATCTCGACAACCACACCATCCCCATGACCGTGGAGGGGGAGAAGGAGCAGGTATTAGTCCTCTACCCTAAGCTTCGGAAGGTCAAGCAGAATGGAGTAGGAGCCTCTCCCTCCACCCCTCTTCTAAAGGTAAAGAGGCTTTACCCCAACGCCGTGCTCCCCTCTAGGGCCCCCCCGCTCTCCGTGGGGTACGATCTCTCCAGCATAGCCGACGCGAAGGTCCCACCAGGGGGAATCCCTCATCCCCACCGACCTCAGCTTCTCAATCCCTCGTGACGCGTACACCCGCGTGGCCCCCTCTCAGGCCTGGCGTGGAAGAACTCCATCAACATGGGGGTAGGTGTTATCGATGTGGACTACCGCGGCCCCATGGGTGTCTTGCTCTTCAACTACTCCGACGTCTACTTCGAGGTCAAGAGGGGGAACGCATCGCACAGCTCATCATGCAGAGGATCGTGGCGCCTGAGGTAGTAGAGGTCGAGGATCTCGATGGGCTATGGGTGTTTGATGTGTGTTTGTGTGTGTGTCACAGGGGAGGCGGTGGAGGGTTTAGGTATTTCACTGGGTGACTTCATCGAACAGGTTGTGGGCTTGCACGTTTGCAGCATCGACAAAAAGCTACTATTGTTGTGTTGTGGCTGACAGTTGATGGGTACCTTCGTGGCAGTGCTATGAATATTTCTTGATGAAAAAAGAGTAAGGCCTCTTAGATGGCAGGGGATCTTTTTGTTTCGTTCTTTTTGTCTTCAAGTATGTTTGCTATTGTTATGTTTCCAATCAAGAGATGGTTTCTTAGTGCAAAAAAAAGCCTCTTCTAGGGAAATATACTCTGCTCTAAGCATATTGTTCTTTACATATTCTTTCGTATTGGGGGCCTTAACATCGGTTCTCCCATACGATGGTTTGGCTTTATAGGAATCCTTTTTGATGAAATGAAATATAAGTCTTTTTTTTATGTATGGGGCTAATTGTCACTACCCGGACAATCCAAGTGTTTTTCCTGATATAGTCATAATTCATTGGCCATTAACTGTGATGGACAAGAATACAAATACTACTCTAATGTTGATTATGGCATTGTCATAGTGTTTATGCTGGAATCTTATTCTAATAGCCGGTGTTTATGCTGGAATCTTATTCTAATATCCGTTTACATTTGTTGGGTGAGGTTTTTTTATGCCTCTATTTGTCTCTTATTCGCTTACAAGTTCCAACAGTGGCCATGCCTAAAGCAGCTTTGGATGATTAATAAAGTAAAAAATCTATTCCAACATGCTTCTATGCTCACGATCTTTTTACCTTTTGTAATCTCACTAACATCACTTGTGTTAGAAGATATATTGTAATCATGAAGATATATTTCATGATTTGGATTTTATTTGAAAATAGGTCCAAATAAAGGTCATTTTATTATTAATTTGAAACTGACATGAGTCAGAATTAAATAGGAACTTGAAATGGTCCAAGATATATTGTCATATAGATGGGGTCTAGCTTGAATAAGCCCTATATTTTACTCTATTTATGCTGCAAAGCTGAATGATGGAAAGTCTCTATTGTCAAGAGAAATTGATTAATTGGTTGTGACCTATTTTTTATCATTGAATGACAGAAAGTGGAATGACAAAAATTCTCTTTTTCAGTTATAGGAGGATTAGCTAAATTTGCTTCTGTTGCTTCTGGAAGGATTAATATTCCAAGAGACAAAATCCTAGGCTTGGCTAACTTTTTTCTAAACATTGGAATTCCTAGTAGCACTACGGACTTCTTTAATCAGATAGAGTCCTTATCATTCTTTGAGAATAACAGGGCTTGTCACTGCCCTCTATAGTCCTTTCACTAAGTTCAAAGGATCAATTGAAGGTAAAAGTTACTACGGTTTTTGGATCTTCTATACCCCCGTTGACTATGAATCTTGAGCATGTTTTTTCCTTGGTTTTGATTGATTTTTTTTTGGCAGGCATGTCTTTGGTCTTGTCAATTTATATCAGATTTAAGGTAGAATAACTGCAGATGAGCTCTTCAGAGAATATCATGGAAAATGGCTTGAAAGTGAAGAAGTTAGAACAAGGGGCTAGAGACGCTAGAAATCAATGCAGTAGAGGCACTCTTCTTCTCTTTAGTTGTGCCTTGAGATCAAGGAACTAAATACCTATTCGTGGGTATTGAAGATGTTGGACATCCCTTACGTGCATCATGGAGTTGTCAAAAATCAGATTTCATACTTATGCGTTAATAAACAGATGCAAGTTGAAAACAGAGAATAAATGTGAGAGAGAATAGGAAATAGTTTAGGAGATGAAACGAAAAAATTGAATCCCATAGGCTTTAGAACATCAGTAACAAGAACAACTTGGAAGTTAAATTACCATAAAAAAGAGGTTCTAATGGAAGAATAGACTTACCATAAACAATCTGTTAGATTTATTTCTTATACTTGGTCTAGTGGAAGTATAGAATTACTTAAATGAAATTAGAAGTAGCATGTTAAACCTATTTGTTAGTGGTTCCATATTTTCTCATGTTACATAAATATTACAAGTAATGGCCATCAAATGGGTGGGGAAAGATATTTCTTGTTTGATGTATAGGGAAGGGCATCTTGGATCCACAGGAGGTGATAACAAGGATAGATAGAGCATTTTGGTGCAAAGGAGATTAGGATCATCTCGTAGGTGTCATTAATTCCAGTAAGAAAGTTGTCCATTTGATCTTATTGATCAAGGAATGTGACATAACCTAGGTGGCCTTCAAATTCAGGAACAATCATGTGGATGCTTTGATCTCATACACTGTGCTCTCCCTGGCATCATTGCCCCATGATCATCACTAAGGTTATAATGCTTTATCCTCTATTCCACATGAAAATGGATGACAATGATGTGGGTTCTTATCTTTTCTCTCATTACTGGATGAAATTTAGCATGCAGTTGAATGAGATGCATATTTTTTCTGTTTTGTTAATGAGAACGATTCTCCAAATTTCTATCTGCCAGGTGATTGCTGTACTTGATAGATTGAAAAAGGAAAGAAAAGAATCGAGAAACTCCTTAGATTCAACTGATGATGATGATGGATGGGATGATGTCGACCCAGATGATGGTGATATAATCCATGTCAGGTAACTGCTAGGTGATAGCCCATGGTATTATCTTATGTCAATTAACTGCTGAGTACATATAAAGCTCATTGTCCTTTTTCCAAAGATGATAATATTCTTAAATCTCTTAAAAATCATCTAAAGTTTAGGTGTCTAGAAAAGCTGCTATGCTGCATTTGTTTCTTGTTTCCATTGGTAATGCCATGTTGATGATTCAATACTGTGGTAGGAAGAACAGAGAAATACAAATATCTAGAACTCTGCTTGTTCAAGCATTAAATTAATATGCTTCATGTTACTATCACAACGTAATTTTCTTTATGCAAACTGATGTTCTGAGTGAGAAGTTTCCTCAGGATTTCGTGAATTTTAAGGTATCTCTTGCTACTCTTGACGTTGAAATGTAGGTAGAATTTCTATTAGAATTAGTGGGAAGAACAAGTAAACCAGAATCCTTATTTATGAGACTTGCAATAATAACTATAGCAAATACAAGGATCCTCCCAATTATGCTGTGGTATAAGATATAATGTGAAGACCTTCATATCATCACTTTTATGGCCACAATATCCAACTCATCACTAGTGCCTGTCAATGGTATCCTCTTTGATTAACCACCATGAGCACCCATTAGCCTCTTTAATTAACCACATTAGCACCCATTAGCGATCGTTGCTATGTCTCTTCTCTTCAGATTTAATATTGATGCTACAGGATTTACTGCTGTCAAATTTAATAGTCTAATATGGATCTATATATATACAAAACTAATATAAATAAAGAAAATAATTATAGTTGGAGAGGGGAAGTTGCGTGGTTTACTGTACGTAGTTTCAGCTTGTCGTCTGATGGTATTAATTTTCTTGAAAAGTGAAGGGTGACTATCTTATTGTCTGTTTGCTCGTTGATAGCATTATTCTAACTCAGTCCTTTTCCTTTAGATGCTTATTTCTCTACAATTTTCATTTCCATACTATGTGCAACTGCAGCTGCCACTGCTAAAGTGTTGCTGCTGCTACTGTTATGTAGCTGCTGTTGAAGTGTTCGCCACCGCTAACCTATCACAATCAGCCAATAGGGGAAGACAAGTAGAAAGCCTCAAGAGTTAAAAGTCCAAGGAGGTATCCTCCTTTTTGGCTTTGCTTTTTTTGTAATCATTTCTAACTGCAATTATTTGTTGAATATTGTAGAAATAAAAAAAAGTTATAGTTGGAAAATATTATCTTTGTTATCTTTTCTTTTGTGATAAATGCAACAAGATATTTAATTGTTAATGTACTTTCTAAATCACTTGATAGAGAAAATCATTTCTAATTATGTTTCTCATCATTTTCTCAACTCAAGCCAACGAGTAGTATACCAAATTGCACCAAAGTGAGGTAGGAAAAATATATAGTTGTTACAAGAAAGCTTGGCTTTAGAACTACATTAAAATTTCCTAAATGTGGATTTAATTGAGATTGTGCCTATGTTATGTGTATCGTATAACATATTTTAAAGGAAAGGATAATTGCAGCGGATCTTCGATATAACATTTTTTTTTTGGGTGCAGTTATTTGAATGGGTGCTAAAAGTTGGAGGCATCGGAATTATACACAACGTGCATGTAAGAGAATTATCGAAGCATTGACTAAAATATGCATCTAAGTTTGGAAGCTTGAAGCTACTAGAGATAACAAGGATTTGAAGAGGTTACTACTTTTGATGGTTGAGTTCTCACGATTCATTGTATTTTTAATTTTTCTTTACATTTTCTATTTATCTATTTGTATCACCCTTAAGAGGGGAATATTTTGGTGTTGAGGTTGCTAGTTTTTTTTGTTATTTTCTGATGTACCCCCTTAAAGAGTTTTGATTTTACTTAATTAGTTGGAGATCAATAAAATTTGGGTTATCCTTATATTTCGAGCTTGTTAAAATAAAAATATTCCTTACTAAAGAATATCAATAGTGGCAATTAAGTGATATAACAAGGTGTGATTAAAGTGAATAAATAGTGACAATTAAATGTCAAAAAAAGAGTTATTAAAGTAAATCAATAGTAGAGATTTAGAGACAAATAATTATTGTTAAATAATATTAATAGTGGTAATTAAATAATAAAACAAAAATGTCATTAAAGCAAATCAATAGTGGTGATTTAATGGCATAAATAAAAGTCGTTAAATGAAGCATATAGTGACATTAATAGCATCAATTAAATTACACTAATATAATTCAACGTTAATGGAATAGTGGCAAAAAAATAGCCATTAAAGAAGATCATTAGCAATGATAATTGCGACAATTAAAGTCACGTTAATATTGATGATTTAGGGGTAATTATACAATTGTCACTAACCCTGTAGTGACGCCAACAAGGTGACAATTAAGCGGCAATTATTTTAAGTGTTACTAATTACATATAGCAGCAAATATAAGGTCTATAGTGGTAAATATTAAATGTCGTTAAAGACTTTTTTTTGTAATGAAAACTCTCTCAATGAAAAATCCTTCTTCTCTCTTACAAACATGCACAGGTAAATTGAACTCGGACACAATATATCTAACGCATGGGTACTTTACCCACTGGGTTCAACGCACTGGTAGATAGAAACGAGGTTTTACGCATTTCGATAACTGCAACAATATAGAAAAATCTTAATTTCAGACCTGCTTAAATTAAAGAGGTTATGGTCAGGATAAATTCCATCTAAACCTCTTAAAATTAATAAAAAAATATTATGAGAGGTTTGGTATCCTTAGTTTGACCATCTGAACCTATTTTGACCTTGAAAAGAGTCGTAGACAGAATTTTGTCTTAATTTGGGCTTCTGTGTAAATTACCTAGTTAAACACGGTCAAAACTGAAATCTGACTTCACCATCAGATTCTTTGGGTCCAAATTAGGTTGTTACCAAAATTTGGGTCCAGTCAGATTCTATCTTGACTTAGTTTGCATTTTAGTCTATTAAATCTCTATCTCTCAATCAGATTCCTAAGTTTTGAAATTCCATATGTTTAGGTCCCTAACTTCTTGTCTTTCTTGCAAAAAGGGCCCTGCCGCCATTGAAGGTGTGAAAGCACCTTTAGGCCAAATTCGAGAGAAGAAATCTCTCCCAAATCAACACCAAATCCCTCCAAATTTGGAGGGATTGATCTTGAGAGATTACTCTATCTTGTAGACCAGATATTTGACCTTGATTTGTACTATAGAGCTCGAACAAAATCAAAGAAATCAAGGGATCCTTCTCCCTGATTTCTCGAACCAATCAAGCTCGTTTCCTCATCTAAAGCTTGATTTGAAGCTCTGCAAAAGCTTCCTTACGCACGGCTATCCTTTCTAGCTCAGGAAAGACCAAGAAATCTCTTTTCTCTTCTCCAGTCGTCCGCATCTGGAGCTCCGGCGAGCTTTTCCGATACCTTCCTCTGACCGGCCAATTGTCAAATTGACCAGCCCAACATCCTCCCCTCTTCCTCGCGATCGTCGCCAACCAAAGCGCTGCCGCTCTCCCCCTCTCCTTCCTCGCCACTGTGTCACCGACGCCTTCACCTTCTTCGGCTCCGGACCATCACAGCCTAGCATCCCCAACCACTCTCCCTCTCTCTAAATTTCCTAATCTCCCTCTCTCTCCCCCTCGATCATTTCTACGCCTTTAGATCTTCATTTTGACTGCCGCTTCGTCCTTGACCTCATTGTCTTCCCCACATTCGGCTCGAGCTTCGGCGAGTTTGCGCCGGCGCTATACTGCACCAAACACAATGCCACTGCCTCCATTAGCTCCGCCCTGACCCACTGATCAGAAGCCCCAACTTTATTGGGACTTCTGACCATGCACATGCACCACTGAACAAACTCACCTTCACTCGGTCTCTCCGTCAAGACAACCCACCACACACATGCACACACCAAACCACGGCCACCGTTGCACTCGCCGTGGTCTGACGAAGCTACTGAGCATTTTAATTGGGGCCCAAGGCCTGTTTTCTTGCTTTTTAGGTTCGATCGGAGCTCCACCCTCGTTATCACCTTCTTCGACTTCGGCTGCAGTCCTTTGACCGTCTCCAGCCACGCAGCTACGTCCAAGACTTGCGGACTCCCCCCAGCAACACTTCCAGGTCTTCGAGCAAGAGCACACAGTGACGAAGCAGTCGAATTCTTTGAAGTTTTGACCTGTGGCTGTGAGTGAGGAAGCTGCAGAGTTTTAGTGCCACATTGGGCATTCACAAGCGGCTATAGCGTATATTACACAAAAGTCGTATTGGTTGTTCGCCTAGAATGCACGGGGGGTGAAGTCCCCCACGCACGCCCCATTGCACGCACATCACACGCATTCTCACCGGCGCTCACGCCTCGCGAGTCTGGGCGGTGGATCCGTTTACCCAGATATGCGGGTATGACTTGTTCTGAAGAGAGAAAAGGGGGAGTGTTTTGCTTTGATTTGGGATTCGTGCCCTCTCCCTCTCTCAACACATAGCCTCTAAGGGCTTTGTTTGAGGCCCTTATGCCTTTATTGGTGTGCTACTGTTGTGCCTCTTCTGTGAGGCTTAAGGCAAGGTCTTGTGCCTTGTGAGGTGCTGCTAGTTAAGGTGTCTTAGGGCTTCTGTTGTCGTCTGATCTGGCATTTGATTGAGTACATTAGTCTGATAATTGATTGAGATTACTGTTGGTTTATTTAAGTTGATTTGTGAGCTTAAACTTAAAGGTTAATTTGATGATTTAAATCATCATTTTAACTCAATCTTTTTGCACTGATCTTTATTGAAATATTATTTTGAGCATTTCATTGGTTCAATTGCATATTATTATTGCTGTTGTGACTAGTGAATTGAAATTGTCATATTTGCTCCCTGCGAACGACCTCTGACTCCAAATTTATTTTGAGCTTTACAAATTTAAGTGTTTCATGCTATTTTTGTCATACTATAATGCATATTTCTAAACATCGATGATTTCGGTTAAACAAGGGTGTAAGCTGCCAAAGGTCAATGTAGCCCAAAACCCGAAATCTGGAAAAGGGAATGCACAACTCAGATTCGCCTTAAATCCCTGTGAGGCAAACTTGATTCATGGGACCGACCAATGGGTTGGCATGATGACAATTACGATAATAAGCTGGGTCTCGAGTCTTGCCGTAGGGTCAAGAGGATAAAAGTAACCCTGCATGAGAGTATGGATTACTCCTTGGTAGTGTAAACCTAGGCACATTCACTATGCACTTGTACACACACACATACATGTATATATATATGGATAGATATAGCCCTATTGAGCCACTTGGCTTAGCCCTATCTTGTGTTTTGGTTTTCAGGAAATGCTATTGTGGAGGATATCTTGCCGACTTTGTATTTGGATCATCTAGAGGTGAGCCCACCTATTGCGAGGGAGATTGCATGTAGCTTGGATCCTCGTCTTCGTGCCACGAAAGGTGGAGGTTGTGTTTGACCACCACAATGATGATAACACTATCATGAGCCATAACTAGATTTAATTATTCAGGATTAATTAACAAATACTCCTACATAATCGCCTGAGCGCCATGATTCCTTGGATATCCTTTCTGGGAAGAAAAAACTAAATCAGGGTTAATTCTACAGTTCTAACATCATATCATGAACAAAGAATAACCACGGGATTTGTCAGAGGTTAATCTAAGGTCAAATAAGCATTAAAGTCCAATGAGTGGGTCCATACAGATAGAAACAGAGCCAAGACAACACCTAAAACCTAAATTTCAGACTCGCTTAAATTACAGAGGTTCTGGTCAGGATAAAATTCATCTCAACCTCCTAAAATTCATAGAAAAATATTTTATGAGTTTTGATATCCTTATATTGACCATCTGAATCTATTTTGACCTTAAACAGAGTCACAGACAGATTTTTGCCCTAATTTGAGTTTCTAGGAAAATTTCCTTGTCAAACTTGGTCAAAACTTAAATCTGATTTCACCATCAGATTCCTTGGGTCCAAATTAAGTTTGTACCAAATTTGAGCCCAATTAGAGTCCATCTTGACCTAGTTTGCATTTTAGTCCCCAAACCTTTGTTCCTTACATTTAACCCCATAGCTTTCATCTTTTCATTACAAATAAGCCCCTACCTTTTTAGCTCTCTTGTAGTTGAGTCCAACTACCATCTCCTTCCTTGCAAGCGAGTAGAAGATTAGAACCCAAAGACGGCTGGATCCTAATTGGGATTCTTTCCTCATCTAACCTCTAAACCCCTCTAAATTTGGTGGGATCGAGGATCAAATCATCCTCTACCATCTGCACTTGCTTGATTGACCCAATTTGAACCTAAAAAGCTGAATGGTGCTTCAGGATTCACGAAAGGGAAACACTTTGATTCCCAATCGGATGCGCAAAATTGATGGGATTCTTGGCCTAAACGTGCTCTATATAAGCTTCTATTGATCAAGCTGCATTCCTTAATCGAGTTTAGGCCTTAAAACCTCTAGTTCTTCCCTTCTTCGACCACCCTCCAGCTCGACTCCAACGACCCTCCTGAATAGCTTCTTCAGGCCAGCCAACAGCCAAATTGGCCCGACCTCGACCTTCCTCTCCTTCCTCCGCCTCTCACCGACCAAAGTAGGGGCCATCTACCCCTTTGTCATCGCCGCTTCCCCTCAACTGAGTTCCCTTTCCGACATCGACCAATCAAAGCTAGCGCCAAATACCCCCCCTTTCATCCCTAATTTAGGTCTAATCTACTCCTCTTCCTCTCCAGATCTTTCCTAACCCTTTCCCCTCTCATTTCAATCGACACTCACCCTGCTCCACCATCGTCTTCTCCACGGTCGGCGAAGCTCCGGTGAGCTCGTCCGGCTAACACAGACCACTAAACACACTTCCACCACTCCCACAACCTCTATTGTATCGCACTGAGTAAAAGCCTTAAAGAAATTTAGGGCTTTATGCTCTCCATCGCTCTGTCGAACTCCATGCACTCCGCTCACCTTATCCGACGTCGATAGGCCATTTCGCACATCTAACCACCACATCATATCTATCGCCGCACTTGCCACTCACTGGTGAAGCTCTTGAGTTATTTTGATTGGGCCGTGAGGCCGTATTTTGGTCTTTAGGTACTCCACCGGATGCCGTCGTCGCCTTCGTCTTCCTCGACCACGTCTGCTCATCTACAACCGCTATCTGACCAATTGCAGCACACAATTAACGCGACTGCAGTCCTTGAAGCTTCTAATGCCTTGAATTGGGCATTGTAGCAACAACAACAATAGATCGAGACTCCAGCAGTAGCACACACACGAAGGAGCCCTAGTAGATAGTCCCACATCGTATGGGACAAACTCACAGTCAGGCATAAATTGATTTCGTGATCTCAGCTTACTACCCAAGACACTGAGTGGTCGGGTCCCCTGCACACTTGCCCGAGCATGCCTCGCCCGCGATCACGCCCGCAGGTCTGGACACTGTTCATGACCCGGTTACCCGATACTTGACCTAATTAAACCCCAGCTTTGAGAGAAGAGGAGAGATCTGTGAGGAGGAGGGGGGAGGGTTTTGCTCTGCGTGCCTTGGGCGCATGTTGAAGAGGAGGCTAACACTTAGCCTCTAAGTTGCCTTGTGCTGTGCTTGAAGGTTTGAGGAAGGAGAAGGCTGATGAGAGACTCGTCATGACTCTTAAATACCCCTAATTAACTAGTTTTTCTATTTAATTAGCTAAGAATATGTCTAATTAGGGTTTAATTATGATATAAGGGATAAATTAATAAGGACCATAAAAATAAGTTAATAATCTAAAATTAAATATTAATTAATATTATTAATAATTTAAATAATAATTTGGACTCGAAATATAAATATTTAGTTAACTAATTAATGTTTAATTTAACTCAAGTAATATTTACAACTAAGTATGAAATTAACTTAAGTAATTTAGCTAATTAAATAAATTAAGCTAAATGGGTCAAAGATGTAAATTCAAGGCATTTATATAATATTGATCTAATTTATAATCATATATAAAAAGTTGAAAAAGAATTAAATTAAAATAAGTCTTGAATGCCTCTGTTTATGTTTTGGTTCTCAGAAACCATTTCAATTGAGTCCTTTTCTTGCAAATAAGTCCTTAGCTTTCATTATGTTTACATCCCTGTGTATTCAACGTCTTCCTCTTCTTCTTCGTCTTCATCAGCTTGGACGGCTGACGAAGGCCAATCACTGCACCACCTGATCATCGCCCATCCACCATCATAACTCCTTCGCCCGAGCTTCTGAGCTTCAGCTCACCTTCCTCTCCTCATCCAACGGTATGGATGCACTGTTAATCCTAATGAGGTTAGGCATTTAAGCTTACCGACGTCAGAGACGACATCGGCGGTTACCTTGCATCTAGACCTCTTTCCGTCCAGGTTCAACCCCCTTCTTCATTGCCGCCACCTATAAATACCCCCTCAGCTTCTCTGATTCACGGTGATCGACCCCCTTCCCGCTCTCCCACACCATGGTCGATCGTAGGTTTCCTCCGCAACTATGTCATCTCCGTTCTCCTTCTTGAGCATTGTCGCCGAGGAAGCGCTGCCTCTCTCACCTCCTCTTCCTCTCTTTCGCCCTGCCAACAGTGCCACAACTTTAGAATCCCTCTGCTTCGATCGGCCGAAGCTTCTCTTCTCACCAAAGTCTAGATTTTGATCTCGTTTCCGCCCTGCCAACAGTGGGTTCCCTAACCCCCTTCGTCAGGTAAGTAGATCTAACATTTAGGAGTAGAATTAGCTAGGTAGATAGTTAGGAGTAGGAGTAAGTAGTTCAACTTCTCACCTCTCTTCTCCGACTCCGGTGAGGTCAATTTTGACCTCGTTGGACTTCGATTCATCATTCCTTACATTTGATCACTTTTCTTTACCCCTCACAATCACATTTCACTTCTTTCCTCACTGTTTTATCAGTTGACATGCCTAGTTCACTTTCACCTTCACCAGTGACCTTTGCTATCCATGGCGAAGGCCTCCAAGCTTAGAACACCTCCATTTGGGGCCCTCCGTTGCCTTGTCATCATCTTAGGGCCTCGTTCTACCTCTTAGATCACTTAATTAAGCATTTAAACACCTAATTCACCAACACCTTCACCTGACACCTCACTATCCATGGTGAGGTGTTTAGAGCTATTTCCACATCCAATTAGGTCCTCCATCACCCTCACGACAACTTAAGGACCATCCTGACCTAATTAATTACACCTATAATCAACTACACTCAAAATGCCCAAATCACCTCAACCTCTTGAGCTCGCTGTCAATGGCAGCTCAGGAGGAGTAATTCCACCTAATTAATCATATCAACACCTTCGCTACTTCTTACTGAAGTGTTCCCCTCGTTCAATTTTGAGGGAGATCAGTTCTTGAGTTCTGTCGAACTCAAGAAGTGATTCCACTGAATTCTTGATGAATTCAGTGTTAAGTCCTTCAATTGAGGCATCTGTCATCTTCTTGAGGTTCCTTGCAACCTCAGGAACATGTTGAGGCCATTCTTGGCCTGTTTTGTTGAGATTTTAACTTCTACATCCGTTTCTGAGTTCATTAGAGCTCCGGCGAGCTCCAGCGAGATAATTTCGTAGCTTCAGTCGTTAGAACTCCTCGTGAAGCTCTAGATCACTTGATTAGGGTCTAAGGATGAGATTCCAGTAGCTAGAATTGTGTTTTAATGATTAAATCTTCCTGTTGAGCTTTGTTTTCTTCAACTCCAGCGGAGTTGGAGAGGCTAAAATACTAGGGTTTAGAGCATGGAATTTGATCCTAAAGCATGAGGAGCTTATTGAGAATCCACATAGGCCTTTAGATTGGATTGGGAACCTCTAGGTCTCTCTGTCAAACAAACCCATTTCAAGCCTAAGTGGCAGTACCTATTGGCACTGTCTAAACCCTCAAAGTCCTAATTTGAAGGGTTAGATCAATTCCTAAGGATTAAGTGAACCCATCTGGGTCATTAATTTGATTAGAAAGGATTTGGATGCAAAAGTCAACCCTGAAGTTATCATAGTCAAACTTGAGTTCAACAGGGTTCTTAAAGGATCGATTTAATGATTTAATAGGTTGATTAAGATTCTGGGATGATTTTAAAGTGTTTAAGATTGATTTAATTGAGTTTTATTGAGGTTTGAACGAGATTTAATCTACAGTGTGTTTTGGGTTCTAAAGGGAACCCCATACTGTTCTTATGTTTCCTGTTGAGATTTAAACTCAAATCTCAGCCAAGTATGATGCAATTGATCTCCTAAATCTGTTCAGACTAGTTCTTGTTGGATTTATCTCCCTGTTAAGCCTTTCAGACCCTAAAATCGAGCTCTGAAGCTCTTTCATGAAGTATTCCACCTTCTGCCTCTTCCTAAAGTTTCTTCAAGACATCTTTCCATATCTACTTCGTGCAGAATACCTTCTTGAAGGTATTCAGGCCCTTAGTCGTGGGCAATACTCCATTCTGTAGGTCATTAGACCTGAAAGCTCCACTTTGCAGGCCGTTCCAGGCATGGCAAAGCAGCTCTGTTTCCCATTGAAATAGATGGATCAAATTTGATCCAATCACCAAATTGGTGATGCAATCGAATAGAACACCTGAAGAGCTTTCCAACAAGCTCTTACATGCTCGATTTGGATCTTTGAGCTGCTGGCAATCATCATTTAAAGTTTGGCCCGGAGCTGAGAACTGAGTCCCACATCGGGGGTCTATGAATGCTCGACTTAGTATAAGTCGATTTTGCGCTACGAATAGTATGTCAGCATAGGGCACAAAGAAAACTTGAGCATATGGGTGCGGGTGCATGCGTACGCACGTGCCTGTGCATGGGTGTGTGTGCTTGTGGGCGTGCGTGCATGTGGGCCCGATTGTGGGCATGTATGTGAGCGGGCTTGATAGGGCCTAGTACTGTGCGATGCTAAATAAATGAAAATCCACCTAATATAAATTAGAGTGGGTCTCAAGTAGGGTCTGGTCTCACCCTACGGGGTGCTGTGTATCCTCGAATGAGGCCCACTCGCCCATTAAAAATATAAATTTTTATAATTGATAAAGATTAATGAGTTAAGATTGGTGAAAAATCGACTAAGTGTAAATAAGGAATGCACAGTATAAATGAAAAGAAGGAAAGGAAAAGAGATAAAGAGAAGCTAAATGTTAAGCTTGAGAGAGTAAGGAGAGACAACATAAGAAAAAAATAGAGCTTGAGAGAGAGATTACAAGAGAGAAGCAAAAGAAGAGCTAAAGGAAAGAAAAGAAATAAAAGAAGACAGGAGCTTTAAGCAAAGAAATGAAAATAAATGTATAGAGAATTCAGACATCTGTATACTCTACCAGAAGTCTAATTTTACTTTTTAAGTCTATTTTTCTTATCAGACGTCTGATTTGAGGCTGAAGCTACTATATCTTTTGTAATCGAGCTTTTAATTGTTGTAAAGGTATTGATATTCTTTGTAAACATTTTATGCCTTATATTTTGTAATAAACAATGTTTCCATTTGATTTTAAATGACAAATCTTTCTTGTAAACTTGTTTCTTTTTAATGGAATATTGTATGCTTTGGATTGATTAATATTTTGTGCTATATTCATGTGCTTAAAGTATTGTTATTTATAATCTGATTAATTAAGTAGTTAGTAATTTATGCTTAGGGATTAATGGTGAATTAGGATTCAATTATGCCTCCTAATGAACGACCTGAACTTAACTAGTTAAAAAAAGAATTTCAACTCTAAAATGTTAGGTTAACTTGACTCTATACTACACTTCTGATATAAAATCGAGTTAACCTAAGTTACATTCTTGTGGAATTAATTAAGTCTAATTAACTTAATTAACTGTGTTGAGAATTAACTCATACATTTTAATGACGCCGTTGCTGGGGAATGCAATGTTTTGCTTCATTTTATTAACTAAAACATTCCCTTGCATAATTTTATTAAGGACATCATTTTAATGGCGCCGTTGTCGGGGAGGTAACTGTATTTTATATTTGCCATTATTTGTAGTTTATAAATAATTCCTTTTACAATTAGCTTTGTTTTGTTTTATTTTTGTCTTCTTTTCAGGGATATCATCACAGGTATTCTCAGGAGAGAAGGTGGGTTTTTCTGTTTTTGTTTTCGTATTCCCATTATATATAGCATTGTGAGTATTTCTTTCTTAGTCTTTAGTGTAGTTTGCCTGTTGCATTTAGTCAGAAAAACGTAAAAAATACAAAAATATGCATACTTCTGACTAGCAATAGCATGACTTAGGCATACACTCCTAGGAGTGCACATTCCTACAGTATATTTGCAATTTGACTCAGGATTTTCTACTCTGTTATCTCGCATCAGCGGGAAAACACATGCAAAAACCCGTGTAGATCCCTGTCATTGGAGTAATAAGCAAGACCATATATTGATTGAAATTATATAAAAAGTGATCACATTTACTTCTTTCTATCATTTTGTAAAAGATTAACTAAAAATAACTTTTAAAACCCGTGACATATAATCTGTTCGCAGATTGCATGCGGGTTTTTATCGTACACATTTGTTGCATGCTATCGCATACACAGTGTAATCATTAGAGTCACACGAGTCATATATTTTGTACCTCTCTTGTTTGCACCTCTTAGGGCTTTGGTCGAAGATCAACAAGTTTGTCTCACTACTAGAGCCCCGAGGAGCTAGTAGTGAGCGGTCTCAATCCTAGACCTTAGACCTTCGAGCCTTAAGGATACGCACCCGCATAGACACAATTTAGGACGGGTATTTTGGATTGATACTGTATTTGTTTGCGTCAAATTACTTTCCGTGTTGATAGGAACACCATCATGGGCCCTAACTAGCTCATTTTGACCCATAAAAGAGAACAAAAGCTCCTACATAACCAACTGGAGGTCTTAACTCAATAAATAACCATTATAAGAGAAGCAAGAAACAAGGGGTAAAACTGTAATTTTATCATTGCAGTACAACAATAGATTTTCTCATGTACTAAACACATGTCAAATGGTCTTAACAAGATAAAAAGTGGGTTGGTTCAAACAAAAAAGGGTTCATGTGAATTCTAGGAATTAAATGACTTCTTGTAATCCTAAAATAGACCAACTTGATTTAACAAGGTTCTGGTTGGGATAAAATTCACCTAAACCCTCTAAAAATCATGGAAAAATATTCTCTAGGGTTTAGAACCTTCAATTTGGCCCTTAGAACCTATTTTGACCTAATATTTACCGTAAATTAGGTTTTTGCGTCAATTACTCAGTCAAAAGTGGTCAAACCCAAAATTCAACTCCACCATTGGATTCCTTAGGTCCAAATTAGGTTTGTACCAAAATTTGGACATAAGAGGAATTCATCTTGACCCACTTTGAAAACAGGTCCAGCTCAATTACATTTCTACCCCTATCTTTCGAAAACCTCTACAGAAACCCCCCTAACTTCCTCGTCATTCTTTGCAATTAGGTCCCTCTATCATTATAGCGGAGAGAATCCTACTCCGGCGAGGTTTTAAAGATAAGAACTCTCTGATCTCTCAGAGAATCCCCTTCAAAATTGAAAGGGAAATTCTCTGAGAAATCTCATTCAATGTGAACCCATTGATGAGTCCTAATTCCTAGCCAATCTCTCATACGAATGCATGAGAGATTTGGGTCTCTCTGAGTTTCCATCTCCGGCGAGATTGCTGTGCTTAGAAGCTTGGCTTCCAAGCACAAACCCAACCTTCAAGACCTATTTAAGAAACCCTAATTCATTTCGCACCTCCTTAGCTTAGAATTGGGCTGGTCCACCCCACTTTCTTCTCTCCTCACCGGCCACAACTTCTCCGCAAGCTCCGGCGACTTTGTCCCCTCTCTCTCGTCGCCCAACCACAATACCAGTGGTTGGGTTGCCTTCCTATCAATCATCCGCGCCAGCCATACCAGCTTGACACTACCTCTGCCCCTGTTGTTGCCGTCGCCTCACCTACGGAGAGCTTCGTCTCCGGCGACAGTAACACGAGCCGGCCGCCATCCCTACCTCCTTCGTCCTTAGCTTAGGTTAGTATAATTTCTCTCTCCCTCCTCTTCCTGTTCCCCCTCTTTATTTCTTGAAACTATCCCTCGACGCCACAAATCACCACCACCTTCTCCACCTCCGGCTAGACCTCTGGCGAGGCATCCCCATCGCTCCGCACCTCCATTTGCCTCGCCAACCACCCCATAAGCACTGCATCACTCCATTGATCATAAACCCTCACTCAACTCACTGCGCCACGCCCCCAAAACAACCCCCAAACACACCCACTCTCACGCACGTAGGGTGCCCTAGGCATGCACACTCTGCCACCCCACTCCACGCCGACCCCTACACTACGTTCGCCGTGTCTCGACGAAGTTGTATGAGCTTTCTGACGAGGCCGTGAGGCCATTTTCATGGTTGACAGGTTTGGAGGCCCGCCACCATTGAAGCAAGCAAGCAGCTAGCTTGCAAGCTCGTTCCAGGTCTCCTCGCTCCAGGCTACGAGTCCCATGGTGTACGGACTCCTCTCGCGCACAGCTTTAGTCAAGCAATTGGCACTGAAGACCGAAGTCGCTGCTGCAATCAAGGAAACCTCCTGCTGCGGACGCACGCGAAACGTCCCACCTTGGAAGATCTTGAGCGGGCGCAGCAGAATAAGAGGAAAAAGTGAATAAGGCTCTTCGCCTCCTGACCACGGGGTGAGGTCCCACTCACCTCTCACCGCCTTGTCTGTTACTCGATCCCCGTGGACCTGACTTAACCCGTACACCTGATTTGCACTCCTCGCCCACCACCGCATGCCGGTGGGCTTGGTCCCGGGTGCATTCCTGACCCGATTACCCGAGAAGCGGCTCTGGGAGAGCGAGCTTAAGAGAGAAAGAGGAAGAGAGATCGCGGGGGCGGGTAGGGGTAGGTTTTGCTCTCTCACAGGGAAGGAGAAGAAGAAGAAGCCAAAGAAGCTAAAGGCTGAAGGGCTAAAGAAGAAAGAGAAGGAGAAGGAATTGAAGGCAGAAGAAAGAGGCGCCGCCAAAGAAAGAAGAAGAAAGAGAAGAAGCTAAAGGTAGAAGGAAAGAAAGCAAAGGAAGGCTAAGGCACGAAAAAATCAGAGAAGAAAGAAGGAAGAAAGCTAGCTAGAGACAGGGATCAGAGAAGAGAAAAAGAGAAGAAAAGCATAGCACTATAGCAGCCATATTTAAGACGCCTGATTCACAAAATCAGACGTCCATTTTTTGTGCTCTCTTTATATACATTGACATTCTGAATTTTCGCGCTATAACTCTGATTTTTCATTGCATATTATATTCAATTTTAAAGTTGTGCTCTTGATTTTTAAACTCCAATTTGCTCCCTGTGTTCGACTTCGAACTTAAAACTTCGAGTAATAAAATATATTTGTTTTCGAGCGATTTCAACTATACTACAACGCATACATTTTAAAACATTGATCTCGTTCGGCAAACACGCGTATTCTAGGATTCTTCTTTTCCTTTGAAAAGAAGAAAAACCTGCTTTTAGGGCTATTTTGAGTCTTGATTGCTGCTGTTTTTTTCGCAGTGGTGTTAGTGTGCCTTTGCACATTTTTTCTGGTTTATGCACGGGAGGCGATCCCTGAAACCGCCTCTCGTATCTCCTTTGACAGGTCTACTTAAACTAGTTGCACTGAAGCAACCACCTAATTTCTCGTCTGCTACATCTGCTTTTTTTCCTTTTGATCCTATGGACCAAACGTAGAATCCGAATCCCGAGATCCCTTCTTCTGGTGAGGGGGAGATGCCGCTTTTTGATATCCATGAGGTGCTCCTGAACCAGAATCTACAAACCCGTCCTCCTCCTTGACCTGAGGCAGGTTTTGAAAACCCTGATTTCCCGAATCCACCTCGTCCTAGGCCTCTACTCCGAGACTACTATAATCCATCCAATGCACAAGTAGAGCCTAATGTTAGGATTCCCATTAAGGAAAATGACTTAGAGTTAAAGCTGAATATTATAGGTCTAATTCCACACTTTCATGGGTTTGCATTCGAGGATTCATTCCAACACATAAAAGATCTGAAAAATCTTTCACAAACTCTTGGTCCTCGAAATCAGAGTCGGGAAATCCTACTCATGAAAATATTCTCCTTTAGCCTTAAGGATAAGGCTACCTACTGGTACAGAACGATCACACGACCTATCTCTACTTGGAACAAACTAGAATCAGCATTCTTGAAGAAATTCTTCCCTATAGGTCGCACCAACCCACTAAGGCGAGCCATTACAACTTTTGCGCAGAATCAAGTAGAACCAATACATGAAGCGTGGGAGCGCTTTCATGAATTGCAAAGGAAATGCCCACATCACGACATCCCTCACTGGCAACTCATGCACATCTTTATTATGGATTACAAGAGGGCATTCGCAATCTGGTCGATGTCTCTTGTGGAGGGAATTTCCTAAATCGCGACGAAGAATCCACCTCAGAACTGTTTGAAGGGATGGCGGAAAACTCGATCAACAATGCATCCATGTTGCAATTCACACGGGGAAGCTCAACTTCGCATCAGAATCCGCATCAGAAGGGCATTCATGAGATCGGGAATCAGTCTAGTTATAAGGATTTAGAGATTATTGTAGAAAAATTGGACAAAGTAGACATCATAGCGAAGCATCTCGATGAGGTTCAAAACACGATGAAGACTCTTACGCCTCTACTCAATTGAGAGAGTAAGGAGAGAAATAACTTAAGAAAAAAATAGAGCTCGAGAGAGAGATCACAAGAGAGAAGAAAAAGAAGAGCTAAAGGAAAGAAGAGAAATAAAAGAAGATAGGAGCTTTAAGCAAAGAAATGAAAATAAATGTATAGAGAATTTAGACGTCTGTATACTCTACCAGAAGTCTAATTTTACTTTTTAAGTCATCTATTTTTCTTATCAGACATCTGATTTGAGGCTGAAGCTACTATATCTTTTATAATCGAGCTTTTAATTATTGTAAAGGCATTGATATCCTTTGTTGTTACGACCTGATCCTGGCTCCCTATAGAACCCAAGATCGGTTAGCCTCGACTAAATTCCAAGACCCAGTCGTCCAACGAGAAATAACCAAATGCATAAGACATTCCACAACCACACATGCAATGTAACTAAGCAGAAATAGATAATGACAACCATGGAAATAGAACAGAATATCTCAAAGATATTACATGCTACAAGCGGAAAAGTACTATTACAGACATAGCCATCACAATTAGAACAGAGAGAAATATAACCGAAATAGGTATTATATGCTAAAGGTTTCACTACTAACAAAAACCTTTGCAACGGAAAAAAAGAGAAAGGACTACGGCTGGGCTCCACTGGGCCCAGCGCCCTCTACAGTCGGTGGCGCTGGCTGTTCAACTCCTTGACCTGAACATGATTATATAAATATGTGGTCAGCTAACACTAAGTAGAGTGGTGGTTAAGTCATTTACATGCAATTAAACATAAAGGAAACAAGCAACTGATTAACTATCCAATTTCTAGTTATGTATTATTATTTGTTTCCGTTTAAACATCTATGTGTTTCTGATTCAGTTTCTAGTAAGGGTCCTTAACATTTCTCAAATCCACTTGTTCCCTAAAAGAACGATCTTGGTGCAATTTTCCCGTGATGCAGGATGTATACATGACACTCTCCTAGTTGAGAAAGCACCTCGTGATACTCCTATACCTGGTCTACCACCCCAGGGTCATGGTCGCGACGTAGCGGTGACTACAGCACACGCGATAGCCTCACGGGTAGCTACCCTACATTGGCATACGGTCAGTTGTTTTCTCTAACGGGTATGCCCAAACGTACAACACAGAACATAACAGGGGCCACACCCCTCGACAGTCTGCGTACCCTCGCCCGACTATCCCAGTGTGCCCAGTGGGCTTAACAAGAGTTGGTGTAGGGGGCCAATCCTAACCCCAGGTCCCAACCCAAGGGGCAACTAGCTCCCTCCTACACTAAAGTGACAGTAGCATTCCTCGATACCACGTACACAAGGGCCAGCTCACTTTTCATACCCAAGTCCATACATCCAACCAGCTCGAAGGCAACATGTTCCATCATACATCCGATATTCCTTTCAGTATACTTGAGTTCCTTTCCTAGTTTCCCGTAGGATTCATGCATCGTACTAATCTCATTTCATATATGGCATATGTCACTTTTCACATTCCGATTCTCAATCGTATAACAGGCAGCTTGTGATTTAATAATTTAAGCAATCACCACATCACTTAACTATTTAGTTGCTAGTGGTAAAGACTTTAACATGCATTTCAGAGTATAACAACGTGGTTCAAGTAATGTACATTCTTCCTTTTCAGCCCTAGGGTTCGTTTTATGTCCTAGGGTTCAATTAGATCATTCTAATAGAACATGCATTTTAATCATTTAAATCACACTATCAGGGGAGATCACTCTACCAAGATATTCGGGTGGAATGGGGGTTCATACGGTAGATCTCGTCGTCTCTGCGGGTCCCGTATACACTACGGACTGGAGACCTATACCATTGGCCAATTATGTCAAACAAGTTCAAAATAGCATAGGTGTGACACTAACATGTAGAAAATCCCGAATGGAAACCATCGATACTTCGCTTGCGTAAAATTGGCTCCGTTTAGGCCCTGAACCGACCAAAAGCATGCACTTTGACCAAAATCAGACGTCTGGGGCGAGTCCTAGACGTCTTAAACAATTGCAGAGGCTCACCTTACATTCCTGTATCTTTTTCAGACATATGAACCCCTTCGCAGCCGTCTGAGGGAACTTCCAGACGTCTGGCACCGCTCCCAGTCGTCTGGAAGAGAGGTCAGATGTCTGACACGGTCTTTAGACGTCCTAAAGTGCCTCGATGGGCATGCCACACACCTTTCCAACGCCTCGTACCTGCGCATGCACGCTCCACTTAAGTGAGACACCTCAAATGCTAACGAACATGCATGCAGGCTTGTGACGGGTACATACCTCGACACCCTATGTGTTGTTAGACGTCCGGTGTCAACTCCAGACGTCCTGCGGCTCCATCAGACGTCTATAGAGCATTACAGACGTCTGATACTACGGAAAAATAACTCTGCAGAACTCCTCGCGAGCTACAACTGCTGCAACCGCAACAGGTCCGCCCTCCTCGTGTAGGTCTTCCTCCTGCACGGCTTCTCCTCCCTCTCGAGCTCCTTCGGCTCCTCCAGCCGCACTTCCTTCCCTCGCCCGAGCTCCTCCGAGCTCCTTTCCTCTCCTTTTCCTCCTCGCAGCTCCTTCCCTTGCCCACGCTCTCTCTCTCTCCCTCGCCTAGGCTCTCTCTCTCTCTCTCCCTCTCCCTCTCCTTCGTGCTCCTCCCCTCTCCTCCCCCACTCGCGACTACAAAGGGATGGGGGGAGAAGATGGTCGCCGGCGGCAAGGTGGTGGACGAGTGAAGATGGAGGTGGTGTTGGTGGTGTGGGGAGAGTGGAGGGGTAAGGGGGGTGTTATAAGGGAGAGGGTTTAGGATTTAGGTGGGTGTGTGTGTGCGTTGATGGTGGGAGAGAAGGGGAAAAATTGCGAGGTTGCCCCCGCAAGGTTTCCTTTTTTCCATACAGAGCCCACAAACTTAAACCTAGGGGGTTAAAATTGCGTCTACACCCCTAAGATTTCAAAAAATTCCCGAACAACCCTTAGGAAGGGTCATTTCATTTGTAAACATTTTATGCCTTATATTTTGTAATAAACAATGTTTCCATTTGATTTTAAATCATAAATCTTTCTTGTAAACTTGTTTCTTCTTAATGGAATATTGCATGCCTTGGATTGATTAATCTTTTGTGCTATATTTATGTGCTTAAAGTATTGTTAATTATAATATGATTAATTAAGTAGTTAGTAATTTATGCTTAGGGATTAATGGTGAATTAGGATTCAATTATGCCTCCCAGTGAACGACCTAGACTCAATCAGTTAAAAAAAGAAATTTAACTCTAAAATGTTAGGTTAACTTAACCCTATACTACACTTCCAACATAAAATCGAGTTAACCTAAGTTACATTCTCGTGCAATTAATTAAGTCTAATTAACTTAATTAACTGTGTTGAGAATTAACTAAAATAAAGGCCTGAAGGAGAAAAGGCCTTGAGAAAAGAGGAAGCCCTCATGTGCTTGTGAAGACGTGAAGAAGAAAGGCTCTTGAGAGAGCCTTGTGCTCTGTTGATGCTGTGTTTCTGTTGAGACGTCTGATGCCTTGTTCTATCGTTTGAGGCTTGAGGTTGATTCTGCTGATATTGTTGGATCATTCTGGTACCTAAGTTATCTGATTGAGAATACTATTGGATTATTTGAGTAATTTGAATATGAGATGCATGCTTAATTAGAGGGATCTAAATGGTGATCTAAATTACCACTTTTTATGTTTCTTCTATTCTTTTTGATTATATTCTTTGAGATACATTGAATATAAATCTGACAAGTTTTATTCATTGAATATTTCTATCTGATGCTCAATTTACTGTGCTCATTTATTCTGAATTGAGATTAATGTATGAATTCCACATTTACTTCCTGTGAACGACCTCAGACTCCAATTAGATTTTGAGTTTTATAAATTTAAGTGTTTTGCGTTTTCGTTGACTATACTACACATGCATTTCCTTAAACATCGATGATTTCGTGCAAGCACACGACAAGGAGGAGCTCATCCGGATGTGATACTGGAAGCTCATCAACGTTCTCCACAAGATCATCAATATTGTTTTGGAGTTGTATTGGTTGGCATGAGACGCACCGACATCTATGACTCCTCTTATTTTGTTTTAGTGGCGAGTAGGATGACATGTTATCGGTAGCTCGCTGTTAACTTATGGATTTTGATGAATATGTGTGTGTGCATGCACGCTAGAATGTGTGAGTTTATGTGATGTGAATAATTTAGCTGTTGCATTGAATGGGATGTGTTGGAAGCATTGATTTCTAATTCCTTTCTATATAACTCACTTTTGCATTTTTATTTGATATCATGGATGGTACGTATGTGGATGTATGCATATTGGTACGATGTGGGTACAAGCAAATATTAGGTTAACTCAGGTGCCATCGAATAACGAATTCAGGGCACCACATAGGTCCACCTTCATTTTTCATAATTTTGAGTAAATATGCTCTAATTTTAGATCAGATATGGGTTAGAAAATGCAAAAGTTGACGCAAAAGTTGACGTATAGTTGTATGAATGTAGTCTTCACTTGATATATCTCATTTTTATGAAAAAAAAGTACTGATACATGGTAGGGTCCACTACTGTTAAAATCAACAACAAATCACTTTTGTATGGATGCAAACCACTTAAATCACCTTTGGAATCATTTTGCACCGGTGTAATCTTACTTTACACCTGGTTTTGCACAGGTGCAAAGTAAGATTATATCGATGCAAAATTAAATTCCAAGTGTTTATTCACTTATGACAAGTGATTTTACACTTGAAAGATGATTTTTCCACCTTAATGTTTATGATTTAGTCATTAGTGTTTAGGATTTAGCGAAACGGTTTAGTCATTAGTGTTTAGGGTTTAGCGAAACCCTAAGGTGGAAAAATCACATTTCAAGTGAAAAATCACTTCTTATACATGAAATCACTTTCCATAAACCTAAACCTTTAAACCCTAAATGTTAAACCAATAAGTCAAAATCACTTTGCATGGGTGAAACTATCATTGAAATAATTTTGTACCGATGCAAAATGAGATTTCATCGGTGCAAAGATATCTTAAGATAATTTATCACTAGTGTAAAATCACCTAGAATAATTTATCACCGGTGTAAAGTTATTTATCACATGTGCATTTTAAGTTAAAGTGGTGTGGTAATTTTTTTGAATGTGGTGGGACCTACCACGTAACAAAACTTACGTTCTTTTATTTTTTTATATTAAATATCAATTATCAAGTAAACCCACATTCACAATATTATATATAACATGAGAACAGGATCCACAAATTCCCCCCACATCGCTATCTACGTTTTTCTACCTTTTAACTTTCAAATGAGTGGAATTTTTGACTTTTGAATTGATCTTTCTTACAATTCTTGTGAACTTCTTTGTTCCTTCTTTGTCCGACTTCACCGACGCTTCCAAAGGGTGTTCTACGTTCTCCTTCCCAAACAATCTCTCCTAACTAGAGAAGGAATTGTTGTCTTCATGGGGAGGGAGAGGGCTGGGTGGAGTGTATGTGTCTGAAGTGAACTGTGAAGTAAATTTGGGTGCTACCTCCTGTTACTTCTCAACATTTTTTCGAAACCATTTAGTGTTCCCTTCTTCTTCGCAAATATGCTCTTGGAATTTTCAGCGGAAATGTTGTACATATGCTCCTCAGGAGCCTAATCCATCGACGAAGTTAGATAGACGTCGACCACTTGTGTGGCTCTCGAGAGCCCACGTCCTTCTCAAGGGAGCAGTGCACGTCAAGAACTCTCTCGTCCCCCTTCCATACCCCTTAATTTCAACTTTACCGTCGACCTTCCCCTCCATTGTTTCCCACGGTACATCACCTGCACGCCGATGGCAACTCCTGCCCATCTTCCCCTCCCCTTCCACCTCCTCCCACCCGCAAAGCCACACTCCCGTTGCCCACTCCCTCGCTGCTTGGCGACCTCCACACGCCCAATCTCCACACCACTTCTGCCAAACAAGATCCACGGCAGAAGGCACGGAGGCGCGTGCTCTGCAGTAGCCGAGAGCGTCGGGACCCAATTGCCCTCGGAGGACGAGCAGGTCCTGGTTCCCAAGGACGTCGTGAGGGAGGGCGCCGCCACGGAGGAGGAGAAGGTGGAATACGACTGGAGGGAGGAGTGGTACCCCTTATATCTTACCAAGGAGGTCCCCGACGACGCCCCGCTCGGCGTCACCGTCTTCCACAAGCAGCTCGTGCTGTATAGGGATGGGCATGGCGTCATCCGTTGCTACGAGGACCGATGCCCTCATAGGTATATATGTGATGGAGAGAGATGCATGTCCCTCGCTTGGAAGATCAGGGAAGTCTACGAGTAGAGACATATATGGCTTTTGATGAACAGTTGAAGTTCGCTTTCTACAGGCTGGCGAAGCTCTCAGAAGGGCAACTCGTGGACGGGAGATTGGAGTGCCTCTACCACGGCTGGCAGTTCGAGGGCGATGGCCAATGCGTGAAGATCCCGCAGGTATATTTCGATCCAATTTTTGCAAGGGGATCGAGTTAATGGGCTATTTTTTATGCTTTTAACTTAGTAAATTTTTTTATGCTTATAACTTTATTTACATGTTACATTATCGTCGTGAAATTTTAAGGATCTTGCCATCTTAGTATTACTTTCGTTAATAATATCAAATTTTCAACTGCTAAACTAATAGTAAAAATTAACCTGCTTGTTGGAGGGGTTAACAATCTCCGAGTTATAGGAAAAGTTCTCATGGTGATATTTTAATCTAGGAAAATTGTCCTATTATTGATGGATTCCACAATTCCAGTACCATGACATCCGTGCCCAGATACGCCTTGGATCCATTGGTTCGGTCCTCGAGGAGCGGCCAACGCCTCCCGATGGCACCGGATCTCTCCGTTGTCGAGAGAATCCGGGCTCTCTCCGTTCCTTTTTTTTGGTTTTTTTATCCGTTATCCGCTCGTACGCAGCAACTAACCAGTACTTACGCATCAACTGCAGCTCCCGGAAGGTGCGAAGATACCACGATCGGCCTGCGCGAAGCCCTACGAGGTGAGGGACAGCCAAGGCGTGTTGTGGGTGTGGATGTCCGAGAGGACCAAGCCCGACGAGACGAAGCTCCCATGGTTCGAGCACTACGCCCGCCCGGGCTTCAAGGACGTCTCCGCCGTCCACGAGCTCCCCTACGACCACTCCATCCTCCTCGAGAACCTCATGGATCCCGCCCACGTCCCAATCTCCCACGACCGCACCGACTTCACCGCCAAGCGCGAGGACGCACAGGCCCTGGTCTTCAAGGTCCTCGAGCGCACCGCCCGCGGCTTCGCCGGCCAATGGTGGCGCTCCAAGACCCCCGCTATCGTCAACTACACACGCTTCGACGCCCCCTGCGTGCTGCAGAACAACATCGAATTCGTCGACAAGAACGGTAAGAAGCAGTACTTCTCCGGCCTGTTCCTCTGCCGGCCCGCCGGGCAGGGGAAGTCCATGCTCATCGTGAGGTTCGGGAGGACTGCGGACTCACTCCTCTTGAAGCTTTTCCCGACTTGGTTCTTCCATCAGAACGGGGCGAAGGTGTTCGAGCAGGACATGGGTTTCCTCTCCTCGCAGAATGAGGTGCTGATGAGGGAGAAGGTGCCCACCAGGGAGCTGTACCTCAACTTGAGATCATCCGATTCGTGGGTGGCGGAGTACAGGAAGTGGATGGACAAGGTGGGGCACGGGATGCCATACCACGTCGGGCACAGCACGATCTCGATGCCCACGGAGCCGGCGGTGGTGGAGCAGGCGCCAGCGGGGCTGGTGGCGGCGGTGTCGGCGTCGTTCCCGGCGAAAGGAGGGTTCGGGGAGCCGCAGGCGCCGAACCCCGCGAGCAGGTACTTCCGGCACGTGGTGCACTGCAAGGGGTGCAGGGAGACCCTCAAGGCTTTCGAGGGGTGGAGGAAGGTGCTTGCTGTTGCAGCCATGGCATCTGTGGCTGCGGCGATACTTGCGACGACGAGGCAGTGGAAGGCGATGGGCCTGGTGGTGGCGGCGGCATGCCTTGCAGGATTGTACGCTTGCTCCGGTGCTATCTCCCTCATCACGACCAACTTCGTCAGGGTCCACAGGAGGTTGTGAGAGTCTCGGACGGAATGAACGTACGTAGTTCTGCTGCCCCCATTGCATATATGTAGTTTCGATTTTGATGGGGGGTCAGCTGTAATTAGTGATGATATCCAGGGGAAGTTTCAGCCTCAGCTCAGGTGTATATTTTTCAGGTGGGCCGTTTTTGATTCTTCGTGTTGCTGATTTGTAAAGCTGTCATGAGATTTTCCTCAGGTTTACTTACTAGGCCGGTTGGCCTCCTAGAGTAATAGTGTACCTATTTACTTGAACAAAGAAAAAAGAAGGGAGAACCTATCTATATATATACATTTTGCATGTAGAAAGGATTTACCAACAGCCTTAGAAGTTACAAGACACTGTGGTGTGCTGGCTTGACAACACTTATATCAACCTTGAGAATAATATTGAATACAACATTGAATAATACTCTTGAATTTTCAACTAGGTTGTTGCTAGGTTAATACTTGATTCACTGGGTTGATGGCATC
Organism: Thalassia testudinum; assembly: GCA_037157565.1. Lineage (NCBI taxonomy): Eukaryota > Viridiplantae > Streptophyta > Magnoliopsida > Alismatales > Hydrocharitaceae > Thalassia > Thalassia testudinum. Next base: position 39,949,791 of record JAZHRO010000002.1, on the reverse strand, counting down.
GCCGAACAAAGTCACCTTTGGTAAATCTTTGTATAAAGTCAAATTTTGACCTTATTGGATTGTCTTACTTTTGCTTCTCCACTACAAATTGTTCTGCACTTCAAAGCTCTAATCTTAATAACTTTTCATGAAGCATCCATCAGTATTGTTGCTGCAACTGAAAAGGAAGCTCTAACTATAGTGTCTACACATATTATATTTCGCCCCTCTATTACGCACTGTGACTATAAGGATCTTTGTATTTAAGCCTTTCAATGCAATGTTCTCTTGCAGTCTGTCGCAAAATAGTATTTGTCAAGGAAGAAGGAAGAACAACAATATCATTAAGGATTCTTCTTTGACCCTCAGGATTATAATGCTTCTCTAGATTATATATAGTACGATGCTGTGGACACTATGATACTTATAATTTTAGTTCTTTCGACTCCTGATAATTTCCCTGATGGGGACCATATACCCACCTTTCCCTAAACTAAACATCACTTGACCAAACATCACCACTTTGCAACTCATTTTACTACTTATCCAGTGGGGATCTCGTGTCCACCCTCCCTAAAAGAAAAAATCACCGGTGATATTTTGATTTTTGGTTTCAAATCAAATATCACTGGTGATTTTCATAAGTGATTTTCTGTTCTAAATCAAATATCATTGATGGTATTTTAAATAACACCAATGAATTTTAATTGTATGCTAAAAACACTGGTGATTTCTTGACTTTTGGTAGGTCCCTCTGTGTGCATTATGATTGTGTGACATTTTGTGTGATACAGGTAAATCACTTCCTAAACAAAAAAATCACGAGTGGTATTTGTTGGTGCAAGTACATCATGATCTTTGATTTTGATGATAACAAAACAAATATTATTTAACGATTGTATTTGGAGTATAGGATTTCAAGTTAAATGCAATTAGAAGGAGTTGATGGAAGCTTAAGCTTAAGATCTATGGAGGATTGGAAGAGCTTGTTGGAGAAAAGAATCAAGGAGTATTGGGGGAAGGAGCTAAGGAAGAAAGGATTGAAGAGTGAAGAATAGGACTTAGAATTTTGTTGTTAAATCAATATAATTTACTTTATTTTTTTCTTTTCCTAGATATATGTAAAAGAGCCCCCGAACTTTAGTTAGCCATTAGGTTACCTAGCTAGAGAATCAAACCCTACTGTAAAGATCCGTTTTGTTCTGAGTCTTTTAAAACGTCTGGACTATCAGTCAGACGTCTAGACCCCTTTCCAAATGTCTGGAAATTGAAACTTTTATACGCAACTTCGCGTCTACGCGCTGACTGCGCGTAAACACTCCCTCTTTTCTCTCTCCCTCTTCTCTCCTCCACCCGAACCCTAACCCCACTCCCTATATAACCCCTCTTCCCCCTTCCTCTCTTCCCCACTCCACCACCGCCACCTTCCTTCCTTCCTTCCTCTCCATTGCAGCGAGAGGGACGAGCGCGAGAGAGGGTGCGAGAGCGAGGGGCGAAGAGGAGAGGCGGCGTGAAGAGAGGAGGAGCTTGTGTTTGTGAGCTCGTGGGAGCTCGCCGGAGGACACACCGTCGGAGCGGCGTGTGCGGGAGGAGGAACGCGTTGGGGGAGACGTCCTCGACACCTTGCTGCAGACGAGGAGGAGATGCCATGGTTGCGCGTGGCGAGGGGGAGCAGGATGTCGGTCTGGTTCTGGGTTTTTCCTAGAATCAGACGTTTGGCCTGTCGTCCAGACGACGGGTTGGACGTTTGGTGACGACACCAGACGTCTGAAAGTAGAGCTTCGCGAAGGTACGCTCCTCTTGCGGTTACGGCCATGCAGGCCGCACCGTAGCTTCGATCTACGTGGTTAAAAGAGGAAGATATCGTCTGTTGAGTGTAGGGATAGCTTCGAGAAGATGCGGGGCACGTCCTCCCACGCGTTTCGGACATCTGAACAGCTTACCAGACGACCGGAAGCACTCCCAGACGACTGGAGAAGAGGTCGGACGTTTGGAGTTGGGTCCAGACGATCAAGTAGGGGCTCTAGACGTCTGAAGTTGACGCAGGAACCTGAGGTGAGATCCTGGTAACTTTTAAGACGTTTGGACCTTGTGCTAGACGTCTGCTTTAGGTCTGCAGTTCTGTTTTTGACCTGTTTAGGGTTCGTTTGAGGTTCGTTTTAAGCAAACAAGATATTTGTGGATTCTTTGTGAGTTCCTCTACATGTTAGAAAGCCTTTTATACTGTTCTGAATATTTCATTGTGTTATGTTCCTTGGTATAGGATTTCGATTTGTTGCATGTTCAGGACCTGCAGAGGCATGTGAGCCTGCCGTTCGAGCCCCCAGCACTTCCGGATTGTCTGGTAGAGTGGTTTCCCCCTGATTTAATTATAAGACATGAATGCATATGTGAAATTGGATAACTAGAAACCTAGGATGTGTCATGAATTCTAAGACGAGAAGTACTTGCATTGTTTGTATATGTGTTTGAGATTACAGTCTTAAATGAATAAATAGAAATGTAAACAACTGCCTATTAACGAATAAGAGCTTCCTGTGAAATATGAAATGTCTGTGCTAGTTAAACAGTCACCTGTGACATTACTTGTTGTATGTGTAGCTTGTGGAAATACGAGCTACATGCGTATAATCTGAGAATGGAATTGTGAATGACGAAACCTGGTATGGAATAACATGGGGAACATGAGCATGAACCCTACGGGGAATTAGAAGTAGAGCTCCTGTGGATAAATGGAATGGATATGGAAATGTGAGTGGGAAGTGTGCTGGCCCTTGAGTACATGGTACCAAGAAGAGCGACTGTCCCCTGTTTAGTGTAGAGCGGAGCTAGCCGCCCTTGGGTTGGGACCCGGGGTTAGGATTGACCACTCTACACCGACTTCTTTGACTCTCGCGTACAGTGTACTGGGGATAGCTACTAGTGTAGGGAGAGAGCTAGTCACCCCACGGGACCCGGGGTTCAGCTAGCTGCTCTACACCGACTAGTTAGGCCCACTAGGAAAATCGAGGTAGTCAGATGAGGGTGCGCAGACTGTGGAGGGGCGAGACCCCTGTTTGGTTCTGAGGGGCTAGACCCCTGTTACTGAGAGAGCTAGGCCCTATACTGTTCCATGCTGTACTTTGGGCGTACTCGCTAGTGGAAACGACGGATAGCGTGCCAGTGCGGGGTAGCTACCCGTGTGCTTATTGCGCGTGCCGTAGTCATTGCTACGTCTGTCCGTGACCTAGGGGTGGTTGACTAGGTGTAGGATCACCACGGGGGACTCTCCTGGCCAGGAAAGCATCACGTGTGCCTTCTACTCTTCGGAAAAGACTGCAATCAAGATTGTTCCCACGAGGGACACACGAGATCAAGAAAGAGATCTGAAAGTAAACCAATGGGTGAAAAGAAATGACTTGTGGAATAAATTAATTGGAAAAGATAAAATTACCTGTTAGCCTTTGCTACTTTAGTTAGTTGGTTACCACTCCACTCAGCGTTCGCTGACTCCGTTTTACTCGTACCCCCTTTACAGGTCTAGGAGTTGAGCAACCCGAGTCACCGGCTGTAGAGGGAGCTAGGCTCAGTTGAGCCCAGCAGTAGTTCATATTTTTGTTGTACTCCCTGTTCTACTAGTGAGTTTAGACTATTGCTACCGTTTCTGTTTCTGTACTTTGTTCCGCTTTACTGTTTAGTAGTGATATGTACTGTTAGCAGCTTTTATTTCCTTTACTGTTTGTATTCTTTTACTGTTAGTTACTTAGCATGGTGAATGTGGTTTACTTTCCTGTTTTTTGATTATTTCTTGTTGGACGACTGGGTCTTGGGATTAGTCGAGTCAAGCCGGTCTCGTGTCCTGTAGGGATTCGGAAACTGGGTCGTAACACTTACACTAACCAATTGACTTGCTACCTTACTTGCCGACTAAGGATACTGTAGGGTGCTGATTGACCACTGATCTGTTAATGAGGTGTGGCTTATCATAACTAAAATGTCTAAGTTAAGTTAGAAACTAGGTTAAATACTACTAAATTAACACATGAAAATGGTTAAGTGTGGGAAATAATGAAAAAGATTTAAAACATCAAATTTGTGTTAAAAATATGAAATTAGATCACAAAATGAGATATTCTATTCATTAATGAAAGAAGATAATCTAATTGCAAATTGAATACACATTTGGCTTCAAAGCTTCAAGTCAAAAGTAAAATTAACTTCCTTGACGCTTAATTAGGCTTCAATAAAAATTTGGTTGCATTTGGATATCATTAACACCTCGCATTTATGGTTTCTCACTTAGGTCCTTAGGTGATAAACATTTATTCACATTAAAACCTCTAGGGACTGATTTGATAGCTGCTAGGGACCTTTTTGCAAATCCTAGGGACGGCTCCACATTTGTTCTCACCACTTGGGTTTGCTCGCAACCTTTCTACTGCTTTACCCTTGGAGGGCCTCTCTGCAATTGCACCAATAGAGCTGCTGCAGGCGGGAGCACTATAGACACCCGAAGAACTCGCTCAGCCTTTGATTGCTTGATCTCTTGATCTGATGGTCGAAACCAAATCGAAGCTTCACGTACATCGGCATGTGTGATCACCCCTTGCCCCAAATCTCATCCAATGACCATGATTCATTTTGAAGCTTCGCACCCTCCTCGCAACCACATCCCATCGTTCAAACCCTAGGCAGCTGATTGTACCACTGTGGTGATCTGACTCACTCCCTTGCCTACTTAAGTCCCTCCTCAACTCCCTGTGCGTGCCATCGACTCTCCACTACATCTCTTGAGCCGATCCTTTCCTCCATCTCCAGCTCTCCTAATCCCTTCACTTGCCACTCCCGTGACAGGGGCATGGTTTTTCACCTCCAATTCCTTCTCGCCGCTAGGATGACGTACGCCTGAGGATGACCCTAGAGCTCCTCTTGTGGGCTCTTCACTTGCTAGAGATCTCTCCCAATTCTTCCTCCTTAGTCGTCGACTTTGGATCCAAGCAACCCCATTCCTCCTGTTAGATAGGATTTCCTGCTTACTAGAGTAGCTTAGATTAGTAATTAGTGTAATTTAGATCAGTAGGAGTAGATTAGAAATCAAATTCAATGATGGTTTAGTGTAGCTTAGGAGTAGAATAGCTTAGATCCACTCCGCCCTCTCTGATCAATTCAAATCAGAGAGGTATTTTTTCACTTCCATTTTGATGCATACAACTTTCCCTACACTTCGCGATTCGTTTATGATTTCCTCGCATTTTTATTCATTGATCACCCCTTCATTAGGGCCTAATTTCATATTTGGAAATTTTGATTTCTAGATATGAAATTAGCACCTAAAACCCATTTAGGGGGTCTCCCATTCACTTTATAAATCCACAAAGACCCCCTGATATGGTTTTATCGTCTCGAATTGCTTGATTCTCTCATATTTGTTTTTCATGCTCGATCTCACGATTCCGAGTCAAATTGGCTTTAAATGAATTTAATCGAGTGATTTGAGTGCAGATTTGCTCAATTGGGTATATTGCGATGAATTTGAATATGTTTTGATATAGATTTTTTCTCAAAGAAGCATATGCTCAATGAGAGCATTGTATTGGGTAGCCATGGTCAAGGAATCTTAGATTCACTGAGATGAGGCTTTAGCAATGACCCATTTGGTTATCTAGATTCGCCCTGAGTTACTAAACATTGATTGTTAGTGTTTAGAAACACTGATCTGTTAGTGTTACTAAACAGCTCACCTTGGTGGATCAAAAGTAAAAGCTCTATCTGGGCGACATTTATTTCTCAATGCAAAAATGATTCCAATCTAATAATTGAGTTTTGATTGAAATTTAAAGGATTTTAATGAAGATTTGGAATTTTTTTACAAGGATTTGAAGTCCTGATTTGATTTTCATGTTCACACTATCTATGGTGTGAAGTGAGAATCAAATCAGAGTTCTATAATTTGTGATTTTAAATTAGGCATAAATGGATTTTTAGATCTTCATATACCATTTTAAAAGGATCTTTGGACGAATATGACTTATTGATTTGGACATTAATGAGTCAAGATCAGACTTTCTCAGGTCTGATCTTGGATGATTTTTAATCTGAATTGAATAGCATAACAACACTAAGGGCTGCAACAGTAGCTACAGCATTCTTTTAAGACGTTTGATTCATCATGAAAGCAGCCACTAGCTGCTGAATCTGAGCAACATTTGAGCTGTTGATCTTTATCAACAGCAGCAGCTGTAGCTGCTAACTTTCAGAGCTGCTGTTGTGCAGTAGATCAGCCACTATTTGGCTGAATTGAAGGAGAATTTGAAGAGAATTTCAGGGTTTTTATGAGCTGCCTTGTGTGTATTTGTAGAATAGATTTGTACAAGCATTCATGCGCTTGAAATGGATTTTAATTTGATTTGGAGTACTTGTATTCTTAGGTTAAATTATTTTGTCAGCTACTTGTATTGAGTACTATTAGTACAAGAGTAACACGATCATTAATTTTGATGATAACAAAATACTGTCTATTTAACATTTGCAATTTGAGCTTATGAGTTTCAGGATATTTGCAAATGGATACAAGTGCGAAGAAGGAGCTCAAGCTCATCCTTGGCGGTTTGGAGGAGCTTAATGGAGGAAAAGAGCTTTACTTGGAGCGAAAGCTTGAAGAAGGAAGGAGTTGAAGGATATGATAGATACATTTATTCATGTATTCATTTGTTACTCTTGTGCTCTTTATTTTTGTCTAGATTATATGTTAAAGAGTCTAAAGTAACTAAAAAGTAGTCTTAAGAATACTTACTCTACCTTAAGATACTTAAACTTTTTTGTAGAGAACTTAGAAAGCCAAAATAGACATCAGACAACCTGATCAGGCATCAAATATGAAAATAAGACGTTTGATCTTAGACTTTATGACATCTGATTGTTTGATTAGACGTCCAAATACTTAGGTTGGAGAACCACTCTCTGTCTGCCAGTTTCAGATGTCCAGTCCTTAGTCTAGACATCTTAAAAGATGTCGATAACCTTACTAGACGTCCAACTAGAGGACCGTTGGCTTTATCAGACTAATCTTAGAGGATTAACTCTTTATTTGACCTACTTTCACTTTCAAACGTCTGATAAATAGACGTTAGACTTAATCCATCCCTAAATCACGTTTTGTCAATAATTATAGCCATTTGAGCCTCGAGAAATTAATTCCCACAGTAAAACCTATTTTCAGATGTCCAGACTTTGTGCCAGACGACTGACCTGTCGTCTGATCAACTTATCCTAGAACCCTGTTTAAGTCTGGACAAAACAGGAAGGAAACCTGTCTTCAATTAGACGTCAGACTAGTTTCCTAGACATCTTATAATTGATCTTTAGACTTCCATCTTGATCCAACCTTAATTAGATCTTCCACCCTTCTAGATCAGACGACTAATTCCTAGATCAGACGATGACCCAAACGTCTGATAATAGATTCAGATGTCTGATAACTTTGTCAGAATTATTAATAGCCCTGATTCCTGTCTGATTAGCTTTGGATTGGTTTCTAACGGCTACCTAAGGCTTCAACAGCCTTCCTAAGGGTTCCTAAGTTACCTATAAATAGATGACACTTCCTTTTTTAGATACACCAAGTAACACTACTTTCACACTCTTTTGTGCCACAGAGAAGCAATTATCAAGAAGAGAAGTGATCTTGCTCTCCAAGCCTCATCCAACAAATTCGAGAGCATCGTTATTCTGCCAAGAACATGCCTACGCACTTCTATGTAAGGGAAGTTCCTTTTTCCTATAGGAGCTAGATTAACATTAATACATTGTGGCTTTATAGGTTCTTGTTGTTATTTTCCTTTGTTTTTTGTTGGGTATTTGCTTTGCGAATTCTCGTCTCCTTCGTAGGACAAAATACTCCTTATGAAGAGGAGGGGTTTGAGGTACGCTACCCTCGTCTAAGTAGTATTGTTGTAAGAGGTTGTACTACTCTCATTTAAGTAGTATGTCAGTGGATTTGATCAACTCGGTCGATCGGGAAATCTTAAACCTTTCAGTTTAGGTGGTGGTTTTTACCCAGGTTTGGGTTTCCACCTAAAAATCATTGTGTACTTGTGATTGTATTCTTTTGTGTGATTGATGTATGTTATTTCCACATTTTACTTTTTATCACGCAAATCTCACCCGACGAGGATTAAATCATGGAGGGAAGCATCACGGCAATGAGACGCGTCGAGTGTCAGTCCACCACCCGTCCTCCCTATTTTGACGGGAGCAACTACGGGTATTGGAAGCTCAGGATGAAGACGTGGCTTCAAGCCAACGACTTCACCATATGGGCTAGGTGCAAGACCCCGTTCAACATCTTGGAGAGACCCGCGGGAGGCTACTTGCAGCAGCAAATTCGGGAGCTCTCACTCAACGCAAAAACTATGAATGCTCTCTATTACGCATTGAGTCTGGAGAGTTCAAACGCATCTTGCAATGTGCTACTGCACACAAGATATGACAAACTGTAGAGGTAACGCATGAAGGTACTTCAAAGGTAAAATCCTCAAAAATAAATTTACTTTCTTAAGAATTTGAATTATTCTTTATGAAACCTAATGAATCCTTGAGTGAGATGAATACTAGGTTCACTCTTATAGTGAACAACCTTAAAGCCTTAGGTAAGACCTTTATCAAGGGGGAGCTTCAAGAAAAGTTTCTTCGTTCCCTCGGACCAGAATGAGAACAAAAGGTCACAACCATCGAGGAAACAAATGAAGTTGAAGAGCTTAATATGGAGGATCTCTTAGGCAATCTTTTGGCCTATGAGACAAAGATGAAGCAGAAGGACACATTGGAACCGAAGCCAAGGAAGACCCTCGCCTTCAAAGCAGCTTCGGATAGTGAGGTAAGTTCTGACAATGAGTATCTTAAATTTTTATTTAAAAATTTTTCTAAGTTTTACAGGGATATAAAGAAAGAGGAGAAGATGGAGAAGAAGAAAAGTCCAAGACATTGCTATCATTGCAACGAAAAAGGACATATTCGTCCCGAATGTCCTCTTCTTAAGAAGGAGAAGAAGGACGAGAAGGGGAGGGAGAAGAAGTACAAGAAGAAAGCATTCCAAGCTACTTAGGATGACTCAACCTTGGAGGAAGAAGAAGAAGAAAACCCCGAAGAAGAAATTACTTGCATGGGCTTCATGGGTATGATGAGTGATAATGAAAGCGAAGATGACAACAAAGAGGTAAACACTTTTAATGAATTACAAGATGCTTTTGATAAATTGTATGAGCTTAGTAAGTCACTAAAAATAGAAAATAAGAGCATTAAAAGGAATCTTAGCTTTCTAAAATCTAAAAATGAAAGGTTAGAAATTAAACTTAAGAATCTAGAAACTAATTCTAGTCCTAACATTTCTGAAAATGATAATTTATTGCTAGAAAATTATAACCTAATCAATGAAAATAGTAGATTGATTAAGGAGAATACTAGCTTAAAAACTGAAATTTCTAGTCTAGAAACTAAGATGAATGTTGTAGAAAAAGAACTTGCATGCCTTCGGAAAGATTCTAATAACTTGATGAATAAATTAGAAAATTTCTCGAAAGTTAGCACTAGTCATAAGGGTGAGAAAGGATCTCCTTCAAGGAGACCAACTAACACAACCGGATCCAAATTGACTTGGATACCGAAAAGAGAATTCGAATCCTATTTTGTAGGGTTCAAGGGAGATTACAATGTCAAAGATTGGACCTACAAGATGAAAGGTGGTCTACTCAAACTAGGTGGACCAACATCAAAACCAAAGAAGAAGACAAGAAGATCGGTAGGTCATCGAACCGCCGCGCGTTGACTGTTCAATTGGAGACTGGCATCGATGCCTGGACCTCTAAGCTTCGAATGGGAGCCCCATCCATTTTGGCATCAACCTCCATTTGGACCATGCTATTGGCCACGGTAAGTAAGGTAAATTCCTTATCCTATCTTTTTATCTATAGCATATAGGTAGGGGGAGTTAAAATTGATGAAGCTATTTGTCCATCTTTGAGGGGGAGGTTTTAAAAGATAACATAGCTATATTTCCTTTAGAAAGGGGGAGATAATAACATAGCTATCTTGTTATATGAAAAGGATGAAATTAGAAGAGCATGTTTTAACGGGGAGTATAAGATAACTAAAATTGATTAAACCTTTTAATAATATCAAAACGGGGGAGAATTATTTGGATTAATATTTATGATTTTGTCATCATCAAAAAGGGGGAGATTGTTGGTGCAAGAGCACCACGATCATTAATTTTGATGATAATAAAATACTTGTCTATTTAACATTTGCAATTTGAGCTTATGAGTTTCAGGATATTTGCAAATAGATACAAGTACAAAGAAGGAGTTCAAGCTCTCATCCATGGCAGTTTGGAGGAGCTTGATGGAGCAAAAGGGCTTCACTTGGAGCGAAAGCTTGAAGAAGGAAGGAGTTGAAGAATATGATAGATACATTTATTCATGTATTCACTTGTTAATCTTTTGCTCTTTATTTTTGTCTAAATTATTTGTTAAAGAGCCCAAGGTAACAAAAAAGTAATCCTAAGAACACTTGCTCTACCCTATGATACTTAGGCTTTTTCGTAGAGAATTAGAAAGACAAAATAGGCATCAGACAGTCTGATAAGATGTCCAATCTAGAAATCAGACGTCTGATCTTAGACTTTAAGGCATCTGATTGTTTGATTAGACGTCCAAAATACTTAAGCTGGAGAACCACTCTCTTCCTGTCAGTTTCAGACGTCCATCCCTTAGTCCAGACGTTTTAGAAGACGTCTGATGACCTTGCCATACGTCCAACTAGAGGACCGTTGGCCTTATTAGACTAATCTTAGAGGATTAACTCTTTATTTGACCTACTTTCACTTTCAGACGTCCGTAGTGATCCCTAGATGTCTGATAAATAGACGTTAGGCTCAATCCATCCCTAAATCACTTTTTGTCAATGATTATAGCCGTTTGAGCCTCGGGAAATCAATTCCCACAGTAAAACCTATTTCTAGACATTCAGATTTTGTGCCAGGCGAACAACCTGTCGTCTGATCAACTTATCCTAGAACCCTATTTAGGTTTGGACAAAATATGAAGGAAACCCATCTTAAATTAGACGTCTAATTAGTTTCCCAGAAGTTTTATAAATGATCTTTAGACGTCTATCTTGATCCAACCTTAATCAGATCTTCCACCTTTCTAGATTAGACGACTAATTCCTAGATCAGACGATGACCCAGACGTCTGATAATAGATTCAAACGTCTGATAACCTTATCAGAATCATTAATAACCCTGATTAGCCTTGGATTTGTTTCTAACGGCTACCTAAGGCTTCCACAGTCTTCCTAAGGGTTCCTAAGCCACTTATAAATAGAGGACTCTTCTTTTGTTAGATACATAAAGTAACACTACTTTCACACTCTTTTATGTCATAGAGAAGTAATTATCAAGAAGAGAAGTGATCTTACTCTCCAAGTAAATAAATAAAAATATTAAAAAAATCACAAAAAAATAAAGGTATCTTGGTTAGGATTAGGTTTACTTCTAAGTATATGCAAAGTTTTAAGGCATTCTGAACCCATTGCTTGGTAGAACATACCAGCCGACGGTTTAGTATACCTTGGAACTTAATAAAAGAACCAAACATCAAAAACACCAAAAACAACTCTTTTCTCTCATCTTTTTCTTTCTCTCTCATCCCCTATCTCTACCATATATATAAAACCCATAAAAATCAGAACAACCAAAAAAATACCCATAAATACCATGTATATTATGTATATACTTGTCTATATTAATTAAATTTAAGCTATATATAAATATTGTATAATATGTATATAATGTATGTAAATAACTTATATATGTATTCTATATAGTAAATTAAGTATTTAGAATATCTTATTGTATATATAACTTTATTGTATTATTAGATATTAATTTATATAACTTAAGTGTATAATAACTAAGTAATTATATGAATCTATTTAATTGTACGTATTTATATCTAATACTGTACATACATATTTATATATGTATTATGTACCATATAATACCTTTAATTGAATTTAATTATATATTTACAATAAATAATTAGGTTATTAAGTTAATTAGGTAATTTATTAACTTAAAATAAAATAAATGCCTTCAGACCTAAACCAGAGGAGTGAGATATATACAAATGGGAGGGGATTTTCTCTCCAGCGGCTGCCTATGAAAAACTCATCATATCGTCTAGGTCGGCAGAGGTGGATGAGATTGGGAGAAAATTATGGAAGTTGAAAGTTCCATTAAAGGTGCAAATATTTTCGTGGTTATGTAGAAGGGATGGTTAGAAAACGGGTGACATGTGGCATAGGAGGATGGGCACCCCTGCCCAATTCTGTCAGCTATGTGGGTTACATAATGATTGTAGTCGTCATATCTTCTCTTCTTGCATGGTAACAGATTGTGTCTGGAGAAGGGTTTGCAAGGGTTTGATTCTCATGTGGGAGAACTTATGGAGGTCCTTTTTGGTTACAAATAAGCCCATGTGCCCATGGTGGCAGTGCTATGGTCAGTATGGAGAGCTAGAAATGAGAAATTATTTCAGTAGAGACCAGTGTGTGTAGATAATATTGTAAACAATTGCTGGGCTCTCATATATATGTAGAGTTCAATCCTGTAATCCTCTTTTTTTTCTTATATAGTCAATAAAAGCTCTCCTGGATTGCTATCGGTGATTCAATAGCTTTCCTTTTTGTTAAAAAAAAAAAAGTAATTTAATGTAATACTTAAGTAAGTCATACTGTATATTTGTATAATGATATATTAAATATTTTGAATGTATTTATGCTGTATTTATACTGTATTATAGTATTTATAGTTTATTTATATGTAAAATTAACTAAAACTTGTATTTAAATATAAATAAATTAAAATAAAGCTTATAAAATATAATAAAAATGTGTAATAAATAATTTATTATGTATATTAATCCTGTATTAAGTCAATTTGATGATTAATTAACTAATTTATACTTTAATCAACAAATTAACACATAAATTTATATATTATAACCGTGAACTTTACCTAATTTTATTATATAATAGAATAACTTATTTTTGTAAAGTAATTATATAATTATGTAGCCCTATATAAGGGATTTACAATGATATAATTTATTTTTAATTTAAAATAAATTATGTCCCTTGAATCGAGGGCCAAAATTGGGTAATTAGGCACATAGTAATGCACTGCTGCAGCGCCAATTGGTGCTTAGAATAGTTCCACATCGTTTGCTGAGAAGCGCATGATGTGGGATATATTGATTTTGTGCTACAGCCCCCTCGGTCGTCAGGCGGCGGGCACCCTTATGCACACTCTCCTCTCTCTCGATACATGAGCATGTGATATGGCATATGAATGTGTACAGTGATGGGCCAGGGACCAGTGTTACAACCCGGTTCCTGGATCCCTACAGGACCCGAGATTGGCTCGCCTCGACTAATCTCAAGACTCAGTCATCCAACAAGAAATAACTAAAAAGCAAGAAAGTAAACCACATTCACATATGCAATATAACTAAGTAGAAGAAACGTACAAGCAATAAAGGAAAAATAAATCTGCTGTTTCAGTACATACCACCACAACAACAATAACGGAAAGCAGAAGTAAACAGTAGAAGCAGAACAGTAACTAACAGTCCAATACTTACTACAATAGTAAAGGAACGAAAAGGAAGTGCTGAAAAACTACGGCTGGGCTCGACTGGGCCCAGCACCCTCCGCAATCGTAAGCTCGGGCTGCTCAACTCCTGGTCCTGAACAGTATTATCAAAAGACAGAGTCAGTGAACGCTGAGTAGAGTAGTATCTATATTATTTAAAAATAGTAAAAAGCAACATGTTTAATTCTAATTTCTATTTATCTGTTTTATATGTATTTCCGTTTCACCCATTTCTCTCAAACATCCAGATATTCTTGATCTTGCATGTTCTTCGTGGGAACGATCTTGATTGCAGTCTTTTCCGTAAAGTAAAAGGTACATGTGGTGCTCTCCTGGCCGGGAAAGTCCCTCGTGGTAGTCCTACACCCAGTCAACCACCCCGAGGTCACTGTCAAGACGTAGCGGTGACTACGGCACGCGTGATAAGCGCACGAGTAGCTACTCTGCACTGACATGCTATTAGTCGTTTCCGCTAGTGGGTACGCGATCAGTATAGGGCCTTGTCCTCGCAGAATAGGGGTCTCACCCCTCTATAGTTCGCGCACCCTCGTTTGACTACCCCGGTTTGCCCATAGGGCCTAACAAGTTGGTGTAGGGTGACTAGCTGAACCCTGGGCCCCATGGGGTGACTAGCTCCCTCCCTACACTAGTAGCTTGCCTCGATACCTAGTACACGAGGGCCAGCAGGAGTCGGTGTGAAGTGGCAAACCCTAACCCCAGGTCTCAACTCAAGGGAGGTTAGCTTCGCTCTACACAAAATGGGACAGTTGCTCTCCTTGGTACCACGTACTCAAGGGCTAGCACACTTCCTATCTACATTCTAGGTTTCCGTCTAATAAAAGGAGTTCTACTCTTAATTCCCTGTAGGGTTCAGTCTCATGTTCATCTTATTTATTCCAAGCCAGATTTCACCTTTCACAATTCATTTCTCATCCATATACTGGCAGCTCATGTTTCCATAATTCAATACATGCAACTGATGATTTCACAGGTAATTGTTCATTAATTACAGGCAGCTCATATTCTAACAGAAAACTCACAATTATAATACAGGAAATTGCTAGCAGTTTATGCATGCAAGTACATCATACAACTCAAACGGTTCATTCATTTCTCTATCCTAGGGTTCATGTCACATCTTAGGATTTCATTCGGCTATTTCCACAAACATATTCTTATTTAAATATTATTAACAGAATTAAACCACTCTACCAGGCAACACGGGAGTAATGGGGGATCGAACCACAGACCCAGGTGTCTCTGCGAGCTCCAAACATGCAGCAGGCTGAAACCCTATACCAGGGAATACATCACAAAAGGAGAGTTCAGAACAGTGTACAAAGGATTCTAGTACGTAGAGGGACTCGCGAGGAAAGTACAGGTATTTCGTTTGCGTAAAACGGACCCTGTTCGGACCCCAAACAGGTCAAAAATATGCCTACTGTTCAAAATCAGACGTCTGGGAATAATCTCAGATGTCTTAAAGGGTACCAAATCTATACCTTAAGTCCTTACGGTATCCTCAGACGTCTAGACCTTCTCTGCGATCATCTGAATGCAGTTCCAGACATCAGACAATGCCTCCGGTCGTCTGCACGCACCTCCGGACGTCTGGTGATGTGATCAGACGTCCAAAAATGCGTGGGAAAGCATTCTGTGCTCCTTCCCAAGGCTGCACCTACGTACGACATCGCAGGCGCGGTTAGCCGACGTATACCCCTACGCTGCGATATGCATGGCACTGGGAGATATGTACCTTGTGATAAATGAGCTTTCAGTTGTCTGGCCTTAGCTCCAGACGTCCAGGTACCTCGTCAGCCGTCTGGACTTCACTCCAGACGTCAGATACTGGAAAACTTCCAGCACCAGAGCTCCTCGTAGCTCTCTCCGCTCGCTTTGCCTCGCGCTGTTGTAGCTCTAGCCACTGCAGAGGGCCGGGAGGCCACCTTCCCAAGCTCTCTCCTCCTCCCACACGCGCCCGCGGTGGCCGTACGAGCTCCATCGAGCTTCCACCGAAGCTCCTCCGACCTCGGTCTCCTCCTCCCGCGCTCTCCTCCTTCCTCCCTCTCACTCTCCCTCGCTCGCCCCCTCTCGTCACTCCTGCATAGCACTGAAGGTGGTGGTGGCTGGTGTGTGGAGAGGAGAGGAGATAGGTGGGGGGTGTTTATATAGAAGGCATGGGGTTTAGGGTTTGAGGAAAGAAGAGGAAGGGAGAGAGAAGAGGAGGGTCCTACGCGTTGCTCGCGTGTAGAACACAGTGTATAGTATAGAAATTTCATTTTCAGACGTCCGGGAAAGGGTCTAGACGTCTGGATAGACGGTACAGAAATTTCATTTTTAGACGTCCGGGAAAGGGTCCAAACGTTTGGACAGATGTCTGACTGAGACTCCAGACGTCTTAAAAGGCTAAAAGTGTGACAGGTCAATACAGCCATGCATTATGCGAGGGCCTAATTGGGCTCATTAATGAGCATAAATCTGGATTAATGCACCTAAATAACTAAACTAAGGTGACCTTAGTAGAGGTCTGGTTCCACCCTACCTAGGGTGCTGTGTCTCCCTCGAAAAGGTCACCTGTTAATTAACAAACCTAATTTTTACATAAGTGAACATTGAACATGCATTTGTGTGAGCTGAGTGAGGAAGAGGGCCTAAATTTTGCTAAGTGTAAAGAAGAGAAGAGAGGAGAGAATGAGCAACTATGTGTTAAACTCTCTGTGTGCCTTAGCCTGCATATGTGTGTGTTGTGTGCGTATGTGTATGTGTGTTTGTATATATATATATATAAGTATATAGTATATAATATATATGTATATAAATAATGTAATATAATGTAAATAAATAACTATACTGTAATAGTATAGTATATACGTGTAATATAAATAGAGTACAGTATGTTTGAGCTCTTATATGCGTATAAATAATAATTATAGCTTTAGTGACAGTTGTTTCTGTCACTATAGATATGATTATATGTTAGTATAGACAATATTTTGTCTCATGGTATGTGTATAATTTTACAAAGGTTTTAGCGACACTTATATATGTCACTGTAAATATAATATATGTTACTATAGATGTTAGTATATTAACTTAACTTAGTATTGTATATATTCTAGTTATTTTTGTACTTATACTTAGGTATTAACTATATTAGTTGTAAATAATTAATATAGAGTAATTATATATAATTTTAATGCTTGTTTGTGTACATATGTTTTCAAGCATTGTAATGTATTTTAATTAATTCTTTTGTAGATAATTAACCAAATTTTTTTATTCATTGATTCATTTATTCATTCTGTAAATAAAATATTTTTGGAATAAAAGAAAAGAATACATTTGAACTTAGAGAGTGATATATATCAATAATTACCTCCTAGTGAACGATCTTGAATAAATCAGTAAAAATTAAGCAAATAAATAAAATTGACGCAACATCGATTTACATTTGTAATATATACTACAACAACGACATTTAAAATACTCTTTTTTAGTGCGAACTAGTTGACGACGATCATATTTTTTGACATCGTTACTAGAGATAAAATCTCATTAACAACGCTTTATTATGATTATTTAAAAATGATCGCAAAAAGTTGATCACCTGTAAGCACACCGTAAATTCTTAAATCAAAGCAAATGATGTAGAGAGGTCAAGCCATCACTTTATAAACAACAATTTTAACAAGAATTGAAATATCTTATATTGAGTTTCTTTGACTCCCTCTTGGGCTTAAAATGTAAATCATTCATGACGACGCAATGCTAAATGGTTAGAAGATTGGCTCATTTCTTTCATTATATATATAAGTAGAAAGTTAAAGAAATTAATATCAAACTCCTTCCCAATTTTATCATAAGCATTCCATTTAGGCACTTAATTAAAAGAGGCACCAATCTTGTAAATGGAGCTAAGAACATTTTAGGAATAGGAGATTAGTGGATCAATGCTGCAGTTCAACAATCATCTCATGAAATTTAGAGAGAGAAGAGAGGTAAGGAGGATAGATACAGAGATATGGATAGAGAGGAAGGCATCATTTAATGACAGGATTGTAGAGATAGCTTGGTTCAATGGTATACGATTGAGAAAATTTGTTTTAGAGGAGCTTACATTGGGAAACCATGTATATGTATTCACTATTCTACCAAAATTGGGGCCTGAAGCAATTAATTCTTCACATAAAGACACTTGAATAGCATAAATTATCCCATGTTCATTCCTCTAAGCTTCAACTCCGTGGGATTTGGAGAGTAGCCTTACATAAGCACTTCACATTATGCAACCATATGTTTAAATAAGCACTTCACATTAAGCAACCATATGGCATATATTACATAGAGACTAAGGTTTCTAGGCCAACCTACCTTCTGCTTACGTTGATTCAACTTCATATACCTAAGTGAACCAGGTAGTGTGAGCTAGTTAGACACTAAAAAAGTAGGTGTTGGGGTTCTTCATGATCCATTTGACAGAGGCTGCAAGCATGAGAGATTGCTTGTAATCTCTATCTCAACAAGCATTACTTAGGCAAGGCATTGACCAAGCCTTTCAATAAAAAATATTATTTTAGTTATGGGTGCCAATTGTCTAATTATTTTATTGCCCAAACCTTCTCACAACTAACTAAAGTGCAGTCCAACCACATGCTCAAAGCCACAACGAATAAATAACGAATGATGTGCTGATTTGATTATAAAATCATTTCTAAGATCATTGTACGGTGTGAAGAAGGTCGTAACAACACTAAGGGGGAGGAGGTGGATAATGCTCTTTTCTCGACTTCAACAATATAAAATTATTTAGGAGTTAGCTCATCTAGATCACAAGTATTTACAAATACTCAATATTAAATATACAAATTACAAGTGACACGAGTATTTAGAGTGATTCCTCTATCCAGAGTTAGTCCACTACCTAAGGTCATGTTTGGTAAAGGTTTAAAGGAAGATTTTATTTTATGTGTCAAGACTTAAATCTATAGTAAATGGATAGTGAAGAAGTTTTATTCCCTATCTATCACATCTGCCATCATTCATTATATCTACCTTTCACTAATCATTCTACTTCTACCATCTCATTCTTACTCATCACATCCACCTATCACATCTATTCTACTAACCTACTTTCAATACAAATAGAAACAAAAATCAATAATAATGTATTAACTAAACTATCACATTCACACCTATTAACCCTTCTCTTACTCATCCACTTATTCCTTCTTAAGATTTCCTAAACTTTATCTAATCTTATACTTTAACCCTTTACGAAACAGGGCCTAAGGTTCTCTACTTGAGGGTTTTACTATGATTTCTTATCATAAAATCGACCATAACAAAAACTAGGTCACTAATTGGTGCAACCTAATCTCAAAATAATTAATTCACAACTAATCAATGTAAGCTTTTTCATAAGCAGCTCAACCCAGAAACAATTAATAAAGTGATGTCCAACCACTTGTCAACTAATCTATGTGACTACAGGTCACACTGCTGTTTACAACAATATATAGCAATTAAAAGAACAACATGAATATAATGACACCAATATCAAGCTTATATATTTTCAATCAAAGTATATCAAAATACCAAATGTTGAGTAATAGAATTATCAAATATGCTCCTTTAGTGTAACGATCCGATTCCCGAGTCCTTACGAGACACGAGAACCGGACCGACTCGACTAATCCCAAGACCTGGTCATCCAACGAGGAAGTAACCAAAAGAGCAGTCAATAAACCACATTCAGCATGAATATAACTAACAGTACGAAAATACAGCAGTAAGGAAAGAAACCACTACAGTATGTACCACCACAACAGTAGAACAACATTCATAACATAATATTAACTGCAGGTAAAGAAAAGTACAGCGGAAACAATAACTACTCACCACAGTGGAACCAAAAAGAGCTACAAGAGAACAGTGGTAACTCTACTGGACCCTACTCGACCCAACATCCTCTGCAGCCGCTGACCCTGGCTGCTCAACACCTGGTCCTGAAAGGTAACGAGTGTAACACGTCAGCAAAACGCTGAGTAGAGTGGCAGCTAAACTAAAGAAACAGTAAAGTGTACAGTAGCTGTTTTAATTTTCTTTCCTTTATTTACGTCTTTCTATTGTTTCACAATTTATCTATTTCTCAGATCCTTCACTTGATCTCGAATGTTCCTCGTGGGAACGATCTTGATTGCAGTCTTTTCGGAACAGTAGAAGTAGCACGTGGTGCTCTCCTGGCCGGGAGAGTCCCCCGTGGTGATCCTACTCTCAGTCAACCACCCCAAGGTCACTGACAGACGTAACGGTGACTACGGCACGCGCGGTAAACGCACGGGTAGCTAACCCGCACTGGCACGCGGTCAGTCGTTTCCGTTAACGGGTGCGCCCAAAGCACAGCACGGAACCAGTACAGGGCAGAGCCCTCTCAGTAACAGGGGTCCAACCCCTCCACAGTAACCAAACAGGGGCCTTGCCCCTCCACAGTCCGCGCACCCTCGCCTGACTACCCTGGTTTGCCCCAGTGGGCCTAACAAGTCGGTGTAGGAGGCTAGCAGAACCCCGGGGCCCGTGGGGTAGCTAGTACCTCCCTACACTAGTAGCTCTCCTCGGTACTACGTACACGAGGGCCAGCAAGTCGGTACAGAGTGGCCAGTCCTAACCCCGGGTCCCTAGGGTGGCTGGCTCCGCTCTGCACTAAACAGGGGGACAGTCGCTCTCCTTGGTACTCCGAAACTCAAGGGCCAGCTCACTTCCCCAATTCTATTCCATTCACTTTCCAGGAGTTCTACTCCTAATTCCCCGTAGGGTTCCAGCTCTTTTAACTTAGAACATCCAGGTTTCACTTTCCAGTTTCACGTTCTTACAATCCATATTCTCAATCACGTTTATTTATTCATAACAGGCAGCTGTTAATTCAATTCACAGGCAGCTATTATTTCCTTTCCACATTTTCCAAGACTGCAGCATTCATACATTCCACTAGTTTTCCCGTCCTATGATTCATGCTATATCCTAGGATCTATCATACAATCTAGTTTTTCAGCCCTAGGATTCATGCAACACCCTACGATCTACCATTCAATCTATTTCTCATTCCTAGGATTCATGCAATGTCCTAGGTTCTATTTATGGTTTCATAATTTAACAGATTATACTTAAAGCCACTCTACCGGTTACAACAGGAGTACTGGGGGCGTGGTCGGGAATCCCGCGTGCCTTCGCAACCCCCGAGACTGCAACGGAAAGGGGTCCTATCACAAGGATCAAACACACAGAGTTTCTCAAAACAGTACATAGCTACTGTAGATGGGTAGAGGATGTAATTCCGAAAAGAATGCAACTCGAAACGCGAAAAACGGAACCCGAACGGGCCCTAAACGGGTCGAAAACGACGAAACAGTGCAAAATTGGACGTCTGGAACTTATTCCAGACGTCTTAAAAAGTGGATCAGGGGTTACCTTGCTCTGCGTGGTCTCTCAGACGTCCAGAAGCCTGCGGGGGCGTCTGGCCTAGTTCCCAGACGTCCGATTGTCACCCAGGACGTCTGGAAGTCGTTCCCGTCGTCTGGCACTGCAGCCAGACGTCTGATTTGCGTTGGATGCGAATCCCCGAACCTGCGCGTACCCATTTCTCTCTCTCAGTACGGACGGTCGTAGGAAAGGAAGAAGGTATAAAAATAACTCACTTTTCAGACGTCTGGACAGCCTTCCAGACGTCTTCCCAGTCGTCTGGTTGGAATCACAGACGTCTGATTCTGAAAAATTTTCCAGAATCAGGGCGCCACTCGCCCTCCGCTCGCGACGCATGGCTGCGCTGAGAGTACTCCGCCTGCTGCTCGAGCTGCAGCAGGCCTGCCGCGCCACCCCGCATCTGCTGCGCCCCCGCTGGCCGGCTCCCGTTGCCCCGGCAGGCTCGAGCCCTCACGGCTGACGCCTCCTCCCCCGCGCAGCACCTCCTCCCGCACCCGTCGCGGCTGTCGCCGCCGCCGCTCACTCGCGCTCGTTCTCGCGCGCCGACTGGAAGGAGAAGAGGGAGGGGGCGGAGGTGATGGGAGTGAGGGGGAGGGCGTGGCCTTTTAAGGCCGCGCGAGGAGGAGAGAGAGAGCAGGACAGGGTGGTCTGCGGCCGCAGGAGAGAGGGAAAAAGAGAGGGAGAGAGAGCGTACGCAGGTCTGCGCGCTCAGGCGCGCAGACGAATCGCACATGCCAACAATAACTGATTCCCAGACGTCTGGAAGTGGTTCCAGGCGTCTGGTCAGACATCTGGGCCACTTCCTAGACGTCTTAAAAGATGTCTGAAGCGCGCGTTCGTTACAATATAACAAACTTAAAGGAAGTTTCATCCCCGAAACTTGCGCTAACTAGGGTGCGGGAAAACGCCTTAAATACCATAACAAACTCAAAGAGGACCGAAGCCGATCCGAAAAGACGTACCTGCGAAGAGTTCCGGGTACCGCTCCCGCATTGCCGCCTCAGGCTCCCAGGTAGCCTCCTCGTACCACTGGCTCCTCCACAAAACCTTTACCAGGGGTACTTGCTTTCGTCTCAACTGTGGACGGCACGGTCTAGAATCTGCACTGGCCGCTTGGGGTAGGTCAGGTCGTCGCCCACCTCGACGCTCTTGTGACTCAGTACGTGAATGGGATCGGCTACGTACTTCCTGAGGTTGGACATGTGGAACACGCCGTGCACACCAGAAAGCTACGGGGGGAGGGCAAGCCTGTAAGCAACGGGTCCAACCCGCTCCAGGGCCTCAAAGGGCCCCACAAACCTCGGCGCGAGCTTCCCTCTCACCCCAAACCGCTGCAGGCCCTCCATGGGCGAAACACGAAGAAAGACGTGATCCCCAACCTCGAACTGCACCTCTCTGCGTCTTCGATCCGCGTAGCTCTTCTGTCTGCTCCTGACAGTGCAGAGTCGCCTGTGGATCTGCTCGACCACCTCCTGACTTTGCTGGATCAACCTGGGGCCAACCTCCCACTTGGTCCCCACCTCAACCCGACTCAAGGGTGCCGTACACCTCCGTCCATACAGAGCCTCGTAGGGAGCCATGCCGATACTTGAGTGCTAACTGTTGTTGTATGCAAACTCCGCTAGGGGCAGGTGCTCCTCCCAAGAGCCCCTCCAGTCCAGTACACAGGCACGCAAAAGGTCCTCAAGTGTCTGTATCGTGCGCTCAGACTGTCCGTCCGTCTGGGGGTGGTAAGCTGTACTAAACCTCAACCTCATCCCCAGGGCCTGCTGAAACTCAGCTCAAAACTGGGACGTAAAGCGAGTATCCCGGTCGGATACGATCTCCCACGGAACTCCGTGTAGTCGTACCACATCGCGGACATACCTCTCTGCCAACTGTGCTGGTCCCAAAGTGACTCGGATCGGCAAGAATCGTGCCGTCTTCGTCAGTCTATCCACGATTACCCAGACAGCGTCGTGTCCTCGCTGGG
The DNA here is from genome assembly GCA_037157565.1 of Thalassia testudinum. Taxonomy (NCBI): domain Eukaryota; kingdom Viridiplantae; phylum Streptophyta; class Magnoliopsida; order Alismatales; family Hydrocharitaceae; genus Thalassia; species Thalassia testudinum. The sequence continues at coordinate 39,926,674 of JAZHRO010000002.1, read as the reverse complement.
TAACAGGTAAGCCCACCACCAAGTCCATGGTGATGCTCTCCCACTTCCACTCTGGCACTGGAAGCGGCTGTAGCGGCCCTGCAGGCCTTTGATGCTTGGCTTTCACCTGCTGGTACACTAAGCACTGCTGCACGAATTCACCCACATCCCGCTTCATCCCCCTCCACCAAAACTCGTGTCTCAAGTCGTGGTACATCTTCGTGTTTCCGGGATGTATGGTGAATCTGGAACCGTGTGCCTCAGTCAGGAGCTCTCTCAACAGCTCCTCGTCCCTGGGAATGCACAACCGTCCCCTCAGGCGTAGCATCTGGTCTGTGAAAGTGAAGTCCCCTGGGTCTCCCGACAGTACTCTGTCGCGCAAGGACTGCAAGTACGGATCAGCCATCTGTCCTGTGATGATGAGGTCTATCAGCTTTGGCCTGGTCTGCCGTATCACAGTCACTGCCCCACAGTACCCCCGTAACTCTAGAGGTCGCCAACTGCCCACCTCCTCCAAAAGGCTCCAACTCTGTAACTGTAAACTGGCCAAGTGTGCGGGCGCCTTACGGCTCAAGGCGTCAGCCACCACATTGGCCTTTCCTAGGTGATAGGAGATGCTGCAGTCGTAGTCCTTCAGGAGCTCCAACCAACGTCTCTGTCTCATGTTGAGCTCCTTCTGATCAAAAAGGTATCTGAGGCTCTTGTGATCTGTGAAAATCTCGAAGGTCTCACCGTACAAGTAGTGCCTCCAGGTCTTCAGTGCGAAGACGACAGCTGCCAACTCCAGGTCATGGGTAGGGTAGGTATGCTCATGGGGCTTCAGTTGCCGCGAAGCATAAGCGACAACGTGACCCCTCTGCATGAGCACACCTCCTAACCCCTGCAAAGAGGCGTCCGTGTACACAACGAACCCGCCACTACTGTCAGGGATGGTGAGCACGGGAGCCGAGGTCAACCTCTCCTTCAGCTCCAAAAAACATGCCTCACAGGCGTCTGTCCAAGCGAAGGGCACGCCCTTCCAGGTCAACTATGTCATAGGACGCGCGATCTGTGAAAAACCTCTGATGAAACGTCTGTAGTAACCTACCAGTCCCAGGAAACTGCGAATCTCAGTGACTGAACGCGGTCTCTCCCACCTGAGTACTGCCTCAACCTTGGCTGGGTCCACCGCCAAGCCATCTCCAGAGATCACATGACCTAAGAAGGTCACCTCCCTCAACTAGAACTCGCACTTGCTGTATTTGGTGTACAACCTACGTCGTCTCAGTGTGTCCAGAACCATCCGCAAGTGCTGTCCGTGCTGCGTCTGATCTCTAGAATAGACGAGTACATCATCTATGAAAACCACCACGAACTGGTCCAAGTACGGTCTAAACACCCGGTTCATCAGATCCATGAAAGCAGCGGGGGCATTGGTCAACCCAAATGGCATGACCAAAAACTCGTAGTGTCCGTACGGGGTGCGGAAAGCTGTCTTGGAGACGTCGGTCTCCCTGATCCTCAACTGGTGGTATCCAGACCTCAAGTCGATCTTGGAGAACACCGTGGCACCCCGCAATTGGTCAAACAAGTCGTCGATCCTCGGCAGCGGATATCTGTTCTTGATGATGACCCTATTCAGCTGTCGGTAATCCACACAAAGGCGTAAGGTCCCATCCTTCTTCTTCACAAAAAGTACCGGGGCTCCCCAGGGAGACGCACTGGGCCTCACGAAACCTTTCTCCAAAAGGTCCTGCAATTGAGACTTGAGCTCTCGTAGCTCAAGCGATGCCATCCTGTATGGTGCAGTGGAGATGGGGTTGGTCCTTGGTACTAGTGAGATCTCAAACTCGATCTCACGCTCAAGCGGTAGTCCTGGTAACTCGTCTGGAAACACGTCAGGGTACTCTTTGACCACCGGGATGCTCTGGAAGTTTGCCACAGGGCTAGGCTCTTCCACTACACAAGCTAGGAAGCCCTCACACCCCTGGCTCAAAAGTCTCGCCGCCCGAAGTGCTGAAATGCACCTGAAGCCTCCGTCCACTAGCTGTCCATGAAATTCGAAAGAAGGCAACTCTGGAATGGAGAAGACGATCTTCCTCTCAAAACAGTCCATCGAGGCGTGGTAAGCGGACAGCCAATCCATCCCCAGAATCACTCCAAAGTCCTCCATCTGTATCATAATCAGGTCAGCTGGCAAGCTATGTCCCCCGACGCTGACCTCGCAATCCGTGTACACCTCCTCAGCTACAAACAGCTGACCACTCGGAGCTCTGATTACGAAGGGATTCTCTAACAGCGTATAATCCTGGCCCAAACTAACTGCGAAACTGGCTGCGACAAACGAGTGCGTAGCGCCGGAATCGAAAAGTGTATAAACGAGTCTGCCGGAAACTGAAACCATACCTGCCACTACCGAGCCCGAAGCTCTGGCATCCCTGTGTGTCAGGGCGTTGATGCGCCCCTCAGCTCTAGGTGCGGATGAAGCAGCCACACTCTGCGTCGGGCGGGCAGGTGCTGGCCGGTACCCTCCTCGTGACTGCTGTTCTCTACGAGACACGAGAACCGGACCGACTCGACTAATCCCAAGACCTGGTCGTCCAACGAGGAAGTAACCAAAAGAGCAGTAAAATAAACTACATTCAGCATGAATATAACTAACAGTACGAAAATACAGCAGTAAGGAAAGAAACCACTACAGTATGTACCACCACAACAGTCGAACAACATTCATAACATAATATGAACTGCAGGTAAAAAAAAGTACAGCGGAAACAAGAACTACTCACTACAGTGGAACCAAAAAGAGCTACAAGAGAACAGTGGTAACTCTACTGGACCCTACTTGGCCCAACGTCCTCTGCAGTCGCTGACCCTGGCTGCTCAACACCTGGTCCTGAAAGGTAACGAGTGTAACACGTCAGCAAAACGCTGAGTAGAGTGGCAGCTAAACTAAAGAAACAGTAAAGTGTACAATAGCTGTTTTAATTTTCTTTCCTTTATTTACGTCTTTCTATTGTTTCACAATTTATCTATTTCTCAGATCCTTCACTTGATCTCGAATGTTCCTCGTGGGAACGATCTTGATTGCAGTCTTTTCCGAACAGTAGAAGTAGCACGTGGTGCTCTCCTGGCCGGGAGAGTCCCCCGTGGTGATCCTACTCTCAGTCAACCACCCCAAGGTCACTGACAGACGTAACGGTGACTGCGGCACGCGCGGTAAACGCACGGGTAGCTAACCCGCACTGGCACGCGGTCAGTCGTTTCCGTTAACAGGTGCGCCCAAAGCACAGCACGGAACCAGTACAGGGTAGAGCCCTCTCAGTAACAGGGGTCCAACCCCTCCACAGTAACCAAACAGGGGCCTTGCCCCTCCACAGTCCGCGCACCCTCGCCTGACTACCCTGGTTTGCCCCAGTGGGCCTAACAAGTCGGTGTAGGAGGCTAGCAGAACCCCGGGGCCCGTGGGGTAGCTAGTACCTCCCTACACTAGTAGCTCTCCTCGGTACTACGTACACGAGGGCCAGCAAGTCGGTACAGAGTGGCCAGTCCTAACCCCGGGTCCCTAGGGTGGCTGGCTCCGCTCTGCACTAAACAGGGGGACAGTCGCTCTCCTTGGTACTCCGAAACTCAAGGGCCAGCTCACTTCCCCAATTCTATTCCATTCACTTTCCAGGAGTTCTACTCCTAATTCCCCGTAGGGTTCCAGCTCTTTTAACTTAGAACATCCAGGTTTCACTTTCCAGTTTCACGTTCTTACAATCCATATTCTCAATCACGTTTATTTATTCATAACAGGCAGCTGTTAATTCAATTCACAGGCAGCTATTATTTCCTTTCCACATTTTCCAAGACTGCAGCATTCATACATTCCACTAGTTTTCCCGTCCTATGATTCATGCTATATCCTAGGATCTATCATACAATCTAGTTTTTCAGCCCTAGGATTCATGCAACACCCTACGATCTACCATTCAATCTATTTCTCATTCCTAGGATTCATGCAATGTCCTAGGTTCTATTTATGGTTTCATAATTTAACAGATTATACTTAAAGCCACTCTACCGGTTACAACAGGAGTACTGGGGGCGTGGTCGGGAATCCCGCGTGCCTTCGCAACCCCCGAGACTGCAACGGAACGGGGTCCTATCACAAGGATCAAACACACAGTGTTTCTCAAAATAGTACATAGCTACTGTAGACGAGTAGAGGATGTAATTCCGAAAAGAACGCAACTCGAAACGCGGAAAACGGAACCCGAACGGTCCCTAAACGGGTCGAAAATGACGAAACAGTGCAAAATCAGACGTCTGGAACTTATTCCAGACGTCTTAAAAAGTGGATCAGGGGTTACCTTGATCTGCGTGGTCTCTCAGACGTCCAGAAGCTTGCGGGGGCGTCTGGCCTAGTTCCCAGACGTCCGATTGTCACCCAGGACGTCTGGAAGTAGTTCCCGTCGTCTGGCACTGCAGCCAGACGTCTGATTCGCGTTGGATGCGAATCCCCGAACCTGCGCGTACCCATTTCTCTCTCTCAGTACGGACGGTCGTAGGAAAGGAAGAAGGTATAAAAATTACTCACCTTTCAGACGTCTGGACAGTCTTCCAGACGTCTTCCCAGTCGTCTGGTTGGAATCACAGACGTCTGATTCTGGAAAACTTTCCAGAATCAGGGCGCCACTCGCCCTCCGCTCGAGACGCACGGTCGCGCTGCGAGTGCTCTGCCTGCTGCTCGAGCTGCAGCAGGCCTGTCGCGCCACCCCGCGTCTGCTGCGCCCCCGCCGGCCGGCTCCCGCTGCCCCGGTAGGCTCGAGCCCTCACGGCCGACGCCTCCTCCCCCTCGCAGCACCTCCTCCCGGACCCGCCGCGGCTGTCGCCGCCGCCGCTCACTCACACTCGCTCTCGCGCACCGACTGGAAGGAGAAGAGGGAGGGGGCGGAGGTGACAGGAGTGAGGGGGAGGGCGTGGCCTTTTAAGGCCGCGCGAGGAGGAGAGAGAGAGTGGGACAGGGTGGTCTGCGGTCGCAGGAGAGAGGGAAAAAGAGAGGGAGAGAGAGTGTACGCAGGTCTGCACGCTCAGGCGCGCAGACGAATTGCGCGTGCCAACAATAACCGATTCCCAGATGTCTTGAAGTGGTTCCAGACGTCTGGGCCACTTCCCAGACGTCTTAAAAGATGTCTGAAGCACGCGTTCGTTACATTTAGGGTCTTAAATTCAGCAAATAGGAGAATCTTTAATTTATTCCACCTCTCTCTCTTGCAACAATTGGGTTCTCCAGATCTCTCATCCTCACCCTTGCCCTCGTCGCCCTCGCTGCGGTGGTGGCCACCTCATTGGCGATGCTGCACTATTCTAGATCAGGTGGTTGGTGATAGACTTCGTTCGTTCGTCATCTTGAGTTAGAGTCTATTTGCTGTTGGGATTACATTTAGACTTTGGTACTATGATGCTTCAATGCTGGGATTTCTTTGGTTTTTTATAAACTTTGATATGTAGTGAAAAAGAAGAGGAGAATCCTTAATTTGATAGGGACACGATTTACTTTCTAGAGAATCCTTAATATGCTAACTAAGGTTACAAAAGTAGGCAGGCAGTATTCAATTGGCAAAGGCATTGACTAAAGAGTATAGAATATGTGAGGGAATCGTTGAGGATTACAGGTTTTTTTATAATATTTAAACATACATCCATAAAATATATTAATAAGATATATTTACTTGTATAATTCACTACTAAGCCACAAACTAAAACTAAGATTTTAATCAGAAGCTCTGCAATCAACATCTAAATTAGTAGAGGCTTCTTAGATAATGTTCACCTAGAAACTTCTATTTGAGATCATCAACAAAAAAAAAAAAGATAAGAAATAATGTAGCCAAATATAAATTTAGGGTTATCTATTTGGTCACTTTTGGGCTAGTTGGCTTCGCATCCAAGCAAAAGTTAGCCAACTGTGTAGCCTACTAATCAGACTATTTAGCTGAGTAGTTGGGATGAGTGGCTGTTGACTTGAGTATATATTCGTGAGTTAGTCAGGTGGTGTTGAGTCATCAGCCTAGTCGATTGATTTTTATAACACTAGTGACAACCCTTCAATTTAAATTTAGGTTGTAATAGACTCCTAATTAGGTAGTTTAATCTTTAATCATTCAATAATGGAATTGACTTAGATAATTTTCTCTCCATAGGCTTGGTTTATTCCTAAGTGTGGGTTCAAATTAATTGATTAAATTGACTTAATTGGTGCTTATATTATAATATACCTGTTAAGCTTTAACGAATCTACTAAAACAAAAATGTAAATATGAAGTAAAACTTCTCTACCACTTGCTTCTTCCAACTTGTACCCTTCAATTCTTCCATGTGATGAATATAATAATTCAATCTTCAACCTTCATTACATTTAATTTAGTAAAAATGTATGGCATATTTCCACATATGCATTTGCATTTTGCATAACATCTTTTACATACAAATAAAAACATCATTGCCTTACCTCTTAGAAAAAAGGACATTGCCTTCAAAGATATTCTAATCATTTAGACTTGATTCTACAAATATATTTTGTCAATACTAGGAAAGTCAGGTCCTAGCTCTTTTATTGTTGCAATAATTATTTAGACTTCTTTGCTTATCTTCAAATATTTTATTAACATCAAGATAAATGAAGTCATAATAGTTTGACATTTATGTAGTGTTTCAACAATCATCTCCTCCATAAATAAGGACCCTTGGATTTTTTGTGATAAATTCAAAGGTTTGATGGCTTAATCAATTCCCTTTTCAAACTCCCAATCTTCTTTGCTACTCAAATATCACACCGGCAATGTTTCAAGCCAATTATCTAAACATACTGAGTTCTCCCATTTCCTAGCCAATTGATCGTTAATCTCATTTCCATTAACCACCGACCACATCACCCATTGAACAACCACTCTATATCTCTCCCGTTACTTTCATAAAATATAAATCCGATGCCTTCGGAATATAATCCTCAAAAGAATATATTGCAATGCAAAACACTTCCCCTTAATTGACCATTTGTAGAGTCCTTCCTCTCCATAAGCTCTCCATCTCATTTTCATAAGGAAGGCTATGATTTGTTAGAGTGACAAAAGATCAGGGCTTGATTTACAGGTGCTTCTACCTATCTTGGAGTCCCCACCAAAAGTCACACACCAATTTGATCAATTAACTTACAGAGCTTCTCAGGGAGCAAGTTGCTAAACATCAAATAAGTGGATATAGCTGCCTAGTAATGAAGATCGCAATAGTATTCCCTTGTCCGCTTGGGATAATGCCCACTTATTGCATTTGTTGAACTCTAACTCCTTGAGCTTAGGTTGATTTTGAGCATCTACGAATGCATAGCCTAAACATAATTTATCCCCACCCATTGCTGGCACCCAATTGCAGCGTGATGCTTTCTTGTATCTCAAGAGGCAACCTTTTATCGAAAAGGACTCTTGATTATGAAGTTGACCAACTGCTTAAACTGCTGCTTGATAATTCTTTTTTGGATCATGTAAAACCTCCAAATGCCAGTCACTTTGCAATTAAAGGCACATGGTAAACTAGGGAGAAGATTGATGGAGCCTATAAATCAACCCCTAGTTAAACTAGGGCCTAATTTAAGAAGAAACCACATTAAATTAATGAAAAGAAATCAATTTTATTTGTACCACTAATTGAATTTTCTTTTCTTTACATTCTACCATTTTATTGCATATAATGAAAAGAAAAAAAATCAAGTACATCTTACAAGAAAAAATTCTTAAATTAAAAAAGTCTACCACTATATGTTAGCTTTGAAATTAAATCCTGTTAAAAGCAAAATTCATATGATAAATTGTAATAGCATGTTTGTCTCAATCAATGAAATTACTTAAGCATTTGCGATAAGCGATATCTCAACTACGTTTCATTGCCTCCCTTTCGTCTAAAAGGATGCATGCATGCTTGCAAAATTGAATGACTTAAACACGTTAGGATGACATTTTCCATAAAAAAAGAACAGTAATTTCGTCCCTCACTACGATGGGGAGGGGATCGTGAAAGGGGTGGGGAGGGATATGCATCGAGGGGGGAGGTACGCTTAAAAGATAAAATTAAAGGAGGCAAGTTAAGAAACGTATGGTGTAATATAAGTCCTCGATCATAAAGGAAAATTAGGCTCCCACTCACCTAAAAAAAATATGTTTCACTTATTAAAAAAAGTAAAATACATTGATTCACTCAAAAAAAAATAATGGTGGGGTTTATCATCACTCAAAAAGATTAACCCAATACATCACAGGTGAAAAAATTAAAATATATAAGTTGAAAATCAAAATACATCGATTAAAAAATTAAAATACGTAGATTGAAAATCAAAATACATCTGTTGAAAATCAAAATATATTGATGTGGTTTGGCCTTCACATATGGGTAAAAGGTGATTTTCCATCAGTAGAAAATTAAAACACACAGGTAGAAAATGAAAATACATCGGTATATTTTTTCTATTCACGGGTGAAAAATGATTTTGACTTTCACCTATATGTAAAAAATGATTTTTCAATTATAGAAAGTGATTTTTCACCTAAAAAATAATTTTTTATGTATAAAAAATAATTTCTACCAATATAAATTCAAGACACATAAGTTGAAACCATCGACGAAAATCATTAATATGAGTGGAACCTGCTCATTTTAAAATACATTGCAACAAAAGTTTCTATACTTTTTTTACAAGATAAAAAAATAAAAAAAAGATTCCAATATATCATGTTTCCACAATTTCAAATAACCACAATCCTAATCGATTGTTCTTTACTTCGAGGGAGTGATTTTTTAACTATAAATAATAATTTTTTACTTATTAAAATTATTTTTTATTAATATAAAACCACAGCATACCAATTGAAATCTCCCGGTGAAACCACTGCCATGAGTGGGAACCTGGTACGTTGGAAAATGAGTAGCAATGAGAGTATTTTACTTTTTCACAGGATAAAACAGAAACAAAGAAAGAAAGATTCCAAAATGTCATATTTCCAAAATCGTAAATAACTACAATCGTAATCGGTTATTCTTTACTTGTTATAAGTTTCCGTGCTACGGAATTGTTTCTTTACTTCTCCGGCAAAAATCTTAACGGTTAACCATAACTCTCTTTTTTTCAAAAAAAAAAAAACAAAAAAAACAAAAAAAGGTAAACGAGATATGCCCTTTGTAATGTAGTAGTGAGTTGCACACCAATTATCATTGCCCCACCAACCCGAAATGGTGTGGACGACGGCATTACCTTCCAACTCCGCTCCGCTTGTTGTGGACGGGAAACTGTCCACGTTCCGGTCACCACTATCCCACTTCCAGCTAAGCTCGTTGTCTCCCTCTCCCTCGATTGCACACCCTTTTTCCAAACAGTTCCCCCAACCTTCTCATGGCACATTGCACTCATCTCCTCTTCTCCTTCGGCATCTCGCTCCCTGAAAAGTTCTCCTCCCCTTCCTCCCCACTCCTCCGCCGTCTTGTCCCCTTCGCTAACAACCACGTCAGAGCACCACTTCCCGCAATTGCGATCCATAGGAAGAGGCAATGGGTCGCGTGCTCCGCCGTGGTCGAGACCGTCGCACAGCAGCAGCAGCAGCCACCCGTGGAGGAGGAAGTGCTGGTCCCAAAGGAGTCGCAGGAGGCCGAGGAGATGGTGGAGTACGACTGGAGGGAGGAGTGGTACCCCCTGTACCTAACCAAGAACGTCCCCGATGACGCCCCTCTCGGCCTCACCGTCTTCCACAAGCAGCTCGTGCTGTACAAGGATGGCCAAGGCGGCATGCGCTGCTTCGAGGACCGATGCCCTCACAGGTAGGCGTATACAATCGAAAAATTTAGAAACCACAGTTAAGATAAATCAACCGTTAATCTTTTACGTGGTTCCTCCTTGTACTGTGACGGCAATTGGGAAGATTGGCGAAGCTATCTGAGGGGCAGCTGACGGACGGGAGATTGGAGTGCCTGTACCATGGATGGCAGTTCGAAGGCGATGGCCGATGCGTAAAGATTCCTCAGGTTATGCTATGATTCTCTCAAACACATGCATGTGCTTTCCAATATGGTGGTCCTTGGTTTTAGTTGGGACAATGGTAAACACAATGATGGATCTCATCCAAAATTTTATACATAAAATCTAAGTTATTCTGGAGAATGAGATAAAAATAAGGGTTGAATTTTTGTTTCATTAACTGAGATAGAGATTTTGTTAAACATTTTCCTATTAGTTGTGGGTTTGCGAGGATTTGAATCTTCTCAATTTTTGTGCATTCTATGCCCCCCTCAAGCTTCCAACTAATTTTAGGAGTTTTCATATAAATTGCATTGTAATCTTTGCAAAGTACACCTATGCACTTGAAAACTTAGTTTCTTTATTCATAATATCATATGCCCTTAGGAAGAAGTAGTACAAAACAACAACTTTTACGAAGAGTTCCTTGTATTTTTATTCGAACCCCAAATTTTAAAGGAGATGAAGAGGGCGGTGGGGCCCACTCAAGGACGCTGGTTCTTTGATTTTGGTAGGGAGGGATGTCTATTTTTTGGTGAAATGAGGTTTGCTTCTTCCATTTCTCTTTTTATTTTTATGTTCTCCTCTGTGGCCCTCCTACTTGACCTCGCCATCGCTTGCGTCAACTCCACGACTAGTGACCTCCGCACAACCATCTTCGTTGCCTTACAATCCAATAGTGCAGTGGAGAGGGGGACGACCGTCATGGTCGACATCGCCTTTGGTAACAACGAAGAGGAGTTGGACTCCATGCCATCATCGGTGGATGTTGCAGATGGTGGCAACCTTGAGGGAGAGGAGGGTACCGTTGCTCGTGTGCCTCTTGTGGCAGAGCAAGGTGCTGAGCTCGTCCATGGTCAAGGGGTCCCATGCCACCATGCCTATTTAGGCCGTCCACGTCGTCGTTCGTTGTCATTGCCATTGCCCTTAACGTCCTCCACCTATGTAGCCATATCACTTCTAGGAAGTGTTTGACGAGGGAAATACATACATGGAATAAGCAGATGAATATAGGAATGAAATAAAATAATGAAATAAGTATGTTAATTTATTTGGGTGATAGATTAAAGTTGTTTTAGATAATTTAATTTTGGATTAAATCTTGTTTAATCTCATGCAAGTGATAGGCGAGTTAAGTAGGATCAAATAGGAGTTAAGTTCACTTTACTCTCCTTAACTCACCCGCTAAACATCCCATTAGGTTCCTCATCCGTGAACTATAAAATCGAATGACATAAGATTATTGTAATTGTTGGGGAGATGGAATATTTATGTGGAGGAAGGGGTATGAAGGGAGGAAGACTGGATCATGAAATTAAAAGTGGGAGGGGTTCAGTGCTGTGTAAGGTTTATGCTTATCTTTGGAGTCTTAAGAGGGGAGAGCTTACCAATCATGACGGTAGGGGGGAGGGAAGTCTTAATAGTGACCAAAGTCATCGATCGAGGAGGGGTTGTATGCGGGACCTCACTATTCAATGGGCCTCCAGGAGTAGGAAAAGGAGGAGGGCCATGGAGGAGGAGAGAAGAGAATGATAGGGAGGACTTAAAAATAAATAGAAGAAAATTATAAGGATCTTTTGAAAAACTTGTTCATTTGTAGCATGCGTTTTTCGTTAAAGGCATACATGTAAAGAATTTAATATTTTTAAATGTTTATATGTAAATATTACAAGATCAGTCGTGTAAGCATAATTTTAAAAGTTTATGGATATTTATACAAAAACTTATATCATCGGGGGCGTTTATGCGAAAACTTACATAGACACCTAGACCCGTAGGTCCTGGTATTATTATAGGTACACTTAAAAACACAAAATATCTCACATGTACCTTCTTTTGATGAACGAATACTAAAAATTAAAGAACTTTTACATCCAAAAAAAAGAAAAAAAAGTTATAATTTCCTCTGCCTCCTCCACCCTCCTCTCCCCGCTTTGCTTCCCTTCTTTTCCAACTCTCGCGAGGGCATCGACGGTCGTGAGGAGGTTGAGCGCTCCGTCACCACTCCTCTTCTTCCCCTCTTCCTTCCCCTCCTCTCCTCTCGTATCTACCCTTACACTCTCCTCCAATTGCCCCTCGACGCCACCCTGATCAGGTAACATCCTCATCAGTTGTTGCCTTGCTAAACATGATCGCCAGCACTGATGCAGTAGCACTAATGGCCTTCATCAACCTGGCCACCACGAAAGGCACGATGAAGCTACTAACGTTGAGCCTTCAACCTTTGCTACTCCCCGGCAATGTTCATGATAAGCAGGCTCTGGCAAAGGGAGAGCCCTCTTAACTTCTCTCCTGCCCTTCATGATGCAAACCATCCTAATAGTTATGGCTACTGCAGCAGTCGAGGTTCGTGGTAAAGGTTGTTGAGGGCATCGTGTTGGGGCCATCGGTGTTGAGGAGCACGGTAGTGCTGGAAACAATGTGGGCACTCGGAATGGTGAACTTCGTGTTCCTGGTGGGGTTACGGATGGACCTCGAAACAGTAAGGCAAGCGTGGAGGAAGCGTACGTGGCGCTGCCCTTTGGTGGAGGTGTCGGTCTTTCAACTCCTAGGAGGGGACATCAGGAGGAAGTCCTACGCCAACTTCTACCCTATATTCACAGGAGGAGAGGACATTACCGTGAAAGGAGGAGGATGGTGAAAGAGAGAAGGCACTGAATGTTGGTGGAGATGAGGTTAGTAGAGATAGAAGCAAAGAACTTAACCTCCCACCGACCCTTAACACCCTCGCTGGAGACTGAGGATGAGAGAAGAGGAGACAGGAAAGGAGGGGAAGAAGGTAGTGGAAGGGGAGAAAAATCTCTTGCCAAGCACCCTGCTATCCTAATTGTTCGTTAAATCTAACTATAAGTCATAAGGAGGTCAGAAACTCTCTAACTAATCTAAACTGATCTAAACCTAATTTGGTGCTACGATCAAACTCTAGAGGGCAACGGGACTAAACTAGCTATATATTTAACATTCATATATCCTAACATATCTGTCATTATCCATATTTGTAAATAGATTTCAGGATGACGGTGTTACTAAACATTATTCCATAGCTTCATGTCATCTATCAGGTTTCAAAATTGCAAGAATTCACCGTTATCATATACTCAAGATTCCCATGTTCGAATTTCTATTACTCAAAGTGAATCAAATTATTTAATGAGGATAATAGTCATGTAACGAAGAGTAATCAAATCATTATCCAAGCATTTAATCGAGAAGTTTAGAGCATACTAATTTCAAGTGTTGGGATTATAAGCATGATCGAGTTCCTTGATTCATCTGTCATAGCTAGGTATAGAGGCATTATTGAGGAAATTAAGCAAGAATTCATTAATTATTGTTTCCACTCTTAATCTTTTATTAATTACCATAAATGATGTATGAAGGCCAAATAAACTTATTAATATGTTTTAATGGGAAATTAGCCACGATCTCATTGATTCAAGCAACCACAATTATTGTTAATTATTATTTAAGTACCCAAGATCAGGATGAACAAGATTTAACTATAACGAACTCCTATACTTAGCAATAGGAATTGCACACATGAAAAATGAAGCATGACATAAAGAGAAATCACAATAGCGGAGCACACGATGAGAGTGGTTACTCTATTAGCATCACCAAGGGGTAATGATGATGCTAGGGTACTAGCTAGTTGGAGGTATGGCTAGAGATCGATACTATCCATGTGTCCTTGTGCTCCACACACACTCTAGGATAGAGATCCTAGGTCAAACATGTCGAGAACTGGATTTCTTACGCAGTGGAGAAGGTTTTAGGATTTTAATGTGTGGTCAAAAGGGACTTTAGAATTCACCATTACGTAGTACTTATCGTGATGATTCCAACAAGTACTTATTTGAGAAATTTCAAAGCCCTTAAACTAGTCAAAACAGTCGGAAATGGTTTGGAGTCGATCCGATTCACTTGATCCGAAGTTGGACTGCTCTCAAAACCATGGTGATTTTCCTCCTAAACAAGTGGTTTAGAAGTTGATTTGAGTGGTTTAGAGTGGAAATGGGACCGCTCTCAAAACCATCGCTAAATCCATTCTGAACCACTTTACCACATAACAAGTGGTGATTTGCCTCCTAGACAGGCCTTGGACCGTCGACGTGGTGTAATCCAAGCCACTAGATCACACCAACCTAATTGGAGACTCCTCTACCCATTCCAATTCCTTGCTTGTGCCCAAGGGAATGGGAGGTCAACTTGTGTTCCTCCCGTAGCCTCCAACATGGTTAACAAGCCCCATATCTGTCGTGCATGCCATGCCAGGTCATTGGGCCTGCTACCTATAGCCTCCCATGCAATAATTTGCAATGGTCTCCCTTCCTATGCCCATCTTTTCTCTCTCTCTCCCCTTTATTCTCCCTCCTCCTCTTCTTCTTTCCTTTTGTTTCTTCTCTCTCTCCCCCATTTCTCTTGAGACTTGTGTGGGAGGAGGTTACAAATGACAAGCATAAACCCTAAATGGAGCTATTATGCATCTATTAAGCCTACTTTAGGACTAGGATTAATCAAAATTGACAAAAACACCTATAAATTTTGATTTGATTATGCCTCTCACCCATTTATCTTGTTTTACGGATAACTAAGGTTATAGACCTTAGACTTTTACAAAATAAGATCCGTTGGAAAGTTTGTGAAGAGACGAAATCAAGGTAACATATGTGATCCATTCCGGACAAGTTTGATCGAGGTTTAACAAAAAGCATGACTTTTCACAGTTTATGAGGTACATTGACTTGACTTGTACTCAACAAGTATTATTGGGTTTGATTTGACACACATGGCTTCGAAATGACTTGGGAACTTGAATTTTAAGGCTTTACACTGTTAGTGGGTGCAAGCTGGGTGTTGATGAAGTAACCTCCTTGCAGAGGAGTTGGTTAAGGGGATGACAATGATCATGAGGATGTGATGCTCAAGGGCAAGCAAGATGGAGGTAGCCTTAATGGGGATCCTAAACTCTCACTCTTCCATCAAAGGTGACAAATCCTTATTAGGTCTACTCGACAACCTTGTCAATAAATTAAGATGGTCTTGCCATTATAGAGGTGATTGATAAGGGTAGCGTTGTAGTCGAGGAATGTGTTTGAGATGAGGCCAAGGGGGAAGTGAAGAGGTGGGTGGAGGTAGTGTGTGCGGGTGAGGATGAAGAAAAAGATAGGAAAATTTAACGGTGAAATGATAAATTTTTCTTATTCTTAAGTTTATATTGTTATTAAATTTAATGACGCTAACTAATAAAGTGACAATTACATGGATAATATAACTTTTCTAATGTTATCTGAATAAATACTAGAAATGAGTCAAATGTGTAATTTTGAATGCTCACGTGTGACATATGTAACATCTAAGTAAAAATCTCTTATAAATATTACCCAATGAAAAGAAATGACATGAATTTGTAAACAACGTTATTGTCCGAATATTGGCATCTAACTAAATCCATTACAACTACCACGTGCTAATCAACCTTTGAATCACGGATTCAAAATCCAACATGGTCTAGTGGTTAGGACATTGGAATCTGAATCCAAAACTTTACCCTTTCCTTCCGTAACACACCAATTTGCCCGAAGCGGAATAGATGTACAAGAACTTCAACAACTTCACTACTCTGCTCTAACAAAAATATTTAGCACATTCACAAATCTTATCTAAGATCTCATCCATGAAGGTGATTTTTTATCTCATGCTCCCCCATAAATGATCAAGTTCTCACCCATGAAATCTTAGACGAGATTGACGAAATGAATAACACTGCTTAATTTATTTAACAAAAATGTTTAACACACTAATAAATTTCATCCATAAAATCTTGAACATTGCTGGAGGAGAATGGGACAAAAATTTAGCTCATATTTTTACGTTGTTCTCCCAATAAACGACCAAGATCACGGGTGGGATTGTTAACGGTAGGATGGGAGAGAATAATAGGACGCTAAACTAATTAAGAGCGTTATCAAGGTATATAAATCCACAGTCTCTAACTTGAGCCTTGCTGCTTTGGTAACCTGCAGCTTCCCGAAGGCGCGACGATACCTCGATCAGCATGCGCGAAGCCCTACGTGGTCAGAGACAGCCAAGGCGTGGTGTGGGTGTGGATGTCGGAGAAGACCAAGCCCGACGAGACGAAGCTCCCGTGGTTCGAGCACTACGCCCGCCCGGGCTTCAGGGACGTCTCCTCCATCCACGAGCTCCCCTACGATCACTCCATCCTGCTTGAGAACCTCATGGATCCCGCCCACATCCCCATCTCCCACGACCGCACCAGCCGGAGTTCCAAGCGCGAGGACGCCTCTCCTCTCCTCTTCGACGTCGCCGAGCGCACCCACCGCGGCTTCGCTGGCAACTGGCGAAGCTTGCGGAAGGGCCCCAACCTCGCCTCCGGCAGCTTCCTCCGCTTCCGAGCGCCCTGCGTGCTCGAGAACAACAGCGAGACCGTCGACAAGCAAGGGAAGACCCAGCACTTCTCCGCAGTCTTCCTCTGCCGACCTACCGGGCAGGGGAAGACGATGTTGATCGTGAGGTTCGGCGCCACCAAGAGGTCGTGGGTCTTCGACCTCTTCCCGGAGTGGTTGCTGCACCGCACCGCCAACACGATACTGGAGCAGGACATGGGGTTCCTCTCGTCGCAGAACGAGACGCTGGTGAGGGAGAAGGCGCCCACCAAGGATCTGTACCTCAACCTGAGGTCCTGCGATACGTGGGTGGCGGAGTACAGGAAGTGGCTGGACAAGGTCGGGCACGGGATGCCTTATCATGTCGGCCACCGCACCATCTCGCTGCCGGTGGAGCCCGCGGCGGTGGAGCACGCCCCTGCGGGGCTCGTGGCAGCGGTATCCTCGTGCCTTCCCGCGAAAGGTGGGGTGGGGACGCCGCACGCGCCCAACATGATGAACAGGTACTACAGGCATGTGGTGCATTGCAAGGGGTGCAGAGGTGCGGTGAAGGGATTCGAGACATGGAGGAGTGTGCTGATGCTTGCTGGAGTTGCGTGCGTGGCAGCGGCCATTCTGGCGTCGAGTAGGCAGTGGAAGGCGGCTGCGGTTGCGGCGGCGGCCGCGTGCCTCGTGGGGTTGTATGCGTGCAGTGTGCTTCTTGGTTATATCATGGACAACTTCATCAGGGTGCACAGGAGGTTGTGAGGTCAGCGGAGGGGGCGAGGGTATGAGGTGCGTTTTGGTCCATACTTAATGGTAGTCATATGTTAAAACCTCACCCATTGAGGGGTGTGTTTGGTGGTCTATTAATTGAAATGGTATCCCTTGATATTATAAAAAAAGTTAAGTGGATATTCGGACACATATTACTTTTATAAATATAAGACTTAACTTTTCTTTTTTTCTTTTTTCTCTTCTAAAACATATACCCAACCACCCAGAAGTTATAATCCCTGGTGTGTTCTCTATCAAAGCACAATCATAGGGAGTGACGGAAGGAAAAGGAGTTATCGACCTCGAAGCTTCCGCATCCACGGTGTTAAGTAATCTCGTAAATCTACCAATTGGTATCAGAGCCAATTTGTCGGCTCCTCTGTATCAACAATTCATCGAACACTTGATATGCAACCTCTATGTCGATTTTGGCTCTTCCAAAAAACTTTCTATGGAAAAAGGTTCGATTTTTTTTCTTTTGTGAAAAATAAAGAAACACATGATGTAATGCACGGAGTGAGAGAACGTGGTGGACTAATATAAATAGTGATTTCAACTATTGTGTTAGTTTTCCATCGGTGAAAATCACTTTTATAGGTGAAAAATTACTTTTTATAGGTAAAAAAATATTTTCCAAGTGAAATCATTTTCCACTGATGAAAAGGTAAACACAGTGTAGGTGTTCTCACACAAACTTTATCCTACCCTCTCCCAAATCATCTCAAAATTGAGGACTATATCCCAAATTGTCATAAATCAAGATTAAAATATCGAAATTCAACTTAAACAACTCAATTCAGAGCAACAAATTGTTCCTAAAAGGTTCCCTACTCCTCTATCGTCTTGTCTCCTTTGCTAACAACAATGTCAAAGCATCACTTCCCGCAATCGCAATCCATAGGAAGAGGGGCACGAGTGGCATAGATGTAAAAACTCGATATGATGTATAGTGTCATTTTGAAATCTCGACCAGTAAAAGCAAAGATTCCAGTATATTAAATTTCCACAATCACGAATAATCCTCGTCCGTCACTCCTTTGTAGAGAAAGTTGTTCCTCAATGTCATAGTTTACAACAAAGAGTCCTGGATTTGGTTTATCAAGCTTCTAAAGATTTAATGTGTGATCGTCAACATAACCCTTGATCGAGACCTCGAGATGCGGAGTGCTTGACTCAAGAAGAAACGATTGAACCTCTTTTGTGGATGGAGGGTCCGATCCAAGGATTTGAGCAATCGCACAATGGATACAGGTATTGATTACACAGTTCTAGCACAAGGGATGTACGTCTTGGGGGAGGATGGAGTTCCCAACTATGCACTAAAACTTGCAAGATTATAAGATTTTACAATATCTCTGTTCCTCTCTCGAGTTGCTCGGGGGAGGGCCTTGATGACCTCTCTCCGTATTTATAGTGCTAAAGTTGGGCCTCCAGCGAGATCTTCTCAGCAAATACGCTGCCTCACAAGGTACGGGCTTTGTTAGATTATTAATTGCAACGGCCATGTCAACATTTATTAAGGGTGTGGCCCTGCTGTACATTCGCCATCCCTTTCAATGGATAAGATCCTTTGGGTCGGCTGTATCAGGGCTTTTCCATGTGAGGCGGGTTGGGTTCCCGGATTCGTCTGCATAGAATATATTCCTTGGATGTAGGCAGGTTGGATCCCCCAGCCTACCTGTATCCAAGTCTTTCTGGGTCGGATCCTTCTTTCCGGGCCTATTGCGGGGTTTTGGGTTTGAGGGCATTTTTTGCCTCTCATCATATGCCCTTTACTCTCAAGCTAGCGAATTGTTTACGTGAAATCATCGATGTTTAAGAAATGCGTTATAGTATAGGACAAAATTGCATCAAACACTTAAATTTATAATTCAGAAAAGTCTGAGATCATTCGTAGGGAGCAACAATGGCAATTCAATCCACTAATCACAAATATATTTAGAAATATGATCAAAATCTTGCTCAGAATGAAACAGAATAATATATCAATAGAATCAAATATCAGAGTGTAAAAAGATGTGGTTAAAATGATGATTTAAATCACCAAATTAACCTAAGAATATTAACCCACAAATATCTCAAATATATGAATAGTATTTTCAACTCAAATGCCATGTTAGTAAGCAATCAAATGTTTCCACAGTGGCTTTAATCTTTCAAGGCCTCAGAACTCAGACGACAGAATCCAACGTCAGACAGCTTAAGTGTAAACCGCTACAGCAACCTCAAGAGACTCAAGGGTCTCTCACCTTCTCTCTTCTTTCAAACCTCAGGAGAGAGACTCAGCAATGAAGTACCACAGAGGTAGAGGCTTCTCAATTTTGACTAAGTGTCGAGAGATAGGGAGGCAGTGCAAAAACCCCCTCCCCCTCTCTCTCTTTCCTTCTCTCTTAGATACCCGAATGATCAGGTAGCTAGGCGGGTATTTAGATTCAAACAAGGGACCAAGGCTATCGGGTGTGGTGGTAGCCAAGGAGTGAGAGCATGCGCTGAGGGACCCGACCCTCGTGACTGGGCGAGGGGTGTAAGGAAGAAATTCCTTTTATCTCACATCGCAGACTCTTGAAGTAACGATGTGGGACTATCTTTCCCATGTCTTCTCAGTGCAGTAGCAGATGAAGGGACTTCCAATTGAAGTCGCAGGCGCGCTCGTGGCATGGAATTGAAGATCTAGGAGGATGCTTGGGAGTCACCTGTGAAGCCTAGGACTGAAATCTGGAGCAGATGTGGTCAGAGGATTGAAGGCATAGTCAGAGGAGTCGAGGCGGTGGCGGAGCTCCGATGGAATACTTGAAAGCACGAGAACGACCTCACGGCCACATCAAATATATTCAGAAGAATTGCTGGAGTGTGGCGAGTGCAGAGGTGTTGGTGGTGCGCTGTGGAGGTGTGTGTGAGCGTGGCGAAGACGGAGAAGGTCGGAGTTCGTGGAGGTGTTCGGTGGAGGGCTAGGGCAAGCAATCCCCTCAATTTCTTGAGAGGTTTTGCTAGTGTGGATGAGGTAGAGCTTTTGGGATCGGAGGGAGGTGGTTTGGTGGAGTGAAGCAGACGCGCAACCATGCCAGAGGTATGCCGGCCGTGGGGAAGACAGAGGTGGCTCAGGTGCTATAATGGTTGAAATTGAGTTGTAGCGGTATGGTGATGAAGAGTAAATGCTAGGGAGTCAATGAAGCTAGTTAACAGACGAAGGGGAGTGGAGGTGGCGTCGGTCGCAGTATGGCCGACGCCAGAGATGAAGGGTGCTCCGGTGAGAGGGAACAACGACGACAGAGGGTTAGGAAGCGCCTCGCTGGTATGGCGAGGTGCGGAAAGACGAAGGGAGTTGGAACCGACCGCCTATGGTATGTGGCGGCTGGCAAAGAGGCCAGAGGTAGGGGGTCGTCGGAGCGAGGTGGAGCGAGCCGGAGGTTGAGGGAAAAAGAAGGGTTTTTTGCTCTATTTCTCGCTAAGGAGGTGAGAAATGACATGGGGGGTCTTTTATAGGCTTAGAGGAGTTTGAAGAGTAGGAAACAAGCTTCAAAGCTTGCTTAGGATTCAAGAAGAATCCCACTGATTTCGTGGGTTTGCACGCACAAATCAGTGGGTTTTAGGAATTAGAATTGATCCTAATAGGTTTACCTAGGTGTGAACATCAATCCCACCAAATTTGGTGGGATTTGATTGCTATTTGAGTAGGATTTTGCTCGGTCAAAGCTTGCCAGGAGGTCGGTTGACCTCCAATGAAGGAAAGGACTAATCTGCAAAGAAGATGAAGTTAGGGGGCACTTTGTAAGGATTTTAAAAGATGAGGAGCTATTTGAGATAATAAAAGTCAGACTTAGACCAAAAAGCAAACTAGGTCGAAATAATCTCAGATTAGGCCCAAATTTTGGTACAAACGTAATTTGGGCTCAAGGAATTTAATGGTGAAGTAGGATTTAGGTTTTGAACAAGTTTGACTAGATAATTTATGTAAGAACCTAAATCAGGGTAATTTTCTATCTGTGACTCTATTTTAGGTTAAATTGGGTTCAGAAAGTCAAATCAAGGGTACCAAACCTTAGAGAATATTTTTCTATGATTTTTAGAAGGTTTAGATGAATTTTATCTTGACCATAACCCCAATTAATTAAGTGAGTATGTTTTTAGGGTTTCAGATGTCCATTAATTCTTGAAATGCATGAAAACTCGTTTCGTTTTGCATGGACCCACTTATTACACATTAATGACCATATGACCTTTAATAAACCCCTAAAATATCCCATGGTTATTCTGTAATTGTGGAATACTGTTAAAATTGCAGAAATAACCCTGATTTCTTATCTTCTTCTCAAAATAGAACATTTTGCATATATAACCCTTTAATGGTTATGTAGGAGCTTTTAACAACTTTATTAGACCAAATTGAGTTAGTTATGGCTCATGATGGTGTTTCCATCACAAATGCTTACTGAGAGAGTAACGTTTGAAGTAGAAACTCTACGATAGGTAATGTCCCCAAATGTTATCCTGGCTGTGTATTTAAGTAGGGGAGCATTTGCTATGTAGCGGGATTTTAAGGGAAAATGTCTGTGGTTGTACCGACCTTAAGAGGTGGTATGAGGCACATGGGCTTGCTATGTCACCGACCTTAAGAGGCGCTTGTAAGGTGTGTCCTCCTGCTATATCACCGACCTTAAGAGGCGATTGTGAGGCGCGTTCGCCTGCTCGACTTCCACGAGTGATGGCTAGTTACATCAGGATTGATATTGTGTCTTGTTATTTGAGAAGACTGGCATTTATTGATGTTATGATAAGGAGAAGGCCTCAAGCGTTGTGCCTATCATCGATGGGACTACCCTTTCTACGGTAGCGGATATGTGCGCAGGAGTGTTAAATGTCTGTAATGACAGCCGAGGTTTTCTTTGTGCTTGAAGGTTATTGGAATCCACGTCGAATACGGCGGGATTTGATTTTCCTTCGAAGGTTACGCCCTGCAAGGGGGAACCACCCTTTGTGGGAGTTATATAAGGGTGGTGGGTGATAAATGCCAGTTTATCATTATTCTTATGCCCTAAAACAAACTTAGCTCTTAGGATTTTAACTTTGCAAAAGGGTTTTTGGGCTGCATTTAGGCATCAATTAGGTTAGGCATGCATTGCATTTTTTATTGTATTTTTAATACGTTTGTTTGACTGTTAGGGACAAACAGATTGATAGATCCCTAAAACCCTAGTACTCATGAAGCAACTGGTGAAGAGGAAGCTCATTCCAGCTGGGACTCAGCCAATTCCAACTCATCATAGCTGGATACAAGCTCACTTGGGTTAGGGTTAGCTCCATTAAGCTCCATTCAGCTCATCTTAACTGAATGGTAGCTTAGAGTAGCTCATCTTAGTTCACCCTAGCTCAAGTCAGTTCAGATCCTGCTCAACTTAGTTGAATCTAGCCCACCTTAGCTCCAATCAGTTCACTGGGAGCTCTAGCTAGCTCAATTAAGTTGGCAAGAGTTCATCTCAGCTCAGGACCAACTACTTTCAACTCCACTCAACTCAAGGCAGCTGAAGATGACTTCATACAGCTTAGGCAAGCTCAAGTACAACTCCTAGAGACTCCACTTAGCTCAACTTAGTTGAGCTAAGCTATCTTAGCTACTCTAGCTAGCTAGGTCCTCCTCGGAAAAATCATTCCCAACTCACCTCAGCATATTTCAGCAGAAGCCAGCTTACTTTAGCTTGGCTTAGCAGCTAGCAAAGAACTAGCAAAATAAGCCAACTAAAGTAGCTCCCTTCAGTAGCTACCAGCTCCAATTCAGCTCCAGACATTCTTTCCTCAACTCCTCTTCCCTAAACCCTATCTCCATCCCACCCCCTCCTCTACTCAACTACTAGCTAAGCTAGCTTAGCTAGCTTAGCTTAGCTACATCTCAGCTCCCATTGGCCTTCCACCACCTACAACCTAACTCCACCTCATCACTTAACAAGCTCCACCAAATAGCCCTAAACCTAGTCCACCTAAGCTCCTAGTCCTAAACCTATTTTGGCGCCAATTCCTATACACCCCTTCACCCCATAACCTCCACCAAGAGACACGAAAGTTGGCGCCAAAAATCACCCCTCAACCACCTTGATTTTTGGCACCAACCTCTCCCTCCATCTTAGCCATCCATTCACCACCAAACACATCCCAACCCTCCTTTTTTGGTGCCACACAAGACCCTTCAAGAAGCTCCACCTTTGAAGCTAATTTGATGTGCCTCTCCAACCCTTAACCATCCATAACTACCCCCCTTAGCAACCATAAGGTTGGCGGCAACTATCCTACACCCTAGGATTCCCATAACCACCTTTAACTACCCACCAAACCTAATCCTAGACCTCCAAATGTTGACGCCAACCCTTAACCCATAACCCCACCAAAAAGTGGCACCAACCCCATCTAACCCAACCATAACCACCACTCAACACACCCCTACATATGGTACCAACCTAATCTAACCCTCCATCCATTAACTACCATCCTAAGCCTTCATCCTAACCTTACACCTACACCACATTCCACTTAACCTTAAGCCTACCATGGTTGGCGCCAACCGTCACCCTCTCCACTCCTATAAATACCTCATAAATACCACCAAAAAAAGATCATCCTTTAGCTTCATTAATGTTGGTGCTAGAGCACCACGATCATTTGTTTTGATGATAACAAAACACGTGTCATTTAATATTTGCGCTTTGAGTCCTAGATTTCAGGTCAATCGCAAATGGATACGTGATTAGACGGTGTTCAAGCTCGCATCCAGGATGGATTGGACGAGCTTGATGGAGAACAGAAGAGATTCGCGAGGAGCGATATATTAAAGATGGAAAGAAATGAAGAATAGGATAGATTTCTTTCTTTTATACTTGTTATTTTTTTCGTTTCTTTTGTTGCTCTTTATTTCCTTAGATAATTCATGTTAAAGAGCCTCAAAGTACCCTAATAGTAGTCCTAGGAACACCTACACAACCCTAGGATACTTAGGTTTTCTGTAGAACACTTAGAAAACCAATATAGGGTTCAAACAGCACTTCCAGACGTCTAATTCTCAAATCAGACGTCTGATAAAGTATTTTAAGACGTCTGACTATTTTTTTAGACGTCTGATAACTGTTAGGCTGGACATAGTTAGTTCTGTTTGATGAAATCAGACGTCCATATCTTAGACCAGACGTCTTAGGAGACGTCTGATGGATTTGCCAGACGTCCAATTAGTGGACCGTTGGCTGGCTTAGCAAACACTCAGGATATGACCGTTAGAGCCTTATCAGACGTCCATAGGACTGTCCAGACGTCTGATAATTGACCGTTTTGCCTCGACTGACCCAAAATCTCTTCTCAGAGATTTTCTAGCCGTTGCAACGTTTGGAAAATCCATTCCCACAGTAAAAGTAGGTTTCCAGACGTCCAGACATAGTGCGAGACGTCCTGTATGTCGTCTGATGGACTTGCACAAAAACCCTGTTTAGATCTGATTCAAGTCAGGAAGAGACCCACCCAAAATCAGACGTCTGACCTTGGAATCAGACGTCTTAAAGTGAACTTACAGACGTATGATGCCAGAATTAGACGTCTGATAAGCCTGTCAGAGCAATGATTGTTCCTGATTTCGGGCTGATTCTCTTGGGCTTTGTTCCCAACGGCTATAGAACCTTTCCTAAGCCTTCCAAAGCCTTCCTAAGGCCTCTATAAATAGAGGGGAACCTTTGCAACATAAATACACACTAAGAAACACCTAGAAACACCAAGACACACCTTGCAATATACTTTCAAACCATTTTGTGTCTCTCTTGCTCTCTAAGCTCAAGTTCTACATCTTGAGAGCATCAAGCTGTTGCGCACCCGCTCTCCCGCCATAGTTCACGAGAGCGAAGTTGCACCGTCGCATGGCTCACGCACCGTGTCATCAACTCGACGCACTCCTTGCAAAGGGGAGTTTCCTAATTCCTATAGAAGCTAGGTTTATAATTACTTTGTTGGCTCTATAGGACTTGTTTATTTTATCTTTGTTATTTGGTTGGGTATTCGCTTTGCGAATTCCCGTCTCCTTCGCGAGACAAAATCTTTCTCGTGGAGAGAAGGGGTTGAGGTACGCTACCCTCGTCTAAGTAGCGTGGTTGTATTGAGGTTGAATCACCCTCGTTTAAAGTGATTCGGTTTAGTGGATTTTGATCAACTTGGTTGATCGAAAAATCCTAACTCAAGAGGGTTAGGTGGTGGTTTTCACCCCGTTTGGGTTTCCACCTAAAAATACCAGTGTACTTGTGTAATTGTTATTTTGTGAAGATTGTTTATTTTATTTCCGCAATTATTACGTCACCCCCTCCTCGTAGGGAACTTCATTTATTATCAGAGCAGGTCTCGCGAAATCGGCATTACAAGCCGGCGATGATCTAGATATGGAGGGAAAAGCATTCGTGTGCACCGAAGGACACGATACCTCGCGACCACCATACTTTGCAGGTATGGATTTCGTTTATTGGAAAAATCGTATGACTATGTGGTTGCAGGCCTATGACTTCCGGGTGTGGGAAAAATGCTAATCCGCATTTGTGATTCCCAAGAAACCCGCAAGAGGTTACTCAGAAGATTAGGTTCGGAATCTCAACCTCAACGCAAAGGCAATGAATGCCTTGTATTGTGCGTTGAGTCCAAAAGAGTTCGAGCAAATCCAAGAGTGTACCACTGCCCACGAGATATGGAGGAGGTTGGAAGGCACTCATGAGGAGACAAGCTCGGAAGAAAATCTCAGGGAGAAGGAAACCGCGGGCCTTGGTTTCATGGCAATCGGAGAAAGTGACAACGACAGCGACGACAGCGACAATGAGGTAAATCTCGATTTACAAGAAGCTTTTAATGAACTATTTGAAGTTAGTAAATCACTTAAGATAGAAAATAAAAGCATTAAAAAGAATCTTAGTTTTCTTAGAAGTGAAAATGAAAGATTAGAAAATAAACTTAAGGATCTAGAAGCTAGTCCTAAAAATGATAACCTATTATTAGAAAATCATAACCTCATCAATGAAAATAATAAATTGATTGAGGAAAATGATAGTCTAAAGTTAGAAATATCTAATTTAAAGACTAAGATGAGTATTATAGAAAAAGAAATTGCATGTCTTAGGGAAAACTCCAACAAATTAATCAATAAAGTAGATAATTTTTATAGCCCTAAGGTTGAGAAAGGATCTCCATCAAGGAGACCCGCTAACAGATCCGGATCCAAGCCCACTTGGATATCGAAAAAAGAATTAGAATCTTGTTTTGTAGGGTTCAGGGATAATTACAACACAAAGGACTGGACCTACAAACTCAAAGCTGGTCAACTCAAGTTGGGAGAACCAAGGAGCAGACCAAGGAGGAGAACAAGAAGACCGACGAGACGGCGAACAAGCAACGGACCCACCGCACGTCGACCACCAGATTGGAGACCGGCGCCAATGCCCGAGCCTCCAAGCTACAGATGGGAGCCCCATCCGATGTGGCATCCACCACCACCATTTGGCCCATTTTATTGGCCATGGTAGGTGAGGTAAAACCCCTTACCCTATCTTTTTATCATAAGCATTTAGATAGGGGGAGTTAAAAAATTATAAGCTAATTGTCAATTTTTAAGGGGGAGATATAAGGTAGCTAAATTTCCTTTAGAAAGGGGGAGAAAAATAATAGCTATCTTGTTGTTATAAAAAAAAGGGGGAGGCATTACCTTTGTCAAAAGAAATTTATAGAAGAGCATGTTTTAAGGGGGAGTTATAGGAAATGTAAAATCAATTAAACCTTTTTGATAATGTCAAAAAGGGGGAGAATTTTCTGCATTATTATTTATGATTTTGTCATCATAAAAAAGGGGGAGATTGTTGGTGCTAGAGCACCACGATCATTTGTTTTGATGATAACAAAACACGTGTCATTTAATATTTGCGCTTTGAGTCCTAGATTTCAGGTCAATCGCAAATGGATACGTGATTAGACGGAGTTCGAACTCGCATCCAGGATGGATTGGACGAGCTTGATGGAGAACAGAAGAGATTCGCGAGGAGCGATATATTAAAGATGGAAGGAAATGAAGAATGTGATAGATTTCCTTCTTTTATACTTGTTATTTTTTTCGTTTCTTTTGTTGCTCTTTATTTCCTTAGATAATTCATGTTAAAGAGCCTCAAAGTACCCTAATAGTAATTCTAGGAACACCTACACAACCCTACGATACTTAGGTTTTCTGTAGAACACTTAGAAAACCAATATAGGGTTCAAACAGCACTTCCAGACGTCTAATTCTCAAATCAGACGTCTGATAAAGTATTTTAAGACGTCTGACTATTTTTTTAGACGTCTGATAACTGTTAGGCTGGACATAGTTAGTTCTGTCTGATGAAATCAGACGTCCAGACCTTAGACCAGACGTCTTAGGAGACGTCTGATGGATTTGCCAGACGTCCAATTAGTGGACCGTTGGCTGGCTTAGCAAACACTCAGGATATGACCGTTAGAGCCTTATCAGACGTCCATAGGACTGTCCAGACGTCTGATAATTGACCGTTTTGCCTCGGCTGACCCAAAATCTCTTCTCAGAGATTTTCTAGCCGTTGCAACGTTTGGAAAATCCATTCCCACAGTAAAAGTAGGTTTCCAGACGTCCAGACATAGTGCCAGACGTCCTGTATGTCGTCTGATGGACTTGCACAAAAATCCTGTTTAGATCTGATTCAAGTCAGGAAGAGACCCGCCCAAAATCAGACGTCTGACCTTGGAATCAGACGTCTTAAAGTGAACTTACAGATGTTTGATGCCAGAATTAGACGTCTGATAAGCCTATCAGAGCAATGATTGTTCCTGATTTCGGGCTAATTCTCTTAGGCTTTGTTCCCAACGGCTATAGAACCTTTCCTAAGCCTTCCAAAGCCTTCCTAAGGCCTCTATAAATAGAGGGGAACCTTTGCAACACAAATACACACTAAGAAACACCTAGAAACACCAAGACACACCTTGCAATATACTTTCAAATCATTTTGTGTCTCTCTTGCTCTCTAAGCTCAAGTTCTACATCTTGAGAGCATCAAGCTGTTGCACACCCGCTCTCCCGCCGTAGTTCACGAGAGCGAAGTTGCACCGTCGCGTGGCTCACGCACCGCGTCATCAACTCGACGCACTCCTTGCAAAGGGGAGTTTCCTAATTCCTATAGAAGCTAGGTTTATAATTACTTTGTTGGCTCTATAGGACTTGTTGTTTATTTTATCTTTGTTATTTGGTTGGGTATTCGCTTTGCGAATTCCCGTCTCCTTCGTGAGACAAAATCCTTCTCGTGGAGAGAAGGGGTTGAGGTACGCTCCCTCGTCTAAGTAGCGTGGTTGTATTGAGGTTGAATCACCCTCATTTAAAGTGATTCGGTTTAGTGGATTTTGATCAACTTGGTTGATCGAAAAATCCTAACTCAAGAGGGTTAGGTGGTGGTTTTCACCCCGTTTGGGTTTCCACCTAAAAATACCAGTGTACTTGTGTGATTGTTATTTTGTGAAGATTGCTTATTTTATTTCCGCAATTATTACGTCACCCCCTCCTCGTAGGGAACTTCAATTAATTCCACCATTACTCCACCTTATAGTCGAGCAAGAGAAGAAGGAGAAGAAGAAGATTAAGTGTGTCCCCTTGGTGCCTTCCCCTCTTCCCTTCTCTCCTGTGCCCTTACCAGCCAGAGGAGCAGCCAGGCAAGGAAGACCTTAGGAGGAGGTCTTGAGGGTGGTACACGCCACCCTAAGAGGAGATTTGCAAGTGGATATCATCCACCTTTGGAGGAGTAAAGGCACGCCCCCCCCATAGGGCTTGCCAATGAAGACATCACCTTGGAGGAGCTTTTCAAGGAAGGAGTTGGAGAGACCCTTTTTGAAATGACCTGTTGCCTTTTGGGTTGTTTAAAACGTCTGGATGAGCCGTCAGACGTCTAGATGGAGGGTCGGATGTCGGAAAGTAGAAGAACCGTACCTTGCTTTCTTTTCCGCGGGCGCGCTGCACGCGTATCCCCCTCTCTCCTCACCCCAAACCCTAACCCTTTACCTATTTAAACCCCCACTCCCCCCCCACACGCCACTCTCTCCATCTCCACCAACCACCACCTTCATCCTTCCCTCCAACCGGCCACCACCTTCCTTCCAGCCATTAGCACGACGTGTGGCGAGGGGTTCCGCACGGAGAAGAAAGCTCGCAGAAGTTCTGCGTATTGGATATTTTTCAGTATCAGATGTCTGGAGCACATCTCAGACGTCTAGAATAGCAGAAGGCGTTCGGAGCTGAAGTCGGATGTCTGAAAGCATGCTCAGTGCTAAGGTACGTGCTTCTGTGCGGTTTACGGCCATGCAGGCTTCACCGTAGAGTTTTGTCCCGCCATTTTGTGGTCTGCACATATGTACGCAGGGAGCAAGGCATTGGAAAGGCGTGGGGTGTGCCCTTCGAGGTGCTTTTGGACGTCTAGACACGTCGCCAGACATCTGACCGTACCTCCAGACGACCGGAAGGAGAGTCCGACGTCTGGAACTCACCTCAGACGATCGTGGAAGGGTCCGGACATCCAAGGTAGCTGCAGGAAACCCAGGATAAGTAGTGACATCTTTTAAGACTCGGGGACTAGACCCAGACGTCTGATTTTGGACAGTGTGAGTGTTTTTGGCCTGTTCAGGGCCCAAATGGAATCGGATTTCTACAAACGAACTACCGTTATTTTTCGCTTGAGTTTCTCTACGAGTTAGTGTCACTTGTATACGGTTTTGGACTTGTTTGATGCGTTTGGCTAATTATATAGGTCTCCAGCCAGTCGGGTATGCGGTAGCCGCGGAGGCGACGGGATCTGCGATCTGAGTCCCCATTCCTCCCGTGTTTGCCGGTAGAGTGGTTTACATTAATATTAAGATTTGAATAAATGAACTACATGTTTAGAATAATTTGAATGAACCCTAGGATGCGAATGAACCCTAGGGTAGGAACAGATGAGTGTGGTTTTAGCTATATTGTATACATGAGATACATGTAGAACCCTGGGATGAGAATGAACCCTAGGGCAGGAACAAGTGAATATGATTGAGCTACATTATTTACTTGAGATGCGTGTACACTTTAAATGCTAGCAAATGTATTGGTTATTTTCTTATGATGCCTTGTCAGTTGGAAAATCACGAGCTGCCTATTTTAAGAGTGGAACTGATAATGTAAGTAGAGAAATTTGAAAGATTGGAATATGAAACGAAAGAAATATCAGCATGAACCCTACAGGGAATTAGGAGGAGAGCTCCTGTAGACGGGAAATGAGCTGGCCCTTGTGTACACGGTACCAAGGAGAGCTGCTGTTCCTTTTGTTTAGAGGGGTACTAGTTGCCTGTTGGGTTGAGCCCCGGGCTCAAGCCTAGACACTCTACACCAACTCTATTTGGCTCTCGTGTACGTGGTACCAAGGTGAGCTACTTAGTGTAGGGAGGGAGCTAGCCGCTTCAGGGGGTCCGGGGTTAGGACTAGCCGCCCTACATCGACTCTTGTTAAGTCCACTGAACAAATCAGGATAGTCGAACGAGAGTACGCGAATTGTGGAGGGGCGAGACCCCTGTTCTGAGATGGCAAGGCCTTGTACTGTTTCATGCTATACCTTTAAGCATACCCGTTAGTGAAAATGACTGACCGTGTGCCAGTGCAGGATAACTACCCGTGCACTTATCATGCGTGACGTAGTCACTGCTACGTCGCGACCGCGACTTCGAGGTGGTTGACTGGGTGTAAGACTACTGATAACACCACGCAAGGGGGTAGTAATTAGGTTGAATATGGCCCATCTTTAGAATAAAAGGTACAACATAAAGTAGAATAGGAGCATTGCATGCATCAAGTACCAAGATTGCTTATAAATTGCATTAATGGCCATTTGTGTAAAGCATGTGTCAAAGCAGGCCCCAGATGAGCAATCGGACCGCATGGATGGATTCATAACGACGAACGGAGTCCAACGGACTCAAGATCAGCCAAATCTGACATCCGGAGCTCCCACAATGGGCCCAAGAAATTCTGACCGTTGATCTCCCAGAAAGCGCCACGTCACCCCGGCCCCACCTCTCGGACGCCCTCAAGCCATCCAAGGACGAATCTCGGCCGTTGATCTTCGATCGAATGACCGAAATCCGCGCGCTCGCCCGCGGTCGCCGCGACAAAGCGTGGGCGTGGTGCAATGGCTAGCGCACACGCCCGCATCGCAGCGACGCGCGTTCGAATCGCGCGGAGCGGAAATCAAGCGCGAGCGAAGGACGCAGCAAAATTGGGCCGCCCGATCAGCAGCGGGCGGCCAGGATCGCGCCACGCGGCGCGATGACAGCTCCCGAGCGCCCACGCGCGCTGGGCGGAAACGCACGCGCGCACGCGCGCTCGAGGCGCGATCTCAGCGCGGGCGCGGGAGGATCTTAGCCGTCCGATCGAAGATCGGACGGCTCTCGTTCAACGTCCACGGATCGCGCTTGGAGAGAGAGAGGGGCGGGCAGCCGACCGGCGGCAGGAGGGCTTCACCGATGTATCTGGAAGTGGTTTTAGCGACGTTCTGGATGTCGCTAAAGCACATTCTTCTTTTAGGAAGCCCTTAACTCTATTTAAACCCCCTTCTACCACCATTCAAGGCATCCTCTCCCACTTGCAACTACTCCACTCCTCTCCCAGCTAGTTTTAGGCACTCTTGTAATCACCGGAGACGACGAGCCGCCGACGGAGCCTCCTCCACCGCCGTGGCTGCCTCGTCGCTCTCCACTCTCTCTCTACCTCTCTCTCTCTCTCTTTTAAGCTTTCATTTACTTTTGTTGAAGCATGTATTTAATGTTGTAAACCATGAACTATGAATGCATGTTTAATGAAATTATTTTCCGTTTAGTCGCCATTTTAATTTCTGTTTAAAGTGCATGATCAAAACCAAGAGCTTTCTAACCCTAAACTCTCTCTCTATCTCTCGCTTTTCAAAACTGTCTCTTTCGCAATCAAAACTCCGCCTTTTTCGTGACAACAAGTGGTAAACAAAATCCGATTTCCACGCCTCCCTGAGACCGACACTCGGACTCACCTCCGTTTACTTCTTTTAAAATCGACGTATCAAGTGCAACTATAACGACACCTCTTAACACACACGCACGAGACCACGTCAGTTTTTGGCGCCGTTGCCGGGGAGGCAACGGATTTGTTTTATCACCTCCATTCCACACTCATTCTCACATCGTCTAATGCCCTATTTTCCTTTTTACTTGACGGTTGCAGGAATTCGACGCATGGACGGTGAAGCGACGCATTCCACGATGGTAGCAAGGGAGTAGGCGCCTCGAGGACCGATAGTGAGTAACCTATCTCTCATTGTTTGCTTGCGTGAAAAAGCTAAAAAAAATCATAAAAATTGGAAAAAAAATTGGCGTGGTGAATGATTGCTTGACCCACATTCTTAACACATCACCCTACAAAAAAATGTACACTCTAATATGCTGAATAAATTCTTGGAGTGTTCTTTTCTTTTTCTCTTGAGTGGTGTTTGCGAAGCCACCGTGAGTTGACCTGGGCCGCACCACTCAACCCTAAAACTGACTCATCTAATAGAAGCTGCACGATTATCAGGATGAGTACACTAGGGTTTTAGAGCCTCTACAAAATAAAAGGAAATCTACTTTCACTAAGTTGTGTGCAGAACTTGACGTGCCCACTGAAACTTGTTTGAAAACATTAAGACACGTCAACCCTAAAAAGTACTCAAGTAAGGATGAAACACTAAAAGACACTATATCTTAACAAATCATTGCTTGAAAATCATGTTTTGCTAGAAGCACACACTTTGAAAGTGGAAAATTAAGAGGCACCACCCCAATCAACGCCTCATCACATCACCCTAAGCTCAAGCACTATCCTAGCCCTTTAAAACTGAGTAGACGTGCCCTAGGCAGGACTGAGTTAAGTCTCAAAAGGTGAGGTTTTGTCTGCTAGGCACTTGGCTTTCATTCCCTTGGTAGATCTGGTGACTAGGCTACGGGGCAGTGTCAAACGATCGTGGTTGTGGGGTCTATGGAACCGGAGGCGCAAGCCAAAGGAAGAACCTTCCCTGCAATCCCCTCGTAATCAACCTGGCCAGATTAGCCTTGAGAAGGGGAGTCCAGTGCTTACGGACTTAATCACCCTTTGTGAGATTTCTAGGTCTCCTAAGGAATACACCATAAGGATTAGGCTTGCGTGCTTGATTGAAATACATTTCTCGCATCTGTCGCCCTCCGCATCCCCTCCTGTTCTTCTCTAGTGTATGCACGGGAGGCGCTCACTGCATCCCGAATTGTGTGTTTTGGGGCAGGAATCTAGGCGACGTAATTCTGTTGAAAACATGGCTGAACCTAGGGTAGATGAGGCTGAAGATCAACCCCCACCAGATGCTATGGCTATCATCTAGGCTCAAATCAATGCTAACCATCGGCTTCAGCAACAACAAATTCACACCATCATGCAAGCCATACAACGGTTACAGAACCCACAAGAACAACCACCACCTTTCAATGACATACCAGGACAACCACCACTTGATTTACCACCATTTCAGGACCAGCCAAGACCCCTCCGTGATTTCTATAACCCTTTTGCCATTAGAGTTGAGCCACACCTTAGGATCCCCGAAGGGGGAGACGATTTTGAGCTAAAACCTAATGTATTAAGTCTAATCCAGAGCCACTTTCATGGAAGCTCAAATGAAGACCCCTTTCAGCAACTAGAAGATCTCGATCGCATAGCAAGAACAGTAAAACCTAGGAACATTAGCCTTGACATTGTTCTAATCAAGATGTTCCCTTTCTCATTAAGAGACAAGGCTTCTCATTGGCTTAGAACCCTAGGTAGACCCATCACCACCTGGGAGGAACTGAGGCATGCATTTTTAAAGAAATTCTTCCCCATAGGAAAGACCAATGCCCTCAGAAGAGCTATCACTACCTTCACACTCCAGGGTGGGGAACAATTTCATGAGGCGTGGGAAAGATTCAATGAACTTTTGAGGAAATGCCCACACCACGAAGTTCCAAGGTGGCAATTGGCCCAGATCTTCTACCACGGTCTGGACAGCAACCTACGGAACTTCATCGATGCCTCATGAGGGGGAAACTTCCTAAAAAAAGACGAGGAGAGCGCGTTTGAGCTCTTTGAGTCTATGAGCGAGAATTCGCTCAACAATGCCTCCATGAACCAGTTTAACAGGTCCAGTCAACCCCGTGGCGGGATTTATGAGGTGCAAGCAAATTCTGGAATGGTTGACATGGACATCATTGCCAAAAAGTTGGATCAAGTGGAATTGGTGGACAAGAAGATTGATGAGCTTCTAAACCAGACCAGGAACCCCTTGCAGACTTTCGCCCTAGCAAAGGGAGCACATAATGTTGACCTGGTCCAACCCTTCACCCAACTGAACCTGGAACAACCCCCAACCACGTTCCAGGGAGGGACCTTTGCTCCCTCGACCCTTGATTACTCCCTTCCTTCTTCATCAACATCGGCTATTCTAGAAGATGTGCAAGCCGTCCAAGGATATGCAAAACCTGACCCTTTCTCCAACACTTACAACACTGGCTGGTGTAATCACCCCAACTTTGGTTGGACAAACCAGAAACCACCGCAATTCCAAAACCAGCCTAGGCCAAACCAACAGCCACACTTGCCCCCCTATCAGCAAGGACCACCATTTAGACCCCAATATAACCAGAATAGGGCGGCCCCTCCCCCACAAAACCAAATGGATACCCTAATAAAGATGATGGCTGACATGAACCAAAAACATCAGGAAGAAATGGCCTTGGTAAAGGGACAGTTAAGCCAACTCTTGGACTGTAAACAGCAAGGATCTCTACCTTCCCAACCGCAACCGAACCCGCGAAACATAATTAACAGAGGCCCCAATTCGCAAGGGTTCCAAGGCAACCCCGGGCAGGCTCATATGGTCCAACCGGCCCCACAAACACCTCCTGGGTTTGGTGCTTCTTCATCCTCGTCTTCTCAAGGATCACCCCATGGCCCCAATGCCTCTGCGAATGCGGTGACCTTGAGAAGCGGCACCAAAACCCAGGATCCCAAATGGCCGACTCTCCCCGAGACTTTACCCGACTTAGAAGAAACACCAACCAAGGACCCAGACATGGAACCAATTCAGACACCCTATCCTGAGGCCTTGGAAACAATCAAGAGAAAAAAGAATACTGTGGAAACTGAGGAGCTGATGAAAATTTTTAAACAAGTACAGATTAATATTCCGCTTCTAGAAGCTGTCAAACACATCCCCGCTTACGCCAAGTTCTTAAAGGATGCCTGTACACCCAAGCGTAAGCCGAGACCTCAAGCACCTAGGAAGGTTGTACTCTCTGAGCAAGCCAGTTCTATGATATCAAGCAACCTTCCACTCAAACGAACTGACCCAGGAGTGCCCCTGATTTCCTGCAACATCGGGGACATGACATTTGATAGAGCGCTCCTGGACCTAGGTGCTTCTATCAACCTAATTTCCACAACCTTGTACCACCAATTTGGTTTTGGGGAGCTGGCACCAACCCCTGTCACCATCCAGCTGGCGGATAGATCAGTGAAAACCCCAAAGGGGGTTGTCGAGGACGTGATTGTACAGGTCAAGGACTTCTATTTCCCAGTCGACTTTTTGGTACTCGACATGGAAGTCCCTGAAAAATTACAGAACACACCCATAATCTTAGGCAGACCTTTCTTAGCTACGGCTAAAGCAAACATCGATTGCGACACGGGATGTATGGAAATCGCCTTCGGAGACAGGAAAATGCAATTGGATATCTTCCGGGCAACAAAGTCTTTTGATTGTGATTACATTGAGGAACATGATCCCGTGGAAACTTTAATCGAGGAATGCCTTACCCTCAGTTCTGTCTCAAACCACCAAACCCGTAGTTCTGACCCGTCACCATCATTACTTGTGGACCTCTGTAAGGCTGAGTATCATCACATGACACCATTTGAAGAAATCGATGTTGATCAACTACCGCCCTTTCCATTCCCATCGACTGTGGTCCCACCCGCACCTGAACTTAAACCATTGCCTGAGAATCTCAAGTACGTCTTCTTGGGACCTGGCCAGACCTTCCCGGTGATTATTAATTCCCATCTAAGCAAGGATCAGGAACTAAGGTTGACTGCAACTCTTTCAGAACATCGAGCCGCCATTGGTTGGACCATCTCAGATCTAAGAGGAATTAGCCCCACCTATTGCACCCACAAGATTTACCTGGAAGACGGGGCCCGACCTTCCCGCCAGATGCAGAGACGGTTAAACCCTAACATGCGGGAGGTCGTTAAAAAAGAAATTATCAAGTGGCTCGACGCCGACATCATCTACCCTATCTCTGATAGCCCCTGGGTGAGCCCCACTCAAATGGTTCCAAAGAAGGCTGGGCTCACCGTTGTCACTAATGATCATGGCGAATCCATCCCCACCCGCACCACCACCGCATGGCGGGTGTGTATTGATTATAGGAAGCTTAATGAAGCCACTAAGAAGGACCACTTCCCCTTGCCATTCATTGACCAAATCATTGAAAGATTGGCAGGGCAGAAGTATTTTTGCTTCCTGGATGGATATTCAGGATATAACCAAGTCGCAATTGCTCTGGAAGATCAGGAAAAGACCACATTCACTTGCCCGTATGGCACGTTTGCATTCCGTCGAATGCCGTTCGGGTTATGCAACGCACCCGCGACCTTCCAGCGTTGCATGCTAGCCATTTTTTCAGAAATGGTGGGTGAATACTTGGAGGTCTTTATGGATGATTTATCTATATTCGGGAATTCATTTGACCATTGTTTGAGCAACTTGGAGAAAATCCTGAAACGATGTATTGAGGTTAACTTGGTGTTAAGTTGGGAAAAGAGCCATTTTATGGTTCAAGAAGGAATTGTCCTCGGACACATTGTTTCGCATAGGGGCATCGAGGTAGATCGAGCTAAGGTTGATTTAATTTCCAAACTTCCTCCACCTAGTTCGGTCCGACAGATTCGCTCTTTCCTAGGACATGTTGGCTTCTACCGAAGGTTCATCAAAGACTTTTCCAAACTTTCCAAACCCTTGACCGACCTTCTAGCCAACGACGCCACTTTCCACATGTCTCCTGATTGCATCCGGGACTTAGTCTCCACCGCACCTGTACTTCAACCCCCAGACTGGTCCTAGGATTTTGAGATTATGTGTGACGCATCAGATTTTGCCATAGGCACTGTCCTGAGACAAAGGCAAGACAAGAAGCCCGTGGTGATCTACTACGCGAGCAAAACGTTGGACGAGGCCCAACGTAATTATGCGGTCACAGAAAAAGAGTTGCTCGCTGTAGTCTTTGGACTGGAAAAATTCCGATCATACTTGCTGGGATCCCACGTGACTATCTACACCGACCATTCAGCCATCCGGCACCTGTTGGCCAAAAAGGACGCAAAACCCAGGCTCATCAGATGGATCCTGCTTTTGCAGGAATTTGACATGGAAATCCGAGACAAGGCCGGATCAAAAAATGTGGTGGCTGACCACCTGTCAAGACTTCATCCAGACCACATTGGACCCTCCCTACCTCTATCTGATACCTTCCCTGATGAACACATCCTAGCCGTGCAAGACAAGAAAATGCCATGGTATGCTGACTATGTCAACTACCTGGTTATAGGACAAACCCTGCACAGCTGGTCCAGACAGCAACGAGACAGGTTCTTGGCTGAGGCCAAGCACTATTTCTGGGATGATCCCATGCTGTTTCGCCTCTGTGTTGATCAGATCATTAGGAGGTGCCTCCCCGAAGATGAAGTTCAGAGTGTGCTTTCCTTTTGTCATGACCAAGCGTGTGGCGGCCATTTCTCTGGCAAGAAAACAGTTGCAAAAGTTTTGCAGTCTGGATTTTATTGGCCGTCCCTATTCAAGGATTCACACATCTTTGCCAAGACTTGCTCACGATGCCAAACACTAGGGACAATGACCAAAAAAGATATGATGCCCCTTCAGCCCATTTTGATTGTCGAAATTTTCGACGTTTGGGGTATCGATTTTATGGGCCCCTTTCCATCATCCAACGGCTTCGAGTATATCCTGGTCTCGGTAGACTATGTTTCCAAATGGATTGAAGCCGTCGCCACCCGACGATGCGATCACAAGACGGTCATGGACTTTGTAAAGAAGAACATATTTTCCCGGTTTGGAATACCCACGGCCATGATCAGTGATGGTGGAAGCCATTTTATCCATTCCCAATTCCGTGCCCTACTTAGAAAATACGGGGTAAGCCACCGCATTGCCACCCCGTATCATCCACAAACAAATGGGCAGACTGAGGTCTCAAACAGACAAATCAAGAACATTTTACAGATGACTGTGAGACCTGACAGGAAAGACTGGTCCACACGACTTGATGACGCCCTGTGGGCATACAGGACCGCTTTTAAGACCCCAATAGGCATGTCACCTTACCGCTTGGTCTTTGGCAAAGCTTGCCATCTCCCTGTCGAATTGGAACACCGGGCTTACTGGGCTGTTAAGCAATGTTACATGGATCCCCAGTTAGATGGTGCGCAAAGGACTCTTCAATTATCTGAGTTTGAAGAAATTCGTCGAGATGCCTTTGACAATAGTCGGCTATATAAGGAGAAAATGAAAGCCGTCCACGACCGATTCATTCATAGGAAAACCTTTGAGCCAAACCAACAAGTCTGGCTATTTGATGCACGTCGGAAACTCTTCCCAGGGAAACTTAGGTCCAAATGGACAGGACCATTTCGGGTGGTCAAGCCCTATTCCAATGGGGCAGTCGAAATAGCCGATCTTAATACCGGGCACACCTTTACAATCAATGGTCAAAGATTGAAGCATTTCCTGGCCCAGGTACCCCCCGAGGAAAGTGTCACCCTTGTTGAGGGCTGACACCAAGCACCGCCCAGCTGGAGGCGTTAAACTCAGCGCTTCCTGGGAGGCAACCCAACGGATTCAGGCTGATCTGGTAGTTTACGTCACTCAGGTACTATATTTTTGAACGCTTCTGCATCCATGCATCTGCCAATGAGGACATTGTCCAACTTAAGCATGGGGGGGATGGTAAATTGCATAATCCTGAGCTTAATTAATCAGTCTGAATGAATAAATTAATTGATTAAAAAAAAAAATGAATTTAGGAAGAAAAACTTAGGCATTAGAAACTTGTCAATAGTGGGAAATAATACAAAAAGAACTTAAACACTTAGACTTTTTAGGCCTTCAGGCTTAATCAGCCCTGGTGTCCATTAAAATATGGATTTAGCGGTGAATCCTTGCAACTTTGAGCTATTCTAATCCACCTAATAAATAAGGTAATAAGTATACGACTTATCAACTCACCCTCTAACTCAGGAAAACTTTGAGTCTAAGCATCTACACACATTTTTGCACAGACTCACTTCACGGAGATTTTGATAGAAATGGGGTACCTAATGAACTCTCTAGGGTGGTATGGCTGGCAAGTTGTCGTGGGTAACAGCCCATTGGGAGGTTGTCCAGAACCCAGCCACAGGCCATTTCTTTTTCGCTGCCTCTAGGTACATTTGAGATTAAGGAAGCCACCTACGAAAAAAAAAAGAAAAGAAAAGAAAAGAAAATAAACCACATCGCACAAGTATGGCTGGCAAGTGATCGTGGGTAACAGCCCATTGGTCGGTTGTCCAGAGCCCTGCTCAATAATTGCACAAAAAAAGACCAAAACACCTAAGGATGAAGCGGGGAAGTAGTACAAGCCGGGGAGATATACACTGGAAAATCCTTGTGTTGACCCCAAGTAAAATGAACGTAGGGAGAAAGCTACCAATCGAACAAATACACCTTCAGTTATTTTCTTTTCTGGTCACCTAGGGGCGTAGAAACTCGAAGTCTGTCTCAATTACCCTTAAGTGAGTCTATCACAACATTCACACCAAGATGCTTAGCACTTAGGGTTTTAACCGAGTTTTGGGTGGGTTGGGTAGCCGTAAAAAGTTACCAACCCACACTGAATTCCGAAAATTCTAAAAAGACATATATAGATATATAGATATACATATGTATAGTTACATATACAAAGTAAGGATTCGGGCGATTCGTATTTTGGAAGACACCCGGGCGCTGCTTAGTCTTTGTAGATTAAGATCTTCGTATATTTCCTCTTATTGACGAGTAACGAAGTGCCTAAGTAATTACTTCTTGAATTCTCCAAAGAAATAAAGGCTAGAATAAACCTTGCTAGGGACTATCAAGGAGTAAGCATGGGGGTATGATAACACCACGCAAGGGGGTAGTAATTAGGTTGAATATGGCCCATCTTTAGAATAAAAGGCACAACATAAAGTAGAATAGGAGCATTGCATGAATCAAGTACTAAGATTGCTTATAAATTGCATTAATGGCCATTTGTATAAAGCATGTGTCAAAGCAGGCCCCAGATGAGCAATCGGACCGCACGGATGGATTCATAACGACGAACGGAGTCCAACGGACTCAAGATCGGCCAAATCTGACATCCGGAGCTCCCACAATGGGCCCAAGAAATTCTGACCGTTGATCTGGAGATCAACGGCCCAGAAAGCGTCACGTCACCCCGACCCCACCACTCGGACGCCCTCAAGCCATCCAAGGACGAATCTCGGCTGTTGATCTTCGATCGAACGGCCGAAATCGACGCGCTCACCCTCGGTCGCCGCGACAAAGCGTGGGCGTGGCGCAACGGCTAGCACGCACGCCCGCATCGCAGCGACGCGCGTTCGAATCGCGTGGAGCGGAAATCAAGCGCTAGCAAAGGACGCGGCAAAATTGGGCCGCCCGATCAGCAGCGGGCGGCCAGGATCGCGCCACGCGGCGCGATGACAGCTCCCGAGCGCCCACGCGCGCCGGGCGGAAACGCGCGTGCCCGAGGCGCGATCTCAGCGCGGGCGCGGGAGGATCTCAGCCGTCCGATCTTTGATCAGACGGCTCTCGTTCAACGTCCACGGATCGCGCTTGGAGAGAGAGAGGGGCGGGCAGCCGACCGGCGGCAGGAGGGCTTCACCGATGTATCTGGAAGTGGTTTTAGCGACGTTCTGGATGTGGCTAAAGCACATTCTTCTTTTAGGAAGCCCTTAACTCTATTTAAACCCCCTTCTACCACCATTCAAGGCATCCTCTCCCACTTGCAACTACTCCACTCCTCTCCCAGCTAGTTTTAGGCACTCTTGTAATCACCGGAGACGACGAGCCGCCGACGGAGCCTCCTCCACCGCCGTGGTTGCCTCGTCGCTCTCCACTCTCTCTCTACCTCTCTCTCTCTCTCTCTTTTAAGCTTTCATTTACTTTTGTTGAAGCATGTATTTAATGTTGTAAACCATGAACTATGAATGCATGTTTAATGAAATTATTTTCCGTTTAGTCGCCATTTTAATTTCTGTTTAAAGTGCATGATCAAAACCAAGAGCTTTCTAACCCTAAACTCTCTCTCTATCTCTCGCTTTTCAAAACTGTCTCTTTCGCAATCAAAACTCCGCCTTTTTCGTGACAACAAGTGGTAAACAAAATCCGATTTCCACGCCTCCCTGAGACCGACACTCGGACTCACCTCCGTTTACTTCTTTTAAAATCGACGTATCAAGTGCAACTATAACGACACCTCTTAACACACACGCACGAGACCACGTCAACTACCACGAAGGACTCTCCCGGCCAAGAGAGCACCACGAGTACCTCCTACATCATGGAAAAGACTGCAATCAAGATCATTCCCGTGAGGAACAAGGCAAATCAAGAAATGATTTAAGTGAATAAAGGAACAACAAATTAGAAGTACTTGGTTGAACTAAACGAAAATGGATAATTAATTAATTGCATTGCTTATCTTAATTACATGTAATTGGCTAAATTACCAATCTACTTAGCGTTCGTTAACTCCGAAAATTTTATAACCATGTTCAGGTCAAGGAGTTGAGCAGCCAGCGCCACCGGCTGTAGAGGAAGCTGGGCCCAGTCGAGCACAGCCTTAGCTACGTTTTCTTACTGTTACCCTAGCTTCTATTGTTGTAGTGAGTATTTTGTTCTATGTAATACTGTTTCAGTTACTTTTCCGCTGTATTTTTCTCTGTCGTAGTTGTGATGGCCTGTAATATTGATAGACTTTTCGCTTTGTTTCTTTTACTATTTCTTGTTTTCTTTTGGCTTAGTTACATTGCATGTGTGGATGTGAATTATTTCCTGCTTTTGGTTATTTCTTGTTGGATGACTAGGTCTTGGGATTAGTCGACGCAGGCCGATGTCGGGTCCTGTAGGGATCTGAGATCGGGTCATAACACTTTTCAAGCCCAAGAACAACTGAACTTGAAGAAGGACTCTCTTCTCTTCACCACCATCACCAGGAGGATCTTTGTTTTACTATTTTCTTTTATCTTTCATTTTGTAATAGAAGCATTCCTCTACAAGCATTCTTGTAAAACAAATTTTCTCCATTTATAAAGTTGCCTTCTTTCTATTTTTATCGCATCTTTACTAATTGTTGTTTCTAGCACTTTTCACTCCCTCTCTCTAATTATCCTAGGTCTCCATGTACCTAGGGTGAGCTTAGAGAGAGGTCATTTTTGTCACTTAGATACTAACTTTAGCAATTAGGTGTGTTCGTTTTCCTGCTTTCAATTGTGTATTTGCCCATTACTTCAAAATACAAAAAAAAAAATCTTATATTAAAAAACCAGAAAAGAAAGTTGATTTCTATTTTATTAAGAATCTTAAAAAGTGCATTCTCGCCTCTTTGGACGACCCTAGATATCACCACTATCTAGGTTTACAAATTTTAAAAGCGATTGTAAATTAACGTGTTACAACGACTCAAAACTTGCTTTTTACAAATCACGCTTTTCTTTGCATCAGTGGGTCATGGTTAATG
This sequence comes from Thalassia testudinum, assembly GCA_037157565.1. NCBI lineage: Eukaryota > Viridiplantae > Streptophyta > Magnoliopsida > Alismatales > Hydrocharitaceae > Thalassia > Thalassia testudinum. Next base: position 39,883,597 of record JAZHRO010000002.1, on the reverse strand, counting down.
GCCCACCTACCTCGAAGAACACTTATGCAGGGAGCTTTTACTCTTGGTAAAGCATTGTGAGGAGGCATCTTTCATCGGAGAGTCCCTGTGTTGAGGTGTCTTAAAGGAAGTACTGTCATGTCGGATTTTGCGAGCAAGGGTAAGTCCGTTGCCTCTTCCTCTAGAGTCTCTGTTGAAACTAGGGCTTTGCACAATTTTTCATCAAACTTCCATAGTTGGTCCGCGGTTTTGTCGTTCTTGGGGGATTACGGACTCGGTGGAGTCCTGTTTTAGGCTTGTGGGTCCGAAACCCATTTTTGTTCAGACAGGACTAAGGACATGTTTATCATTTGTAAATATGCCATAGAGCATGGCTTACGGGTGTCTTTAAACCCTTTTTCTTCTTCCTTCCTTTCCTTTTATAACCTTGTCCCTTCCCAGCTCAGCCTAAATTGCTGGTTGGTGTTGAACGCCTTTACCGCCCTTTGGCTTCATTTGGGGATTGCCCCCCACCTTGTTTTGTTCTACCTGCTTTTTGGGCTGATGCCCCTGAAGGTGAAGAGGGGCAAGCCTCCGTTAGGCACTTATATGGTGTATAGCCGACAGACTGGATACAAGATAGTGGATTTCCCTGATTACTTGAAGGGGCAAGACCACCATTTCTTTTTTCTTTCCAACCTTGAAGACCTCGGAGTCCCTTCCACTTGGCAAGGTCCGCCTAGGAGGGACCAACCAGCTCGATCTGAGGAGCTTGACCCGTTCGTGCGGGCAGATGCGGAACAATTAATTAAGTTTGGTCCAATTGCTCAGTCGAAACTCAAGCAGAAGGATGTCCAGGAGGCGTTTTCATAGGTGGTGGACTCGTTGCCTACTCCATGTAAGTGGGGGGAGGTAAAAATGGCTTTTTTGTAGTACCTTGTGCCCACCAATTTTGTATTAATCCGGTATTTTCGATTCTTTTGGTTGCAGCTTTTGAGAGGTTTGCTCGGCTGGTTGCGCCTAAGTGTCGAGGCAGTAGCTCAGCCCGCCGTGGGTCGCGACAAGGCGAGGGGGGCTCGTGGAGTAGGGGGAGGGAAGTCAGCCCGCTTATCAGAAGGGGCTGAAGCGAAAGGAGAGGAGGCCCTCAAAGATGTCGCGGAGGAGCCAGAGGTCCCCTAGAGGTGTGCGAAGAAAGGTCCTTGCGTGGAGCTTCCGCGGGAGCGATCTACGACGTCCTCTCTATGGAGCCCTGACGAGGCCGAGGGGGAAGGTGTGCCTTCAGCTCCCCTAGTGTCGTTCGGAATGCTTGAGGTGATTACCCTTCATGACTCTCCTTCGGAGGCACCTGTGGAAGTAGCACATTTAGAGGATACTTCCAGCTTCTTAGTTTTGTCGTTTTCTCCAGGAGTGTTCGCCCTGTTAGCACAGGAGGCGACTGCCACAAGTAGCATTTTTGGCCAGCCATACTACCAGCAAAGCTCTACAGGCATCCAAGTTTTGGTGGATCCCACTGGTTGGGGGGGCTCGGGGATAATCGGTTGTACCATCAGGTCCATTGCTGGATCCGAACTGGAGGGTGGCCCTAGTGGGTTCGGATCTGAGAGTGTGGTGCCTGTACAGTCAGGGGCATCAAGTAGTGCCCTCAACCTGGAAAGACAGGTGCTAAGGCAACTAAATGATGCCGTGTCCTGGGCTACCTCTAAGCCTCAGGGGCATGAATTTTAATCACATGTTCTCCTACTACATGTGCGTGGTAAGCTCGTGTGGCCTGTCTTTAGTTGATTAACCTTTTCTTGACTAGAGCTATTTGTATGTTGACATGCTAGTGGTTTGCAGGAGGAGACACTTGGGTTGTTTATTTCACATGGCGACGCTCCTCCAAACTTCCCTGGCCCGGCTAGTCATGGAGACATAGTGGACTTGGCCACGCAATGGGTCGTGACGGCCAAGGAGGAGCATTGGCAATTGCTTCACCAAGTAATGGAGGTCAGTGCTCTTGAGAGAAGGTGGAGAGAGAAGCGGAGGAGGCCCAGCGGAAGGTCTACTCCCTCCAACTGGTGGCCAATGATGTGGGCCGACTGGAGGGGGAGCTGAAGAAGGCCCATTCAGTTCTGTAGGGGGCCTCTCGCACTAGCGAGGAGTTGGAGAGGCTCATGAGGGCAGATAGCACCCATTTGGAGGCTTTGGGAGACTTATCTAAGCGCCTCTCCACTGCCTGCACTAGCATCCTCTTTTTGAAGGAGGAGGTGTAGGTGCTTAGGGCTGAACACTCCTCGTCCGTAGAGGGGTATGAGAAAGCTCTGGAGGAGTGCGTCGGCCTAAGAGCCTCGATTGATAGACTTGCTTCTATGCAAGCAAGTTTAGAGAAGGTGGAGACGGACGCAGAGGAGCTGAGAGCCAACCTCGATAAAGCCCTGGAGCTTGTGGTGGAGAGGGGTTGGTGGGTGGTGGAATTGAAGGAGGTAGAGGAGCCAGCAAAGGAGGTCGAGGGGTGATGAGAACCTCATCATGAACCCTAACTAGCACAATCTAACTCAGATATGTAAGAAAAAGCTCCTACATAACCCTAGGAAAGGCTTTACTCAGAGAATTCTGAGTTTAAGAAGAAAATAAATCATAAGGGGTAAAACTGTAATTTCACCAACGCAGTTTGCAAACAAGGTAATTAAGGGTCCAAACACGGGTTAAACAAGCCTAATAAGAAGGAAAGTGGGATAGTCTGACCTAAAAAGGGTTATAGCAACTTCAAGAAATTAAATGACATTCTGTAACCTTAAAACAAACCCACTTCAATTCATGAGATTCGAGGCAGGATAAAAATCAACTAAACCCTCTAAAATTCATATAAAAATAATCTCTAGGGTTTAGAACTTTCAATTTAGCCTTAGAAACCCATTTTGACCTACAAAGAGAACCTTGCCCAATTAATGACTTAATCTGGATTTTTACGTAAATTGGCTGGTCAAACATGGTCCAACCTAGAAATAAAATTCACCATTAAAATCCTTAGGTTCAAATTAGTCTTGTATAAAAACTTGAGCCTAAGAGGAGATCTCCTTGACCGACTTTGCAATTTGGTCCTCTTCATTTACTTTTTGACCCTTATCTTTCGAAACCGTTACGTTTTGACCCCGAACTTTTTCATCGTTCTTTGCAGAACGGTCCCTCCTGCAAAACTCTGCATAGCACCATGCTCTGGCGACTTTGCGCGGAGCATGGTGCCGCGCAGAGAGGGGTGACTGCCCTGCAAAGCAGACGCGGGGTTCCCTGCGACGTCCTCTGTCGCAGGGACCCGGCCATGCTCTCTGCCGGCCCCCATACCTTCCGTGCGAATGCACGGAAGGTATGGGTCCCCTTTCCGACCACTCTCCGGCAAGGCTGGCACGTCGCCAGCCCGCGCCTCCCTCTGCGCCAGCCCTTTTATAAGGACCGGCACCCCCTACCAGTTCCTTGAAGCTCTCTTTGACGGAGAACACCCCCCCACTTCATCCCCTCCTCCTCCGTCAGATGGCCCGCAGCTTCCGGCGACTCCCTCCTCTTCCTCCTCGTCGCTCTGCAGCCTTACCTGCAGCGGGGTTCTCCTAGCCCTCTCGTCTGTGTCGTGTTGTACCCGCCGGCACCCTCCGCTTGCTTCCTCGTCTCCGCACTCCTCCTCTAGGGCCCTTTCTTCCCCAGCTCCGGCAGGTACGAGCCGGTGGCTCCGCCCTCCCCCTTCGTCCAAAACCTAGGTAAATAGCTTCCTCTCCTCCTCTCTTACATTTTCCCTCTCTCAATTTATCTTTTCGCCTCACCGCACACGACTTCCATCTCCGCCTGCTCCGTCTCCGACCACCCGCTCCAGCGAGCTCATCCCACCTCCACAAACCTTCTCACACCTCGCCGACTACCCTAAAAGCTTCCCCTCACTCCACTCAACAAATCCCCCCTTCCCATCCACTGCCAAACGCCACTCGACGACACCTCGAACAAACCCACCTCTCCGACCACAGTCCGACCTAGGGCTACCACCATACGCCGCCTCACGCCTCGCCACCACCTGCTGCATCCTCTGATTGGGCCGAGAGGCCATATTCTTGTTTTCTGGTCGACGACCCTTCACCACCATTACTGAGCTTCTGAAGCTCCTTCACCTACAGCTGCAGGTGCTCTCTCGCCCAGGCTCACGCCCCAGGACGCGCAGCTTGCCTCTGTGAAGCATCCCAGGCCTGCAGCTGGGGCGAAGACCTCGCACGCTGCTGCAATTGCCTGCAGCTTCCTCAGCTGCGGGTGCCAATCTGGGAGGTGGGACTTTAGTCCGACCTCGGAAGTGCGTGGCTAAGCGCCCGCACATAAATTTGAAAAGTGTTCAAGGCTATTTGCCTTCGAACATAGGGGTCAGGTCCCTCACGCACGCCGCACGCCACGCGCTCACCCTCGCCCGCGCTCACGCCCCGCGGGTCTGGGCCGGATCCGATTACCCAAAACAGTGCACTCCTCGCCCACCACCGCACGTCGGTGGGCCTAGTCCCAGGCGCGATACCCGTACCCGAATACCCGGCTTTGGGAGAGCGATCCTATGGGAGAAATTTGAGAAAGAGAGAGACGTGGGGAAGGGTAAGGGTAGGTTTTGCTTTCTAATCCTTGTGTGAGCATGCATGAGCAGAAGGAAAAGGAAGGAAGGCGGCTGAAGCCTTAGCCGCTCAGGGCAGAGAGGAAGAAGAAGAAGAGAAGAAGAAAGAGAAGCAAGAGAGAAGAAATAGAAGAGGAAGAGAAGAACAAAGAGAAGCAAGGGAGAAGAAATAGAAGAAGAGAAGAAGAAAGAGAAGCAAGAGAGAAGAAATAGAAGAAGAAGAGAAGCACTGTAGCAAACCTACAGTTAAGTCGTCTGACCGCTACATCAGACGGCGGTTGAGCAGCGGCCATAGGAGATAAAGCAAGAGAAGAAAGAAGAGGAAGCTGGAAGAAAAAGAAGTCAGAATAAGAAGAAGGCTAAAGAAAAAGAAGAAGTCAGAAGAAGAAGAAGAAGATTATCACAGCAGCCAGAAGAGAAAAGAAAGAAAGAGAACAAAGAAAGAAGAACAGAAGAAGACATAGCCGCCAGAAAGAAAGAAAGAAAGAAAGAGAAGGACAATGAAAGAAAAAGGAGAAAGAGAAGAACAAAAGAAGAAGAAAAGAAAGAAGAGTAGCTGAAAAAGGGAGAAGGAAAAGGAGAAGTGAAGAAGAAGCCAAGATAATCTCCCTCTCTCTCTCTCTTTCTCTCTCTCTCTCCCTTATTTTTGTAATCTAATAGAGAACCTTTGTATTTCTAGAATTCCAGTAGCTCCCTGAGTTCGACCTCGGGAAAACTATTTCCGAGTAAAAAATTTTGTAATGATAACCTGGTAGCTGTCTTATTACTACAATGACTGTAACTTGACATATAACAAATGCAAACAAGCTCTACCAGCCAGACCAAGTTGTCAAGGGGCCAAAGCTGAATGCAGATATGGTGATAGCATTTTATGCTATGCGCTCGTTAAATGGGACCAATTTGGGAAGATGTTTCACAGGAAATCGAGAAGCAAATGCTAGCTACCGTGCATGCCCTTATCAAGGCGAAGCATGCCTCTGCTGAGAAGTTGTGTGACTGGTCTATCGGCCAATTGGTGTTGGAATTCGGCTGCCTCAAAGCAGCTGGTCTCATTACCAACGACAAGCCCGTGGAATTGCTTTTGGATCTGCCGCCTGACGAGAAGGTGGCCCAGTTGGCTATCGAGGAAGTAGCCTAGCTGATTACCGAAGAAGCAGCCCAGCTGGAGGCTGTCGATTCGTCTGCAAGGGTTATCAGCCCACTTTGCCTTTCGCTTATGGGCGGTGGGGATATGTTTAAGCCATGGGAGTAGAGCCCCTAGACCTCCCGCTGTGTTATCCTTGTTGTTTTTATTTCTTTGTGGAAAGATATGTAACATGTGAAGCTCCTTTTTCGAATGAAAAAATGTCCTTTTTATTGCTCATGGGCATTCATACATGGTACATTTGTAAGTTGCTCGCATGTCAGGAGAAGGGGATGTCTCTACCGACTAGTGCTTGTAATTCGTAGAAGTCCCCTGGATTGTTTTTATGAATCATGTAAGGCCCTTTCCATGATCGGTCTAGCTTTCCGCCCGATTGGCTCGACATGGGGACTTCACACTAACGTAGGACTAGGTCTCCTTGGGAGAATGTTTATAAATGCGCTTATTGTAGGAGGCGGCTGTGGCCTCTTTATGCTTGAGTGCCGTCTCAGATGCCTTATCCCTCAGCTCATCCAGGGGGGCTAAGGATAGGCAGAGTTGATCATCGTTGGTGGCTAGTTAATAAAGTTGCATGCTGCAGGTAGGGTGGACTATTTCAATGGGCAGTCGAGCTTCCATCCCGTATACCAGGCTGAATGGTGTATAGCCTGTGGAAGTCCACTGGTAGGTCTTGTATCCCCAAAGAATGTCTGGAAGCTCGTCCGCCCATCTCCCTTTGGCTGAATCCAGTTGGCGTTTGAGTGCTGAGATGATGGTGCAGTTTATCACTTCGGCTTGTCCGTTCACCTGGGGATGACCTACCGACGTGAAGCACAAACCGATGTCCCTACTGGCGTAAAATTATTCGAATTTTTTGCAGACGAATTGGATTTCGTTGTTTGTGACTATGTAGTGGGTAATCGTTGCTTTACGCGACGAGATCGTGTTTTAAAAAGATATTCATTGTAGTGTATTTGAAATCACCGTGAAAACGATTATCAATTATATTACTCAAATTTCAAAAAACTTCCAAGGTCGAACTCAGGGAGCAAATTGGTATTTCAGAAGCAAAATCACAATCTCAAATTTTACTTAAAAGATGTTCAATAATAATGCAATGTATATAAATGCTAGAGAGGAAAATGTAAAAAAAAGAAATAGATTCTTTTTTCTATTTTCTTCCTTCTTCTCTTCTCTCTTTCTTTTTCTTTGCTTTCTTTCTTCCTTCTCTTCTTTCTCTGTCTTTCCTTTCTCAGACGTCTGATTCTGTAAATCAGACGTCTTAATTGACGACTGCTACAGTGCTTCTTCTTTTTCTTTTCTTCTTCACTTGGCTTTCCTCCTTGGCTTCTTCTTCTTCTCTTCTCTCTGCTGTGCCTCCTCTTTCTTCTTCTGCAGCTCCTTCTTCTTCTTCTACGGCTTCCTCTTGGCTTCTTCTTTCTTCCGCTCCTGCTTCGCCTTTCTTCTGCCCTTGCTTTCTCCTTGGCTTCTTATTCTTCTCTTCACTGGCTACGCCTCCTCCTTCTTCTTCCTTGGCCTCTGTAGTCTTTCTTCTTTCTTTCTTCTTTGGCTACGCCTCCAAGTCCTTCCTTCTCCCTCAGCTGCTCCTCTTCTTCTTCCCTATGCACACATAGGAGCAAAACCTAGCCCCTACCCTCCCCACGTCTCTCTCTCTCTCTATTTCACTCTTTGGACTGCTCTCCCAAAGCCTTCTCGGGTTATCGGGTCGGGTATGTGAGCTCGGGACCAGGCCCACCGACGTGTGTGGTGGGCGAGGAGTGCATGGCTAGTCGGGTCAGGCAGCCAAGTCCGCGGAGGTGTGGGTTGCGGATGAGGCGTAGTGGGCGAGGGGACTGATGAGAACCTCATCATGAATCCTAACTAGCACAATCTAACCTAGATATTCGAGAAAAAGCTCCTACATAACTCATAGAAAGGCTTGACTTAGAGAATTCTGAGTTTAAGAAGAAAATAAGTCATAAGGGGTAAAAATGCATTTTCACCAACACAATCTGTAAATAGGGTAACTCAGGGTCCAAACATAGGTCAAACTAACCTAAAAAGAAGGAAAGTGAGATGATTTGATCCAACAAGGGCTACAACAACTCCAAGAAATTAAATGACATTCTGTAACCCTAAAATAAATCCACTTCAATTCATGAGGTTCGAGGCCAATTAAAAATCAGCTAAATCCTCTAAAATTCATAGAAAAATAATCTCTAGGGTTTAAAACCTTCAATTTGGCCTTGGGAACCCATTTTGACCTACATTGGGAACCATGCCCAATTAATGATTTAATTTGGGTTTTTACGTAAATTGGCTGGTCAAACAAGGTCTGATCTAGAAATAAAATTCACCATTAGAATCCTTAGGTCCCATTTAGTCATGCATAAAAACTTGAGCCTAAGAAGAAACCTTCTTGACCGACTTTGCATTTTGATCCTCATCTATTACTTTTTGACCCTCAACTTTCGAAACCCTGCATTTTGGCCCCTAGGTTCTTCATCGTTCTTTGCACTTAGGTCCCCCCTACAAATCTCTGAGCAGCGCCATGCTTCGGCGACTTTGCGCGGAGCATGGTGCCGCGCAGGGTGAGGGAGGCCCTCTGCCAGTTGAACCGGGTGTTCCCTGCGACGTCTGCTGTCGTAGGGACACCGCCATGACCTCTGCCATCGCCCACACCTTCCGTATGAACGCGCGGAAGGTATGGATTGCAACTCCAACCATTCTCCGGCGAGGGAGGCACGTCGCCTCCCTGCGCCCACCCCTCCGCCTTCGCCTTTATAAGGACCGCCGTCGCCAGCCAACGGGGTTAGCTCGATCCTGACGGAGAAAAACCCCCATTTTTCCTCTCTTCCCACTCCGGTAGAAACCCACCAGCTTCGGCGGCTCCTCCTCCTCCGTCTCGTCGCTCTGCTGCAATACCAGCAGCAGAGCCACCTTCGCCTGCTCTTCCCACGTCGCGCCGTACCCAGCGTGCACCCTCCCACTCTCTTCCTCGTCGTCGCCCTCTCCCTCTGGGTATCTTCTTCTTAAGCGACAGTCGATACGACTGCCGCCCTCCTCCGGCCCTTTCGTCCCTGTAACTAGGTCAGAACTACTCCCCATCTCCCCCTCTTTCTTTTCCTCACTGTCTTTCATTCGATTAAACCCTCGACCGCTCCAATCCACCGTCACCTTCTTCGTCTCCGGCAACCCTCCGGCGAGACGCTCCCATCGCTCCGCTGCCCCACACGCCTCGCCAACCCTCGCATAACCTCCGCCTCATCACATTGAACAACCTCCGCCCACCCACTGCCTCTCTACACCCACTCAACGCTCCCCCGAACACACCAACATCTCCGGTCACAGGGCGACCTATGCACGCACGCCAAGGCCGACCCACGACCTGCTGCACCTCGCACCACCTTCGCCGTGCCACGGGGAAGGTCCCCCGCTGATCTGATTAGGCCGAGAGGCCTTTTTCATGTCTGGCAGTTTCGACGCCCGGCCGCCATTGACGCTGCATTGAAGCAGCTCCACGCACGCTCCAGGCTTCAGAACTCCATGGCTCTAGGTGCTGCGAGGTCGGGAGGGTAGTGCGAAGGCAGCTAACCCAGCAATCGACGCGAATAGAGCCTGCAGTTGAGGAAGCGAAGCTGCGGTCTACTGCGGGCGCACGCGAGAAGAGCGCTGAAGATAGTCCCACATCGTGAGTTTACTAAACCCCGCAGTAGTATAAATTGATTTTGTGCTTTCTACTGGTCACCTCAGAAAGCACTAGGGTGAGGTCCCGCACCCACTCACCCGCCCGGTCCGCGAGCTCATCACGCGGATCCGGCGGATCCGGCCCGACCCAATCTAAGCACACCTTGCGCATCACCCACACACCGGTGCGCCTGGTCACGGGCACGAAACCCGACCCGATTACCCGCGGCTCTGGGAGAGCGTCCTGTGAGTGGTTTACAGAGAGAGAGAGACGTGCAGGTAGAGGGACAGGGTAGGTTTTGCTCTTTGTGCAGGGACAGGGTGCGAGAGAAGAAGACCAAGGAAGAAGGAAGAAGGAGAAGGCCAAGGAAGAAAGAAGAAGAAGACCGCAGGAAGAAGAAGAAGACTGAGAGAAGAAGCACAAAGGAAGCACTGTAGCAGACACCACTTAAGTCGTCTGATTGAGAAATCAGACGACGGATGAAGCTCTGCAGACAAAGAAAAGAAGAAGAAAAAGAAAAGAAAAGATGCCGCAGTTGAAAGCAGAAAGAAGAAGGAAGAAAGAAGAAGAAAAAAAGAAAAAAAGATAAAGAAGAGAAGAAGAAGACAAGCAAAGAGAGAAAGAAGAGAAGAAGAGAAAGCCAAGAAACAAAATCTACCTCTACCTGTCTCTCTCTCTCTCATATTTTTGTAATAAAAGCATTGTACTTCTAGAATTCTAGTAGCTCCCTGAGTTCGACCTTGGAAGAAAAATATTTCTGAGTAAAATTGTAATAGTGGCAATGACAACAAACTGTAGCTATTTTATCTGTACCACAATGACATTACTATAACAAACAAAAGACCTAGCTTCGGTTGCACTCGCCACTATTTTGGCGCCGTTGCCAGGGAGCTACGGCTATTCTAGAAGCTTTGAATTTCTTTTAAGAGATTGCTAATCTTTTTCTCTCTCTTGTGTGCAGGTAAAAGAATGAGAAGAGCAGCCGCACAACAAACACTCCAACAACAGGTAATCCTCATTAGCCCTTTTCTTAACTCCCTTAAAATCTGAAAAGGAACAAAAAGAAAAATCAACTTAGGGCCACCTGCATCATACATAGTAATTCATCAGAGTTGCCTAATTTTCATTTCAACTTATGCTTAACTGTCCATCCAACTAAGGTAACCAGGGCTAAAACCTTCTTGATTGAGCCCTAGATACCAAAATTTTGAGGCAACTTAAATGGACCAACTAGAGCCAATCCAAGGATTAAAAATCTAAGGTTTTTAGAGACACACCTTCTATTAACAAAGAAAAGATCTTCCTAAAAAGAGGTGTGCCTAAGCCATTGATTGAAAATACCTATTCAGAGAAACCCTAAACAATTGCCTCTCTAAACACTTGAACCCTAAAAAAAAAAACAAGACCTAATAAATTCTCAAAGGAATCACTAGGTAAAGTTGACCCCTAGGGTCAACCAACCTTCAAATTAGGTCACCTTGTTCACAAAAATACCTAAGAGTTCAAGTGAAACCTTAAGCACCTTGATCTTAAAGTAAAAGAGGTAGACTTAAGAGGTCAAGATCCCCATTCTGGTCTACTTGGAACCGCAGTGACAAGAGAGGTCGGGTGGGGGAAACCCTGTAACCCGTGGGGACACTCTACCGTGTAGGGGTCTTCGCGGGACTCACCCTCTCTAGCTGCCCAGGTAATTCTCAGGTGGACGATCTTTTTGATCAAGGGGTCCATCTGCCCCGCACCTCTGTAGTCACCCAACAATTTTTGGGTGTCTTGATTGGGTCCAACACCTTCTAAACTCATCTATTCCAACAGTGCATGAACGGTAGGAGATCCTTAAGACCACCCTTAAGATCTCCTTTAGGAATTCATTCTCGTCAAGGCCAAGCCTCGACGCCCGTGTTTGCACAGCAGCCCTACCCCATCATTCTCTCATCTGATTCTGAACCAAGCTCTTCTTCTTCCCCCATCATGGCTCAACCAGTTGAGGAAGAAAATAATCTAGAGCACCAGCTCCAGCGACTCAATGACCTCTTCCAAAACTTTGTGCACCCACCGCAGCGTCCTATGATGCGGGACCATTATAATCCTGCTGCGGTGGCCATTGAGCCTCGAGTCAGAATTTCGACTGGAGGACCTGATTCCGAATTGAAGCCCAATATGATTCATGTTATACCTAAATTCCATGGGCTTAATTCCAAAGATCCCTTCCAGCACATCAAACAGCTAAAGCATCTGGCCCAAACTTTTGGGTCAGATGCGCAAAATCAGGATATTCTTCTCATGAAGATATTCTCCTTTTCTCTTATGGACAAGGCCGCTCATTGGTATCAAACTCAGACACAGCCGATCAACACTTGGGAAGAACTTTAGTCCGAATTTTTAAAAAAGTTCTTTCCCGTTGGTCGGACCAATGCCTTGCGCCATCAGATTACTCACTTCACTCAGCAAACAGGGGAACCTCTCCATGAGGCATGGGATTGCTTTCAGGATCTCATGAGAAAGTGCCCCCATCACGGAGTTCCTAAATGGGAACAGGTCCAATCTTTTTACCAAGGACTCCGTGAGGACATCCGTCTTTTCATCAATGCAACCTACGGAGAGAATATCATGGGTCAACATGAGGACACCGTGTGGGAGATTCTCGAAAACATGTGCGAGAACTCCATCAACAATGACTCCATGGGATTATTCGACAGGACGAATACCCGCGCATCGACGAATCTTAGGGGAGCACATGAGACGCAGGGCCTATCCGCATCAGTCGACCTGGAATTAATGGCCAATTGATTGGATAAGGTCTCAATCATTGAAAAGAAGGTGGATGAGTTGACTCAGCACCTGCAGCGAGCCACCTCTGCGCATAGCTCCTTCGCACAGCCTCCTTCCACACGGGAGACTGTGCAAAACACTCTCCATCAATCTTCTCCTGAGATGGATCCATATCCATCATCTGATTCTCGGACCGGAGGGCCATCCGATCCTTTCTATGCCAGCTCGGGGAATTCCATTCCCCCTTTCTCTGACTCTCTGGAGGTTCCTCAGACCTACAAGGACCTCAATGCCATCCAAAACGACCCGTTCTCCAACACCTATAACCCTAGGTGGCGAAACCATCCCAGCTTTCAGTGGGCGGGAAATTCCCAAACTCAAAGACTACCCTTTCAGCCTCGTCCACAACCCTCTCGTCCTTACCAGCCGCCTCAACCTCGGGCCAACCCCACTTATCCATCAGGGCCAAATCAGGATCAAATTCCCTTATCCTTCAGACTTTGGCTGACATTCAAAGAACGAATGTGGCTATTCAAAAGCAACACAAGGACGAGCTTACAGAGGTCCGAAATCAACTGGCCCAGTTGGCAAATTCTCGCCAGCCAGGTACTCTTCCTTCCCAACCTCTTCCTAACCCGAATAACGTGCCAACCCAGCGGTGCATTATGAACCCAAACCCGGGCCAAGCCCATATGATTTATTAGGCCCCCTCTGTTCCTTCACCTGACGGGACGAAGGCTTCCACTTCTTTTGCGGGTTACCAGCAGCAACCCATCTTACCCAATCCCAATCAAAACTAGGCAGGACTTAATTCCGTGACAACCCGTAGTGGTAAGGAAACCCAAGATCCACCTCATCCAAACCACTCCAAGCCTGGTAGTGATCCCAAGCCTAGGATGGTAATCCAGGACGTTCCTACCCCTGTCCCAGATCCAAGACCTGGACCTATCCTAGAAGAACCAACCAAGGTTCCGTTTCCCGAGGCCTTGACCAAGGGAAAGAAGACTACCAAGCCCGTGGCACCTGAGGAGGACCTGGTCAAGCTCTTTGAGCAGGTCCACATAAACATCCCCTTGATGGATGCAATCCACCACGTACCGGCTTACGCACGATTCTTAAAGAATGTGTGTACCCCCCAGCGTAAGCTGCGAACCAAGAGTGGGAGTCCAATTGTTCTGTCAGAGCAAGTCAGCTCTGTAATCCTAAGCAGACTCCCACCCAAGGCTAAAGATCCTGGTACTCCCCTAATTTCCTACAAGATAGGTGATACCCAATTTGACAGAGCCTTGCTAGACTTGGGTGCTTCCATAAATCTGATACCCACATCCTTACTTGACCATTTAGAAGAATCTGAGCTAAAACCCACTGAGGTAACATTACAATTAGCAGATCGATCTATAAAGTCACCAAAAGGGATTCTCAAGGATGTTTTTGTGAGGGTGCGAGATTTCTACTTTCCTGTAGACTTTATAGTCTTAGACATGGACGCACCTGAGAAAACTAGGGATACACCAATCATTTTAGGGAGACCTTTCTTGGCTACTGCTAGAGCCAACATTAGCTGTGAAGAGGGCCAAATAGAGCTCAAATTTGGGAATCAAACCCTGAAAATTGATATATTTAAGGCCCAACAAGGAATCAATTGCGGTGTCATCGAACAGATTTGTGACATTAGGGCTTTGGTTGATGAAACACACTTCTAGAATGACCTGATTATACCTCATCAACCGCAGAAAGATCTTGACCCGCAAACATAGGAGTCGAATCCAGATTTGGACAACCCAGTAGCTCCTACCCTTGAACCTCACATCTATTCTGAACCACCCGCCGCTGCTGATAACCCCATCCTCGAACTAAAGCCCCTTCCTGCTCACTTGAAATGCATCTTTTTGGGTTCTAATCAGACCCTTCCTGTGATTATCAATTCCAACCTCAATCCCGAATAGGAATCCCGCCTGATTGCTATCCTCTAGCAACATCGCAGAGCCATCGGGTGGACTCTCGATGATTTGACTGGAATAAGTCCCTCTTATTGTACTCATCATATCTATTCAGAAGAGGGCGCACGACCTTCTCGTGAAATGCAGAGACGCTTGAACCCCAATTTGCAAGAGGTCGTGAAAAAGGAGATCATCAAGTGGCTAGATGCTGGGATCATCTACCCGATCTCCGATAGTCGTTGGGTGAGCCCAATTCAGGTTGTGCCTAAGAAGGCAGGACTCACTACTATAACGACTGAGACCGGAGAAGTCATTCCTACCCAATTAGCCAACGCATGGAGAGTCTGTATAGATTACCGCCGACTCAATTCCTCCACGAAGAAGGATCATTTCCCACTACCTTTCATTGATCAAATTCTCGAGAAACTAGTGGGAAATAGGTTCTTCTACTTTCTTGACAGGTACTCCGGTTACAACCAGGTGGCAATCCATCCTGAGGACCAAGAAAAGACCACGTTCACCTGCCCTTTCGGAACATACGCTTTCCGAAGGATGCCTTTCGGTCTTTGCAATGCACCCGCTACTTTTCAACGGTGCATGCTTGCCATATTCTCAGATATGGTAGGTGAATATCTGGAAGTCTTCATGGATGACTTTTCAGTTTTTGGAGCATCATTTGACGATTGCCTCCAACACTTGGTCCAGATACTCAGGCGGTGCATCGATGTGAATTTGGTTCTTTCCTGGGAAAAGAGCCATTTCATGGTGCCTGAGGGAATTGTCCTGGGACATTTAATTTCGGAAAAAGGCATCCAAGTTGATCGAGCTAAGGTTGATCTAATCTCTCGTCTTCCTATGCCTAGCTCGATTAGGGACATCCGTTCTTTTCTGGGGCACGTCGATTTTTACCGTCGTTTCATTCCTGATTTCTCGAAAATTGCGCGCCCCTTGACTTCTCTTCTCTCTAAGGATGTACCCTTTGAAATCTCCAAGGAATGCACAGTAGCCTTTGAAAACCTTCGTTACCGAGTCACACAGGCACCTATCCTACAATCCCCTGACTGGTCTCAACCCTTTGAGATCATGTGCGATGCGTCTGATTTCGCTGTAGGAGCGGTCCTGGGGCAGGAAGCTGACGGGAAACCCATGGTCATCTACTACGCTAGCATGACACTTGACGAGGCTCAGCGTAACTATACGGTTACGGAGAAAGAGTTGCTAGCCGTAGTATTTGCCCTTGAAAAATTCTGATCGTATCTCCTGGGTTCCCATGTCATCATCTACTCGGATCACACGGCTGTAAGGCATCTCCTTGCCAAGAAGGACGCGAAGCCCCGACTAATTCGTTTGATCTTGCTGTTGCAAGAATTCGATCTTGAGATTCGCGACAAGGCGGGAAGGCAGAATGTGGTAGCCGACCATCTGTCCCGTCTTCCTTCTGAGATTATCAACCCTTCCGGACCCATCACGGAACATTTTCCTGATGAACACCTGCTGACTATCGGTACTAGACTTCCATGATTTGCTGATATAGAACACTACCTGGCATCTCATCAGATCCCGTCTGATTGGCCGAAGGCCAAGAAAGACAAATTGCGTTCTGATGCCAAGTATTACATCTGGGAAGACCCGTGCCTTTTCCGCATAGGTGCTGATCAAGTCATCCGGAGATGTGTCCCGGAGGAGGAAATCAACAATATTCTCTCTTTCTGCCATGACCAGACATGCGGTGGCCATTTCTCTGGGCATAAAACCGCATCAAAAGTCCTCCAGTGTGGCTTTTACTGGCACACGCTGTTCAAAGACACATATAGTCACTACAAGGCATGCAGTCGTTACCAGACTTTGGGCAACATGAGCCGTCGCGACATGATGCCTTTGCAGCCGATTCTCGTATGCGAAATCTTTGATGTTTGGGGGATTGATTTTATGGGCCCCTTTCCTGCTTCGGATGGTTTCGAATACATTTTGCTTGCTGTGGACTAGTGTCCAAATGGATCGAAGCCATACCGACCCGAACCTGTGATCACAAAATCATTCTCAAATTCATTCATCAAAACATTTTCTCAAGGTTCGGGATTCCTCGTGCTATAATCTCTGATGGGGGGACCCATTTCACAAACGCTCAGTTTAGGTCACTGATGACCAAATACGGGGTGTCTCACCAAATCTCTACTCCTTACCACCCCCAAACTAATGGTCTAACTGAGTTGTCAAATCGGGAGATCAAGAAAATCCTGCAGGTCACTGTTCGGCCTGACAGGAAGGATTGGTCGTCCCGACTTCCGGAAGCATTGTGGGCCTATAGGATCGCCCACAAAATCCAATTAGGCATGTCTCCCTTTAGACTGGTGTATGGGAAGGTGTGTCACCTTCCCGTAGAACTGGAGCATGAAGCCTATTGGGCAGTACGGAACTGTAATCTAGATCTTTCGAAGGATGGAACCCACAGAAAACTTCAAATCAGCGAGATCGATGAATTACACCTAGACGCGTATGAGAACTCGCGAATCTACAAGGAGCGGGTTAAAGCCTTCCATGACAAGCATATCTCGAGAAAGATCTTTCATCCTGGTCAGATGGTCCTACTCTTTGATGCCCGACTCAAACTTTTCCCTGGAAAGCTGCGATCCAAGTGGGTCGGACCATATTTAGTCCGACAGGTTTTTGGAAATGGAGCCATCGAAATCAATCCGCTCAACCACGATTCCGAACCTTCAATCGTGAACGGTCAGAGACTCAAGCCGTTCATTGATGTGACTTCTACTGATTCGGTTGAATCATCTTATATCCTCCATTCCCCTTGAGCTTATTGCGCCCAGCCGATGGCGTAAAACTCTGCGCTTAACGGGAGGCAGCCCGTCATTTTCCTGAAAATCTAAACCCTTTTTCACACCTTTGTGCACTTAAGGTTCGCCCTTATAGACAGCCGACTCCACCTCAGATGCTTGCATCTGAGATTAGAAATCGTCTGCAAAATTCATCCCGACCCATTCACTCATCAAAACATTTGTCTTAAGGAATGAACTAAGTAAATAAAAACCCCTAAGTCACAATGAGGACATTGCAAACCTTAGGCATGGGGGGGTATAAAAGTGCAAAACTTGTAAGAAAAGGTTTCAAAAAATTCACATATGCCAAAAACACCATAAAAATTAAAAAAAAAAAAAATTCTTTCGAGAAAGAATAAGAGAATAAGAGGAGAAAGGAAATTTTGTGGGAGAAGGAAAAGAAACAAAATGAAAAAGGAGCATAAAAATGAAAGAAAAGAGTGATAGTCATTAGTAAGAAACTAAGGAATTGACCTAAGTTCTAGACCTTATTCAAGAAAGGAAATGAAAAGTGCATGGTGAGATTAGTAAGAACGCAAACTTTAGGCATTCTTGGATAGACTCTTAGTACCCATTAAGATCTAGACATTCCTCAAGAGGTTGAGGAAAATGAAAAGCTTAAGTATTAGGTCCAAGGCTTAGGGAGTATTTGACTTCATTAACTAACTTTTGGTTTACGGGATTCAGTAACCTAAGCACCCTAACCACACACACAGCCTAGTTCAGTAAGCGTAAAAATCAAAATCACGCAAAAGCGTCACAAAATTCTGAAAAGTACACCTAGAGTAGGAGCGGCCGATCAACACAAGTTGATTTGGACGAGCTCCCAGCGCGGAGAGGCAGGACATCCCCTCGAAGATGCGTAACAAAATATCATCTCCTCGGTGCTAGTCTCTTAGGATATTTACATATCCTACAGGGGGCATGTAATCACTCTGCTGGTTCAGATTCCATGGATGGCATTATCACGAAGTGTCAATTGCCAGGGTCTGGATTTGGCCACGGAACACCATGGATGGGATTATCTCGAAATCTCAATAGCCAGGGTTCCGGGGGTTGCCATGGACGGTTCTATCTCGAAGCATTGATTGCCAGGAACCATTGAGGATTGATGATGGGAGCAAGGAATCTGATACAGATCGTGTTGAAAAGTCAATCCTAAGCTAGAATTAATAAGAAAAAGAGAGAGAAAACTCTCCAAACAGAAAAATTTTCTATCTCTCTCTCTTACAAAACGCACTACGAACTGAGCCAGGGCTAAAATCATTTCAAGCACGGGTGCTTTAACCACAAAGTCCAATAGACCTTAGGTTAGTTCTTGTAGGCCTTAAAAACCTTTGCCAAAGACTGAGGCTGAGGCTAGACAGATCTGGATCTTGATTGGTACTAGAGTACCTTTTAGGCCTATGGTCATCATTCTAACCTAAGCTAAGTTCAAATGACAAAGCACTTATCTGTAGTTATTAAAAACATCATGGTCTAGAACAAATGTTAAACCTTAAGTTTTTGCTAAGGGACTAGCAAAAGCTAGGCATGGGGGTATGATGAGAACCTCATCATGAACCCTAACTAGCACAATCTAACCTAGATATTTGAGAAAATGCTCCTACATAACTCATAGAAAGGCTTGACTCAGAGAATTCTGAGTTTAAGAAGAAAATAAGTCATAAGGGGTAAAAATGTAATTTCATCAACACAATCTGTAAACAGGGTAACTCAGGGTCCAAACATAGGTCAAACAAACCTAATAAGAAGGAAAGTGGGATGATTTGATCCAACAAGGGCTACAGCAACTCCAAGGAATTAAATGACATTCTGTAACCCTGAAACAAACCCACTTCAATTCACGAGGTTTGAGGTAAAGTAAAAATTGGCTAAACCCTCTAAAATTCATAGAAAAATAATCTATAGGGTTTAAAACCTTCAATTTGGCCTTGGGAATCCATTTTGACCTACATTGAGAACCATGCCCAATTAGTGATTTAATTTAGGTTTTTACGTAAATTAGCCAGTCAAACAAGATCTGTTCTAGAAATAAAATTCACCATTATAATCCTTATGTCCCATTTAGTCATTCATAAAAACTTGAGCCTAAGAAGAAACCTTCTTGACCGACTTTGCATTTTGGTCCTCATCTATTACTTTTTGACCCTCAACTTTCGAAACCCTCGCATTCTGGCCCCTAGGTTCTTCGTCGTTCTTTGCACTTAGGTCCCCCCTGCAAATCTCTGAGCAGCGCCATGCTCCGGCGACTTTGCGCGGAGCATGGCGCCGCGCAGGGTGAGGGAGGCCCTCTGCCAGTTGAACCGGGTGTTCCCTGCGACGTCTGCTGTCGCAGGGACATCGCCATGACCTCTGCCATTGGCCACACCTTCCGTGCGAACGCGCGGAAGGTATGGGTTGCAACTCCGACCATTCTCCGGCGAGGGAGGCACGTCACCTCCTTGCGCCCACCCCTCCGCCTTCGCCTTTATAAGGACTGTCGTCGCCAGCCAACGGGGCCAACTCGGTTCTGACGGAGAAAAACCCCCATTTTTCCTCTCTTCCCACTCCGGCAGAAACCCACCAACTCCGGTGGCTCCTCCTCCTCCGTCTCGTCGCTCTGCTGCAATACCAGCAGCAGAGCCACCTTCGCCCGCTCTTCCCGCGTTGCGCCATACCCAGCGCGCGCCCTCCCGCTCTCTTCCTCATCGCCACCCTCTCCCTCTGGGTATCTTCTTCTCCGGCGACAGCCGATACTACTGCCGCCCTGCTCCGACCCTTTCGTTCCTGTAACTAGGTCAGAACTACTCCCCATCTCCCCCTCTTTCTTTTCCTCACTGTCTTTCATTCGATTAAACCCTTGACCGCTCCTATCCACCGTCACCTTCTTCATCTCCGACCACCCTCCGACGAGATGCTCCCATCGCTCCGCTGCCCCACACGCCTCACCGACCCTCGCATAACCTCCACCTCATCACGCTGAACAACCTCCGCCCACCCACTGCCGCTCTACACCCACTCATCGCTCCCCCGAACACACCCACACCTCTAGTCACAGGGTGACCTATGCACGCACGCCTAGGCTGCCCCACGACCTGCTGCACCTCGCACCACCTTCGTCGTGCCACGGCGAAGGTCCCTCGCTGATCTAATTAGGCCGAGAGGCCCTTTTCATGTCTGGCAGTTTTGACGCCCGGCCGCCATTGACGCTGCATTGAAGCAGCTCCACGCACGCTCCAGGCTTCAGAACTCCAGGGCTCCAGGTGCTGCGAGGTCGGGAGGGTAGTGGGAAGGCAGCTAACCCAGCAATCGACGCGAATAGAGCTTGCAGCTGAGGAAGCGAAGCTGCGGTCTGCTGCAGGCGCGCGCGAGAAGAGCGCTGAAGATAGTCCCACATCGTGAGTTTACTAAACCCCGCAGTAGTATAAATTGATTTTGTGCTTTCTACTGGTCGCCTCCTAAAGCACTGGGGTGAGGTCGCACACCCACTCACCCGCCCGGTCCGCGAGCTCATCACGCGGATCCGGCGAATCCGACCCAACCCAATCTGAGCACACCTCGCGCATCACCCACACACCGGTGCGCCTGGTCACGGGCACGAAACCCAACCCGATTACCCGCGGCTCTGGGAGAGCGTCCTGTGAGTGGTTTACAGAGAGAGAGAGACGTGCGGGTAGAGGGACAGGGTAGGTTTTGCTCTTTGTGCAGGGACAGGGTGCAAGAGAAGAAGACCAAGGAAGAAGGAAGAAGGAGAAGGCCAAGGAAGAAAGAAGAAGAAGACCGCAGGAAGAAGAAGACTGAGAGAAGAAGGAAGAAGAAGCACAAAGGAAGCACTGTAGCAGACACCACTTAAGCCGTCTGATTGAGAAATCAGACGGCAGATGAAGCTCTGCAGACAAAGAAAAGAAGAAGAAAAAGAAAAGAAAAGGTGCCGCAACTGAAAGCAGAAAGAAGGAAGAAAGAAGAAGAAGAAAAGAAAAGAAGATAAAGAAGAGAAGAAGAAGACAAGCAAAGAGAGAAAGAAGAGAAGAAGAAAAAGCCAAGAAACAAAATCTACCTCTACCTCTCTCTCTCTCTCTCACTCTCTTAGTTTTGTAACAAAAGCATTGTACTTCTAGAATTCTAGTAGCTCCCTGAGTTCGACCTCGAAAGAAAAATATTTCTGAGTAAAATTGTAATAGTGGCAATGACGACAAACTGTAGCTATTCTATCTGTACCACAACGACATTACTATAACAAACAAAAGACCTAGCTTCGGTCGCACTCGCCACTAGGGACCTCACCCCGTGTCAGGAGGCGATAAGCCCCTGACACTTTTACAATTTATACCACACCGCTTGCTCGAAAATGCCCGAGGTGGGACTAAAAGTCCCACCTGCTTTGCGTGCACCCGTAGGAGATGCCTTGCTTAATTGCAACGACTGCAGTGCCCTAGGACTTCAATTGCTAGCGTGAGGGGCTCGTGAAGGGAGCCTGTGCACCTAGGACCCTACTTCCTGAGGCCTGGAGAAGCAGGTGAAGGTTGCGAACTTGTTTCAAGCCCGCTCTAATGGCGGCCGGGGTCAGAACCTGTCAACACAAATATGGCCTCACAGCCCCGTCAAAACACTCAAAAGGCTTCGCTGTGACACGGCGAAGGTGTCTCGATGGGTGGCGTGGCGCGGGGCGACCTAGGCGTGCGTGCCTAGGTCATTCTGTGACCGTGGTGATGGGTGTGTTCGGGGGAAGAATGTGGGATGTGTGGTGGTCGATGGAGAGGGGGGAAATGATCAGTGGAAGGTGGCGGAGCTTCTGAGGGGTTTGGTGAGGTGGATGGGTGCGTGGAGTGACGGAGGCACCTCACCAGTTGTCTGCCAGAGGTGGAGAAGGTGATGGTGGTCTGTGGTGGTCGGTGCATGATTTGTGAAATTGATGAGGGGAAAATGAAGAGGGGAGAAAGAGGACTTATCTGCGAGTGGATAGACGAAGGGGGAGCGGAGGAGGTGGATGGCTCGTATGTGCCATCGTCGGAGACGAAGACCTTGAGATGGAGAGGCGACGATGACGAGGAGGTCAGAGAGGCTCGCGCGGATATGGCGCGATGTGGAGGATTGAGGCGGAGATGGCTTTGCCACTGGTACGGTGGCAGAGCGACGAGAAGAGGGAGGGAGAGTCGTCGGAGCCTGCGAGCAGATGGCCGGAGGAGGAGGAGACAAAATTGGGGGGAATTCTTCAGCCAAAACAGGCTTGGAAGAAGCAGAGGGATCTGGGCTTGCTTAAATAGGAGCGAGCAGAGGGAGAATCGCAAGGATGCGGCCAGAAGTCATCGCTGGAGGTATGGCCGGAGTGAGACCCATACCTCTCGAGCGTTCGCACGAGAGGTATGGGGTGATTCAGGTCATGGGGAGTTGCTCGTGCGGTAGGGGGTTTTGCAAAGAGCTCCCCTTTCAAATCTGAGAGCCGCCCCCTAAGGAAACGAGGAGAAAAACAACCTTGAAATCTCGTCGGAGGTATGGGTCCCTGCTGCAATGGAAGAGGGACCTGAATGAAGAAAGTGATAAAAAATTGAGGGGGTTTTTGCAAGGATTTTCAAAAGTTAAGGGCTAGAATGTAATTAGGTGGATCATTTTGCAAAGTAGGCCAAGATGACCTTCCCTTAGGTCCAAATTTTGGTACAAACCTAATTTGGACCTAAGGAATCCAATGGTGAAGTTGGATTTTAGGTTTGACCATGTTTGACTAGACGTTTTGTACAAAAACCTAAATTAGGTCAAATATTGGGCTTGGTCCCCAATCTAGGTCAAAACAGGCTCCAAAGGCCAAATTGAAGGTTCTAAACCCTAGGAAATATTTTTCATGAATTTTAGAGGGTTTAGTTGATTTTTATCCTTCTTGAAACCTTGTGAATTTAAGTGGATTTGTTTTAGGGTTACAGAATATCATTTAATTCTTAAATTTCACAATAACCCTTATCTGACTGAACCATCCCACTTTTTCTCTTATTAAGTCCAATTGACCTATGTCTAGACCCTGAAAAATCCCGTTGGTGAACTGCACTAGTAAAATTACAGTTTTACCCTTTGTTTCTTATTTTCTTCCAAGATTAGTGATCCCTTGAATTAGGCCTTTCTCTTGATTATGTAGGAGCTTTTGTTTACTTTATTAGGTCAAAATATGCTAGTTAGAGCTCATGATGAGGTTCTCATCAGTGGGGTATCCCGTACTGAGTTATAATGCTCTTGTGGACGAAGGATATGAACCTATCAACAATGGGGCTGGCCATGGCCTCACCTTCGACCCACTTGGAAAAGTAGTCGATGGCCACCAAGATAAACCACTATTGGGTCAAGGTTGGCAAGAAGGGGCCAACAAAGTGCATGCTCCATTTTGCGAAGGGGATGGGCGACATTACAGGCACAAACTTTCCAGGCGGCAAGTGATGCAAGGTAGCAAACCACTAGCACTTGTCTCACTTGCACACGTAATCTTTGTAATGTTGCTTCATTTGGGGCCACAAGTAGTTCACCTGGAATAATCGGGCTAAGAGTGCCTTGTACCATTCATGGTTCTTGCACTTGCCTCCGTGGGCTTCTTGAAGGGCTTGGGTTGCCTCTTCTTGGTTTAGGTAGCATAGTAGGGGGGTGGAATACCTCCACTCGTACAACTGTCCTTGTATCAAAGTATACCGTGACGCTTTGAGGCGAAAGGCTCTGGGTTGAGACTCCCTTAGGGGTAGCTTGCCAGAGGTCAGATAAGTAACAATAGGCATCATCTAAGAGGTGGACTGCTCTATCATGAATGTTCTAGGAGCGAGGATAGTTGGCTCTTTTAGAGTCTAAAGGCAGACGTCCTCATCCTGCCCTTGAGGGATGGCAGCAGCTAGTTTGGCCAACGCGTTTGCTAGGGGGTTGTCCACTCGGGGCACTTGCTTGATGGAGACGATCTTGAAATTTTCCAGCTCCTCGTTGACCTTGTCAGCATATAAGATCATGTTCGGATCCCGAGCTTGGTATTCATCATTTATTTGGTTGGCGACTACCTAGGAGTCCTTGTAGACCTCGAGCGAGGTGATCCCCATAGATTTTGCTACCCAGATGCCTGCCATCATGGCCTCATACTCTGCCTAGTTATTGGATGTAGGGAAGTCCAATTTTATGTCATACTTATGAGTGATGTCGTCTAGGGAACTCATCCTTTAGGCAGATTTTGTTTAGGTTGGTGAAGTCGACACACATACGCCACTGTCCATTGGCCTTCTTCACCATTACGATGTTCGAGAGCCATTCCAGGTACGGGGATTCCTCAATGGATCCTGCCTCCAACAGTTTTTGGACCTCAGCCTCAGCTGCCTGCCATTGTTCAGTAGACTTGTGTCTGCGCACCTTTTTAATTGCACAGGTGCCCGCCTGGATATTCAGATGATGCTGAATTAGAGATGGGTCTACCCTGGGTAGGTCATTGGCAGACTAGGCAAAAACATCCGCCTTGGCCTGGAGCAGGAGAAGCAACTCCTGTACCTCAGAGGGCGTAAGGTCCGCTCCAACTCGGACGAGCTTGGTAGCGTTGTTGGGATAGATCTGTATACCCATGGTTGAAGAACCTAGCTATAGTTCCGAAGTCGTCGGCTCATCAACTGGGATTTCCTCTTTCTAGATCGCATGGACTTGGTTTCTTTTCTTCCCCCATTTTCGCAACTTGGGGGGCTTCGACTCCAAGGATTGCTCCAGCTCAATTCTAAGGAGCTCGCGCCCGGCTGACTAATCCCCATGCACTATTCCCACTCCGTGTGGAGACTAGAAAAGCATAAATTGGAAGTATGATGAGGGATCGGTCAAAAAGCATGGGTGGTGGGGCGGCCGAGGATGCCGTTGAATGCTGCCGTCAACCTGGCCACTACGAATGTGGTCATTCGATTGAGGCGCCTGTCCCCGTCACAGGCGAACAAGGGGAGGCTAATCTCTCCTTCCAACATCACCTTCTGATTACCAAATCCTACAACCAGGTGAACCGAAGAGGAGAGATGTGTTGGTGCTAGAGCACCGTGATTGTTTGTTTTGATGATAACGAAACACGTGTCATTTAACATTTGCACTTGGAGTATTAGATTTCAAATCAATTGCAAATGGAGACGTGATCAGACGAAGTTCGAGCTCGCATCCAGGATGGATTGGAGCTTGATAGAGAACAGAGGAGATTCGCGAGGAGCGATAGATTGAAGACGGAAGGATAAGAAGAATATGATAGAATTTTGTTTATTTCTTTCATGTACTTTTGTCTTTATTTCCTTGCTCTTTTTGTTTCTAAGAACATCATGTTAAAGAGTCTCAAAGTACCCTAACAGTAGTCCTAGGAACACCGGCACGACCCTAGGATACTTAGGTTTTCTGTAGAGAACTTAGAAAACCAATATAAGATTCATACAGCCTTTTCAGACGTCTAATTCCAAAAACAGACGTCTTATAATGGGTTTTAAGACATTTGACTGTTAATTCAGACGTCTGATAACAATTAGGTTGGACTTAGTTAGTTCTGTCTGATGAAATCAGATGTTCTAGATGTGTTAAAAGACGTCTGATGTTTTTGTCAGACGTCCAATTAGTAAACCGTTGGCTGGCTTAACAAACACTGAAGGATATGACCATTAGAGCCTTATCAGATGTCCGTAAGCATTTCCAGACGTCTAATACATGACCGTTTTACCTCGGCTAACCCGAAAATCTCTTCTCAGAGATTTTCTAGCCATTGCACTATCTTGGAAATCCATTCCCGTAGAAAAGTAGGTTTCCAGACATGCAGACATAGTTCCAGACGTCCTGTATATCGTCTGATGGACTTGCACTAGAACCCTGTTTAGATCTTATTCAAGTCAGGAAGAAGCCCGGCTAAAATCAGACGTATGATGCCAGGATTAGACGTCTGATAACCCTGTCAGTGCAATGATTATTCCTAATTTCGGCCTGATTCTCTTGGGCTTTGCACCCAACGGCTATGGAAGCTTTCCAAAGCCTTCCAAAGCCTTCTTAAGGCCTCTATAAATAGAGGGGAACCTCTTGCACATAAACACACACTTAGACACACCAAGAACAAGCATTTCCACTCTTTTGTGTCCAAAAGAATCTCTTGCTCTCCAAGCTCAAGTTCTACATCTAGAGAGCATCAAGCATTTGCGCACCCACTCTCCCGTCGTAGTTCACGAGAGCAACGTTGCGCCGTCGTGTAGTTCACACATCCGCGTCGTCGACGCACTCCTTGCAAAGGGAAGCATCTTAATTCCTATAGAAGCTTAGGTTAAAAAATTACTTTGTTGGCTCTATAGGATTGTTGTTATTTATCTTTGTTCTTTAGTTGGGTATTCGCTTTGTGAATTCCCGTCTCCTTCGTGGGACAAAATCCTTCTCGTGAAGAGAAGGGGTTTGAGGTACGCTACCCTCGTATAAAGTAGCGTGGTTGTAATTGAGGTTGAATCACCCTTGTTTAAGTGATTCGTTTAGTGGTTTTGATCAACTTGGTTGATCGGAAAATCCTAACTCGAGAGGGTTAAATGGTGGTTTTCACCCGATTTGAGTTTCCACCTAAAAATAATTGTGTACATTGTGTGATTGAATTTTTTGTGAGATTGTTTATATTCTATTCAGCAATTTATTACGTCACCTCCTTCTAATAGGGAATCAACAATTGGTATCAGAGCAGGTTCTTGCTAATCGGAGTAACACCCGGCAAGAAGATCATGGAGGAGAGCAGTTTCGTAATCCGAATCTCCGAGGGGCAGTCCACAACCCGTCCGCCATTCTTCGACAGAAGCAACTACCCCTAATGAAAGCTTCGGATGAAGACTTGGCTTCAAGCCAATGACTTCACGATTTGGGCTAGGTGCGAGACACCATTTGAGATCCCAGAGAAACCCGCGGGAGGCTACTCGCAACAACAAATTTGTGAGCTCTCTTTGAACACGAAGACCATGAACGCCCTTTACTGCACGCTCATCCTGGAGGAGTTAAATAGAATCTCGCAATGCGCCATCGCATACAAGATTTGACACACACTTGAGGTAACTCACGAAGGTACCTCTAAGGTAAAAACTTCTAAAATAAATTTACTTTCTTAAGAATTTGAATCTTTTTCTATGAAACCTAACGATTCTTTAAGTGAGATGAACACTAGGTTCACTTTCATTATAAATAATTTGAAAGCTTTAGGGAAGACTTTCATCAAGGGGGAGCTTCAAGGGAAGCTTCTTCGTTCCCTCAGACCGGAAAGGGAACAGAAGGTCACTGCCATCGAAGAGGCGAACGAAGTAGAGGAGCTCAACATGGAAGATCTCCTAGGCAATCTAATGGCCTATGAGACAAAGTTAAAACAGAAGAAGAAGGATACACCGGAGCCTAAATCGAAGAAGACTCTCGCCTTCAAAGCCGCGTCGGATAGCGAGGTAAGTTTCGAAGACGAAGACTTTAAAATTTTACTTAAGAAATTTTCCAAGTTTTGTAGGGAATCAAAGAAAGAGAAAAAGGCGAAGAAGGAAAGTCTGAGACATTGCTACCATTGCAACGAGAAAGGGCATCTACGGCCAGAATGCCCTCTTCTCAAAAAGGAGAAGAAGAAAGGAAAGGAGAGGAAGTCTAAGAAGAAGGAGTTTCAAGCCACTTGGGATGATTCAAGCTCGGAGGAAGAGGAAGAAGAAAAGTCTATAGAAGAAGAAACCGTTTGCTTTGGTTTCATGGCCAGAGGAAGTGATAGCGACAGCGAAAGCGGAAGCAACTCAGACAATGAGGTAAGTTTCGATTTACAAGAAGCTTTTAATGAACTATTTGATGTTAGTAAATCATTAAGAATAGAAAACAAAAACATTAAAAAGAACCTTAGTTTTCTTAAAAATGAAAATGATAGGTTAGAAAAATAACTCAAGGATATAGAAACTAGTCCTAAGGATAATAACATGTTATTAGAAAATAAAAATTTAATCAATGAAAATACTAAATTGATTGAAGAAAATGATAATTTAAAGTTAGAAATTTCTTATTTAAAGACTAAAATGTATATTATAAAAAAAGAAATTGCATGTCTTAGGGAAAACTCTAACAAATTAATCAACAAAGTAGATAATTTTTATAGCTCTAAGGTTGAGAAAGGATCTCTGTCAAGGAGACCTGCTAATAGATCCGGATCCAAGCTCACTTGGATATCAAAGAAAGAATTGGAATCTTGTTTTGTAGGTTTCAGGGATAACTACAACACAAAGGACTGGACCTACAAGCTCAAGACTGGTCAACTCGAGTTGGGAGAACCAAGGAGTAGACCAAGGAGGAGAACAATAAGACCGACGAGACGGCAAACAAATGATGGACCCGCCGCACGTCGACCACCAGACTGGAGACCAGCACCAATGCCTGGGCCTTCAAGCTACGGATGGGAGCCCCATCCGATGTGGCATCCACCACCACCATTTGGGCCATTTTATTGGCCATGGTAGGTGAGGAAAAATTCTTTACCTTATCTTTTTATCATAAGCATTTAGATAGGGGGAGTTAAAAAAAAACTATAAGCTAATTGTCAATTTTTAAGGGGGAGATGTAAGTTAGCTAAATTTCCTTTAGTAAGGGGGAGAAGAAAAACAGCTATCTTGTTGTTACAAAAAGGGGAGGACATTACTTTTCTTAAAAGAAATTCATAGAAGAGCATGTTTTAAGGGGGAGTTATAGGAAATTTAAAATCAATCAAACCTTTTTGATAATGTCAAAAGGGGGGAGGATTTTTTGCATTATTATTTATGATTTTGTCATCATCAAAAAGGGGGAGATTGTTGGTGCTAGAGCACCGTGATCGTTTGTTTTCATAATAACAAAACACGTGTCATTTAACATTTGCACATGGAGTAGTAGATTTTAGGTTAATTGCAAATGGAGACATGATCAGACGTAGTTCGAGCTCGCATCCAGGACGGATTGGAGGAGCTTGATAGAGAACAGAGGAGATTCGCGAGGAGCGATAGATTGAAGATGGAAGGATAAGAAGAATAGGATAGAATTCTGTTTATTTCTTTCATGTACTTTTGTCTTTATTTCCTTGCTCTTTTTGTTCCTAAGAACATCATGTTAAAGAGTCTCAAAGTACCCTAACAGTAGTCTTAGGAATACCGGCACGACCCTAGGATACTTAGGTTTTCTATAGAGAACTTAGAAAACCAATATAGGGTTCAAACAACCTTTTCAGATGTCTAATTCCAAAAACAGACGTCTTATAATGGGTTTTAAGACATCTGACTGTTGATTCAGACGTCTGATAACAATTAGGCTGGACTTAGTTAGCTCTGTCTGATGAAATTAGACGTCCAGACCTTAGTCCAGACGTCTTAGAAGACGTCTGATGTTTTTGCCAGACGTCCAATTAGTGAATCGTTGGCTGACTTAACAAACACTGAAGGATATGACCATTAGAGCCTTATCAGACGTCCGTAAGCATTTCCAGACATCTGATACATGATCATTTTGCCTCGCTGACCCGAAAATCTCTTCTCAGAGATTTTCTAGCCGTTGCACTATCTTGGAAATCCATTCCCGCAGAAAAGTAGGTTTCCAAACATCCAGACATAGTTTCAGACATCTTGTACGCCGTCTGATGGATTTGCACTAGAACCCTGTTTAGATCTGATTCAAGTCAGGAAGAAGCCCGGCTAAAATCAGACGTCTGACTTTAATCCTAGACGTCTTAAACTGATCTTCCATACATCTGATGCTAGGATCAGACGTCTGATAACCCTGTCAGTGCAATGATTGTTCCTGATTTCGGCCTTATTCTCTTGGGTTTTGCACCCAACGGCTATGGAAGCTTTCCAAAGCCTTCCAAAACCTTCTTAAGGCCTCTATAAATAGAGGGGAACATCTTGCACATAAACACATACCTAGACACACCAAGAACAAGCATTTCCACTCTTTTGTGTCCAAAAGAATCTCTTGCTCTCCAAGCTCAAGTTCTACATCTAGAGAGCATAAGCATTTGCACACCCGCTCTCCCGTCGTAGTTCACGAGAGCAACGTTGCGCCGTCGTGTAGTTCACACATCCGCGTCGTCGACGCACTCCTTGCAAAGGGAAGCATCTTAATTCCTATAGAAGCTTAGGTTAAAAAATTACTTTGTTGGCTCTATAGGATTGTTGTTATTTATCTTTGTTCTTTGGTTGGGTATTCGCTTTGCGAATTCCTGTCTCCTTCGTGGGGCAAAATCCTTCTCGTGAAGAGAAGGGGTTTGAGGTACGCTACCCTCGTATAAAGTAACGTGGTTGTAATTGAGGTTGAATCACCCTCCTTTAAGTGATTCGTTTAGTGATTTTGATCAACTTAGTTGATCGGAAAATCCTAACTCGAGAGGGTTAGGTGGTGGTTTTCACCCAGTTTGGGTTTCCACCTAAAAATAATTGTGTACTTGTGTGATTGAATTTTTTGTGAGATTATTTATATTCTATTCCGCAATTTATTACGTCACCTCCTCATAGTAGGGAATCAACAAGATGCTCCTCTGTGAAACCCAAATGGTGTAGGGTTTTTAAGAAGAGGATGTCCACGGCACTTCCTTCATCCACGAGGGGCTAGGGCTGCTGTCGCCCTGCTAGCAGAAGTGTTACCAACAGTGGGTTGGTACGCTCCGCCGTACTTGGGAGGGAGGCGAATAGTCGGGAGGCCACTTGCTTGACAAGACCTCCCTCACTCCACTGGAGGGTAGGGAACACGCTATAAGCCGGCCGCCGGAAAGGGCTGGATTGCCAACTTGGGGTGGCGTTGACATAGAAAATGACTTAACCTCTACACCCACGGGGGGTGGGAGGTGAATGCGTTGGGGTGCTTCGGGAATAGCCGCTAGGACCCAACGGTGGTATTCAGTTGGAGGGAGTAGGGGGGATACTACTTGCTCGAAGTGGTGGGCTGTTAGTCGCTCTGAATCGGATTTAAAATCAATGCATTGTAGTATAGATTGAATCAATGCGAAAAATAAATAGAATTTATACTCGAATGGAAGTTCGAGGTTGAACACACGAAGCAACTAGCGAAATGATTCTCAAGATTGCAATTCAACCAAATATATGAGTAATTTATAATGGAATTCCAAGCAGTAATGATATATAAATGAAAGTGAATGTCGAAAAGTGCTAAAAGAATGGGGTAAAATGATGATTTGAATCACCAATTCCCCTCACAATTATATCAAATAGTTCGATAATACTAAACAATCTAAAGCCACATAAGATAAGTGCACAGTGCAATTCTGTTGAATCTCTTCTTCTGTTGCTTCAACTCCTCTTCTTCTTCTATGCCTTCTCCTTCCTTCTCTTCTCTGTGGCTGCTCTTCTTCTTCCTTCACTTCACGCATGTCACGACCCAGTTCCCGAATCCCTACAGGACACGAGACCGGCTCGACTCGACTAATCCCAAGACCCATTTGTCCAACAAGAAATAACCAAAAAGCCAGAAAGTAAACACATTCACAATGCTAAGTAACTAATAGTAAAAGAGTACAGCAGTAAAGGAAGTAAAAGCTACTAACAGTACATATCACCACCAAAACAGTAAAGCGGAAACAAAGTACAGAAACAGAATCAGTAACAGTCTGAACTCACTAACAAAAAAGAAGTACAATAACAGGAAACTATTGCTGGGCACGACTGGGCCCAGCACCCTCTGCAGCAGGCGACTCGGGCTGCTCAACTCCTAGACCTGTAAAGGGGTACTGGAAAAACGGAGTCAACGAACGCTGAGTAGAGTGGTAACTGATGTAAACACGTTTACGCTACTTAAGATGTCTATTTATGCATGTTCTTAAGCATAGGATTGCATTGCATGCTATAAATATTGCATAACATGCACCATCTTGCATTTAGAGTAGTTTAAATAAAATGGAGGTTAATTGTCTCCTTTTATGTGCTTGGACAAGGCAAACCTTTTATCAGGGCCTCGGATTGAAGAGCCAACCATACAGATGTGATCAGGGCGACGATTGGAGTTCAACGACTCCAAGATCGCCATAATCAGACATCTGTAGCATCAGATAGAAACTGAGGAACCCTAGAAGATCAAGGGCCAAGATGGTGTGTATCCGCACTTCAAACGACAAGTCCGACCGCACGGATGGATTCGAATCAATGATCTTAGCCTAACGACGCGAAAATCGACTCAATCCGACACCCGTGGCACCATCTACATCATCTAGAAGATGGACGGCCAAGATGGCACCACGTGGCGCCATCTCAACCGTCCAACCGGCCCTCAAGACCGCCGCTGCCTCTCCAAAGAAGATCCAGCTCACGATCTGGGCCGTTGGATCTTGATCCAATGGTTGTGTATGCGTGCGCTTGAAAACATCCGCGCGACCATTTGGACGACGCAGCGCAGCGAGCGAACGCCTTATCGCGAGGCGCTGGCGCACATTCGATTCCTCGGGAGCGGGCAAGCGGCACAGACGAGCGGTTGCGGGCGAGAGTTGGATCGCGATCGAACGCCTCTGCACGCCCGATAGAGCTCACTCGCTATTTCACGCACGGCGGTAACGCGGCATCGCACGCGGGTGAGTGGGCAGCGTAGGCGGGCGAAGGTGCGATTTAAGCCTTCCGATCTCGCGATCGGACGGCTGAGATCGTATGGACATGCGTGTGCTTTGCGAGAGCGAGCAAGCGAGCGGGCGCGCGCGCGCCACCCACTACGCCCACATTCAAACCTTTAGCGACGGTTTTATCCGTCACTAAAGGTCCTGAATAAATGTTTTAAGGGTTGTAATGACCAAATTGCCCGCACTCCTTGCAACTATAAAAGGAGACCCCTTCCACACGAACTTCTCATCCCTTCCTTCTCTTCTCTACCTCTCCAAAGCTCAAGAGAAGCTTGTCCCACACCCGAGATGCTCCTCGCGAGATAAAGTCAAATTTTCGTCCCCTGTTCGGAAGTGGATCCCGCGACAACGACGATGTGCTGCCCCATTCCCGTTCTTCTGCTTCGTCCTCCTTCGTCCTGCTCCGTCCTCCTTCGTCCAGGCGTCGTCCCGTCCGGCTCGTCCTCCAAGCGATCGTCGAGGAGGTTAACTTCTCTCTCCCATTCTTTTTTTATAGCTTTCTAGTATAGAATTTTCCTACTTTCTAGTGTAGCTGATTTCCCGCTTTCTAGTATAATTCTTATTTGGTTTTATTGTATAAACATTTTGAATTATTGAATGCATGTTTTCTCTCCCTCTCTCTCCCTTTTTAGTCTGATCGTTGTTATAGCTTCATTGTAATTACATCGCCTAGCTTTTCAAGAAAAATTCTAAAAAAAATATATAATTGCGAATATAGATCGACGTAGCCTCCTTGTGTTCGACTTGGAATTTCAATTTCGGTATAAATTTTATTTGTTGAACACGAGTTCTTCGCTTTCAAGCTACAACGACAAGATTTTAAAAACCAAACACGTTAACGTAGCAACTCGTACGTTCAACATTTTGGCGTCGTTGCCTGGGAGACAACGATTTTCGATCTTCTTTTCACATTTCTTGCACTTTATTATTTTCTAACTTGCTTTCTCTTGTGTCTATTGTTTTGCAGAGACCTCCATCAAGGAATCATCAAGCGGTAGACTGGAGTAAAGTGCAGTTGAAGACAACTGTAAGTGCTCCCCATTCTTCCCCCTTCTATAGATTTCATTCGTCACATTAAATCCAAATTCCAATTAACCTATGTGTTTGCATAAATCCTAGGAATAGTTTGGTTGTTTGGTTTCTCACTCACATTCATTCCACCCTCATTTATATATAAAAAAAATAACAAAAAGATAATCTTGTGGGACAATTTTCAACAAACACACAACGTACACCCACATTCAAGGCACTTAACCGGATTGATTTGTTTCTACTCAACCGGGTTCTAATCTGTGGAACCGGTACACACAAAGCAATACATAAAAGAGTAGAAATCATTCTAGGTTAATCATCTTTGAGTGCCTAACTTAGTGGTGCATCTGTAGCCAGTTGTTTGAGTTGCTTGGGCCGCACCACTCTACTTAAAAATCAACTCATCAAGTAGCTCCTCCTTAGGGTTTTCAATCTAGGTCTATTCCAGGCACTCCACTTTCTTTTTGGTTTTAAAGGAAAACAATCTTCACCCGTGTTTGACAACTTGGTTTGCCTAGAAACTTGATTGCAATCCACTTAATTTGAAACCCTAAAAGCTACTTAAGCAAAATTTGAACATTAAAATCCACGCATCACAAATAATCTTGCTTGAAAACCCTGGTTGTGCATGCACTTACACAAATCTCAATCAATCATTAAGGGCACAACCCATTTTAAGGGCCCATCACATTCCATAAGCACCACAATCCCAGGCCTTAATAAAATTGAGTAGACGTTGGCCTTAAGGTCTGATTCGCTCTTCAGGGCCTAGTCTGAGATTGTCTTTGATTAACCTACTTGTACTAATTAATCTGATGTCTAGCTAGGGGAGTAGCGTCAAACGACCGCGGCTGGGGGGTACACTAGGAGCCGGAGGCGAAAGCCGAAGGAAGAACCTTCTCCCCAGTCCCTCCTTCTAACTGGTTGGATTAAACAGACGCAAGTAGAGTAAATCATTTACAGTCTTAAGGCAGGTTTTGGGAGTCAGTAGATCCTTAGGCCACCCCACTTAAGGACAGCCTTGTTTTGTTGTGCTGCAAGGTCCCTATCTCCAGTCCTTCCGACCTTCTCCTAGTTTATGCTGGGAAGACGGTCATTGAATCCCTGATTGGAAGGACAATTAGAGTATTCTAGGAGGCGCAAATTGGATTTTGGTCAAATTGATCCCATGGCCAACCAACAGCCTCCTCTGCTTGGAAATCCACAGGAAGAATTTTGAAGGCAGCTGGAACAAATGCAGAGAATGAAGGAATGGTTCCAGAGAATACAGGGCGCTCAGCCCTTGAAGGATTTTTATGATCCTTCAAATTACGGGGAACGTCCCAGTGTCCAGATTCCAGTTGGTGACGTAGAAATCAAGCCCCAAGTGTTAAGCCTGATTAAACATTATCATGGGCTTAGCTCCGAGGATCCGTTTCAGCACTTGGAGGACTTGACCACTTTGGTCCAAACCACCAAGGCACAAAACGTAAACGAGGAGCAAATGATCATGAGGCTCTTCCCCCACTCTCTTAGGGATAAGGCCGTGCATTGGTGTAGGACAATAGGAAGACCAATTACAACTTGGAATGAGTTGAAATCGACCTTTCTGAAGAAATTCTTCCCAGTCGTACGTACCAATGCTTTGAGACGAGCAATCACTACCTTTACCCAGTGGCCAGGGGAACAGTTTCATGTGGCCTGGAAGCGATTCCACGACTTATTACGGAGGTGTCCACACCACGAGGTGCTGAAATGGCAACTCGTGCAGATCTTCTATCATGGGTTGACTGAGCAACTCAGAAATCATGCGGATGCTTCTTGCGGAGGCAATTTTCTCAATAAAGATGCAGATAGTGCACATGATTTATTTGAGGAAATGAGTGAGAATTCAATCAATCATGCCTCCATGGATACATTTAACCGGTCCCAGCAGCCCAGATCAAATGTCAATAAAGTCCATGACTCTCATTCATTTGATATGGAATTGATTTGTAACAAACTTGATAAGGTGGACTTGGTTGCTAAGAGAATGGAAGAGTGGATGGCTGGCAATTCTATGAACAACTCTCGATCCACTCAATCCCAAAATTCGGGATTCCATTCTTCACGAGCTCCTTCTAGACGGGAGTTCGTGAATCAACTCGATGCGGCTCAACCTGTGAGTCAGCATTTTTCGGAACCCCACGGGTTCCAAACTGGGGCCTTTGATCCCAGTTTTCCTGATACTTCCCTTTCTTTCTCTCCATCCTCACCTTATGAGGATGTCTGTGCTGTACAAGAGAATGTTATATCCAACCCCTACTCTAATGCTTATAATCCGAGTTGGAGAAATCACCCTAACTTCTCTTGGAAAAACCCGGGGCCACAGACCTAATTCCGACCCGGCAACTATGCTCCGCAACGACCAATGGGTCAGGGTCATGTATATACTCAGTTGCCTCCGAATCAGGTCAATCAGCCAGCTTGGAATGCCCGTCAACCCGTAGGGTAGGCTAATTTGAACCGACAAATGGTAGAGATGCAAGGATCCATGCTCCAGCTCATGCAGCAAATGAAAACCTCGCTGGACAACTTGCAGTTCGGGCTCATTGCTAACTCTCGTCAACCCAGATCTCTACCATCCCAACCCGTACCCAACCCGCGAAATATTATGAATTCGGGCAACCAAGACCATGGGTACGAAAATCAGAGGGACCCACATGCACATGCACAAGTGGTTGAGCAGGGTTCCTCGTCCTCTTCTTCTCCTTCTGCAAATCAATAATTCATGGTTAATCAAGCCCCTCCAATCTTTCCTAACCCTCCCCAAGACCCAAATTCTTATGCATCTACAAATTCTGTCACTTTGAGGAGCGGTAAGCAGACTCAGGATCCACAACCACACTATTCTGATCTTTTGAATCCTGAAGAACCTAAGGAGAGAAAGGGAAATTCTGGAGGAGAAATCAAGGCTCAGGAACCTGATTCCAAAGATCTAACTCATGTTCCTTTTCCTGAAGCCTTAACCAAGTCAAAGAAGAAGAAGTCTGTTGATAGCAATGAGGAGCTTCTGAATCTATTTAAGAATGTTGAGATTAATATCCCTCTCCTTGATGCTATCGAGCACATACCGGCTTAAGCAAGAGTTTTAAAGGATTTATGTACACAAAAGCGTAAGTCGAGAGAATCTGTTCTGAGGAAGGTGGTACTTTCTGAACAGGCTAGTTCTGTTATCCTGCACTACCTCCCTCAGAAAAAGAGAGATCCAGGTGCTCCCTTGATTTCTTACGTCACCGAAGATTACACATTTGATAGAGCACTTTTGGATCTGGGTGCATCCATCAACCTAATTCCGACTTCTCTTTATGAGAAGTTTGGGTTAGGTGAACTTCGGCCAACTTCAGTAATGCTACAATTAGCAGACCGCTCAGTCACAAATCCGCAAGGCGTTATTGAAGATATTATAGTTAAGGTCAAGGATTTCTATTTTCCTGTAGATTTCCTTGTCCTTGACATGGATGTATCTGATAATCTGAGAAACACGCCCATCATTTTGGGTCGTCCATTCCTAGCTACCGCTAAGGCCAACATTAATTGTGAAAGTGGTAGCATGGAAATCGCCTTTGGGGATCAACAAATGAAATTGGATATTTTTAAGGCGATCAACAAATTTGAGGATTGTGGATTTATTGAGGAACTTGATGAGGATAATGAAAACATTGAAACTTGTTTGATGGTTTCTTCAATCGAAAGTTCCTCCTTGGATGACGAATTTGACCGGCAACCCTCTATGGCTGACTTGCCATCTTCGGAAGAGGTTATTGATTTTGTTCACTCGCAACCTCTTCCTCTTGTTGAATCTTCAGCATCTACCCTACCATCAATCATCAACCCGCCCCAGCTTGAATTGAAACCATTGCCTAAGAATTTGAAATATCAATTTTTAGGACCTCAGAAGATGCTCCATGTGATTATCAGTGCTAAATTGACAAAGGAGCAAGAGATTAAATTGATCAAGGTCCTGAAGGAACATAAGGAGGCAATTGGTTGGACCATTCATGACCTCAGGGGGATCGAGCCATCTTACTGTAATCATAGAATATTCTTGGAAGATGGATCCCGCCCTTCTCGCCAGATGCAGAGGAGATTGAATCCAAATATGCGAGAAGTGGTCAAAAAGGAAATCATCAAGTAGCTTGATGTAGGAATTATTTATCCAATCTCTGATAGTCCCTGGGTAAGTCCTATACAGATTATTCCGAAGAAAGCCGGGATTACCGTTGTGACTAACGAGAAAGGAGAATCTGTCACAACTCGTTCAGCTTCCTCTTGGAGGGTTTGTATTGATTATAGGAAGCTGAACACAGCCACTAAAAAGGATCATTTTCCCCTGCCCTTCATCGATCAAATCTTGGAAAGATTAGCCGGGCAAAAGTACTTCTGTTTTCTTGATGGCTACTCAGGATACAACTAAGTTCCTATCCATCTCGAGGATCAGGAAAAAACTACTTTCACCTATCCCTACGGAACCTTTGCTTTTCGTAGGATGCCTTTTGGGTTATGCAATGCACCTGCGACTTTTCAAAGGTGTATGCTAGCCATATTTTCTGACATGGTGGGAGAGTTTATGGAAGTCTTCATGGATGATTTCTCTATTTTTGGAGAATCATTTGACTCTTGTTTGGTTAATCTGGAAATGATTCTCAAGTGATGTATCAAAACACGATTGGTCCTTAGCTGGGAAAAGAGTCATTTCATGACCCAAGAAGGCATCATTTTGGGTCATGTAATCTCTGAACGGGGAATTGAAGTGGATAAAGCTAAGGTTGATGCTATCGCTAAACTTCCTCCTCCCACATCTGTTAAACAGATCCGATCATTTCTTGGCCATGTGGGATTTTATCGAAGATTCATCAAGGATTTCTCGAATGTTGCTCGTCCCTTGAGCAATCTTCTTGCCAAAGAAACGCCATTTGTTTTTGACGAATCATGTCGAAAGGCATTTGATTCCATGAAAACGGTAGTCACTTGTGCTCCAGTTTTGCAACCACCAATTTGGACAGCCCCATTTGAGATCATGACCAACGCTTCTGATTACGCGGTCGGGGCTGTCCTGGGTCAGAAAATTGATAGAAAGCCCTCTATCATCTACTACGCTAGTAAAACTATGGATGAAGCCCAGAGGAATTACACTGTTACCAAAAAGGAATTACTAGCTGTAGTGTTCGCTTTAGAAAAATTCAGGGTTTATCTCTTAGGGTCTCATGTTATCATCTATACCGACCACTCGGCCTTGAGACATCTCTTGGCCAAAAAGGATGCTAAATCCCAGCTTATTCGTTGGATTCTTCTGCTTCAAGAATTTGATCTTAAAATCAAGGATAAAATCGGGGTACAAAATGTGGTAGCGGATCATTTGTCGAGACTCCTAGGTGATTCCACTCGTCCGGACATTTCGATTGCTGACACTTTTCCGGACGAAACTATTCTTACAATTTTAGGTGTCCACACCCCATGGTTTGCTGACATTGTTAATTATTTGGCTGTTGGTCAAATCCCCCAGGATTGGACCAAACAACAATGGGATAGACTCAAATCTGAGGCCAAATACTACTTCTAGGAGGACCCTGAGCTGTACCGCATCGGCTCTGATCAGATTATTCGCCGATGTATACCGGAGAATGAATTCAACAGTATATTCGAGCTCTGCCATGCATCTGGGTGTGGTGGACATTTCTTCGGGAAAAAGACGGCTGCAAAAATCTTGCAATCTGGCTTCTATTGGCCATCTTTATTCAAGGATGCCCAGGATTTCTCAAGGTCATGTTCTCGATGTCAGGCACTCGGGAGCATAACTAAGAGAGATATGATGCCCCTAAACCCAATTCTTCCGGTTGAAATTTTTGATGTTTGGGGCATTGATTTCATGGGACCCTTCCTCCCTTCATTTGGACATCAGTACATTCTTGTTGCTGTTGATTATGTGTCCAAATGGATTGAGGCGATTCCCACCCGAACCAATGACCACAAGGTGGTCATCGATTTTGTCAAGAAAAATATCTTCAGTAGGTTCGGGATTCCGAGGGCTATCATCAGTGATGGTGGCATTCATTTTACTAATGACCAATTCCAGAATTTGTTGGCCAAATACGGGGTTAATCACCGAATTTCCACACCTTACCACCCCCAAACGAATGGACAAGCCGAGATCTCCAATTGAGAGATCAAGAACATTCTGTAGAAAACGGTTAGGCCTGATTGCAAGGATTGGACTCAAAAGTTTGAGGATGCTCTTTGGGCCTACCGTACGGCGTATAAAATGCCCATTGGCATGTCTCCATTCCGTTTGGTGTATGGAAAGGCTTGCCATCTACCTGTAGAGATTGAACATAGGGCATTCTGGGCGATCAAACAATGCAATTTAGATCTGAATTTAGCTGGGAAGACCAGGAAACTCCAACTATCTGAGTTGGAGGAGCTTAGAAATGATGCTTACAAGAATGCCAAGATCTATAAGGCTCGGACCAAAGCTTTACATGACCAACTGATTTCGCGCAAGAGCTTTGAGCCAAACCAGAAGGTCTGGTTATTCGATTCTAAACTTAAACTCTTTTCTGGCAAACTTAGATCTAAATGGAATGGCCCATTCATAATTGACCAGATTTTTCCAAATGGAGCCATTCAGATTTCTGACCCAAAGATGGGTAACACATTTAAAGTCAACGATCAATGTCTGAAGCGTGTTATTGACCGTATTCTTCCAGAACCCGTCTCAGACACAGTTGCTCTAACCATTATGTGACTTCTTTGGCTGGATTTCGCCTAGCTGACAGCATTAAACTCAGCAGTTGTACATATGACACAAGGCTAATACGAGCTTCATATTCAGGTGACATCTTTCATATTCTACCCTTTCTTTCATGTCTCTTTTTCAATGAGGACATTATATTAGCTAGGCATGGGAGGGTGGATTCATTTTTGAATCATTTGGTCAGCTTTGTGAAATTCATGTAAATTATTTTTCTCTTCTTATTTATACAAAAAAAAAATCAAAATTAAGAAGGATTAGTTGGACATTAGGACTTTTCAATCTTAGGAAATTTTACATTAGGATCTGAACACAAAGACCCTTCAGGTCATTAGACTTAATCAGCCCGTGTATCCACTAAAATGTGGATTTGTCTTTCGAGTCCTCGCCATCTTAATTCTATCGTAATTGGAGTAAATAAGTTTGGGTGATAAGTACACGACTTATCAACCCACCCTCTGATTTGAGAGAATTTTTGAGTTTTAAGCATTTACACACTTTCTTTGCACTGACTCGTTGTTCAACGATTCTAATGGAAATTAGGTAGCTAATGAACCTTCTAGGGTGATATGGCTGGCAAGTTATCGTGGGTAACAGCACATAGGTAGGTTGTCCAGAGCCCAGTCACCTGCCCTTTCTCTTTTTGCTGCCTTTAGGTAAATCTTAGACCAGGGAAACCACCTACTTAAAAAAATAAAAAATAAAAAGGAAAGGAGAAAAGAAAAGAAATAAACCACACTTTGCCGCATGAGCATGGCTGGCAAGTTGTCGGTGGTAACAACTCATCGACCGGTTGTCCAGATCCAGCTCAATAAATGCAATAAAAATTTTCAAAACACTTAGGAAGAAGCGGAGAAGTAGAATAAACCGGGGAGATATACACTGGATTGACCCCGTAAAAAAATAAAAGTAGGGAGAAAGCTACCGGTTGTAAAGATACACCTTTAGGAAGAATTCTTTTTAGGTCACCTAGAGGCGTAGAAATCCGAAGTCCATTTTAATTGCCGATCAACGAGGCTATCACATTTACAATAAGATGCTTAGAACTTGGGGTTCTCATCAAATCTTGGGTGAGTTGAATGGCCGTAGAAGGCCACTCTTAAACCCTAAAACTTGAAAATCCAAAAAAATTAGAAAAGAGGAAAAAGAAAAAAAGAAATTTTTCTTTGAATAAGGCGAGGGCTTGAGGTGGTCTGCATTTTGGCAAATAGTCGGGCACTATTGTGTCTTTGAAAGTTCAGTTCTTAAGTAGACATTTTCTTAATGATTGAAAATAACTCATGCCCAAATAATCCAACTCGATTCTTTTATAAATAGCATATAACTTTTGCAAGGGACTAGTAAAATATAGGCATGGGGGTATGATGTAAACACGTTTACACTACTTAAGATGTCTATTTATGCATGTTCTTAAGCATAGGATTG
Organism: Thalassia testudinum; assembly: GCA_037157565.1. Taxonomy (NCBI): domain Eukaryota; kingdom Viridiplantae; phylum Streptophyta; class Magnoliopsida; order Alismatales; family Hydrocharitaceae; genus Thalassia; species Thalassia testudinum. The sequence goes on along the minus strand of JAZHRO010000002.1, from coordinate 39,841,897 downwards.
CATTGTATGCTATAAATATTGCATAACATGCATCATCTTGCATTTAGAGCAGTTTGAATAAAATGGAGGTTAATTGTCTCCTTTTATGTGCTTAGACAAGGAAAACTTTTTATCAGGTCCACAGATCGAAGATCCAACCGTATATATGTGATCATGGCGACGATTGGAGTTCAACGACTCCAAGATCGCCCTAATCAAACATCTGTAGCATTAGATAGAGACCGGGGAACCTTAGAAGATCAAGGGTCAAGATGGTGTGTATCCACACTTCAAACGACAAATCCGACCTCACGGATGGATTCGGATCAACGATCGCAGCCTAACAGCACAAAAATCGACTCAATCCGACACCCGTGGCACCATCTACATCATCTAGAAGATGGACGGCCAAGATGGCGCCACGTGGCACCATCTCAGCCGTCCAACCAGCCCTTAAGATCGCCGCTGCCTCTCCAAAGAAGATCCAGCACGCGATCTAGGCTGTTGGATCTTGATCCAACGGCTGTGGATGCGCACGCTTGAAAACATCCGCACGACCATCTGGACGATGCAGCGTAGCAGGCGAGCGCCTTATCGCAAGGCGCTGGCACGCGTTCAATTCCTCACAAGGCGGGCAAGCGGTGCGGACGAAAGAGCACGGGTGAGCGGCGGATCACAATCGAATGGCTCTGCGCGCATGATAGCGCTCACGCGCTATTTCACGCACAGCGGTAACACGGCATCGCACATGGGCGGGTGCGCAGCGCATGCGGGCGAAGGCACGATTTAAGCCATCCAATCTCATGATCGAACGACTGAGATCGTCTGGACGTGCGCGTGCATTGCGAGTGTGGACAAGCGAGTGGGCGTGTGCACGCCGCCCACTACGCCCACATTCAGACCTTTAGTGACAATTTTATCCGTCACTAAAGGTCCTGAATTAATGTTTTAAGAGTTGTAATGACCAAATTGCCCCCACTCCTTGCAACTATAAAAGGAGACCCCCTCCACACGTAATTCTCATCCCTTCTTTCTCTTCTCTACCTCTCCAAAGCTCAAGAGAAGCTTGTCCCACACCCGAGATGCTCCTCGTGAGATAAAGTCAAATTTTCGTCCCCTGTTCGGAAGTGGATCCGCGACAACGACGTGCTGCCCCGTTCCTGTTCTTCTGCTTTGTCCTCCTTCGTCCTGCTCTGTCCTCCTTCGTCCAGGTGTCGTCCCATCCGGCTCGTCCTCCAAGCGATCGTCAAGAAGGATAACTTCTCTCCCATTCTTTTTTTATAGCTTTCTAGTGTAGAATTTTCCTGCTTTCTAGTGTAGCTGATTTCCAGCTTTTTAGTGTAATTCTTATTTGGTTTTATTGTATAAACATTTTGAATTATTGAATGCATGTTTTCATGTTTTCTCTCTCTCTCTCCCTTTTTAGTCTAATCGTTGTTATAGCTTCATTGTAATTACATCGCCTCTCCTTTCAAGAAAAATTCTAAAAAAAATATATAATTGCGAATATAGATCGACGTAGCCTCCCTGTGTTCGACCCGAAATTTCAATTTCGGTATAAATTTTATTTGTTGAACACGAGTTCTTCGCTTTCAAGCTACAACGATAAGGTTTTAAAAACAAAACACATTAACATAGCAACTCGTACATTCAACAGTAACCAAACTAACTAAAGCAGTAAAAGCTAACAGGTAATTTATCTTTTCCAGTTATTTTATTTTACAAGTCATTCCTTTTCACCCACTGGTTTACTTTTCGGATCTCTTTCTTGATCCCGCATGTTCCTCGTGGGAACGATCTTGATTGCAGTCTTTTCCGAAGAGTAGAAGGTGCACGTAGTGCTCTCCTAGCCGGGAGAGTCCCCCGTGGTGATCCTACACCCAATCAACCACCCCGAGGTCACGGACAGACGTGAAGGTGACTACAGCATGTGCGATAAGCGCACGGGTAGCTACCCCGCACTGGCACGCGGTTAGTCGTTTCCGCTAACGGGTATGCCCAAAGTACAACATGGAACAGTATAGGGCCTAGCCCTCTCAGTAACAGGGGTCTCGCCCCTCCATAGTCCGCGTACCCTCGTCTGACTACCCCGGTTTGCCTAGTGGGCCTAACAAGTCGGTGTAGGGTGGCTAACTGAACCTCGGGTCCCATGGGGTGGCTAGCTCTCCCCCTACACTAGTAGCTCTCCCCGGTACAGTGTACACAAGGCCAAAGAAGTTGGTGTAGAGAGAGGCCAATCCTAACCTTGAGTCCCAACCCAAGGGCAGCTAGCTCCGCTCTACACTAAACAGGGGACGGTCGCTCTCCTTGGTACCACGTACTCAAGGGCCAGCATACTTCCCACTCACATTTTCAAATCCATTCCATTTATCCACAGGAGCTCTACTCCTAATTCCCCGTAGGGTTCATGCTCGTATTTACCATGTTATTCCATACCAGGTTTCATCATTCACATTTCCATTCTCACATTATACACATGTAGCTTGTATTTCCATTATTTAACATATACAACAAGTAATGTCACTGGTAACTGCTTAACTAGCACAGGCATTTCATATTTCATAGGCAGCTCATATTTATTAACAGGCAGTTATTTACATTCCTATTCATTCATTTATCACTGCAATCTCAAATACGCATACAAACAGTGCAAGTACTTCTCGTCTTAGGATTCATGCCACATCCTAGGTTTCTAGTTATCCAATTTCACATATGCATGCATGTTTTATAATTAAAATAGGAGAAACCACTCTACCAGACAATCCGGGAGTACTGAGAGCTCGAACAGCAAGCTCACGTGCCTCTGTAGGCCCCGAACACGCAACAGAGCGAAGTCCTATGCCAAGAGACATACCACATGGAATGTTCAGAACAGTATAAAAGGATTCCTAACATGTAGAGGAACTCACAAGGAAACCGCAGATATCTCGTTTGCGTAAAACGGACCTCAAACGGACCCTAAACGGGTCAATAACAGAACTGCAGACCTAAATCAGACGTCTGGCACAAGGTCCAGACGTCTTAAAAGTAACCAGAGTCTTACCTCAGGTTCCTGCATCGACCTCAGATGTCCAAAACCCCTTCTTGACCTCCCCTCCAGTTGTCTGGGAGTGCTTCCAGTCGTCTAGTAAGCTATCCAGACATTAGAAACACATGGGAGGGCATGCCCCGCACCTTCCCGAAGCTATCCCTGCATGCGATAGACGATATCTTCTACATTTAACCATGCAGATCGTAGATATGGTGCGGCCTACATGGCCGTATTTGCAAGAGGAACGTACCTTCGCGAAGCTCTGCTTTCAGACGTCCGGTGTCGTCACCAAACGTCCAACCCGTCGTCTGGATGACTCTCCAGACGTCTAATTCTGGGAAAATCCCAAAGCCAGACCAACCTCCTGCTCCTCTCATCGCGTGCAGCCGCGGTCCCTCCTCCTCGTCTGCAGCTCCGGCTGCAACAAAGTGTCAGGGACGTCTCCCCCGACGCATTCCTCCTCCCGCACACGCCGTTCCGGCGGTGCATCCTCTGGCGAACTCCCACGAGCTCGTAGACACAAGCTCTTCCTCCTCTCTTCACGCCGCCTCTCCTCCTAGCTCCTCGCTCCCGCACCCTCTCTCGCGCTCGCCCCTCTCACTGCAGCGGAGAGGAAGAAGGAAGGTGGTGGCGGTGGAGTGGGGAAGAGAGGAAGGGGGAGAGGGGTTATATAGGGAGTGCGTTAGGGTTTTGGTGGGGGAGAGAAGAGAGAGAGAAAAGAGGGGGTCTGTCTACATGCAGCCAGTGCGCAGACGCGAGCATGCATACAAAATTTTCAATTTCCAGACGTTTAGGAAGGGGTGTAGACGTCTGACTGAAAGTCCAGACGTCTTAAAAGGCTCAAAACAGAATGGGTCTTTACAACGCACAAGGGGAAGGGTTCCTTCTTCAAACGGCCAAGTGTCAACCATTAAACCTCAGAGCAAAACTTGCCTGCCCTCACACGCTCTCTCTCTTTCTTTCTCTAGGATCCCCTCTCCCGGAGCCTCAGGTAATCAAATTTGGATCTGAGCGTACCTGAGACCAGGGTTGCAGGCGTGATATTGCAGCCGAGGTGTCGACAGGGCTTAGTCAGGTCGGGTTTGTGCCAGGCCCGCAGGTGACGGGTCACCGGTGAGGCGTAGGTGAGGGGGTGTACGGGGACCTCACCCCCTGTGTTCAGTTGAGGCGATAAGCCTATGGCAAAAAATCAATTTAACTCGCTGCAAGTGCTCTTCAACAACCGATGTGTGACTATTGTCCCTGCTTCTTTCTGCGTGTAGCTGCTGTTGGTGGATCAGTCAATTGCAGGTGAAGGAGCGGTCAATGCTCCTAATTGACTGGCTGGTTGTAATCCTAGAATAAATCCTCGTAGCCTGGAACAAGCGTCTGGAGTGAATGAGTCTTGGAGCAAGCTTGAAGCCTTGCTCGAAGCTTCGTTAATGGCGAACGTCCACGAACACCTGAAATCATACAAATGGCCTTATGGCCACATTAAACCAACTCAGGAGAGTCATAAGGTGACGGCGAATGTGCTGATGGTGGTTTCGTGGAGGATGGTGGCCTGTGGTGGCTGGACGGTGACGGAGAAGGTTATGGGAAGGTGGGTTGTTCGGTAGATGATGTGGGCTAGTAGAGTGGCAAATAGGGAGAAGGGTTTTGTAGAGGGTGGTGTGGCAAAGGTCGTGAGTTGGTCGGCGAGGCAGATGGAGAGGTATAGCGACGGAGGCGCCTCACCGATGTGGTCGCTGGACGCGGGGAAGACGAAGGTGTCAGGGCGAGTCGGCAGTCGAAACAGAGTTGCGAATGTACGAGAATGATAAGTGGAAGATGAGGTGTCGATAGGGCTAGATAGCGGACGAAGTAAGGCAGAGGCGGTGCTGGTTATGGTGTGGTCAGTACTGGAGACGATGGTGACTCCTGTGGGGGTTGGACGACGAGGATGGAGATAGAAGCGGCCGCTGGTATGGCGCAACGCGGAGGAAGGTAGGGAAGGAGGATCTACGGCTGATATTGCGGTCAGACGAGGGAAGGAGTCAGAGGAGCTCGCCGGAGCTTGAGGAGCCTTTTGGCATGAATAGGAGGGAGGAATTGAGGGTGTTTCAGGCCAAAATCAAGCTTGGGATCTTCGATTTGGTCTGGGGGTTCTTTTATAGATCTCTAAAGGATGTTTTCAGCTTGGGAAGCAAGCTTCCCAAGCTTGGAAAGTTCGTCGGAGATAGAAATTGAAATATACCCGAATCTCTCATGCGTCGCATGAGAGATTAGGAAGGTTTTAGGGCTTAGGATCTAGCTCAAAAGGAAGAGAATTCGTTGACGAACTTTCCTTTCAAATCTGAGAGGGATTCGTTAAGAAATCAAGGAGAACATGCCAAAACAAGCTCACCAGAGTTGTAGGATTAGGATTCATGGTGGCAGGGACCTTTTTGAAGAAAATGATGATAAAGATAGGAACCTTTTGTAAGAAATTCAAAAGCTAAGGGGCCATGTGAAATAAAGAAAATCAGATTTGGACCAAAGTGCAAACTAGGTTGAGACAATCTAAGATTAGGCTCAAATTTTGGTACAAACCTAATTTGGACCTAAGGAATCCAATGGTGAAGTTGGATTTTGGTTTTGACCTAGTTTGACTTGGTAATTTTCTTAACTACCCAAATTAGGGCAAATGTTTGTATGAGAATCTGTTTTAGGTGAAGATGGATTCCAATGGTCAAATTGAAGGTATCAAACCCTAGATAATATTTTTATATAATTTTTAGAGGGTTTAGGTAAATTTTATCCTAACTAGAACCTTAGTAGATTAAGCGGGTCTGTATTTAGGGTTTCAGATGTCCATTAATTCCTATAACGCATGAAAACCCTTTTCTGTCTGTTCTAATCCACTTATTAGACTCTTAAGACCATTTGACCTTTGCTAAATGCCTGAGAGAACCCGTGGTTATTCTATTTTTGTGATAGAATGGTAAATTTGCATAAATAACTCTGTATTCATGTCTTCTTCTCAAATCAATGTTTTGTGCCCTTAAGACCTTCTAATGGATATGTAGGAGCTTTTATTGACTTAGTCAAACCAAACTGAGCTAGTTATGGCTCATGATGGTGTTCCCATCACGAGCCACAACATCGTTGGGCTCTGGGGCTTCAATGAGTACCATGTTAATCCCACGGAAATGCTGAAGCCTCTCCTTATGGCAGTCTTCCGAATCCTCCATGGGTCCTTTTCCCTTATTCTGGCTTTTGTTCCACCTAACAAAGTGGGCCAGGTTCTCGGGCTGGACCTAGGACTCGATTTAATCACATAGATCATGGAAATCTTCAGTGGCGTGGCCCCGGCCCTTGTGATACTTTCAGTAGGACCCGGAGTCAACCTTCTTTTCATTGGCTTGGGAGAGGGTAACAGGTCTTTGTCTGTAGACCACACCTTTGCCAACACGTCCTCCTAGTTCACGGCAAGGGGAGTGTATTCTTTGAAATAATCTTTCCTGGGTTGGCAGGGTTCGTTGTTTTGGCCCTTACTTGGCTGATCGTTCCTCTGTTTCGGGAAGTTAGTCTTATACTTGTTGGTGCAACTACTTCCATAGATGGAGATGGGGGCGGATTCATCCAAGGCCCATTTCTCCCAAACTAGGCTGGCATCGTCCTCGGACTCCTCCTCTAGTCAGTTGCGGGAGTGGAAGGAGTCATCTTGCTCCATGAACCTCGTGGCTCTGTGTCACGACTGGGCATCAAGAGTCGCTTAAGATGTCTGGGAACTGGCCCAGACGTTTGGCTAGACGTCTGGAAGCCTTCCCAGATGTCTGGTATTAAATTTTTTCGGCGTACGGGTTCGCGTCTGCATGCGCACGCCGCCTTCGTTCTTCTCTTTCTCTCCCTCCCTGCAGACGACGCAGCCTTCCTCTCTCTCTCTCCCCACGCTGCCTACAAATACGCTTCCCCTCTCCCTCACCCTCACTCCACCACCTTCTTCTTCTCCTTCTCCCTGCCAGCGAGAGCGCGAGCGAGCGAGAGCAGCAGCAGCGGCTGCTGCAAGCGTGCGGGAAGGAGGGGTTGTTGCGAGAGGAAGTAGAAGCTCGACCGCGAGGGTACAAGCTTGCCGAGGCAGCTAGAGTCGGCCGGCGGGAGAGCAGCGAACGTGGGGTGTTGCGGAGGAGATGCTGCAGCTCGAGTAGCAGGCGGACGCAGCGCGGCACAGCCGTGCGCTGCGGACGGAGAGCGAGAAGGGTCCTGATTCTGGGAAAATTTCCCAGAATCAGACGTCTGGACTTACGTCCAGACGACGCAGAAGACGTCTGGAGAAAGGTCCAGACATCTGACAGGTACAATATTTCCTTACGTCTCCTTTTTTTTACGCGTGTACGGCCATACAGCCGTCCGCTGCGTTCTTCTGCACCTTTTCGTGATGAGAGCGGGCGTGTGTGTGCAGGAATCGTTCGGGAGGGTGGTAGGGCTCGCCATCCCACACCGATCAGATGTCTAGGCACAGTACCAGACGACGGAGAGGACCTCCAGACGTTCGGGGTGACAATCCGACGCCTGGAAACTAAGTCCAGATGGTCCAGCGGGCTTCTGGATGTCTGAGGGACTATGTAGACCAAGGTACGACCTGAGTGACCTTTTAAGACGTCTGGAAGAAGTTCCAGACGTCTGATTTTAGGTAGACTCGTCGTTTTTAACCCGTTTAAGGTCCGTTCGGAGTCCGTTTTCCGCGTTTCAAGTTTCGTTCTTTCCAGATTTATTTCCTCTACCTGTTTACAGTAATTGTATACTGTTCTGAGTAGCTCCTTATCTTTGATCCTTTCATTAGGACCCCGTTCCGTTGCGACTCTGGGGGTTGCAGAGGTGTGCGGGATTGTCGACCACGCCCCCAGTACTCCGGATTTTGCGGGTAGAGTGGCCTTTTCAATTATTTATCAAAAATTATGAAATTGTGTAATAATTAATAGAGTCTAGGGCATTGCATGAACCCTAGGGCTGAAAAATTAGATTGAATGATAGATCCTAGGGTATTGCATGAATCCTAGGATTGGAAAACTAGATTGAATGATAGATCCTAGGGTATGGCATGAATCCTAGGATTGGAAAACTAGTGGAATATATACATTGCAGTATTGGAAAAGTAGAAAGGAAATGATAACTGCCTGTAAATTGGTTAACAGTTGCCTGTTTATGAATGAATAACTACGGTTGAGAACATGGGTTATATGGATATAAAGCTGGAACGGTGAAATCTAAATTGGCTGAGTTAAAAGAGCATGAACCCTACGGGGAATTAGGAGTAGAACTCCTGGAAAGTGAATGGAATAGAATTGGGGAAGTGAGCTGACCCTTGAGTACGGAGTACCAAGGAGAGCAACTGTCCCCCCCTGTTTAGTACAGAGCGGAGCTAGCTGCCCCAGGGACCCAGGGTTAGGTTTGGCCACTTTTGGCCCTTGTGTACACTGTACCGAGGAGAGCTACTAGTGTAGGGAGAGCACTAGCTACCCCACGGGCCCTGGGGTTCTGCTAGCTCTCCTACATCGACTTGTTAGGCCCACTGGGCAAACTAGGGTAGTCAGGCGAGGGTGCGCGTACTGTGGAGGGGCAAGACCCCTGTTTGGTTACTGTGGAGGGGCTAGACCCCTATTACTGAGAGGGCTCTGCCCTATACTGGTTCTGTGCTGTGCTTTGGGCGCACCCGTTAACGGAAACGACTGACCGCGTGCCAGTGCGGGGTAGCTACCCGTGCGTTTATCGCACGTGCCATAGTCACCGTTACGTCTGTCAGCGACCTTGGGGTGGTTGACTGAGGGTAGGACCACCTCGGGGGACTCTCCCGGCCAGGAGAGCACCACGTGTTACTTCTACTTTTCGGAAAAGACTACAATCAAGATCGTTCCCACGAGGAACATTCAAGATCAAGAGAAGGATCTGAGAAGTAATCAATAGTGAATAAATGGAAAAATATAAAGAAAGAAAGTAAAAATATAACAGCTACTGTCCACTCTACTGCTTCTTTTAACTTTTAGTTGCCACTCTACTCAGCGTTTCACTAAAGTGTCACCTTTGTTACCTTTTCAGGACCAGGTGTTGAGCAGCCAGAGTCGACGGCTGCAGAGGGTGCTGGGCCTAGTAGAGCCCAGTAGTGTCACTTGAAATACCCACTGTACTTTTTTTTGTTGTTGTTGTGAGTAGTTTCTGTTACCCCTGTACTCTTTTCATTGCAAGCTTCATGTTTATGTACATGTTTAATTCTCTACTGTTGTGGTGGTGTATACTATAGTATTTCTGTTCTTTACTGCTGTATTTTGTTACTGTTAGTTATATACATGGTGAATGTGATTTATTTTACTGCTCTTTTGGTTACTTTCTCGTTGGACGACTGGGTCTTGGGATCAGTCGAGTCGGTTCGATTCTCGTGTCTCGTAGGGA